>CM053790.1:124274134-125561634 GCA_028749045.1 Cupressus sempervirens | reverse complement strand
TCCTTAGTAACTAATGTAACCTTAGAATCATTAGTTTTAGCACTCTCAATAATTGGATAATCTATGACTTGCAATAATACTAGATTGATTCTAGATAGAGATGTGTCAGGTTCAACATTTTGTAAGTCTTCATCTGTTAACAGATTCTAATCATGTGAGATGAATCAATAATGTCCTCTATGGTGACAACATCTTTTTGATCACACTCGTCTAGAGGTTGCATGATTTCTTCTACAAGTTTTACAACTTCTTCTACTTCATCCTATTCTACTCTGACTCCTAATTCTCTTTCCTTTTCCTTTTCTTCCTCTTTATTGATGGATGGAGTAGGAAAATTAGATACTTCTCTATATACATGAATACTCTCTTGCTCAATTTCATAAGCTTTATTCATAAAAATTTTATCTACTCTCTCTTTTGGCATGAATTTTATTACATGTTATTTTAAGGAAATAAACATATGTGTCTTCCCTAAATTTGGCATTGTTTGTGCTAAGGTGGTTCCCCTAATCTTTCATTTAGTAGATAAAGCCCACTTCCACTTAGCATCAACTTTATTGTATAAATTTTATGGAATGCATTTTCCCATCTTTACAGGTGTAGTCTTTAATTGTGTCATCATCCCTTTTAGAGATTTTTTTTTCTTCCAATATTCTTTATTTAATGAATCAAAATTAATATCTTTGGATCTAGGCAAGCTTGATTTTTCAATGATTGCTTGACATACCCTATCAACAATTGAGGGAGGTGTTCTTAGCACAATCTGTAATTTTCTTGGATTGTCAAACTTAGTCTCTTCATCAACTTCTTCCTCCTAGGCTACCACTAATCTTCTTTACAGCTTCTTACGAAAATTCTCCTTAGGTGAACTAGCTTGTTTCTCTTTGCTTGACTTTTGTTTTATTTAATAGCTGGGGGCTAGGTTGTCTTTCATCTTATTAAGATTTTCCCATTTGGCTCCTGAGTTGTAGCAACCTTTTGTACACCTTTCCTAAGATCAACTTTAACCTTAATCCAAGGGTAAAAGTACAAACCTATGCCACCCTTTTGCAATGAAAATGGCTAACAAAAGTATAATTATTCACCTTTAATGGCATAAAACTAGTTTTATTATGTAGAATTTTAAAATGAAGTAAACTAATGAAATGTGTAGAAATTTATGAAGTTTAGGATTATAATTTTTAATAATTATTTTGTATAAGAAATGATATATTTTCCTCTTTTTTTAAAAATAACTTTTTATTTGCTAAAAATGTTGGAAATCAGGGGTCTAGTTCCCACCACAAGACTACATGGAAATAAATGTATTTCCCTTTGATCTCACATTATGTTATAGATAACATATGTAGCTAGAACAATTTAAAATAAAAGTTGTCTTTAGACCTATATTTTCTCTTTTATAATGATTCCAATTTCAGCTTATTCAAATTGATAGTTTTCATCTCCCACCACATTTTTCAAAATAAATCTATTCCAATCAAAACAAAACTTATAGATTCCAAAAGAGGAATCCCTCCTCTAGAATGCCATATAATTTTTTCTTTCTTAAAATCAACATCTTCTTGAGTGTTAAAATATGTACTTGTAGAAATTTTTAGTTAGAGTATACTACATCTAATTAAAATACTTAGAAATCTATATGTGAATATTCTTGACTTTGAGCTCTATAAAATGGTGTTTAGATGTTATTAAAAAACATCATAAAAAATATTAAGAGTTATTGAAACCTCAGTTTTCTAAAATAATTATATTTCTTTAGTAGTTGGATAATAACTAGTATAATGCATCCATTTAATAGACATTTCCAATTGGAAAAGTCTGACACCATATATAACTTAGGTAGAATAAATTTATCAAGATCATATGTTTGAACAAAATTGAGTTTTGGATAGAAATACTCAAATTTAGTCATTCTGATAAGTCAACCTGAAAGGTGACACAACTTTATAATTTATCCAAGATCCACAATCATCACTCTCTCTATTTTAGTTTCCTTGGGCTTGGAAACAACTATCTCTTTTCATTTTCCATCCTCGACTTTAGTTGTATGTTCCCATCCTTCTCCTTCTTCATCATCATTGTCCTCAAGAATTTTCTTCTTTCTTTTATTTTCTATCTTAGGATCACTGGACTCTATATTTATTGAATTACTCACCATGTCATATGTGATGAATGGCTTAGAATTTGCATCAATATCTCTTGATAATAGTACAATCACTACTACTGTGACTTCGTCAAAATTAAATTCATAAGGCATAGGCTTTAACTATGCAATTATAGGTACCACTACATGTGCATAGACATAGTTTGTCTCTACCATGAAACATATCTCATTAGAGTATCTATCTCTAATAGATTTAGGAATTTTTATTTTTCTTTTGAATTCATCAAAGTAATTATCCATGATTGCGTCAAAATTCTCTCCCAAATGACTTATTAGTTCATTTATCTATTCTATACAAGTTCAATGTTTGTCCCATGCTACCATCCCAATCATAGGGAAATGAATTCTACACTTGAAACAATATATAGATTGACAAAGATCCAAACTTATATAATGTGTTCCTTCCCTTCTTGATTGCTCCCAAATTCTTCGTTAGTTGGTGTAGTTGCAGCTTGGCAAGATTGTAAGTATAATCCTTTTTAATAATTTTGTAGCCTAGATCTACTGGCACACACAACACATTATTTCATCTATTAGACTAGTAGAATTTGTGTTCCATCACAAATACAATAAATTAAATCATAGGATCTTCAATCTAATTAATTAGTATCCCTCTACCATTCCACTTTGGCTTGGTATATTTTTCAATCTGATTCCATGTTTCACTCCGTATGCTTTTCGATCTGTCCAAGGTAGGGTATCGAATAGATCAACCTATAATTACCTTGTTAATTTTAATTGGACCTCCTTCTAACCATACCTTCATATCATGAATATGACTTAGGAGAATCTTTATCCATTCAACCTTAAGAACTTTGGGGAAAGCTAGTGCACAAGCAAGCCCTTTTTTAGCAATGAACTTGTATTCATCCTCTAGCACACCATATCTACATAGATTCTTATATGCTTCCCTTATCTTGAAATCCCCAATCTCTCCTACTTTGCACATATAATAGAGTCTTACATCCCATACACTCAAAAATCTAGGTGGAATTGATGACAGGGTACCAATATGATCATTAGTTTCCTCAAAATTTAAACTATTATTGAAATTTTGTAGGGGACACTAGTCATTCCCATAATTTGAGAATTTCTCACTTTCAACATATCACTTGCTAATGTCATTTCAATCTAGGGCTCTTGAAAACATTTTTTTCTTTAATAACTTCAAAAAAATTAACTTGGCACTAATAGTAAGACCTACTCACTTTATCAAATTGGCCAATGCTTCACTATGGTTCAATTGCTTTGCTAAATTCTTGTTCATCACCTTCAAATTAATTGTGATCTTTGAAATCACTTGGTAAATAGAAATGAATTCCATAATTCGATAAACACCTCCCATTTTCCATTTTAGGTCTATAATAAATGTTCTCATACATAGGAGTTGTATGACACCTGGCTTAGTCTCCATACATGTTTATAAACACTCAATTGTCATTACCTTACTCGAAAAACATTAATTCATTTGGTTACACATCTCCTTAGTTAATCAATTGGTCAATACTAAAATGCTCAATAAATCCAATCTATACTACTAATGGTTGATACTTCATGTGGTAAATGATTCTCTTTTACCTTCTTTTCTATTCTTGATGCATCTTTACTTATATAAATATGAACTTTTAGCACATTTATGTTAGGATCTGATGTAAGATATGTCATTAAATATATAGTTCCTACAAATATTCTTCATTTATTTAGTTGTGGTGTGATCACCAGATCCATTGGATTGGGTGATCTCAACTTCACTTGCTCCACTACCTCCAACTTTCGCTATTTCTTTCCATGTTTTATTTTCCTAAACCTTTTCTTTACCTTTTTTATTTCCATTTTTTGGTACTAGTGCTTTTCTTGTGACAAATATTTAGAATAATTAAGAGGTGCGTGGGATAAGGGCTAATTAGCAACTAAAAGTCCTTAAGTACCATTTGAACAATTAAATATAAACACTCATTATTTTTCTTATCATACTTTTGCTTGGTTTGTACTATAATGATAAGAATATTGTCTTAAGCATAATATTCTTTTCTTAATGAAAACATCATCAAATGTAAAAATATATAAAGCATTTAACGTAGGTTTGGCAATAGGATTTTATGTGCAAGCCTAATTTGGGAAAAATCACCAGCAACATGTCACCACTTTTGACTCTTTTGAAGTGAGCCCTATTAGGAGCTAACCCTATTAAAGGTTTAGAATTTAAAAAATATATATATGATCTTGTTAGAGAATTTAATCACCCTATTAGTAGTGGCCTTGTCAGAGCACTTTAATCATTCCATTTAGAATGTCACCTAGTTAAAGGATTTACACGTATTGTTAAGTCATTTGAATGACTATTTGGTCAACCTATATTAAAAGTATTTCAATAAAAACTATTTACAATTATTAGAAAGAAAATAGTAGGTTTTGATTTGTATGATTACAACTCACTTTATGGCTTTAGATCACTATCTAATTCATTTTTTCATTTATTGATAAATCCCCCATTGTCATCTCTAATCTTGATTCACTTGGAAACCTATCAAGAAATGAACCTTCTCCTTTCACCAACACTTAATCCATTTTCTTAGATTCACTTATCAATGATTGTAGCATCTACTTAAGCAATCCTCTTTAGCTTTTCATTCACACACACTCTAATACACATTATTCTATGTGCCTCTCTCTTATATACACCACACTGCACTCTTTGTTTGACTTTATACCTCTTTAAATAGGCAATTCTTGCTTTAATATTTTTTGTTATCTTACATAGACTTTAGGGGTTATGATCAAGTTCAACACGATTCATTGTATCTATCCATCTTCTTGATATTTCTCTAGAATCTACCTATTAGGTATTTATGTAATCCTCACATTGAATTTAATGATCCAAAACATCAATCTTATCTTTAAAACAATTTATATCTCCCAAGAAATCAACTGAGTTAGCTAGATCTTATGATTTCCTCAAATTCATTCTTAACATTGTTACTCTGCAATCTCTAAATTCTTATACTTGATTAGAATGAATAACTTGGTCACTATAAAACTTCGTGATTGACACTATATTGATTGGTCATTACTAATGCTCGGTCAACACTATATTTACTCAGCACTTACTATGGTTCAGTTAACCGATGCAGGGAGCTCCCCTTAATACAATAGATTCATAATAGAAACATAAAAACAATAGAAAATGTGAGAACAAAATATGGAATTCTTGTTTTTACCACAAATGTGGAATTACAAAATTCTTAAGTACAATATGCTAACCCACATGGGTGCCTTAAGTACAATAATTTGCAAGACAAGCTGCAAACTATCACCCAATGTTGTCCTAGACAATGTTTAGGCCTTTCTTAAATAAGCAATTTTATGCAACTTGAGAAGGTTTGAGATGTTCAAACTTAATACCTAGGGCCAAAAAACCCTAACAATACACATAGAGTCAGCCAAATACATCTTTGACAAATTATTTTAGAAATTTTGGTAGCCCAACTTCTGAGGGGCATAACTCACAATCCATTGCATCGATTGGCTATTCTAGCCACTTTTCAAAAATGCTAGCTCCTAATCTATAGGATTGGAATGGTGCTAGAACCCTTCCTTCGAATTTTTGGACCTCATCTGGGCACTCTAAGGCCTCTAACGATGAGCTTGAAGATTTTTCTGAATTATTTTCCAATGAAAATCCATAATAACTTATTTGATACTAATGCTTGAGCAAAGAGATTTTTATGGTATGCTTACAACTCTAAAATGAACCTTCCTATAGAAAATGAGAACATTATAGCTTGTACGAAAAACTTACCAAAAATAGTAAGTTCCTATAAATAGTAACCATCCTATCTACTAGTCCTTATTGAAATGGAAAAGACTAAAAATAAAATATTTTTGGGCGATGCAAGATTTCCCTTGAACCCAGGATGCTCCTGCATTAGATACCACGGGTAATTTGAGAAGTGACCCCATCACATCTTAGGTTTTTAGAGGAAAACCAAGATGGTTAACCTCCTTTTTTGCTAGCCATGATGAATCCTCAACTTGTCTCCCTTTACCAGATATTACTCATAAGTTCTAGTTTTGGTACTTTTTCTAATAGGACTATCTGGTATCTCCTTAATCTCCTTTGTAGCCAAACTAGCTGTTAGAAGGCTCCATGCACTTCTGCAACTTCATCTCCATCACCTCCTTCATAATACTCTGTAAAATCTTAAATCTTAAATATTGGTGAAATATTCAATTTAGCAAGTAACTCCACTTCATATGTGTTGCTAGAATCATGCCTCTTCACTATCTTGCATGGTCCAAACTTCTTCATCTTCAACTTATTATATGAACCCACTGGAAAATTCTCCTTTGTCAAATGAACCATGACTTCATTTCCAATTTAAAATTCCTTATATCTCCTTTTCACATCTACCTTAGCCTTATACTATGTATTCATCTTTATGATGTGTTTCCTCACCTCCTCATGGATTTTCTTGAAACGTTTAGCAAAATCTTCTTATTTAGTACTACTTATCTCTCCTTTATCCAACCATCTTAGTTTAGAATAATTTCAAGGAATACTCCCATAAACAATCTAGAAAGGTGATTTGGTAGTACTCCTATTGATAGAATTATTATATGAAAATTATTCCTATGGTAAAATCATATCCCATCCTTTTGCTTTATCTACAACTAAGCATCTTAGCAAATTCCCCAAACTCTGATTCACAAGTTCTGTCTGTCTATTAGTCTATGAATGATGTGGTGAACTAAAGTTCAAATCTATCTTTAGATTCATCCACAATGTATGCTAGAAATACCCAAAAAATTTGGTATCTCGATCTAAAGCTATACTCTCTAGTAGACCATGCAATCTCACCACTTCTTTGAAAAAAAACTCTACTACATGAACAACATCATTAGTCTTCTTGCAAGGAACAAAATGTGCCATATTTGAAAAATTTTCAACCATCACAAAAATAGAATCATGCCCATGTTGTGTCCTTGGTAATCTAAGAACAAAATCCATGCTAATATCCATTCATTTCTTCTCTGGTATAGGTAATGGCTGATACAACCCTTTATTGTACTTCACCCCTTTTTCCATCTGACATACTCTACAATTTTGTACAAACTTCATCACATCTTGCTACAACTATGGCCAATAGTAATTTTTAGCAACCAAAGCTATGGTTTTATCTCTACCAAAATGTCTAGCCAATGCTCCACTATGCTTCTCCTTGATGAGATTGTCTCTCATTGAACTTTTGGGAATGTACAACTAGCTTCCTTTGAACAACATATTATCCTAGATCATAAAATCAAACCACTTTTTCTTGTCAAGTGTAATAGGTTCTATACAAGCCTTCCAAACTTCACCAAAATCAATATTTTCTAGATATAATGTACTGAGTTCCTTGAACCCAACCACCTCTATCTTCATTTTTGTCAAAAAAATTTGTCTTCTACTAAAAGCATCTACAACTTTTTTAGACTTCCCACTCCTTTGTTTCAAAAAAAATGTATAACTCTACAAAAACTCAACCCACCTTAAATGCTTTTTGTTCAATTTTCCTTAACTATTCAAAGTGCAAAGCTTGATGATCAGCATACAAAAAAAAAACTCTTTAGGAAGAAGATAGTGTCTCCACTTCTTCAATGCTTGAACTATAACATAAAATTCTTAATCATAAAAAAAATAAATTTTTTTTGCATCATTCAACTTCTCACCAAAATAAGCAATAGGTCTACCTTCTTGACTCAAAACAATTCCTATTGCAGTACCACTAGCATCACAATCTACTTGAAATACCTTTTTAAAATTAGGAATTTCTAAAATAGGTTGCTCAGTAACTTATTGTTTCAACAAATTAAAACTCTTATCTAGTCCTATAGTCCATCTAAACTCTTTCCTAACCTGTCTCATTTTTTTAGCCAAGGGTTCACAAATACTACTAAAACTTCTTATGAAGTTTCTATAAAATGTAGCTAGTCCATGAAAGGATCTTACCTCTATTGTACTCCTTCGAGTAGGCCATTCAAGGATAGCCTTCACTTTCTTTGGGTCCATTTTTAGACCTTCTCTTGAGACTACAAATTTTAGGTACAACAACTCTTTATTTACAAAACTGCACTTCTTTAGGTTTCTCAGCAACTTTTCTTCCCTCAACTTATCAAAGGATAAAAGTACAAACTTGTGTCACTTTCTTAGAAAGGAAAAGGCTAACAAAAGTATAATTGTTCACCTTCAATGCCATATAGCCACTGTTATTATTTAGAATTTGAAAATGAAGTAAACTAACTAAATGTGTAGAAATGGATGAGTTTAGGATTATAATTTCTAATAATTATTTGGAATAAGAAATTATATATTTTCCTATTTTTTAATAATAAATTTTTAGATGCTGAAAAATATTGGAAATTAGGGGTTTAGTTCCCACCACAAAACTACCTGGAAATTAACTTATTTCCATTTGATCTCATATTATGTTATAGATAACATATGTAGCTAGAACAATCAAAAATAAAAATTGGTTTTAGACCTATATTTTCTCTTTTATAATGATTCAAACTTCAACTTGTTCAAATAGATAGTTTTCATCTCCCACCACATTTTTCAAAATAATTCTATTCCAACCAAAAGAAAACTTATAGATTCTAAAACAGGAATCTCTCGTCTAGAACATCATATAATTTCTAAATTTTTATTGATTTGATTGAATATTTTTTTCTTTCTTAAAATCAATATCTTCTTGAGTGTTAAAATATGTACTTGTAGAATTTTTTAATTACAAAATACTATATCTAATTAAAACACTATGAACTCTATATGTGAATCTTCTTGACTTTGAGCTCTATAAAATGGTGCTTACATGTTGTTAAAAGAACATCATAAAAAATAGTAAGAGTTATTGAAATGTCAATTTTCTAAAATAATTGTATTTCTTTAGTAATTGGATACTGACTAGTATAAAACATACATTTAATAGAAATTCCAATTGGAAAAGTGTGAGACCATATATAACCTAGCTAGAATAAATTTATCAAGATCATATGTTCGAACATAATTGATTTTTAGATAGAAAAATTGTGAATTTAGTCATTCTAATAAGTTGGCCTGAAAGGTAACATAACTTTGTAGTTTTACACCAAACAACTTGCAAATATGAATCAAATGCTCCTATAATTTCTTACTAAAGATCAATATATTATCTTGATAAAAAAAACTTATCTAGAAGCTCATTCAGTACCTCATTCATAAGCCTCATGAAATTTCTTTGTGCATTGATTAGCCCAAAAGGCATGAATAACCACTCATATAACCCTTCCTTTGTTTTGAAAGTAGTCTTCCACTCATCACCTTCTTTGATACAAATATGATGGTACCCACTCTTCACATCTATCTTTTTGAAATACTTAGCTCCACTAAAATAGTCCATAATATCATCCATCCTTGGCAAAAGAAATCTATACTTTATTATGATTTTTTTGATAGCGTGAGAATCTATGCACATCCTCCATTTTCCATTCTTCTTTGGTGCTAATACTACTAGTTCAACACATTGACTTAGACTCTCTCAAATCAACCCTTTCTACAACAACTCATGAACCTACCTATTCATCTTTTCACTTTCTGCAAGTGTCATTCTATGCACTTCCTTGTTTGGAAAATTTTCTCCTAGAACCAAATCCATCTGGTGACTAATATTCCTCATTGCAAGCAATCCATTAGGTACATTATCTTATACAATATCAGGAAACTCTTCCAACATATCTGCAACTTTTGCAAGTACCTCCTCTACTTCTTCTTTACCATATTTAGTAATTATAGAAAAACACATATGCTCATATTTCATACCTTTAAGAAACTCTTTTCCATGAACAAAACATATTCTAGCAACACTACATACTTTTTCTTCTTTATCCTTCAACAAATTCAACTTATGTTTCACTCCATCCTTAGTTAAAATGTAGGTATGTTCTCGTCCATCATGTACAACATGCCTATCAAACTATCATGACTTACCCAATACTATATGACATATGTCCATAGGTATGATATCATATAGTACCTCATCTTGTTAGCTTCTAATCTTGAACTTCACTAAGCACTACTCATTGACCATGACATTGTGTTCATCTTGCAACCAAGCAATATGGTATGGATGCGGGTGTTTTTGTCTCTTTAGCTTCAACTGGGTGACCATGATTTCTAACACTATATTTTGTAGTACTTCTACCATCAATGATCACGTCACAACACTTATCTCCACATCTGCATCTTGTGTAAAATAAGCTCATTCTTTGATTAGGTTCATTCTCACCACTTAGTATGACTCTTTAGTTAACTAATACTTCTCTTCTTTCAAAATCTCTAGAATGTGAGGATTTGGCATCTTTGTCAAGATGTGAAACTTTTTCCTAACCTTCTATTCTTTGATCTATCCTTTCTTGGCACTGGGTACATTCAAATGCTTTATGCTCATCTTCTTTGCAGTGAAAACATTTTCCATGGAAGCCTCCTCTTCCAAATCCTTTTCCTCTACCTCTTCCTCTCTGATCTCAATTGTTGTGGTCATGGAAACAATTGAAATTTTTTCCCCTCTAGTTTTGACTACCACTTCTATCATCATCTTTGTTCTTTTGATCATCATTACAACCACCATAAGATCATCCACCAGATCTTCCACATCAACATCTTCCACTTTTCTTATTATCAAAGTTCTTGCTCAGTTTCTCCTCAACTCTTAGGGAAAAATGGTATGTATCCTCAATGTTTCTCATTCAAACCAAACTTAGTTCATCCTAAATGCTAGGCCTTAACCCATTAAGATATGAGGTGACTTTCTCCTTATCAGCTTCTGCATAGCTGGTTCTAATGAGAATTTCGTAGAACTCTTCAATATATTCTTGGATATATTTTCCTACTTGCTCCAACCCTTGCATCTTCTTCAATAGATAAAGCTCATAATCCATGGGAATGAATTATCACTTTAGTTTATCTTTCATCTGATCTGATCTAGTGATTTTGTCCTTTCCCTTTCTATTTCTCTCCAACTAAACCTCCTACCACCAGATCTTGACATGTCCTTTTAGTTTTTCCTTTGCAAACTTGATCCTAATATGATCATCAATATCTTCATACTCAAAATACTCCTCTAGTTCATTGATCCCATCGATCAACTCCTCTAGGTCAAGATTTTCTGAGAATGTGGGAACCTCAAACTTAGATCTTTTTCTAATCTTGGAGATGGTCCTAAAAAGCCCCTCTTTCTCTAGATTCAGAACTACCTCTATTTCGATATTTTCTTCTACTTCATCCTCATCCTAACTTTCATCTCTTATGGGAAGATTCATTCATCTATACATTTGTTCTTCCAATTCTACCATTTTTCATTAGAAGGCTCAAAAATCCTTAGGTGTAACATCTACAACTCTTCTACCATGGTCTCTTTGTGAAGGCACTTTCATGCTTCCACTAAAACCCTAGTGTAAACTGACTCACAATTGGTGATCTGTCTACATGCTCAACCCAAACCACAGTTCTCATGTGAACTACCTCATAGTTAGTGATATGTCCACACACTCAAGAACTCTAGCTCTGATACCACTTGATGTAATAGAAATATACAAACAATAAAAAAAATAAGAAAAAAATATGGACTTCTCATTTGTACTAAAAATGTAAAATTATATCTAATTCTTAAGTATAATATGCTAACCCACATGGGGGCCTTCAGTATAATAATTTGCAAGACAAGCTATAAACTATCACCTAGAGCTGTCCTATACAATGTTCAAGCCTTTCTGAAATAGATAGTATGTCACCCAGGAAGGTTCTAGATTCTCAAACTTAATACCTAGGGCCAAAAAAACCCAACAATATACATAGAGTTGGCCAAATACATCTTTGACAAATTATTTTAGAAATTTAGGTTGCCCAAATTCTGAAGGCCATAACTCAGAAACTGTTGCTCCGATTGGCTATTATAACCACTTTTAAGAAACTCCAACTCCTAATCTACAACCTCAAAATAGTGCTAGCACCTTCTCCTTAAGTTTTTAGACCTCATCCGAGCACTCTAAGGCCTCCAATGGTGAACTTGAAGATTTTTCTGAAAATTTCTCCACTGAAAATCTTCAATAACTTCACTTATACTAATGCTTAAGCAATGAGATTTTTATGGTAGGCTTACAACTCTAAAATGAACCTTTTTGTAGAAAATGAGACCATTCCAAGCTCGTACAAAAAACTTACTAAAAATAGTAAGTTCTCATAAATTATAAACACCCTATTTACTAGTCCTTATTAAAATGGAAAAGACTGAAAATAAAATATTTTTGGGTGATGCAAGATTGCCCTTGCACCCAAGGTACTCTTGCATCATTAACACTAACATCACTTGATATTCCTTAGCCTTTTTGATGGGAACACGACCCAAGCACATAATGGACACAACAGGAAAAGGGAAATTGTATTAACTGTGAAAATAAGCTAGTACATTAAGTATAGAGAAAATAGACTTCAAAACATGCCCTAAGGGCTTACAATAGCACAAAATTGGAGATAATTTCTCCTTTTGGTACATCCTATCAAATTCCACTCCGAACTGCCTTTTACAATGCCAAAATGTCCTTAAATAGACCCCAGAGGGTTAAGGACTAGGAGTATATTCTAGAAGTACTAATAGGCATCCACCAACCTAGTAGAAGGCTCCAAAAGCCATGTTAGAAGTTGGTACAAATCTATAACAATCCACAAACGGTAACCAAACTTCCAAGAGGCATAACTTTTGAATCGTAGCTCCGATTGACAAACTGTTTACATTTTCAAAAAGCTCTCGAAGCACTCTATAGCCCTATGGACGAGCTTTGCTTGTCCCCCATTTTTTTGGTCCTTTTCAAAGTCATTTAATGCCCCTAACCTAACTTTGAAGCATTCTTAGGAGGTCTCTAGAAACTAAAAAACTACAATAACTTTCAAACCGTGGGGCCTTTTGACCTAATTCTTTTCTAGAATGCTCTAAATTACAATTACATTGATCCAGCCAATTTACACCTTCTAGTTCACCAAAATGATGGCTCAATTACATACTTCTATTTTTTTGGCATTTACACGTATCCCAAGGTGTTCAAATACTCTATCCTCGAACACTAATAGTGGAACTATGAGAGTTGAACCCTTTATTTGACCCAAATGGGTATCCAGAAATGAAAACACATGAAAAAAAAACTAAGTCTAAGTACATTTTTTTGGGTGACACAGGATTGCCCTTATACCTCTGGATGCTCTTGCATCACTTTTACTCTATTGCTCAACTTAGCTTGATATAAAAAATCACTTCACTTTATTAAAGTCTATCTAATCAAATGTCCATGGTAGCTTCCTGTGAGGCCTCACCCCGACCCATCCTAGCACTGATGATACATTGTTATTTTGATACTCATGCTGACATGTCAGAACATTATTGAATACACTGAACATTGTTATGCTATTTTGCGATGTGTGATGCTTACTTTAGTTATTTGATTTTGTCATTTAATGCTTATAAATATGTATAATGATGAAAGAAAATGTATGCAACGCTAACACGTTTGGTTATGCAAGTTGACAGGTTAGAAATATGAGTAGAATTTGATAAACAACTACTTATTAAGAAATGGATGCTTTAATTTATATTATTCGTCTAATATGTAATTCACATTATGCATGTGGTTTTGGATCTACTGATGTGTGCAATGAGTGTGCAGGAAAATTAGCCGAGACGACAAAAAAATAAATATAAAAGCGGAGCTAAACTACTTGTTAATTTTGTGCTAGCCTTATAATGTAATTCTTTAAAGGATGTAATTTGATCTTACTATTCTCCTAACTTTTAATTGTTCCTAATAAGCCTTTAAAGGCTTAGAAACATTAAATTTAAGTACCCCTATGGGTAAGGGTATGGGTGGGGGTACTTTCCAACCCTTTAGTCTCCTAGGTTGACTCTTAGGGTCTCTTAAAAGCCCTATTATAGGCTGATTTCGAAAATGGGTTGTTCTTTACTTGAGTTAGTAAAACCAACCTCCATCTTGGGTTACTTGAAGCTTAGTGGAGTTAACGACCATACTTAGAGGCCTTTTGGGGGAGTTTTTGTTTTAGTCACCCAATCTCTATTTTTAGAAAAAGCTTGGAAGATAGTTGGGGAGGGAAGGAGGAAAAGGAAGCTCTTCTCAAACCTCCATTGTTACCATCACTCCTTGGTGAAGGTAGGATTCTTGGCTTTGTATTTTGTTTTCTCCATGTTTTGATCATGCTTGTTCTTGCACATTGTGTTGTGTTGTTAATTGTTGTTTGCTTTTATGTTGGGTTGATTTGGAGGGTTTCTTTTGTGTTGTTCTTGATGTGTTCTTGTTCATCTTGATGTATTGTATTGAGGGGTTTTCATGGGGTTTTTTTTGGCATTACTCACCCTTGGATAGGGAAGAAGTGGCCATGTGGGGGTAGGGTTTTAGTTGGACCTCAATGGTGTAGAGTAGGGTGTATGGGCCCCTACCGGTCATCACATACCTTGTTGATATTGTGAAATCTTGAGTATGGAAAGGAAAAAAAATCCTTGTTGAATTGGCCCCAAAAGGGCATTTGAGGAACAAAGAAAGTTCCTGAGTTTTAACCCTGAAAGGGTTATGTTAAGGTATGGTGATTGACATCTCCCATTGGGAAAATCCACCTCCCCCCCTAATAAGGTCCTATGGATGGATCTAGTGTGTTAAACCGGATGGGTGTATGTTGAATTGTGTCTTTGTGATTGTGTTGAATTGCCTTGGGTCAGCCTTGTTTCCCCTTGTGGTTCCATAAATAATTGAAGTTGAAGGGATAAAGTATTGTGAAGAAGCTTGAAGAAATTATCATTGTATTGTGAATTTGATGTAATTATATGTATATTTATATTGTGAATGATTGGCAATAAAATCGGGTTTTCTTACTGGTTCTTTCCCGATGGAGTCTTGAACCAGGTTGCATAATAGAAAAAAAAAAGGGGATTATGGAAGTTCCTTGCAATGTTCTTTGTGATTTCATAATTTGGCTTATATTGTGAAGGAATAGTTGATAGATAAATGTTCTTGATTAATGATCATTCAAATTTCAATTGTGGTAATGAAAGAAATAGCAATGGATATGATAAAGTCTTATAGATTGCTGTATAAGAATTATGATGTAATCAACACAAATTCAACAATGTGGTTTCCTTGGTATATTTAAATTCTTGTCAAAATTCACAAATGGATTCATGCAAGTTATAATAGAATCATTCACCACCTTTGTAAATCATGCATATGATATCTTACCTTGCATCAAATTCTCCATTCTCATATGGAATCAATGGAATTAAGAAGTTGTAATCCTTGTATTCAAATTGAAGGAAATTTAGAACTCATAGTATGCACTAGATATTTATGCATGGAACATGCAATTCAAATTTAAAGGCTAAGAGATTTCCTCATGCATACCCTTGCATTAACATGATAGTTTAATAGATTAATGAAACTATGGATCACTTTGAAACCTAGTTTAATAATCAAATCTATATCTCAAACATATGCATCTTGGTTCATAATATTTTGTTTCAAAAGAAAATAGACACTTCCAGGAGAAAATTTGCTCACTGGAAAATGTATGGGAGAAATTTTTAATTCCCCTTTTGGTGACAGAGAATATTCCCTCCATTATGCCTTGAGTTGTAAATAAACCCCAATTTTATATTGTATAAAAAGAAATATAAATGAGTAGCTTGAAAATTAAAATATTTTAATGTATATATTGTGACATTCTCACCAACAAAACTTTTTAAGCATTTATGCCTAGCTACTTAAGAATGACCTTGGTTCAGGTCGAATCATGCATTGAGTGCCAAAAATAAATTTAAAAAAAGAGAGAGAAAGTCCTTCAAATCAAAAACTCTATTGAGCTTATCCAAGAGCCTCACCAATAAAACTTTATGTTATATCTTACATTTACCACCCACCCAATTACCTCCTTGGCGTTAGTTTTGGCAGACTTATAAACCAAGTCAATGAGTTTTATGGGTGATTGACCCACGTACCTTCCTAGGATTTCGCAGGGGCTTTTGAGCCAAGTTGCTTTTTGTTTTGAGTGTTTTAAACACTCCTCCTTCTTCTTTTTTTAGCGCCTTCTTTTGTTGAGGCCCTATCCCATGCGTGGGTTTGGGCTTACCCATTTCCCTACGCATCATGGGAAGTGTGGGACAGCACTGCTTGCTGTCAGGTATGTGAACATCGCACTGTCCCATGTGGGCAGTCCCACTTGGATGGGAGATAGAGGGGGAAATTCTATAGCTAATGCTTTTATTTTATTTGTGAGAATAGTTTAGTATTTAGATTAGTATTATGTTAAAAATGATGTTAGTATATAATGATAGTTTAGTTGTTAGAATACTAAATTAGTTCTTATTTAAAAGCTTAAAATTGAAATTAGTATATTATAATTCGAATAATTTTTTTTAATGTTTTATTGGTCAGTTTATTTAAATTAGGAGCTTTTTAGATTGATTTTAATATTGGCATTATTCACGAGGATTTAATTTATACTTTTAAAAAAAAAAAAAAAGTCTAGAATAACTTGTAGATTTATTTGACTGGTTCTAGTCATCAATTTCTATTGCAAATGTCAAATTAATAATTTTGGTTGTTATAAGAACGTTAGAGATAATTTCTAAATTAAAATGTAGGTAGTTTAATTGGTGGTATGTTATCTCTATGGTATGTATGTTAAAGGCTAGCTAGATTTTTCATTTAAGTTATAAACACAACTAGCTTAGTTGAATAGTTAAATCTTATTGATCATCAAAAGTTTTGGAACCACTTAATGTTAAATGATTAAGAATCGTAATGATGTTTAGGTTATCAAGTTAATAGAAGGAGGTTAAATAATTAGTTTCATTATAGGTAAGTGGTATATCGATCATAATTATGGAGGCTAAACAAGATTATGTAATTAAGAGAAAGATGTCTTTCAATTAGCATGTTAGTTCAATCATATCGAACAAGTGTTGTGATAAATCTAATATTTTCCTTAGGAGGCAATAGATTAATGAATCATTAAATCAAATTGATGGAGTAGGACTTGGGTTAAAATAGATTTGTCATTTAACTTAATTAATGGATTTTCTAAGAGACTATTAGTCCACCCTAATAATCTGTTTATGAAATGATCAAGCTGAGTCGTAACCCTGTTATTTATCTTTGGTGATCTTGCATCTAACTCTATAGTACCCATGGCTTTTTGTATCTTAAACCCTTCAGACTATTAACTCCTTTGTAGTTAGCATCTAAACCTTTCTCGACCATATTATCTTTGTATCATAGTTCTATTACATTAATTAATCAAAAAAAAAAAAAATTGTGTGTGTGTTTTTGTCCTTTAATTTTTTTTGGGCATGACACTTCCTTTTCATAACTCACCCTTTCACCTAGGTGCTATTGTTATGAACAATTTCTCAAATCCTCTTCATCAATCAAATAGGTATTACATTTAGATTAGGTAGCAATATGTATTATCAATAGATTTGATATCAATGACAAAAAATTAATTATTCTAATTATATTTTTCCAACATTATCCCTCTTTACCATTGGTTAAATTATCTCTACATCTCAATATTTAGAAATACCTTAATATATCACACTTTGTTACCATACAATCCAAAAAAATTCACTCAGCTTAGTGATCAATATCCTTACCTTCATTTCTCCCTATAAAATAATAGATCTCCCTCTTATTTATATTCTCCTTCTTTGAATTTTGTATATCTCCCTCTTTCTTTTTATCTTAGTATCTCTCTATAGGTATATCTCCTTCTTTGACAATAATTTCCCTTTTTTAATGTATTACTATATATCTCTCCCTCTTTGAAAAAAATGTCAAGAACACTTAGCTTTGATATCTTCAATCAGTTCACACATTTGAAGTTTATAGATTTTGCATGTCTAGAGGATTTATGTTATTTGTCTGACTGATCTGTTATTCTATACTTGACTATCTAGCTTTGGAATATCCCAAAGTAGAGTTGTATTCATCACTATGTAGGATGTTTTGATTAGCACATGTAATCCAATGCACCTTTCCTCTTCAAGTACCTTTGGTTAGGAGAATCACCTCTAATTTACCTCTAAGATATTCATGAGCATCTTTAGGTAATGTTTTTGTGAATATGTGTAACATTCCCTCCAATATTGAAATCTTATATCAAACTATGGTAATTAATCAATGGAAATATCAATTAAATATCTAATTTTTTATGAAATAAATTATATATATATACATACATACATACATACATATATGTATATGTGTGTGTGTGTGTGTGTGTGTGTGTGTGTGTATCTATATATATATAGATATGTATATATATATATGTATGTATATATATATATATGTGTGTATATATATATATATATATACATATGTATATATACATATATATACATATGTATATGTATATGTGTGTGTGTGTGTGTGTATCTACACACACACACAATAATTATTTGGACAAGTTAGACTTTGGTATACATAATTAGACCTAAAATATAGCTAATTCATTTTATGGTTAATAAGAAAATTCAATATACTATAATATTATATATAATTGAAATAGTAAATATTATTGATTAAATTAATAACTAAATAATAAAATAACATTAATCTTGATCTAGAAAATATTAAATCCAAACAAGATAATAATAATATATAAATTCATTTACAATAGTGGCATGGTGATAAATCAATAAACTATGAAGTGACATACATAGTTTTAAAGGAACAACCTTTGTAATCCATATTTAATGGGGTCCTATAATGGAATAAAGGTGGGACCCGTTAAAAAGATATCAGAAAAATCTACTTAGATCAATCCTCTTGCATTCAGTATATGGAAGAAAAAATAATGTAATTAGAAGAAAGCCAAAAGTCATCATAGGATAGAATAAATAGTTTTAGCCATAAGATATTTACATAGCTCTTACTTACTAAAGAGAAAACCTTAAGAAATGTAACTAAGAGGGCCATAAATTATGAAGGGTGAAGACCACCAAATATAGAGCCTTGAATCTCAAAATTGTGGGGAGTATCACATGGAAAGTATGTCATGAAGAGGTAAGTAATTTTGTTAATTATAAATGTTCCCTTTATTCGTTAAGGAAGTTTATTGTAAGAAATTAGTTTTATATTATTACATGCATTTAGATATGTAATATTTATCCCTTTTAAAGGTCATTTTATTAATAATTAAATATGAGTATAAATTATTTTTATTTCTTGTTTACATAGATATAAATGATTCTTTCTTCCATAATAATATGAATCTATTCTTATTTCGGAAATAATTCAATATGTAATCATATTTTATTTGATTAAAGGATTATAAGTAAAAATAGCTTGATAATGGAAAGGATTAACAAGTACCCTATTAGAGGAAGATTATAAATTTAGGTATTAGTATCAAAGATGGGTACATTCTTGTTTGGCTAATACAATGAAGTAAATGGAGAACTCTTAATGTCAGTATTAGAGATAGGTATTAGTACCTATTTGACTAACACAATAGAAATGGATAAAGTTTTGGTATCAGAGATATGTGTTATACCTATTTGGCCAACTTATTAAGGAGAGATGTAGGTGTTGGTATTAGAGATAGATATTATATCTATTTGTCCGATGTGTGCACATATTCTAGCCTCACTTCTTTGTCTTGAACTAGATTACTCAAGTACTGATACTTGATAGCAATGTGCTTTGTCTTAATGTGCATCACTAGATTCTTTGAAATCGTAATAGCACTTGTATTATCATAATAGATAGGTACTATATGTGTAATTTCTTGTTTCATCCCTTTCAATATTTTTTTTTATCCATTTAATGTTTGAATAGTTCACTACATCTATCACATACTAAGCTTCAACTGTTGATTGGGAAATATAATTTTGCTTCTCTCTTTTCCATGACATCAATCTCTTTCCTAGAAAGAATACATCTCCACTAGTGTTTTCTTGTCATCAATATTTCCTTCCTAATATGAGTCAGTGAAAAACTTAAGATTAAATTTATCATTTCTCTTGATATAATCTATAGCCTTTTTTACCTTTTATATATATCATTATCCTTTTCACTACCATCATGTGAATCTCTTTAGGATTTTCTGAAAATCTAGACAATATCCCAACTTCGAAAGTAATATATAATCTAATGTGAACAACATATTGTAATTTTCCTATCAAGGATCTATATAAGGTCTAGTTCAATTCAGTAGAATCATTATTCTTAGATATATTATGTCCTATAGACATAGATCTACTCATTGTCCTTGAATCTTCCATACCAAAAGTCTTTAGTATCTCCTTGATGTATTTAGATACCAAACTGCATTTGTCATACTTGTAATCCAATAATGAATTTGATTTCACCAAACATAGACATTTCAAAATCCTTCCTTATTTCATCAATTTTTAAAAGATTTGTAAAATACTTCTCTTTGTCTAGAAATATAATAACATCAACAAATATTTTAGATAGTTCAATACTTCATTGTTCTTACCATTCTTCAAATATAGATTGCAGTTATCATTTTTCTTTTTGAAAATAATCTTTACCAAATAGTTATGTGATCTTTCATACCATTCTCTAGTGGCTTGCTTCACTCCATAAAGGGCTTTGTTTAGTTTACATATCATGTTCTTCTTATCTGGATCTAGAAAACCTTTAGGTTGTTCAATGTATACTTCTAGCTCAAGTATACCATTTAAAAATGTGGATTTGATATCCATTTAATATACCTTAAAATTCTTGTATGTTGAACATGCAAGTGGGCTTCTATCTCTTTCAAGTCTTGCCATAGTAGCAAAATTTTCACTGTAACAAACTCCTTGAGCATAACCCTTACATGTTACTTCTCCATTTTCATTAAGCTTGTTCCTAAAGACTCACTTTTTTCCAATGACATTTTTATCTTTAGGTCTTGGCACCAAAGTCCAAGTATTGTTCTTCTCAATTTTTTCAATTTCCTCATTCATTGCTTGAATCCAATCTTCATTGTCTAAAGCATCTTTTATTATTTTTTACTCTAATTCACAAAGTAAGAATGTATCATCTTTGAGTATTTTCCTTGTCATAACACTTGATTTAGCATCACCAATGATTTTTTAAGGTTTGTGATGTCTTCTAACATATTTTTCTATCACATGTAGTTTCCTTCTTGGGTCTTCTATAGTTTCATCTAGAAAAATAATCTCAAGATTATTTTCTCTTTCTTGCTTAGGTTCTAGTTCATGTTTTTAGGCTTGGAATTTGCTATCTAATGGTTAACATTCCTTGTCTGTGATTTGGCATCTTTAGTCTATTGCTTGGCATCGACTCTCTACTGCTCAATAATTTGTATTTGTAGTTCATCATTTCCCATCTACTAAGAGACTACAACTTGATTTTCATGTTCATTAAAAGTGTTAGGAGCATCATCATCCACATAGATGAAGGTACTTTAGTCTTCAAATCCTTCTTTGCATGTAGTGTTACTTCTTTCTACATGCTCATCAACTTTCACATTTGCACTTTCCACAACTTTTTTAGTGTTAGAATTCAAAAGCTTGTAATATTTTCTCTTGGTGGAATATATTAGGAATATATCTTTATCACTCTTTGCATCAAATTTTCCATTCCTATTATTTAAGTATATAGCATCTAATTCCAAAGATTTTGAAAATTTTTGAAGCATATCCATACCATAGTTCAAAAGGTGTAGCATTTTCACCTTTCTTGACTTGTACTATATGTAGGGTATAGACACCAATACTAAGAACTTCTCTCCAACATTTCTTTGAAATGATCTTCTCCATCATTAATGTTCTTGCATAGTCCATTATTGATATATTTCTCCTTTTAGCTACCCCATTATGAGGAGTTGTCCTTGGTGCTAACATCTATCTATTAATTCCTCTATCATGAAAAATGTATTGAACTCATTTGAAATGAATTCACCACCTTTGTCAGATCTCAAGAACTTCAGATGCTTACCTATTTATTTTTCAACTCTAGCTAAATACCACTTGAATAACTCAAAATCATTAGATTTAGCTTTAAGTAACATCACACTCATCATCCTAGAGTAGTCATCAAAAAATATAATGAAATACTTATCTCCATAGTAGCTTTGAACACAAATGGTCTAAATAGGTCAGTATGAACCAATTCTAAAATATCACTAGCAATGTTTTTTTTTCTCTTAAAACTAGACTTGGTCATATTTCCCAATTTACATTGTTTATGTATGGCATTGTCTATTGGAAATATTCAAGACTATTCTAAGTTACTGAGAGGGGAGGGGTGAATCAATAACTTCTAAAATTTCTACACCAATTTCAATTCTAAATCCAATAAACCATTTAACATTTAATTTATCACATCTGATCTAATTGCATGCATGTGAAACTAGAAATATAAAATCATCCACAACACTTAAACATAATTATTTGGTGACCTGGAAACCGTCCAAACAAAATGAAAAATTGTGGTGGGGATGAAACCCAGAAACTTCAATAATGCACCATAAATTTGGCTTGTTAAGGCTTACATTGATCATTTATGATGATCTACCCTGTTAGGAGAAATTAGGACTACTAGATCCACCTTGTTAGAAGTTATACAAACACACAATGAAGTATGCATTCTATTAAAAGATATAAGAAATACTATTAGGTCTATGTTGTGAAAGGATTTTGATTGGTTCACCTGTTAGGATGAAACAATAGATCTCTGACTTACAATTGGTTTGTTGATAGATATTCCTTGATTGTACTAATCACCATTCTATGATGAATATGTCTCTGTTGCTCTTCTTCTAATATGGCCTTCATAATTCACTCTTTATCTACTTCTTAGCTTCAACTAGTCACATTTGCATTTGCCATGCTCATTATCTTACATATGGATGTGATAAAATACATTACGTATGTATACCAGTCCAAATTACAAAATTACAAAGTCAACCATCATACAAGTTAACATACATATCACGGTCTTGGTGAAGTTTTGATACTCAGTGCCCATTATCATTGCTTGGCATTGCCATGCACTTGGTAGATGTAGAGGCTCGGTCCATACTAGTCACTTCAAAGTAGTCTTGAACTTAGTGTACATTGGTGACTCATTAGATTGTACTGTGTAACTTGGCATAAACTAAATCACTCGGTAAATACATAAGCTCAATTTACACTAGCTTCACATTATATGAACTATGAATTTAGTAGAAATTGCAATGCTCAGAAACCACTAAACTACTTGGGTTGAACTGCTAGACTGAATCTACTCAGTTTGAATTGGTAGGCTTTACACTAACTAAATATACTTGGTAACCACTAAAAACTATTCAATGAGCTCAGTAGCCATACAAAATCTGAATAAGTGTGTGTCACTAATGGAAAATTTAACTAATATGTCAATAATCTCCCCCTTTGGCATTAGTGACAAAAACACTTATCAGCCAAAATATTATATACATCACCATGTGATACTAGCTTGGTAGAATATACTATTTTGACATTTTTCAGAATTTATCTTTTTAAGGTATACTATACATCATTTATTATATACATTCTCCTCATAGCATGTTTCTCCCCCATACTATGTGTCTCTATATATAGCATACCATGTGTCTCAACAATAATCACCCCCTTTTTGACAATAATGCCAAAGATTTATATAGAACTTATCTACATGGAGACACCAATATGAGATTTAAAAAAATATAATGTACCTTAAGAATAAGTGCTATGTTTTTATCCCAATTTTCTTGCAAAATCTTGCATGTATGTAGAGCAATTTGTACTTCTACAAAGAGTTCTATCATGTGATCTACAATAGAGAAGTTATTTTCATGGATCAAGGTTTTTGAGTAAACAATATGTTTCTGCATTGTATCCATGATAGGAAGGATCATATTTTGAATATCAATTAGTGTGGACCGGATCCTTGCTTCTTTTCTTAACAACTTTGCTTGCATGTTTGACAAAAATTTGATCTTCATGTGATGTGAAGAGCTTGAACTATGGTCAAGTTACAACTTCTCAGCACATGCTTTCAAATCCTCATTGATTTTTGATAGTTTTTTTTTAATTTCCTTTATGAACTCAAAAATATCACACTTCACAAAAATTGATGTCACATTTGTGTAGGAGGTCTCAAGATTGATCAAAATTGATGAAAGCTCAACTTGTTGAATTGTAATTTATTGAGCAATGTGCTCCAACACTTCACTATCAAATTTCTTTTTAGCTTTCTCAATTAGTTTGTCTTGTCCATTACTATCCTCATTGAACTTTTGGACTACTTCTGCTAATTGAAACAAAATAGGTTGAGAATTATCAACCTCAATTCCTATAGCCTCAAACAAAATATTTTTAGCATCATCAATAATCTTATACTCTCTATCTCTTTCTTCTCTTAATTTTTGCTACTTTTCCTTTTTAAAGAATTTCAACAAACTCATGCATTTCATCTACCAAAAGATTTTGAATATCTCATTTGGGAATTTCTATTTTATCATCTAACTCTATATCATCCTCTATGTCCTTTCCTTTACTCAAATGTTTTGTACTTAGTTGAGCCTTAGGTTCAACTATCCTTGTACTTAATGCTTTTGTGTCCGAAATGGAAACAATAGTTGATATACTAGGACTTACAATAAAAATTGATATAGTACTAACCGATAGAATACTAAGAGGAATGTTTGTTGAATCCAAAACTAAAGAAGTCATAACTGAAGTATCCAAAATTGAAGTACTTACTACTGAAGAACTCAAAATTGTAGAAGACATTGTATTCATGATTGATGACATTAATTTGGTAGCTAAAGAAGTGAGAGGTTGTAGCATGGTAGATGAAGTGGAAGTCACTTCTATTAATGATACATTAAGTTGAGTGGGGATGAAGAGTGATTGGACATTTGAAGTGTCTATGGTTGTCACAATCAAACTTGTTGAAGTTGTCTCTGAGCTTGATATAGCTACTGGTTTTCTTAGAGAGTGAGGAAGTGAGGCAATGATAGTAGCTCCTATCTTTATTGGGTCAGTCTCCTCATCATCTTCTTTATCATCCTTAGTATCTTCCTCCTCTTTATCTTCTTCATCTTCCTCATTGTCAAAATGTGTAGTCTTAGTATAGGTCTCTTCTTCATCATTATCATTGTCATCATCATCATCTTTTATTTCCACTAGTTGCTCACTTGGCTTGTGAAGATGATAGACATTTTTCCAAGTGTTTGTGGCATTCTTAACTACATGCTCTATATCTTTTATCAAAATTAAACATGTATTAAATCTAAGAGTCATTTTATCTTCATTTCTCTTCAAAGACTCTTTTACCTCAACATCTATCATGCTCAATAGAAACTACCTAATGCTTTTTGCATAAATGTCTTTTGTTGTTTGCATTGCAAAGTCCCATCTTGGCTTTATTTTATCTAATAATTCATTAGATATTTGAGAGGCAATCTGATCTAGTGAATACTTCCATTTGCCCATTTTGGTCAACGCTGATTCTTGAATTTGTTTTTTCTCTACCTCTATCCTTATTTCATACTTCAAAGATTTCAAGTTTGTTATACCTGAACCTTCTTCCATTTGTTTCAACTTTTCTTAGAGGGTGGGAGGAGGCTTGCCAAGGACAATATCACTTACTTTCTTCCTAAACCTCCCTATGAAGACTATAGTGGATGGCTTAGGTGGATTGGTGATGATCACCTTGCCCTTCTTCTTCATAGGTTTTTCTTCCTTTTTAGATTCCCCTTAATCCTCTTCTTCTTCTACATCTTCTCCTTTACCTTCAGTTAACATGAAAGGTGTGCTAGATTTTGGTTTAGCTATCGTCCTCTTTCCTTTTTTAACTTCCTTATGGATGTTTATTTCCAATTCTATTATTGCCTTGGCCTCATCATAGGATCCAAAGTATGGTGCCTTTGGATGAATAAGTTCATTAATTAGAGATTCAATAATATCCTTTTCTTCATCAATATTCACCTCATAAGGAGGAGGTTTTACCCACACAATTTTGGGCTTCACTGCCTAGATGTAAACAATGTCACTATCTACCATAAAGCGCACATCATCTTTGTAATCCTAAACTAACTTCTTATGTATCCTAAACCTATTGTTCATTTTCTCTATGAACACTTCAAATTAGTTTTCCATAATCGTAACATAATTCTCTCCCATTTTTGCAATGTATTTATTTATCTGATATAATATAGGCACATCTTATTCCATATTACGGTGCCTTTTGAAGGGAAGAACTTTGGAACATAAAAGAAGAAAATAAGTAAAAAATGAACCAAATTTATAAGGGTTTTTCTTGGATGTCCTGATACTTTCCATGTTTTTGTTGAATTACCTCAACAAAACTCGAGGATGTCATAAGATAGATTATTTTTCACCACTTTATAAGCCAAGTCCACAGTTTCATAGGATATACTATTGAGACAACTTGAACTATATATCTTATGTGCTATAACATGAATCCAAAATTTGAGCTCTGCATCTATCACACTACTAATTTTCATGCCTTTTCCATCCCACTCTTCTAGGGTTCTCTTTTCAAATTTGGCTTGACCTAGTGTTTTGGTTATTTTGGCTTTTGTGAGCATGGGGAGGCCGATGATGTGATGAATCATTTTATTTGTAATCATAATTGATTTCTCAAGCCATAGTTGACCATTATACACCCATCTTAGAATGTATCTAATACATTTAATTTTAAAACCTTGAGGCATGTGGGAAATATGTTTTAAAAATTTATCTTCTAAATACTTATGCTCAGGTTTAAGAATTCCATTAACACACAATTCACCAAGGGCATCATCATTTCTAGGGTTCCAATCTCTTGAATAGAACACTTGAAATGAGTACAAATATCATTAATAAGGAGTACCTTGGGAGAAATTTTTCATTGAGCTCCACTTGAGTCAAGGGTCTCTACAATCATGGGTACAAGTTTGAAATCTAGCACTTTCCACTCAACTACTCAAACCAACATATTACAACCTCTCTTTACTTTGCTGTTGCTTGATGCCATTTTACTTAGTAAACTATGAGAACCTTGATAACATGCTGCAAAATTGCTTGAAGTCACTTTATCATACTGTAAATCACTTCTTCACAATAGCACTTAGATTTCATGGTGAGAAATGAATTTGATTTGAATCTTTTTGTTAAAAATTCACCATTAATGCTTAGTATGAAGGTAGCTAAGTTGACATCATGCTTGATAGCCTATCATCCACTATTCTATTGATTACTTTATAAAGGCTTCGTGACTTGGTAACAATGTGTGTCTTTTTACTCCCGACCTTTCTTGGTAGAGTCCATAACTTGACCTCACTCAATAGAGAAGGTAACACAATGATAGCTAATACTATTCTTCCTTATTGATCCTTTTGTACCTTGAATACTGATTTGGATCTTTGTTACCTTTTAATTAGAACTCTTTGAATATGATCTTGATAACATAGTTCTAATTCTCCTTTGGAAACCTAGTTGAAAATGGTGGAGTCACCCACTTCTTGAGTGACATGATCATCATTACTTGAACTAGCATCCTTGGTAGATTTAGGAATCCATTGTTGCCTCATCTTCTTTTGAATTTTATCTACTTTTTCCTTCTTTTTATCTTCATTTTTACCTATGTTCATGTAAATTTTTGCTAGATGACTAATTTTGGTACAAGTGAAACATCTTATGGTGGTATCTCTTTTCCTTGTTTGATGTTTAACACAATTCATGCCAAGGTATAAAAATTCTCCATACTAATGACATCTACACCAAGTGTTGTACTCCCAATTGAATATTTCTTTCAAAATTTTCTTTGCTAGATTGAGGGACTTAGTTTTACAATCTGATGCCTTGTGACCTTGTTTCTTGCACTTGTGACACTTGTCCTCAAATTTTGGTTTCTCTTTGCATTCATTAACCTTATGACCATGCTGATTGCAATTGTAGCATTTTCCATTAAATTTTGCTTTATCATTACTCCAACATTTGTTTAATGCATGACCTAACTTACTATCATGATTGCAACTAGGTCTTTGATTCCTTTGAGCACCTTGTTCAGAGGATTCACCTTCTTCCTTATATCCAATTCCTACATTTCCTTTTTTCATATAGATGTTTTGCTCATTCAGTTGAATCATGTTTGCTTGGGATTTCATCATTCTTTCATTGATTTTCTTTTCAATGTTTAGGTCATTTTTGAATCTTTCACTAATTTTATTTTCAGATCTTAGATCATTTCTTATTCTTTCATTGATTTTTCTTTCTAAATTTAGATCATTTCTTAATCTTTCATTAATTTGTCTTTTGCTCATGATTTCCTCATTTGTATTGGAGATTTGATCCATAAGATCTACATGCTAAAGGGATTGGTTCCAGATCTCATTGTTTCTTCCATCCATTTCTTATTTTATCTTGTTCCCCTATTCAAAGATTTCACATAGCCTCACTGATTGAATTTCTTGTTCTCTTTTTAGTTTTCTTACTTCTTCTTGCAGGGAACCATTCTCCTCTAGGAGTTCTTTGATTGCATCATTTGCTTCATCTTAACTACTTGAAGGGAAAAAGTCTTCAATTCTTTCTTCAATGTACTAATGATCATTCATCTAATTTGCAATTTCCTTCCTTCTTTTTAGGGATTGGGAGACTTTCTCCTTAGCTTTCTTGAGTTGTGCAATGGCCATTTATAGATCCAACTTTTCATTGTCAATTTCCTTATCAAGTTTGAATATCTCCATTATCCTTGATCTTTTCTCAAGATGTTAAACTTTCTCTTGAGAACAACAATGCTCTGATACCAATTTTTGGAAATATTCAAGACTATGCTAAGTTACTAAGAGGGGAGGGGTGAACTAGTAACTTCTAAAATTTCTACACCAATTTCAATTCTAAATCCAATAAACCATTTAACATTTAATTTATCACATCTGATGTAATTCCATGCATGTGAAACTAAAAATATAAAAGCATCCACAATAGTTAAACACAATGATTTGGTGACCTAAAAACCTTCCAAAACTATGGTGGGGATGAAACCCACAAAACTTGAATACTGTAGTATAAAGTTGGCCTTTTAAGGCTTACATTGATCACTTCTGATGATATCTAATGATTTTCCTTGTTAGGAGAAATTAGCACTACTAGGTCCATGTTGTTAGAGGTTTTACAAACCCACAATGAATTATGTACTATATTAAGAAATTTAAGAAAGACTGTTAAGTCTACCTTGTCAAAGGATTTTGACTAGTTCACGTATCAGGATGAAATAGTAGATCTCTAACTTACAACTGGATTGCTGATATAGATTCCTTGATTGTACTGATCACCTTTCTATGATGAATATTTCTCTATTGCTCTTCTTCTGATATGGCCTTCACAATTCACTCCTTATTTGCTACTTAGCTTCAACTATTCACATTCACATTTTCTATGCCCATTATTTTAAATATGGATGTGATACAATACATTACATATATATACCAATCTAAATTATAAAATTACAAAGTCAACCATCATACAGGTTAACATACATGTCACAAAGTTGGCCCAAATGAAGACACTTAGTTTCTAAAGACTGATTTGGTGAAGTTCGAATACTCGGTGCCCACTATCATTACTGGGAATCATCATGCACTTGGTAGACATAGAGGCTTAGTCCATATTGATCACTTCAAAGATGTCTTGAGCTCAGTCTGCACTGGTAACTTGGTAGATACTATATAACTTGGGATAAACTGAATCACTTGGTAAACACATAAGCTTGATTTACACTAGCTTCACATTACATGAACTATGAACTTAGTAGAAACTACAATTCTCAGTAACCACTAAACTACTCAGGTTGAACTACTAGAATAAATTTGCTATGTTTGAATTGTTGAGCTTCATACTAACTAAATATACTTGGTAACCACTGAAAACTATTCAATGAGCTCGATAGTACAAAATTTGAATAAGTGTGTATCACTAATGAAAAACTTAATTGATATGTCAATAATTGTTAGGCTTATTTAGTTTAGGAAACCCTCTTACTTTCTTCATCTTACTAATATTCATGAAATTTACAAAGCTCCCATGACATAATCTCTTGTACCATAACCAAAAATCTTCTTGTTATGCACACAATTTTTTAAGTCTAGATAGAAAAATTTACCTCACCAGTTCCAATCATCTTACCATCAACATCATGTATCTTGGCCTTCCTATTATGAAATTTAACTCTGTAACTTGATTGTTTAGCTATGAAATACTCCAAAAATTATAGTAAAGTCCTTCAACCTAATAAACATTTTCACAGTTAATCTTGCTAGTTAGTTGAATAATATTACCTTGACCTTTTACAAAAAATGGGATTTCATTACCATATTTAACATATCCAACTTTGTATGGACCAATATCCTCAAATTTATATTTATCACCATTCATATGATTAGAGCATCCACTGTCAATTATTCATCTATGACTCTATTTTATATATGAGATTAACGTAGTTTTCTCATGTTCATCAGTATCTTCTCTCATAGCAACATAGAAAACTCCATCACCATTATTCCTAGATTCATTGTCAGTTACTTCTTCATAAATATAATGATATTTTTTTACCCTTTTTATCCTTGTTTCTCTTGTAGTACTTGTCATCTCTTCTTCCTTTGTAATTACTTTCCTTCCTTTCATCCTTATTCTCTTTATTAGGACACCTAGCAGCAATATGACCAACCTTGTTGCATGAGAAACAAATAATAGGCGATTTACCTTTGTATTTACATTTTTCTCTTCTAAATATTATTTTAATAAGGATTTTAATAAGGGATTCAGGTTTGTCAATCTCATCAACAAAACTATCACTGTCACTCTTGACATGTTTACCTTTTCTTTTGCTAAGAACTAATTATAAATTGAATTCAAATTTAATAGTAGCAAGTAAGTGGTTATCAAATTTAGACATCTCAAGAGTGTAAGTCTACCAATTACACCTTCTAAGGTCAAAGTTTTACCTAGTGTGCATCTCTTTTCTTGGATTTCAAAACCTCTAATGGCATATATAGGGAGTAGAGTCCTCAATACCTTGCTTATTACTATTTCATCTATGATTTCTCTTTTTGCACTATGAATAACATTAACAACCTCTTTGACTCTTGTGAAATATTGCACTATATTCTCACCTTCCATCACTCTCATACAAGAAGGTTTTCTAATTTGGCTCTTAAGATGTTGTCATCACCTCCATATATGGCTTTCAATTTGTCCCACATCTTCTTTGCACCATCTCAATCTTTTAAGTCATTGAACTTGACACAGCTTAGGGTTGAGGCAATCTCCAATATTTCTTGATTGTGTTCTTGGCTTTGCTTCACTTGTTTAGCTGTCAAAGGAGTAGTTGTTACCTTTACATACTCATTGTCTGCAAATTTTATAGCAACATCATTAATACTTGATATGTGCAACCTCATCAGGCTCTACCATGTAGGAAAGTTCTTGTTCAACTTGGGTACATTTATCTTATAAGACATAGTCTTTGGCTTAAGGTACATTCAAACTTTATCACAATTCATATGATTAGAGCATCCACTATCAATTATTCACCTATTACTCTATTTTATATATGAGATTAATGTAGTTTTCTCATGTTCATTAGTATCTTCTCTCATAGAAACATAGACAACTCCATCACCATTATTCCCAGATTCATTGTCAGTTACTTCTTCATAAATATGATGATATTTTTTACCTTTATCATCCTTTTTTTCTCTTGCAGTATTTGTCATCTCTTCTTCCTTTGTACTTACTTTCCTTCCTTTCATCCTTATCCTCTTTATTAGGACACCTAGCAGCAATATTACCAACCTTGTTGCATGAGAAAAAAATAATAGGTGATTTACCTTTGTATTTAAATTTTTCTCTTCCAAATATTATTTTAATAAGGGATTCAAGTTTGTCAATCTCATCATCAAAACTATCACTATCACTCTTGATATTTTTACCTTTTCTTTTGCTAAGAACTAATTATGAATTGAATGCAAATTTAATAGTATCAAGTGTGTGGTTATCAAATATAGACATCTCAAGAGTGTAAGTCTACCAATTACACCTTCTAAGGTCAAGGTTCTACCTAGTGTGCATCTCTTTTCTTGGATTTCAAAATCTCTAATGGCATATATAAGGAGTAGAGTCCTCAATACCTTGCTTATTACTATTTCATCTATGATTTCTCTATTTTCACTATGAATAACATTAACAACTTCTTTGACTCTTGTGCAGTATTGCACTATATTTTCACCTTCCATAACTCTCATACAAGAAGGTTTTCTAATTTGGCTCTTAAGATGTTGTCATTACCTCCATATATGGTTTTCAATTTATCCCACATTTTCTTTGCACCATAACAATCTTTTTAGTCATTGAACTCGACACAACTTAGGGCTGTGGTAATCTCCAATATTTCTTGATTGTGTTATTGGCTTTGCTTCAGTTGTTTAGCTATCAAAGGAGTAGTTGTTACCTTTACATACTCATTGTCTGTAAAGTTTATAGCAACATAATTGATACTTGATATGTGAAACCTCATTAGGCTCTGCCATGTAGGAAAGTTCTCCTTGTTCAACTTGGGTACATTTATCTTATAAGACATAGTCTTTGGCTTAAAGTACATTTAAACTTTTCTCTTTAAGCATTGATCTCTAATACCAATTGTAAGAAATTTTTAGAATAATTGGGGGGCGGAGGATGGTGAATCAGTTACTCAATGTTCCTAAATACCATTTGAACAATTAAACATAAATACTCAATGTTATGTTTATCTTGTTATTGCTTAGTCTCTACTATAATGATAAAAGTATTGTCTTAAACATAACATGTTTTTCTTAATGAAAACATCATCAAATTTAAAAACATATAAAGCATTCAACATAGGTTTGACACTAGGATTTTATGTGGAAACCCAATTTGTGAAAAACTACCAACAACATGTCACCAACTTTTATTCCTTCAAAGTGAGCCCTTTTAGGAGCCAACCTTATTAAAGGTTTACAATTACATAATTTTAAATGTGACCTTGTTAAACTATTTAATCACCCTATTAGGAGTGGCCTTATTAGAGGACTTTTATCATTTTATTTAGAATGTCACCAAGTTAAAGGACTTACACAAATTGTTAAGACCATCCAATGACTATCAAGTCAACCTTGGTTAAAAGGATTTCAATAAAAACTATTTACAATGATTAGAAAGAAAATAATAGGTTTTGATATGTATGATTGTAACTCACTTGATAGGTTTAGATCACTATTCAAATCATGTGTTCATTTACTAATAAGCCTCCCATTTTCATCTCTGATCTTGATTCACTTGGCAACACTTCAAGTAATCAAAATTATCCTTTCACCAATACTTAATCCATCTTCTTAGATTCACTTATCAATGATAATAGGATGTGTATAAAAAATTCTCTTTAGCTTTGCATTCACACACACACTCTTGAGTTCACCCTTGTACATCTCTGATCCACTTTTTTCTATATGCCTCACATGCAAGAGCATCTAGAGGTATAAGGGAAATCCTGTGTCAACCAAAAAATTTACTTAGACTTAGTTTTTGTTTCATGTGTTTTCATTTTTGGATACCCATTTGGGTCAAATAAGGGTTCCAACTCTTATAGTTCCACTATCAGTGTTCTAGGATAGAGTATTTGAAAACCTTGGGAGACGTGTAAATGTCAAAAAAATAGGAGTATGTAATTGAGCCATCATTTTGGTGAACTAGAAGGTGTAATTTGGTTAGATAATTGTAATTTTAGTTTAGAGCATTCCAGAAAAAGAATTAGGTCAAAAGGCCCCACAGTTTAAAAGTTGTCACAATTTTTCAATTTATGGAGACCTCCTAAGAATAATTCAAAGTTAGGTTAGGGGCATTAAATGACCTCAAATAGGGACAAAAAAAATGGGTGAAAAGTAGAGCTAGTCCATAGGGCTATAGAGCACTTCAAGAGCTTTTCAAAAATGTAAACAGTTTGTCAATCAGAGCTATGGTTCAAAAGTTATGCCTCCTAAAAGTTCAGTTACCATTTCTGGATTCCTCTAATTTTGTGCTGACTTCTAATGTTACTTCTAGAGCCTTCTATTTGGTCAGTGGATGCCAACTAGCACTTTCTAGAATGTATTCATAATCCTTAACCCTCCAGGGTCTATTTAAGAACATTTCTAGCATTGTAAAAGGCAGTTCAGAGTGGAGTTTGAGAGAAGGTACTGGGAGAAGAATTTATCTCTAGATTTATGCTATTGTAAGCCCATAGGGCATGTTCTGGAGTCTATTTCTCTATACTAAGTGTACTAGCATATTTTTACAGTTACTAAAATTTTCCCTTTCCTGTTGTCTCCATTCTGTGCTTAGGTTGTGTCCCCATCAGCCTCTCTCTCATATGCACCACACCACACTCTTTTTTTGGATCTATAGTTCTTTAAATAGGTAATTCTCGCTTTAACATTTTCCACAATCATTTTAGATCTTAGGGTTTATGATCAAACTCGACATGACTCATTGTATCTATCCATCTTTTTGATCTTCCTCTAGAAAATTCTCTAGAATCTACCTATTGGGTCTTCACATAATCCTCACCTTAAATTTAATGATCTAAATTATCATTATTATCTTCAATGAGGTTTACATCTCCCAAGATATCAACTGAGTCCTCTAGATCTCATGATTTCCTCAAATTCATTCTTAACACTATTACTCTGCAATCTCTAAATAATGATGCTCGATCATCATTGAATATGTTGATCACTATAAAAATTGTGGCTCAACACCAACTATCTTGCTTGATTGATACTAATGGTCAGCCAACACTAGATTTTCTTGGCACTTAGTATGGATTGGTTGAAACTAGAATCATTTGGCATTCCTTAGTCTTTTACTCTTTTTCTCAGCTTGGCTTGATATAAACAATCACTCCTCTTTATCAAAGTCTATCTAATCAAATGTCCATTGTATCTTCCTTTTCATAACTCACCCTTTCCTCTAGGTGCTATTGTTATGAATAACTTCTCAAATCTTCTTAATGAATAAAATATATATGACTCTTATCAATAGATTTAACATCAATGAGTAAACAAAAGAATTTCCAATTGTATGTTTCCAATATGGGTTCTATAGTTTCTAATGGCATGTCCAAATTTGACACAACTAAAACATACTAGTTCTATAATTTCCTCTGAAATGTGTCTCAATGAAATTCTTTGGAATATGTCCATACTCTCCACAATAGTGACAATATTACTATGTATTGTAATCCCAATTATAGGAATTGCCTTTCCATGGTGCATGTTCTTGTTTCTCAGATGTCTAGTTAGATTTTTCCTTGTATTTGCACTCATGATCTCTATGTCCATATTTCTAACAACTATAATAGTGTCCTTGAAATCTAGATGTAGTGGGTGAATCTTGCTAGAATTTCAAGTGGGAAGGGAGTAAAATTCCAAGGTGGGTGTGAATCAAGAGTTTAAACTTGGACCCATAAAACTTTCACCATTCATACATAACATGCATTGATATACTAAAATAATATATAAAGCATATGCATCAATCATGTAAACATGTAATCAAACACACACATAACACCAAATATGATTACCTAGAAACCCCCCAAGTGAGAACATATTATTGGGGTGGGGATGACACCCAAAAATATTCACTACATAAACAATAAATCATATTTAATGAATGTTACAATGGTTTGACCATGAATCATGGTCTATCCTATGAAAAGCCTGCCCTGTTAAACACTTATAAAGACTATTAAATCCCACCTTGTTAGAGGATTTCAACAACCTATTATAAGTGTGCCTAGTTAGAGAACTTCAACTTAAAATTATGTAAGCACCCTATTAATGGATTTCATATAGCCCTTTAGGACTACTCTATTAAGAGATTTAACTAAAATCATCTGTTAAAATGTCTCAACATAGATTCTATGGTTGGCACTTGCTTTCCTGATAATAGATAACCTCTATAAAATCTCTGATTGATCCTTCATGATCTAATTTATCAATGGTGTATCCTTTTCTATCCTCTATTCTTCTCTAACTGATTCTACAATTCAATCTTACTACTAACTCACATTGAATTCTTTGCAATACTATCTTGTTTACTCTTCTAATTTGACCATTCACCCCTTATAAATTGTTCTCATCATTGTTAAGAGTTTAGGGCTTCATCCTCCTTTAGAAGACTCTAGTGGCTTAGGTCTAGGTATGAATCAATGGCTATGATTAATCCATTTACCACTTAAACCTTCCCATTTTTTGATTTGCTAGATGCAATTGCACAAGAAATTTGCATATAGATTCATCTTGATCTCTGAAAGATCATAATCTATCCTTAAGTTGGCTCAAAAATAGTTTACATAGTTATTTGTAACATTACAAACAAATATTTCCAAAGTGTGTTGACATTCACTTGTCAAAACCAATCTGAGATCAACAATCTTCCCCCCTAACATGAGTATCAAAAAAATTTAAATATAAAATATTCTACTTAACTTCTCAAGTATAACATATTCATGGCTTGGCTTATATACAAAACTATAAAATTTTAAAATTTTGCAATAACCTATATACCTCAAAATTGATAACTCCCCCTGAGTTAATGTGTCTATTTTGTATCCATAATCTATGCTTCTCTCTAACTTTAATGCATTGTATCTGATACTCTTTCATCTAAACTAATATTTTATCATAGTTAATATTTGTATCTATATCTATTTATAGTTTTCCTTAAAAATGTGTCTACAAAAAATGAATCTCAAAAATGTATATGTATATCTCCCCAATGATATAACTTTATTTTATTGTCTTCTTTTCTTTTATTCACTCCTCCCCCTTTTTTCATACTCCCTCTCTATAGTTCTCTATTTCTAGCTCCCCCTTTCTTTATTCTCCCCTTGTTTTATATTTCACCTTTCTTTAGCCCTCCCACCTTTTTGATACTTGTGTCAAATGGGCTATACACGTATAGTGTGTTTGTCAAAAAATATTTATGGACTTCTATTGTGATTTTGAGAGTTGCATCCTAGTTATCACATGCAACATCCAATGCTTTGATCTAGATTGCAAGCTTGACAACAAGGTGTACTAGGACATCTAAGCTAGAAAGATTGGGGTCTTTCTTCAATAAGGTTTCTACATAACCTAGTTCCTTGTGTAATATTTCCATGTGTGGGATGAGGGATGAATGTATACATGTCAGTTTGGCTCTTATGCTAGCCTCTTCTACTATTAACATAGCTAATTGAATTTTTGTCTAAAGTAATGTATGAAAATGATTTTCACTTTGAGCAAGATTTTGAGGTGACCGTGTACTTGATATGTTGAGATTTCTCTCCACGCTTAGAATATGATGTTTGGTTTCTGGGGTGAAGAGTGTAGGGTCATAAAATTTGGTGTACAATGATAATATACTCTCAAGTACCTTATTCACATCCTCAACCTTTATTTCCAATGCAACTTGAGTGAGTGCTATATCGCCAAATATCTTTTTAGTTAACTTGCTCTAGAATTTATTTTCAGACCATTCTAAGAGTTTAGCATTAGTGTCAATGTCTTCATTATTAACCCTTTCCACCATATCTAAAAATTTTCCTAGGATTGTCTTGATCTCTTTAGGATTTGGTAGATTAAATGCATCCAAAAAGATGTCTTTAATATCTTGAATCACTTGCTTCTACTTGTGTTCTCTCCTAAGAATTTCTTGATGCTTTTTCTTCTCTAAATCTTGTTGCAAAATGATTATTTGGTCTAGTGTCATTGCATCATAATTAAATTTAAAAATAATAACCTTTTCATCTAGAGTGATATCTCCATAGTGAATTACCTTTTCAACTTTTGAAGAGCTAGAGCCTGGCACTAAGATTTGCAATGGTATAGCTTATGTGCTCAACTTCTAAAAAACTTTTGTTAGGGAAGTGCCAGATGTTGGTAAAGTTACCAATGCTTGGATGGCTTGTTGCTCCTTTTCCTAATGGATTTGTTCACTCTCTTTATATTTTCTCTTTTCTATTACAATGGCATGACTAGCACCTGGTCCTTGTACTTCAGGTATGGAAGAATCTATCTATCTTGCTTCTTGTTGTTCAGTAGTAATGTCTTTTTCTTCTTCTCCAATCTGCTTCTACCCAACTACATCAACTTTAACAAATGTATCAACCTTAGTAGATGTATCTATTATTATTTGAGTCAAAGGTTGTACATGGGTAAGTAAAGGGATGATAGAAGGTTGTTCTTGTGGATTCACCTTGTCCCTTGTGACATCAGTTACTACCTTTTGTAGCTCATCTATACTGATCAAAACTGGATTATCAAATAACTTGGTCTATAATGTAGATTGATCCAATATCTTCTTTAGATCGTCTATAGTCAAGAGATTGATGTTCTGACTTGAAATATTAGAGACATCCTTTACAATAATGGTTTTAATAGACATGATTGTGTCATGTGGGGGACTAATACTCAACACTTGTGTGTCATGCACACTCTATTCATCTTGTTGTTGTTAAGTTGTTTCCTTGTCATAAGTCTTCATTTTAGCTTCCTTCCCCACTATACCATCTTCCTTATCATCCTCTTCTTTGTCATCATCATCATCATCAAGTTTACTTTCAAAGGGATCAACCTCTCCTTGTTTAACAGTGGTCAACTCATAGATAAGTTTCCATATTTTGGTTGATTTCTTTAGGTCCTACATCTTCAATATTGTTTTGAAGTATGATGAAGGCTCTATATTTAGGTGTAACCCTAACTCCATATTTCTTAATAGCCTTAACAATCTACCCTTTTGTCAGTTCTAGCATTACTTGGGCTAAAGTGGTTTCCTTTATTATATTTTTCAAAATTTAAACAATAATGCCATTTGTCCTCAACTATGTCATATGGTTTCTTGGGTACTCAGTTATCAAATGTTGATGAAATTGTCTTAAATTTAGGCATCAATGCACATAGGGATTCTTCCACTAGCTCTTTCTGCTCTTTGCCCAAATCATCAAAATTTACTTGTCTAGAACTAGATAAATCTACATTATTTTTGACATTTTCACACAAATTTTCAATATGACAGAGTGATTTTTGACTTGCCACTTTGAATTAGCTTATATCATTTGATTTAGCTCTTTCTTCTTTAGAATCTAGCTATGCAACCTATTTTCTTCTTTGTTTCTTTTGCACTTGGCAACCTTGCTCTATTTGCTCGAATTTCTCCTTGGCCTTCTGTGTTGGCTTGTGTGTTTTTTCTAGTGGTCAGTTCTATTGACTTGTTTTGGTTAGGTTTGACACTTTTCTTTGGCTTAGCCACTAGCTATGTCTTAGCCTTTCTCTTCTTTGGCACGACATGTGTGGGTGCTTCCTCAACTTCTTCTTCCTTAGCACCTTCTATTTCCTCTTCCTCCTTATCCTCTCCCATGCCTTGAGTCAATGCAAGAGGTTCTTGAGTTTTTTCTTGTTCTTCCTCTTCATCCTCTTCATCTCCTTCCTCTTCTTCCTCATCTACACCCTCACCAAATTTAGCATTTAGCTTCTTTATTGGCTTATCTTTCTTCTTAAGTGTAGAGGTAGTTTTCAACTCCATGGTAATGTTTGACTTTACCATGTCATAGTTTCCAAATATCTTTTCACTTTTGTCCACTTCCTCTGCAAGGAGTGGTGTGATGGTTGTTAAAGCTTCATTAAAATTAATATCATACCCAAGTGGCCTTCACCATTTGACTCTTGGTGTGGCAGCTTGTATAAAGGTGTAATCAGCATCAACCAAAAAACATATATCATTGTAATGTTGCTAAACCAATGAAATAGTTATTCTCATTCTTTCCTTAGTTGATTTCTCAAAATCTTCAAAATAACTTTTCATTAATGATTCAAATTTTTCTTCCATCTATTCAATAAACTCATTGATCTGCACTACTATTGACTTGTTTGTTTTCCAGGTTACAGTACCAAAGGAAGGAAATGTATTTTTCACATTAAAGAATATATAGACAAGTATTGTACCAAAGTTACATTGATTACTCTTGGTCTTTCTGATTGCTTCAAGATTTTCCATTACTTGTTCTAGTTGAAGCTCAACTAGATCATAAGTATGATCTTTCTTCAACATCTTGTAGCCAACATCCACAACAATATAGGGTACACTATTAAATCTACTAGAGTGATAGAATTTGTGAGAAATTATCCTAATAACAAATTTTAACAATGGATCAGCAATAGTATCTATTGGCATGCCTCTTTTATTCTGTTTAGCTCCATTATTTTTCTCAATTGATTCATTGTAATTACTCCTCAGAGCATTGGGCTGATCTAGGGTTGGGTAGCTAGTAACCCTATGAATTATTCTTTTAGTAATGTTAATTTGTTCACCCTCCAACAATAAAGATCCATCATGTATTCAACTCAACATAATCCTAATCCATTCAATTTTAAATATACTGGGAAGATCTAAGGCACACATCAAACCCTTCTTCTCAATGATTTTATACTCTTCCTTTAGAAAACCAATTTCCCACAACCTATCATATGGTTCTCTAATTTCTAAGTCCCCAATGCTACCAATTTTGCAATTATAACATCATCTTACATCTTGCACCATGTTAACATTTGACAAGATCATAGATAAAGCAAAAAAGCATCTTGTTTGTAAGCTTTGTCAGGAATGACCTTAAATATAGGTTGTTTAACTTCACTAATGACAAGCTGAACACTTAAAACCTATTTCTCTTCTACATTGATCAAGCTAGATGCCATTTTATCAAACTAGGGTTTATGCAAAGTAAAACTACATAGCTCAGTTTGTGATAAATACATTGTAAAATCCATAGAACTGGTGTGAGATAATTCTCAAATTCTCTTCAAATGCCTTGAACAAGTTTCTAAATTGTATTTTACTCTACTCACTCTTGTTTGAATTTGACATGGTGAATAATGAGTAGAAAATGATCATATATTCTTCAAAAAAGCCTTGCATTTAATGCTTAGTGATTGTACAGTTGTAAACTCGGCATAAACTCAATTTCAAAATTACTTAAAATCTATAAATATTTCCATGACTCGATAGCTACTATAGACTCAACATCAACTAGCTAGTCTAGTAGTTCAACATCAACTACCATTAGACTCAACATACAAACAAAATAATTCATGCTTGGCAACAACATGAAAACTTTAAAGATTTAGCTTGAATTCACAACAACATCTTGCATCTTCATTCATGCTAATGTAGTCTTTTCAATACACTCTCCCTTGGAACTTATGTATGATATTACATTTGAATATTAGTCCCACATATCTCTTGTTTGTTTAATTTGATGAGGTGTGATCACTTGACCTATTGGGTGAAGTGATCCCTTCTGCATTTGATGTGTTGCAAGCATCTTTCTTTTTCCATGTCTTGTTCATCTCATCCATGATGTGTTCAACATCTGCCTTTCCTTTGCCTTTATTAAATTCAAAATTTGGTTCCTTTGACCTAGTTGGACAATGTTTTCTGATATAACTAGTTTTCAAATAGCTAAAATATGTAGTTTGACTCAATCGTCTTTTTTAGTTACCACTAAAGTGTGTTCTAATACAATTCTCAGGGATATATCCATATTCTTGACAATAGTGATATCTATATCTTGTATTGCAATCCCAATTATAAAGGTTTCCATAGCTTCTTACCTTTGCTGACTTATTTGATGACCACATGGATTTGGATCTACATTCAAAAGCTCTATGTCTATACTTTTGATAGATGTAGTAATATCCTTCAAATCTTTGGTTTTGCATAGTTCTAAATCTACATTCACATTTTTGATGACCTTGTTTGTTGGAGTTATGACAATAAGTTATGTTCTTAGCTTTGACATTCTGATTTTCATTTTTTATCGTCCATACATTAGCAATATGTCCTTTCTTACCACAATTATGACAAGTAGGTTTGGAGTTCTTACATTTGATGTTCCTCTCTTCAGCAACTTTAGATGATTATCCTTCTTTTGTGCTCGTGTAGCCAAAACCTAATGTGTCTTTTTTGGATCTACAGGATTTTAGTAATTGTTCAAAGCATTTGATGGCTTCATTTGACTTGTTGAGACTTTTAGAAAATTCCTTTTCTCTTTTTAGGAAATTCTAAAATTATTCATTTTGCAACTTCAATGTGGTTATCTCAATGTCCTTGACATTTAGTTCAAAGTTGGCATTCATCATTTGAGTTAGAGTATCCAATCTGTTTGCCAGAATTCTTTTCCTTCTTCAATAATGGATTCTCTTCCATGGGTTTCTCCTTTTGTTTAGTCACCTCACATAGTAGTATAGCTTGTGATTCTTGCTTTAGGTTGTGATTCTTGCTTTAGCTTGAGATTTTTGATTTCCTTAACTTGGATTCTATTCTTTTCCATTAGATCTGCAATTGCTTCATCAAATTCACTAGAGTTACCATTTACAAATAGCTTGGTGGTGTCTATCTCTTTGTATAATGTTTCATTCTCTACAATAGCAATCTCTTTCCTTCTCTTCAAGGATTTCTTTAGTTTTTCCCTTGCTTCATTCAGTTGATGTATTATGAGATGTATTTAAATCTCCTAGTTCTTAGTAGCCTTTCCTAGCTTGTATGCTTCCATTTCAAGCTCATTCCTCTAAGAAACAAAGCTTCTCTTTTAGAGAACTAGGCTTTGATACCAATTGTTAGATTTGCAAGTGGGAAGAGAGTAAACTTCTAAGAGGGTGGGGGGTGAATTAGGAGTTTAAACTTGAACCCATAAAAATTTCACCATTCATAGATCAAATGCATTAATATATTGAAATAACATATAAACCATAAGCATCAATCATGTAATCAAACACACACATAACACCATATATGATTACCCAGAAACCCTCTAAGTGAGAAGGTAAAACTAGGGTGGGGATGACACCCAAAAACCTTTAATAATGCACTAATAAAGGGTATCCAATGAAGGTTACAATGGTTTGACCATGAATCATGGTCTGCCCCATGAAAGGTCTCCCACGTTAATGGCTTACAAAGAGTGTTAAGTCCCACCTTGTTAGAGGATTTCAACACCCTATTAGAATTGTTCTTGGTTAGAGGACTTCAACTTATAATTAAGTAAGCACCCCATTAAAGGATTTCATATAGCCTGTTAGGACTGCTTTATTAAGAGATTTAACTAAAATCACTTGTTAAAATGTCTCAGCATAGATCCTGCAATTGGCAGTTGCTTGTCTGATCATAGATCACTCCATACAATCTGTAATTGATCCTTCATGATATAATGTATCAATGTTGTATCCTTCTCTATCTTCTATTCTTCTCTAACTAATTCTACAATTCACTCTTATTCCTAAATCACCTTGAATGTTCTACAAAACTACCTTGTTTTATCTTCCACTTTGATCATTCACCCCTTGTACACTATTCTCATCATTGTTAAGAGTTTAGGGCTTTGTCCTCCTTAAGAATAATTAGGTGGCTTAGGATTAGGTATGAGTCTAAGGCTAAGATTCACCCTTTTTTTTGCTTAAACCTTCCCATTTTTTGATTGGTTGTATGCAATTGCATAGGGAATCTAAATATCGATTCATCCTTATCTCCAAAAAAACATAATCTATCCTTAAGTTAGCTAAAAAATGGTTTACATAACTATTTGTTCCATTACAAACAAATATGTCCAAAGTGTGTCACTTGGTATATGAAGTCTTTGATGCTTGGCATACATTGTGTTTCTACTTCTAACTCAACAATTGAGTTTCTAAACATCTACTATATACTTGGCACTTGAATTCACTTAGCATGGTCTATCACCTTGGCACTTGAGTGACTTAGCACATGCATGACTAGACACTCATTGCAACTCAACATGGTCTAACATTTACATGTTGTGGATGCTCAAAAATGGTTAACATCTATGACCTCATCACTTCTTCATACTAATTTGTCCCATTTTCTCATTCTACTAACTTCGATTTTTTGGCCAGATTGACCATATTTTATCATTTGTATCCTTCTTCACATCAATTTCATATCAACTTGGAATCACCCCAAATCAACTAAGAATCACTCTAAATCAGTCCTAATCAACCCAAAACATATCAAACATCCCAAATCAATCATCATTTATCTGCTCCTAGGCATTGTTGTGGCTTTCAGTGTCTTGGAAACCTATCAACTTATCAATCTTATCAATCTGACCTTAGTACTATCATGGCTCTCAGTACTAGGTCAAAATATCATTCATGTCATTCAATCTTTGATTTTGTTGAGGCTTTCAATGTTAGATCATGGCATCATCAACCATCTTAATAATATTGACAGTGTCTGTCAGTGTTATTATGATCAAACCTTATCAATCAATTTCAATCCTATAGCATTTACAATGTCGGTTAAATGTTACATATCAATTAATACATGTCATGTGTCCTTGGCATGTTATCAATTTTGATCTATCAATTAATTTGACCATGGCTTTGGTCTACCTTTTCATCATCTTAGTCAATATCCATCATTGTCACATTTTCATCAAAGGATATGGTCGCATTCATTTAATCAATTTGGCCAATCATCTACTAATTTTCTCTATAGGATTAAATAACCCATAATTTAATTCTATTATTCTCACTAATTATTTTTCCTAATTATCATCCTAAATTAATTAATTAATTGATTCATTATCTGCAAACCATAGCAATTTACAATTTCCTAAGTTCCATTTTCCATCATTAATTCCATTTTCTACTAATTCTTATTTTGTGGAATAAAAGGATTTTTAATTCAAATATTCCATAAAATATTTCATCATCATGACACTTGGATGTGACACCTCATGGATTCTCCTTTGACACTTGGCTGAGATTTGTCATAATCAAATATTATTACCTCTTACGCATGTCCCTATTTGGCTTATTCATCATAAATTCTTGGCTTTAAGTGGGTTGAGGAATCTTATGACGCATTATAGATTCTCTTCCAAATTTGACTCTTGTGTCATAGAATCCTACTTTTGGCATATTCCATCATATGCATCATAGGAATCTCTTGCCACATCGCATGTCTATGGGTGACAAATCCAATGCTCTCACCCTACATGAAAATTATAAAATGGACACCCTTCCTCTCATTTTAGGGCTAGAATGCTTAAGTCTTGAGTCCTTGAATCTTTGAGTTTTTGAGTCTCTACTAATTTGCATTTTGTATTCTCTCTCTCACATAAAATCACACTTCAAGTATTCTCATGGCATTATCACTATCATAGGATTTTGCTTCAATTTTGTGTGAACTATAGGAAACTTTGGAGCTACAATCATTTGGAGAAGAAAGAAGGACATGGGAGCTACAAACGGAAAAGTGAGTTTTTGATTATGTTTGCTTTCTTTTGTTTAGTTTGGCTTTCATGGTAGACTAGTGGGTGCTAACGTATGATTATTGAGTTTTTGATTTTCTCATAGTATGTTATGCTTCTAACCCATTTTTCTAGTCCTGCATTTGGTGAACCCGACATGAACATGCATATCTAACTTGGGTTTTCTTGTTTGTGCTTGTAGGTGCAAGGAAGGAGCTCACTTGGAAGGGTATAACAACTATCTGCTCTTCCTTTTCACACATAGATTAATCAGGGGGTCTAGTAAAATGCTTATATGTTGTTGTTTCATACATTCTGTTAGCTTGCTGTCCTAGGGCGCACTCTACTCTATCAAGGCGTACTTGGGACCCCCTAGGAGCAGTTTTAGGAGCCCAAAAGACACCAAAGCCTCTTTTTTCTATTTCCAACTTACCAACTATGCCCATCTGGGCCCCAACTACATCATTGATGCACTCTACACTATTTGGGCACACTTGGGAGTGTAGCTCTGAAAATTTTAGTTTTTGGGTCTTGACTAGGCACCCATTTCCCCACACCCTGCACCTGACTTCCCAACTGTGCCCTAAAACTACGAACTGCACCCAACTAGTCCCCAACTATGTCATTAACATAGTTTACACTGTATGGGTGCACTTGGGGATGTATAGAGCCATTTTGGCCTTCTGGGGAGCAATTTACACTGTTAGAGCACACCTAGGTTCATAGTAAGCACATGCAACAATCAAAATCTGCATTTCAAGTTCCTATCACTCTCTAGAACATAGATTAGGTGATTTTTGTGTTACTAATGGTCTATTTTCAGCATGTGGAAATCATGGGATGAAGACATGATCATAAACTATTAATTCTTTGTTTGTAGAACATTGTCGAAGACTTTGTGTGTCTTTCAAAACTATGTGTGTGGATTTCCTAGATTAGATAACATTTTGTTTGGTGCTTAAAAAGAACCTTGTTCTTTTCTACCTAGTGTGTCTATGGTGTTAGATCCCTAGGAGTTGCATTGGACGTATCCTCTCCCCTCGCCATTCGTGGATCTTGGGTGTAAGAGAAATCCATGTAACTTCTATAAGAGGCCTACCTTGGACCAAGATACTCAATATTGGGTATGCCAGGGGATGACCTCAGAGTGATAATGGGCCAAAGCCAGGTCAACGTTCTAGCCACTATAGAAAATTCTATTATGATGAAAGCTGTATCGGTGGTATTGCTACATGATAGCTCTCCTCCAGTACCCTTGTGGTGCATCAAACCTCGATTCTCGGGGCTGGGAGACCTTCTGTGGAAGTTTATCATTCACTTGCCAAATGGAATGCCCTTACTAAAAACCATGTTTTAGTGGCCAAAATTCTTTCTATCCACTACATCAAGGGGTGACCCATGCCCGTGAAGACATCCTACATTCTCGTGGTCCTTAGTAGAGGCAAGAGTCCCTTGGGAAGTCATGCCCATTGGGAAGCGGATCTTGGTAGCCCCAAGAAGTGAGTGCACTCTAAGGGTGAGCCTATGGTGCCAAGATCCTAGGTTGTCCACTCTGGATAAGTGCAGCTAAAGTTTGGTTCAAGTAAGAATTCAGTGGATACAGTCTTAAAAGCTTAGGTTGTGGTGTGTATGTTAACTTTTACAATAGCTATTCTTGTCTTAATGTGTCTTGCGTGTGTGTAAAACATAATCAAGATAAAAGCCAAACTTTTAAATTTACACCTTGGATATCATTTGAACTTGTCAAAGCATCACACATTTCCAAAACATTTCAATCTTATCAAACTTTGAAAAAATTGATTCAACACACTCGAACCTTGGAAAACATGCTAACTTGTGCTCTTAAATGTTTGTGGAAAAACATAGATCTCATATTTGCATAGATTTCACTTGCATTCACCCTAGTCCAGGCTTCATTGTTGCATCATATAGACTTCATATTGCACCTTTTAGTCCTCATTTAGTATCTATTACTTTTCATATTGCATCCATTTAGGTTCAATTTTACTTTCCTTAGTTTTTTGCATTCCCATCTTAGAATCAGTACTTTGCATTCACCACCTTGCATCTTTTCATACCTATTCATCATCTTGACCATGTTATCCATCATTTTTGGTGTCCTAACCATCATTTTGAGCATTCATACTAGCCCTAACACTGTCCTCTACCATTTACCTCTTTGTGACATCAATCCTGAAACCATAGCTTCCAGAATTGCCTCAGTTTCAGCCCAACTTACCAACTGCGCCCAACTGGGCCCCAACTACATCATTGATGCAATCTGCACTATCTAGGTGCACTTGGTGGTCTTGATATCTAGTTTTGGGTTCCAGATAACATTTTAGGGCTTCAACAGTGTCCTTAGGTACCTAGTTAGCTCCCCTTGCACTAGCTTGCCCAGATTTGCATTCTATAGCACCTAATCATCATCACCTTCACTTAAGAAATCATTATATACATCATAACCTTCATTTTTCATCTCCCAACCTATCCTAACATCAACCCCAACATCATAGCTTCTTGACATATTAGTTTGACATCCATACCTCTCAGAATCAGCAAACCTTGATTCTGACTTACCAACTGTGCCTAGAAACTACCAACTATGCCCAAACTAGCTCCAAGTGCATCAATGATGTATTTGGTATTTTTAGGGCACACTTGGCACTATTAGGGCACAATTGGGTACCTTCATGACCATTTTGGGCCTCCAAACTGCACTTTAGGACCCCAAAACTGCATCTAGGAGCCTCTAGACCTCCCTGTTCTGCACTTGAACCAAAACTGCATCTTGCACCCAAAACCCCCTTTTGAATCATAGGCATCATCCATATCACATATATACATAGCATCACCACCATTTTGAGTCCTCTAAACATCATTTTGAACCACCAAAACCTTTGAATTTAGTCAAAAATCTAGAACAAAGTATGAGTCTTAGAGTATCTCCTAGTGTTGACGGATAATGGATCTTGACTAGTCTTTTTACCTTTTCTTATCATTTTCTTGGGTCAAAATCTGTCTATGTCTTGATATATGTGACCTTTTCATCTTTTATCAATTTTATCTTTTCATCTTTTATCAATTTTTGGTCAAGATCCAAAGTCCTTTATCACAAGGTTAAACTCCTAGGAAAAATACTTTCTAAAGGTTTTACCTAAATTCAAAACTTTCCATATACTCTTGTCATAGCATAATCATATTCCTAGCATCCCCAAACATTATTTTGACTTACCCTAGTGGTATATCCCCTTCATATTTCATTCATCAAAATCCTTAACATCGTTTTCACTACCAAACCCTATCAAATTGTCCATCAACCAAATTACCTTCTTGAGCATTTACACTCATTTTGAATGTCCCAAAAATCATTATGAACCCTAGAACACCATCCTTTGCATAGCCTCCCTTGCATACACCTACCTTTAGTATCATTACCAACTCCAAAACATAACCCTAATTATCATTTTTCATACCTTAGAGTCATTTTCATCTCCTCTAGTCAAACTTCAAAACATCACCTTGCATTTGCATTTGCATAACATCCATAGGAAATTTGCACTTTTCACATCAAAACTATAATTTTTCTAGCATTTCCTCACATTTCATAACATTCCTAAACAATTAAAAATCCAAAAAACACTCATATCTTGCATACCCACCACTCTTTGCACTCTTAGGTATCATGCCAACACTTATTAGGAGATAAGCAGCTCAGAGACTAGAGGAACTCTATCAACCTTTTTTTTCTGAGGCACAAGCACAACCAAAACCTCATCCAAGACAAAGAAAGAGCAAGAAAATCCAACAAACCTTTGACAAAGATCAAATCGAGGCATCACAACCATTACTATCAGACCCTTTGAATATGTATCTGCAAGATCCTCATAATCAAGCTATGGCACAACAAACCTTGAACAATGTACCTATCATGAGATTTCCTCCAAAAAATTCCCCCACACATGGGATGGTTCAATGGATTCTTAACTTTGAACCTATATTTGTGCCAATGCCACCAAGAGAAGGAAGTGTACCAACCTCACCTGAACATGAACAATCACATTCATTTGAATTTAGCCAACCTAACACATCAAACATACAACAAGGTATTGTACACCTAAGTGATGACTTTGACACTAATTATGGCATAATTGATGAAGAAATGGCTAGGGCATGTTAAGACAAAAGTTTTTGCAAGAACTTCAAATGTTTGGCAACACAAGAAATTGTCAAATTTAATCCAAACTTGGAATGTCCTAGGTCCAAAAATCAAACCAACATAACAATTGAAAACATCCAACCCATGATAAATTTGGACTTAGACAAGGGAAAACAACCTTTGGAGTTTTCAAAACATAATAATGGAACCTATAAGGTCCCATCAAGAACCAAGAATTGAAATCCTCCAAAGTACATTTGAACACATCAATGTCAACCCCTTGTTTGATGAAATACCACCAATACCTAAACACCCCAAAAGGACATTAAGACTTGATTTCAGTCACATGATGCAACAAAAAGATGCACCTAAAGGGACCCATGCTCTAGGGATGCCAGACATACCTTCTTTGGAGGAAAATCAACAAATTACACCTTTGCTCCTAACTTTACCCAGCACTATGACATCAAACACTATGGAGCCTCTCATAAATATAACATGTGAAACATCAAGTGCAACCATCCCTATGGAAACACAAAGGAAAAGTCTTATTGACATTACACCCATTCCCAATAGAAATGTATCTCATAGTCAAGTCAATATGATGTCGCAAGTAGGAACATCTAAAACACAAAGGTACCAAAACAACAAAACAAACATGACGTTCAATTCTTAAGGACTTAGTCAACCCCCATGACAATAGCAACCTACAATGGTACAAGGACTCAACACTTCCAAGGCACAACCAAGTCTACATCCAATTGACACACATCCCACATATAAACAACAACATCAAACACAATGACAACAACCACAAGTGGGGAAAACATCCAACATTCCTAACACATGATCCCATATGGACCCACTTGACTTACACACAATTTATCAACAACAATTTCAGTAGCAATTCCAAAAACAACAAATGATGTTTGCTAAATAACAAGAGAAACTCAAGCAATAGTTGGAATACCAAAAAATCCTTGAGCAACAAATCCCATACTAGCAAAATTTTTTACAACAAGAACATGTGCCACAATAACCTCAACAAATACCTCTACAACAACAAGTACATACATGGTCTCACATACAACCAATAGAGGTATCCCAACAACAACCACAACACATGGTACAACAATCGTAGTCAAACCCACAACAAGTACCACATCAAATACCACAAAGAGTACCCCAACAACAAGGACCTTTCTATCTTCGAGGTGCTAACATACCTCTACCACCTAGCGACACTTCATCAGACTCATCAGACACATAAATGTTCGAACCAAGTAGACATAGTTCTCGCCATAGCAAACGGTCTACTCATAGACACGAAAGACTTGAAGGAAAGACCATCATGGAAAACCCCAATGAAGAACTATTACAAAAATTCAAACAAATTTCCAAACAATTTGAGGCATTGGGAGTCCAAAAGAAATAGGCTCTATATACAGAAAGGGACCTACGTCCTAATCCATTCGATAAAAGTCTATATATGCCTCCATTCCCAAAACACTTTGAGGCTCCAAGGTTTGAAAAATACCGAGGAAAAGGAAACCCTATTGATCACATCCAAGAATTTCATGCTTCATGTACAGAACTCAGTGATGAGCCCACTTACCTTATGAGATTGTTCCCTCATTCTTTAGGTGGGCCTGCACTTGAATGGTACTCCAAACCTCCTGGTAATATCAAATCTTGGTCAGAGCTAGCAGACAATTTTATCTCCCACTTTGCCTTTAACATTACAAATGAGGTGACACTTTCTAATTTGTGCTCAACTAAACAGAAGATAGGAGAATCATTCATCACATTCTTATTGCGTTGGAGAAGCTTAGTTAGTCAATGCTCACTATACATTCCTGAAGAACAACAAGTAAACTTACGCATTGAAAAATTAGTCCCTGACTTAATGAATGAACTTAAAATCAAGAGCCCAAGCACCATTTCTAAACTGATGAAAAAAGGGGCTAGTGTTGAAGATGCTCTTATCCGTAAGGGAATCCTCAAGACAAACAAGGCTAACACCAATACCAACTCATCAAATGACAAGCCAAAAATTTTCTCCAAAAATTAAAATGTGACTAATGATCGCATTGTGGATGCCCACACAATTAGCACAACACAACCTCAATTGACTTTGAAAGGTTTAAACCCTACAAATTCACAAACTCCTAATCAAACAACACCTCAACAATAGAAAACTGAGACTTCTACACAAGACCAAAGACATCCTAGAACCAAGGATAGAAAATTCACACCATTGGGAATACCACTTGAGACTATGTTGGTGTGATTTTTCATAGTATAGAAAGTTTTTGATATTTGGGTGAAAAATTAGTTAAGTCTTTGTTTATTGCAGATTAGGGTTTTTATTTTCTGATGTCCTGAAATTTGTTTCATTACCTTAGTTACGCCCTGTTCTATGGGTTGTGTCTTCCTTTTTAAATTCTTAGGGTTTGGCTCTCAAATTATCAGTGAAAAGGCCCTAAGTGCGTATTAAAAAAAAAAACATTATGCCTTTGTTTTGTGGTGCCCTCGTTTTCAAATTTTTAAAAAAAGGTATTTTCTTCAAGTATTTTGGTGGGGCTTTTTATCTTAATGTTTTGTTTACATCAAAATGCCTTTGGTAAACCTTTCATGTACCTTTAATTGTGATATTCTGTAAGAAAGGATGCTAAGTTGAAGTGTTTCTCAATCACCATTGATTTATCAGAGGTCAAGGGTTAGCGCATCCCCACATTATAGAGTTGTAGGTCTTTAAGCAATGTGGGGAAGCGCATTTGTGACACATAGACCCTGATGTTTTATGAGATCTAGTACGCCACCAAAGCTCTTGTATGTCAAATTTTTTAGTACTTTTGCACACATTTTTTTTTCCCACGATATCATTGGTGGATTTGTCAACAGAGCTATGAAGATTACTTACCAAGCAACATCACCATTGATCTTTTCTTCATCAATAGTTAGCGCATCCCCACATAATAAAGATGTAGGTTTTTAAGTAATGCGGGGAAGTGCATTTGCAACGCATGGAAAAGTGGGGTCAGGTATTTGTATTTCAATGTGCTACACTACAAATGACTGATGATGTGTCATGCTAGGTGTGCACAGAAGTATTGTTGGTTGCTGAATGAACGTGAAATATTATCACCATTGATCTTGTCTTGATCAACGGTTGGCACATCCCCAAATTATAAAGATGTAGGTTTTTAAGTAATGCAGGGAAGCACATTTGTGACACGTGTCTATGATGACATCAAACACTTGCTTGCTCAGAAGAAGATACAGGATCCGCTGGTGTGGAATGTTGTCAGACAGTATGAGCTAATATGACATTTTCCTATTGGTCAATTTGGCTAGCTGGTCATGAATACAAAATGGATTATTCTAATCATCGATCTTGTCCTAATCGACGGTTGGTGCATCCCTACATTATGAAGATGTAGGCTTTTAAGTAATGTGGGGAAGCGCAATGGTGACACATAGAATTTTTCTAAAAGGCTGTAAAGCTTGTTATTTTTAAATCAGGACCGTGCAATCTGATAAAATCTATGGATGGGATTCAAATTTGAGTGCAAATTGTGGGAAACAATTACTGAGAGCAAATGTGATTCAGACCTAGTGCGTGTGGTTTTAATTCATAAAAAGAACCCATGATTTCACCATTAATGAATCACCAAAGTGTGAAAAGAACACCAGGGCATTAAAGATTTCAGAGCTAAGGCACATAATTTATCGGTTAATACTCCAGTAAAATTGTAGAAGACATCATATAGTGCAGAAGTGTGAATTCTGGCAGGTAAGTGCTCTGTGACTTTCTGAGTAAATTTGAAGCATCTGCTGTTGTGAATTTTCCAAAGCTTCATTAAAAATGCTGCCCCAAAAAGAGTTTACTAGACAAAAAGATTATCTAAAATGTTCAGTGCATGATGATTTTCTTGAACAATTCCCCTTATCAGTGCATGAAATAACTAAAGGAAGGGAACTCATTTCAAAAAACCCTAGATTAGTTGTGGCAAAAGGATTTTATGACAAAGCTAATTGGATAAGAGATGCCCAGGTTTCCATGGGAGGTTTGGACTTGTTTTAAAAATGGTTGCGAAAACTGGACACTCCTATGAGCAATGTATAGGAATTTGATATTGGAAAATTAATAGTCCCCAGTATTTTCTTTGATAGTGATTTGTTGATGGACCTGGCAAAGAAGTATGATCATATCACGGGGTGGGTAAAAAATCATTTGGGGGTCAACCTTTTTAGGGTTAGCCTTGAGCTGTTCAGTGAGGTTTTCAACCTAAACCCTAACCACATTGTGCATGAAATCATTGATATGAATGATTTGCAAGCTAGATATGATGGACAACGAATGTAATTGAGAATAGGGCCACTACAAGAGCATGTTGCTAAGGTTGATAATTTTCTTGCGATCATAGCCAGTACTCCAGAGCCATTGTTGAAAAGACATTTCAATTTGAGAGCTCAAGCACTATATTTTTCTCTTTGCAAGATCTTGGGGATAGATGAAGGTGATCAAATTCCAGGTTCTGTGGTCCTTGTAATTTCTCAAACCCTTCAATTTGGAATGAGTACCATTTTGGATTTTGCCACTTTCCTAGCAAAAGAGATTCACAACAGCCTGGTTGGAATAGCAAAGGGGAAAGTAAACAAACCATTCTATTGGTATTCATTGATGATGCATGTATGTTTATACAAAGGATATACTTTCTTCTCCAAGGGTATGGAGTTAGAAACAACAAAGGATGGAGAAAGGAATCCAGTAGAGTTGTGGAGTGTGGATATGACTTTAGAGGCCACTGATGCTAGTTATGTAAGATTTGATAGCTATTTTGCATCAAAGCTTAGATTGCCTTTAAGAGGAGATATCCCTAGAATCCCATAAGCATTATTAGAATTGGTCAGACCCAAGGACCATGCTAAAGGGCTACTTGTTAGTCATAACTGGGGGGATATAATTCCCTACAATGTTTCAATAGTAATAAGAGTTTATGGTTTCTTAGGAAAACCTCATGTGTTACCTTTTCATGTGCCTTTGAAGATAGGGATAGCTGAGCTCTTATGGCAGATAGGTTCTAAAGATGAGAGGTAATTTGTCAAGAACGACACTTTCTTTCCAATGGTTACTGTAGTGCATGATTTTGTTTTTGTTAGAAAGGGGTGGAAGCATTTAAAGTTTTTTTTGAATAAATATAACATGGGAGAATCTCACACTAGATTCATTGACCCTGAAGGATTCTATGACCTATTAAAAGAAAGGGTGAGAGCTTCCCATATGGTACATCAAGTTTACTATCCAGAAGATATAATTAGAAATATTTTCACATTGCAGGAGCAAGAATTAAGGAAAGAGAAATGGATAGTTTTTAGTAAAAACCTGGAATTCATTAATGCTTTTGACCCCCAGTATGACCCATTGAAAGATAAGAAATAATGGGGAGCTAAAATAAAAGAATTAATGAATAATTTTTCCATAATAATTCAAACTATGAATGAAAAGAAAGCTATGTTTATTAAGGCACACCTAGACAAGGCAACAAAAATTCAAAGAAGAATGAGTGGTAGAAATGTGGTAACTCCTAGCCAATATACATTGCAGAAAAGGGCAGGTTATGTCATGGTTCAAAATGTGCAATCGGCACCCCCTCATAACAAACCATGGTCAAGAAGTCCATCTGCAGCCAGCTCTCCAAAAAGACAAAAATTAGAGCAGGGGTCTTCTTCTTCACAAAAAGAACAATACTCCCCAAGCCAGTCTCCAATCCAAATAGCTGATGATCCATCTCTAAGGGAACAACTTATACAAATGGGAGGAGAAGGGGATGTGATTTTCACTTCTATAGACCTGGATATTGGAGAGCCACAAGAACCTCCTACACCTTCCTTGGACCTGACCATTGCTGATTACCAAGGTAAGGAAATTGATCCAATTGTTGCCCAGGCTTCTGAAAGATTTATTAATGATGAAAATTTTGTAAGATCTAGGGCCTTTGCTTAGTTTTTATGGAGATTAAATATAAAGAATTTTGAGAAAGCCTGTGAGAAGATCAAGGCTGAGCAACCAAGTAAACCTGACCCAGTTATTAAGGAATAGGTAAAATCAAAGTTTTTGAGTGATTTTTCCCAGTTTACTCCTGAAGTTGGAAGGCAAATAGTTAGACAATCAAGAGTCCTCCTTCTCTCGGAATGGGATATAGAAAATCCTATTGTTTTTTATTCAGTAAGGAAGTAGAAGGATGTTCAACTAACAACTGCTGAAGAAGTACTACAGGCTCATAGAGGGGTCAAATTTAGTGATGACCACCAAGCCCTTGTTTTGTGGTCCATAGATAAGAGAGAAAATACTGGGATACATGAGTTTCCCACTGCAGAACATACTGGTACATTGACAATATCTAGGGCTGGTGAGGTAAGTAGTAAACAAATAATGGGAATGGCCTTAGAAGTGCTAAAATTGGGTGGTGTTGTATCTAGACAAGAAGAAGATAATTTTGCCCAACTCAATGCTAGGTTTGAAGAAGTTTTGAAGGAATATGAGGAAAGGGGTATACAGATATAGTCACTGGAAAAAAAAAAATCTCAAATGGAGAGGATACTTAGGAAAAGAAAGGTGGGAGAATCTAGTGCACCTACAATTGCATACCCTTCATAGTCATTGGTTGGATCTGGATCAACCCCTATTATTGAAATACCTAACACCCTTGAAAGACCCCAATTCTATACTACAGTAGACTTTGAAGAAGAAAAAACAAAATTACATGAGTTGCAGATAGAATTAAGAAATCAATATGAAGAAAAATTAAAGCAGGGTGTGATATATTTGAGGGATAAAATACAATGGTCAACCTTTTTTGATCAGTTGACAAGAATTGCAACCCTCATGGATGAGTTGAACAGAGATAAGGATAAAATGACTCCTCTTGCATAGAAATGGAGGGAGATGAATAATGATATTACAATCATATTTATATCTGTAGTCCAAATGCCTTATCATCAAGTTGAGAAAATTTTTGATTTATTAAATAAGCTAGAAAATTTTGATGATAAAAGAGATTCTTTACAGAAAAGATTAACACTATATTTTTCCTGATATATTGCTGAAAAATTCACTCTATTTCCTTGTGCTTTAGAATCTGTTGATACAATAAAGGAAAAGGAAAAGTGGAAAAGGGAGTTGGACGAGTTATTTAATGAAAGAATAATAAACATCATGAGTGAAACTAGCCACTGGTTTTGGGCAAAGACAAATGAAGAGCTAGTAAAAATACAGTTATTTTATACTGCTATGAGAAAAGAATTTGATGATTTAGAAGAAAGTGCAAATTCTTTAATAATGATAGAAAGAGAAGCTCTAAGTTTTGATTGGCCAAATGATGATGCTTTTAATAAATGGAAAAACTAGTTTCTAGAACAAATGTGAGAAGATGATGAGGAGGAAAATGTAAAAGTAAAAGTTACCCTTGTAGTTAGTAATGAGGACATGGAAAATCCCCAGGTTGAAATAAATTTGTAGGTAACTGAAGATGATACATCACTTTCAAACCTCATGGCTATTTACTCTAAGGATGAAGAATAATTGAAGAATCAGATCTTATCTTCTTGTTTCAATAACTAAGAAGCATAATAGAAAGGGACCCACCAAGGATTGTTCGATGTGATAGCTTTTCTGTTATTTGTTTTTGTCTTTTATGACAGACATTTGTTAGTATTTTTTAGAAGAAACATGTCACTTTCTTTAGCCTGAAGCTTGTTTCATCTCACACTATTTAAGTGAGATCCCAAGGCTAAAGAATGGTCTGAATTCTATTTCTTCTAAGTACTATGCTTAGTCTATTTTTGGTCCAAAGTTTGAAAGCAAGTTTATAATGTATTTTTTTGTAAATTCTCTAAGAATACATGAATATAGAATGAGCTGTGTTTCTTTCTGAAGGCCATTCTGAGTTTATTGTAAAGGATATACCATTTTCAAAGGAAATGAATAAAAATTGTGAACTATCCCCATATCAGTTCTTTCTAAATTTTGTCTCCTTTTAAATAATTAGCTACCTTGATGTTGTGTGAGTAAAAGCTTCTGCAATTGAATGCAATCTAGTTAGGTTGTATATCCATTTATCATTGTTGTTAATTCAATGGATTAAACAAAGGCTTTAATGAATGTGATGAGATTCCCTAAGTATTGAAAAGGATTTTGAATGATAAATTCTGATAAGAATTGCTGATAGAATTTGTTGTAAGGCAACAAATTAGATCTAAAAATTTGCTATAGACTCTAAACCCCAATGGATTAGGCACTGATCAAGTTTTTTCAGCTAAAGGAGAAATATATTATAAATGGTTATTCAAATGCATCATCAAATCAAATTTTTCTTGTATTTCCTATAGATCTTCAAAGTTTTCCAACACTTGGCTGCATGGAATGTTTTAGCTATAGTTAGCCACTATTGTTAAGGACATCTGCAGATCTATAGAAGAATTCTTGGCCATATCTGTTTCATGGGATATGTTTATCAAGTTAATAATAATTATGTTTATTTTTTCAGGATTTTGAAATAAGAATTAAAAGGAAACCAAGAATAAACCTCATACAATTATTCAAATTTTGAATCATCCCTTGGTATACCCGCCCTGGTTTTACAGAGCCAAAAGAGTAGAAAACCAGCTGTGGTTTTGTTTAAGTTGGGTCCAAGTACTTTGCATATGCAATTGTTAATAAGAATTGGCTAGTCTTTAGGTTGTGTATGTACTGTTACCTTGGTATTAAGCCTTTTGTCACTTAGTAAGAAGAAGACAGATCCAAATCTCACTTGGAAACCCAGAGGTAATGCATCCATCAATTCCCATTATCAACCAGTAATAGGAAGAGAGTCTTCTTCACTTAGCTCTAAATCTGAAACTACAAGACTTTTAGGAGGCATTTTCAATACCCCATTACCAGATGAGAGAGTTTTTCAAGACAAAGATATGTCTACTATGGGAATTGCTTCATTAAGACCAGATCCTGTAGCAGGTGTGAACTATAGGCTAGGATTTAGGAGTTCATCTGATAATCCTTTTAATCCCAGAGCAGCCCCATATGTAGAACCAAATCTTATAGATCTGGATGACCTTGCTGATTCAGAGGCAACTTCTACAGATCCTAAAGAAGTGCACTCTAAAATAGAATTTTTGAAGAAATGGATTGTTGAGGAAGAAGCTAAACACATTCATCTTGAAAAGGAGAAGGAACAAGCCACCTTGAATGCCATAATAGAAAGAGATGCTTTGCTAAGAAGGATGGCTACTTTGAAAGAGCAAAATAAAAAGTTAGAAGAGAATACCACAACTCTCCATAAGGATGCTTTTGGAGATGTTGATAATCTGAGAGCTATAGTTCAAGAACAGGAGAAACGCCTAAATCAAAGGCAAGAACTAGTTATTTCTCAAGTCCAAGCCTATAAACCTGTTCAAGTGGATCTTGTAGAGCCCATTGCAAAAGCTCCAGATAAAGGGAAAGGCAAGGCTATAGGAATCCAAATAAATGAGCCTCAAGCTATACCTAGCAAACCTATACAACCCTCCATGTAAAAATTAGATCTAGATCTTGAGAAGGCTTGAAAAGAGAGGGAAGATCTTGCAAAAGAACTTGAGAAGGTTGAGAATGAAGCTCAAGCTGTAGAAACTAGAAGGAAAATCCAATTCATAAAGTCTAATTCCGCATTGGCTTCATGGCCCAATTTTTCTATCCCACCTACAAATCCTGCACCAGTTAGTGGTCCCATAATTTCAACTCAGGGAGTACCCCAATCTAATCCTACCTCATCTTCCACTATTGGCACCCAAGTCCCATTTGTCCCACCACAACAGTCCCAAGCTACTCCCCTGAGTCAAGCTAATATAGCTAGTACTTCAAATGTTCCTGGTTTCTAAAATAAACCTATATACCTAGAAAAGTATAGACAAATATCATTTGCTGGTATTCCTGGTGCTCCACATCCCATATCATTTGATTTAAGAGATAAAGTGGTTAAGTTTTCTGGGAATAATGTTGTTATTGGTGAAGAACATTTGAGGATTTTCATTGATATGTTGAATGATTATGAAGTTGAACATGAATACATGGTAATGAAATTGTTTGTGCATTCACTATCAAAGGATGAAAGGGATTGGTTTAGGAGGTTGCCTGATGACAGTATTACCTCATGGAGTGATTTGGAGAAATTGTTCAAGGAGCAATATGGGGACAACACTAATGTAGGATTCATGTTGAACGAGTTCAACAATATCAAGAAGAATCCAAATGAGTCCACATTTGATTTCAATGTGAGATTTTAGAAAGGTATGTACAGACTTTTTCAAGTTATGAGGTTAAATGAAGACATCTGTCTCACAACCTATTTCAATGCTTTTGATAGAAAAATGGCTTATCAATTAAGGGATAAGGATCCTAAAATTCTAAGAGATGCCTATAAAGTTGTAGTAAATATAGAGACTAATAGGAAGGCATCTAGAAAACTAGGTAGGAGGGATGATCCTAAGCTTTTTAATACTAAGAACAATAATAAAAGGGAGAGTGACAAAACTCCTATAGGAAAGAAGCCTAAAGAACCTACTATAGGCCAGGTTTTAGAAATGCTCAAGAAGATGAATCCCACTAGTTTCAATAAGCCAAATGTTGCTAAAAGACCCCCTATGAATAACAACAATTTCAATAGGTAGCCTAGAATGCAAAATTACCCTTACACCACTCGGTGGAAAGATGGTAAACCAGTTCCCAACCAGACCCACAATATGAAGGATAAGAGTACTCCAGATCCCCTATAAAGGAACATTGTAAATATAAATGATGATGTACCATGGTACATTATATGTCAATCACCTCATTCTATTGATTATTGTGTTGTTGCTCAGTCATTTTCCCAAACTCAAGGAGTGCAACTTGAAGAAGAAACGGAAACCCATGATGATATAAGTTGCAATATGGTGAATATGTGTGATGATTTGATAGTTTCTAATTTAGAAGAGCCTGAAAATGATATTACTAGCCAGAGAATTCCTTACTAGCTACATCATTAGAAAGTGCTTTCAGATGATGAAGGGTATGATACAAATAAGGTATGCAGTACATTTTTTGATGTAGCTCTCACAAGTTTAAGAATGCCCTCCAAGGAGGAAATTGATAGAATTACAGCAGAAATGATTTCACAGGTCCATAGTAATTATAATTTGAGAAATAAAGCAATAAATAATGATGTAGGAAGGCCTTCTAGTGTATTCATCAAAGACATCACTCATAAGATGAATGATCAAAACAAGAAAGTCAATGTAGATGTGCCTAAGATCAAGGATAACAAGGGTAAGAAATTGGAACCAAAGAAGAAGGTTCAATTTCAAATAAGTGAAGCAACAAAACTAGTTGTGCAACCAAAGAAATCAGAACCCGATGTTATCAAGAAAAATGTGGTGCCTACTACTCAAAAGATTCTGACTCTAGGTACTATTGTAAAACCTATTGTTGTTGAACCTGTTGATATGATATCCATGTTATCTCAAATTACTGTAAAAGTTCCCTTGTCTAAACTTTTTAGAATTGAAGAGCATAAGAATAAGGCTTTTTCATGGTTGGGTGGAATAGCAAACAATAATATTGTTGTAGATAAAACTATGTCCCAATAGACCCCATTAGTAATAGAGGACAGTGGTATCATATCCCAGATTCCTCAAATGTTTCTAGATGATTCCTCAGTGGCATTCATAGAAGATATTCATCCTTTTTTCCTCAGTCTAATCATAAAGGGGAAGACCTTAAAAAATTGCATGATAGACTCAGGAGCTTCTAACACTATAATGTCTTTCAAATAAATGGAAGCCTTAGGATTGAAGGTGGATACCAAGCAGGGCAGATGCAATGGGATGGATGCTAGGGAAGTCCCAGTCATAGGTACCATAAATTCCTTACCATTCAAACTAGTTGCATATCATGAAGTAGAATTAACCATGTCTGTCCTTGTGGTAGATATACCTCCACACTATGGAATGTTACTTTCCAGAAAATGGAGTGCTGCCATGGGGGGAAGCCTGCAATGTGATCTTATTTATGCCACTTTTTATATAGGAGACAAAGCTATCAGGGTAAATATGGAACCAAGGGTTAACCACATTTTAGGTGAAGAAATTGACAAAGATACGACTTGTTTCTTAGATACTGGGATTAATGCTTTCAGGGTTAAATTAATTATTTAGGAAGTTGAAAACTTACCTGCTATCATTGAACATGAAGTTGAATGTTGCATGAATTAACCAAAATTATGGACAATGTTCTTTGATGGGGCTAGTTCTAAAGAGGGTGCAGGGGTAGGTGTAGTCTTTGTGTCCCCTAAAAATAACACTTTTAGGTATTCATTCACCTTAAAAAATTTCTGCACTAATAATATTGCAGAATATGAAGCATTGATGTTAGGACTCAAAGTTGCCATATATCATAAAATTAAGAAATTATGGGATATAGTGGATTCTGAACTAATTATCTCTCAGATCAAAGGAACCTACTCATCCAAGACTAGGATATTGAAACAATATAGAAATGTAGTTTGGGATCAGATAGAATTCTTTGATGCATTTGGGATCTCATGGAGAGATAAGACCCAAAATAAGATGGCTAATCTATTGGCAAAAGTAGCAATCAAGCCAAAAGAGATATCATTTGTAGGAATCTCCTAGATTGAGGTGCAAAACAGACCTTCCATACCTGACAACATTGAAAATTGGCAGGTTTTTGAAGATGACAAAGATATTACAATTTTTTTGTTAAATGAAGACAAGTACCATGGTCAGGAGACAGATTGTAGTGGACTGATTGAAACCATAAATGGGAAGGAAACCATTTTTGGTCAAGAGATAATGCAATTGAAAACAAATAAGATGTCGAAGGGGTTAGTAGTCTTGGAAAATATATTTGATAACCAAGATAGAGTAAAATCAGGAGTAAACAACCCCAAACCTCAGGAGTTAGAAGAAATAAACTTGGGTACTAATGAAGTCCCTAAAAGGGTTTATATTGGCCAAAATTTTCCTGTTGAAATCAGGAAAACATTGATTGACCTACTTAGAAAATACAGACATGTTTTTTCTTGGTCATATGATGACCTTAAGGCTTATAGGGAGGATCTGTTCTAGCATGTCATACCATTGAAGGAAAATGTAGGACCTTTCAGGCAAAAACAGAGACCAATCAATCCTACCCTTGCCCCAAAAATGCAAGAAGAACTAACAAAACTAAGAGATGGTGGGATAATCAAACCAATCAGGCATTCCACCTGAGTTTCAAACTTGGTTCTTATCAGGAAGAAGAATGGAGATATTAGGCTTTGTGTTGATTTTAGAAATTTAAACATTGCATCTCTGAAAGACAATTATGGCTTACCTAATATGGAAGCCATGTTGCAGCAAGTGATTGGCTTTGAATTAATGTCAATGATGGATGGTTTCTCTGGATACAATCAAGTTTTAGTAAAAGAAAGTGAACAGTTCAAGATAGCCTTCACAACCCCATGGAGAACATATGTGTATGTAAGGATACCTTTTGGCTTGATTAATGCAGGAGCTACCTTCCAACGAGCCATGGATGTAGCATTTCATGAGTATATTGACAAATTTATGGTTGTGTAAAAGGATGATCTTACAACATATTCTAATAAGGCTAAACATCACTGCAAACATTTGGAAAAAATCTTTATAAAAGCCCTAGAATATGGAGTATCTTTAAACCCAAAGAAATGTGCATTCAGGGTCATAGAAGGAAAATTGTTAGGACACATAGTGTCTAAGGATGGGGTAAAAATAGATCCTAAAAGGGTAGAAGCTATTGATAAAGTCCCCAAACCAAAAAATGTGAAAGGAATTCAGTCCTTTTTTGGCCAAGTCAATTTTCTGAGGAGATTTGTTACCAATTTTGCTGAAATCAGTAGACCCATCTCAAAGATGCTCAAGAAGGGAGCCATTATAGATTGGAATGGTGAACCTTCACAAGCATTCTAGGATATAAAAATTGCAATAAAAAATGCTCCAGTGCTAAGGACCCCAGATTATGCAAAACCCATGCATATTTTCTCTTTTCCATCATTCCATACTATAGCTGCAGTCTTATTGCAGAAGAATCAAGAAGGATATGAGCAGCCGATTACCTTTTTTAGTAAGTCACTGCAGCCTACTAAACTAAAGTATGAAATAAATAAAAAGAAAGTATATGCTTTGGTAAAGGCTGTAAAAGGTTTCAGATGTTACTTGGTAGGTGATACTATTATCACTTTTGTACCTAGTGCTGCAATCAAGGATATATTCTCTCAACAGGAAGTATCAGGCAGGAGGTGTAGATGGATCAATAGAATCCAAGAATTTAACATTGATATACAAATAAAAAAGTTAGTAAGAGGTGAAGGTTTGGCCAAACTCATGGCTGAAACTAATCTAGAGGCTAATCAGATAAATCTGGTAAATGATGATCTCACAGCTGACTTATGTGACATGGACCAATGTGATTGGTACACCAATGTCATATATTACTTGCAACATATGGAAGCTCCTCCCCATTTGCCTAAAAATGAAAAGAGGAATATTAAATTGCAAGCCATCAGGTATGTAATTGTCCAAAGCAACCTATGGTGGAGAAATTTTGAGGGATTATTATTGAAATGTGTTGATAAGGAAAAGGCAGAAGAGGTTTTGAAAGAAATGCATGCTGGAGTGTGTGGGTGGCACTATATGGCCAAAACTACTGCACATAAGATAATGAAGGTTGGATTCTGGTGGCCTTCCCTTTTCAAGGATGCTCAAGTTATGGTTAGGAAGTGTGATCCTTGTTAGAGGTTTTCTAGAAAGCTAAAGTTCTCAAGAAATACCCCATTGAAGCCAGTGAAGATTCAAGCACCTTTTCAACAATGGGGTCTGGACTTCATAGGAGAGATTTTCCCCAAGCCTAGCACTGGCTATTCTTGGATTCTAGTTGCTACTGACTACTTTACAAAATGGGTAGAGGCTATCCCCACAAGAAATGCAACAAGTAAAGTGGTCAATAATTTACTATTAAATAATATTATTTCTAGATTTGGATGTCCATAGAGAATTGTAATAGACAATGCTATGTGCTTCAGATCTGAGGTGTTCATCAAGTTTTCTGATAAATATGGAAAGACAAGGTCATTTTCTGCTCCATATTATCCACAAGGGAATGGACAAGCTGAGTCCACAAATAAGAGTCCGTTGAAGGTCATTAAGAGAACCTTGGATGATAATAAAAAGGCATGGGATTCCAAGTTACAGTTGGCAATGTGGGCTGACAAAGTAACTATAAAGAAAGCAATTGGTGTAGCTCCATTTGATTTAGTGTATGGGATTCAAGCCAAAATGCCTCAGAACAACTTGATGGGATCTACAATTACATCCAGGTGTATGATGAAGATACTACGATGAAATGCAAGAAAGAATGGATGAATTGGTAGGACTGACTGAAACTAGAAGAGAAGCATGTTTAAATAACCAAAAGTTGCAATTGCAAGTCAAGACACTCTATGATAAAAGAACTATAAGTAAGAAATTTGAAAATGGAGATTTACTCTTAATGTGGAATGCCAGAATTGAAGATAAAGGAAAACATGGCAAATTTGATCCTATTTGGTTAGGCCCATATCTCATTGAAAATACTTGGGGTGAAGATTCTTATATACTCAAAGATATGTTTGACAATATTCCTGAATTGCCAGTTCATGGACAGTTCTTGAAGAGGTATTTTTCTTGAAAAATACTTATTTTCTTCCATGAACAGAAATTTTAGGGTTTCTTGTTGTTTTGTACATTTTTTTTTTTTGTAAGTCCTTGTAAGTATCCTTGTACAGTTTGGTTGTTTGTTTTTGTGTGTTGTTTTGTGCTCTCTAAAGAAGTTGTCATCTTACCAAGTATTTGGTCTACTCTCCTAGAGATTCTGAATTCTTGCATAGACTCAGGTAGTCTATCATCCCCAGACAGAGCCACTGTTGGTGTGATTTTTCATAGTATAGAAATTTTTTGATGTTTGGGTGAAAAATTAGTTAAGTCTTTGTTTATTGCAGATTAGGGTTTTTATTTTTTGATGTCCTAAAATTTGTTTGATTACCCTAGTTATGCCCTATTCTGTGGGTTGTGTCTTCCTTTTTAATTTCTTAGGGTTTGGCTCTCGAATTATTAGTGAAAAGGTCCTAAGTGCGTATTAAAAAAAAAACATTATGCCTTTGTTTTGTGGTGCCCTCGTTTTCAAATTTTAAAAAAAAAGGTATTTTCTTCAAGTATTTTGGCGGGGTTTTTTATCCTAATGTTTTATTTACATCAAAATGCCTTTGGTAAACCTTTCATGTACCTTTAATTGTGATATTCTATTTGAAAAGATGCCAAGTTGAAGTGTTTCTCAATCATTGTTGATCTATCAGAGATCAAGGGTCAGCGCATCCTCGCATTATAGAGTTTTAGGTCTTTAAGCAATGCGAGGAAGCGCATTTGCAAAATGTAGCCCCTGATGTTTTATGAGATCTATTATGCTACAAAATCTCTTGTATGTTAGAGTTGTCAGTAATTTTGCACACGTTTTGTTTTTACCATGATATCATTAGTGGATTCGTCAGCAGAGCTATGAAGATTACTTGCCAAGCAACATCACCGTTGATCTTGTCTTGATCAATGGTTGGCGCATCCCCGCATAATAAAGATGTAGATTTTTAAGTAATGTGGGGAAGCACATTTGCGACACGTGGCAAAGTGGGGTCAGGTATTTGTATTTCAATGTGCTACACTACAAATGACTGATGATGTGTCCTGCTAGGTGTGTACAGAAGGATTTTTGGTTGCTGAATGAACGTAAAATCTTACCATTGATCTTGTCTTGATCAACAGTTGGCACATCCCAACATTATAAAGATGTAGGTTTTTAATTAATGCAGAGAAGCACATTTGTGACATGTGTCCATGATGACCTTAAACACTTGCTTGTTGAAAAGCAGATACAGGATCCGCTAGCGTGGAATGTTGTCAGATAGTATGAGCTAATGTGGAAATTTCCTATTGGTCAGTTCAGCTAGCTGGTCGTTAATACAAAATGGATTATTCTAATCATCGATCTTGTCCTAGTCGATGGTTGGCGCATCCCCACATTATGAAGATGTCAGTTTTTAAGTAATGTGGGGAAGCACAATGGTGACACGTAGCATTTTTCTAAAAGGCCATAAAGCTTGTTATTTTTAAATTAGGACCGTGTGATCTGATAAAATCTATGGATGGGATTAAAATTTGAGTGCAAATTGAAAGCAAAGGTTACTGAGAGTAAATGTGATTCAGACCTGGTGTGTGCAGTTTTAATTCATAAAAAGAATCCACGATTTCACCATTAATGAATCACCAAAGTGTAGAAAGAACACCAGGGAATTCAAGATTTTAGAGCTAAGGCACAAAATTTCTTGGTTAATACTCCAGTAAAATTGCAGAAGACATCATATAGTACAGAAGTGCGAATTTTGGTAGGTAAGTGCTCTGTGACTTTCTGAGTAAATTTGAAGCATCTTCTGTTGTGAATTTTCCAAAGCTTCATTAAAAATGTTGCCCTAAAAAGAGTTTACTGGACAAAAAGATTATCTAAAATGTTCAGTGCATGATAATTTTCTTGAACAATTCCCCTTATCAGTGCATGAAATAACTAAGGGAAGGGAACTCATTCCAAAAAACCCTAGATTAGTTGTGGTAGAAGGATTTTATGAAAAAGCTAATTGGATAAGAGATGCCTAGGTTTCCATGGGAGGTTTGGAGTTGTTTCAAAAATGGTTTTTAGAGTGAAAATTGGACACTCCTATGAGCAATGTATGGGAATTTGATATTGGAAAATTAATAGCCCCCAGTGTTTTCTTTGATAGTGATTTGTTGATGGACCTAGCAAAGAAGTATAATCCTATCATGGGGTGGGTAAAAAGTCATTCGGGGGCAACCTTTTTAGGGTTTTCCCTGAGCTGTTCAGTGAGGTTTTCAACCTAAACCCTAACCACACTGTGCATGAAATCATTGATATGGATGATTTGCAAGCTAGATATGATGCACAACGAATGTACTTGAGAACAGGTCCACTATAGGAGCATGGTGCTAAGGTTGGTAATTTGCCTGTGATTACAACTAGTACTCTAGAGCCATTGTTGAAAACACATTTCAATTTGAGAGCTCAAGCACTATATTTTTCTCTTTGCAAGATCTTGGGGATAGATGAAGGTGATCAAATTTCAGGTTCTGTGGTCCTTGTAATTGCTCAAACCCTTCAATTTGGAATGAGTACCATTCTGCATTTTGCCACTTTCCTAGCAAAAGAGATTCACAATGGCGTGGTTGGAATAGCAAAGGGGAAAGTAAACAAACCATTCTATTGGTATTCATTGATGATGCATGTATGTTTATACAAAGGATATACTTTCTTCTCCAAGGGTATGGAGTTAGAAACAACAAAGGATAGAGAAAGGAATCCAGTGTAGTTGTGGAGTGTGGAGATGACTTTAGAGGCCATTAATGCTAGTTATGTAAGATTTGATAAGTATTTTGCATCAAAGCTTAGACTACTTTTAAGAGGAGATAGCCCTAGAATCCCACAAGCATTATTAGAATTGGTCAGACCCAAGGACCATGCTAAAGGGCTACTTGTCAGTCATAACTGATGGGATATAATTCCCTACAATATTTCAACAGTAATAAGAGTTTATGGTTTCTTAGGAAAACCTCATATGTTACCTTTTCATGTGCCTTTGAAGATAGGGATAGCTGAGCTCTTATGGCAGATAGGTACTATAGATGAGAGGGAATTGGTCAAGAAGGGCACTTTCTTTCCAATGGTTACTATAGTGCATGATTTTTTTTTTGTTAGAAAGGGGTGGAAGCATTTAAATTTTTTTTTGAATAAATATAACATGGCAAAATCTCACACCAGATTCATTGACCCTAAAGGATTCTATGACCTATTAAAAGAAAGGGTGAGAGCTTCCCATATGGTACATCAAGTTTACTATCCGAAAGATATAATCAAAAATATTTTCACATTGCAGGAGCAAGAATTAAGGAAAGAGAAATGGATAGTTTTCAGAAAAAAATTGGAATTCATTAGTGCTTTTGACCCCCAATATGACCCATTGAAAGATAAGAAATACTGGGGAGCTAAAATACAGGCATTAATGAATAATTTTTCCATAATAATTCAAACTATGAATAAAAAGAAAGCTATGTTTATTAAGGCACACACAAACAAGGCAAAAAAAAATACAAAGAAGAATGAGTGGTAGAAATGTGGTAACTCCTAGCCAATATACATTGTAGAAATGGGAGGAGAAGGGGATGTGATTGTCACTTCTATAGACCTGGATATTGGAGAGCCACATGAACCTCCTACACCTTCCTTGGACCTAACCATTACTGATTACCACGGTAAGGAAATTGACCCAATTTTTGCCCAGGCTTCTGAAAGATTTATTAATGATGAAAATTTTGTAAGATCTAGGGCCTTTGCTCAGTTTGTATGGAGATTAAATATAAAGAATTTTGAGAAACCCTGTGAGAAGATCAAGGCTGAGCAACCAAATAAACCTGACCCAGTTATTAAGGAAGAGGTCAAATCAATGTTTTTGAGTGATTTTCCCTAGTTTACTCCTGAAGCTGGGAGGAAAATAGTTAGACAATCAGGAGTCATCCTTCTTCCATAATGGGATATAGCAAATGCTATTGTTTTTGATTCAGTAAGGAAGTAGAAGGATGTTCAACTAACAACTGCTGAAGAAGTACTATAGGCTCATAGAGGGGTCAAATTTAGTGATGACCACCAAGCCCTTGTTTTTTGGTCCATAGATAGGAGAGAAAATACTAGGATACATGAGTTTCCCACTACAGAACATACTGGTACATTGACAGTATACAAGGCTAGTGAGGTAAGTAGTAAAAAAATAATGGGAATGGCCTTAGAAGTGCTAAAATTGGGTGGTGTTGTATCTGGACAGGAAGAAGATAATTTTGCCCAACTCAATGATAGGTTTGAAGAAGTTTTGAAGGCATATGAGGAAAGGAGTATACAAATATAGTCACTGGAAAACAAAATGTCTCAAATGGAGAGGGTACTTGGGAAAAGAAAGGTGGGAGAATCTAGTGCACCTACAATTGCATACCCTTCACAGTCATTGGTTGGATCTGGATCAACCCCTATTATTGAAACACCTAACACCGCTGAAAGGCCCCAATTCTATACTGCAAAGGACTTTGAAGAAGAAAAAACAAAATTACATGAGTTGTAGATAGAATTAAGAAATCAATATGAAGAAAAATTAAAGCAGGGTGTGATATATTTGAGGGATAAAATACAATGGTCAACCTTTTTTGATCAGTTGACAAGAATTGCAACCCTCATGGATGAGTTGAACATAGATAAGGATAAAATAACTCCTCTTGCACATAAATGGAGGGAGAGGAATAATGATATTACAATCATATGTATATCTACAGTCCAAATGCCTTATCATCAAGTTGAGAAAATCTTTGATTTATTAAATAAGCTAGAAAATTTTGATGATAAAAGAGATTCTTTACAGAAAAGATTAACACTCTATTTTTCCCGATATATTGCTGAAAAATTCACTCTATTTCCTTGTGCTTTAGAATCTATTGATACAATAAAGGAAAAGGAAAAGTGGAAAAGGGAGTTGGACAAGTTATTTAATGAAAGAATAATAAACATCATGAGTGAAACTAGCCACTGGTTCTGGGCAAAGACAAATTAAGAGCTAGTAAAAATACAATTATTTTATACTGCTATGAGAAAAGAATTTGATGATTTAGAAGAAAGTGCAGATTCTTTAATAATGATAGAAAGAGAAGCTCTAAGTTTTGATTGGCCAAATGATGATGCTTTTAATAAATGGAAAAACCAGTTTCTAGAACAAATGCCAGAAGATGATGAGGAGGAAAATGTAAAAGTAAAAGTTACCCTCGTAGTTAGTAATGAGGACATGGAAAATCCCCAAGTTGAAATAAATTTATAGGTAACTAAAGATGATACATCACTTTCAAACCTCATGGCTATTTACTCTAAGGATGAAGAATAATTGAAGAATCAGATCTTATCTTCTTGTTTCAAAAACTAAGAAGCATAACAGAGAGGAACCCACCAAGGATTGTTCGATGTGATAGCTTTTCTGTTATTTGTTTTTGTCTTTTATGATAGACATTTGTCAGTATTTTTTAGAAGACACATGTCATTTTATTTAGCCTGAATCTTGTTGCATCTCACACTATTTAAGTGAGATCCCAAGGCTAAAGAATGGTTCAAATTCTATTTCTTCTAAGTACTATAATTAGTTTGTTTTTGGTCCAAAGTTTGAAAGCAAGTTTATAATGTATTTTTCTGTAACTTCTCTAAGAATACATGAATATAGAATGAGATGTGTTTCTTTCTGAAGGCCATTCTGAGTCTATTGTAAAGGATATACCATTTTCAAAGGAAATGAATAAAAATTGTGAATTGTCCCCATATCAGTTCTTTCTAAATTTTGTCTCCTTTTAAATACTTAGCTACCTTGATGTTGTATGAGTAAAAGCTTGTGGAATTGAATGCAATCTAGTTAGGTTGTCTATCCATTTATCATTTTTGTTAATTCAATGGATTAAATAAAGGCTTTGATGAATGTGATGAGATTCCCTAAGTATTGAAAAGGATTTTGAATGATAAATTCTGATAAGAATTGCTAATAGAATTTGTTGTAAGGCAACAAATTAGATCTAAGAATTTTCTATAGACTCTGAACCCCAATGGATTAGGCACTGATCAAGTTTTTTTAGCTGAAGGAGAAATATATTATAAATGGTTATTCAATTGCATCATCAAATCAAATTTTACTTTTATTTCCTGTAGATCTTCAAAGTTGGCCAGCACTTGTCTGCATGGAATGTTTTAGCTATAGTTAGCCACTATTGTTAAGGACATCTGTAGATCTATAGAAGAATTCTTGTCCATATCTGTTTCATGGGATGTGTTTATCAAGTTAATAGGAATTATGTTTATTTTTTGAGGATTTTGAAATAAGAATTAGAAGGAAACCAAGAATAAACCTCATATAGTTATTCAAATTTTGAATCATCCCTAGGTAAACCTGCTCTAGTTTTGCAAAGCCAAAAGAGTAGAAAACCATCTGTGGTTTTGTTGAAGTTGGGTCCAAGTACTTTGCATATGCAATTGTTAATAAGAATTGGCTAGTCTTTAGGTTGTGTATGTACTATTACCTTGGTATTAATCCTTTTGTCACTTAGTAGTTTTTGTGCATTTTAAAACACCAACAGACTGCATTACAATAGTTACTAAGTAATAACTTCTTGCAGCTACCCCCAATCAAAGATGAACCATTAACTAAAGCAGATTGGTGGGATGACAAAAAGTATTGTGATTACCATCGCACCAAAAGACACAAGACTTCATCATGCTTCCAACTAAAACATGCAATACATGACCTTATTGATGATGGTGTCATCACAGTTGATCCATCACTATTAGCATCCAAATCTGATCACACTATTTTCAAAGATCCTTTGGGTAATCATGACAAAGAGAAACCCTCTAGTTCAAACTCAAACTCACAAGGTAATGTGAATTACACACATACTGGCTATGACTACACCGTCAATTGCTTTAATGAGTCTGACTTTCACATATCCACATTCACATTGAAGGCTGAGAACCCTCGTTGTGCTGTCACTACATGCCATAGCAAGATTACCCTACCTAGAGCCCCAGGTAGACCTACTACTTCTACTAGACCTGTACCCCCATCTAGACCTACTGCTCTTACTTCAGCTGATTATAGCCTTGTTGAATAACTCGGCAAAACCCCTGCACAAATATCCATTTTGGACCTATTGCGTGCATCCCCCCAACACCAAAAGATCTTGGATCAAGCCCTTAAAGAGTCAGTAGTCCCAGATAACATTGATGTTGCCTAGTTCTAAGCCATGGTTGGGAACCTATCTGCATCACAACATATCACTTTTTCATCTCGTGATATTCCTAAGGACAAACCTAATCATAATGATCCCCTTTATCTCGAAGTCTTCATCCATAATGCCAAAGTCAGACGTGTCTTAATAGATGGAGGAGCAAGACTAAACATCTGTACTCTTAAGGTTGTCAAAAATTTGGTTTATTTTGAAGATGATGTAGATCCCTCTCGAAGAATCACAATAAAATATTATGATGATGGTGAACGTTTCTCCAAGGGCATCATCACGCTACCTGTTAGAGTTGGTCCAGCTATTGAAGATACATTGTTTCATGTCCTAGATATAGAAATGAATTGCAACATGATACTAGGGCGCCCTTGGCTTCATGCTATGAAAGTAGTCCCTTCTACATATCATCAATGTTTGAAATTTTCCTATCATAACATAGAGGTTACCATCCCTGGTGATCCAGATCCTTTCCAGTTTTGTGCTAATCTAAGAGATGCTACTGCATACCAAATCCCAACAAACAATGAAGCACAACACAAAAATTCCTCTAAGTATGTGGATGCTGATATACTGCTTAGTAAAGCCAAGGAAAAGATGAAGATTGAAGAAAATGGGTGTGGAGAGTACTTTATGTCTCAAGTCTCTCACATTAGGGAGTTACCACTTTCTCCCATCAGTACAAATAATGATACTTCTATCAATGAGAATACATCCATATGTATTGAGAAAGCAAAATTAGAATGAGAACCCACTTTGATATCTCCTAGCAAGTATGGACTTGGGTTTACCATCATGCAGAAACAAGGCTATGATGGCTATAGTGGTCTTGGATCTCAGAAACAAGGAATCATTGAACCTATCACTATAGAAGGAGAACCTCCTAGTTTGGGGCTTGGATTTAAACCATTACGAATAGGTCCTCCTGGTACCATAGTGCCTACATGTAAGACTATGGATGTTTCGAATAATGAAAAGGCATATGAGGATATCCCACTTGAAACCAACAATCCCCTAGCCTTTGAGCATAACCCCAATGACCCAGTTGAATTAGTTACCCATATATCTACCTTCAACCAAAGCCCATTCCATAATGATGATGACATCCCCTCAAGTTATCCTAAACTATTGGATTGGGACCAATGTGGACCACCAATTTTTGATCAATTTGATGATGATGACACTCTCATAATAGGCTTTGAAGGCATTATGACTGAAAATCATAAAGAAGCAATTTTTTTCTAAAGAGAACACATTGGCATACTTTGGGGAGCCAACTCCACCTTTTGGTTACAAAGTAAAAAGAGAAAGAAATAAAAAGCATAGGTCTCTTGGTGAAAATCGAAAGGCACCATTAGACCATAAAAATTCAAAAGCTAACTAGCTCCCAATGATACAAAATGAAAAGTATGATGCCATGAATTTCGATGTTCCAGTGTTCAAAATGCCACAAAGTCTTTTGGAGCTCTCTCAATCAGCATTCATGCGGAAGGTCATTGGTCTCAACCCTCCCAACCCTCCCTCATATCCCTTTATTTATCCCCCAATCCAGTTACCTAATTTGTCCTATAACCAAAATTAGTCCTTTATCCAACAAGCCTTTGCATATGTCATTATCAATAAAATCCCACATGACATTTCTATTGACCCAATTATCCTTAGATGCCTTGATTCGCGAGAGATAGACATTGTCTTACATACGGTACATGATGGTATCTCTTGAGGCCTTTCTAGTGGTTTGATTTTAGCTACAAACTCAAAACAAATCCTCCATAGTTATGGCCAGTCATGAATCCAGAACTCATCAGCTAGCAGCACCAACAACAAATATGTTCTCAACATTTGTCAGTGACATTCTTGATTTCATCTAAAAGTCCTGAAAAAATACCAAAAAAAATTTAAAATGTCATGGGAAAAAAAAAAAGAGGATGCCTTGATGAAAACCTAGCAAATAGGCATCTTGGCATGAAAATTTGAGTCAAGAGAAAAATTTCGTCGAAAAGTGAAAACCTAGAAAATAGGCGCTTTGGGCAAGTACCATGGTGAAAACCTAGCAAACAGGCACCATGTGTAATCAGTTATTGCTCCTCCATCTATTAGGATTCCATATGGTAAACCCTCTATCATTCCTTGACCATATCCTTCATATTGCAAGACATCATTGGTTCCTTATCATGGCTCACGAATTGGTTAATGTCCTTTGTTATCTTACCAAGCATTACCAGTCTATACACACTCTGTCATGGGCCTTTGTACATAGTTTGCGTCTTGTCTGGGGGCATATTACCTACATGATGCATGAGTTTGAATTTGAAGTGGGGGCATATCCCTAAGTGCTTTTTATCCATTAGATCTATCGCATAACAGATTGGAGCTAACACTTGTATATGCTTATATGATCCTGAAAAAATCTCTAAAAATCATAAAATGATCCTGAAAAAAATCACTAAAAATCACATAATGTCCTAAAAAAAATCCTAAAAATTCAAATACCATCCTGAAAAAATCCCTAAAAATCATAAAATGTCCTAAAAATCATAAAATGTCTTGAAGAAACTAGTCACGCAAAAACATCAAATATCTCCGCAAAACCCTAAAAATCACAAAACTTGTCAAAAATTTGCAATAAACCTTGCACATTTTCACTATGGATAACCACCCCTTTTGCATAAACACTTGTGCTTTATATACTGAAAATCAAAGTGCTATGCTTCAAGACAATCACACTATCTGTGCAGCATGACCCTATAATCAATCCAACATGTCACTACGAACCTATCAACTGAATCCACAACCAAGAACTATCACATTATCAACATGTCAAACACTATCTACACATCTAAAACCATTAACAAGTACTTAATAATGGACAAGAATAGCTATTGGCTCACGCTATTTAGTGAGTGATTTATTTTTTCTTTGCTTTTTCTTTGATCATGTCCCTATACTACTCGATGATATAAATTGATCTATGAGAGTGGCCAGGATCGTTCATGGTCATCTTTTTCCATTTTTGTCTATTAAAACATACCTTTGAGAGTCTAGGGCATGTACATATGCCTCAGTAAGGACAAGGTCATTCTTTGTTTGCATTGTTCTTGTTTATGCAAAAGGCTTGCATTTGCGCTCTAGCCCTTTATGCCATAATGCGTTACATTCCATTTGCCATATCAAAATAAAGCTCCATTTGACATATAGTGCACTTTCTAGAAGCAAAAGTCTTTCCATTCTACTAAAATTTCCTCATCTCATCTTTATTTGTCATCTCATTCTCCATCACCATGATCATGTCTTCTGATTCACCAAATCATCTTCATCTCGCATTCATGCATTCCTGCATCATCCTGCACCTTCAATCAATTTTATGTGGCTTTCCACCTAGTTCAACCTTAGTCTAACATTTTTCTCATCATATTTGACCAAATATGACCATTTTTGATGATTTCCCTCATGTTATGACATCTTTCCATCATTTTGGGCATGCACAAACCATTTTGGGTCATTTTGAGTCCAATCGGGCTAATTCTAGGCCCCAAAGCCTTTTAGGGCGCAATCTACACTTTCAGGGCACAGTTGGGCTTCCTAAGTGCATCATTGATGCACTTGGTACTGTCATGGCACACTTTGGCTTACCAAGTGCATCAATGACACACTTGGTTGAGTTTTATGCGTAGTTGGGGACCTAGGATACCTAGAACTGCTCCCGGAGCCCCTATGTTGCACTCCGGAGCCCATAACTTTTGCATTTCAACTCTGATTTGTGAACCGTCAGCTGCGTTGGACTCATATCTTCCTTGTGAAAAAAATGAGCTATCATTTTCATTGTTTGGTCACTATATGGAGTTTTAATCCTTGAAATTACTCTTGGGCTCCTAGTTGCCCCCCATCATGTTGATTTTGGCCCCCAAAGCCTTCTTGGGCACATTTTTCACTTTTTGAGACCACTTGGGCTTCCCAAGTGCATCATTGATGCACTTGGTATTGTCATGGTGCACTTGGGCTTACCAAGTGTTTCAATGATGCACTTGGTTGAGTTTTGGGTGTAGTTGGGGACCTAAGATACCTAGAACTACTCCTGAAGCCCCTATGTTGCACTCCGGAGCCCATAACTTTTGCATTTTAACTCATAATTGCAATCCATCAGTTGCATTGGATTCATATCTTCGTTATAGATAACATGAACTATAATTTTCATTATTTTTTGTCTTTCTTGAGTGGTAACCCATGCAATTATTCTCGGGCTACGAATTGACCTTGTTCTGCACTCTAGGCCTCACAATTTTCACATTTTAGCTCTGATTTTCATTCTGTCAGTTGCTATGGTTTTGTCTTCTTGTTGTCGATAAACTAAATTATCATATGCTTATCTTAGTAAATTTCTTGAGGGGGCACCCATATATATCATCCCTACTGGGGCATGTTGTGGCTTTCTCATCAGTTATTCTTTGATACAACGCTCTAAATCACATTGTATCAAAGAGGGGAAAAATGTAAATGCTCAAAAATGGTTCACATATATGAATTCATCACTTCTTCATACTAATTTGTCCCATTTTCTCATTCTACTAACTTTGATCTTTCGGCCAGATTGATCATATTTTATCATTTGTATCCTTCTTCACATCAATTTCATATCAACTCGGAATTACCTCAAATCAACTCAAAATCACCCCAAATCAACTCAGAATCACTCAAAATCAGTCCTAATCAATCCAAAACATATCAAAAATCCCAAATCAATCATCATTTATCCACTCCTAGGCATTGTTGTGGCTTTCAGTGTCTTGGAAACCTATCAACTTATCAATCTTATCAATCTAACCTTAGTATTGTCATGGCTCTCAGTACTAGGTCAAAATATCATTCATGTCATTAAATCTTTGATGTTGTTGAGGCTTTTAATGTTAGATCATGGCATCATCAACCATTTTAATAAAATTGACAGTGTCCATCAGTGTTATTATGATCAAACTTTATCAATCAATTTCAATCCTGTAGCATTTACAATGTCGGTTAAATGTTACATATCAATTAATTCATGTCATGTGTCCTTGGCATGTTATCAATTTTGATCTATCAATTAATTTGACCATGGCTTTGGTCTACCTTTTCATCATCTTATTTGATATCCATCATTGTCACATTTTCATCAAAGGATACGGTCACATTCATTTAATCAATTTGGCCAATCATCTACTAATTTTCTCTATAGGATTAAATAACCCATAATTTAATTCTATTATTCTCAGTAATTATTCTTCCTGATTATCACCCTCAATTAATTAATTGATTGATTCATTATCTACAAACCATAGAAATTTACAATTTCCTAAGTTCCATTTTCCATCATTAATTCCATTTTCTACTAATTCTTATTTTGTGGAATAAAAGGATTTTTAATTCAAATATTCCATAAAATATTTCATCATCATGACAACTTGGATGTGACACCTCATGGATTCTCCTTTGACACTTGGCTGAGATTTTTCATAATAAAATATTATTACCTCTTATGCATGTCCCTATTTGGCTTATTCGTCATAAATTCTTGGCTTTAAGTGGGTTGAGGAATCTTATGATGCATCATAGTTTCTCTTCCAAATTTGACTCTCATGTGTCATAGAATCCTACTTTTCGCATATTCTGTCATATGCGTCATAGGAATCTCTTGCCACATCACATTTCTATGGGTGACAAATCCAATGCTCTCACCCTACATGAAAATTATAAAATGGACAACCTTCCTCTCATTTCAGGGCTAGAATGCTTAAGTCTTGAGTCCTTAAATCTTTGAGTTTTTGAGTGTCTACTAATTTGCATTTTGCATTCTCTCTATCACATAAAATCACACTTCAAGTATTCTCATGGAATTATCACTATCATAGGCTTTTGCTTCAATTTTGTGTTCACTATAGGAAACTTTGGAGCTACAAGCATTTGGAGAAGAAAGAAGGACATGGGAGCTACAAATGAAAAAGGGAGTTTTTGATTATGTTTGCTTTCTTTTGTTTAGTTTGGCTTTCATGGTAGACTAGTGGGTGCTAACGTATGATTATTGAGTTTGTGATTTGCTCATAGTATGTTATGCTTCTAACCCATTTTTTTGGTCCTACACTTGGAATGTATTACTAGTTTGGCATGAATTAAGTAAAAGGTTTATGTGTCTTGACACTCACTTGTAAAAACTAGTCTATGATCAACAAATCACTTTTTCTAGATTTGCATTTATGTGCTTGATGTCCTACTTTCTTAAAATTAAAGAAATTGTTAATAGACTTAGGTTTGAAAGTTTCTATACTATTCTTTATTTTTTAGATGTTTGTTGTGTGTCCTAATTTATGAAAATGATGACATTTAAGCTTTCCTTTAGATTTTTCATTTCTTTTTTCTCTAGCTTTTGACGATTCTCCTTCTTTAGCAGATGAAAAGTTCTTTTTGTAACCTAGTCGATAAGTATCTCTTTTTTATCTAGGTGATCTCATTAGTTATTAAAATTATTTGATAGCCTCACTTGGTTTGTTCATTCTTTCTAGAAGTTCCTTTTTAGCCCTTAACTCATTTCTTAGTTGTTCATTTTGTGACCTTAAACTTGTGATCTCTAAGTTGTTTTTATTTTGTTGTTGCATAGAAATTATCAATTGATTCATCATAGCCAACTAATTATTTATGAGCTCATATACTTCAAATGATCTCTCTTTAAGTTTGGTTTCCATTCATCTTTCATCTTATCTAGCCATGAATTTTTCTTTTGCAACTTTCTTTGTTTGCTCTATCACTTTACATAGACTTACTGAGTGGGTTTTTTGTTCTTGTTGGTATAAATTTATTTGCCACTAGTGAAAACACTCATCTCATAGTTCTAATTGAGCATCGATTAATATAGTGCAGACCGAATAATGGCAACACAGTTCTAGCTGAGCATCGAGTAATACAGTGCAGACCGAATGATGGCAACACAGTTCAAACCGAGCACTGAAGACACAGTATTAACCGAGTGAAGTTGCATTTAGTGTCAACTAAGTAAAGATGCACTCAGTATTAACTGAGTGAGGAAGCATTCAGTGATGACCGAGTGAGGAAGGACTCAGTGATAACCAAGCTCAGGAGGTTATCGAAGAAGTTAGTTTCTACCGAGTGACACTATATCTACTGAGTCACCAATGGTATCGAGTTCCAAGCAATGTTGTATGACTAGTATGAACCGAGCCCCTACCTCTACCGAGTGCATGATGATGCTGAGTAACATAGTGGATGCCGTGTATCAGAAGGTCATCAAGTCTATTTGAAGAACCTGAGTTTATTTTACTATTTGGCTGACTTAGTTATATTTTGTTTACTTTTTTTTTGGCCGACCTTGCATGAATAATTATTGGAATGGTATATATATATATACAATTGACACATTCAAGAATACACAAGAGATAGAATATTGCAAAAGGAGGTACATAAGATATGATATGTGAATTCATCAGCAAAAAAGAATATTCAGCAAGGTCTACCAGGAGCGGAAATGATTTCATCAATCACAGAAGGTGATCTACAATAAAGAACTCAGTCAAGTTGTAAGTTGATCTATTGGTTCATCCTAATAGGTGAATCATTTTTGCAAATCCTTTAACAGGGTAGACTTAACCGTCTTTATTCAAATCTCCTAACAGAGTGCATACTTGTAAAGTATGTTTGTAAATCCTCTAACCAGGTGGATCTAGCAATCCTCTCTACTCCTAACAAGGAAAAACACCAGAAGTGATCATTGTAAGCTTTAACTGGCCAACTTCATACTGCAGTAACGAAGCTTTGTGGGTATCATCCCCACCCCAATTTTACTTGCTATTTTTGGAAGGTTTCTGGGTCACCAAATCTCTGTGCATATATGGTTTAAATGTTTGATAGTTTTTTATGCAGCAGGATAGATGAGTAAATGTTGTGTATGGTTGACTTAAAATTTTTTATTGTTATTGATTCACCCCTCCCCTCTCAGTAACCTATTATATCTTGAATATTTCCAACAATTGGTATCAAATCCTTTTTGTTCTCATGACAAATTTTGACAGCTCGAGCAAAGATCTAAGTTATGGAGATATTCAGACTGGAGAAAGTTATTGAAAATGAAAAGTTAGATCTAGAAATGGCCATGGTTCAACTCAAAGAAGCAAAGGAGCATCTTTCTCAATCCCTAAAAAGAAGAAAGGAACTTGCAAGACAAATGAATGACCATCACTATGTTGAAGAAAATATTGAAGATTTGTTACCATCAAGTAGTTCAGAAGAAGCTGACAAGGCAATCAAAGAACTTCTAGAAAAGAATGGATCTCTGCAGGAAGAGGTAAGAAAGCTTAAAAGAGAGCAAGAAATATAGTCAATTAGACTATATGAAGTTTTGGAACAAAGAAACAAAGCACAAGAAGAATTGGAAGATAAAAGCCATAATCAATCCCATCAGCATGAAGACCTTATAGACCAACTCTCTAATGCAAATGAAGAAATTAGGATTCTCAAAGTACAAAATGAAAGTCTACAGAATGATTTAAGAACTAAGAGACAAATTAATGAAAGCTTGGAAAATGATCTAATCTCTGAAAGGCAAGTCAATGAAATAATGATGAAATCCCAAGCAGATATGAATTAATTAAATCAACAAAATGAGGAAAATCTTTATAGACATAAAGGTAAAGCTGGTCTTGGATACAAAGAAGAAGGTGAATCCTCCAAACAAGGTGAACAAAGGAATTGAAAACCCACTTGTAATCACTATGGCAAGTTAGGTCATACATCAAACAAATGTTGGAGCAATGGAAAAGAAAAATTCAATGGTAAATGCTTCAATTGCAATCAGCATGGTCACAAAGCAAATGAGTGCAAGGAAAAACCAAAATTTAAAGGCAACTATCACAAATGCAAAAAACATGGTCACAAGGCATTCCAATGCAGATCCAAATCATTCAATCCAGCTGAACAACTTGTCAAAACCATATTTGGATTGGACTACAACACCTGGTGCAGATGTCAGTATTGTGGAGAATATGGACATACTGCCATAAATTGTGCAAGACATCACCTAAGGAAGAAGGACACTACTGTAAGGTGCTATACATGTACATAACTTGGTCATATAGCTAGAAATTGCATGAATATAGAAAGAATTGAAGATGAGAAGAAAATCAAAGTAGACAACATTCGAAAGCAAATGAAGCAACAGTGGATTCCAAAATCTACCGAACAAGATAAGTCAAGCAATGGCAATATCACTCAAGAAATGAGTGATTCCACCATTTCCAATTAATATTCATAAAAAAAAGTATGGAACTGCATCCTCCAAGAATTATCATAAATAGTTCCATAGTAAGGAAGATGATCAGAACAGTATTCAGATACACTTTGATGCTAGTCTTAACCAAGTTCGTTCAGGTGCAATAAAGTTTCATTTACTGAGTTATATCAACAGAGCAAGGTAGATTTGTGACCTTACTGAGTTAGGTTGGTACATCAATGCTTTCTCTTGGTTACTGAGTTGATAGTATCTACTGAGCAAGTGGATGACAACCTATCATTTCATCTACCATCGTACTAAGCATTTATGACAAATGTTTCGTCAAAAAGGGAAAATTTTGATCTCATTCTTCACTACGAACTTTGAGCTAAGTTATCTTCTGTGATTCCAAAGCAAGCTTAAAGAAATTTCAAGCAAATTTTTTTTAAGAGCGAAGGATCTGTTTAGAATTTCTCTTCACTTACCAAGTAGCAATGGCATCCGGTAGCAGTAGCTCCAAGGCAAAGAGAGGCTCAGAAATGCTGGTTAAAGGTGTGGAATGGAAGGCGCCGAACTTCAAATTGGCACCAACAATTGTAAAATCACTTGACCCTAATGGTGCTCAGTCTTGAATTCCTCCAAAGGTACTCCTTGTAAATGAAATTTTCTCTCATTTCAAATGTTCCATTCAAGAACTTGGAAACCTAGAAATCGATAATGCCCTAGGAGAAATGAGTGTAGATGGAAATTTGAAACTCGATCATAAGCATCTTGAAACAAAAGGGTTAACCCACATTTCACATTTGCCAAGAAATTTTCAAATTAAATGGGTTAGGTATGTACTTAGTTGGGTTCACAATGGGAAATTGTGGTTAGAGAAACTAGTGCTTATCACAAAGAAAATGATTAACAAGATTATTGGCCTTCCCATATTGAGCAAAGCTAAGACTACCAAAACCCTAGGTCAGGAATAATCGCAAAGGCTAACCCAAGCAGAATGGGATGGTAGAGGACTTAAGCTCAGTACAGTAGCTGATGCTGAATTAAGATTTGGTATTCACATCATTGCTTACAAAATTTACAGTTCCAGCCATCCAAACAGTATACCTTGTGAAGTAGTAGATTTAGCATATAAGGTAGTAAAGAAGAATGTTGAGTTTGATCTGTCTAAATTGCTTTTGTCTCAATTTAACAAAAATATGGAAAGCATAAGGACTTCAAAGAAAAATTCTTGCAAATTTGGTTCACTTTTGATGTATTTATTTTTCTATGTTCAAAAGTCTTTTCCATTAAAAGGATCAATAGTATGGAGAAAAGATATTCCCGTTCTTTATCAAATAAATGAGTTCATTGCAGAATTAGGAGAAATTTTTGACAATGTATTGGATAATTACTTTGAAGATTTTAAGGAAAGAATGAACAGTAGGTTCCAGATTCCACCAAAATTGGTTGAGGAATATAAAGAAGATGTATGCTTTATGGTAGATTGTGACAAAGTATACATACAAGCAGTCAAGCCCCAAGTTGCATGGGTGAAACCTCTTCCTTATGAGGTTAATATTGATGAAACCAGAGATATCATAGAAGAACTGGTGAATGAACCAGTAGACCCAAAGCAACCAGTCTTTGGAACTTATGATGAAGCTAAAGCTAGAATTGAGCTTTCAATCAAAATCCCTCAGGTCATTAGCAAAGGAAAGAGGAAGATTGCAAAGCTAAAAATAGAAATTGGTCCTCTGATGATTACTAAAGGGAAAGGAGAAGATGATGAAGAAGAAGAGGAAACTGAGTCATAAAAAGAAGAGGAGCCTCAACGGAAGAAAGGTAAGGTGATTATCACCAAACCTAAAAAGTAAGCTACTACAGTCTTCTCCAGGAGAACAAGACAAGGGAAGAAGGATCCTATATTTTTCAAGAATCCACTCACATTTGGGGCAAGGTTGAAGCAATTAGAAGAAGGTACTAGCTTCACAAACTTCAAAGCATTGAAGTTTGAGACAAGAACAAAATAGGAGAAAATGCAGATTGAGGAGTTGGTATTAAATAAAATGGGAAGATGGAAATACTCTCCAGACGAGATTGCCTCTCAAATCTCTAAAGAGCTATTAGAGAGGTTGCAACCAAGATGGGAAATTGCAACCAAAACTTTCAAAGATATCTTTGAACAAACCTTTAAAAATCTCTTGCCGAGTCTCACTAATGCAGAAGTAAAGAAATCACTGAAAGATCATGAAGGTAATATGATTATTAGATTCCACACTTTTTTGATATTAATCAAAGACATTGAGCATGTTGTCAATGATGCAACAAACATGTGGAAGCATGTCTATCATCTACATAAATCTAGTGAGGATATTGTTGAAATCAAAGACAATGACAACAGTGATGATGATGACATTGAAGATATTATAGGGGATCTGCATTCAATGATGATAAATGTTGAGGAAGAATTCAAGGAAGATGAAATTGAGGAAAAAGACAAGGAAATGGATGAAGAAGAAGCTGATCAAGTTAAGGAAGAAGATGATCCTGTAAAAATTGCAGCCAAAGTCATTGCATCTCTTCCTTACTCTCCACCTAAAGAAGCTACACCAACTACAGAGATAGCCTCTACTAGTGAGATTGTGTGCACAACAACTTCATCAATTGCTCAATCTTCACCTATCTCCTCTTAGCTTCGAGCACCATCTATGCAAGTTTCTACCACTTCATTAACCAAGCTACAGCCATCTTCATTGATCAAGGCATCATTAGCTACAACAATAAGTTCATCAGGCATATCAACTTCTACTGTAGCATGTACAGTAAGTGTACCCACTAGTACTTCAATTTTGACAACTTCATCTGCTCCAATTTTTGCATCTGTTAGTTCTCCCATACCAACCTATACATCAATCTTGGGAAGAACATCAATTTTTGATATTGTTAGCACTTCTCTCAGTTTTCCTCTAGCTAGTCCTATTCCAGTTTTGTTAGCCAGTCTAGCCTCATCAACTATTATTTCAGATTCAAAGGGAAAAGGTGAAGTCACTGCAGGAAAAGAAAAAAGATACATGATTTCTAGCAAGGTAGTGGATGAGGAAATAGACATGGATAAGGACATTGTCATTCCTAAGATAGATTTGCATAATGCATCAGTTGATGAAATGAGAATGATCAATCAGCTATTAGATCAGAAGGCAAGGCAAAAACAACTGAGGCATGAGAGAGACCATGAATATAGCATTATTGAAAGTGCTAAGAATATTCTAATAGAAGCTATTGGTGTTGAAGTAGATTCTACTCAACACATTTTGAATTAGTTAGAAGAAGTTGTATATAAATTCAATGAGGATACCTTTGGCCAAGAAAAATTGATTGAAAAGGTACAGAAGAAATTTGACAATAAGGTGCTTGAGCACATTCCTCAACATATTGCATTAAAACAAGTAGAACTATCTACAATTTTGAGTAATTTTGAACATTATTTTAATAATGTAACTTCACTTTTTGGAAAACTTTGTGATGTTACCGATTATACTAAGGAAATCAAAGAAAAGTTGAATAAAATTGATGAGGATATGAAGGTCAGTGCACAAATGTTGCAGCTTGACCACAGTTCAAGTTCATCCGATCATCTTAGAATAAGATTTTTGTCAGAGAAACAGGTAGAATTTTTGAGAGAGGAAGCAAGGATCAGGTGTACTCTAATTGACATCCAAAATATGATCCTTCCTATCATAGACACAATGTAGAAGCATATTGCCCATTCCAAAATATTGATTCATGACAAAAATTTCTCAATTGTAGATCATATGATTGAACTCTCTACAGAAGTTCAAATAGCACTCTCCACCAGCAAACTTTTGCTAGAAAATTGGGATAAGACATTGGCTCTTATTCTCAAGGTACATTCTGATTTTATCTCTCATTTTGGACTCTCTGTGCAAATATATATTGTTTAATTTGGCATTATTGTCAAAAAGGGGGAGATAGCACACTCCAGGAGATATAATTGTACAAATATGTGTAATGACTTGTAAATACTATGCATATTGTATGGGGGCAATACATGTAAGAAAAATATGTGTAAATAAGAATTGCAAAGAGAAATTTTGAAAATTCAGAACTGTATGTCAATTTTTTGCACATAAACTTTGAATCATAATTGTTTTTTCACTAATGCCAAAGAGGGAGATTGTTGGTATAAAGTTATTTGCCATTAGTGACAACACTCATCTCATAGTTCTAACCAAGCATTGAGTAATATAGTGTAGACAAAATAATGGCAACACAGTTCCACCCAAGCATTGAGTAATACAGTGCAGACCGAATGATGGAAACATAGTTCATACTGAGCACTAAAGACATAGTATTAACTAAATGAAGCTTCACTTAGTGTCAACCAAGTAAAGATGCACTTAGTATTAACCAAGTGAGGAAGCACTCAATGATGACCGAGGGAGGAAGCACTTAGTGATAACTGAGCTCAAGAGGTTATTGAAGAAGTTAGTTTCTACCAAGTGACACTATATCTACCGAGTCACCAATGGTTACTGAGTTTTAGGCAACATTGTATGACTAGTATGAATCGAGCCCCTACCTCTACCGAGTGCATGATGATGCCGAGTAATGTAGTGGATGCCACGTATCAGAAGGTAATCAAGTCTATATGAAGAACCCAAGTTTATTTTACTATTTGGCTGACTCAGTTATATTTTGTTTACTTGTTTTTTGGCTGACCTTGCATGAATAATTATTGGAATGGTATATATATATATACCATTGACACATTCAAGAATACACAAGAGATAGAATATTGCAAAAGGGTGGACATAAGATATGATATGCAAATTCATCAGGAGAAAAGAATATTTAGCAAGGTCTACCAGGAGCGGAAATGATTTCATCAATCATAGAAGGTGATCTACAATAAAGAACTCAGTCAAGTTGTAAGTTGATCTGTTGGTTCATCCTAACAGGTGAATCATTTTTGCAAATCCTTTAACAGGGTAGACTTAACCGTCTTTATTCAAATCTCCTAACAAAGTGCATACTTGTAAAGTATGTTTGTAAATCCTCTAACTAGGTGGATCTAACAATCCTCTGTGCTCCTAATAGGGAAAATCACTAGAAGTGATCATTGTGAGCCTTAACCGGCCAACTTCATACTGAAGTAACAAAGTTTTGTGGGTATCATCCTCACCCCAGTTTTACTTTCTATTTTTGGAAGGTTTTTGGGTCACCAAATCTCTGTGCATATATGGTTTAAATGTTTGATAGTTTTTTATGCAGCAGGATAGATGAGTAAATGTTGTGTATGGTTGACTTAAAAAGTTTTATTGTTACTAATTCACCCCTCCCCTCTCAGTAACCTATTATATCTTGAATGTTTCCAACAGTTCTCTCTTGATTCCTTTTGTATCTTCACTTAAAATATTGTTCTTCTTCAATAGTTATTCTATTTCTTCATCATTGTTTCCAACTTTTCTACTATCAAATATTCCTTCTATATCTATTTCCTTATATAGTGTGTTTTTTTTTTCAATTTCTATCTCTCTCCTTTTCTTTAGTGATTTCCTTAACTCTTCTCTTTCTCCTTCAAGTTGTTGGAATATGATCTCAATTTCAATAATATGATTCTCAATTAGTTTCTACATCTTGTATTCCTCCATCTCTGAGATATGATGCTCTCAAGTTTTTAGGCTTCTTCCAAGAGAGTTGTGCACTGATACCATTTGTTGGAAGAATTTAATGAGAAACAAGATTCTGAGGGGGGGGGGGGGGGGGGAGTTGTCAATCACAATCTCAAACTTTACTTTGCAAATACAAATTAATAATTTTACACCTAATTCATCTCATATCTCAAATGTAACATAAAAACTATAATGTTAAAAATATAAAATCCATCAAAGATTCAACACATAACACAAATGATTTGGTTACCTAGAAACAATTCAATATGTAGGTAGAACTAGAGTGGGGATGAAACCAACAAATATTCACTATTTAAAAATAAAGTTAACCTATTAGGATTATAGTGTTTGATCATAATATATGATCTACCTAGTGAGGGTTTTTCCTTGTTAAAATCTTTGAGATTGTTAAGTCCTACCCTATTAAAGGATTTTACACTTGCAATAAAGCAAGGACTCTATTAGGAGATTATGCCTAACTCAATTTGTTAAAATTTATTTAGTACCTGATCCTCAAGCTTCTTTAATAAGTTGTTTTTGGATCTCCTCCCTTCAATGTCTTGACTTGGTCTCTTGATCCAATATCTTCATTTAGTCCTTCACTTCTTGTATTTCCCTTGTTTGATCTCCTTTTAGACTTAGTATTTATTACTCTCTTGTATCATTATTCACTTCTTCACTTGCATATTCACACACTTGTTCACATATGTATGCACTTATCTCTCTCCCATATTGATCCTAGGGTTATAACTCTCTTTAATCATATAATCTTTGAAAGTTATGGATCATTATCAATGATTCATAGCTCATCTCCTTTTGCAGTTTTATTCTAATTTTTTGATTATTTGATTTTCTTTCATTTGGATCATTACCATCTATAATGATATATAAACTCTATCTTAATTCTCTCTAAAATCATTAAGTGTATATAGAAGTTGACCAAAAATGGTTTATATAGGCGTTTGTACAATTACAAAATGATATGACAAAACTAGTTTTCTTGGCATCTAAATATTCTAATGGTTAGTCATTACTAACACTCATCTTGGAGCTTGAATTCTACATGTGTGATCATTTCTATTTCCTCGACAAAATCTATCTTCTAGTTTACTCAATCTGAGTTGTGTATGCTCGATCTCAACTAGGGTACTTGGCAATCTGTGACATTTTGGGCATGAAAAGTAAACAAGTCCTTATGTACTCAACCTTTACTAGATGACTTGGTTGTAGTGACGACCATTCATCCTTGGCTATTAAATAAATAAAAAAATTGGACTCTAATACTAAAAATAGGTGTAGAGATTAATAAATCCTTTGTTATGACTTTGTTTGCCTCTGAAGTAGACTGTGAGGTACTCCTTCCTGCACATAGAAAAATTTATTGTAGTCCTCAAGTTATTTCTTTCTTTTCTCATTATTATTATCTATATACTCATTAATTCTCACATTTTCAATTTCAACTATAGCATCAATCACTAATTTTTAAACTCTTTGTTATGAATCACTTACAAATTTAAGATTATCTAGGATATAGAATTAATATAAAGATCATAACTAACGTTGCTTGTGAACTGAGAAAATAATACTTTGAAATGCATAAAATAAAAAAATAGACAAAAATATGCATTTAAAATAAAAAGAGACTAAGGTGTTTATTTTAGAGTTCACCAAACTTTGGCTATGTCTCTAGATCTATAAAGATTAAAGATCGATGCCATTATTATCATGCAAAACTTGTACATCACCATAACCTACCATGGAGTTACACACTTCTTTCTTCTTCCACATTGCAATGATAGGAACTTGATAGCAAGATGTTTGTGCCTAGCTCCTTACACACCTTTTACTATGCTAAGGAATAAATTTACAACTCTATCCTACACAAGGGTACATAGGCATCAAGCCTTACAATTGAATTGAAAATAATAAAAATTCTCACAAAGAAGCCACTAAGTTATATATCTCATTTTTTCTCACAAGGGACCACTTAGATCATAAAAATATTGATAGCTCTCACTCCAAATCCTTTACTAAGAGAAAATAGAATCCCCAAGAGTTTATAAAAAGAATTAGAATACCCAATAATTTCCTCCAAGATTCTTCTCTTGATGATTATAAAGAATTCTCTGAGTCTAATAATTGTCTTCTCAAGAAAATAAATCTTCTTCTATACAATTATTTTCCCATATTTGATATAAAGAAAAATAAAAAAATCTATAACCAAACCCTTTTAAAAATAAAATTCTCCCTTAATAATATATAGTTTATATTAAACCATTAATATTTTAAATCTTTAAAATATATTCTTCCCTTTATATTTTGGGCTCATATAATTTAAAACCCAATAAAATATCATTTTAAAGATCCTTAATGATAGGGATGCAATATTCTAAAGCTCCTTAATGATAGGGATAATGTATATATCTACATAGTTATCCCCAAATTAATCCCAAAAATCAGGTATGATGGTTGGAATAAATTTTAGCATAGAATGGTTGGCAGTTCAAAATACACACTCTTCTATTATGGAAGTTAATGTTTCATTTGGAAAGATCAAAACCAATTTTCCAAATAATATCCCAAAATCCTTGAGTGAGATATTGGTTAGGAGGAAAATTAGGGAATGTGAGGTTCTATGTTCAAACTTGCAAACTATATTTTAATAAAAAAGTAGATATCAAATATTTTTGTCAAAGAGAGGAGGTGCCACATGGCACAATATTATCTACCTACTTGTGGCACCTGCCACTAGCCAATTGGTCCATAATAGATACCACATCATCATGTTCATGCTTGTTAACATTAAAGTCAATTTGTTTATGAGTGATTCACACTTAGTTAATATATAGTTACTATCAAGTTTCTTAGATGCTACCGAGCTTCATAACTTATGCATAGTTTATGCCAAGTGTAGTAGTGTTAATTGACTTCTATTGTGTTAACTAGGTTCCATAGTGTTTACTTAGTTCCATAATGTTAACCAAGTTTCTAGTGTTAACCATGTTCTCTTGTGTCTACCAAGCTAATAGTGTTATTGAAGTGAATCTAGTGTTGACTATGTTGGAAATTTGATTGAAAAAGAATACTATCAAAGAGGGAGATTGTTGCAAAGAAGGAAGATGGTTGATAAAAGAATGTTCTCAATCATTATTTTTTCATTGATGTCAAACATGCTATTTGCTGGAATGAAAATTGCTTATAAGATCCAAGTACTATCACTTAGTTAATTGATGAATAGGATTTAAACAAGAAGATGTAACCAAAGCACCTAAGGGAAAGGTTGAGTTATGGTTTTGTAATAAGGTACAAGGATCAGTTAAGACAATGGTAAAATGATGTATTGATAATATAGTTGAAGATACAGAGGTTGGGAACACTTAGAAAAATTAGAGGAATAAGTTGCAACAAGGTAGTCTACAAAGCTTAACTAAGTTCATTAGTGAGTGTCGGGTATTAGTAAAACTTAGAGGATGTTGAGTGAATCCATAGTAGGTACCGAGCATCAATAAAATTTAGTTGATGCCAAGTAAAAAAGTATGTGCTAAGCACCAGAATTTCAATAGTGCTAAGCTACCACATTATTGAAAGTGTCAAAGATTTGCCAAATCTGAGTGAACAAGTTTGTTACCTTGAATTTTGTGAAACAATTAGAGGATAAGGATGATGAACTGGTGGCACAAAATTTTATGTAAACTATTTTTGATCAAATTTAAGAGTATTATTCATGATGTTTCTAGAAGAAACAAGATATGAGTTAGATTCAATGAATCCTACCTAATCCATTCAAATAGGCATTAAAGGAGGGAAGAATCAGGTGGGAAAAGAAATTCTAGAAATGTATTTAAGGATTCATAGGCCAAGAAGCAAGAGCTGGTGGTGTGCCGAATTGCAAAGTGGTTGAAGGGTTTTAAGGAGAAGATGTCAAGGAGAAGGAAGAATAGAGTATAGAGACTCTGCTTCGATAAGTGGTCATATAGAAGATTGCATTGGTATATTGAGCATGGAGACTTAAGGAGACAAATCTTGAAGGGAGGACAAGCTGTCAGAGCCACAGAAACTAAAAGCTAGGAAAATTGTGAAGAGTTGAATTGTGATCTAAAATTTGCAAGTTGTGAGTTGTATTAGGTCAAAAGCCCTTGTTGTTACTCTTTAACAATTGTGTAAGCTAGGGTAAAATCCTATAGACTTAAGTTGGCTTAATAGCCATTTAAAAATCTTTTAATAGGGTGGCATTCCAAGTGAATTTTCTAAAGTCCTCTAGCCAAACCCACTTCTAACAACGTGGTTAAATCCTTTAACTAGGTCACATTTAACAGTGTGTTGTAGCCTTTAATGGGGTAGGCCTTTCATAGGGCATCGCTTCATAAGAGTGAAAATTGAGTAGAATGTTACTAGTGGTTTTTCACAAATTGAGTTTCCACATAAATCACTATGTTATTTGTTGATCTTTCATTTGTTATTCGTGCATGTTAATTCACAATAACTTGCTAAGTAGGAAAGTTTAAAGCTTAGATGAATGAACAATTTTATATGTTTAGTTTACTTGATGAAAAAATTTTAATTGGACAATTGGACTTTTAATAACTGATTCACGCCCCTTCTCAATTATTCTAAAGAATTTCTAACATTTGGTATCAAATCCATCTGCTAATTTAGTTTCAAGGTACAAGAAGTAGAAAAGATCAAGATGTCCAAGAGAGAAGTTCCCAAGCTTAACAGAGATAACTTTGTTGCATGAAAAATCCTAATGAAACTTCACCTTGGATCAATAGATGATTATGTAAAAACCTCAATTGGAGTGGAACATGTGGATCTAGCTAGAGTCCTTACTATAGATGATTTGAAAGAAGGAAGGAGCATGATCAGGAAATGTTAGAGATTGCCTCTGCACTTAGCTATGTTGAATTTGATGACATCAAATAATGTGATTTTGCATTCAAGATGTGGAAAGCCCTATTAGATATCTAAGGAGGAGATAAGAATGTTCAAAGAGCATAAAGAGAAAGCTTCAGAGAAAAGTTTGATGACATGAAAATGGAGTAAGGTGAGAATGCTACTCAATATGGCTCTAGAATGGAAGAAGTGGTAAGTGCAATAAGAAGTTTGGGTGGTCATTTGGAAGATGACACTATTAATAGAAAATACTTAAGACCATTTCTCTCCATCTATTCTATTAGAGTTTCAACCATCCAAGAGTTGAGATGTGTCCCAGGAAATTAGTTAACCTTTGAAGGAATTGTAGGAAGACTCACTTCTTTTGAGTTGTCCAATTATGATAACTACAGACCTGAGAATTTTGAATCTACTTTGAAGGTTAAGCTATCACTGCAAGATATTGAGGAGGTAAAATCAAAGAAGAAGAGTAGAGAAGGAAAAAATAGATCTAGTGATAGTAGCATAGATGAAGAGGATGTGGAAAAATTGGAAGAATTATTGGCCAAAAGATTTTATAGAGCCAAAGGTAAGGTCCTTATCATTTTTTTTAATTGTAATGAAGTAGGACATATTGCTTCAAGGTGTACATAGAGGAACTACAAAGAAGGAAACAAGTACAAGAACAAAAGAGAAGATGATAGAAGAGATTACAAGGACAAAGCAAAAAGATGCTACATTGTTGAAGACTATTCTAATGAGAATGATTATGAAGTAGTCTATGTAACTATGAAAGATGAATTAGATGAAGATGAGGCAACAACACTGGTAACCTATGTGAACAAGAATGACAAGTGGATCATTAGATAGTGGATGCTCACATCACATGATAGGAGACAAAAGTAAGTTTATTACCTTTACTTAGTATGATGGAAATAGTGTTAGATTTGGAAATGATGCTCCATGCCAAATCAAAGGAAAAGGTTCTATTAAACTTAAAAAGAAAATTTCATGTGACAATGCATACTATGTTGAAGGATTGAACTACAATTTGTTGAGTGTATCACAATTAAGCAATGTAGGTTGCAAAGTAGAATTTAGAAAAAAAACTACCAAAATCTATGGTACTAATGGAAATCTAATAGAAAAAGGTGAAAAAACTAGGAGTAATTTTTTTTTCCTTGATATCGAAGATGCAACCTATCTCATTGTTAGACTTGATGATGTGTGGCTATGGCATAAAAGGCTATGTTATGTTAACTTTGATAATCTAATTAGCATCAGAAAAAAGAAGAAAGTTAGAGGTTTTCCTAAGCTAAAGAAGCCTGAGAACACAATGTGCAAACAATGTCAACTAGGAAAGATGACCATGTTAAGTTTCAAAAGCAAAACCTAAACTTCCAAAGAAGTACTAGAACTAGTCCATAAAGACTTATGTGGCCCAATAGAAGTGCAAAGCTACCAAGGAGATAGATATATAATGCTATTTGTGGATTACTACTCTAGGATGATGGATATCATGTTCTTAAAGAAAAAATCCGATGCATTTCAAAATTTTAAGTGGTATTTGACCAGGGTTGAGAAAGAAATAGGAAAGAGCTTGAAGTGTCTGAGATCAGATAGAGGATGATATTTTACATCAAAAGAATTTGAGATATTTTGTAATGACAAAGGAATAAAAAGGAAAACATTAGCACCAAGAACTCCCCCACAAAATGTCATTACAAAGAGGAGGAATAGATCCGTAATAGACTATGCCAGAACCTTGATGATGGAGAAAAATGTTGCTTTGAAGTACTGGAGAGAAGGTGTAAGTACTATTGTTTACACCCTGAATCGAGTACAAGTTAAGAAACGTACAAATGCAACATCTTTTGAATTATGGTATGGTCACTCACCTAATGTAAAACATTTCAAAGTGTTTGATTGTAAATACTATATTCTTAAAGATACTAGAAATGGAAAGTTTGATACAAAGAGTGATGAAGAGATATTCCTTGGATACTCCACTAGAAGTAAAGCATATAAGTGTTTGAATACTAACACTAACAAGATTGTGGAGAGTGCAAATGTAAATTTTGATGAGCATATAGAAGTCCAAGTTGATGAATCCAAGAAACCATAAGATTATAGATCTTTTTTATACTTCTATGAAGGAATGACAACTGAAGATGATGATACTAATCAATTTCGGAATCAACAATTTTTTTTAGTATCAATCGAGTCACAGCCAGTGAATGTCGAGCTATGTTGTAGAATGATAAAAATGCACATTCTAATTCTGAAATCAGTACACATGAAAGAGATAATGAAATACCAAAAGTAGAAGTGCATAATGACTTTGAAGCTAAAGAGTCAAAGAGGGAAAGAAGGAAAAAACCAAGACTATTCAAGTATGTGAGAAGACATCACCCTGCAGAACAAATCATTAGAGACAAGGAAGCTAGAAAAATGACAAGGAATGGACTAAGGAATGAATCATGTCTACTAAGAAAGATTATACCTAAAATAGTGAAAGATGCACTACAAGATGATAATTTGCATAAAGCTATGGAGGAGGAAATAGACTAGATTAAGAAGAACAAAACCTGGGCCTTAGTTCCTAGACTAGTTGATAAGAATTTAATTGGCACCAAATGGATCTTTAGGAAAAAACTTGATGACAATGGTGACATAACAAGAAACAAGGCTAGACTAGTTTGCAAAGGCTATGCATAAGAAGAAGGACTAGATTATGGGGAAACATTTTCCCCTATTGCAATAATGGAAGGAGTAAGAACACTACTTGCATAAGGTACTGACAAAGGTTTTAAAGTCTACCAAAAGGATGTAAAGTCTTCTTTTCTAAATGGAATACTGGAAAAGGAAGTCTACATAGAACAACCAGAGGAATTTTTTGATGACAACAACAAGGATACAATTTGCAAACTATATAAAGCATTCTATGGTTTGAAGCAAGCACCTAGAGCATGGTATGAGAGATTGCATAAATACCTTGTGAAGATAGGATTTGAGAGAATAGATGACAACAAAAACCTGTACATCAAGGTAGAAAAAGGTAAAGATATTTTGATATCTAAAATCTTTGTTGATGGTATAATATTTGGAGGAAAAGATATCCTATGAAATTTTTTTTTGATCAAATGACACATCAATTTGAGATGTCAATGTTTGGAGAAATCAAATTCTTTGTTGGATTGCAAGTACATCAACTAAAGTATGGCATATTTGTGACCCAATCAAAACACATTAATAAAATGCCAAGTGAATCCATAGTAGGTGCCATGCATTAGTAAAACATAGTTGGTGCGAAGTAACATAGTATGTGCTGAGCACAAGAATTTTAATAGTGTCGAGCTACTGCATTATTGGAAAAGTCAAAGATTCATCAAATATAAGCCAAAAAATTTGTTACCTTGAATTTTTTGAACCAATTGGAGGATAAGGATGATGAGATGGTGGCACAAAATTTTATGTAAACCATTCTTGAGTGAATTCATGAGGATTCTTCATGATGTTTCTAGAAGAAACAAGATATTGGTTAGATTCAATGAATCCTACCTAATTCATTCGAATAGGAATTAAAGAAGGGAAGAATCAAGGGAGAAAAGAAATTCTAAACTTCTATTTAAGGATCCATAGGCCCAAAAGAAAGAGTTGCTGGTGTGCCAAATTTTGAAGTGGTTGAAGGGTGTCAAGGAGAAGACATCAAGGAGAAGGAAGAATAGAGCATAGAGACTCTGCTTCAATAAGTGGTCATATGAAAGATTGCACTAGTATATCAAGCATGGAGACTCAAGAAGACAAAGCTTGAAAGGAGGACAAGCTATTAGAGCCATAGAGACTAATAGCTAGGCAAATTGTGTAGAGCTAAATTGTGATCTAAAATTTGCAAGTTAAGTTATAAGTTGTATTAGGTCAAAAGCCCTTGTTGTTACTCTCTAAAAATTGTGTAAGCTAGGGTAAAATCCTATAGACTTAGGTTGATTTAGTATCCATTTGTAAATCCTTTAATAAAGTGGCATTCCAAGTGAATGCTCTAAAGTCCTCTAATCAGGCTCACTTCTAACAAGGTGGTTAAATCCTTTAAGCAAGTCACATTTAATAGTGTGTTGTAGCCTTTAATAGGGCAAGTCTTTTATAGGGCATCACTTCAAAAGAGTGAAAATTGAGTAGCATGTTACTGGTGGTTTTTCCCAAATTGGGTTTCCACTAAATCACTATGTTATGTGTTGATCTTTCATGTGTTATGCTTGCATGTTAATTTATAGTAACTTGCTAAGTAGGAAACTTTAAAGCTTGGATGAATGAATAGTTTTATAGGTTCAATTTACTTGATCAAAAAGTTTTAATATGACATTTGGACCTTGAATAACTAATTCACCCCCCCTCTCAATTTTTCTAAAGTATTTCTAATAGACTGATCCATGGAGTGTCAGCCAAGTGATTTAGTGTATGTTGAGTTTTGTAGTGTTCACTGAGTCACACAATATTGACTGAGTTTAAGCTACTAGGAAGTGATGAGTATGAATCATGCCCCTTCATCAATTAAGTGCTAGATGATGTTGAGTGTTGACAATTGTTTCCAATTTTGTTTTTAGATCCTAATTTATAGAAGTTTGATCAACTTTGTGGATTTTTGTGAAACTTGTATTGTAGTTGAGTTCTATAAGTTGTAATTTGATTTGGTATAGATGTAATGCACTGTATCATATCCAAAGAAGAAGGATAAGCATATGATGAGAAAACGTGCAAATTAAAGAAGGCTACAAGTGTTATAATGGAAAACATTGTATTATTTATCATAGAAAGGTGATCATTACAATTTAAGGAATCTCAACCAACAAGTTAGAACTATAGATCAAAGAATAGCCACTAGTTTATCCTAATAGGTTTATCAACCAAATCCTCTAATAGGGTAGACACAATAGTCTTTGATAAATGTCTTTACTGGGTGCATACTTCATTGTATGTTTTATAAATCCTTTGAAAAGGTGGAGCTCATAGTCCTTATTGCTCCTAACAAAGAAGATCATTAGAAGTGATCAACTGTAAGCCTTAATAGGTTAAGTTTATACTAAAATACTAAATCTTGTGGGTATCATCCCCACCCTAGTTTTACCTTCTATTTGTAAGGTTTCTTGGTCAACATATCTTGTGTCAAATTTCTATGAATGTTTATTTTCTTTCATTCTTTCATGCATGCAGTGAAATCACAATATTGTATGAAGAATTAATTAGTCAAATAAGATTAAATGTTATTGGTTCTTGGTTTATCCATCCCTTCCCAGTAACCTTTCCTATGTTATATTTCCAAAAATCCATGTATTAAATTTTTTTATTCCAAAACTTCATTTGGCGATAACTTTGGTGTACAAACTCAGATTTTGTTGATTCAAAATAGTAGTAAATCTCTTCAATTTGAAGCCCATTGTTGACCACATTCAAGATGGTCAAAGTTTCACCTTTTGGTCAGCCCCTATTTTTTTTGTCTGACCAAAACTTTGACCAAGCATGTCTTGAACAAATAGACTCCTATTGACATGCTTCAAGTTGTGTCACGAATGTTTTATCATGCTCTATGCATTGGTACCAATCTTGGGAGATTCTGAGTGGGATAAAAATGTGAGGCCATCAAGATCTAGCTAGATTAATAACTTTCTTCAAACACTTATATGTTTTTCTCCTAGTAGAATATCCTAGGATTATTCCTTCATCTCATTTTGAATAAAATTTTCCACTTCTAGCATTCTTATGAATATAAGACCTACTTCTAAAGATTTTGAAATAACTTACATTTAGTGTGTGTCCATACCAAAGTTCATAAGGTGTTCTATTGGTACTTTTCTTCAACTATACTCAACTAAGGGTGTAAATAATAGTACTAATCGCCTCTAAAGAAAATTTATGCAACTCCTTTCTTATTTAGACGTGTTCTAGCATAATCATCAATGGATCTATTTTCCCTTTCAATAATCATATTTTTTTGTAGTGTTCTAGTTGCACATACTTGCCTTTCAATTCTATTATGATTAAAAAAATTAGCAAATTCATGAGAGATGAATTCACCTCCTTTGTCAAATCTCAAACATTTCAATTTCTTGTTAGTTTCCCTCTCAACTCTGTCCTTATACCATTTGAACATTTGAAAAGATTTTTCTTTACATATAGTAGTATAAGGATTATGAAAAATAAAAAAATTACCATGTTATAAAATTTTGTATGATAGAGGCTCTTATCCCATAACCAAACATCTTCAAATTTAATAAACATGCATGTATTTAAAATAGTATCTAGGTAAAATAGTTAAACTCTTGTTTGTTCACTAATAAATTCTCCATCAACATAAAAGGTTTTTGCCTTTCTATTTTAAATTCAAGTCGGTGACTTGTGTCAATTTTTTGTACAACACTCAACAAATTGTATTTCACACCTTGAACCCAATAAGAACTATCACATCTAATATTTTCATTAAACATTAGTGAACCTCATCCTTTATGGGACATGGAATATCATTTCCAAGTTTATAAAAAATCCACCATCATACTTTTCTAGTTTATCAAATTTACCATTATCACCCATCATGTGATATAAAATACTACTATCAATAACCCAAGTATCATTATTACTAACATTATATATAAGAGATTTTACATCTTCAAGCCTTTCGTCCTCTACATCTTCTTTCAAAGGAACATCCAAAACTCCCTCTCCTTCATTTTCATCATCCAATTTTGACTCGATGTGTTGTTCCTCAGTCATGTAAGAAGACTTATTTACCTTTCCTTTGCAATCCTTGTTTCTTTGATAGTTTCTCTCCCTCTTGTCACCCTTATCTCTCTTGCTCCTGTTAGGAGATCTAGATGCAATATGACCAAGTTCATTATATTTGAAAAATATCAAGAGTAATTTACCTTTGAATTTTCCTTTTCTCTCCTGGTAGCCTCCTAGCCAATAGTGCTTTTAGCCCATCATGGCCTTTCTCATTCTAATTAGAGTCACTTTCATCTATGATATAATTATCTTTCTTTGAACTTCCAATAGTTAGGGGTGACCTAAAATCATTTTTCTATCTTTGGTAAATTGTTATCAAAGTTACTCAACTCAAAAGTAGTTAATTTACTAACCAAATCATAAAGAGTGAGGGCATTACTAGGATAAGCTCCCAATTCTTGAATAATAAAAATGTAATAGCATAAATAGGAAACAAAGTTCTTAGTAATTTACTCACAACATCTTCATCACTTAAAATTCTTCCAATAGATCTAATGGTACTAACCACTTCCTTGATTTTATTTCTATATGTCCAATGTTCTCTCCTTCTTTCATTCTTATTTCATTAAATTTTCATCTTAGGATTTTATCTTTTTCTATCGACACATTTTGATATCCTCCATGAACATGTGCAAGCTTATCCCACATCTCTTTGGCAGAAGTATAGTTCTTGATATCATTAAATCTGGCTTCACCAAGAGAACAAATAATCTCTATCACCAAAGTATTGTGTTCTTTATTTTCTTTCATCTACTCAACTATCATTTGACCAAGTGGTGGTGAGGTATATGGATTATTTAGATAATACTATTCATTAGTCTCCAATTCCTCATAGGTACGATCTCATCCTACTTTTCCAAGATGCAAAGTTATCTTTGTTAAGCTTAGGAACCTCCTTATACATCTTCAAACATTCATCTTAAGTCCCTTTAAACTTTAGCTGCAAGTACTTAGCTCTTATGCCATTTGTTAGATAATTGAGAGGATGTGGATGTTGAATTAGTTATACTAAATTATCCTTGGTTCCTTAATATTAGAATATATAGTCTACCAATATAATTAAGAGCGGGGGGGGGGGGGTTTGACTTAGTTATATAACTAATATTACAAATATCAACTTTATTAAAATTTAAACATATGAGCAATATAATCAAAAACCACAATAAGATACTCATGTGCAATAACACCAGTTATGTTAACTAGGGAAATCCTTGATCAAAGGGAAAACCCTAGTGGGCATGCTAGGCACAAGATGATGTAATAATATAAATATTCCTTCTTAGAGGATGAACTAGAGTCTATAACAATATTTTATACATATCAATCCCCATTAGGAGACCTTGAATCCCTATTAGTAAATTCCTCAACCATGTTAGGAGCTATGCCAACCTTGTTAGGAGTTGTAGAAGACAATTGGACCCACTTTCCGAATAACTTTAAGGGTAAGACCAATGAACCCATTATCCAAATGATCTCTATATTATTCCTTGTAGAATAATAGAAATGAATAATACTACTTGTTCCTCTTTTTGTCCTGTCAACAAGACTTTTGCTCCTTCTAATCTTGTAACTAGATCACACATTTCACATACAATAATCCCTTGGATCACTTACATGCATTTAGAAAACACTCTACTCCTTTTCACACTTGATCCTTTTTCAACACATTCAATTCTTAATAAAAACAAAGAAAAAATCTTTCCTTTTTACTGTATCTTCAAAATAATTCCTTGAGTCGGCCTTGAGACTTTCCCAAATAATTATAATTAGATAATTAATTAATTTACAATTACAATAGCACTAGTAGCTCACTATCTATAAAAATTATCACATGCATGACATTAGAGCTTCTACATCTACTAATGTCATCATCAAAGTGTCATAAGTCACTGGTTGATCATGCATCAATATATTATATCTCTAATTGAAGATATAATGCAAATATCAGTAACTGCTTCTTAGGTACTCTGTCTCTATACTGCTCTCTATAATTAGGTACATCTTCCATAAGTCTTTGACTTTCTTGCTGCACATTGAACCACATCATTAGGACACACTAAAGAACATTTCCATGAACATGCATCATGGGACAATCAAAACATTTTTTGTACAATTAAGATCTTTATCTGCTACTCTAATAGTCTTCACAAACTTATTGATATGTTAACGTCAATGACAAACATAGTCATTAATGCAACATGTCAATACTCTCCAATGCTTAGGATACTTCACCAAAGAAATATCATTAGAAATAATGCTAATAATCTCCCCCTTTGGAATTTATGGAAACATAGATGAAAATAATCTAAGTTCCAAGAATACCAAACAGTACTTTGTTGCTATTGTTTCTCTAATCTTTTCAAATCCTCTTCTTAAATCAAAAACCTCTCAAACACTACTCTATTTTGCATCTTCTTAGGAATGAAAATAGTTTTTCACAATAAATAACTAACCATACATATATCACCCATAGAGATATCCCCACTTAATTCTTACATGAATCTTTCTAAATGTCCTTAATAAAGTAGAGATTTATCTTTCTCTCCCATCCATACTTTTCTTATGCATTCTCAGCCACATTCAACTAGAGGGTGTTTTTCATTTACTACATATCTCTCCCATTGACATCAGTGACATAGGCCTCATTATGTCAATATTAATACTTTAATGTACAACTAGCTTGAGTGTCCAAAGACACTATCGAATACCAAATACCAAGAGTCCTCATTGACTTAGCTCATTACAGATATTTCCCCATATGGGAAACATCAACATCTAGTCTAGTCTAACAATAGGATTATGTGCCACTAGATTGATGCATTCTCTTCATCATCTACTCAAAAGAAGGTAGGGGCATAACCCCAAGCATGTCTTTCAAGTACTCATATGTATCTTTAGTTAAGGGGTTTGCAAAGATATCTACAAATTGATCTTTAGTACTCAGTTGCCTTATCTTTTAAGATATGATACTTACAATACTTATGTTATCACCATATATGATAAAAATTTCTATAAATTCAATTGCAATATCTTTCAACACCTACTTTATCCACATAACTTGATTATAGTTATTTATTGCTACTAAATGTTAGAGTAAAGTGTTAGTTTCATTTCATTTATTAAATTCACTTTATTATCTTCTTGAGATTTTACTTTATGCACCTTTCATGTCTTTATTTAATAATTAATTAGTAATTATTAAATAGCTTTTACCTTTTAGGTTACCTTTTGTAACTTTTTTAGGTTACCCTTTTGGGTTTTAGTCTCCTTTTATAAGGATTGATTTTTTGTAATTATCTTACATTTTTTTTTTTGAGAATACATTTCAATAATTTTCAAAGAAAAACCCTTGCCTCCTCTCATCTTTTTCTTCTATGACAAGGTTCTTACATGCAAGGGTTCAAAGGCTTTGTAGATTTGCATTGATTAAATTGTTCATGGTATTAGAGCTAGATTTGATGTAGCTTGTTTATTATCTAGACAAGAAGAAGAATCAAGGGTTTGGTGGAACATATTTGAAGTTTTTCATGTATTTCTTATCCAAATAGGGGTTACTAATTTTTGTAGGAGCTTGAACCTAAATAGACCTCATGGATGAATTTAGAAAGAATAAAAACCCCTATTTCCATGTAAAGATTTTCCCTTTTGGACAACATTGATCTGAGAGGCAATTTTTTTTGCCCACCAAGGCCAACCAACCTCTACGCTCATTACAATGCAAATTTTTTAACAAAAAAAAAAGAGTCACATTGTGGTATAGTGGCTATAATCTAGGACTGACATTGAAAAATATCGCACCACTTGCAAAAACTAGTGTTGACATTCAAAAATTTGGCAGCAACATTCATTTTTTTAGGCGTTGTAACTACCATCATGATCATGACTAGAAAGTTTGACTATGGTTGTTATCCACCGTGACTGCCACCAAAAAGTGCATTTCCATGCTAGTGTTGCCTCTATTTTTCCCTAGCCTCAGCTCTATGCCAACCTTAGCTCCATGAGCGACACCTCTCATTCACTACTAATGCTCTTTCTCTACGACACTTGGTGATGATTTTTTAAAAATCTTTTATTATTATTTTAAAATAATAATAATTTTGTATTGCTTTTGGGAGCTCTGTCACCTTTTTCACAATATCTTGAGCATGTGGAGGTCTTTCCTCGATCCAAAAAAAGTACTAGAATGATGCTTTCAAGACAGAGACAATGGAGGAAAATTTTTTTGGATTTTTTTCAAGATTGATATCTATTTTGGTGCTTGAAGTCTTTTGATGAGTTCCATCTTCTAGGGAGTATAACTTCTTCATTATAGCTCCATTTTTTGTTCCAAAAAATGTGCCTGAAAGCTCTTCTCAACCACTTTCCAAATTCTCTATCATTTCACTTGTATTTTATACCAAGTATTTGTGATTCATATCTAAAAAAAATTTCTCTTCTTTCCTTTACACAATCTATTTGTAAGTTGGGGTTCATTTTATTGCATTGTGGGGGGTATTTTTATATTATTTTATATTATATATATATATATATATATATATATCATAAAACTTGAAAAAAACTTGGTAAAACAATGGCCAAGACCACTTCTTCTTTAGAAATTTTGACCACTCACAATTGGTACACTTGGAAGACCTTGATGACTTGCCTTCTCCAGTTAAAAAGTTTGTGGTCATGTTTAGGTACCATGTGACCTATTTTTTAGAGGCCTTATGAGATCATGCAGTATTGAAATAAAATGAATGAGTAAATTGGATTGATTACATTACGGGTATCAGATATTCTACAGTTTCATTTGGACAACTACAATACTCCTCTAGCAATGTAGACCAAGCTTCATGGTTTGTTGGGTACTATGAATGATTTTAGGAAACTTTAGATAGAGGTAGAGCTTACCTCACTTGTGCCAAATTCCTCTTCAACTATTGATGACTTCTTAATGAAGTTTACTCAACAAAGACATATGTTATATGGTTGTGGAAGGAGGAAGACTGATGTTAAGTGAGTCTCTTTGATTATCTCTAATATTCGAGGGAATTCTTAGATATTTTCTTCCACATTATATTCCACCAGACATGATTTGGGGAATAGATTTTCTATGCCAAATTTTAAGGTCTTTTTTGATTGATTGCCTAAAATGTAGTCAAAGCTTACATAGTTGGATATTATGACTGGTTCTAAGATGAAGGCATTGGTTGATCAGATATCTATAGGAAATCCCAAATAGAAACTAAAGCATAAGTTAGATTTAGCAAGTGGTGAGAGTTCCTCTAAGCCCTCTCCTAAATTAGATTCTCAGAAGCCCTCTCAAAAGTGTAATACTTCTAAGTTAGGTGAATCTTCCTTTAAGACTAAGAAGTACATTGGTGAACCTTGAAGATTTTGTGGCAAGGAAGGACATCTAGTTTCTGGGTGTTGAAAATTTCTTGAGACATTAGAGGAGGCCATGTAGCATTCTAGTATTGCTTCTTTGAAGCCTCCACCTCCTCCTATAGTGAAAGTGCATGCTCTTTCTACTCAAGCATTATCTTCTATAACTTCTTAGATTCTTGATTCTAGAGCTTTCTATCATATGAAACACTCACCTAATTTAATTACCTAACTTTCTCAAAGTGTTACTACATAGATTATAGTTGGTGATTGTTCTTTGCTTTCAGTCATAGTTTCGAGAACTATCTCTTTAGAATGTGGTTCACTATAGGATGTTCTCTTGGTCCTGACAATTTCTATGAACCCTATGTCTGTCTTTCAGATTTTTCATTCAAGCTCTAGAAAGAAAATTGATTTCTCATGACATTATGTGGTTATTTGAGATATCCATGATCCTAAATTTATTATTGCTACAGGGAGTCTTGATTTTATGTCTCACTTATAACAGTTTGATGGATTTAAGAGCTTTGATTCTATAGGTGTTTCTCTCATTTCTCATGTAGACACAATGAGCAAGATTTGGCATGAGAATTTTGGCCATGTCAACTACATATATCTATTGTAGATGAGTACATAGGAGATAATGATTAGGTTACCTTAGATCTCTTGTACTAATGGTGTGTGTCAAGCTTGTGCACTTGGCAGACATCACAAAGATCCTTTTTCTAGTAGGTAGATCCACATGTGTTAAGGCACCATTAGAGTTGATACATAGTGGACTTATTTCATTTACCACTATATATTTTTTAGGTTCTTGATATGTGCTCACCTTCATTGATGACTTCTCTAGACGCACATGCATGTACTTTTTGAGGTACAAGTTTGATGTCTTTGATTCATTTTCAATCTTTGAAACATTTGTGTAGAAGTAGTCTAGTCTTTCAATCAGGTGTATAGACACTAACAATGGGGGCAAATATGTGAATCAATATTTTAGAGATTTTCACACTGAGCATGGTTTACAACATCAATTCTCTATTCCCTATACACCTCAATAGAATGGGGTTGTAGAGAGAAATAATAGGACATTACAAGACATGACTAATTCTATAATATAGTCTCATTCCATGAGTTCTTCATTTTGGGCTGAGGCTATCAATTATGGAAACTATATTAAAAATTAGATGCCTCAAAAGGCACTACAACACTTGACTCTAGAGGAGGCTTGGACTAATGTCAAGCCTAGTGTTTCTACATTCCACATTTTTGGTAGTGAGGCTTGGGCATTTATTCTAGATGCTTAGTGGAAAGCCATGGAGAAGAAGAGGCATCCACTCATTTTTGTTGGCTACTATGATGTGAAGGGATACAAGTTGTTTGATCCTAATTCTAAAGATGTCTTGTTTTGGCAACATGTTCAATTTGATGAGTGTTATCATTCAATGGATCCCTCATCTTCAGCTTCTTCTTTACTACCTAGTAATTCCTCTACTTCTCTACATGAATATGCATCCTCTAAGGAATATCTTGATATTAATCCCCCTTCACCACCTCCACCAAATGTTCTATGAATACCCAAGTGGGATCATGATACTATTGATGTAGCTAGATCTTTAGCAATTGATCCTATAGATGCTTGTCACACTCATTCTCAGACTGCAGGTAGTGGTCTTTTGAGTCATGCAATTTTAGATAATCCTCAATGTTTTTAATAGGTGAGATGACACCTAGAGTGGGATAGGGCTGAGGATGAGGAGTACTCTTCTTTGATGAAGAACCACACATGGGATCTTTGTCCTCTTCTAAAAGGAAGAAAGTTGGTTCATAGTTGTTGGGTGTACCATACCAAGTATGCTATAGATGGTTCTATTGATAGGTATAAAGAACATCTTCTTGCAAAGGGTTTTTCACAGGTTGAGGGTATTGATTAATCTGAGACCTTTTTGCCTATTGCCAAGATGAATTCTATTCACATTGTACTATCTCTAGTAGCTTCATAGGGATGGATAGTTTTTTAGATGGATGTGAAGATTTGTTTTCTATAGATAATTTCATTAGGAGATCTATATGGAGTAACCTCATGGTTTTTGTAAGAATTTTTGTTAGAATAAAATTCACCCAAGACCAAGAAACTCAAGCACAAGCACAATAGTCAACCAAAAGAATATGATCAGAATGATGATATGATATTTATTCAATGTATTGATATGAATTGATATGATAAGTACACTAGAGGTTCCTATATATAATGACCTCTAAGATGCATCTAGAATGCCTAGGAGGCAACATGATAAGTCTTACAACTAGGCACATGTACACCAGGTGTAGGTTATCATCTATTAAGCACAAGACTAAGTGTGATGATGAGAGGATAAAGCTACAGAGGTGTAGCACACAAAATTATGTTGTAGACACCATGTGCTAAAATAGGAATGAAAATAACTATATTCTCTGTATGAAAATTGAGTTAATTATGCAAACTCTAGTGTTGTAGACACCATGTGCTGAATTAGAGTTTCTTACTCCAATGTTGTCAACATGAATACTCATAAGACTATGAAAACTCCTAAGTGTCTCACCTAAGAAATAATAAAATAATGCATTGACCTAGGTAAACTTAAGTAAAGTGTAATAAGTAAATACTTATTTACATGAATACCCCCCTTAAGTGCAACTTAGGGGAATACATGCTTAAGCTTATGAAAACTAGGATGAAGAATGCAAGATGGGTCAGGCTACTAGGCCATGTTAGGTGCCTATGTATGAAAAAATGCAATATCTCATAAAGTGGAGAAAGAGGGAAAACCTCATGGGAGAAAAACCTTCCCTAGAAAGAGAGATGAAAAAACAAGATGTGTAGATGAATGAAGTAATCAAGACCCCTTCATTACAACATACATCAAGTCTATACAAAAGAGAAGAAGGAGACAAGGTAGTCCCCCCTAAATATAGAGTATTGATCAGTGATAGATGCTCCAATGTTGTTGAATAATGTTCCTCTCCTTTAGAAGAAAAAATGGTAGAGCTACATATGAGATGATTCCCCTATGTGTAGAAAGAATCTCGATGATGAATGGTGTCTCTAAAACTTACTCAACTATCAATGCTAATAGTTACCTTTTCTTATACTACTAAAAAGAATAAGTGTAGACCTAGCAAGGATGAATGTAGAACATGTCCCAAAGAATAAATTGTCTCCTCAAATGATAAAGGGACCTCTTATAGCTACTGTATATAGGGATCCACAATCATATCAACCTATGAAGACTGATCATGTAGAGAGTGGATAAGAGGGTTAGAGTGAGCCCTCACAAAAACTAAAGAAGGGTATTTTTCATCAAAGAGAAAATGTATATCATCAATGATGTCCCCCAAATATGCTATGCATGAGTCCACAAGTAAACTTGAAATATCTATCAAGAAGTCATCCACTGATGCTAGAACTAGAAGACAAGGTGTACCTTATTGTGTTGGACCTATCATTGTGGCAAAATGTGCATGTGGAATTTGCTGATGCTATGATCTCTCCCTATATCTGTCAATAGGACCCCACATATTTGAATCTATTCAAGCACTATTGTTGGTGTTATGATTGGTTTCTACAATGCATGAAGTAATTTTCTAAACAAAGAGAAGATGAATGGTATTGATTATGTCTCCTACATCTTCAATGTGAGACTCCATGAAAAGACCTACAATATCTAGAAGTAAGTTGTCCCATGAAGTAGAAGTAGGAGGACATAATGTTTATTGATGCACTGAATTAGAAGCATCTATTACTAGAACTAGATTGGTAGTAGCAACAGGAGCATCAAGAGGTGAATGAACTATAGTAGAAGTGACTAAAGATAGAATGTTCTTTGGAAAAGGAGGAATTGTTGGATCTCCATATTCTTTCCAAAGAGTTATCAAAACATCATGAGGAAAACTTGTCATATGAAGAGGAGCAAAAGATTCCTTACTCATGTTGTTATACTCAAACTTAATAAGAATATGAAGATGATCTTCCCAATTAGGGTTTGGTGGTGATATCTTCAAGTAGAGATAAGGAAACACTTTGTGATGTTCTCTTAGATGATCAATGCTTAAGGCACTCCATTTATGGCAGTTCCTTGGTGTCAACTTTGGGCTTAAACTAGACTAGCATATGTGACAAAACTCCATGAGATCAATGTATGTATGCACCCCCAAAAATGTAAGAGAGAATCAAAGAAACCCCCACCCCCCCAATGGATGATTTAGGAAATTTATAGCCACTTGCCAATTTAGGGCCTATTTTTGAAAGTAGTATTTCTATCCACACAAGCCTATAATCTAATTACATATATGGAACCTAGACAAAAAATTATACACTTTAAAAAAAAATAGAATTTGATTATGTGCCTAGATGAGCCCATACTAAGAAATTGATGTGGAAAAAATTAGGATTAGCAAGTAATAGAAAAATTTAGGAGCAGAGATCTCAAACCACCTACACCAATGTGTACATGAAATTCTACCCCAAAACAATAAAATTGCTTGCAAAAAGGAGTCTATATGAGGGAGATATCACTGTTTGAAAATTACCTCTATTATTATTTTCTTGAATCGCTATTGTCACACCTTCAAAAATAAAATGGCTCTAGATTTTACCTTAGATGTTTGATTTGGATGAAACAAAATCTTATTTGGGGGTTTTCAAACCTTCTTAATGTGATGCAAATATCTGATTTGTACTAGCAAGCTTCAATCTTTAGCTACAAAAAATCTCTCCTACTGGCCTAATGGCCAATTTTTTTCCAAAAATAATGCATATCCAAAAAAATAGTAGAGATTCAAATGATAAAATATGTAGATCTTAAATGATCATACCAATTTTGCAAATTGGACCTTCGGGTGCTAGTCTATAAAAATATTTGCCTCAAATTTGACTATGGCCCAATATAGGATTATTTATAGTAGATTTTCACCAAATCAATATTTTAGATAGAATGGTGAGGTCTATTTTGGCTCTAGATGTTCTCAATTTCTACAGATTCTCTAGATCTAGGTTGAGGTGCTAAAGAAAGAATGGTCTCGAATGGCTATGTGAAGAGAATCTCCTTCAACTTTAATAGCATGTAAGAATTTGGCATAGCTCTAATATGATGTAAGAATTTTTCTTAAAGAAAATTTCACCCAAGACCAAGGAACTCAAGCACAAGCGCAATCGTAGACCAAAACAATATGATTAGAATGATGATATGATATTCATTCAATGTATTGATATGAATTGATATGATAAGTACACTAGAGTTGCCTATATGCAAAGGCCTCTAAGATGCACCTAGAATGCCAAGGAGGCAACATGATAAGTCTTACAACTAGGGACATGTCCACCAGGTGTGGGTTATCCTCCATTAAGCACAAGAGTAAGTGTGATGATGAGAGGATAAGCCTATAAAGGTGTAGCACATAAAATTATATTGTAGACACCATGTGCTAAAATAGGAATGTGAATAACTGTGTTGTCTGCATGATAACTCAGTTAATTAAGCAAACTCTAGTATTGTAGACACCATATGCTAGATTAGAGTTGCTTACTCTAGTATTTTCAACATGACAACTCATAAGAGTATGCACACTCCTAAGTGTCTCACCTAAGAAATAATAAAATAGTGCATTGACCAAAGTAAACTTAAGTAAAGTTTAATAAGTAAATACTTATTTACAACTACAATTTTGTACAAAAATCTTCATTGGTATTCCAACTTTGGAGGTCCTTATACGGTCTCAAAAAAGTCCCTAGGGATTGGTATGAAAAGATGGATTCCTTATTGCTTGCATCACAATTCACTTGGTGTCATTTTGATCCTACAATTCTATAGGCATACTGTTAGTACCCTTATTTCAAAACTTCAAATATTTTGTTCTCTTGGTCCACTTTCCCATAAGTTGCCTGAACTTTCTATAAACATGATGTTGTAAAAGATGAATATCATAATCTTGAGATTCAGATGTAAAATTTTTATGCCTGAAATTCAGAAGTTCAAATGTCAGAGTTGAGATCCAAGGTTCAAGTTCAGATTGATGCTCCAAGTTCCCAAGTGTAGGCTCGATTCAAAAGGCTATGGTTCAAGGTTCAATGGCATGGCTCTTATTCCAAAGTGCATAAGCCTCAATGCTTAAAGAATGAATGTGATATCTCTTGTGAAGAAAAACCATTATAGAGAATGATGCTAGTAGTTCGAGTATGCAAGGGTTATATTTTTTGAAAGCCATGACTTCATTATTGATAATCTCATAGGTTTCTATCTCTCAATCACAATTCCCTTATTCCCAATTTCAATGTTAAGGCACTAATTGAAAATTGGTTCAAGTCTCACATAGTTCCACTTCCCAAGCCCAAAAAAACAATCATATTCCATGCTCCACTACTAAGGGAACCATCTTAGTTTTATCCAAGGAAATAGGACTCAAATGATACTATATATATGAAACTAAGTGCAAATGAGCATAAAGATTATTCAGAAAAGGGAAGTGAGAGATTTGCTACAAAAATAGCACAAGATGAAAGTACATTAAGCCCATAAGGTGTTCTGTTAACTGATGGTGAGAAACAAGTGGCAATGGGGAATAAAGTTGACCTCTAGAGAACTCAAGCATCATCTAATGCTCTATCTACTACAAGTTTTAATTCCTCTATAGATGGCATACAAAAAATGATGATAGAAGATGCTAATATTCTTGGGAGAAGTAGCATGGTAAGATATGGCATGCCATCTAGAAATATTTCTTCTAGAGAGATAACATCAAATATTGCAACTATAGATTATCGATATAGCATGATAGAAATAGAATAAATAGGAACACTCATCAAAGATTACAGATCTTCATAGAATTCATAGTTTAATTACAAGAACTCAGTGGTTGGTGGTACATCTTCAGTGTCAGATATAGGAGACAACAAATTATCCTTTTAGCTACAACTCAAGAATCTTATAGAAAACCTACAAGTTAACTCAATTGAAGTGCAAAGAGAAGTTCTAGCAGAGTTGTGGTTCAATTCAAAAAATGATTCAAGAAGTAGGACCACGATTAAAAATTATGGGGCTATTAGACCTTTGGTTGAAATTTTACATTCTCACAATCTGACAATCCCAGAAAATTTTGTTACAACTTTGTTAAACTTGTCCCTAATTGAGAATAATCAAAAAATGATTCATGTTGTGTGGGCTATTAATTCACTTCTATATTAATGAAGTCGAATCATATTTCCATTGGAAAAGTTCTAAATGGAGAGAAAATTAAAGAGTGGTAAATGAAAGGAAAATTATATGAGGATTACAACATACAGATTTCTAAGAACTCAACGGAGTTCAATATTTGTCTTTCGCATGCTGTAGAATATGATTTTTAAATACTCTGCTTTATTTTCTCTATATCTAATGTCTCCTGTAGTAGTCAGTGAACCGAGGCAGTTATGAAAATTGGAATACACAAAAAGTTAAAGATACGCAAAAATCAGATTTGATGTAAATTCGGGAGCGATAGGAGAAATTATGGCAAGATTAGTGTATATCAGATTATTAATTGCAAGCTAAATATAGGGAAGTAGCGTTAGAAGAGAATATAGATATCTAGAATTATGTCACCTTTTTAGTTCAGTTCACATTTACATCTACACCAACAAGGATAATGGTTACATTAGAAGATCCCTCAATCTAAATCTTAGATGATTGTGCTACAGGTCTCAGGTTTGAAAGGAAATATGAAAATCCCAGTAGACACACTAGAATTGTTTACTGAATTTCATCCAATGCTTTTCCCATAGTGTACCCTATGATGGGGATACTGTGCACACATCTTTTGTTGTAATAAAGTAGCCAACTGTATAGCATGGATGCTAGACAATTGTGCATTTTCTATTGGGTGGAAACTTAGGGGGACTTACAGTGTGGTCTGCATCAGGGTATCATCTGATGAGTACTATTTGTCAAATTGGCATAAATTCTACTTTATCTCTGATGCTAAAGTCAAACAAAGAATATAAATATGAACCTATGGTTGGGGGTGTTGTGTGCATGGGATGGGATGAATATGGATACAAACTATTTGCAGTTGAACAATAGTCTATCGGGAGAGTTCTAGCCATACCTTTTGGTAAATGTTGTTTAAATAGAGGAATTTCAGGTGCCACACATATGTGACAAGTGATTTATGCTGAAGATCGAGTGCTTATTGTGCAGTCAGAAGATGAAGATGAACTTAAACTTCAACATCTTGTTCTTCTAGTATCCTATATTTCTCAGAACTCGCCAGTGTTACATGTGTTTGCTAGCAAAGATGGGATGTACTTGGCTATTGCTAGTTATCAAGGAATGATACTATATGAGTTGAGGGAAAAAAGGTGGCGTGTGTTTGGGGATGTTACCCAAGAACAGATAATTCATTGTGTAGGCTTGTTATGGCTTGGAAAAAATAAATAGTCATTTGCAACTACAATGATTCTTCCAACACTTATGAGTTGCTCTTTTATCCAAGATATCATCTTGATCAATCCTCCCTGCTTTGTGAAAGGGCTCTCTTGGGAAGGCCTATGGTGATGGATATATGCCAAGATTATATTCTTGCAACATATCGGCCTTTTGATGTTAATGTTTTCCATGCTCAACTGCCAGGCAAGTTATCACCCTCAAATGCTCTAGTTTTGTAGTAGGGGAACTTTCTATCATGATAGCTAAGAAACATCTTTTTGCAATGCGCTTCATTCCTGATCATTCCCTAAAGGATGGGACATTATTTTCTAGATCTGAAGTGACACCAAGAGATCATAATATCAAATTTGTTTCAGAGACTTTTCAGAGTCATAGAGGCATTGAAAGTCTATATTTTTTAATAAATGGTAGCTTGATATTCATCTCCTGATTCAAAGTTTTAAATAGTAAAAGGACTGTTCAGTTTCCTTTATGAGGAAGTGAAAAGACAGGATCAACTTGATCCATATTCCTTGCATTTTCACAATATATTGTCTCTTGATTTTTGGTATTCAAAGAAGATGGAAGATCATGAATTCCTATGAACTTTATGGATTGTAAGGAAATTCTATAAATGCTATAGGAAACTCAGTATTGAGGGTCAAAAAATTGTTGGCATAAAGAGAGGTTGCAGAGACAATCATACATAGTGTCAATTCTTTATTGTCCTTGCACTTCCCCTTTTTGCATATAGTCAAAGAGCTAGAGTAGAGGAGAGAGCATGTTTTATTTCCATATTTTCATTCATGTATTAAGATTAATGTTTAGTTTTTGTAATAGATTTGGCTATAGTTTGCAAGCAAATATGATCAAAGTATTGTGTTTGTGTGTTTAAAACAAGGAAGAGTTTCATTATGACTTAGAGTATTTGGGCAACACTTTTTTGATTACTTTCAATCAAAGTATTGCTATGATCATTTTTGAGCACTTTCTTGTATTCTTGGTCAAATGGTGATTGGGAGATAGATCAAAGTACCATCAATTGATCCTATTCTAAAGGTTTTAATGTTCAATCTTCATTTTTCATCTCATGTCATTGCATTTGCATAACAAACAACATTCTTGCATCACCAATGGTGGGAAGTCATAGGATGTGTGAGTTCCTGAAATTGGATAGGATTAGAATCTAAATTTGCCTAAGTTAGTCCTAGAAAGGATTAGCTTGGTTTTGCCTATGCTATTGTCTAGTTAAGAACTTACTCCGTAGTAGGAATTAGAGATACAGCCTAATTCATTGAATATCATTTACATAGGTAGTTATATCTCAATTCAGAGGGAAACTAGATATTCTTAGAAACAGTTTCCCAACTATTGTGTAAATTTGTTTTTCATTATAAGTTTGGGCACATAAAAAGAGGAAAAGAAGAAGAACAATCTATTTACCAACATATTTTTGGTGACTCCACTAGGGAGTTGGACAAGAAAATTAGTGCTAGAGATTATTTTTTCAGTTTATTATTGTTATCTCTGCTTGAGATTGGAAACTCCATTGTAAAAAAGATCATGCCAATTAGAATAGAGTTTTGGAGAACTTGTTGGAAAATTGGTTGCTCATGATCAAGGTAACATCATTATCTTTCCATAAATTTGATTCAAATTGTTGTCACTTTAATTGCAATAAGACATGGTTGCACCTTGGGTGGTTGCTACTGGTCCACTTAATTTTGCAGCCTATCATCCTCTTCCTTCTAGTTCTAGAAAGAATATACCCAAGTTCTCAGGAGATGGAAGGATTACTACCGATGAACACATAAGAAAAAAGTTCACAGCTATGAATATTTTGGGAATTAATCACGAAGATGTTGCAGTCCGATTATTTTTTGAGACTCTTATTGAGGTGGCTGCAAACTGGTTTTATCATTTAGCCAATGGATCCATCACAAATTGGGATACCATGAGAGTAGCATTTGAAGATCATTTCAAGATTGTTGAAGATGAATATGATTTGATAACTCAACTAGCATCAGCAAAGAAGTTATCTTCTACAAATATGAGAGATTTTGTTGCTAACTTCAATAAGATCATTCATAGAATTCTAGCAGCAAATAGACCTACCACACATAATTTGAAAACTTTCTTTATCAGTGCTATGCTCTTGACATAGGATTCAAATTAAGAAGATCTAGACCTGTAGATTTGGAGGCAGCTCAAAGAATTGTTGTAGAATTGGAAGATGACATGATCGCTACAGGTATATGGAATCATGAAATTCATAACAAAGCTAGCATCACTGAATCAACCTCATAGGAAGACTTGATTCAAAAACTATCTAATGAATTTCTTGCCTTGAAAAGATAGCTCCCAAGCTCCAACAATTCATATCAAAGAAGTTTTTTAGAGCAAGCTAGTGAATGTAGTAATAAACTTGTGCACTTTGGAAATTTATTTTTAGAATATGAATCATACTTGGATACAAAGGATCTAGAAGTACAACTTTTAGTAGATGAAGGCATCTCCTATAGTGATAAAGAATTGGTAAGCATAGTAGATAAATATTGTTCTTTCATACCTTCATTTACTTCTGATTTAAAAAGTTTTAGATTTGAAGAAGACAAAAATAAACTATTGCATGAAGATGATCGGATAGTTAATGTATCTCTAGATCATGAAAAGTTAAATTTCATGGAAGACTTTGGCAAAACTAATTTTCAAATTGGAAAAGTTGATGATGAGCCTATTTTGGAATCCATTTGTCTTGAAGAAAATGCAATGACTAATCCTCTTAATGAATGTTTTACCAAGTCTAAAAATATGGTTGAAGAGATTACAAGAAAAATAGAAAGAAAAATAGATGAGGATTATGCTTCCAATTGTTATCTTCCTAAAACTAATGAACTAGCTACATTATAGCTACATTATGTTTTAGTGGTCATTCTATTAAATCTGAGAATGTAGATGTTGAAGAGGAAAATATTTCAATGACTTGTGAAGTTTTAAAATGTCATGTAGAAGATAAAGAATTAGATGAAGATATTCATAATCTTGAAATAAAAAATGATCAATTCATGGTATTAGACACATATGGATCTTCTATAGTTAATTCAAATATTAAAGTTTTGAGTTTAGAGGAACAATTTTCATATTTAACAAATGCTAGATATGAAGAGGATGTTTCAGTTCTAATAGAGTCTGTGGGTAATAAAGAACCATTCAATTTTAGCCTAGGAATGAAATATGAAGCTAGTGATGCTTGCAACTATTTTGATACTAGTATTCTTGATCATTTTGCTGGAAATAGAGTAAATATATGTGACTGTTTTCCAGCATCATAAACTAAATCTGATGATTTATTTTATCCTTCACAAAAGAAGTCAGAGCATGTGGAAAACACAGATGCATTTTTCAGCTCTGATTTGAAATCAGAAGTTATTCTTGACAGTACTTGCAAAAGGTATGATGATATTTCTTTCCTAAAAGATTTTCAATATTCTAGTTTTGATAATCCTAATTTGAAAGATGATATCTCTACTAAGGAAGATGATGGAACACATAGAAATGATAAAGCTGAAAAAGATGAAACAAATTCTATTCCAGTAATGCATCTAGAATATGTTGAATATTCTTTTCCATCACAGAAATTTGAGTATGCAAGAAAAGATGTACATGGAAACATAAATGAATTAGAGATCTATAATGAAGCATGGCTGTTTGGAAAGGTCTTGTGGGTCATCAAATTGCAAATAGCTTTGGGTCTTTAGTTCAATAGTGAAGGAGTGGCTAAAGGTTACTGATGTTGTTTTAGATTGATGGAGTATCTTCCTCTATTCATAAGAGGTTCATATTTTTCTCTTCTCATGAATGGCCACATTTGAATCTCTCTTTACCTTTGGTTCTACTGGTGAGATCTTCTCACCTTTTGTAAATAAATTTCCTTTTCAATTTTGGTGTGTCTATTGTAGCTTCTTCTTGCTTAGTCTATTGTGGTTGTTTTCTCTCACTTTGTTTCAGTCTACCCTACTCCCCTCCACCCTCCCTATATGCACTTTCTCATTGATCTTTGGTCTAGACTCCAAAACCCAATGCTTAAGGCACTTTCTTAACTAGAGATGTTGGATTCTCTATGCACCTTGCAGTACATATTCCCCATTTTGAGCCAGTTGTAGGCGTACTTTTAGTACCCCTATTTCAAAACATCAAATATTTGGTTGTCCAGGTGAGTTTTCCCATAAGTTGCTTGAAATTTCTTTAAACATGATGTTGTTAAAGATGAAGATCATAATCTTGAGATGTAGATGTAAAAGTTTTATGCCTTAGATTCAGAAGTTCAAATGTCAGAGTTCAGATCCAAGGTTCAAGTTCAAATTGATGCTCCAAGTTCCCAAGTGTAGGCTCAGTTCAAAAGGCTATGGTTCAAGGTTCAATGGCATGGCTCTTAGTCCAAAGTGCATAAGCCTTGATGCTTAAAGAATGGATGTGATATCTCTTGTGAAGAAAAACCATTATAGAGAATGATGCTAGTAGCTCGAGTATGCAAGGGTTATATGTTTTGAAAGCCATGACTTCATTATTGATAATCTCATAGGTTTCTATCTCTCCATCACAATTCCCTTATTCCCAATTTCAATGTGAAGGCACTCATTGAAAATTGGTTCAAGTCTCACATAGTTTCACTTCCCAAGCCTAAAAAAAAAATATATCATATTCCATGCTCTAGTACTAAAGGAACCATCTCAGTTTGTTCCAGGGAAACAGGACTCGGATGATAGTATATCTATGAAACTAAGTGCAAATGAGCATGGAGATGATTCAGAAAAGGGAAGTGAGAGATTTTCTATAGAAATAACACAAGATGAAAGTACATTAAGCCCATTAGGTGTTCCTGTTAACTGATGGTGAGTAAGAAGTGGTAATGGGGAATAAAGTTAACCTCTAGAGAACTCAAGCATTATCTCATGCTCTATCTGCTGCAATTTTTACTTCCTCTATAGATGGCATACAAAAAATGATGATAGAAGATGCTAATATTCTTGGGAGAAGTAGCATGGTAAGATATTGCATGTCATCTTGCAATATTTCTTCTAGAGAGATAACATCAAATATTGCAACTATAGATTATCGATATAGCATGATAGAAATAGAATAAATAGGATCACCCATCAAAGATTATAGATCTTCTTAGAATTCTTAGTTTAATTATAGGAACTCAGTGGTCGGTGGTACATATTCAGTGTCATATATTGGAGACAACAAATTATCCTTTTATCTGCAACTCAAGAAGCTTGTAGAAAACTTGCAAGTTAACTCAATTGAAGTGTAAAGAGAAGTTCCATCAGAGTTGTGGTTTAATTCAAAAAATGATTCAAGAAGTAGGAGCATGATTACAAATTATGGGGCTATCAGACCCTTGGTTGAAATTTTTCATTCTCGTAATCTAAGAATCGAAGAAAATTTTGTTACAACTTTGTTGAACTTGTCCCTAATTGAGAATAATCAAAAAATGATTCCTGCTATGGGGACTATTAATTCACTTCTATATTAATGAAGTTCAATGGAATTTCCATTGATGAAGTTCTAAATGGTGAGCAAATTAAAGAATGGGAAATGAAAGGGAAATTATACGGGGATTACAACGTACAAATTTTTGAGAACTCAGCGGAGTTCAATATTTATCTTCTATATGATGTAGAATATGATTTTGAAATACTCTGCTTTATTTTCTCTATATGCAATGTCTCCTATAGTAGTCAGTGAAGCGAGGTGGTTATGAAAATTGCAATACACAGCAAGTTAAAGATACGCCAAAATCAGATTTGGTGTAAAGTCAGGAGCCATGGGAGAAATTATGGGAAGAATAGTGTATACCAGATTATGAATTGCAAGCCAAATATAGGGAAGCAACGTTAGAAGAGAAAATAGATATCTAGAATTATATCACCTTTTTAGTTCAGTTCACATTTACATCTACACCAACAAGGATAAGGGTTACATTAGAAGATCCCTCAATCTAAATCTTAGATGATTGTGCTACAGGTCCTAGGTTTGAAAGGAAATATGAAAATCCAAGCAGACACAGTAGAATTGTTTACTGAATTTCATCCAATGCTTTTCCCATAGTTTTCCCTATGATGGGGATATTGTGAACACATCTTTCATTGTAATAAAAGAGTAAACTATATAGCATGGACACCAGTCAATTGTGCATTTTCTGTTGGGTGGAAACTTAGGTGACTTAAAGTATGGTCTGCATCAAGGTATTGTCTGATGAGTACTATTCATCAAATTGGCATAAATTTTGATTTATCTTCGATGCTAAAGTAAAACGAAGAATATAAATGTGAACCTATGGTTGGGGGTGTTGCGTGCATGGGATGGGATGAATATGGATGCAGACTATTTGCAGTTGAACAACGGTCTACCGAAAGAGTTCTAGCCATGCCTTTTGGTAAATGTTGTTTAAATAGAGGAATTTTAGGTGCCACACACATGCAAAAATTGATTTATGCTGAAGATCGAGTGCTTATTGTGTAGTTAGAAGATGAAGATGAACTTAAACTTAAACATCTTGTTCTTCTAGTATCCTATATTTCTCAGAACTGGCCAGTATTGCATGTCTCTACTAGCAAAGATGGGATGTACTTGGCTATTGTTGGTCATCAAGGAATGATACTATATGAATTGAGGGAAAAAAGGTGGCATGTGTTTGGGGATGTTACCAAAGAATAGGGAATTCATTGTGTAGGCTTGTTATGGCTTGGAAAAAAAGAATAGTCATTTGCAACTATAATGATTCTTCCAACACTTATGAGTTGCCCTTTTATCCAAGATATCATCTTGATCAATCCTCCCTACTTTTTTGAAGGGCTCTCTTGGGAAGGCCTATGGTGATGGATATATGCCAAGATTATATTCTTGTAACATATCGGCCTTTTGATGTTAATGTTATCCATGCTCAACTTTCAGGCAAGTTATCACCCTCAAATGCTCTAGTTTTGTAGTACAGGAACTTTCTATCATGATAGCTAAGAAACATCCTATTGCAATGTGCTTCATTCCTGATCATTGTTGGAAATGATTGAAAAGATCATGAGGAAAATTGTTGGAATGATCATATGGAACTGGTAAAGAATGTTCTCAATCATTGTTTTGTCATTGATGTCAAACTTGCTACTTGCAGGAATGGTAATTGCTTTAGTGATCCAAATACTATCAATTGGTTGATTGACAAGGAGGAGGCAATCAATAAGATGTAACTAGAACACCTAGAGAAAGGTTGAAGTTATGATATTGTAATGAAGTCCAAGGATCAGCTAAGTCATTGATGAAAAAGTGTATTGATGACACACTCTTAGACATAGAGAATAGGCATATTGAAACATATCAAAGATGTAAGGTTTTAGCCAAAGTCATTTGTAAAGACTAACTAAGATCATTAAGGAGCCGAACAAATTCCTAGTTGAAGCTGAGCAAGTGTCAAGTGAACTTTAGATGCCAAGCAGAATCAAGTACTAAGTGCCAAATAGAATCAGGTGCCAAGCAAAATCAAATGCCGAGTAGAATCAAGTGCCGAGTAGAATCAAGTGCTAAGCAGAATCAAGTGCCGAGTAGATACAAGTGCTGAGTAACATAGAGATGCCAAGCATCAGTAAACCAATAGTGTCGAATTGCTGCATTATTTTGAAAATCAAAGATTCGCCAGATCTAAGCTGACATGGTGGTTATCTAGAAATCTGTGAATTAAATGGAAGATAACAATGATGAGTTGATGGCTCAAAACCCTATGTAGAATATTTATGAAGATACAACTGGACTCTAGATGAAGTTTTTAGATAAGAGCAAGATATGGGGTAGATACATTGTATCCTACCTAATTCATTTGAAACCCTAAATTTGTAAAGGGAGAATCGAGCAGCAAAGGAAAACTAGATTTCTATTTAAGGAGTCATAAGGTCATGAAGCAAAGAGAGGAGAATGTGGTCGACCATAAAAGCATAAAGTGCTGGAGGAGGTGCTAAGGAGAAAGAGAGCACAGTTACTCTATTTTGATAAGAAGACCCCAGATATGATTGCATTGGCATGATGAGTAAGAAGACTTAAGGAGATAAAGCTTGAGAGGAAGACAAGCTTTCAGAGCTGAAGTGATTAAAGCCAAGCAAAAGGATAGAACTGAATTGAGATCTAAAATCTGCAAAGTATGTTGTAGGTTGTATCAGATCAAAAAGCCATTATTGTTACTCTCTAGCAATTGTAATAGTTAGTTTAAATCCTATGGACTTAGGTTGGTTTAATAGCCATGAGGTAAATCCTTTAACATGGTGACATTCCAAGTGAATGTTCTAAAGTCCTTTAATCAAGCTCATTCCTAACAGTATGGTGAAATCCTCTAACAAGGTCACATTTAATAGTGTGTTGTAAGTCTTTAATAGGTCAAGCTTTTAACAGGGCATCACTTGAGAAGAGTGAAAATCAAGTAGCATGTTACTAGGGGTTTTTCCCAAATTGGGCTTCCACATAAATCATTGTGTCATGTGTTGATATTGCAATTTTTATTCCTGCATGATGATTTGTTGTAACTTGCTAAGATGGTTGATTTAAGTTTGGATGGATGAAATTTTTATAGACTCATTATAAGTTGTGAAAAAGTTTTCTTAGGGCATTTGGACCTTGAATAACTAATTCATCCCCTCCCCCTCTCAGTTATTCTAAAGAATTCTAACAATTGGTATCAGAGCCAAACTGTTGATTCAGTTTAAAGGGACTATAAGCAGGAAAGATCAAAATGCCTAAGAGAGAAGTCCCCAAGCTCAACAAAGACAACTTTGTTGCATGGAAAAGTTTTATGAAGCTAAATCTTGGATCCATAGATGATTATGCCAAAAATTCAATTTTTACTGAACATGTCGATCCAACTAGTACTCTTACTGCAGAAGATTTGAAAAATAAACAGGAACATAATCAGACAATGCTGGAAATTGCCTCTGCACTCAACTATGCTGAATTTGATGATATCAAAGGATGTGACACTGCATTCAAAATGTGGAAAGCCCTATCAAACATCGATGGAGGAGATCAGAATTTCTAAAGAGCAAAAAGAGAAAGCCTCAAAGGAAAGTCTGATGATATGAAAATGGAGGAAAATGAGAATGTTGCTCAGTATGGTGCAAGAATAAAGGAAGTGGTAAGTGCAATAAGATGTTTGAGTGGTCAATTGGATGAAGATATTATTAATAGTAAGTTCTTAAGAACCTTGCTCCCTATCTATGCTATTAGAGTATCAACAATACAAGAACTAAGATGTGTACTAGGAAACAATCTAAGTTTTGAAGGAATAGTGGGTAGACTCACTGCATTTGAGCTATCTAACTTTGACAACTACAGACTTGAGTATGTTGAATCTACTTTCAAGGCCAAGCTATCACTGAAAGATGTTGAATAGGTAAAATCAAAGAAGGGAAGAAAGATGAAATATGTATCTAGTGATAGTAGCATTGATGAGGAAGATGTAGAACAATTAGAAGCACTACTTGCTAGAAGATTTCACAGAGGTAAAGGAAAATTCAAAGGTAAGATGCCTATCATTTGTTTCAATTGTAGTCAAGTAGGACATATTGCTGCAAGCTGTACATAGAAAAATGATTACAAGGATGGCAACAAATACAAATATAGAAGAGAAGATGATAAGAGAGATTACAAAGAAAAATGCAAGAAGTGTCATATTGCTGAAGAGAATTCTGATGATAATGATGATGAAGTTGTTTATGTAGCCATAAAGGACCAATTTAATGAAGAAGAACCTACAGCACTGGTAACATGTATGAAAAAAAATGATAGATGGATCATAGACAGTGGATGCTCATATCACATGACACAAGACAAAAGTAAGTTTGTTAACTTTACTCAGTATGATGGAAATAGTGTTAGATTTGGTAATGATGCTCCATGTCAAATCAAAGGAAAAGGTTCCATTAACCTTACAGAACAAATTTCATGTGATAATGCATACTATGTTGAAGGATTAAACTACAATTTGCTAACTGTCTCATAGTTAGGCAATATAGGATGCAAAGTAGAATTTGGAAACAAAACTGCAAAAATCTATGGTACCAATGGCAAATTGATAGGAAAAGGAGATCAAACAAGAAGTAATCTATTTTTCCTTGATATGGATGATGTTTCTTGTTTTATTGCAAAATTTGATGATGAATGGTTATGGCATAGAAGGCTATGTCATGTCAACTTTGACAATCTGGTCAATATTAGTAAAATAAAGAAAGTCAGAGGTTTACCAAAATTGAAGAAGCCTGATAATATCATGTGCAAATAATGTCAGCTAGGAAAGATGACAAAAACAAGTTTCAAAAGCAAAAACTATACATCTAAAGAAGTACTTGAGTTAGTTCATATTGACTTATGTGGTCCAATGGAATTACAAAGATATAGAGGAGATAAATACATAATTTTGTTTGTTGATGACTATTCCAGGATGATGATTGTTATGTTCTTAAAACAAAAATTTAATGCTTTTCAAATGTTTAAGTGGTATGTGGCTAGAGTTGAAAAGGAAATAGGAAAAACCTTGAAATGTCTAAGATCAGACAGAGGTGGTGAATTCACATCAAAATAATTTGAGATATTTTGTAATGAAAAAGGAATCAAAAGAAAAACATCAGCTCCTAGAACTCCCCCATACAATGAAATTGCTGAAAGAAGAAATAGATCTATGATTGACTGTGCCAGAACATTAATGATGGAAAAGATTGTTGCTCTAAAATACTAGAGAGAAGCTATAATTGTAGCTATTCATACATTGAATTGAGTACAAGTCAAGAAAGGAATGCTTGTTGATGAGGATGTTGTCAATCAAATTGAAACTCAACAGCAAATTCCTGTCTCAGTCGAGTCACAACCAGTAAACACCAAGTTACTTTCAAAAGCCGAGTTATAGAATAAAGGAAATGTACAATCTGATATTGAAGTCAGTACATATGAAATAAATGAAGAACAACCTGACAAATCAGTACATAGTGACCCTAAATCAGAAAGATCAAACATGGAAACAAGGACAGAACTAAGATTATCAAAATATGTAAAAAGACATCACCCTGCTGAACAAATTATTGGTGACAAAGATGCAAGACCAATGACAAGGAATAGACTAAGACATGAATCATGTCTGATTAGAAAATCTAAACATAAAATAGTATATGGTGCATTACAAGATGATGACTGGTATAAAGCTATCGAAGAAAAAATTGATCAAATAAAGAAGAACAAAACTTGGAGTTTGGTTCCCAGACCAGTTGACAAGAATGTGATTGGCACCAAGTGAGTATTTAGAAACAAGCTAGATGAGAATGGTGAGATTACTAGAAACAAAGGTAGACTAGTATGCAAGGGTTATGTTCAAGAACAAGGACTAGACTATGGGGAAACATTCGCCCCTATTGCTAGAATGGAAGGAGTAAGAACTTTACTTGCATATGCTACATATAAAGATTTCAAAGTTTATCAGATGGATGTAAAGTCTACTTTTCTAAATGGTATACTGAAAGAAGAAGTCTACATTGAACAATGAGAGGGATTTGTTGATGAGAACAATAGGGATATGGTTTCTAAATTACATAAAGCACTCTATGGTCTGAAACAAGCACCCAGAGCATAATATGAAAGACCTCACAAGTATCTAGTGCAAATAGGATTTGAAAGAACTAATGATAATAGCAACATGTACATCAAATTAGATGAAGGTAAGGATATTATTGTATCTAAAATCTTTGTGGATGACATAGTGTTTGGAGGAAAGGAAGTGCTTTGCAAAAGCTTTGTTGACAAAATGAAACATGAGTTTGAAATGTCTATGTTTGGAGAGATCAAATTTTTTGTTGGATTGCAAGTACATCAACTAAAACATCGTATATTTATGACACAATCAAAGTACAACAAAGAGATACTAAAAATGTTTGGATTGGAGAAGTCCAAACTAGTCAGCATACCAATGGTAATAGGAAATAAGCTATCCAAAAATGATGAATCAGCTGAAGTCAATCAATCAATGTACAAATCTATGAATGGAAAACTACAATATGTTGTACATAGAAGACCAGACATAGCATTAGCAATTGGAATAGTGGCTAGATTCTCTGCTAATCCCAAAGAAAATCATCTCATAGCAGTAAAAAGAATAATGAGGTATCTTAAAGGAACTAATAACTTTGGTCTATACTACAAAAATAATGAAAAGTTTGAACTCAATGCATATACAGATGCAGATTGGGGAGGCAACATTGATGATAGAAAAAGTACAAGTGGAGGTGCATTATTTTTAGGTAAAAGGCTAGTTACTTGGACTAGAAAGAAACAAACATGCACATCTCAATCCACTATAGAATCAAAGTATGTGGCAGCTGTAATCAATTGCACAAACATTGTGTGGCTCACACATCTATTGAAAGAAATGAAAGAAGAGGTAACAAAACTTGTGATATTGTATTGTGATTTTACAAGTGCTATAAACATATCCAAAAATCCAGTAATGCATGCAAAAACTAAGCATATTGCAATCAAGTATCATTATGTCAAAGAATTTGTAGAAGACAAACAAGTGAAGTTGGAATACATTCACACAAAGGAATAAATTGCAGATATCTTCACCAAACCATTGCCCAAGGATGCTTATGAATATCTTAAAGGAAAGTTGGGCGTAATACACCTAACTCAAGCAATTTAAAGCAGCAAGGTTGATGCCCTGCATCAACATGAACAAATCATTGAAATATCAAAAGAATGATGTAGAGGATGACAACAAGAGAAGAAACTCCAAATCAATCACAAGCATGGTGATAGAGGGAGAAGACATCAAGAAACCAAAGATTATACTTCACATGTTAAAGATGTTACATCTTTGCCATTTATGTCAAAGAGGGAGAAATATGCAGAAACCTGATTAATACAAAGCAAGAGGGAGATATATATGAAAGAGGGAGATATATGAGATCAGTCATAAGGATGCAAGTAGCCAGGAAAAGTAGCAGCCAATGTATACAATCTTGATGGTAACTAAGTTGATCAATTGATCAGTTTGGTTTTGGTATCAATTCTAAAGAGGGAGATTGTTGGAAATGATTGAAAAGATCATGAGGAAAATTGTTGGAATGATCAGATGGAACTGATAGAGAATGTTCTCAATCATTGTTTTATCATTGATGTCAAACTTGCTACTTGTAGGAATGACGATTGCTTTAGTTATCCAAATACTATTAATTGGTTGATTGACAAGGAGGAGGCAATCAATAAGATGTAACTAGAACACCTAGAGAAAGGTTGAAGCTATGATGTTGTAATGAAGTCCAAGGATCAGCTAAGTCATTGATGAAAAAGTGTATTGATGACATACTCTAAGACATAGAAAATAGGCACATTGAAACATATCAAAGATGTAAGGTTTTAGCTAAAGTCATTTGTAAAAACTAACTAAGATCATTAAGGAGCCCAATAGATTCATAGTTGAAGCCGAGCAAGTGCTGAGTGAACTTCAGATGTCGAGTAGAATCAAGTACCGAGTGCAGAAACAAAATCAAGTGTCGAGCAGAATCAAGTGTTGAGTGCCGAGTAGAATCAAGTGCTGAGTAGATACAAGTTCCAAGTAACATAGAGATGTTGAGCATCAGTAAACCAATAGTGTTGAGTTGCTACAATATTTCATAAATTGAAGATTCGCCAGATCTAAGTTGATATGGTGGTTATCTAGAAGTATGTGAATTAAATGGAAGATAAGAATGATGAGCTGGTGGCATAGAACCCCATGTAGAACATTTATGAAGATACAACTAGACTCTAGATGAAATTTTTAGATATGAGCAAGATATGAGGTAGATACATTTTATCCTACCTAATTCATTTGAAACCCTAAAGTTGAAAAGGGAGAATCGAGTGGAAAAGGAAAACCAGATTTCTATTTAAGGAGTCATAAGGTCATGAAGCAAAGAGAGGAGAAGGTGGTCGAGCAAAAAAGCATAAAGTGTTGAAGGAGGTGCTAAGGAGAAAGAGAGCATAGTTACTCTATTTTGATAAGAAGACCCTAGATATGATTGCATTGGCATGATGAGTAAGAAGACTCAAGGAGACAAAGCTTGAGAGGAAGACAAATTGTCAGAGTTGAAGTGATTAAAGCCAAGCAAAAGAACAGAACTGAAGTGAGATCTGAAATCTGCAAAGTATGTTGTAAGTTGTATCAGATCAAAAAGCCATTATTGTTACTCTCTAGAAATTGTAATAGTTAGTTTAAATCCTATGGAATTAGGTTGGTTTAATAGCCATGAGGTAAATCCTTTAACAGGGTGACATTCCAAGTGAATGTCCTAAAGTCCTTTGATCAGGCCCATTTCTAATAGTATGGTGAAATCCTCTAACAAGGTCACATTTAATAGTGTGTTGTAAGCCTTTAACAAGGTAGGCTTTTAATAGGGCATCACTTTAGAAGAGTGAAAATCAAGTAGCATGTTACTAGTGGTTTTTCCCAAATTGGGTTTCCATATAAATCACTGTGTCATGTGTTGATCTTGCATGTTTTATTGTTGCATGATGATTTGATGTAACTTGCTAAGATGATTGATTATAGTTTGGATGGATGAAAAGTTTATAGACTCATTATAAGTTGTGAAAAAGTTTTATTAGGGCATTTGGACCTTGAATAACTAATTCGTCCCCTCCCCCTCTTAGTTATTCTAAAGAATTCTAACAATTGGTATTAGAGCCAAATTGCTGATTCAGTTTAAAGGGACTATAAGCAAGAAAGATCAAAATGCCTAAGAGAGAAGTCCCCAAGCTCAACAAAGACAACTTTTTTGCATGGAAAATTTTGATGAACCTACATCTTTTATCCATAGGAGATTATGCCCAAAATTCAATTATTACTGAACATGTTGATCCAACTAGTACTCTTATTGCAGAAGATTTGAAAAATAAATAGGAATACAATCATACAATGTTGAAAATTGCCTCTGCACTCAACTATGCTGAATTTGATGATATCAGAGGATGTTACACTACATTCAAAATGTGGAAATCCCTATCAGAAATCTATGGAGGACATCAAAATGTCCAAAGAGCAAAAAGAGAAAGCCTCAAAGGAAAGTTTGATGATATGAAAATGGAGGAAAATGAGAATGCTGCTCAGTATGGTGCAAGAATAAAGGAAGTGGTAAGTGCAATAAGATGTTTGAGTGGTCACTTAGATGAAGATACTGTTAATAGTAATTTCTTAAGAACCCTGCTCCCTATCTATGCTATTAGAGTATTAGTAATACAAGAACTAAGATGTGTACCAGGAGACAATCTAAGTTTTGAAAGAATAGTGGGTAGACTCACTGCATTTGAGCTATCTAACTTTGACAACTACAGACCTAAGAATGTTGAATCTAGTTTCAAGGCTAAGCTATCACTGAAAGATGTTAAACAAATAAAATCAAAGAAGTGAAGAAAGATGAAATATGTATCCGATGATAGTAGCACTGATGACGAAGATGTGGAACAATTGGAAGCACTACTTGCTAAAAGATTTCATAGAGGTAAAGGAAAATTCAAAGGTAAGATGCCTATCATTTGTTTCAATTGTAATGAAGTAGGACATATTGCTACAAGGTGTACACAGAAAAATGATTACAAGGATGGCAACAAATACAAATATATAAGAGAAGATAATAAGAGAGATTACAAAGACAAAGGCAAGAAGTGTCATATTGCTGAAGTGAATTCTGATGATAATGATGATGAAGTTGTTTATGTAGCCATGAAGGACCAATCTAATGAAGAAGAACCTACAACATTGGTAACATGTATGAAAAAAAATGACAGATGGATCATAGACAGTGGATGCTCACATCACATGACACAAGACAAAAGTAAGTTTGTTAACTTTACTCAGTATGATGGAAATAGTATTAGATTTGGTAATGATGCTACATGTCAAATCAAAGGAAAAGGTTCCATTAAGCTTACAGAAAAAGTTTCATGTGATAATGCATACTATGTTGAAGGATTAAACTACAATTTGCTAAGTACCTCACAGTTAGGTAATATAGGATGCAAAGTAGAATTTGCAAACAAAACTACAAAAATCTATGGTACCAATGGAAAATTGATAAGAAAAGGAGATCAAACAAGTAGTCTATTTTACCTTGATGTGGATGATGTTTCTTGTTTTATTTCAAAATTTGATGATGAATGGTTATGGCATAGAAGGCTATGTCATGTCAACTTTGACAATCTGGTCAATATTAGTAAAATGAAAAAAGTCAGAGGTTTACCAAAATTGAAGAAGCCTGATAATATCATGTGCAAACAATGTCAGCTAGGAAAGATGACAAAGTCAAGTTTCCAAAGCAAAAAATATACATCTAAAGAAGTACTTGAGTTAGTTCATATTGACTTATGTGGTCCAATGGAAGTACAAAGCTATAGAGGAGATAAGTACATAATGTTGTTTGTTGATGACTATTCTAGGATGATGATTGTTATGTTCTTAAAACAAAAATCTGATGCTTTTCAAATGTTTAAGTGGTATGTGGCTAAAGTTGAAAAAGAAATAGGAAAAAGCTTGGAATACCTGAGATTAGACAGAGGTGGTGAATTCACATCAAAATAATTCAACATATTTTGTAATGACAAAGGAATCCAAAGACAAACGTTAGCTCCTAGAACTCCCCCACAGAATGGAATTGCTGAAAGAAGAAATAGATCTGTGATTGACTGTGCTAGATCATTAAAGATGGAAAAGACTATTGCTCTAAAATACTAGAGAGAAGCTATAAGTGTAGCTGTTCATACACTGAATCAAGTACAAGTCAAGAAAGGAATGCTTGTTGATGAGGATGTTGTCAATCAAATTGAAACTCAATAACAAATTCCAGTCTCAATCGAGTCACAACTAGTAAATGCCAAGTTACATTTAGAAGCCAAGTTGTAGAATGAAGGAAATGCACAATCTGATACTAAAGTCAGTACACATGAAATAAATGAAGAACAACCTAACAACTCAGTACATAGTGACCCTGAATTAGAAAGATCAAACATGGAAACAAGGACAAAACCAAGATTATCCAAACATGTAAAAAGACATCACCCTGCTGAACAGATTATTGGTGACAAAGATGCAAGACCAATGACAAGGAATAGACTAAGACATGAATCATGTCTGATTAGAAAATTTGAACCTAAAATAGTATATGGTGAATTACAAGATGATGACTAGTATGAAGCTATGGAAGAAGAAATTAATCAAATAAAGAAGAACAAAACCTAGAGTTTGGTTCCCAGACCAGTTGACAAGAATTTGATTGGCACCAAGTGGGTATTCAGAAACAAGCTAGATGAGAATGGTGAGATTACTAGAAAAAAAGCTAGACTAGTATGCAAGGGTTATGTTCAAGAACAAGGACTAGACTATGGGGAAACATTCGCCCCTGTTGCTAGAATGGAAAGAGTAAGAACTTTACTTGAATATGCTACATATAAAGATTTCAAAGTTTATCAGATGGATGTAAAGTCTTCTTTTTTAAATGGTATACTAGAAGAAGAAGTCTACATTGAACAACCAGAGGGATTTATTGATGAGAACAATAGGGATATGGTTTGTAAACTACACAAAGCACTCAATGGTCTGAAACAAGCACCCAAAGCATGGTATGAGAGACTTCACAAGTATCTAGTGCAAATAGGATTTGAAAGAATTGATGATAACAGCAACATGTACATCAAATCAGACAAAGGTAAGAATATTATTGGATCTAAAATTTTTGTGGATGACATAGTATTTGGAGGAAAGGAAGTGCTTTGCAAAGGCTTTGCTGACAAAATAAAACATGAGTTTGAAATTTCTATGTTTGGAGAGATCAAATTATTTATTGGATTGCAAGTACATCAACTAAAACATGGTATATTTGTGACACAATCAAAGTACATCAAAGAGATACTTAAAATGTTTGGATTGGAGGAGTCCAAACTAGTCAGCGCACCAATAGCAATAGGAAACAATCTATCCAAAAATGATGAATCAGCTGAAGCCAATCAAACAATGTATAGATCCATGAATGAAAAATTACAATATGTTGTACATAGCAAACCAGACATAGCATTAGCAGTTGGAATAGTGGCTAGATTCTCTGCTAATCCCAAAGAAAATAATCTCATAGCAGTAAAAAGAATAATGAGGTATCTTAAAGGAACTGATAACTTTGGTCTATACTAAAAAAAGAATGGAAAGTTTGAACTCAATGCATATATAGATGTAGATTGGGGAGGCAAAATTCATGATAGAAAAAGAACAAGTGGAGGTGCATTATTTTTAGGTAAAAGGCTAGTTACTTGGACTAGCAAGAAACAAACATGCACATCCTAGTCCACTGTAGAATCAAAGTATGTGGCAACTACAATCAATTGCACAAACATTGTGTGGCTCACACATCTAATGAAAGGAATGAAAGAAGAAGTAAAAAAACCTATGATATTGTATTATGATAATAAAAGTGCTATAAACATATCCAAAAACCTAGTAATGCATGCAAAAACCAAGCATATTGCAATCAAGTATCATTATGTCAAAGAATTGGTAGAAGACAAACAAGTGAAGTTGGAATACATTCACACAAAGGAACAAATTGCAGATATCTTCACTAAACCATTTCCCAAGGATGCTTATGAATATCTTAGAGGCAAGTTGGGGGTAATACCCCTAACTCAAGCAATTTAAAGCAACAAGGATGTTGCCCTACATCAACAGGAACAAATCATTGAAATATTAGAAAAATGATGCAAACGATGATAGCAAGAGTAGAAACTCTAAATTAGTCACAAGTATGGTGATAGAATGAGAAGATATCAAGAAACCAAAGCTTATACTTCACATGTTAAAGGTGTTACATCTTTGGCATTTATGTTGAAGAGGGAGATATATACAGAAACCTAATCAATGCAAAGGAAGAGGGAGATAGATATGAAAGAGGGAGATATATGAGATCCATAGTAAGGATGCAAGCAGCCAGAAAAAGTAGCAGACAACGTATACAATCTTGATGGTATCTAAGTTGTTCAATTGATCAGTTTGGTTTTGCCATCAATGCCAAAGAGGGAGATTGTTGGAAATGATTGAAAAGATCATGAGGAAATTTTTTGGAATGATCATATGGAACTGTTAAAGAATGTTCTCAATCATTGTTTTGTCATTGATATCAAATTTGCTACTTGCAGGAATGACAATTACTTTAGTGATCCAAATACTATCAATTGGTTGATTGACAAGGAGGAGGCAATCAATAAGATGTAACTAGAACACCTAGAGAAAGGTTGAAGTTATGATGTTGTAATGAAGTCTAAGGATCAGCTAAGTCATTGATGAAAAAGTGTATTGATGATATACTCTAAGACACAGAGAATAGTCACATTGAAACATATCAAAGATGTAAGGTTTTAGCTAAAGTCATTTTTAAAGACTAACTAAGATCATTAAGGAGCCGGATAGATTCCTAGTTGAAGCCAAGCAAGTGTTGAGTGAACTTCAGATGCCGAGCAGAATCAAGTGTCGAGTGCCGAATAGAATCAAGTGCCAAGCAGAATCAAGAGTTGAGTGCCAAGCTAAATCAAGTGCCGAGTAGATATAAGTGTCAAGTAACATAGAGATGTTGAGCATCAATAAACCAATAGTGTCGAGTTGCTACATTATTTCAAAAATTGAAGATTCACCAGACCTAAACTGACATGGTGGTTATCTAGAAATCTGTGAATTAAATGGAAGATAAGAATGATGAGCTAGTGGTGTAGAACCTCATGTATAATGTTTATGAAGATACAAGTGGACTCTAGACGAAGTTTTCAAGTTATGGGTTAGATACATTGTATCCTACCTAATTCATTTGAAACCCTAAAGTTGGAAAGGGAGAATCGAGTGATAAAGGCAAACCGGATTTCTATTTAAGGAGTCATAATGTCATGAAGCAAAGAGAGGAGAAGGTGGTTGACCATAAAAGCATAAAGTGCTGAAGGAGGTGCCAAGGAGAAAGAGAGCACAATTACTCTATTTTGATAAGAAGACCCCAAATATGATTGTATTGGCATGATGAGTAAGAATACTCAAGGATACGAAGCTTGAGAGGAAGACAAGCTATCAAAGCTGAAGTGATTAAAGCTAAGCAAAAGGATAGAACTGAAGTGAGATCTAAAATCTGCAAAGTATGTTGTAAGTTGTACCAGATCAAAAAGGCATTTTTGTTACTCTCTAGCAATTGTAACAGTTAGTTTAAATCCTATGGATTGAGGTTTGTTTAATAGCCATGAGGTAAATAATTTAATAGGGTGACATTACAAGTGATTGTTGTAAAGTCCTTTGATTAGGCCCATTCCTAACAGTATGGTGAAATCCTCTAACAAGGTCACATTTAACAGTGTGTTGTAAACTTTTGATAGAGCACACTTTTAACAGGGCATCACTTTAGAAGAGTGAAAATCAAGTAGCATGTTACTAGTGGTTTTTCTAAAATTGGGTTTCCATGTAAATCACTGTGTCATGTGTTGATCTTGCATGTTTTATTCCTGCATGATGATTTGTTGTAACTTGCTACGATGGTTGATTTAAGTTTGGATGGATGAAAAGTTTATAGACTCATTATAAGTTGTGAAAAAGTTTTATTAGGGCATTTGGACCTTGAATAACTGATTTACCCCCTCCCCCTGTCAGTTATTCTAAAGAATTCTAACAATCATTCCCCAAAGGACGAGACATTATTTTCTAGATCTGAAGTGACACCAAGAGATCATAATATAGAATTTGGCTCAGAGACTTTTCAGAGGCATAGAGTCATTGAAAGTCTATATTTGCTAATAAATGGTAGCTTGATATTCATATCCTGATTCAAAGTTTTAAACAGTAAAAGGACTGTTTGATTTCCTTTATGAGGAAGTGAAAAGACAGGATCGACTTGATCCATATTCCTTGCATTTTCACAATATATTGTCTCTTGATTTTTGGTATTCAGAGAAGATGGAAGATCATGAATTCTTGTGAACTTTATGGATTGTAAGGAAATTCTATAAATGCTATAGGAAACTCAGTATTGAGGGTTGACAAATTGTTGGCATAAAGAGAGGTTGTAGAGATAATCATACATGGTGTCAATTCTTTATTGTCCTTGCACTTCACTCTTTTGCATATAGTCAGAGAGCTGGAGTGGAGTAGAAAGCATGTTTTATTTCCATATTTTCATTCATGTATTAAGATTAATGTTCAATTTTTGTAATAGATTTGGCTATAGTTTGCGAGAAAATATGATCAAAGTATTGTGTTTGTGTGTTTAAAATAAGGAAGAGTTTTGTTATGAATCAGGGTATTTGGGCAACACTTTTCTGATTACTTTCAATTTAAGTATTATTAAGATCAATTTTGAGCACTTTCTTGTATTCTTAGTCAAATGGTGATTGGGAGATAGATCAGAGTACTATCAATTGATCCTATTGCAAAGGTTTGAATGTTCAATCTTCATTTTTAATCTCATGTCATTGAATTTGCATAAAAAATAGCATTCTTGCATCACCAATGTTGGAAATTCATAGGATGTGTGAGTTCCTAAAATTGGATAGGATTAGAATCTAAATTAGCCTAAGTTAGTCTTGGATAGGATTAGCTTGGTTTTTACTCTATTTTTCTCTGGTTAAGAACATACCCTATAGTAGGAATTAGAGATAAACATAATTCATTGAATATCATTTACATAGGGAGCTATACCTCAATTTAGAGGGAAACTAGATATTCTTAGAAATAGTTTCCCAACTGTTGTGTAAAGTTGTTCTTCATTATAAGTTTGGACACATAAAAAGAGGAAAAGAAGAAGAATTGTTTACCAACAAATTCATGTTAAGTTTCATGGGGATGACTTATTGATACTTGTGCTTTATGTTGATGACCTCATCAACATAGGAAGCTCAGTCTCCATGATACAAGGTGTTCAATAAGCATTGAGTGAGTAGTTTGAGATGACAAATCTTGGACTTTTGTACTATTTTTTTGGCCTATTGGTTGTTGATTCTTCAATGGGATAGCCATAATCCAGTAGAAGTATGCTCTTGGTATGCTGTAGAGATTTCACATGATTGATTGCAAGCTTGCCCCCATCCCTTTTCTATCAGGTGTTGTTTTATATACCACTTTCTCTACTCCTATAGTGGATTCCACTCTATATAGATAGTTTGTGGATAGTTTTTTGTTCCTAACACACACATGTCCCAATTTTTCTTTATGGTTAGACTTGTCTCTTGATCCTTCCATGATCCTCATGAGAGTCATTGGAAATCTTTCAAACATATCTTAAGGTATATTAGAGGTACAACATCTTATGGCATGTTAGATTATGGTGACTGGTCAAGAAAATACTGTACATACTTCATAAATAGTGGCTGACATGGTAGTTGACATATTATGGTCGACATATAGCTGACATGTTATAACCCTAAAGTGGTTTAATAGTTGTACAAAAGGGTTTAGGGTTGGGTATTTTTCATTATGTTGTGATGCAAAATTGGTTCTTGTGGCGGTATTGAGTTGTAAGGGATTACGAATTGTAATCAGGTTATAATCACTAGATTGTAATAAGATCAGACTTGCTGTTTGATGGATGTAGCCTAGGGATTGGGTGAACCACGTTAAATCTCGGTGCCTTGTGTTCATTTCTGTGTGATCTATTATTTTTTGTTATTGGTTATATTTGCATGTAGTTTTTATTTATGTTTGTGGTTTATCCTAACAAGTGGTATCAGAGCAAGGTTGTCTTTCAGTTATCCTCTGCAAGAAAGTCTCATGATTAAGTGGGAGTCTCACTGTTGAGTGGGAGTGATGGCAGATGAGGGTAAGCTGAGGGTTGACAGGTTTAATGGGTAGAACTTCTAGTTATGGAAGATGCAAATGGAAGACTATCTATATCAGAAGCATTTATGGAAGCCATTGGAAGGCAAAGCCAAGAATCAGGTAACTATGTCAAAGGCTAAATGGGATCTTTTGGATAGAAAGGCACTCGAAAGCATTTGGTTATGCTTGGCACCATCGGTGGCATTTAATATTACAAAAGCAAAGATGACAGAAGATTTGATGAAAAGCCTAGCGACACTATATGAAAAGCCCTCCACTTCAAACAAGGTATTTCTCATGAAGCATTTATTTAATATGAAAATGGCAGAAGGTGGATCTATTAAAGATCATTTAAATGAGTTTAATACTATTACTAGTCAGTTATCTTCTATGGGTATCAATTTCGATGAAGAAATTAGGGCTCTCTTGATTTTGTGTTATTTCCCTAAAAGCTGGAATGGCTTGGTAATGGTGGTGACTAATTCTATTCCTAGATCTAGTACCCTAAAATATGATGATGTGATCGGTGTTATTTTAAGTGAGAAAACTCGTAGGAAATCCTCAGGTGGATCTACATCAAGAAGTTCTTTGAATGCACAAAGCAAGGGTAGAACGACTTAAGGAGGAAGTAACTCTGGAAATCATGGGAAATCAAGAGGAAAGTCAAAAGGGAGGAGGTCTCAATCGAGAGGACCAAATGATTGTTGGTACTATGGGAAACCAAGGCACAAAAAGAAAGATTGATGGAATCAAAAGAAAAATGAGGGAGATAAATCAGATGGAGACAAGGAGGCAAATGTGGTAAGTAACAAATTTGAAGAGGATGTTTTACTTCTATCTTTAGAAGTGTTGATGATTCATGGGTTTTAGATTCTGGTGCTTCATTTCATGCTACACCTCATAGAGTTTATTTCATTGATTATGTCCAAGGGAATTTTGGGCTTGTTTATTTGGGGGATAATGAACCCTATCAGATTGTTGGAAAGGGAAAAATTAAGATTAAGTTGTAGAATGGGAATCATTGGCTACTAAATGAGGTAAGACATGTTCCAAGGCTGAGTAGAAATTTAATTTCAGCCGAGCAACTCGGTGATGAGGGTTGTGTAGTTACTTTTAATGATAAAAATTGGAAGGTTTCAAAAGGTTCCCTTGTATTAGAAAAAGGTGTGAAAGTAGGCACCTTATATCTTTGTATAAGTCATATTGTTCCTACTACTTTGATTGTTTCAGAGAAAAATGAATGTTCAGGAATAATTGTTGCAGTTGAGCAGGGAGAACGAATAGCTGTTGTAGATTCTGATACAACACTGTGGCATAATAGACTTGGGCACATGAGTGAGAAAGGTATGAAATTACTTCATTCAAAGAAAGTTTTACCAGGTCTGAAATTGTTAATATGGATTTCTATGAAAGTTGTGTGTATGGAAAACAAAAGAGAGTGAGTTTTGTAAAGACTGGGAAGGAAAACAAAAGGAGAAATTAGAGCTTGTGCATATAGATGTATGGGGACTAGCTCAGGTATCTTCCCTTGGTGGCTCTCATTATTATGTTACATTTATTGATTATGCAACTAGAAAAGTATGGGTTTATTTCCTTAGATAGAAATCTGATGTATTTCAAACTTTTAAGAAATGGAAATGCTTGGTTGAAAATGAGACTGGTAAGAAACTAAATGTCTTAGATCTGATAATGGTGGTGAGTATTGCAGTCATGAATTTGAAGATTATTGCTCCACTAATGGTATTCGTAGACAAAAAATTGTTCCAAGGACTCCACAGGAAAATGGAGTGGTTGAACGCATGAATAGGACTATAATGGAGCGTGCAAGGAGCATGAGGTTGCATATTGGGTTTCCCTTACACATGTGGGTGGAGGCTATCAATATTGTAGTATATTTGATTAATAGAAGTCCCTCTACTCCTTTGGGTAGTGGTATTCCAGAGGAAGAATGGACTGGTAAGAAGGTGAGTTATTATTTTCTCAAGACCTTCGGTTGTGAAGCTTTTGCTCATATAGACTCTAAAAATAGAACAAAGCTAGAAGTTAAATCAAAGAAATGTGTCTTTGTTGGATATGGAATTAATGAATATGGTTATAGGCTTTGGGATTTTGAAAATCTTAAAATTTTTAGAAGTCAGGATGTCATATTCAATGAAAAAGTGTTGTACAAAGTTCTGTTGCAGCAACATGAGAAGAAAGAAGATGATTATGTAGGGTTGGATGATACTCCAAAAGCTGATGTTCTAGCCATTCCTCATGATGTGCAACAATTGCAACAACAAATACCACACACACCAGTAAATGTTAGATAGTCAACAAGGCAAATTAGACCTCCACAAAGGTTTTCTTCCTCTTTGTATTCTATTTTACTTACTGATGCTGGTGAACCTGAAAGTTATGATGAAGCTATGCATGTGGATATGAAGATTCAGTGGGAGTCTGCAATGAAAGATGAAATGGACTCTTTGTTGAAAAATAAGACATGGGATTTGTGCAAGTTGCCTGCAAGTAAAAAGGCTTTATAGAATAAGTGGGTTTATAGGTTGAAAGAAGAGGAAGGAGGTAAGAAAAGATTTAAGGCCAGGTTAGTTGTAAAAGGATTTGCACAAAAAAAGGGAATTGATTTTGATGAGATACTTTCTCCTATTGTTAAAATGACTTCTATCTGTACTATTTTAAGTCTTGTGGCTACTAAAGATTTGTATTTGGAGCAGTTGGATGTTAAAATAGCCTTTCTTCATGGTGATTTGGATGAAGAAATATATATGGCTCAGCCACAGGGTTTTGAGGTCAAAAGTAAGGAGAACTTAGTGTGCAAATTGAACAAAAGTTTATATGGCTTGAAGCAAGCACCTCGGCAATGGTATCTGAAATTTGACAGTTTTATGCATGAGCATGGATATAACAGGTGTCATTCAAATTAGTGTGTTTATTTTAAGAGGTTGGATGATGATAGCTACATTATTTTATGTTTATATGTTGATGATATGCTTATAGCTGGGCTAAAATGCCAGTTAGCACATGCATTTGCTATGAGGGATTTGGGGGCAGCAAAACAAATCCTTGGTCTAAAAATTTGTAGAGATAGGAAGAATAGAACATTGAGGCTATCTCAAGCTGACTATGTTGAGAAGGTGTTGCAACTTTTCTCTATGGAGAATGCTAAAGCTGTCAGCACACCTTTACCTAGTCATTTGAAATTGACTATGGAGATGTGTCCCAATACACAAGAATAGGAGGATAAGATGTCCAAGGTACCCTATTCTTTAGTTGTAGGAAGCTTGATGTATGCTATGGTATGTACTAGGCCAGATATTGCACATGCAGTGGGAGTCATTAGCAAGTATATGAGTCATCCAGGATTTGAGCATTGGAATGCTGTCAAGTGGATTCTTAGATATTTGAGAGGCACATCCAATAAGTGTTTACACTTTGGGGGCTCTACTACTAATTTATAGGGCTATGTTGACTCAGATTTGGCAAGGGATATTGATACCAAGCAGAGTACTACATGTTATGTCTTTACTATTGGTGGGGCAGCCGTAAGCTAGGTTTCTAGGTTACAAAAGATTAATGCTCTATCCACTATAGAGGTAGAGTATGTTGCTGCTACCAAGGTAGCTAAGGAGATGATATTGCTTTAGTTCTTCTTAGAAGAATTGGGACATCCTTAAAAGGATAATTATTTGTTCACAGATAGTCAGAGTGTCATTCATCTTGCTAAGAATTTAGCTCTGCATTCTAAGACTAAACACATACAGTTGCGGTACCATTTCATTTGGTCAGTTTTGGAGGATTGATAATTAAAGCTAGAGAAGATGCATACCAATGACAATCCAGCAGATATGTTGACAAAGGTTGTAACACAGGAGAAGCTAAACTCCTCTTCAGCTTTGGTTGATCTTTTAGACTGAATATGAATAAAAGAACAACAGATTCCAGGTTGGTTTGATCCAGTGGGAGCCCCATGTGGTAGTGGTATTGGCATAGGATCAGTCTCCAAGTGGGAGATTATTGTTTAGTGTGGAGCCTGATCAGTCCCCAAGTGGGAGATTGTTAGATTATGGTGACTGATCAGGAAAGTAGCTGACATATTATGGCTGACATATGGCCAACATGTTATAACCCTAAAGCAGTTTAATACTTATACAAAAGGGTTTAGGGTTGGGTATTTTTCATTATGTTATGATGCAAAATTGGTTCTTGCAGCGATATTGAGCTGTAAGGGATTACGGATTGTAATCATGTTGTAATCACTAGATTGTAATAAGATCAGACATTTTGTTTGGTGGACGTAGCCTAGGGATTGGGTGAACCATGTTAAATCTTGGTGCCTTGTGTTCATTTTTGTGTGATCTATTATTTTCTGTTATTGGTTACATTTGCATGTAGTTTTTATTCTTGTCTGTGGTTTATCCTAACATGGCATTCACTATGCATCAAGAGATCATCACATTATTTGTCTCACAAATTCATATTGCACTGGTGATATTGATGATTTTAAGTTTACTTTTGATTTTTTATTCTATCTTAGTTCTAGTCCTATCACGTGGTCTTGTAAGAAGTGGCATGCTCATGCATTATCTTCTATAGAGGCAGAATATAGGGTAGCTAAATTCACTATTCAAGTGGTTTTGTGTCTTTGACAGTTGATGATAGAGTATGGATTTTCTCCTAATAGCTCCACCTTTCTTTGGTGTGACAATCAAAGTGATATACACATTTCACACAACCTAGTTGAGCATCAAAGAACCAAGCACATCGAGCTTCACATGCACTTCATTTGGCATCTCATTCAGAATGAAAACTTGAGCTTGGAGTACATTCATACTGCTAAATAGGTTGTAGACATCTTCACTAACCTTTTGCATCCTCATGGTATCTTTAGTTGTGTTCTATGCTTGGGGTGAAGGAAGTTGTCCTCGGGGGAACTCAGTGATGAGTCCTTCCATCCTTCTGTTTACTGCTATACTATTTTGGAGTAGATTTTTTCCCACCAGATTTTCTTTATTTCTTCATTTCATAGAGATTTAATTGTGATTAGGTACATCATCAGGCCTTTTTGTTGGGACCCAAGTTTGCTTTTGGCATTGCATTGTATATCCTTGCTCTTTTTGCATTTTTTGTAGCTACATTGTTTCTCATCTTAAGGGGGCGGGGGGGGGGGTGGGGTTTGTTAGAGTAAAACATTAATTTAATTTAATTTATTAAATTAACTTTATTCTCTTCTTAAGATTTTACTTTATGCACCTTTTTCATCTCTATTTAATAATTAATTAGTAATTATTAAATAGCTTTTACCTTTTAGGTTATCTTTTGTAACCTTTTATATCTCCTTTTATAGGATTGGTATTTTGTAATTATCTTACATCTTTTCTTTTCCAAGAATACATTTGCATAATTTTTAGAGCAAAACCTTTGCCTCCTCTTGTCTTTTTCTTTTGTGATAGGTTTTTTAATGCAACTATTCGAAGGTTTAGTGGATTTGTATTGATTAAATCCATCACTACATACTCTGCTTCTACTATACTCTACAAAACGCAATCTTGTTTCTTGATTATCCAAGAAACCAATCTTCCTCCAAGAAAAAATGCTCCACTACTCGTGCTCTTGCTATCATCCATACTACCTTCCCAATCTGTGTTATTATATGTGCATAGAGTCAAGTTAATTGATCTATCATACCAAATTCCATAGTCACAGGTTTCTTTAAAATATCTAAATATCCTCTTTAATGCTACATAATGATACTCCTTAGGATCGGCTTGAAATCTAGCTATAATCCCTACTACATTTTCTATTTTTGGTTTTGTGTGAATCAGATATTATAAACCTCCAATCATGGATTTTTATTTCTTCTTCTCAATTGTAGGTGTCTCATCCTTGCTAGAGAACTTGTGACCAAATATCATAGCTCTACCAACAAACTTATAACTTTCCAATCCAAATATTCTCAACAAGTCTTTCAAGTACCTAACTTGTGAAATTAAAATGCCATCATTGTTCTATAGAATCTATAATCCTAGAAAAAAATTCATTTCCACTATCATAGTCATTTGAAACTCATTCTTCATCTCTTCAACAAATTTATCACTGCTTCATCATTACTTCCAAATATTATGTCATCAAAAAATATTACTATTATCAACAAACCATTCTCAATTTCTCTCAAATACAATTTATTATCTATTGTACCTTTAACAAATCCAAGCCTTATCAAATATTTATCCAACCTTGCATACTAGGTTCTAGGCACTTGCTTTAGACCATAGAGAGCTTTGTTCAGTTTGCATACCATATCTTTGTCTTCTATCAGAGGGAAACCTTTAGGCTAGTCAATGTATATCTCTTCTTCAAGCTCTCCATTTAGGAAAGCTTATTTAATATCCATTTAATATACTTTAAACTTCTTATTTATTGCATAAGCCAAGAACATTCTTACTACTTTCATTTTGGCTGCAAGGGGATATGCTTCCTCATAAACTACACCTTCTTGCTATGAATAACCATTTCATATAGGTCTAGCCTTGTTTCTCACAACTTCACCTTTTTCATTCATCTTATTTTTGAATACCCATTTGGTTCCTATCAACTTCTTGTCTTTAGGTCTAGGAACTAACTCCTATTTGATCTAGCTTTTCTTTCATTGCTTGAATCTAATGATCATCTTTACATGCTTGATCTACACTTTTAGGCTCAAATTCAAAAATTAGACATAATTCCTAAGGAACTCTATTTCTTGTCATCACACCTTTGTCTTTGCTTCAAATTATTTGCTTTAGAGGGTGGTTCTTTGTCATGTTCTTGTTAGAGGTGGGAGATGACATCTCAAGTCTTATCTCATCTCTTTATTCAGACCTCTATTCTCCTCTTTGGTCAATAGTTTGTAGATCATTTTGTTGACCATTGTTAGTCTCAAAGAAATCTTCAACTTTCTTCCTAAAAATTATAGAATTATCTTCTTATTCATAAGAATTGTAATCTACCATATTTTCTTTACTTCTAATATTTTCATGAATTTTTTTATTTGTGCACTCAACTATAGTCTTGGTTCTATTATTAAAACATTGTATGCCTTAATTTTCAATGAATAGCCAAGAAACATACCTTAATCAATTCTTGGATCAAGCTTACCAATATCATCATCTCTCTTAATATAATGCTTCCAAATATTTTGAAATAATTGACTGATGGTGAATGACCAAACTCTAATTCATAGGAGGTCTTGTTCATATCTTTTTTGATATGTATTTTATTCATAGTATACATTGTTTTATTGACCATTCTCCAAAATTTCATAGATATGTCATACTTAAATAACATCGCTCTTATTGCCTCTGAAATTGATTATTTCCTTCTTTCTACAATACCATTTTTCTCAGGAGTCTTGGGTGAAGATATCTGTCTTTAAATTTCATTCTCTTCACAAAACATGTTAAACTCTCTTGAGGTGAATTCTCCTCCTCTAGAAAATTGAGATTTTTGGCATGCATATTGAGATATTTTGGCTCATGGATAGAGTTTTTTGGCATGCTTATCGAGTTTTTTTGGCTTACAAATCAAGATATTCTGCATATAAATCAAGATTTTTACACAAGAAATTAGGTTTTTACCATGCAAATCAAGGTGATTTTACATTATTTTAAAAAAATGGCACAAAAATCAATGCATTTTTCCATGGATCCAAAAGCTTTTGGTACTTTTTTTTTTCTAAAAATTTGATGATCATTTCTATCTTTTGGAGGATGTAACTTGCTCATTTTAACTCCATTTTTCAACCCAAAATAAGCACTAAAAAGCTCTTCTCAAGTTCTATGATTATTCTATATTATTTTCATTAGTATTTCTGAATGGTACATGGTATTGTTAAATTGAATATTTTTTACTCTCTTGTTTTGTATACATTCTTAGTAGCACCTCGGGTTTAATTTTTTGGCATTGTGGGGTGTGTTTTGTATTATTTTTATTATTATTTAGATTAGTAGGCCAAAAAAATTCAACATCTTCTTAATCAATGGCTAAGACCTCTTCTTTTTGAGAACTTCATACCCCTCATAACTATCACACATGGAAGACATTGATGATATGTCTTCTCTGGTCAAAAGTGTTGTGGTCTTGTTACAAGATGTAGTACAAGCAATTTTACATAGGTCATTTGAGATTATGCAACACAAGAACAAGATGGATGAAAAAATGGGGTTGATTTCTTTATAGGTATCCAATAGTATACAATTTCATCTTGATGGGTGTAATACCCCTCTAAATATGTAGACCAAGCTTGATAGCTTGTTTTGTATAGGGAATGAGTTTAGGGCACTTGAGATCAAAGTGGGGATTACCTCTCTAGTAGCAGATTGTTTTCCTTCCATTGAGGATTTCTTGATGAAGTTCAATCAAAATAGATCTTAATTGCATGGTTGTGGGAAAACCAAGACTAACACTAAGTGCATATATATGATTCTTTCAAACCTTCATAGAAACTTTCATACTTTTGCTTCTACTATCTATTCCACCAAAGATGCTTTGGGTAATAGATTTACCATGCCATTCTTTGATATTTTTTGTGATCATTTAACTCAAAAGAAGGTTAAGCTCTCTTAGTTGGATTCTCAAACAAGCTCATAGACTTATGCATTGGTAGTTCAACCATTTTTAGGGATGAAGGAGAAGACATGAAAAGCTCATTTTATAGAGTCTTAGATTGATTCTAGCAATCCTAGTTCATCAGGGCCAATTTCTACTAAGGGAATAAACCAAAGCCAAAAATACTGAAGCGTTCTTATTGTAATAAGCCTAATCATGATGAGTCACATTACTATGCGAAGAAGTTAGATGGCTATGCCAAACATGTTTCAGATTTGATAGCTAGATGAAAGTACAAAGTTGTGTCACATATTTTAACCCTCGACAAGATTTCAATTTTCAGAAAGAAAGAATATTAAATCATATCAGAAAAATTTAAAAATTATATGACATTCTAGAGGAGAGAGTCCTCTTCTAGAATCTATAATTTTTCTTTTGGTTGGAATAGATTTATTTTGAAAAAACGTGGTGGAAGATGAAAACTATCAATTTGAATCATTATAAAAGAGAAAATATAGGTCTAAAGTTAACTTTTATTTTTGATTTTTCTAGCTACATATGTTATTTATAACATAATATGAGATCAAATGGAAATAACTTTATTTCCATGTAGTTTTTTGGTAGGAACTAGACCCCTAATTTGTTTCTTTTCTAGCAACTAAAAAGTTATCTTTATAAGATAGGAAAATATATCATTTCTTTTTCCAAATAATTATTAAAAATTAAAATCCTAAACTTCATCCATTTCTACACATTTCATTATCTTAATTCAATTTAAAATTCCAAATATTAGCACTAGTTTTATGTCATTGAAGGTGAACAAATATAATTTTGTTAGCCTTTTCCTTTGTAAAAGGGTGACACGGGTTTGTGCTTTTACCCAGCTCTCTTTAAGAAGAGAAAAATTGATATTTCATAGAATAATTCTCATAGGTCATCTTCATCATCATTATCATTTCATTCAGATGATAAAGATATAACAAAGGGTTATGCACTACGTGCATCTAGTACTCTACACTCTTCTAGATGGTCACTGGATTTAGGTGCTTCACACCACATGGCATCTTCTTAGGATTCGCTCTCTTCTTTTGAGGCTTCTCCTACTCCACACATTTTGATGGGAAAAAAAATTGCTATGAGTGTATATGGGAAAGGTTCTTTTGGAATTGATGATGGTACCTTTCATGATTCTCTCTATTTATTAGATTACGCAAAAAACAAGGAAGATGGTTGAGTTTGCATAGTGCACATCAAAGATAACAAGGCATGAAATATTATTTCCATAGGGATTGTTGATCACTCTTCCCACCTATACTCTTTGTCTCATTTTGGTCTCCCATCTCTACTATCAGAGTTTCACTCTACTTCTTCATGAGAGAATACAAAGGTGAAGTCAAGTTGTTTGAACTTATGTGTTGTTCCTAAGACTAGTGTTGTGACTTCTACACCTCCACCTCCTATTTATATTCCATCTATCACATAGCATTACTCTTTAACATTTCCACTTAGATGATGAATTCAACACACCTATTATCCCACCTATATTAGAGATTTCATTTTAGGATTCTCGTGCATTCTCCTTTGACCATTAGCTGAGAATTCTAGCTTCACCTTACATTCAATATTTCTAGCCTCCTTTCCCACTACCTTTGTTTCTCTAAGATTAGAGCCAAATTGGTATGTCTAAATCAACACACGAGTTCTGCCATTCTGGGGGGACTATGGAATCTCAAGCTCCTATCATATGGGGTTTTATTGTACTTATGATCTTGAGAGAGTCTCTTGATATATTTCATTTGTGCATCATTTTTTATCTCTTTTTGGAGTAGGGTTTTTCCCATTGGGTTTTCTCTATTTCTATGTTTCATAGAGATTTGGTTGTGATTGGGTACCTCATTAGGCCTCATTCTCAAGACCCAAGTTTATTTTTAGCATTGCATTGTAATTTCCTTACTTTTTCTGCATTATTCATAGCTACATTGTTGCTCATCTTAAGGGAGGATTTTAGAGTAAATTATTTTATTTTATTTCATTTATTAACTTACCTTTACTCCCTTCTTAAGATTTGACTTTATGAACTTTGCATTTTCATTTAATAATTGATTAGTAATTATTAAATATCATTTATCTCTCAGGTTTTCCTTTTTAGGTTTTCGACCTCCTTCTATAAGGATTGATCTTATGTAATTATCTCTCTCATCTTTTCAATCTAATAATATAGTTCTCATATTTTTAGAGAAGAACCCTTGCCTCTTCTTTGCTTTTTCTTCTCTATGACAAGTTCTTGCATGTAGGTGCTCTTTGGGTTTTGTGGATTTGTATTGTTCAAATCCATCACTCTCGTGATTTCATGTTTAATTTGTGGTGTTTTAAAATTATGTTACTATTTGCTCAACATTTTTGAGTTGATTTTTGATCATTGATAATGTTGTTAAACCCCACTATTATTGGGGTAGTAGGACCTTGCTTTGGTTAGTGAGTATAGTAGTTTAATGTTTAGAATTATGTTAGTTTTAGGTATGGATTGTTTAAATATTTTTGAAGAACATGGCGTGTTTTGAATATTTTGTTATTCTGTAAGTTTTGGGTGGGACTCTAACCATTGGTGATAGAGTTTGCTTCTCTATTGTTTGGTTGTAAAGACCTAGGGCAAAGATGGTCTATGATTTCTGTCGTTATCTAAGTTTAGGACCCTCTCTTGCATTTTTTAATCAAAACAACCATTTATATCACTAATTTTCAAGCATTACCTTATTTAAATTATTCTTTACTACTATTTTAAAATCTTGTACATAAGATTTACAAATATAGTCTTATTTTTCAAGTCATAAGACATGATAAAAAAATTTGTAAATTTAAAAAATAGAAGTGGTCCAAAAAGAACATACATGGTAAAAAGGGGTTTAAAGAAAGTAGTTAAATAAAGAATATTTGGAATAATAAGATAAGGGAGATGGCAAGGACTCATTTCAATTTATGGTCCATTGCAAATAAGCGACATCATAGTTTATATGATATGTAAAATAATGGAGAAAATAATAATGTCTAAACATTTTTTATTCATTCAAGTCAAATGTGTCTTTGACTAAAAGCTTGGCCACTAATTCATCTTAATCCTTATTTTCCCATCATAGTCATATTTTATCCATACAAAGGAATACAAAGTACTTGCCTGTATATATGACTAGCTTCTATCTGATCCACCCTTGCAAATTCAAAGCCTTATAAATTTTTTAGGGCCTTAATTTTTTGAACTCAAATTCATTTATATAGCCATGTTTTCTCTTATATTCTAGGTTAGAAATTTTGTGAAACCATAAATCCCACTTTTAGGTTCAACAATGGGTGGAAGAATAATAATAGAATCACAGGGGGACTTGCAGTAGGCCTGCCAAAGGAATCCCACCAAAGGGAGTTTAATCCTGACAATAGAATGACCATGTTTGTTCTAGTTGTTTCTACACTCATTTCTCTACTGAGTTTTCTTTCTGTCCTCCCATGGAATTGCATGTGGAGATCTTATGAGCTCCAAAGGGCTACCAGACTGTTAAATATAGGATTGAAGAAAAAATGTATAAAAGAACTACCCTCCATTGTCTACTGTAAACTCAAATCTGACATAAATGTAGGAGATTGTCTAATTTTCTTGGAAAAGTTCATTGAAAGTGAGAGTATTAGAGTTTTATCCAACTAAAATCATAGTTTCTACATGGAGTGTGTGGATAGATGGCTTGTTTCTCACTCTTCATGTCCCACTTGTAGATATTGTCTTCTTTAGAGGAGAAATCAAACACAGTATACTGATTCAAAGGATTCTATTGACCAGATCGAGGTGGCTGAAGAGGATGACGAAAGGATATTGATATCTTTTGGGATTATCACCATGGTATAAGAATTGACACAGAATGTAAAGTGAAGTCATAAAATTATCAGCATTCGAAATGTGTGGTAATATATGGTGGATAGACTTCTTTGTTTATATAAACAACCAGTACTCTTATCTTTTCTGTAAATAGTTGCCCCATCGATAGCATGTGGTCCATTCATGTGAGATTTGGGCTTTGGAAGAAAATGGGAATGTGCTTTCACTATTGAAAAAAGTCACGAATCAGCTTGGAAGTGTTGGAATATTAAAGACAAAAGGCTATTTTCCCTTGGAGTCAAACATCCACCTACCATCCTTGACGACCTACACAACAGTCATAAACATAACTACAGTGAGTGAGATTTTGAAATCTAAAAAGAGGGGGAAATATATGACAAAAAGCAATGTTTTAGATTCATTCAAGAGTGTGTTCAATAGAACAAAGAAGAGAGTCAGTTTAGAGTTTAACAGAGTAGAGCAGAGAAGGAAGAAGAAGAAAGTGATCAATAGATCCAATCTCTCTAGTTGCTTGTGTTTTCCTTGTTCACTCTATAAGTTCATAATTTTTAGATTTGTCCTGTTGAAGCAGTGATTTCTCTAGGCACCATTGTATGTAGCCATTAGAGCTACAAGTTTAAAGTTCATTCAAGTTTGAAGTTTTACCAGCTTAGAGTTATTTTAGGGTTTTCTGGTTGAAGCTGAATACTCCCAAATTTTGTAATATTTTAATCTCAATTTAATAGAAAAAACAAGTAGGCATACTTGAATCCATTTCTCTTCATCTATTCATTGTTTTTTTTCTGAGAAGTTTATTGTTGAATACTTGAACTTAGCTCTCTATTTTAAGTTGTAAAAATATTAAGCATATAAAATAGAACACTCGGCATCCTCTTCTATTGTTTATCACTTTCTAGTGACTGTCGAGCATTGCCTTTAAGTGCCAAGCTCTTCTTATGTCGAGCTAACTCATCACCTATTGCCTATAACTCAACACCTTCACATGTCAAGCAACCTGTTACTCAACACCTTCACATGCCGAGCAATCTGCCACTTGGCACCTTCATGTGCTAAGAAAAAATGACACTTAGCAATTATTTGTGCTGAGCAAAATTTTTGGGTTGTGCAGTTTTAAAGTTGTGATTTATTTCTCACATGGTATCAGAGCTTTGAGATCCCACATCCCCAGTGAGTTACAGCATTTATTTTCTTGGGATATTTGACATGGCAGTAGATATAGGAAAGATATGGCAGCAACCACCATCCTTTAATGGAAAAATTATGATACATGAGCAAAGAAGATGAAAGCCATAATGGTTGCAAATGATTTATGGGAGTTTGTTATAAATGGGTTCAATGATGTGATAGACCCAACTCAGTATGTTGCCCTCACAAATGCACAAAAGACTCATTTGAAAGATTCAAGGAGGAAAGATGCAAAGGCATTAAGTTTGATTGAAGCAACAATGATAGGCTTTCCTTTAATTTTGGAAATTCTAGGAGGGCTAGATATCCATTAGAGTTAGTGCATACTAACCTAGTCGGTCTTATGCAAGTTACTTCCATTGGGGGGAGTACTTATTTTATGACATTCATAGATGATTTTAGTCATAAGACATGGGTTTATTTTTTGAAATATAAATCTGAAGCATTTGATAAGTTTCTTGAGTTCAAAGTCTAGGCTGAAAGAGAATGTGGACATTATATCAAGATCCTAAGATCAGATAGAGGAGGGGATTATACCTCCAATTCTTTTATAAATTTTTGCAGGAAACATGGTATAAAGAAAGAACTCATAGCTAGCTATACACCACATCAGAATGGAGTTGCTGAAAGAAAGAACAAGACCATTGTTGAAATGGCAAGGAGAATGATGAAAGAGAAAGGTTTCCCAACTAAATTTTGGGGAGAGGCTATGGCAACAATAGTTTACCTAATTAATAGGTGTCCTACAACGGAAGTCCATGATAAAATTCTAATGGAAGCATGGTCACAAGGAAGATGGATAGTTAAACATCTAAGGGTGTTTGGATGTGTTGCATATGCACATGTGCCTAAAGAGAAAAAGAAAAAATTGGATGACAAAGGTGTGAAGTGCATCTTCACAGGGTACAACTTAGAATCAAAGGCATATAGATTGTATGACCCATTGAACAAAAAGATGATTCTCTCAAGAGATGTGAAATTTCTTGAAAATCAGTCTTGGTATGAAAAACTGATGAGTCACCCAACACCTTAAGTAAAGTGTCAATTATGAATGAAGAGGATCCTAATGAACAACAAGAAGAAGGAGAAAATAGAAGAAAAGGCAAGAAACCTCAGTCATTGTCGAGCTCCTCTAAGCATGACTGAGTGTCAGTGCTGAGTACCAATGAAGACCAAGCTTGTCGAAAAAGTAGCATTAGTGAATATTCTAATACCGCACTCTCCTCCCTATTACCAGGAAAGACCAAGAGTCTTAGGGAGATATACCAAGATGAAAGGTATGAAGATTATGATAAGAGTGTTAATTTTTCATTATTTTCTCATAGTGATCCAATATATTTTGAAGAATTTGTTAAGGAGAAGAAATGGTGTAAGGCCATGGATGAGGAGAGAGATGCTATAGAAAGGAATGAGACATGGGAACTAATTGATTTGCCTCCCTAGAAGCAAGTTTTTGGAGTGAAATGGGTCTACAAGAACAAATGTAATGCTAAAGGAAAAATTGATTGGCATAAGGCAAGGCTGGTAGTCAAGGGCTACAAACAAAAGTATGGAAGAGATTATGATGAGACATAGGCCCCGATTACAAGAATGGAAACTGTGCATGCTATCATAGCAATTGCAGCTCAACACAAATGGAAGGTATATCAAATGGATGTGAAGTCCACCTTCCTAAATGGTGTATTGAAAGAAGAAGTGCATGTGGAGCAGCCACTTGGTTATGAAGTAGCAGGTGAAGAGAATAAAGTATATAGAATTAAGAGAGCTCTTTATGGTCTCAAGCAAGCTCCAAGGGCATGGTATAGTAGGATTGACTCATATTTGATGAGCAATGGCTTTAGCAAAAGAAATGCTAATCCTACTCTCTAAATCAAGGTGGAAAATAGAAATGTGTTGATTGTTGTCTTGTATGTAGATGACTTGATTTTTAATAGTAATGACAAGGCTCTAATTGGCGAGTTCAAAGATGCCATGAAAAATAAATTTGAGATGATAGACCTTGGTCTCTTGAAATACTTTCTAGGCATAGAAGTAAAACATATGTATGATGGCATTTTCATCTCTCAAGAAAAGTATGCAGAGTAGATCTTGGAGAGATTTAAAATGCATAATAGTAAGGCAACCCCAAAACCAATAGCAGTAGGTCTGAAGTTGAGCAAGGAAGACTCTAGCAAGAGAGTGGATCGAACACTATACAAGAGTATGGTTGGAAGTTTAATATATTTGACTGCAACTCTACCAGACCTCATGCATGCAGTAAGTTTAATTTCTAGATGTATGGAAATACCAAAGGATTCCCATTGTCAAGTGGGAAAGAGGATCCTAAGGTATGTGAAAGGTACCAAGGGATTTGGAATTTTATATACTACAAATAATGATTTCAAGTTGGTGGGTTATACTGATAGTGATTGGGCTGGAAGTATAGATGATAAGAAGAGTACTTCTAGATGCATGTTTCATATGAGATTAGGTGCAATTTCGTGGGAATCCAAGATGCAACCTATTGTTGCTCAATCTATAGCAGAGGCTGAATATATAGCACCAAATGTAGCAACATGTCAAGCTATTTGGTTAAGAAGGATCTTGACTAATTTGAATGAAAGGCAAGAGGATGGAACCACAATTTATAGTGACAACCTCTCATCAATTGCATTGTCCAAGAATCCAATCTACCATGGGAGAAGCAAACATATTGAGATCAGATATCACTTCATCAGAGAATTGGTGGAGAATGGGGATATCAAGATGGATTTTTGAAAGTCTAAGTAGCAGCTAGTAGACATTTTTACTAAGCCATTAGGCATTGGAACTTTTGTACACCTAGGAGAGAGTCTTGGTGTAGTTGATTTGGATTAGCAATGATCCTTATTTGTTTGGCTCAAGACAAAGGGGGAGTGTTGGAATATTAAAGGCAAAATATTGTTTGCCCCTGGAGCCAAATGCCCACCTACCATCCTTGACGACCTGCACAACAGTCATAAACATAACTATGGTGGGTGAGATTTTGAAATCTAAAAAGAGGGGGAAATATATGACAAAAAAGAATGTTTTAGATTCATTCAAGAGTGTGTTCAATAGAACAAAGAAGAGAGTCGATTCAGAGTTTAGCAGAGTAGAGTAGAGAAGGAAGAAGAAGAAAGTGATTAGCAGATCCAATCTCTCCAGTTGCACGTGTTTCCCCTATTCACTCTATAAGTTCATTATTGTTGGAATTGTCTTGTTGAAGTAGTGATTGCTCCAGACACCATTGTATGCAGCCATTAGAGTTGCAAGTTTAAAGTTCATTAAAGTTTGAAGTTTTACCAGTTTAGGGTTATTTTAGGGTTTTTTGGTTGAAGTCAAATGCTCCTAGATTTTGTAATATTTTAATCTTAGTTGACTAGAAAAAACAAGTAGGCATACTGGAATCCATTGCTCTTCATCTATTTGTTGTTTTTTTTCTAAGAAGTTTATTGTTGAATACTTCAGCTTGGCTCTTTGTCTTAAGTAATAAAAATATTAAGCATATGAAACAGAACACTCAGTATACTCTTCTGTTGTTTATCACTTTCTAGTGACTACCAAGCATTGCCTTTGAGTGTCAAGCTCTTCTTGTGTTGAGCTAACTCAACACCTAATGCCTATCACTCGACACCTTCATGTGTTGAGTAACATGTCACTTGGCACCTTCAGTGTTGAGAAATTTTCCACTCAGCACCTTCACATGCTGAGAAAAACTGGCACTCGGCAATTGTTTGTGCCGAGCAAAATTTTTGGGCTGTGCAGTTTTAAAGTTGTGACTTATTTCTCATAGGAAGCATGTCAATGGGTTTTATTTTAGTGGCTGCATTACTACCCTCCTTAAATACTATCTAGAAAGTGTGTGTAAAGTTTATGAAGCCCAGAAACTTTCCTGTCTACTTGCACAGATAGAAAAAAGGCCTTGAATCTTCAATGTGTATTGTTAGTCATTCATTGTTTTTTCAGACTATAATATTGCCAAAAATAAATAGTTGAATATGATATGAAAATACTATTATGAAGTGTCCTATCTTGACATACCATTTGATGAATCTACAATTGTGAATATAATATTTTGTATACCTAAACTAAGTGTTTATAATGAACTTTCATTGTTTTCTTTCAAAAATATTTCAAATGAAATATATGATCTTGAAATTGGTAAAAATATATGTCATAGACTCGGTCCTATGAAGCAGCATTGCTTGAGTATGAAGTGATTTTTGTCAATAACTCGTGGCAGGTCATAAAATGGCTTGGATTGTTAAATCAATCTTAGTTTGAGTTCTAGTAAGATCATCTCCACTATTATTATGTTATTTCTCATTGACCATTTTTCTAATTTTTTTCTTTTTTAATTTATAATTTGTGAGATTTCTTTCTTTTGAATTGATAGTTACAAATGTATGTGTGAATCCTTTCCTGCATTAATTAATGAAGAGTATTTCTATTTTGTTTAAAATTCATGTCAAAAATATACATTTGCATGTACATAATACATGTGTATATATGATGTATTCTTTAAGTTTAGTTAAAAAAATCTTTACTAATTAGTTTAAATTTCTATATATTTAAGTCAAGATATATGACATTAAATTGGCTTGATTTCATTTCATAACATGAAATGAATAACAAATTTGAAGCATTAATTGATAAACCTAATTTAATGAATAGTTTATGAACTTAATTTAATGAATAGTTTATAATATGTAATACTTTTTTATGTTTTTCAAATAGGGTAGCAACTTAAGTGGATATTACTTTAGAGGAAACTCAGTGGTTAAATTTTCTTGGTTTGGAGTCATGTACTAGGATGGGTGACCTTCTAAAAAGATTGAATGCTTCACTTTTGTTACCATTACATAGAATACAATTGATATGGAGTTTGAAATCACAAGGAACATTTAAGAATATTTAGTGTCAATTAGTAACTATTGACAACACGGGCAATGGGAAAGAAGATATATGTGAAAGTTAGGAGATTGAAGAAAAGTAGATGAGGGAAGTCCTATTATTCATGTGTTGATTAGATAAATGAAGAAAGGGCCCAAATCCAACAAAAAGTAGGATGAAGACATAAGAAATTTCTAAAGGAATTCACAAATAGTGAAGGAGTTCACAAGAAAATAACTTAACCCAAAAAATAAAGCAACAAAAAAGATTGACAATTTAACTGCTACTATAGTCTAGAAGCAATATACAAGACATTAAAAACAATGGAGATGAATCTTCTTACACTCTTTGTTGATTTTATTATGAGTATCCAAAAAGGAAGTGAAGGAGTTCACAAGAAAATAATTTAACCCAAAAAATGAATCAACAAAAAAGACTGACAATTTAACTACTACTATAGTCTAGAAACAATATACAAGACATTAAAAAGAAGGGAGATGAATCTCTTTACAATTTGTTGGTTTTATTATGAGTATCCAAAAAGGAAGTATTTCTAGGCTAATGCACAACCATATTAGGATAAGGTCCCTCATTTTTGAGTTGGATAATAATAATAAAATTCTACCCATTCTTTATCTATTTAGCCTCTAGTAGTGCTTCTCCTCTTGTCTAGTGTTGAAGGAAGAGATCGTTTTACCAATCATGTCCATATTACATTTGAACACTTTAGACAACCTTTTTTTAATATGGCTTCCATTTTGTTTGACATTTCCCAAAGCAATAATAATGTTGTTCTTTTATTTATCCATGAGAATGAGGAATTTTATCTCTCAAACTTCATCCTCATTGATATTGTATTTATCCAATTTTTGTGTTAGTTCATCAACCACCTCCTACACACTATTATCCATGTTAGTATAAGACCAATCCTTTGCTTTGGCTTCAACTTCAAATCCTTCCAATCTATATATTATATGTCATTTTAGTTTGAATTGAGCTATCAATATCTCGATTAAAGAATTTTGATGGTTATAACTTAAATATATTGACAAGAAACATTTGATAATAAATGGTATATTGGTATTAATTACAACTACACACTTATCTCTTACCCACTCAATAGGATTTTGGCGTAATGGTTAATTAGCTAATGAAAAATCACTAAGTATGAAGAATAGTAAAGGATAAAGTAGATAATTTTGATCAGTATATAGACATAAGTAAGAGAGTTATGATATGTGCAACTAGATTCTCATAATAGACACACTAGAGCATCTAGTCCAATAATTGCAGGATATAGTGTTGTAGGATGCATAAGATATTATATTTTGAGTATTGAGTTTATTAGTAAACTATTAAAAATAGGAACAAATTTGAATGATTCCATTAGCAAACATGGTAAATAGATGAGTTAGGTTATTTTTCTTGTTGATCATGTTAGATATGACTATGGAGGGTATTTTATTCATATAGAAAGTTGTTATGTGCTGATTTGAACAAGGTATAATGGATTCTTCTACATGGTTCACTTATTGACAAAATATAGAATAACTATTTCAACTAAAACAAATTTTTAACATTACCAAAAAATATCTTTCTAAATTGGTTGAACTCATTTTGAATATAATTTTTTTTTTTTGTTAAAATTATAGATATCCACACAAATAAGCTCATTGAAAATGTTTCCTAAAAAATAATCTACAATATCTTCAACTAAATCTCATGCAATATCATGGTGGATGGTAAAAAGTTTCACCCTTTTTTTCATGCCAATTTATTTGTTGATCTAGAAATTTATTAGAGGAAACCCAAAAATATTTAAATAAATTATTATCTACACTAGATTTATAATTTAATAATTAGTAATAATGTAGACTACTTATTGCTAATTCCAGCAGATTCTACACTCATCCAAGTTCTAACCACCTTTTCCCATCTACAATATTCTTGTAGTAAAACTCACTATGCACATATATATAGTACATTCTTTTGTGCAATATGATATTTATATGAAATTTTTATTTTGACTCATCAGAAGTGTGATAATTTAACCTTTACTATTTTGACCACTTGTCAATTCAAAAGAGATGAAATTCACAATTGGTAGGAGATAGTGGAATAATTATGAGTGGAAAAAATAAAGAAAATTAGAGAGATTTTTAATGTTTCGAATACATTGAACTTAGATAATGAAACAAATATAGCTCATTAGTAATGATCTAAGATCATAATTAGTAAAAGGTAATAACTAGTAATGACCTAAGATAATCATTTTTCATCTTAGCAAATGAAACAAATCAAGCTCATTAAATTTTTTGCCTTCACACCTTAACATGCATATGTGGACAATATTTGGATTCTCTATGATAGTAGAGAATTAGATATATAAATGATATATAGAAGCACATGCATGAAAAATAAGCCTAAGGATGTAACCAATAGTAGCATCAAGTTCTTACATACAAACCATTCAAGTTGTTGAAGGCATGCACTTAACTATTTGCATGCACTGCTTGCATGCACTATTCCATTGCATGTGCATACAACAATGATGCATTTCAATGCATTCACAATGTAAAAAATTAGATTTATTTATTTATTTCGTGCTTAATAAAATTTCATGTTGTTGTTAGCCTTGTAGGCATCAATTTTAATTAATTTATAATTAGTTTTCATATTATGCAAAACTCTAATTTTCATTCAATCTCTTTGCATGTTATTTTTTAGGATTTTTTATTATCTTCCTTCATTAGAAGTCAAGGTTAAGTGTTTTAGTTTTTCTTTATAATGTACTCTTTAATTTCAGAATTATATATTTAATAAAAAAAGAGTTTTATTTCCAATTTTGGTTGTTTTCTTTTCATGCTCTTTTTTTATTTCTTGGATATCACTATAGCATAAGAGATTATATTTTAGATCTTCAATTGGTATCAAAGAAAGTTGTAGACTATGGTTCTCTTCCAAGTAGACTAGTGATTTTCTCCAAGAGCTTTTAGAATGGAAAATGGTGGCAACTTTCCACTCCAACTTCCACTATTTTCTAGAGATAACTATGAATATTGGAGTATTAAGATGAAGACCCTACTATTATCTCAAGATCTTTTGGAGTTATTAGAAGGAGGATACGCTAAGCCTATAGATTTGAATGCTCTAAATGCCTTAACACAGGCTCAACATAATTAGTTGAAAGAAGACACAAAGAAGGATAAAAAATCTATTTTCCTCATTCAAACTACATTGGATATGTCTATTTTGACCCATATAGCTGGTATGAAACAGTCAAGGGATGCATGGGAATCCCTTCAAAAAACATACCTAGGATTTGACAAGATAAGATTGGTGAGACATCAAACCCTTCAAAGAGATGTCAAAAATTTAAGGATGAGAGAACCTAATTCCACTCATGAGTTTATTACGATGGCTCAAACTATTATTAATCATCTTAAAACTCAAGGGGAAACTATCACAGATCAAAAAAATTGTAGAGAAAATTCTGAGATCTCTTCCTCCAAAGTTTGATCTAGTGTTCATAGCCATTGAATAGAGTAAAGATACATCTACATTAAAAATTGAAGAGTTGATAGGTTCTTTGTAATCACATGAAGATCACGTGAAATGTTCAATAGAGAATCTAGTGCAAGCCTTCTAGTCTATAGTCAAAATTGAAGTAAAACCTACAACCCCTTTTCCATCAAACAAAACTTACAAGGATTATTCTACATCAAGAGGATGAGGTAGAGGATGAGGAAGAGGAAGGATTTTTGGGGAGTTCTGAGGATTGAAGAAGCATCCAATGTAGATATTGTGAAAGGTATTGACACTATGAATATAAATGTAGAAAAAATAAAAATGATTTGAATAAGTCAAGAGCCAACTATACTAAAGAATCTCTTGAAGATGCTCAACACTCTATATTCTTGACATAAAAATTGGAAAAAGATCCTCAGAAGAATATATGGTTTCTTGATAGAGGTTGCTCAAATCATAGGACATGTAAATCTAATATCTTTGTCAAATTAGATAAATCTTTGAGAAGTAAAGTAAAATTTGGTGATGATAAAGAGGTTGATGTTATGGGAAAAAGTACCCTTGCTATGAAAACCAAGAAAGGATAAATTATTTATATTCATGACAGCTTGCATGTGCCTAAGTTACAACATAATCTTTTGAGTATTGGGCAACTTGTAGTGAAAAATTATAAAGTTTTTTTTGAGGATAAATACTGCAAAGTATTGATAAATTAGCTAATTACCATCTTGTAGCAAAGACTCATATGTTAGAGAATAGATTGTTTCCTCTCACGTTGGTTTTTGCTAATATGCATACTCTTAAGGCAACCACAAATAACTCATGGTTATAGAATCAAAGGTATTGTCATTTGTATGTTCAGGGCTTAAGTTTTCTTCATAAAAAGGACATGATGAGAGGACTTCCTACTGTATATGAGCAATGTTAGTATGCTAATAGAAACCAAATTTAAATAAAGCTTCTACAAACTAAACAAAATTCATAAACTTCAAGATAGACTAAGATGAGCTCTTAATTGAGAATATGAGCCATTAATGGACTCTCTCAATAAGAAGCTCTCTTGTTGAGTAGCTTTATCTAAATGGATAGGATGTATGCTCAATATGCTTCCAAAGGCTTCAATGGATGATTGTGGATTTTTGGTGTGGATAGATGGCTTTAGAATGGATTTGGCTCTCAAAATAGCATTATAACTTTACTTCATGGATTGTGTTATTTTGCAAAGGGGAAGGATCCAATTTATAGGCAAGAGGCTTGAGGGATTGAGGGCTAAGATGCAAGGATGGGAAAAAGCTTATGGAAGGCTCAGATTGCATGAGAGGAGAGCACATGGATTGTGCTTCCTTATAGCCAATCAAGGAGTGACACATGTCACATGGTGAGAGGATGGAGGAAAGGGCAAGGATGAGTCAACAAAGGAGGCTCAAGAGATAAAATCTTCATAAAGACCCTCATAATGACTTGTAAGAGCAATAAAAGGGCTTGTAAGAGTCATTTATGACCTAGTGGACTTCATAAAGTTTTATGGTTGAGATATTTTGAGGGTGATGAGAGCAAATTCGACTTGGACTTGATTAGGAAGGTTTTAAGCTTGCTTAGGCTTGTTCAAATGATTAGAGGATGGATTAGGATGGTTTAGGATTAGCTTAGGGATAGGCAAGTGGATGGCATTTAATGAGGGTGGGTGAAGGAGGAGATATTTGTTAACTTTGGCTTGGGTTAGTAAGTCTTAACCCATGTTTAGGGAATGTGACAAGGTTAGGAGGGGATTAGGATTAGGTTTAAAGACATCTTCTAGAAGAGTCTAGATTTTGGAGGAGGATAAAGACTTTCTAGAATAGTCTAGAATTTCCTAGGATGAGGATGAAGACTTTCTAGAAGAGTCTAGAACTTCTTAGGATGAGGATAAATTAGATTTTTAGGAAATAAATAAAGTTTTATTTATTTCAAGGGTTTAGGTTGAGGAGATATTTATTAAAAAAAATTTAATAAACATGAGGATTAATATTTAATTTTAATTAAATATTTTGAGTTGGGATTAGGGGTAGGAAATGATGGGATTAGCCTTTAATCAAAATTAAAGAAGGATTAGAAGATTTTGGAAGAGGTTATTGGTCATAAGGAAATTGGCCAACTTTTGGGAAAAAAATAAATTTTTTATTTATTTTAGGATTTTTGGTCAATTTATTAATTAAATAATTAATAAATAAGGAAATAATGTTTAAATAAGATTTAAACATTTTTGGGAGGGATTCCTTAATTAAATATTTTTAATTAAGATAAAAGGATTTAATGGCATAAAAAGTATTTAATTAATTAATTAAATAATTAATTAATTAATAAATGATGATGTCATCGGGAATTTTTCAGAAAATAAAAATACTTTATTTTCTAAAGGATTTTTAGGTGTCTACACCTACTATTCATGAAAAAGAAGAATTTTTCTCAGGGTGTGCTCTTGGTAAGCAACATTGAGAATGTGTTTAGGTGAACAAGTCATAGAAGGAAAAATCTCATCTAAAGCTTGTGCATTTTGACATTTGTGGTGCTATGCAAGAGGAATCCTTGGGTAAAAATACCTTTTTTTTTACCTTTATTGATGATTTCTCATGCCACACATGGGTTTATTTTCTTAAGAAGAAACCTAAAGCACTTGGATGCTTCAATCATTTTATAGCTATGGAAGAAAATAAATTCTATTAAAATACTTATAACATATAGATGGGGAGACTTCATCTCCAAAGAGTTTGTTTCCTTTTATGACATATATGGCATTCAAAGATAGCGTACGATATCCTTTACCCCCTAGCAAAATGGTATTGTAGAATGAAAAAACTCTACCATTATGGAGATGGCACGAAGTATGTTAAAGTCTAAGAACCTTCAAAATTCCTTTTGGGGAGTTGCAATGGCAACCGTGGTTTATATTTTTAATCAAAGCCCGACTAGAGTACTTCAAAATATCACACCAAAGGAAGCCTAGAGTGGACACAAGCCCTTAGTAGCTCACTTTCATGTATTTGGTTTTCCTACATATGTTTATGTTCCTATTCAAAAGAGGAAAAAGTTGGATGTCAAATCCCAACTTTGCATCTTTGTGGAATACTTTGATTCCACCAAAGGATATATATTTGATGAACCTAACACAAACCAATAGATTATTAGTTGAGAAGTGGGTTTTGATATAGGGGGAAGTATGCAAATGGAAGAATTAAGTTCAACAATCTACACCATTCTATTAGAGTAAATAATTAATTATTAATTATTTATTCTATTACTTAAGCTTACTTAGGTTAATGCATATTTGGTATTTAATGCATGTAGTGGTTGTTGTTGACAACTCGGGAGTTTTCTCTTTTTTTAGCATATTCCACTTTTTGAGGATATGTGCTGAGTTGTCGTTTTTGTCCTCTACCTCCTTCCAGCTTGTTCTACAAGCTTCCATGAGGCCTTTTTAAACGGTCTCTCTCTCATTGTAAATTATTCCATTCACATAGCAATCTCATTTTTCTATTGTGAAATATTTCCTCTTGTATTGTTTGCTTCATGCTCTTGCTCTTTCGGTTTCTCTTCAGCAAGCTATTTGCATGTAGGTGATCTTGGCGACTGCGGAGTTGGATTTCATCAACTCCTACATGGTATCAGAGCCTCCCTGCTGCTTCTTGTTTGAAGGATTTGTGAAGCCGTGATTTGAAGTCACAAACCCTAGTTTGTTTGTGCATTTTTTCTTCAAATCAGGGCTAGAGCGAATTTTTGGAGCACTTTCAGCCCAAACAGGCATCACCATTGGATCCGGAAGGCCATTTACAGTCAAAATTCATATAAAACTTTCCGTTTTTGGAGACAGAGCTCCGAAAGGCAAAATTTTTTTACATCGGAAGCTTCCGTACGGACTGTACGGACGATTTGCGATTTTAAAATTTAAAAAAAAAAGGGCTTCTTTAAGGCGCTCTGCCAGGGCACCACCAGCGGGCCAACCCGACGCCGCCAGCACTCCGCCACCAGCGCAGCACCACCGGCGGGCCAACCTGTTTTCGGCCGCCGCAGCGCCTCTGACAGGCCGCTCCGCCAGTGGCCCCCGCCGCGGCGCCACCCCAAACATCCGCCGCCCGGGCGCAGATGCCTCCGCCACCGCAGACAGTGGCGCCGCCGGGTTTTCCTCCCGGGCGCCACCGCCACCGGCGGTTTCCGCTGCTCCGCCGCCCTACGGCCTCTCCAACCACCGATCGCCACGTGGCTGCCAACCGATGTGCTGACGTCATATTTCGGTGTGCTGACATCACTTTCCCGGCATATGACATCACCTTGCCGGTAATCGGATTTTTTTTGCTGGCGACTGGTCTGTGACGGGCATACGGCCGTCAAATTTATGCCAGTATCTGTAATTTTTCAGCAAGTGTATTTTTTTGAGCAGCAGTCGGTTTTTTGGCTATAACTTGAGCATACGGAGGTCTTTTTCCGATCCGAAAGAAGCGTCGGAAAGCTGACTCAGAGACGGACACATTGGTGCTAGTTTCACATGATTTTGAGTTCGTTTGAGCTTCCATTTTTGGTGTCAAAGTAGAGGCTTTTTCTGCATCAACAAATCCAGGTTCCTTTCCAGTTTTTTGCTTTCCTTAGCTATTTTTTTGTGGTATTTGGGAGATATTTTTATATGTTTGTGGGGGGGTGTCTTTCTTTTCTATAATTTACTTCAGTTAAGACCCTTCTACTTCTGTCTTCTTCTTTCTCTCAATGGCGGATCCATCTATATCCCGTCTCACACCACACAACTACCACACATGGAAGGCACAAATGAATAGACTTCTAATGTCAAGAGGTCTATGGTCTTTTCTGGATGAGCATCAGCCTAATCTCCAATGACCTTTTGAGATTCTACAACACAGGAACAAGATGGATGAAGCCATGGGGCTTATTGCACTCAACATTTCAGACAGCTTGTTGTTTCACTTGGATGGTTTGACTACTCCACGGGCTTATTGGCTAAGATTTCAGACTTTGTTTGGACAAGTGAATGAGTTTTGGGCACTTCAGCTAGATGCAGAATTGACTTCTTTGACACCTAATCACTTTCCCACCATTGAGGACTTCTTGATGAAGTTCAAATCTCTACGTACACTTTTGCAGGGATGTGGGAAGAATAAAACAGATGATGAGTGTATCTTTTTGGTACTCTCAAAGTTAAAGGGACAGTATCAGATCTTCTCTTCCACTTTCTACTCCACTATGGATGCCTTGGGTGATAGACATAGGATGCCTTCATTTGAGATATTTTGTAATTGGTTAACCCGTGAACAATCGAAGATTACTCAAATGGATTCACTTTCAAGTTCTCAGTCACAGGTATTGCTTTCCAAGGTTACACAGGAACAGAAGTTGAAGCAGCTATCAGATCCCTCTTCTACTAGTTCATCATCTTCTAACAAGAAGGAGAAAAAGAAGACCGCAACTCCTACCTGTTCCTATTGTGGGAAAGGATCTCATGATGAGGCACGTTGTTTTCAGAAGAGATGTGATGGCTATGAGAAACAGATTGCTGATTTGCACGCTCTCCTTCAGAAGAGCACTATTTCCTCTCCATCCTCTTCTACCTCACAAGGGTCTTCTTTTCAGGCTTCTTCCACCTCTTCAACATCTACATCAGATCTTGGAAAGGGTCATGCATTACAGGCTTCTATTGCATCTTCTTCACAGGTTCCCTGGATACTGGATTCAGGTGCTTCTCACCATATGACATCTTCTCAAGGTGTCTTCTCCACTCTTGAGGCTTCTCCTATTCCTCACACTCTCATGGGGAATAACACTGCATTACCAGTCTGTGGGAAAGGTTCAGTTCACATCCAAGATGGTATATTCAATGATGTATTGTATGTTCCATCTTTGTCTGCCAACCTTCTCTCAATTTCTCAGATTACACGCAGTGGATCAGGGAAGATAGTTGAGTTCACTACTGATTCAGTCTTCATTCGAGATCGTGCTACAGGAGATCTTATTGCTACAGGGGCAGTTGATCCTTCCACTCATCTCTATACCTTCTCACACTTTGGTCCACCATCTCCTTCGCAGGAGCATCGTGTGGTGCAGTCAGGACACTTGAACCTTTGTATTGTTCCTGAGATCCCTACTTTGACTGCCACACCACAACCAGATGAGGGCTTTTCCTCTCTACAAGATTCTCCTTCCGCTCTATCTGATCTTCCAGCTTCATTTATTGAGACTCCCGGTACACTTGTTGCAGATACTTCAGTGGACATTCATGACAATGTCATCGCACCTACCTTGGGGATTCCCTTTTCGGTTCCTCATACATTCTCTTCTGGACATCAGCTAGGCTTTCCAATTGCTCCTCTCACGCAGGGATTTCCTTGTTTCGTGCCTTTTTTCCTTTCGAATTGGAGTTTCATTGGTTCGATCATTTCTACAGGAACTCCATCATTATGGGGGGGGCTTGGTGTCTATTCTCATGGGGGGGCTGGTTGTACTTATGGTTTTGAGAGAGTCTCTTGAAACATTTCTGGCGGAAGTTGTCCTTGGGGGGATTGGTTGAGGCCTTCCTTCCTTCACTTCATGTTTTTTTTAGCATGTTGTTTTCACCTCTTTTTTGGAGGAGGGTTTTTCCCATAGGGTTTTCCCTCTTTCTCCATTTTACAGAGGTTGCATTGTACATGGGTACCTAACATGGCCTCGTTGTCGGGACCCATTATGCATTTCATCTTAGTTTTAGGAGCTTAAGGCATTCCCCTAAGTTGCACTTAAGGGGGGGTGTTAGAGTAAATAATTAATTATTAATTATTTATTCTATTACTTAAGCTTACTTAGGTTAATGCATATTTGGTATTTAATGCATGTAGTGGTTGTTGTTGACAACTCGGGAGTTTTCTCTTTTTTTAGCATATTCCACTTTTTGAGGATATGTGCTGAGTTGTCGTTTTTGTCCTCTACCTCCTTCCAGCTTGTTCTACAAGCTTCCATGAGGCCTTTTTAAACGGTCTCTCTCTCATTGTAAATTATTCCATTCACATAGCAATCTCATTTTCCTATTGTGAAATATTTCCTCTTGTATTGTTTGCTTCATGCTCTTGCTCTTTCAGTTTCTCTTCAGCAAGCTATTTGCATGTAGGTGATCTTGGCGACTGCGGAGTTGGATTTCATCAACTCCTACACATTCATCATGGGTAATGAAGATGTTGAATTCCCTTCTCTCCCCACAAGCTCAAGCCCAGGTCCACCAAGTTCACCAAGTTCCTCTTTAGGGGAAAGTTCAAACTCACAACCTAGTCCAAGTTCCTCCCAAAAGGTATAAAATTTAAATGAAATATATGAAAGGAGTTTGATAGTAAATCTATTGCTAACATTACATTGTTATGTTTCATTCAAGTTGAACTTTTTGTGGATGAAGAAGCTGTTACAAAACCAATGTAGATTAATGATATGAATGAAGAGATGTATGCTATTAGAATAATGATACATGAGAATTTTTTTTCACTTCCAAAAGACAAATAGGTGATTAGTCTCAAATGGATTTACAAGGTGAAATATCATATTGATAGTTCTATGAAAAGACACATAGCTAGACTAGTTGCCAAGGGATTCACACAAACACCTAGAGTAGATTATTCAAAGACTTTTGCTCCAGTTGCCAGGTTTGATACAATTAAAATTATATTGTTTATTGCTGCTCAAAAAAGTGGCCAATCAATCATATGGATGTAAAATCAGCTTTCTAAATGGTTATATTGATGAAGAGATTTTATGTGGATCAGTCTATTGGCTATAAAATTTTAGGAAAAGAACACTTGGTTTACAAGTTGAGAAAAGAACTATGTGGGTTGAAGCAAGCATCACATGCTTGGTATGCATGAATTAATAGTTATTTCTTGAAGAAAGGATTCATTTGAAGTCCTTTAGAGCTAACCCTCTATATCCAACATGTTGGTAGTGATATTCTAATCAGTTTCCTTTATCTTGATGATCTCATTTTTACAGGTATTAGTCCATCTTTCATGCAAAAATTCAAAAAAGAAAAGAAACAAGAATTTTAGATGCTAGATCTGGGACTTATGCATTATTTTCTTAGGGTAGAGGTGCAGAAACAACTTGCTCGTATATCCATTTCTCAAACCAATTATGTTGCTAATTTATTGAAGCAATTTAGAATATTGTCATGCATGGCAATTGCTACCCCTGTAGCCCTTGGTGACACATTAACTAAGGATGATCCAAGTCCCCATGTTGATCCTATATTATATAGAAGTTTGGTTAGGAGCCTCATGTACCTTACTACACTAAGACCTAATATTATGTATTTTGTGAGCCTCATCTCTCGATTCATGCAAGGTCCACATGAGTCTCATTGGCAAGATACAAATAGAATCTTAAGGTATGTGAGTGGTACACACAATCTTGGTTTTTTTTAATTCTCCCAATGATAATCTTTAACTGGTTTTTTACACAAATTTTGATTGGGTTGGTTCAACGGATGATCACAAATAAAACTATAGTTATATTTTCTCACTTGGTTCTAGAGTTGTTTCATGGAGTAGTAAGAAGCAAAAAACCATGGCTCTCTCTTAAGAATAAGTAGAGTCTATTGCAACAACAACTAGTTGTCAAGCAATATGGATTTGAAGGATTCTAGAATATTTGCATTCGGCTCAAGAACATCCTACAACTATTTTTTATCATAATAGTAATGCCATTGCAATGACCAAGAATCCAATGTTTCATACTAGATGGAAGTACATTGAGATCCATCATCACTTCATTCAAGCTTTGGTTCATAATGGTATTGTGGAATTATAGTTTTGTCCAACTTTTAAGAAAGTTGTTGATATCTTCATGAAAGCTCTCACTACATCTAGTTTTACTATCTTGAGAACTCAATTTGGTCTCATTCCCATTGTTCATGTAGGGAGAGATTGAAGGCATGCACTTAACCATTCATATGCACTATATGCATGCACCATTCCATTACATGTGCATGTAGTGGTGATGCATTTCAATGCATTTACAATGCATTCACAATGCATAAATTTAGATTTATTTATTTATGTCAGGCTTAATAAAATTGCATGTTCAAGTTAGTCTCGTAGGAATCTATTTTTAATTATTTGCTAATTAATTTACATGTTATGCAAAACTCTAATTTTCATGCAATCTATTTGTATGTTATTGTTTATGATTTTTTATTATCTTCCTTGATCACCAGTCAAAGTTAAGTGTTTTAGTTTTTTATTACAATGTACTCTTTAATTTCAGAATTATACATTCAACAAAAATAGAGTTTGATTCTGATTTTGGTTGCTCATTATTTATGATCTCTATTTTATTTCTTCGATTATTAGTATAGCATAAGATCTTTTATTTTATATCTTTAGTTGTTATGCTCTTATCTTTACTGTGCAGTTTTGTTGATGAAAAGAAAGTCTATTTATAGAATATTCTCTAATAGATTATTTGAAGAGTACATCAAACATTGGCTTGATGGTGTCTAGAATCTCCTCAAGGGTTAAAAAATGTTTTAATGAATCTAATTTTCTAGTGAATAGTTTGATTCATGTTTTCATCATTATTGGTTCATAAGAACCAATATTTCACGAGAATGAATGATACACTCAACTCTCAAGTACTAATACATTTATAAGAGTTAGATAATATGTTAATTCTTACAATATAGCATTTGAATAGTTACTATTCAAATCATTATGTTTTCATTTTATTGTGTACTATTATTTGATACAAAAATCTACCATGCCACAATAGTCCTTCAATGTATTTTTTAGCTTCATAATTATTAGTTTATTACTAAATTAGATTGGTGAATAAATATAACAAAAGATAAAATCATTGTAATCAAATTTTTAAGATTCAAATTATGTATAAACAATTTATTTGATTTTCATTTGTCTTTAAATTTTTTTAATTAATAACTATATCATTTATTTTAAGAAATATAGTTGTTATATTTTATATTTTATAATCTAATTCTTTTCAATTTAGTAGTATTTTAATTATAACCTTACAAACAAGAAATTTCCCACAAACAAATTTCTTAACATGAATAACTATTATTATCTATTTGTAAATAAATATGGTTCAAATTTATATTTAGAATAATGTAATTATAATTTAGTATGGTACATATCATATAGGTTCTTTGTCATTTTAAAGATTTAACCATAGTAGTTTATAACTCACAAATCAGATCATAACTAGTAATTATCATTGTAAATATATCAATCCAGGGTAGTCTCATTAGGGTTCCCCTATAGAAAATGAAAGAGGGAAATGTTGTTAAGAGAAAGAATTGCCTCCTAGATGCAAAAGTAACTGAAATTGATGTTGTGTAGCTCATGATTCTCTCACAATTTTCAATATTTAGGGAGTTAATTGTCAATGTGAAGGGCTCCAAAAACCCCTTATATTTTTTTTGATGTTGTCACTAATGTGCTTGCACTTTCTCATGTTCTTATGTAAGCCTTTTATACTATGATAAAAAATATGGAAGAAAAGAAATATATAGATAAGAGGAACTTTAAATGTACAAAAATTTCAAAGTTTCACACTCAAAAAAAAATCACAGTTCATCAATAAAACTATGTGTTGGTAGACAAATATATCACTTGAAAATGGTCCAATAGAATCTATGCGGAAAACTATTCACTATAGTTAGATATGCCCTTATTATATAGCCTTCCTCTGCATTTAGAGTGGTAGCTCCCTTGTATGATATAATTTTGAAGTTTTTCAAATAAAGATGAAGTCAAACTTTAAAGATCAATAGAAAGCCATTGATGGTGAATGCACTAGATGATTTTAAAGCTTTCCTAGAGTAACTTAAACTACTAATAACAACAATCAAGATCTATGCTTGATAATTACCACTAGCATAATGTTGATCCAAAGAATCATAAACATTTGCACAATACCATGAAAATGCTTACTGCAAAGATAATCAAGATTTCTAACAATTTAGATTTTGAAAGAAGAGAATTCAAATAGCATTTTCATTTATTTTCTTGCACCAAGAAGATAACAGAGATTTTTGATGTCAAAGACAAAATCTATACATACTTTCCAAAATTTGTCTTCTTAACAAAATTTTAGTATAAGTGTTCCCTTATTCTAAAAGTCCAAAAAGTACCATTGCAAAGCTAAAATGATCCCTTTTATAGAAATCAAAGTTAAGAACTATTCTGTGTTTAATAACTACATCCCAATTACATGTTTTGGGAGGGATTAATTAACCTCTACAAAATTTACCCCAAAATGACATAAATCACTAAATATAGAGATGGAGAATTAAAACCATTACATTGCTTGAAGGATAAAGTATTGGCCTTATCAAAATGGCGTGTAGAAGAGAATTCCTCTTCTTTGAGATGAATCCCCAACATGTAAGATAAAAAAATTTCCAATTCAATTAGGATTATGTCTAAAAATTTGTAAAATAGAAACCATTGTTAGAAGAAATAATTGGCATTTTCTCATCTTCAAATTTTGTCAACACTTGGAACCTAAGAAAGTATGGAATGATCATCTTTGCACAAGCATTAATTAAACTCTTCCATCATTAGAAACTCCTAAGAAGAATTCTTGATAAAATTTATGAATCTTTGAGTTATTCTCTCAAAATATGACATGTTTTCCTTGGGTATTCACATAGTTTATAGTTAATAGAAGTTTCATCATAAAACTCCCCTTATTCAATTTTTTTGTACAAATTCTTAATTATGAACCCTCAGATGACATCTCATTTGATCATACTATTCCATGAGGTGGAGCCTCTTTTCATCATTTATGAGAACCACCAACCTTGTGTGTGCAAGATAAAGATTTGGCATGGTAGAAGAATAGTCTTACAACTAGTTGGTCAAATGTTTGATACCTCATATATCCACTTCACTTTTGAAGTGTATGATGCAATCCTTTAAATATTCATGCACACAGTCATTTTGGCCTTTTTTCAACCATCTACCATCAAAGACCAAGGAATGAAAGGAATTAAATCATTATATCAAACATTTAGCCACTTTCTTTGCTACTACATATTGGGTCATAAGATTTTCCATAATGTTTCTTGTTGTGATAGCATTATAGTAGTTCCCCAATATCAAGATTATTACTTATTCTAGACCTTGTACAATGAAGACATTATGTCATATATATCATACTGAAATTTACCTTTGATATGCTTCTACATTGAGATGTATTGCTTGCTATCAAAGATGGTATTTGGTTTGACTTTTGTGACATTGTTTTGCATCTGAAGTTGGTTGCATATGAGTGCAGTTATTTTAGATATACTCAGTCCACCAAAATTTCAACTATTGAACCCAAATTATAATGGTAACATTGAAATCTATTCATGGGTGTTGTGATGGAAGGAAAATCAGACAAAAGCATTTAGTCAAATAGTCTACACACCTTTCATGGGTTTCCATACTATGCATGCATACCTTTCAATGTGGCCTCCAATGTTAGTAGGGAGAATACATTGAGTAGTTATTTGTATCAAAAACCATATGCTTTACCATGCTTGAGTCAACAATGGTATTTTTAGAAATAGTTTACTCTTGAATAGTGATAGTATTGCCTTCAATGCATTCAATCAAACAAGTCAGATGCCTTTGAGGCTACTACAACTACATATTGGTTTCATCACACTGTGCTATTCATGCCACATACATCATCTTTTATTTTCTTCATGGTACATCCACCTATGCTTCACACTCCTATTTGAATAAGGTTACAAAATTTTAAATCATCTAATGCTGTCTGCTGGAGCTATGAGGGTATTTAGCCAAACAATTCACGTATTTTGTTTATGACACTAGGTGTGGTCAACGTGAAGGGATTTTGAATTCCAATTACAAACAAATGTTTAACCTCCTTGCTTGTAATAGTCAATGCTTTGAATCTTTCTAAATATTAGATCAACTTCTATAGACGCCATATGTTGTGATGTGTCTTAACCAAAAATGGTATAATTGGTCCAATAGTTTAGTTTCTCTTTACTCTTGTGACATTCAAAGCTAGCTTCAAACATTTAGATTGGTATGTCATCACCAATAACCAATTCTCTAATTTCATTTAATGTTTATGCATATTGGACAAAGGAAATGGTATACAAAAGCTAATAGCATACATCTTCCATGCATCCCAAATTTGGCTTAGAGTTCTCTGACAAAAAGCAATGATGGGAATTCATTTGGCACATTGAATCAAACACTTATCACTTGTCTTCTTCCATTGATGCATAACAAGTTGTGAGCTAGTAGAGGAGTATTTTGTTAAGAAAATCACATGCTTCCTTGTTGTTGTTACTCATATGTTGTTGATCTCCATATGTGCAACTTGGGTGGAAGATAAAGTTTGTCAAAGAAATCTCAACGTTGGGATATGCTCTTGAATTCATAGGTAATGTCTTCATTTGTTGAAAGATAATAGCTGAGGTGATGCTTTCAAATTGAATTCTCTTTCTATGCAAAAACATTACTCCATTTGAACCACATATGGAAGTTTAAACCTTTGGATAGCAAGGTTAATAATAACCTTAAAATATGTATTTTGGAGCTTGACCTTAACCTTTGAGACGAGAGGTTAAGGTTAATGATGTAGGAGGAAACATGCATTTTGGAAACTTATCTTAACTTTTCTAATGGAGAGCTTAAGATTTTAAGATGAAACACATGTTTTGAAGCCTGAAACATAAAATTTTTAGATGAGGTCAATGGTTAATGATTTATTTGAAAAAAAATATTTTGGAAGCATATCTTAACCTTTTTGATGGAGAGGTTAAGATTTAGGGATGAAACAAGTGTTTTGGGATGCTTTATTAACCTTTGATAACTTGAGACTCAAGAACTAGATTTACAAAATTGGAAGTGATGGATGGAGCTAGAGACAATATAGATGCATCAAGGTTAGAAAATTAATAAAAATGCAATGGATAATTAGTCCTTTCAAAGCTTAAAGTTTGATACATTTGAACTTTTATTGACTCAAAGTAAAGATGAGTTTTCTTTTTTGCAATTTGGTGGGTATAATAACCATGAAAATAGCAAGCTCTAACTAGCAACAAGGACTAACAAGGTGTGAGGCCTCATCCTAACCTATTATAGCCTAGATGTTTTGTGTAGTGCTTGCCCTTGGTTCACATTTTGTTATCATTGCTGAACTCTTTTAGAACTAGTTTTATGTTGTTGGTTAGCAGCATTCTTTTGAGATTATCAGATATTGTGCTATGGATTCAGTTTATTATGTGATGAGATTACTTAGACTCTACATTTCATGTATGTATGATGATTATTTTTAGTGTTCACAATTATTGATGATGATTATTACATTTCTTTCAATTATTAATGATGGTTAGTAAGATGATTTATTATCATATGTGCTTTCTTATGGATACTTACCCCATACTTGCATGTGTATGGTGTGCGTGTTTGCCTTGCGTGTTTGCTTTTGTATGGCGTGTCTGATGTGGTTAAAGAAGGGAGTCTTAGTCACCTGCTAGTCATGATCTACACGATGCACCACTTCCTACCATTGTCTGTTTAGTTTAGTATATATTGTGTTTGTACATGCATGGTTTTTATGCAGGTTGCAGGTACCGAGTATCGACTTCCCTAAATTTCCAGGATGAGCATATCCTATCATATTATCTCAATGATAAGAGAGGGGAGATAAATTCTCAAGTCCAAATCCCAACCCTTTGAGCCATTTGTCCTAATTGGAAAATTAGGACAAGTATCTGAGTTGAATACCAACTGAATGTGTTAGATGACGTATTTCGTGATTTTTAACCCTTTAGATTTATTTTGTATAATTTGTTCTATGATGGGTTTTCATATTTTATCTTGGAGGTCTATGGTGAACTTTCCATTAATTAAGTCTTAATAAATAGATTTAATTAATAAATTATTTATTTGTGAAAATTAATAAAATATCACGATCTTTGATATTTTGATTGTAATTAATTAAATGTGAATTATTGGGAAAAAAAATTAAATAAAAGAAAACTAGAAATTAAAATTAATAATAATTATAAAATAGTAATAAAGTAATAAATAAAATAATAATAATAAAAGTTATAAAAATTAAAATGAAAGTTATAAAATTTAAATAGAGATTATTTAAAAAGTAAATTGGAGTTATAATCTTGCATGGGAATTAACATGTGTCAACAACATAGGGGTTAGTGCATCAATTAAGCACAAGGTGTCTACAATTCTATGACTCATCAAAAAAGAATTGGAAAAGACCCATGCTTAGTTGGTGACACCTTTCAGCAGTTTCAAGAAGCAATCCAAAGTTTTCTTGAGAGCTCTTGAAATTCAGGCATTCATAGAAGCTTAAATGAAAAGCTTAATGGAAGCTACAAGCTGAATGGAAGCTACAAGCTTAATGGAAGCCTCGAGCTACAAGCTAAAAAAAAATAGAAACTTCAAAGCTTACATGCATGGGAGAAGATTCATATGCTCATATATTTTCTACTTGCTTCTATGCTCCTAGCTCTTCTAATCACTTGGAGGATTCGATCGGCTTGGATTCTTGGAAGAATTGTGAATGATGGAGAAAGAAGGGATTTTCTATGGACTTCTAAGGCATGGAAAATTAGCATCAGTGTCCAGGTGCACTCGTGATACTCTCATATTCCCTTTGCACTCTTTCTCTTCCTGTCTTCATCGTATCTGTTTTATGTGTCTGAATACTCTTTGTATTTGAAATTGGAATCTAGATATTTTATTTGAATGAGAAGAAAATAATAGAAAAATCCTAGATCCAATTAAGGAGAAATAATTAGATCTTAATTGGGTTTGGGTTCGAATTTATATTGTGAAATTAGATAGATAAGATTTGAAATAAAAATAAAAATTCTAAGTTGAAAATTCGTATGATTAGATGTAATCTTTCTATCAAATTATATTTTTAGATGCGTATGGACAAACCTATTAGATGGATGAATGGGTAAATTTAGAGAACAATTATTTTAAGAGGAAATTCTTAATTCATCACAGATTGTCCTATCGCTGCCCCTTGGATAGACCCGAACTCAGTCATTCATAACTTTTTATCATGATCAAATTTATTCGATCGCTCTAGTTAGAATTGGCGCAACTTGACCCTCTTCAACATATTTAAATTTCAGCCTGATCCAATGGTTCATTAGGAAGATATGGCCGTCGTACTGGGACTATTTTATTCAAGGACAAATATTTCTCCATTTCCCATAACCAAGAGTTCTTTATCCTTAAACTTCACAAAAATAATATATCAAAGCATGAAATGAATTAGAGATATTATTGAAATCTTCCCTTATTAGAATCTTATTAATATGCATTAGTTTTATATGGTTTATTATCTAATCTAATTAAATCAAATTTAATTAAGATTAATTAATAGTAGAAGAAGTGTAATTAATTATTAGTCAATCTAAGTAAATGGATGAGAGAAAATTAAAAGAAAAGAGATTTTAATATAGTTTATTTAGTGGACTTTTTATAATGTATATTGGATACTATTTAATATATAATAAACAATTTTAGAGTTGTTTAATGAAGATGATAATGTAAAGAATTTGAAAATTATTCATGTTAAAATCTACAATGAGTCTTATTGGTTTGTGATAGGGATCTCTTTCAAACAACGTTTATATAGACAAAATATTATTAGAACAATTAGAAAATGGAGTTTAATGGTTGATTTTAATATTGATTAAACAATTGTAAGATGATAATTTATATTATGTTAATTTAAATTTAGAAACTCTGAATGATATTGGATTAAGACTGAATTATTATGTTATTGGTTAATACGTTTGAATACCTTAATGGAGTTAAGAGTTAGCCAAATATTAACTAATGAGTTTATGGAAGGATTCTATAGATCAAGTATGTATAGTTTTGATGAGTTTATTATTTATTAATGTTTGTTGAGTCTAACAAACTATTAATAAAGAATAGTATAAATAGTTTAAATAGTTATCAATTAATACAATCAAAGTTAATCTAGAGGAGATTAGTTAATGATTGAAGTACTGTAAAAGATATTAATCAAATTTAATTAGTTAATAATTTGGAGGAGTATTAATTAATTGAATCAACGTACATAGGAAAAACTTATTTGAGACAATAATACTTGGTATTGGAGATTTATTATAACTTATTATTATTAAAATAAAAATGGGAACATGATGAATGTGGTCATTATAGATTTATTAATAAGATTTCCAATATAGTTTGTCATTAAATATTAGCAAGTTATTATTATTGAACTATGAATATGAACATTTGTGTATGGTTGACTTTTAGTTATTAGTCAACTAATATTCATTGGGTTGATGGTTTGGTTGTAAAATTATTAATTAAATCAATTAACTAGAGTTAATTGGATTTAATTAATAATTAAGTTATGTAATAGAGATTTAATTGATATAATTTTTTTAATGAGATTGTAGATTATCTATATTGAAGTTGATAAGTCTTATGACTTGAATTATGACTTTAGATATTATATGATTGTCAATGATGATAACGATTGAATTAAGAGGCTTAAATTTTAATAATATTTAATTAAGTCTTAATTAAGAATTATTAGAATGATAATAGGTCATGGATGGTGTACCTATGTTAATTAATGAATTTAATTGATCATTTCAATAAAGTTATAATCTCTTATTCGAAGAATGATAATTGGTTCTCTTATAATATAACGAATAATGATCCTAAAAAAGTTGAAAGGTTAATCAATTAGAATATGGATCATGGTTAAATATAAAGGACAATTTAATTAAGGTCAATGATGATCAATTTAGTGAATATTTATCTTAAGTTATTCTTAGAATGTAATTCTTAATAATGGAAGGGTAATGCTATCAGGGAACAATTGGGTTGACTTGTAGGTCAAATGATAAATCCTATACACTAAAAGTATACTTGCAAACAGAAAACTGAAAACCCCTACACATTATTCAACTATGTAAATTTAGTAAACCAAAACATGTGTTTGCATCATGTATTTTATATGCTTCTTGTTTTGGGTTTTGGGTTGACTAGTGTTGACCAGTCCTAGGTTGTTACCAGAGGCTCAGGGGTTATGAGATGTGATGGCATGTTGATCTTATTTGGTCTTGATCTTTATAAGCCCAACCATGGTTATGTGATCGTATGGTCTATGAAATGTTTCTATTTGTTCTTCAGCCTTCATGTGTGAAGCTGAGATGTATATATATCTGAGATTCTTAAGCTAATCATTTTTGAGTCATTGATCAGTTATCCTTGAATTATTTTCTAGTCGCCATGATGGGACTGAAATATGGATTTATTTCTTGGTGATGTCATGTTGTGACATGTTTGACTCAACCATTTTGGAGTCTTCGATCAGTATGATTTTGAGATATTCTTGGTTGCTTGTTGATAACCATTTATCTTGAGATATATTTTGGCTATTGAGAACCAATTGATACTTATGATTATCAGTGATGCCTTCAGTTGCCAATAGAGAACTGTTGTGGTCATGATTTTTTATGGATGCTTTTTCAGATGCTCATGGAGATTTGATGATTCTTATCTTGGAAATTTGATGATTTTTATTATGGATATTTGATGCTTTTATGCATATTTGATGATTTTATTATGGATTATCTTTTGTGATTTTGAGATTTATGATTCCATGAGCTTAGGGTAGGTAATCTACTTGTAGTGTCGGGAAGTGGCTTGCAATGGGGGCTGGGGCCCTAAGTGGCTGCCAGGGTAACTCATTGTAAGTTTAGTTAATAAGTGATAACATTTACACACTAAATGGGGATTAAATGAACCTAAAAGGATAATTGTTTTGATGTTCTCGCCCATGCCTTGAGTGCTTGTATAGGCTAGGATGGGAGTAGTGAGAACGCATGGTTGTGACCATGCATTCCGTAGTATGCCTCGTCAGTATGAGAGGATACTAGTGGATGCATGAGATCAGTATGGACCCGTGGAGTTTAGCTAATTTCCAGGTTAACTTGTACGTGATAATTGCAATGACACTTTTTCGCTTGTAGAATAGGTTTCCTACATGTCTTTGTGTGCCTCTGGGAATTAGATGTCGGTTTTCTGTGATGGAACCTTTGAGTTAGTATACTTTTAGGATTCCTGAACTTTTTATGCTTTGTGTATTGATATCCTATTTGGGACTTGAGATTATCTCCATAGCATGGGGGGAGTTGACCAATTAGGTTCCACGCAGTGGGGTGGTAGTGTATTTTCACTCTTATCATTTGAGATCCATCCGAGACACCGTGGCTGGAGTATCCTTGGTTGGTATTTATTCTTCATTATGTTCTTGGAGCATTATGATAGATAATATACCTTATGATGGATGTATTTATTGGTATGTTTCTTATATTGATGATTAACATATGTTAGATGATGGTATCCTATGCTTTACTTTGCATGTTAGTAGAATTTTTTAGGAGTGACATTCCTACTATGTTAATATCGATGATCTCTTTGGTTCTTTGGAATGTTATGCATGGAGGGATGGCTAGGATCCAGGATGGTATAATGATGCTATTTACGGTTGGAAGGAACCATGCACTTAGTTATTTATGTTTGTGATATATGGTTACATTTTGTGATGGATGATGATGATGTATCATGTATGATATGTGATTTCATTTACTTTAATTGCATCATGGATTAATATTGGATGATGATGTACTATATTTACATGGAAGTTTATTCTTTTAAGCTTTTTCATACCCTGTGATATGTACAGTGGATGATTGAGCTAAACTAAAATATAATTACAAAAAGACACTTGTATATTGTTTAAGTACATTGGATGTATCATTGTTATTTCATAAGGATGGGATGTTAGATGAATAGTTAATTAGGATGTGATACAACGTTAAGGGATCTTTAAAGAATGTAGCCTATTATGTATACATGTTATGTTTATTTTCATTTGAAATATTGCTATTGCTTCTACAAATGTTATGAATGGCTTTATCTTTCATGTTAAAAAAAAAAAAATTGTTTGGCAAACTTAGTAAAATTCTTTGGATCCCTTGGCAGGGCATTACATTTTGTGTACATTTTGATATTCGAGACTTTGATATTTTGATAGATTTAGATAGATAGTGGATTTTCCTTATCTATGGATTTGATACTATTGCAGTGTTGTACATTGTATGTGTTTAAAGAACTTTTTATTGTATAGGAAGTATTCAAACATATTTGGGAGCAGTTCTATGATATAATATTACTAGATTTTGATGTGAGGCAAAATGTTAATTTTTAGTGTATGGATGAATATTAGTTTGATTGTGATGCTGATGAAAGGAAAGGATAGTTAATCTAAATTATGTTAATATAGATATTATTGTTATCTGCATTTACATTACGTATGCTTATTTGATTCCTTGGACTAGTGATGCTCGAGTTTGATCTGTAGGAAGTGGAACCATGGAAACTTTATGAGGAAACAAGGCATAGACACATGTTTAATGACTCTCCCAAGGTGAATCTTTGCAAGATTCGTAAACATCGTTGTGCCATGCTTATTTTGTGAACGTGTGATGCATGTGTGTGGTATGTTTCTCATGTGTAGATTTTGAATGTGTTATGTGTGGCATTTTAATGTATTTTGTGTGTGTCACTTAACATGTGTGCTTGTTATGGGAAATGACATGTTATTTGTCAATGGATCATGTAGCCACCTTGCTCCATGTTATATACCTCAATTAAGGAATTTGATTATTGTCTTAGTTAAGAGAGGACAAGGTTGTCACCTAAAAAAAATAAAATGGAAATTTGAATTACCTAGCTTTAGGAGGGTCATAGAGTAACTCTAAGGCCAATTGTGATTAAAATTAACCTTACCCATGTTAGTACTATAGGGTAGGGGTTATTAATGACCTTTATGGTGTCTAGTGGACTTAGGAGACCCCATGAAAATGACATTCTTCATTGAATCCGAAAATAAGAGGGTTATAAATAGAGGCATGGCTAAACATTGAAGCTCACTTGGCAACTGTCTACTTTTAGAGAGTAATAAGGTTGAAGAAAGAGAAGGGAGCTCTACTGCAAGTATTCATTACCTTTCTTGGAGGAAGGTTAGTAACATGATCCATGAAGTCTCTTCATTTTTGCATGTAGGTTAGAATGGTGTTTTCATTGCATGACGAGATTGTGGTGTCTTGTGGTGTATTTGTGAGTAGATCTTGTTGTATGTTGCATGTGGGTAGTGTTGTGGGAGTCTTTCTTGATTTTTTTGTTTCATGTTATATGTCTTGTGAATTTGGGTGTGAGGCATCACTCACCCTTGGGAGGGAAGAGATGCCTGGGGTGAAGGGGTTAGTTGGGCTCATAGATGGAGTTGAGGAGTTCTCCCTTGTATGGAGATGGTTGAATATGTTTTTATGGCATGCAAATTATCTTTCTCACTTGCATCTTGGGAGGTATAAGGTGGTATGAAGAAGGGAAGATGCTGATTGCCCCGAAAGGGCATTTTGATATTGAAAAGATGTGCAAATTGTGAATAAAGGCTAAAAAATCCTCCTCATGATTAGAGCCCACCTTCACCCATTTCTTGAGTCATTTGTTGAATCTTTGTGCACAACCTTAGAAGGGATGTGTTGAGATGTCTTGTGTTAAATTTGATTTTATTGTGGTGTATCTGTATGGCATGGGAATGTGATGAATGCAACCATTTATGTCTTGTTTCCTCGAGCTCGGTGGGTGGCCTCCTTGAGGCCTAAGTTGGGAGGTGAGCCTCCATGGTTCCCTATTTGTTTCCTTATGCAAGTATTCATTTGGAGAGTATTGAAAGCTTGATGGCATGAAGTCATTTTCTTGCATTGAAAGAGATTCATTAGTATTATGTTGAAATAAAAAGATTAATCTCCACTAGTTATGTGAAGGGATTTGTATTGTATGAGTGTAGTGTTGTCTCTAATCTTTGTGACCAAAGGGGAGAGTTTGAATAATGTATGTTCTAATAGTTCTTTCATGGTGTCAAACTTGTTATGATCATCTCTTTATCTTTGGATTATGTTTAGCATTGTGTGGACAGTTTTATAATAGTTGATGTTGTAATACCAATTCTCCATATGGAATAGTTGAAGAAAAGTATTTGTAATTTGGTGTATTTTGAGGTAATGATCTGAATGTTATCATTGATATTCTTATTCTTGTTTTCAACTTCATAAGGAAAATTTAATCGTATGGAAAATTTTGTATTGTTTTGATCTTGTGGCTAAATAGGTAGTGGCTTAATATGAAGTATGAATGGTAGATTTAATTTAAGTGATATTAATGTGGTGAAGCATGATGATTCTGAAATTTAGGATCAATTAACTCCATTTAATTGTAAGTAGATCTATTAAAAAAGAAGAGAAAGTTGCCTATTTTAGCTTGTTAATTTCTAAATGGTTTTATAATCAATGTGATGTTCGAATAATATTCATCACCACCTAAATTGTTGAGAAATAATATGTAGAAATTCTAAGCATAAAATTAAACTCTAAACAATCTGCCAAGCACACAAAAAGCACTCTGGAAAATATATGGACAAGAGCAAAAGACCCCCTCTTCAATTATAGACAATTAAAATATTCAAATTACAATAAAATAATATAAAACCTATAACCACCGTGTCACCAAATTCAATTCATAATTACAAGGATATCATAAAATATCCACAAGCAAATATGTTTATATTATTTCCTTACGAGGACGGTCAGGTAATTAAGTTGTGTCAGAACTTGTCTTTAGAAAGAATCAAATTAAGCATAAAGCACTAATCCAATCATGTGAAGTGGTCACATCTTACTCCATGCTCCTAGGTCGAATGGAGAGTAACCTAAACAAGTTTGCACAAGTTAATATGGTGACATCACTTTTGGATCACATTAAAACCCTCACCTTACCTTGTCGTTCACAACTTGCAAACTCACTAAAAATGGTAGTTGAGGCTGTCATATCGTGCTTCCCACATTCCTTTTTCCACCCAAGCCATGCTGAAAATGTGGCAGCAGATTTAAGGGGGAGGCAACCATCCAAAAATGTAGGTGGGAACTTTAAATTTTAAAAAAAACACCACCAACACACCAAAGTTCCATCCTAAGTCAAAGTCCTCCCTTCCCCATAAGAATAGGGTGTGCTAATAAAAGCTCTTCCTACCCACTCACGCCGAAGAAAACAATTCTTGCACATACTACAAGAAAAACATAAAGTTTGAAAGTTTAGGTGGGTGTTAAAGCTTCCAAACTATAATCTAGGGGGTAGCTTTAACATAGAGTTTAGGATTATATAGGAATTAATAAAATAAGAAGAATGTAGTCTTAAAACTCAAATCACAAGTGGGGTAAGTTGTATGCTAAATTATGTGGATTGTTTGTTAGGTTTGGGATCAAGCCTAGTGTAGAATAAATAGGAAAAAAGTGTTGTAATGGGTCATAAAAGAAAATTATTATAAGAAAAACGTTGGTTATCATATATAAAGTGGATAATGAATTTTAATGTTGTCCCAATTTTTACATCATGGTAATTAGGATAACAAGTAGTAGGACTTTAATTTAAGAAATGTAGTGAATTTTGGAGTTAATTTCCAAAGTATACATTACTTTAAAGATAATTTGCTTATAAATTTAAGGGGTTACATGTCAAGTAAGAATTATAATAGGAGTTGCATAATATCAATAGTAGGAATAAGTGGAGATAAAATTCAAGAAAATATTAATAATAATTAACATAATAACAATAACAATAAAGTAAAATAAAAATAAAAACTATTGGTTATGTTTTCATCTTGTGAAAATTGTGGCATGACACAAGGATGAAGCTCAAACCCAAAATAACTAGAACAATGCCTTATCTATTGGGCTATAGAGTCACATGAGGAACCATTTTGCAAAGGGGGAATGAACACCAAAAATAGAATAATAAAAAGAAAAACCAAGATCAACAAAAACTGACAATAGCACACCAAAAATGGGACAACTTATATACAAAAAAAGGTATCACACTACACCTTTTACTGATGATAATGCTTTAAGTGTTTCCCATTTTAAGGTATGGGAAATTTGGTACCACTGAGGTATGATAAAATAAAGGAGTTTTTCCCACATACCTCTTTGATTTGAAATGGGCCTCTCCATAAGGAATCAAACTTTCCATGTAAACGCTTTGGCTCTCTTGCTTATCCCAAATTAGGACAAGATCATTCTTGATACACCCTATATTTAGATTTTTTATCAAACAACTTCTTTACTTGGGATTGATGTTCTCATATCCTATCTACAACCACATCTCTTTCCTCTTCCATTTTGGTTAAATATAATATTCTCTTTTCAGATCATCTTTCAATTCATGATTTTCAATAGCCTTCTATAGCTTCAAAGTAGTTTACTGTAGAGGAAAGGGGAAAACTACTTCGGTACCATATAGGATCTCAAAGGGAGATAGTCCTATTTCCCTCTTCTTAGTGCTACAATCTTCCCATAGAACATCATACACATGTTTGTGCCAGGACCTCTAATTAACATCTATTGATTTTTGCACAATGGATATAATATTTTTATTGCTTGATTCTGCTTGACCATTTCCTTGTGCAAAATAATCTAATGAATGAGAGAATGATTCCATATTGACAGAAAAAGGTTGACATTTCCTAGGAGGAGAAGTTTCTAGCATTGTCGAAAACAATCTTGTTAGGAACCCCAAACCTAACCAAAATATTTTGCTTGATGAAACAACACACCACTTCTAAAGTTGTTTCCTTGAACAAAATGGCTTCTACCCACCTAGTGAAATAATTAGTCACTATTAAAATGTGAGTGTGTCTGATAGTAGATGGAAGATAGATAGGACTGATATAGTCCAGACCCCATTGTTGAAAGGGTTCTTTGATCACTATCAATTTCAATGGGAGTGCCACTAATTTAACTCTCCCTTTAAAATATTGACAAGATTCACATCTCTTGCCTCATTCTTCTACATCTTTGAACATTCCATGCCAGTAAAAATAGTTTCTCAAAATTTTATAGGCTATTATAGATGCTGATTAATGACCTCCACATGCTTTGTTATGAAATAGTTGAGGCAACTCCTTTCTTTGCTCAGAATCCACACATCTTAGGAAGGTACCATCTATTCCCTTCTTGTACAACATGTCACCCTAGATAATGTACTTGACGGATTTCAATTTTAGCATCCTCTTTTCTTTGGGTGATAGATGAGTTGGGAATTCTCTATATGTCAAAAAATAGGTGATATTAGAAAACCAATTATCAACATTATCGATGAACAGAACTAATCATATTTCTTTCTATCTCTTCTTCATTCTTGGAAGATCCTTCTGCAATAGCTTTACACAAATCCTTTCCTCTGACAAGCTTTTTAGGTTTGATATTGAGATCATATTCTTGTACTTTATCTATCTAGGAAGCTCTTTTATTCACGCCAATCTCCTATTGTGTTAGAATATTTCTCACTGCTAAATTAGGAACAAATACCTTGCAGTGAGAGTTTACGATGTAAAACCTAAAGTATTTCATTTCTCTGACTAGAGTGTATGCATTCGTTTCTATCAAAGAATAATTAAATTCATGTTTCTTAAGAGGGACACTCATGAATGTTATCAATGCCTCAGAATTATCTTTGTCAAGTTGAGTGAGTAAAGAAGATAAAGTGTTTTGAAATGCAAAACAATACAAATGAATTTTTTTAGAAAAATTTGGATAGGAAAGTGTAGAGGCATTAGCAATCATAGCCTTAATTTGTTCAAAAGAAACATTACCTTCTTTTTTCCATTTAAAACTTATATTCACTTTCATCATATCCATAATTGACTTCATAATTTTGGAGAAGTCTAGTACAAACCTTCTTATGAATTTTATCTGCCCAAAGAAAGATCTGACCCCTAGTTTACTCATGGGAAGTGATAACTATTGGATAGCTTTCACCCTTTTAGGGTCTATCTAAATACCCTATTTGGAGATAATGTTTTCAAGTAGTTTTCCTTCTGTAATTCCAAATATAGACTTCTTAGGATTCAAAATGCCTTCGGTTTGACACCAATGCAAGATAGATTCTAGATGATGCACACAATCTCTTATATGTTTAGAAAACATTGTAAGATCATCAAGGTACATGACAATGATCTTATTCTTGAGATCTATAGATGAATAATCCATTTCTCATTGAAAGGTGGCTCTAGCATTTATCAAACCAAAAGGCACACATTTGTAGGAAAACATACCCCATTGAGTGATAAAAGTTATTTTATGTTGATCTTCCAATGCAACAATGATATGATTATAACTAGAGAAACCATCTAACATTGACATGAGCTCAGAACCAGATACCAACTAAAAAATATGATCCATGATGGGGAGCCCATAATTATCTTTAAATGATGTCTAATTCAAATTTCAAAAATTGACACATATCCTTATCTCACCATTCTTCTTCCTGATTGGGATGAAATTGGCTACTCATGTTGAAAGGTGGATAGGGTAGATAGTTCTTGCTTAAGAATTTTATCAACTCCATTGAATATAGCATTAAAGTGAACTTTAGATTGAATTGCCTTTGTTTTTGTCAAAAGAGAGTTGAGCTAGGTTTCAAAGGAATCTAATGTTTAAATTTTCCATTCATGAATTCCTTTAAATTTTCATAACCCCAAGCCAAAACATCTTGGGGAACCTTTAAAAAATTCATTAATTCTTCCTTTTCTTCTAAAACTTTATTTACTTGATTATATTTTTGAGCACTTTGTCTACACCTTGAGCCAAGTGTATTTAAATTTAAAATGATGTCTTCCTAGGTGTCTTAGAAGCCAAGATTTGGTTGGAGAACTAGAAAAATGTTCCCATGTCGTAGCACCATCTTGTTTCATCATAGGAAACTATCAATCTTTCTTGCTTAGTCTCCCCAATAGAGTTACCAAAAATCTATTGGTAAATAGATTTGTCAATTAAAAATGGCCCAACAGAGTATATGTGGCAAATTGTTCACTATAGTTGGTCGATAGCCCCTTGGTATATGGCCTTCCTCAGCATTTAGAGGGGCAGCTCCCTCGTATGATGTAATGTTGAAATTTTTCAAATAAAGATGAAATAAAACTTTAAAGATCAATAGAAAGCCATTGATGAAAAATGCACCAAATGATTTCAAAGCTTTCCTAGACTAACTTAAACTCCTAATAAGAACAATCAAGATCTACACTTGAGAATTACCACTAGCACAATGTTTATCCAATGATTCATCAACATCTACACAATACCATGAAAATTCTCATTGCAAAGAGAATCAACATTTCTAAAAATTTAGATTTTGAAAGAAGAGTACTCAAATAGCATTTTCCTTTGTTTTTCTATACCAAGAACATAACAAAGATTTTGTACATACTTTCCAGAATTTGTCTTCTTATCAAAATTTTAGCATAAGTGTTCCCTTATTCTAAAAGTCCAAAAATTCCCTTTACAAAGCCAAAATGATATTGTTTATAGACATCAAGGTTAAGAACTACTCCTTTATGGTTAATAACTACCTCCCAATTATGTGTTTTGGGATGGGTTAAATAACCTCTACAAAATTAACCCAGAATGAAACAAGTCACTGATTATAGAGATAGGGAATTAAAATCATTACATCACATGAAGGATAAGGTATTGACCTTATCAAAATGGTATAAACAAGAGAATCTCTCTTCTTTAGTGAGATGAATCCCCACTATGTAAGATCAAAAAACTTCCAATTCAATTAGGATTATGTGTTCAAATCTACAAAATAGAAAACATTGTTAGAAGAAATAACTGGCATTTTCTCATCTTTGACATTTTGTCAACACTTGGAACCTAAGAAAGTATTGAATTATCATCTTTGCACAAGCATTAATTAAAATTTTCCATCATTAGAAACTCCCAAGAAGAATTCTTGATAAAATTTATGAATCTCTAAGTTATTCTCTCAAACTATGACATGTTTTCCTTGCCTATTCACATAGTTTATACTTCATAGAAGTTTCATCATCAAACTCCCCTTAGTCAATTTTTTTTTTTTTGTACAAATTCTTAATTCCCTACCCTCAAATGACATCCCATTTGATCATACTATTCCATGAGCTGGAGACTCTTTTCATCATGTATGAGAACCACTAACCTTGTGTGTCCAAGATAAATATTTGGCATGGTAGAAGAGAAATCTTACAACTAGTTGGTCAAATGTTTGATTCCTTACATATCCACTTCACTTTTGAATTATATGATGAAATCCTTTAAATATTCCCACACATAGTCATTATGGCCTTTTTTCAACCATCAATCATTGAAGACCAAGGAATAAAAGGAATTGAATCATTATATCAAACATTTAGCTACTTTCTTTTCTCTTACATATTGGGTTGTAAGATTTTCCATAATATTTCTCATCATGATGGAGTTGTAGTAGTTTCCCCAATATTGAGATTATTACTTATTCTAGACCTTGTACAATGAAGGAATTATGTCATATAGATCATAATTACATTTAACTTGGCTATGCTTCTACATTCACATGTATTGCTTGCTATCAATGATGGTATTTGGTTTGAGTTTTGTGACATCATTTTGCATCCAAAATTAGTTGCATATGAGTGCACTTATTTTAGATATACTTACTCCGCCAAAATTTCAACTCTTGGACCAAAACTATAATGGTGACATTGACATCTATTCATGGATGTCATGAGGGAAGGAAAATTAGAGAGAAGCATTTAGTCAAATAGTCTACACCCCTTTCATGTGTTTTTATACTATGCACACACGTCATCTAATGTGGCCTCCAACATTTGTAGGGAGAATACATTGAGTAGTTCTTTTTCTCACAAAACATACACTTTACCATGCCAAAGGCAATAATGGTATTTTGAAAAATAGTTTACTCTTAAACAATGATAGTAATGCATTTAATCCATTTGATCAAATAAGTCAGATGTGTTTGAGGTTATTACAACTCCATCTTGGTTTCATGGCACTATCTATTTATGCCACACACATTGTCTCCCATTTTTTTTATGACACACCCACCTATGTTTCACACTCCCATTTGAAGAAGGTTGCAAAATTTGAAATCACCTAATGTTTTTGGTTGGAGCTATGAGAGAATTTTTTCGAACAATTCATGTTCCTTGTTTACAACACTAGGTGCGGTCAATGTAAAGGGATTTTGAATTCTAGTTACAAAAAAACATTCATCCTCCTTGTAATGATCAATGGTCTAAATCTTTCTAATTACTAAGTCAACTTCTATAGCCACCATATGTTGTGATGTGTCTTAACCAAATATTGGTATCATTGATCCAATAGTTATGTTTCTTTTTACTCTTCTAACATTCAAAGCTAGCTTCAAACATTTGGATTGGTATGTCATCACCAATAACCAATTCTCTAATTTTATTTAATATCTTTATAGGTAGGACAAAGGAAATGGTATGCATAAGCTTATATCATATATCTTCCATGCATCCCAAATTTGGCTTAGAGTTCTTTGATGAGAAGTAATAATGGGTATTAATTGGGCACATTTAGTCAAACACTCATCACTTCTCTTCTTCCATTGATGCATTATAGGTTGCAAGTTGGTAGAGGAGTAATTTTTCAAACAAATCACATACTTCCTTGCTATTGTTACTCATATGCCACTGATCTCCACATGTGCAACTTGGGTGGAAGATAAAGTGTGTCAAAGGAATCTCGACATTGGGATATTGTCTTCAATTCATAGGTATTGTCTTCATTTAGTGAAAGATGATAGCCGACGTGATGATTTCAAATCGGATCCTCTTTCTGTGCAAAAAAATTACTCTATTTGAAGAATTTTAAACCTTTGGATAGTGAGGTTAATAACCACCTCTAAAATATGCATTTTGGAGCTCAACATTAACCTTTGAGATGAGAGGTTACTTGGTTAATGATGTGGGAGGAAACACATGTTTTGGAAACTTATCTTAACCTTTCTAATGGAGAGGTCAATATTTTAAGATGAGACATGTTTTGGAGCCTAAACCTTAACCTTTTTAGATGAGGTTAATGGTTAATGATTTATTTGGAAACATATCTTAAACTTTTTGATGGAAAGGTTAAGATTTTAAGATGAGTTTTGGGATTCTTCATTAACCTTTGATAACTTGAGACTCAAGAACTAGATTTGTAAAATTGGACAAAGACAACACAGATGCATCGAGCTCAAAAAATGATTAAAAATGAAATGGATAATTGGTCCTTTCAAAGCTTGAATTTTTGATACATTTGAACTTTTCTTACTCCAAATAAAGATGGATTTTTATTTTTTTTGCAATTTGACAAGTACAAGAACCATGGAAACACTATTTTTTGATATGGCGATGAAAAAATTAAACCAAAGAGATATAAACAACAAAATAAGAGAGAGAATTGGAGAAGATAATATTTTCATTGATTGATTGAATGAAATACAATTGCTTCTATTTATAGAGACCTTGACATTTTTTTGGAACCAACAAAATCTCAACTTACTCCACAAGTGGATGAGGAAATAAGGTAAAATGTGATAGAAGTGGTAGTTTAGTCAGCTATGAGTGGTAGTTTATTCAACCACCATTCATAGAGTAGCAAATTTGAATAATAATATGCAATTTGGTTATAATGTTCAAAAAAATACTAATTATTTTTGTACATACCTTGCTCATACAAATTTAAAATAAACATTGGAGAAATTACAACTCTAACAATGACGCTAGACTTAGGAGTCCTTTTAGTGTCATTCTTATTTTCTTTGTTTTCCCTAATAATAAAAAATTAAGATTTGTTTAAAAAAAATATTGAGACTATTTTTTTAGTCCATGTTGATTCCTACAAAATCATAAGTTAATCCAATTTTGCCTCGCATTCTCAATGACTGATTAGGGTTTATGCATTCTCACAGAACTTCTTTTTACCCAAATTAGTTTCCATAAAAAATGTTTTTTGTCATACTAAATTTAAAAATGACTAAAACTTGACTATATATTTGATCCTATAAAAAAATAACTATGAACATAGTCCTTATTAAATGAAAATTTTGTTAGGATGAAAATATTTCAAGCTAATATAAGCAGTACTTGGACTATGTACTCAGAAAACTATCTTTAATGCAAGAGACAGATGAATTTGTATACTACTAGATTTAAAAATAAGATGAACATATTAAATATGTATGACAAACACATTATTCATGCATGATTTTATTAAATAAATGTTTAAGCTACAATAACAATGTGGTTAGATTACTACTGCTTGGCATTTTCATTTATATGCACATACTTACAAACCAATTTCTAACTAGCTATATTTTCTACTATTTATATGTACATATAGAAACTCAAATGTTTGAATGATTAACTTCACAAATTCTCCAACACTTCCCTGGATATACTTTAAAGATAGGACAAGGAATAATGAATGAAAGGGAGTAGAAAACAAGGAATAATGAATAAGTAAAAGTCAGATCCTATTAATAATAGAGAATAATGAATCAAAGGGAGTGGAAAGGAGAAATCCTAATGGCCTTCAAAGAAAGAAAATAGGAGAACAAAAAAATCAAATGTTCTTCAAAACTCTATATATAAGTCTAAATGAAGAAAAAAGTTTAGCTTCAAAAATTAATAAATGTAAGAACATTATCATCAGTTATGTTGGAAATATTTAAGACTATGCTAAGTTATTGAGAGGGGAGGGGTGAATTAGTAACTTCTAGAACTTCAACAATGTCAACTCTTAATCCAATAATCTAATTAGCATTTGATCCATCACATATAATTTGATCTAATTACATGCTCCTTATACTATTGTAGCCTTTATAATTCACTCTTTCTACACTTTCTTTGATTATATTACCTTACATTACATTCACATTCACATTATTTTTCATACTTCCACACTTTTGATATGATACAATACATTACATATATACCAATCCAATTATACAAATTACAAAGTCGACCATAATACAAGTTGGCACAAATATTACAAAGTCAGCCCACATGAAGACCCTCGGGTTCTAAAGACTGACTTGGTAAGGTTCTAATACTCGACATCCACTATCAATGCTCAACATTGTCATGCACTTGGTAGATGTAGATGGTTGATCCATACTAATCACTTCCAAGCATTCTTGAACTTGATCTATATTGGTGACTCAGTAGATACTATGAAACTCATCATATAAACTAAATCACTTGTTTATCATAGGAAGACTCAGTAAACATTATCACCTTGAGCTCAGTATAAAATGAGTGACTTGGTTAACACTGAGTAACTTAGTTAATACTGGACTCACATCACATATACTGCAAACTCAATGAACACTGCATAGCTCGACTTGCACTAGTCAACTTAGAATACACTAAGATGCATGGTTTACACTACTAATCTTCACTATAACTATGACTACTTGGTAACTAGTGGAATTTTTTTAAAGGACTTGGTAGCAACTGTAGAACTTGACAATAACTAAAAGTCTTAGAAAACACTAATAGTTTTACAATAAGCTTGATAGCTATATATAATTTGAATAAGTGTGTGTCACTAATAACAAACTTGATTAATATGTCAACAATCTCCCCCTTTGGCATTAGTGACAAGAACACTTATAAACCAAAACTAAATTCAAAAAGTTTCCTAAATACCTTTTATCCATCACCTTGTAAGGTATATATCTGTACATGAAAAGGTTCTTTCATATAGTATACTATACATCTGATTGCTATATACAGCATATCTTACTCTACATATCTTACTCCCCCATTGTTTTTACAACTTATTGCATGTTCTACCCCATAACATATATCTTTCTCCCCCTTTTTGACACTAATACTGAATATTTATTCTATTTATTTATATAGTAACACCATAATGAGATAAAAATTATGAATGTATCTTTAGAATGATTGCCAAGGTTTCATCCCAATTGTCTTGTAGGACCTTACATGTGTGAAGTGCAATTTGGACTTCTATTAATAATTCTATCATATGATCGACTATGGAGAAGTTATTGTCATGGATGAGAATTTTTTAAAATTCAATATGTTTCTACAATACATGCATGTTGGGAAGAATCAAATTTTTATTATCTATAAATGTGGATCTAATTCTTGCTTCTTCTCTAAGAAATTTTGCTTACATATCAGAGAAAAATATTATTTTCTCAAAATGTGCAAAGCTTGAACTAGTGTCAAGTTGCAACTATTGAGTGCTTGACTTCACATCTTCATCTATTTTGGAGAATTTGTCCTTTATTTCCTTAGTGAAATTAGAAACATCACATAACTTTCCAAAAAGTGATGACACATTTGCAACAGATGCTTCAAATTGCCCAAAATTGTAGATAGTTCTACTTGATATATAGCTATCTACTGAGAAATGTGCTCCAACACTTTGTTATCAAACTTCTTTTCTGACTTATGCACTAGCTTATCTTGTCCATCGGTATCTTCATTACATTTTTGGACTACCTTTGCTAGCTGATACAAAATAAGTTGTGAAGAATCAACCTGAATACCCATGGCCTCTGCCAAAATGTTATTTGCATCTTCAATTATTTTAAATTCCTTATCCCTCTCCTCTCTTAGTATTTTTTGTTTAGCCTTCTTCTAGAGAAGTTCACCAAATGACTGCATTTGGTCTGGAGTAAGCTTGGAAATGTCCCAATTTTTGATTATAATTTCCTCATCTAAATAAATTTCTTCCTCCATTTCTTTTCCTTTTACCAAAAATTTTGTGCCCAATTGAACCTTGGGCTAAACTATCCTTATAGTTAATGGTAATGTACCTAGAATAGAAATGATTGTAGACATACTAGGACTAGTTGTAACAACTAATATTGTACTTATTGAAGGAATATTTATAGAAATACCTAAAGAATCCAAAATTAATGTGCTCAAAACTAATTTACTCAAAACTAAAGTAGCCAACTCAGTTGATGAAGGAAGAGTTTGTAGCTCAGAAGATGAAGTGGAGGTCACTTCTGTCAGTGATGTACTGAGCTAAGTGGGAGCAAAGAGTGACTGGACATTTGGATTGGCACTGGTGGTCACAATCAAAATTGTTGGGGTTGTCCCCATGCTTGATGTTGTTACTCATTTTCTTCGAGAGTGAGGAAGTGAGGCAATGACTATTGTAGCTATCTTAACTAGATTAGTCTCCTCATCATTGTGCTTTGCTTCCTCGGTAGCCTCTTGTCCTTGATCCTGTTCATCTTCTTCATTGTCAAAATGAGTTACTTATTCAAAATTTTCTTCTTCATCTTTCTACTTATCCTCTTCATCATCATCATCTTTAACATCAACTAGAAAATCAATTGATTTATGTAATAGATAGATATTTTTCCAAGTGTTTGTTGCATTCTTTACAACATGCTCAATGTCTTTAATCAAAACTAGACAAGTATTGAAATTTTTCTTCATTTTTCTTCATTTTTCTTCAATGACTCTTTTACCTTTACATATGATATGCTTGGTAATAGCTACCTCAAGGTTTTCCCATATATGTCTTTGATATTTTTCATGGAAAAATCCTATCTTGGATTGATTTTATCGAACAAAATATTAAAAAGCTGAGAAGTAAGCTAGTTTGGTGAGTATTTCCACTTACCCATTTTGTTCATCACTAGGTCTTCAATCTACTTCTTTTCTTCCTTAGTTGTAGTCTCATATTTTTAATGCTTTAAAGTTTTTTATACCTACACCTTCTTGAAGTTATTTTAGTCTATCTTGGAAGGTGGGTGGAGATTTTCTAAATTTAGTATCTTCTCCATCCTTGTCTGATTTCTTCCTTGAAGATCTCCTTATGAATACTGCAATTGATGGCTTTTGTGGCTTGGTGATAATCACCTTGCCCTTCTTCCTTAATGGCTCTTCTTCCTTAGATTTTGCCTCATCCTCTACTTCCCCATCCTCACCTTTTCCCTTGGTCAACAAAATGGTTGAACGAGATTTTAGTTTTGCAATTCTCTTCTTTCCTTTGTTTACTGCCTGAGGAAGCTTTATTTCAAGTTCAATCCTGGATTTTTCTTCATCATGTGTGCCAAAGTATGTTGCTTTAGGATCAACTAGCTCATTCAAAAGAGCTTCAATGATATTTTTAGTTTCATCAATATTAATCTCATAACCAAGAGGTTTTACCCATGCAATTCTAGGCTTAACTACTTGAATGTACACTTTGTCACTTTATATGATATAATAGAGGTACATTTTTTTTCCAAACAATAGTGCCTTTTGAAGGGAAGAATTTCAAAACATAAAAGAATAGACAAGTTAACAAGGAACTAAACTTACACGGGTTATTCTTTGACTTCATTATGTTTTCCATATTTTTTTGAATTGTCTCAACAATAGCTCGAAAAGATCGAATGATAAATTATCCTTTACCACCTTGTATTCCAAGTCCATAGCTTCACATGACACAGTGATCAACTTGCTAGAGCTGTATATCTTGTGCACAATGATGTGAATACCAAACTTCAATTCCATATCTGAAATAGTACTAGTTTTCATTCCTTTGCAATCCCATTCTTCTAGGGTTTTCTTTTCCAATTCTTCTTGACCTAGGGTTTTTGTCATTTTTTCTTTGGCTAGCATTGGGAGACCAGTGATTTGATGAATCATCTTCTTTGTGATCAACACTGGTTGTTTCAATCACAACTATCCATTATGCACCCAATTGAGGATATACCTAATCCATTTAACATTAGATTCATGGGACATGTGAGGGGTGTGAGTTAACCCTTTGGTTTCTAGGTGTTGGTGCTTGTGTTTCAAAACTCTATTCACACAAATCTTATCTAGAGAATTTTCCATTTCCAATGTACCAGTGCCTTGAATAACACAATTGAAATGAGCACAAATATCATTAATCAAAAGTACCTATGGAGGGATTTGAGATTATTCTCCACTCAAATCTAAAGTTTCAATGATTGCAAGAGTGAGCTAAGTTGGTGCTTTCTATTACACTCCACGAACCAACATGTTAGATCCTTACTTAACCTCATTGCTGCTAGATGCCATCTTCACTCAGTAGGGTTTGTGGAAATTCATAATTTTTTGTAGGATATTCTCTCAAATGGCTTGGAAGCTCTGAAGATTGAACTTTGCAATAGCACTTGAAATTTCATGATAAGAAATGACTTTGATTCCATGTCTTTTGTTAAAAAAATTCATAAATGCTTAGTACAAAGGGTAGATTGACTAACATCATGATGATAGACTTTCATCCACTACTTTGCATTGATCATTCAGCAAAGTCTTCATGACTTGGTAACCATAAGCATCTTTATTACTCTTGACCTTGGTTAGTGGATTCTATGACCCAACCTCTCTAGGTAGAAACTTGCACTTGACAATCTCTTTATATGGTGAATACTAATTTGGATCATTGTGTTCTTTCAATCTAGAACTATTTTGGATGTCTTCTTTGATAGCATAGTTCTAGTTCCTTTCTTGAGAACTTAAGTAGAAATAGTAGAGTCACCCAATTCTTGAGTGGCATGATCACCATTTCTTAGACTTGTATCCTTGGTAGACTTTGGAACCCATTGCTGCATCATCTATTTTCAGATGTTATTAGCTTTTGCCTTTTTCTCATCTTCAATTCTACCAGTATTCATGCAGTTCTTGGCAAGGTGACCAAGTTATGTATAAATGAAACATCTTTTAGTAGTATCTCTTTTTCTCAAATGACGCTTTACACAATTTATACCAATGTGTCCAAATTCTCCACAATAATGACATGTACACCAAGTGTTGTAGTCCCAACCAAATATGGCTTTCACAATTTGCTTTATTGGATTCAATATCTTGATTTCGCAATCCAATGACTTGTGTCCATGTTTCTTACATTTGTGACATTTTCCCTCAAATCTTGGTTTCTCCTTGCATTCATTAGCCTTATGACCATGCTTATTGTAGTTGTAGCACTTTCCATCAATTTTTTCTTTTCCATTGCTCCAACATTTTTTTGATGTGTGACCTATCTTAACACAACGATTGCAAGTAGGTTTTTGGTCCTTTTGATCTCCTTTCTTGGATGATTCTCCTTCTTTTGTAGATTGAATTCCTACTTTTCCTTTTTGTCTATAGAGGTTTTGCTCATTCAATTGATTCCTATCTGTTTAGGATTTCACCATTCTTTCATTGAGTTGCCTTTCAAAGTTTAGATCATTTCTCTATTTGCCTTTCAAAATTTAGATAATTTCTTATTCTTTCATTTTCAAATATTAGGCTCATGATTTCGTCATTTGCATTGGATAGCTAATCAATAAGATCTACTTTTTGAAGGGATTGGTTATGGATTTCACCATTCCTTCCATCTATCTCTTCTTTTGTCTTGTTTTTCTATTTCATGAATTCACATAACCTTACTAACTGAATTTCTTGTTATCTTCTTAGTTTTCATAATTCTTCTTGTAAAGAACTATTCTTTTCTAGGAGTTCTTTGATTGCTTCATTGGCTTATCCCAATTTCTTGAATGAAGGTATTCAATTCTTTATTCAATGTAGAGATGCTCATTCTTTTGAATTGCAAGTTCTTTTCTTCTTTTCAAGGATTGAGAGAGTTGCTCCTTTTCTTTCTTGAGTTGGGAAATGGCCATTTCCAAATCTATTTTTCATTGTTAATAGCTTTGTCAAGTTTGAATATTTTCATGGCCTTGATCTTTTCTCAAGCTATTCAACTTTCTCCTAAGAACTAGAAACCTCTGATACCAATTATTGGAAATATTCAAGAATATGCTAAGTTACTAAGATGGTTGGGGTGAATCAGTAACTTCTAGAACTTCAACAATTTCAAATCTTAATCAAACAATCCAATTAGCATTTAATCCATCACATATAATCTGATCTAATTGCATGCATAAGGAACTAAAAATATGAAAGCATTCATAACACTATGACATAAAGGTTTGGTGTCATAGAAACCTTCCAAATAGAAAGTAAAACTGGGGTAGGGATGATACCCACAAACATAGTACTACAGTATAAATTTAGCCTATTAAAGCTTACATTGATCACTTTTGATGGTCTACCCTATTAGGAGCAATAAGGACACCCAGGTCCACCTTGTGAAAAGATTTATAAACATACAATCAAGTATGCACTCGGTAAAGAGATTTATAAAAGACTATTAGGTATACCTTATTAAAGGATTTTACTAATCCACCTATTATGATGAAATAATAGATGATCTTTGATCTACAACTAGGTTTGTTGAATGAGATTCCTTTAAGTAAAAATTACCTTCCTTGGATAGATATGACATTATTGCTCCTTATACTATACTGTAACCTTTATAATTTGCTCTTTCTACTCTTTCTCTAATTATATTCACTTACATTACATTTACATTCACATTCCTTTTCATACTTCCACACTTTGGATATGATACAATACATTTCATATATACCAATCCAATTATACAAATTACAAAGTCAATCACAATACAAGTTAACACAAATATTACAAAGTTGGCCCACATGAAGACACTTGGTTTCTAAAGATTGACTTCGTGAGGTTCTAATATTTGACATCCACTATCAATTTTTGGCATTTTCATGCACTTGGTATAAAAAGAAGCTCAGTCCATACTGATCATTTCCAAGAAGTCTTGAACTTGTTTTGCACTAGTGACTTAGTAGATACTATGAAACTCATCATATAAACTAAATCACTTGTTTACCATGGAAAGACTTAGTAAACACTATCACCTCAAGCTTAGTATAAACTAAGTCAATTGGTTAACACTAAGTAGTTCAGTTAATATTGGACTCACATCAAATACACTGTAAACTCAATGAACACTGCACAACTCATCATACACTAAGATACACATTTTATGTTGCTGAGCTTCATTGTAATTGTGACTACTAAGTAACCACTAAGATTTGTCCAAAGGACTCGGTAGCAACTGTAGAACTTGGTAACAACTAAAATTCTTGGCAAACACTGATAGTTTTACAATAAACTCAGTAGCTATATACAATCTAAATAAGTGTGGGTCACTAATAACAAACTTTACTAATATGTCAAAAACTTATACACATCTTAGTCAACTATATAAATTTATTTAATTGTTTTATAAACTAATTAATCTTTATTATATTAGAGTTAGTCAAACAATTTTAGTAGAGGATGAACCTCTAAAAAATTCTTGTGCTTAACTTTGATATAACAGTATAACAAAATTTTCATAATCGAAATCATAAGCTGCTACTACTATAACCATTCCTTCCATGTGCATTAAATGCCAAAAAAATTTCAATTTCCTTTGCCTCATTTTTTTAAACTCTTTCAAAGCTTAGCACAATCCAATTTATAGAGCACAATCTACCACTATTATTGTTCATTGTCCAAAATATTCTTTAGAGATATAATCAAGAAATTTGTTAGTTTTGTTTGCCAGTCTAGAAGGGATATTTATCCAAACAAAGGTGCTAGGTAAACATAGATATAAAAGGAACAAGATTATCTTTGATTCTATATTTACAACATATACAATGACTTCTACCATTTATTAAGTTATTTTAGAATTTGGATAACTCTCTATTGTTTCCTTCTTATTTATCATATTAAAAAATCACAATAGGCTAATTTAAGTCAATTTATAAAGTGCAATCTGCTATTGTTTGGGGTGGATTTTTTAATACTATCTTTTAAATAATTTTAGAGTTTCAATTAATTAATTTCTTAGTTTTATCTATTTGAGTAAAAGAGATATGTTGGAGAGGTGTTGTCTCAGCTCCTTCTAGACAAATGGATTTTTCACATGTTGAATCCTTTTCTTTGACTATTGTTACATTATTAGTTCAAGTTTTTAGTGTAACATAGCTAATTCTTATAAAAAAATATAGATTGCAAAAGTGTCACATAGTGGCGTATTCTTACCATTATAGTTATAGTTTAAAATGAATTGTTATCATGATATCTTAATATAGTAATCATAAACTAGTTAAAGTATGCATTTAAAATTTTAAAAAAGCAATATGGAGAGCTTCGTAAAAATGGGTCCTATAACACCAAATGAATCAAACCAATTATAGTGGAGATAAGTCATTTTAAATAATATATTTAAATACAATTGGTTTATATGTGCAAAACTAATTAACAAATTATGCAAAGTGAATGTAGCCTACAACAAGTAATTAATAAAGAGATCTTAATTATAACATATATTTTCTATCATTTTCTAAAATGTAATGTGTTTAAATGAAAGACAATAAACTTAACTCTAGTGTTAATGAAATCTCATGTCTAATTGTTTGTGACTATGTAATTCTATTTGAACATAACCTTAATTAGTTAAATCTTAATATTACCATAATTAACCCTAATTGTAATATTAATTGAAACCAAGCTCTATTTTAATCCATACTAAAAGAATTTATTTGATTGCAGCCCTATTCCTCATCAAATCCTAAGCTTAAATCCACTATAATTTTTCCTTCAACCTTCATTCAAATTTCAACTATAATTAATCTTTAAACCTTGTCATAATCTTACTTAAAATATAATCCCAACCTTAAGTTTATTCTAATTTCAATTGCAATTATTAAAATAAAAAGATAAATCTAAATTTAAAATTGTTGCTAATTTTTATTCAACATATATTCTCAATGGTCATGTAAGAAGAATTTAAACATTTCCTTCATCATTAGCATTCTTAATCTTGAATTCTGATTAGAGTATGTAAATCATAGAATTGTGGACATTTTTAATTTATTTTTTATGTTCATTAGTTATTCTAAATAAAATTAAATATCCTATATGTATTATTATTTATATTTTTAAAATGGGTAAAATTAATTTAAGTATATTTAACTATTTATTTAATCTTAATGTATGTATTTGATATTTTCATTATTGTTTATATATTTAGAAATAACTATGAAGATTCTATTTAGAAAAATAAAAAAGATAAGAAAAATAAATAAAATTAAATTAAAAAGGCAGACAACAAAGAACACCAAAACTATATTGGTATTCATTTTAAACTATATCTGCATGTCATGAATGTTAATAAACATTGAGAATGTGTGTGTGTGTGTGTGTGTGTGTGTGTGTGTATTACTGTCCAAATATCAAATTGATCTAAAATATTAAAATTCTTGACATTTTAAAACTGTGGTTAGTCCTAGAATGTAAGTCTTTTTAAGTGTTAAAATAGTCACTTCCCCTCAATCTTTTCAAACAATTTTTCCATTTTAATATCTTTGGCTCATTCTCACCTTTGTTTTGCCTTTTGAATTTCTGAATTATCTAGTCCCGAGTGTCAAGTTATCTTAAGTTAATGAAAGGAACTAAAATGTGTATTTTCCTACTCAATCATTAACCATTAACCTTTAAAGAGGTTAAGGTTTGGGTTCAAAATTATGTGTTTCAATTCAAAATCTTAACCTCTTCACCCAAAAAGATTAAGACAGAATTCCAAAATATGTGTTCTCAACCATTAACCTTAACCTCTTATCCAAAAAGATTAATGTGGCAATTCAAAACACATATTTTTAATATGGCTATTAGCCTCCTTCTCCCAATGATAAAGAATAAGAGTTGAGAGATAGATCATCTCAAAGGCAAGTGTAAGATAGAAAAATGCTACTAATGGTTTAAAGATATTTCTTCAAGGTATTCTATGGAGAATAAGTGATAGACATGGCAAGTATTCCACAAAATGATGCATGCAAACCATTTGAAGAAATAGTAGAATGAATAAAGTCCTTCACAAGTGCGCCAACCACTTGAAAAAGTGTTCATGTTGTGCACAAAAATAAGAGACTTGGAAATCTTGTGAATAATTTTCATAACATAGAAATGTACTTTTATAATCTTTAGGCTAAAGACTCATTTAGACAATGCTCAAACCTATATTAAGTGGAATCTCACCTCAAGGAATTCTCGTGATGCATCAACAAGTGTAATGAGGTGAGCAAGGATTCAAACTTTTCTCCTTCTCTATGGCAGGCTGCCACAATAATTATTTTAATTTATACACATTGAATATTATGTGAAGTACCCAAGAAAGTGTTGGCTATGTGGTCTAATGTTGAATCAACATGGAGATGGCCAATTTTTAAACCAACATGAGAATTGTTTGACAAAATGATTGAAAGATGTGGATGTTGATATGGATGTGTATAACATGCATGAAGTTCATCCTTATTTAATACATACGTAGAAAATGTTTATAAGTTCCTTGGTAGCATATCCAATGATGAAATAATTTTGAGTGACTTAGACAATGAACATGCCAGCTCTATTACCATGATTTGTGCATATGGTCCTCAAGAAAGATGACATAACCTACAAATAAGAAAATAATTTGATCAAATGCCACTAGGAGTTGTATAAAGATTTATTGCAATGCTTTAAGTTTCCTTATTTTTTCAAAGTTCTAGGTTTATGGTTGAGTCAATGTGATGTCATGTCTATGTCTAGATTTTCCTTAAGGAACTTATCTTCTAGTCTATCCCTTTATGTGCACCTAGGTGGGCATTCAAAATAAATATAATGCATTCATTTATATTAGGTGATTAGGAAAGGGAGGGTAAGCCTATGCATTTCCTAGATGACAAGGAAGTTGTTCAGAAACCCTAACTTTATGATCAAGTATTTCATTAAAGGCATGATACATCTAAAGGGAGAGATCACATTATATCCATAGTAAATGACAAATAATAGCATCAGGATTGAGGCTTGGGACCAATACGTAGATCATAGGAATATCATGGGAGCAAGAGAAGTTAGATTAAATGTTGGAGAAGAAAATGAATCCTCTTATTGGTGTTTTAAACTACAAAGCAATAAAATACTTGATACCAAGATGGTGAAGAACAATTTAGCCTAAGGATTAACTATTTCCTATGTTCAACTAAGAAGTCCTCAAATCTAGACCCAAATTCAAAAAAATTATCAAGATTTTCTACTCTTTAGGTCTTGCAAAACCAAGGGGAGTGTACCTAGGGATAAAAGAATTTGAAACTAGATATTATTTTCACACTTCATTCACTTGTGTGTCATTTGATTTCCACAATCCATTAGCAATATCAATATCAATTTTTCTGGAATTTAATTGTGTGTAAAATTTTTTAGCATCAATGTTTCAGATCACACATAGTGATCCATCATTAGGATGAAGATCAAGAGAATAGAAAAATAAGCTCAATCATTGTGTGTGATCCAAAATGTTGATGCTAAAAAATTTCAGACACAATAAAATTCTAGAAAATTTGATATTGATACTTCATTCACTTACTGATATTATTTTACATCACACTTATCCCCTATATTAGATATTTGGTCATAAGTCTTCTTCGATTTATAGATAATTCTGAATAACAATAGCTAACCATAACACAAAAATTAAATGCAACCAAGTATTGACCAAAAATTAAATTCTTCATACATGAAAAGTAAATTTTATTTTGAATTTTGAATCTATGCTTCATGCATTTCTATGATCCCTTCTCATGCAAACTAACCAAAATGATTAGTGCCTCATCCTTTGGGGATCAAAGTCTACCCAACAATTTTTTTTGATCTAATTGATTACATTACAATCAATATCATCAATAATTTACCCTTAACCTCACTCTTGTGCATATCTTTCTTATTGACTGGAAATCCTACCACCTCACTAAAGCATTTACTTAATTTATTGAATTAAAAGAAATAGAAAACTGATATACAACCTATCATAGTTGCACTAAATTGAAAAAGATTTTCTCACACAACCTTAAGATAACCAGTTAATAACAATGGACACAAGATTTAGAGGAAAAAAATACGGTGGTAACTATCCTTTTATTAATTTTATTTTAAAATCATACAATGCTGAAGCAAAACTTAGAATGACTAAAGATAACACAACATGATCCTTCAATGTTAATATAATCTCAAATTTGTTGAGAAAAATACATCACAAAATTAACATCAAGAATATTGGACCAAATGTAAGCCTAGCAAAAATTAAAATTTACATAAGAGTTCAAACCCTTTCTCTAGGCTTGGGATCTCATTTATATAGCATGAGATGCAATAAGCTTTAGGTGTAGAGAAGAATGATAGCTGCCCCTAAGACAAAAAGATATTACAAAAATGTTACTATCATAAAAGACAAAATTTAGGGCAACAAAATGTTTACACCATAAAAATTCCTTTTGTGGGACCACTTCTAATGCAATATTTTATTGTTGAGGAGCTCCACTTAATAATTGGCCTTGATGCAATTGTCATTCCTTAGATTGTGTGACCATTGGATTTACCTATGGTAGACTAGGTTCTGATATTCCTATGGTAGACTAGGTTCTGATATTTGAAAGTTAATCATAACTCATGGTTCCCCATCCAAGTCATTATGTACTAACAAACCCACAATTACACTTGATTCTTTTTCTACTGAGTCATCAGTTTCATCTTTTATATTTGCTACTATGGTTGAGTGTCTATAATTTTCTTCTTTTGCTTTAACTAATGCATCGATTATTTTTATTTCATCTTGGTACACCTCATCTTCGTCAATTTCAACAAATACTAAATTTTTTGAATATACAAGATCTACCATCCACTTGTTTAAAAGTGTGTCATATGGCCAAGTAAAATTCAATATTTCCTAATGCTTCTTTAGAACATATTCTCCTAGTTTATTTATTTCAACAAACTCCTCTTTAAAAGAATCAAAAAAATATTTGAACATTAACAACTTCTTCAATTATTTTTGCTAGTCATGCATGCCCCTTTTCATGTATGATCCTATTGAATCTAAGGCATACCAAATTATCCAATTCTTGGGCCTATTCTTCCCTATCTTTCAGTTTATCTATTTTCTTGAGCACATGAGGGAAAATATCAATTTTTTTATCAAGGTACTTTGAGAAATAATTTATGATTCTCTTCTACAATGCAATTCTTTTATCATGAAAATCAAAGAGGTCATTAGTCATGTCAAAGGTTTTTTCTATTTTCTCACAAGACAGATAAATGATAAAGAAATATAGAAGAGTGATATCCATGTGTCTATTATTCCATTTATTACCAATTAGCTTCAAAGCAAGCTCATTAATTTTTAGCCCACTCCATATATTCATTAACCTTGGCAACTGTTCATACAATTTAAGATAACCAATCTTGTCAACCAAATACTTAATTTTTTTTCTTATTTTGTCCTCATATAGGATATCCAATTCCACATGTAGCTCCCATAATTTTCTCTTCTCCCCATCAAAATCCTTGGCTATATAAAATTGAGGTCTTTGTGGAGTATCTAGTACCTCTATGATGGGAGTTGAGTTGAAAGGTTCAATTGAAGGACGAGGAAGATAAGTGATCTTGGGTTGGCTTGATTCTCCCACTATTATTTTTCCAAATTGCTTATCCATTTGAGCCATATGAGCCTCTAATTGATGTATCCTATTTCCTCTTTCCTCAAAGGCCATAGCCTCTCTTCAAATCTAGCATTGAGTTCCAAGAATTTATTTTTGTCCTTTGTAGCCAGAACAACTCCAAAATCCACCATTTCTTTGGTTATTTGTGACACCTTATCACTATCTACCCACTCTACCCTTTAAAACCATGAGGTTACCTATATGCTCAACATCTAAGGCTTCTTGCATTCTAGTTTTATCCTTTTTTCTGAATAGACCATATTGTTAAGGCTTGATGATCATTACTATATTTCAATCCCTTATGGGCATGCAAGACTTCTTCTTCATTTTTGAACTAAGTGCCTTTCACTTTTCTCATAGTTTCAAAACCCATGGCATTTGCAAAATCCCATTTAGGTAATATCAAGATTCTTGAATCCTTTAACAACTATCTTCCCCCTTCATGAGTTACCTATCCTCTGTGAAGCTAGCTTTAACTTCCTCTTCAATTTTAGAGTCCTTTTTGCTAGGTTGCTCTTGTTTAATGATTTTACACTTGGCCTCAGAATTGTCAATATTTCTTCCCCACAAAAAATTGATAAAATTCTCTTTGCTTAACAAAACTCTCATCATCAATAAACTTTTTAGATGTTTATGCTATTACAGGATCCATTTCCTTACCTCTATAATGTCCCATAGTGAGAGCTAGTGTTGGCATAGGAGGTTCCTCAGGCACTCATTCTTCTATATCTACTATTGTGACTATAATATCCCTCTCCCCTCCCATTTATCTCAAATTTTCTCTCAAGGATTCTTCTTCATCTATCTAGAGTGGGGTCTAGGTAGGGAAGTATTCTTCAACCTTAGAAGATGATCCATACTCCAATTTATGTTTCTTAGGTGCAGGTGTAGCAAGTGGGCTTTCAAAGTGTGGCCTTTTGTATTGAAGAATAAGTTGTGTAGTCTTAGCCACTATGTACCCAACTCTCTTTTGTAATGTGTATGGCCCTATGTTCAAAATCATCTTACTTTCCAATATTTTATCCACCTTAATGGATTTATATGGGTGTGCTTGGGTCATAATTTCCTTCATCTCATTTACATTTTGTATAAATTCAACAAAATTATCCATCAACATATCTATTTTCACACTGTAGTACTTCTAATAGTGAGGGGATCATAATCTAGCTCAAAAAGTAATTATAAATTTTAGAACCTTTTTATATAATTTCCGTTTCTCTTTCCTAACTACTTGCTCCTATAATGAGAGTTTATTCCTAACTATATCCTCTAGAAAATACTCCATGTGTTTATGAGGTTTGGCTTTAGTTTTTTCTTTCAATAAGTGACAAAATCCCTTGAGGTCTATAAAGTGAGCATGGGATTGAGATATTTGATATTTATCTAAAAAGTTCTCCAAGTGCCTCCATCCTTTTTTGACAAAAATAAAATTATGCACAATAGTAACTTAGGGAAAGAAAGTACCTTTGGATTTTCCCAATAATTATTTTTCTTCCATTGATCCTATCTACCATAGGAGATTAGCGATTCTTAATTTTAAAGGCACTTGATAGGGTAGAAAATGTGGTTTTCCAAGAAAACCATAAACTCTAAATATAGTAGAAAATACATATGGGTTTATGTCTCCACAATTGTGACTTACCATCAACCTTTTGGCATTGTCTTTTAGCCTAATCAGTTCTAATAGAGGTTGAGGTATCCTAGGCTATCCCCTACTAACAACATTCTAAGCCTGGAGGCAAAGTACATGTCAAATCTAACAAAGATTGCATTAGTGTCCTCAAATATCATATATGCACTCCACAATTAGATAAGGAATTTTCTCCATCTCTTTCCAATTCCAATTTCATTTCTTTAGAGAAAAAGGTAACTCCCTTATACAAACATATGTACATTAACATGGAGTGCCAATGTAAAAGCTTATCAAATTTAGCCTTTAGAATACCCATTAACCCAATATGAATCTCTTCTACAATGAGAGTAGCAAAAAAAAAAAAAAAAACTCATACCATACTAAAGGGTTTGGGAAATAATGAAGAAAATATAACTAGGGACATGGCCTTGTTCATCCATGCTAAAAATATTGCAGAGAGAGAAATACAATGCTTGTGCTCTAGGGTTGAAATATTTTTTCAACAATGGTTCTAGAGTATTTGGTGTAACCAGGGGTAATGGTCCTATCTTGACAAAATTTTATTGTAGTGTTCCTCCCCTCAAATAAAGCAATTGTGTATCATACCTAGCCTAGAGGTCTTCCATATCTATCTTCTCATGAACTACATGGTTAGGTTTAATTCGAAAACCTCTTTGATCAATTCTAGTGAAATCTTTAAAAAAAATTCACCAGCATGATTCTTCACTATCTTGGTTATTGGATCAAATTTCCTTGACATTATTGCAAGTAAATGTTGGAAACATGAATGCTAATGAAATTCCTATGAGGGAGTATTGAAGATATGTTCCTATGATGATATTTTACATTCATGATTAAGTTTGTCATTGATGTCAACATATCAATTTTCATTGGTATCTGATAGAAGAACAACATAATGATCAAGTTGGTATGGATGACTAGTTGAGTATTACAACTACCTAAGGTTATGGGAGATACTTCTAAGTATCTAGCATATGTCGTTAATTTTAGAATAAAAAATGATAAGTCTGGAAGAAGTTATGTATGTTTTGGTGATGTATGTTTTGAGATGTAGTTTACAAAGGCATGTTTTGGTAAACTTGTTATATCTATTAGCAAAGTTGTTATTCTCTAAATCAAGGTTGAGGACATATAGAATACATGTTGGTGATGATGTGGCTAAATTCACTAGATGTAATATCACATGTACTAAAATTTATTCAAGTTTTAAGGTGAAGGATTTATGTTATCACTAAGTGTAACATGTTCTTAATATAGTGCTATAATAATTAATTGAGAAGGTCTACCAACTAACTTAGGGAATTGTTTTATGGACTCAGTATAAAGGAAGGACATTTTCTTTTATCATGATATGGATGAGTATGGTATTGTATGGAATTGTAAGAAATAGAGAGAGCAGAATGCAAGGTTAACCAAAAAATAGTAGAAGTGAAGGAAAATTCAATGTCAAGATTTTTCTGAGTGATCTGAGGTTCACAACCTGGTCTACAACATCTGACAGCAATTGGTTTAGTTGATAGAACAAAGGAAAGAAAAATATAATAATAAATTGCATGTTTGAGTAGTGAGCTCTTCTTGTAGTTGAAATTGCATGTTTAGGCAATGGGCTCATCTTGCATACATTATGCTAGAACTCCTAATAGGGTTGACACTACTTCTAATGGGGTTGAAATCTCCTAATTGTGATTCAAAGTCTCTAAATAGGGAATATATGTACTAAATATTGCAATAGACGCCTAAAAAGGTCCATCCTTTAATAAGGAATATTTATATTAGTAAATCATCTTGTGGGCATCATTCCCATCAGGGTTTTCCCTCTAAGCAAGGGTTTCCCTAGTTAACATATCTAGTGTAATTTCCTATGTGCATAATATTATGGTTGTTGTTTACTTTGGTTGAATGGTTAAGCTTGTTTAATTATCAGATAATTGATTCACCCCCCCTCTCAATTATCTTGGTGGACTATTGTTTCTAACAATTGGTATCAGAGCATTAGGTCCTTGAAGATAAAGTTTAACACCTTTAGGAGATCCATGGAAAGCATGTTCAAGATAGATAGTTTTAATTTTGATTGAATAAATTATGACAACTGGAAAGAAAAGATGAAGACACATTTTTTGAGTATGGGTCTGGAGTATTCGTTCCTAACAAAATCAGTGAAGACAATCATTGCTAAAAAAGATTTTTAAACTTGTACTAAGGCAAAAAGAGATATCTTTTATGTGAGACATTAGAGCTAGAGAAGAAATATTTAGTAAACTTCCTAAAATTGAATACAATTAGGTAAAATCATCTACTACTTCACATTTGATTTGGAAAGCTTTGGAAACTAGTTTTGACGGTGATGCACATTCTAAGAAGTTGAGGTTACAAAGTTCGATTTTTGCATTTCAAGATGCTAAAATGATGGAAGATGAAGGTGTAAGAACATATATAAGTAGGATATCATAAATTAATATAGATCATAGATCTCAAGGAGAAAAAAAAGTAGATAATGAGGTTATATGGAAGATATTGAAGACTCTAACACCACCATTTAAGTCAGTAGTTTAGATGATATAGTTGTTGATATCTTGCACCAAATATTTCACAAAGGAGACTTTTCTCGGAAGACTTGAATCAATTGAGAATGAACTTAGATAGTCCAGAGAATTTACTAGAATAGAGACAACATTTAGTGCCTTGAACATTTGACCTAATTTATCAAGGAGCACAAGTGCTAGAGGAGATTTTGCTAGCAAGAATAGAGCTGAGGAGGACAAAAATATTAAAGGAGTAGCCCTCTAGCAAGAAGAGAAAAAAGGAGTTAAGAAAATATTTAAATGTTGAACCTGTGATGAATATGGTCATTATGCATCAAAGTATCCTAAAAGAGAGAAAAAGTATAAAGGAAATTACAAACTTAGAAAAGATAGAGATTTTTTGTATGCAAATGAAGATAATGATTCATATGAACAAGCATTAAGTGCTAATGATGATGAAATTGGATTTGTAGAAATTAAAGAAGAAAGTCTAGAGAAATTAGCTTTGGTGTCATAGGTTGAGAAGAAATCTAATTGGATAATTGATAGTGGTTGTTCACATCATATGACTAGTGATATGAAGAAGTTTGTTGACTTCAAAAGTTAGAATGGAGGAATTGTCAGAGTTGTAAATAATGTAGCATGTCAAGTTAAAGGTATTGGATCTATAACTCTTGATGGTAAAACTAACATTGAGGATGTATATTTTGTTGATGGTTTAAAGCACAATCTTTCGAGTGTTCCACAACTAGTAGACAAAGGTTATTAGTTGTAGTTCAGAGATAAGACATACATTATTAGAGATAAAAATGGGAAGGTAATTGGAATAGGAACCAGATCTAGAGCTAATGTATTTCAGTAGAATCTTATTGAAATGACAAGTTTGGTTGCAAAATTAGATGATAGTTGGTTATGGGATAAGAGATTTTTTTATATAAACTTTGATAGTATTATGAAGACTAGTAATATGTTTGTAGTTAGAGATTTTCCCAAGATTGTAAAGCTTACTGACACAATTTGCAAGGAATGGGTATTGGAAAAGTATAATAGAACTTCTTTTCCTTACAAGAAGTTTACTACCACAATTAAGTTGGAGATTGTACACATAGATCTTAGTGGTCCTACAAAGACTAAAGGATTCTATGGTATTCTAGTTGATGACTTTTCTAGAATAATGTAGATTGCATTTCTTAAAGAGAAATCTAAGGCATTTGATAAGTTTAAGATATTCAAAAATAGAGTTGAGAATAAATATGGTATGAAGATTAAATTTTTAAGATTAGATAGAGAAGGAGAATTTACTTCAAATGAACTTAACATATTTTATAAAGAAAATGGAATTAGTAGATAGTTATTAGCTCCAAGAACCCCTGAACAGAATGGCATTCTAGAGAGAAGGAACATGTTAGTTATAGAAGTTGCAAGAGCTATATTAGATCAGAATGATGTATCCAAGAAATTTTGGAGAGAAGCTATGAATACAATAGTCTACACAATGAACAGAGTGCAAGTTAGAAAAGACACAAACAAGACTCCTTATGAACTATGGTTTTCTCACTCACCTATAGTTAAGTATTTCAGGATATTTGGGAGTAAGTGCGATGGTGATATTGTTAAGTTGATGCTAGAAGTTATGAAAATATGATTCTTTTTTATTCATTGAAAATCAAGGCTTATATATGTTATAATCAGAGAACTAGGACTATTATGGAAAGTGAAAATGTGAGAATTGATGAGAAATTTAGAATACAAGAGAGAATAGTTGATTACAATTCAAATGATGATGTTTTTACTAAGTCATGGAATGATGACATATTTCTTGAGACTAACAATGATTTGTAGAATAAAGGAAAGCCAAGGCAAGAATAAAGCTCAAAACCTTTAATAGAGCCACGAGTTGAGATAGCAACTCCTACTTTAGAAAAGAATATGATAAAGAATCACCCATTTGAGAAAATAATTGGAAGCAAAGACAAAGGTGTGATGAAAAGAAGCAGAGTCAATGAAGAACTATGTTTGATATCTCAAGTTAAACCTAAGAATGCAGATGAAGCATGCAAAGATAACTATTGGAAATAAGTTATGAGAGAGGAACAGGATCAGATAGTAAAGAATGAGACATGGAAATTAGTTCCTAGACTAGTAGACAAGAATTTTATAGGAGCTAAATGGGTATTCAGAAACAAGATGAGTGAACAAGGAAAAGTTGTAAATATTACTCACAACAAGTAGGGATAGATTATGAAGAAACCTATGCTCTATGGTTAGAATAGAAGTAGTAATATTATTCTTAGCCTATGCAACATAAACAAACTTCAAAGTGTATCAGATGGATGTCAAGTTAGCATTCTAAATGGAGAACTTGAAGAAGAAGTGTACATTGAGTAGTCTAAAGGATGTCCTTTGACAAAGAACAAGGACATAGTATACAGACTAAAGAAAGCATCATATGGATTAAAGAAATCACTAAGAACCTAGTATGCAAGGTTGGATAAGCATTTAACAAAGCTTGGATATAGCAAAGGCATGGTAGATAGTAATCTCTATTGGAAAGAAATTTATAATGGTTTGATGATTTTTGTAATATTTTTTCATGATATCATATTTGGAGGAAATGATGAGGAAAGTGAGAGGTTTGTTGAGGAGATGAAGATACAATTTGATATGAGTATGATAGGAGAGGTGAAATATTTTCAAGGATTTCAAATTGTATATAAGAAAGAAGAAATATTTATTTCTCAAATGATGTACTTGAAGGATTTAATGAAAAAGTTTGGTTTGGAAACATACAAACCCATTGGAACACCTATGGTAATTGAACTTACCTACAAAGGATGAGACATCTACTATTGAGTAGAAAAAGTATAGATCTGTAATTGGAGAATTTCAATATCTGACTCACATAGGATAAGATATAGAAAATGTAGTTGGAATTGTTGTGAGATTCCAAGATGATCCTAGAGATGCACATTATGTAGTAGTTAAAAAGATATTTAGATATCTAAAGGGAACATCTAAGTTCAAATTATTGTATGGTAGATCTAATGACTTCACTCTAGGTGCTTATACTAATGCAAATTGGGTGGGTAGTATGGATGAGAGAAAGAGCACCAATGGTGGAGCCTTCTTTCTTGGATGAAGATTGTTTTCTTGGCTAAGCAAGAAGCAATATTGTACATCACAAAGTATAGTGGTTGTAGTAGAAAACATTTGCAATCAAGTAATTTGGATGAAGTAGATGCTAAAGGATATAAGGATAGAAATCAATGAACCTATTGTTATACATTGTGACAACACAAGCATGCTAAAAATCTCCAAGAATCTAGTGTTGCATTTAGAGACTAAGCACATTTTAATTAAGTATCACATGTTGAGAGAGAAAGTTGTGAAAAAAGAAATTAGATTGGAGTATGTGAGCACTAAAAATTAGATTGTAGATATATTCACTAAGCTTCTTCACAAAGAGACTTTTGAGTATTTATGAGGTATGGTTGGGGTTATGCCCCTTCCTATATCATAGTAGAAGATGCAAGAGTGCATCAGTCCAGTGTAACATAGCACCATTTTTTTTGTGGGCTAAATGTTGATGCTTCCTATATGGGGGAGTATCTAAGATGGATAGAGTCATCTAGGACTCTTATTGATGTTGTTTTGAATAGTTTCTTTGCACACTTGAGTTCAATAAAAATCAATTTTTGTAAAGTTTGATCTAGTAAAGTTAGTTGCTGAAACCTTTGAGATTGATGTCAATGGGGGATAAGCTTAGAATGAAAAACATGTTTGGGAGAAGTATTGCATTATGAGAAGATCATTAAGGAAAAAACATAAAGAGGAGAAATTTGGTATGAAAAACAACATGTACATGATGATAGTTGGAGAAGTTTGGGGTAAGAATAGTATGTTCAAAAGAAGTATAGCATGGAATGCTAGTTTGATAGAAAGCACATTGAGGTATATCGATGGGGGAGAATGATTGATGAAGAGAATTTGAAAAGAAAGATGAACAATCTTTTGTTGGTATTCTTGGATCTAGATTTTTTTCATCTATGTTGCCATCAATACCAAAGGGGGAGACTTTTGCAAGCATGAATGTTGATATTCCTATGAGGGAGTATTGTAGATATTTTACTATGATGATATATTACATGCATGATTGAGTTTTTCATTGATGTCAATATAGAAGTTTCCTATGGTATCTAACAAAAGAACAACAAAAAGATCAAGTTGGTATGGATGAATAGTTAAGCATTATAACTATACAAGGTTATGGGAGATACTTCTAAGTATCTAGTATATGTTGTTAACATCGAAAGAAAAAATGATAAGTCTAGAAGAAGTTATTTAAGTTTTGGTGATGTCAATTTAGAGATGAAGTCTATAGAGGCATGTTTTGGTAAACTTCTTATATCTCTTAGCATAGTTGTTATTCTAAGAATCAAGGTTGAGGACATGAAGACATGTTGGTGATGACATGGATAAGTTTTCTAGTCATAATATCACATGTATGGAAATTTATTCAAGTTGCAAGGCAGAATATTTATATTATCATTGAGTGTAACATGTTCTTAATATGGTCCTATAATAATTAATTGAGAAGGTCTAACAACTGACTCAACAAATTATTCTATGGACTCAGTCTAGAGGAAGGACATTTTCATTTATCATGATATAGATGAATATGGTATTGTATGGAATTGTAAGTAGTAGAGAAATCATGATGCAAAGTTAAGTAGAGTAGAGTGAAAGTAAAGGAAACTTCATTGTCAAGGTTTCACTGAATGATTTGAGATTTGATATTTGGACCCAAGGTTTGTGACCTAGTCTATAGGGTCTGATAGTCATTGGTTCAATTGACAATAAAAAGGAAAGAAGAACATAACAATAAATTTCATGTTTGAGCAATGAGCTCTTCTTGTAGTTGAAATTGCATGTTTGGGTAGTGGGCTTATCTTTCATACATTATACTACAACTCCTAACAAGGTTGGCACAACTCCTAATAGGTTGTAATCTCCTAATAGGGATTCAAAGTCTCCTAATAGGGAGTCTATGTACTAAATGTTGTAATAGACTCCTAATAGGGTCCATCCTTTAACAAGGAATATTTATATTAGTACATCATCTTGTGGGCATCATTCCTACCAAGGTTTTAACTCTAATCAACGGTTACCCTAGTTAACATATCTAGTGTAATTGTCTATGTGCCTCTTATTATGGTTTTTGTTTACTTTGGTTGAATAGTTACATTTGTTTAAAGAAGATAAGTGTTTTAATTGTTAGATAACTGATTCACCCGGGCCCCCCAATTATCTTGGTGGACTATTGTTTCAAATAGTAAATCATCATCAAAAAAAACTTCTGGGATAATTTTCCAATGTAAAATTCCCATACATTATTCAAAGGAGTATCTAGTCTTCTTTCTAAAAACAATTTATGAAAAAACCCTAAACCCTAGACAGATACTTCAACATCTCTCAATAAATCACCTAGGCTTGTTTGGTATGAATTTGTTTCCCCTAGATAGTTCATTCATATATTGTGGCATTTTCTCTAAGAAATTATCAAGCACAACTTAAGTAATTTGTTATCCCTTAGAAATCCCTTCACATAGGCATGTTTAATAATTACCTTACTATGAATATACTTTCTCAATTTTCCAAAAATCCAGATACTTGCCTTATTTTCCTATTTATCTCTTTTGAAAATTGTTAGCAACAAATTAAAATCTTTAGAAAAGTTTACCTTTAGCTTTGAAAATCTTTTCTTTGTGAGAATTCTACAACTTCAGTGTTCAATAATGAAAATTCAGAACCCTTATTGCAAAATTGATCTCACATGAAACAACAGTGATCAAAATTAATGCCCCAATAGTCATATTTTATGTCGCACTGAGGACTTTCAAATTTAACTATTAATTTTACAAATTGGATAGTTTAGCTTTAAAACTATTGTGGTCTCACAACACATGCCCCATTCTTGACTAGGAATGGGGACCCCCTATTTTTTTAGGATCTCGAAATATGAGTTTAGGATTTGAGAAAAAAATAATAAGATGTTAGGAGTCAAAAAATTGAAAAACACAAAAAATAGAAAAAATCGAAAAGGGAAAAAAATTGCAAATTGAAAAAAATCAAAAAAATTCAAAAAATTTAAAAAATTAAAAAAATTAAAAATACAAAAATACAAAAATAATATATAAAAATTAGAATTTTTTTGAAATATATATATAATAAAATCAAACACACGCAACCCACGAGGTGTGCACTATCTGCCTACACACCTACACCAGGGTGCAATGCACACCGCACATGCCTACGGGGTTATAAAACCCCACCCCACTACTAACAATTTATTCATTTCTTTATTTTCATTTTTCTCATTGGCACTCGACAAAGGTACGAACAATTTTGAAAAAATTGCATTGCACTTCAACTTCACCAATGAGTGCTCGTGCATGCACGTTGTGCCACCCTTGCACGAGCACACAGACCAACCTGAGTTTCATATGCCAGTGCCCAAACATGCCTCACACATGATTCTCTTGTGCAGGCCATACACCATGTGTGTGAGACTGTGTATGCATTCTCTCACATAGCCTTCATGCCACCATGTGTGACACGCATGCAAGCGGCACATGCCCTTCAAACCTTGGCCCTATGAGACAACAAAAACTCTTCCCATAGTGCTTTGTGCCTATGGCACCAACTCCCCACTACCCGCAATGCTTTGTGCCCATGATGCTACTCAACATCACATTTCGTGTATCCATCACGCCTAAACCCTCACCTCCATGCCTGCGGTGCTTCACGCACCCATGATGGTTCACCTCCATGCTTTTGATGCCCTATCTGTGTTGCTCTTGCACCCACAAAACCACCTTATGGTTACAACACTCTTGCGCACACGTCATTGCCATGAGTTCGTAGCATGCCTCTTGAGTCGACAACACCACCTTGAGCCTATGGCACCTTGTGTGCCCATAATGCCTCATGTGCACGTAGGACCTTATGTTGGTACTTTGCACCTATGGTGCTCCATACCCATCATGTGCCACACAAACCCTAATCACGCGCTCTCCACTGCACATGCTCTTGCGCCACACACACTCATTTCTAAAAATTGAATATATATATATATATATATATAATTTTAAAATAAAAAAGTATTAAATATTAAAAAAATTAAAAAATAATAATAAATTAATTAATATGCCCAAATTGGGCGTTTCATTTTTGTGTATTTAAAATTAAAAACTTTTACATTTTATTTCTAAGTATTATCATTGACCTGATAAGCTTTTTCTTTTCATATGACATGTAGGTGATCAAATGGTGTCTACATCTAGAGTAGCACCCAAACCCATCATATTCAAGTTTCAAGGTGTACCCTCAAAGTCAAGATTCCATGATGACTATGTAGAATCTGGGATACTGACCTAGGACACACATACTTGGGAGAATTCTTAAGAACTTGCAATAAGCCCACTGAGAGATCTACATTACTATCCTCATTGATGCATTCTGGGTTGGTAAATGTTGCATTGCATCCTATATCAGTGTAGTGATTAGAACTAATCATGGCCCTCGCACAACATTTTGTTCCTGAAGACAGGGTAGTCAAGAGTGTCACTAGAGAGGTTGTGTTGGATTTATTACCCAACAACATAGAAAGGGTCTTCCATCACTAAGAGATGGTATAGGGAGCACTGACAGGAGGCAATTGACCTCATACAGTCCTCTTACCTCATTGAGAAGCCTACTTGGGGAAGAATAATAGGCAAAGTAGACATAACTTGGGGGTATATGAAGGAAGACATTGGATACTCTATCATTCTCTTAAGCAGAGTCATGGGCTTACTTGTAGCAGGCCACCTTAGCACTTTCATGGTCAACTTCATTGAGACCATCAGACCGGCAAAAATACCACTAGACTAGGCCACCACACTAAGTGAAAACTTGTGTGAACAATTGAGGATAGTAAAGGACAAGAAGAAGTTCTTTGTGACTTCTTAGATGGTATACTTGCTTCCAGCAATAGCCACAAACTATCCTAGTTTGTTTAGGAGAGGCAGTATGTAGGATCCTAATGCCTAGCCATACATAGTTTACCCTCAACTGGTGAAGAAGAAACTCTCAACATAGAGAAAGGAATATAGAATTGTGAATGATGCATTTATCTTTACAATCATCTAATTCATTAAAGAAGATTATGGGAAGAGGTTATCCAATGAAGCCAAAGTAGAGATTATAGTTCTCAAAGCCTACTTCATCCATTTCAAAATGTTCAAATATCTTCAAGTATCTAGTGGCTCCATCAATCCTAAGAAGCTCCCGAGACACTCAAGTGACAAATTGATTCTATTAGAGATTGCCTAGAAAATTGAGTCAACCTATCAGAAGATAAAGAGACAATAGAGACCTTGGTGGGAATGGCCATTGGTCATTGGACCATATCAGGTTAAGCAGAAGCAAGATATTTTGTCCTTCAAGTGGGAATGGAAGAATTATCTCCTTGAAAAATACAACTCTCCCCAGCCATATTTTGACAATGTTGGGAGAGTGGAGAGTCTGGTAGGAAAAGACTTTCACCATGAAGATGTTGTTGAAGATCACTAGATGAATGCAATAGATGACTACAATGTCTACATAAAGGATTATTGTAGGATTACTTTGTATCTAGTAGAAGATATGCTCTAGTTGAACATCCCAGGGGAGATAAGGCAACAAGATTCAAAGGAGTTACTAGACCCCCAGTTTAACACAGACAAAATTGGTGAAAGACTCATTATTAATGCTGAGATTGAGAAGGAGGAAGGAGATGATATTAATCATCAAGTGAGGCATGTCATCAAAGTGACGAAGGATTGGATTAAGAAACCTTTTCCACTTGCTCCAATTCTTGATACAATGATCTTTCATGCACATGCCCACCTAGAAAGAGGTAGAGGAAAGATAGTAAAAATTCCTACCTTTTCGGCCTAGCCTCCTATCAGGCCTAAGATAGTGTACTAGCTTGATCACCCAGTTGGATATTTTCACCCTCCTGAGAGGAAGGGAAAGAACAAAAGAAAGAGGACCTCCCCTTAGAGGATTCAAGAAAAACAAGCTATAGAACAGGCACCTCCCTAGCAACAAGAAAAAAGTGCACAAGGGTCTAAAGATACTAGAGTTACTCAAGTCTAGGATGAACCTTAGTTACCTCCCATTGTACCTAGCCAACCAGAAGAGGAAGAGATTCCATAGGCCTCCATGCCTCCTGCATAAGATGAACTAGCTTCTCCTTCTAGCTCCAAGAAATAAAAGAAGAGGATTAAGATCTGGATGAAAAAGAGACAAAGGATTAATAAAAGATTGTGCCTTTCCCATATATTCCTAAAAGCATTTCGGAAGGAGAAAAAGAAGAGGAAGAAGAAGAATTAGAAGAGGAAGAAGTACAAGTGCCCCTATAGGGAAGAACTCAGCTAGCAAGAGCCATAGAATTACAATAGAGAAAGAATGCCATGCATATCTTGCCATCCACCCAAGTAGAACCCTTAGAACTCTTCTCCTTCAGAGGATGAAGTATAGTAGTGGGTGGATGAGTAGAGTGACGAGGGCAATGAAAATTTTCCAATGTTAGATTTTGATCTTATGCCCATGGATATATAGTTGATGGAAGATAAGATTAGGGACACTCCTATAGGTGAACGTCAACTCAAAGACTAGAGACCGACACTGCCAGATACAAAGGTTCCTGATCTTACATCTCCATCTCCACCATGAATTATAGTGGTAGATAAGGGCTTAGTGACTCCTCCACCTCAAATTTTGGAAGAAGAATAGGTTTAGAAGGAACCATCAAAGGAGGAGGAACTAGACAAAATGTTAATTGGTGAAGTGTCAAAGGAGGGACAAATGGTGCAATATTCTCAACTAGTTTCCCAAGACACTAAGGATCAAGCTATAGGGTCTACTAAGATTAAGGCTATAGTAGAAGAGCCCTCCCAATAGGAGACAACTCCAAGAAGGAGTGATAAATGGTAGGAAGTTGTAGAACATGCCCCTTCATCTTCAAGAGCTAGGTCCTTAGTAGGAAACATCCCTAGATGGATTAAGAAGGAAATAATGAGGAGTACTAAGCCTTAATTCCATGCTTTAGAATAAGAAATTTTTGACATTGTAGAGATTTTGGCAATGCCATTAGCATTTGTCACTAGTACATGTAGCTAGGAATTGTTTGCATAAGTGGCTATCCCTCTAGAAGACATAAATGTGGAAGGCCTTGGTCTTAAGGATAACAAATTGAAGGATTTTATGATGGGAGGCCTACACAAGATTCAATGCACTTGATGATGACTATGGAGGACAAAGAGGTCCTCAAGAACATGGAGCAAGATGAGGTTGAACTCTAAACACTTCAAAGGTAGGTTGAGATCCCAAAAGGATATATAGTCGAAGTACTTGGTCCTCTTGATCTTGAGCACCCTTAGCAAACTTTGAATACTATTCTCAAAGAAGGGGGAGTGATGCATATTGATCCATTTCTGGAAGCTTGTTAGCAGTGGCAAGAAATTTTTGAGGAAAAAGGTATCATGATCATCATAGGGAATTTGAAGTTACTGCATGCAATGCAGGAGAATGTGAATAAGATCGTAGCAATTTTCAAGAAAGAATTTAGTATTATGGATTAAGTACGAGCCTGGAGTAAGGACTTGCAAAATCTACAAGTCATAAAGGGCCAAAGATATCAAGTTTTGATTGATGTATATACCAAAGAAGAGTTAGATATGATTGGTGACTGGATAGAAAAGATAGTGGATAGCAATAAAGTAATGGGAACATTACATAAGGAGATTCATCATCTCAAGGAACAAGCCCAAGAGTGAAATTTGGAAGTAGAGAGACACTATAGTGATGCATGCTTGGATATTTTTGAAGATGAGGAATGGGAAAAGTTGATACCTATAGAGACATTGGTTAAGAATTTTAGGAAGATTTTTGTAGAGGTTTTTGATGAGGAGGACATCTGATAAGCATTCAAAATTGAAGAAGCATTGTTAGAATTGGATACCAAACTCGGCAATTTTGTTGATACCCAAATTGAGGTAGAAAATTACTGATAGAAGGTCAAAGATAAACATGAGGCTATTGAGATGATAGAGAGATTCAAGGGCAAACATCCAAACATAGCTTTGGGATGAAGATGAACAAAACCCAGATGCCAGAATTTCAATATTGACACATTAAAATTTTGAGATTTTCACCATGTCGAGGTCCATAGCTCTATAGCTCCATAGGTGTGTAGGTCCTCAAGTTTTTAGGTGCATAGGTACATAGTTCCATAGCTCTACATTTATAGGTGTGTCAATTGTAAACTACTTTTTCCAAAAATAGTGCTTTCCATGCATTGGAAACACATTCTGATGGCAGTTTAACTTCGACACATGTCTAGCGAAGGACGAACTTATAATTTTGGTACATCCAAACACTCCTACTTTGACTAAAGGCTTCTTCCTCTTTTCTCTCTCATAATTTCTTTGTTTTAATCATGTAGAATGCTCATGCATCCAATTAATAAATAAAATATGGATGGAGTCCTACTAAGCACCAGTTAGATTGTTAGATTATATATATTTATTTTGTTTTATTTTTTAAAAGCATTTATTGCATGAAGAATATCTCTCACACTCAACATAAATTGAGGAGATCATGTCTTATAAATACCCCATTGTAATATGTAACAAGGGCCACTATTATTATGCAATAAAAGTATGTTTTTAGTGCATGCATTTGGAGTGTAGTGATTCTTACCTAAATGTGTCATATTTTTGTAGATTTTGTTGATGAGATTGTGATTGAGCCAAAGCTTTATTGTGTTGTTTCTAGTTGTGCGATCTTTTAGTTCTGGTGTTTGAAATATATTTATAAGTTTTTCTGACATATATAGCTTGAGAAGAGATCATCAAATTGTGTTTGCATAACTTTTTGTCTTGCATGAGTACACTTTCCGTGGCCTTGAAATTTGATGAAAGGTGAAATATCATACAATTGTTTAAGTTTCTTATTGACGATTGCATTAGTAGATTCTAGGAAGCACTGCTCCTATTTTTATTGGTATCCTACCAATTTCTTCATAAGTTTAACTTGCAACATTTTTTTTTCCATAGCTTATGTCCACTAGGTTTTCAATTTCATGTTATTTCATTCCATGTTATTTTCTTTCAGTTTTGTTATTTTCTTTTCTAACCCCTTGTTAGAATAGGAACTCATATTAGTTGCACTATTAGATTACATTCATTTAAAAATTTAAAAATAGAAAAAATACAAAAACATTGTTCTCTTGTGTGTCATTTTGAGATAGCAAATACATTTTACTTCATTCAAAGATCATAATAGAACCAGAAAAGGACTCCTCATGAACAATCACATTTATCTTCAACTGAATAGATTTTAGTACATTGCAAGACAAATATGAAACCTTGGACTTGATCCAAAAGATTGGCTTTTCAAGAGAGGAATTTTTTGAAGGATTCCTATCATTGGCCTTGTGCAGAATGAATGCCCACAAATAGAAAATATGATCTTAGCATTCATTAGCTTCTTCACTTCTTTCATGATTAGTGGTTCAATGATAGGATTTACCAGTCTTTGTCTTTTTCAAAATGGTTTAGCATCTTAGAAGGAAAACTATCATTTTCCCTCACTAGATGAGGTCTTGCAGATTGTAAATGGTTCAAAAATGATGTCATTCTTGGATGGTTATTTAGGATATAGCCAAGTAATGGTCGATGAAGAAGATCAGCTAAAGATGGCTTTCACAACCAAGTGGGGAACTTTTGCCTACAAAAGAATGCCTTTTAGACTAATTAATGTAGGAGCTACACTTGAACAAGCCATGGATGAAGCTTTTAAAGGATTGATTAATAGATGTGTAGTTATCTACATGGATGACTTGACTGTCTCTTCACAAGATTAAAGTACCCATATTTCTGATCTAAGACAAGTATTTGAATAGATGTCATAAATATGACATATCTCTCAATCCAAAGAAATATACATTTGGCATTACTAAAGGAAAGCTCTTGGGACATGTCATTTCTCAAGTCACAATCTCCATTGATCCTGATAGAGTTGAAGTCATTGTGAAATTAGCACCTCCACATAGTTGGAAAGAACTAAAGTCTTTCTTTAGAAAGATAAACTTTGTGTGAAAATTCATAAGTGGATTTGCAGAGATAGTTCATCCCCTTAATGATTTACTCAAAAAGGGGGCTAAGACAAAATGGGTTCTAGATGTAAAGAAATCATTTGAAGATATCAAGGTGGCCATTTCTACGGCCCCAGTTTTGGTGAGTCTAGATTACGAGTTGCCTTTTAAGATCTATTCCTTTTCTTCTGAACACTCTTGTTTAGGGATCCTGACACAAATAAAGGAAAATGAAGATGAAAGACCAATTGATTTTATGAGTTGAACCCTAAAGAATGTCGAGTTAAATTATTCAAACCTTGATAAACAATCCTTTGCATTAATCAAGGCAGTAAACAAATTCCATTATTACATACTAAGAAATAAGGTGTATGCAATTGTACCTGATCTAGTAGTAAAGATGCTTTTGATGCAGAATGAACTCAATGAAAGGAGAGGAAAGTGGATGGCCATACTTCAAGAATTTGATCTCGAAATTCAATCTATGAGATTAGTCAGAGGAATGGGTTGTCAAAAATGATAGCTGATAACTACGATAGAAATAAAAAGAAATTCAAGTTTGAAAATGAAATGAATGAAGATGATTAGAAGAAGATATTTGTATCACAAGTTGACATTAATCACGGAGTGGTTGTATCAAGATATTTTTTACTATCTCCTACAAGACCAGTGTTCTAGTTGGATGAATAGTTGACAATATAGGGGGGATTAAAATGAAATTTGAGTCCTACATGTTACATGAGAACAAGTTGTATAAAAGGAAATATGAAGGGATTTATCTAAATTTTGTAGGATGGGAAGAAGATAAGAAAGTCTTAGAAAATTTCCATGACAATTATGGTATAGGACATGGTTCAGTAGAAGCAACAACTCACATGATTCTAAGATCAGGTTATTTCTAGTCCTCGATATTCAAAGACACTTTTGAACATGTACGCTCTTGTCATATCTGTCAAACTAGTGCCAATAATGAGAAGAACTAAGAAATTCCATTACAAATGGTATGCAAGGTGTGCCCCTTCACAAAGTGGGGGCTAGATTTTATTGGTTCAATCAATTCACCATCATCAACTAGACACACATTTATTCTCACAACTATGGGTTACTGTACATGATGGATGAAAGTAGAAACATTCAGAAATTGCATTGCTAAAGTGGTAATACACTTCTTGGAAGAATGCATTGTTACTAGGTTTAGAATGCCATTCACCCTTGTGTATGATAATGGATCTCTATTTGCATCTATATTCTTGACCCAATGGGTATTTGAAAATAAAGTCATTATCAAGTTCTCTTCAAATTATTACCCACAAGGAAATGGGGTAGTAGAATCTACAAACAAGAACTTGATCACAGTTATAAGATGATTGTTGAAGGAGAACCCTAGGGATTGGCATATGCAACTCAAATATGCATTATGGATAGATTGAGTGAGAGTTAAAAATGCTTTGGGGACTTCTCTGTATTTTCTCGTCTATAGACAAGAACTAGTCTTCCCACTTAACCTCAAGATTCTTGTTTTGGAATTCATGAGTTGGTCCACTAAAGATGCTAAAAAAGTATAAACTAGATTGATGAACCTTTTAGAGATGGATGAGAAATGGACAGATGCATTGGAGCACATGGCTAAACATCAAGCTATTGTGAAAAAATGGTTTAGCAAGAGAGCCACGATTAAATCATTTAGGATTTCTAACCTTGTTCTACCCTAGGATAAGGCAAAAGAAAAGCCAAGCAACCATACTAAGTTGTGCTTGTGGATGGGCCCATATTAGATTGCAGAAATTATTAGAGAAAACACTTTTAGGCTCAATTCCTTACAGGGAAAATTTTCCCTTGCCCATAAATGAGCAGTTTCTGAAGCATTATTTTGAAGCCTAAAAGACAAAAAAAAATAGTTAGATTTTATTTCTACATTTAGCTTAGATTTTTATTCCTTCAAGTGTGTTTATTTTTGCAACCATGTTTGCTTTCATGTTTGGTGTTTGCTTTTAGTCTTGTGTTTCCTTTCAAAGTTGTGTCAGTCCTCGGTGGTAAAGTGTACTTGAGATTTTCTCTCAAGATTTTTTATTAACTAGTCTTTGGTTCCGATTTTAAGAAGATGTATTTCTTTGTCAAAACATTTGGATGATTGTGTGTCTTATACCAACTAAGCAACTGACATTTCTTATGGAAATAGGGGATTTTCAATCTAGAAATCAGGAGTCCAAATGAACAAGTTCTCAACACTTTGCAAATTTAAAATTTGACTATTTTAGATGATGTCAAATTGAAGCCAAAGATAATGAGGGATGATCCAAACTTTAATTAGTTCAAATACGATGGGTCTCCTCCAAAAGTTTCTGAGATCATTTTTTGGTGTGAGAGTTTCTAAAAAGTTCTAAAAGAGGAATGCAAGTCATGTTCATAAGAGATTGAATCCAAGAAATGACATTGATATCTTGACTACACAGTCTAAGCATAGTCAGGACATAGAAAAAAAAAATGAGAGAAAGAAAATACAATGTTAAGACTGAAGGATTCTAAAGATTTGAAAAGGAAAAAGATAAGTTTCCAAAATATCTTGTATTCAAAATATTGCTTCATCAAAGGTAACATTCTGAACGACATGGAGCAATTATTGAAAATTGCTAGAAAACTAAAAGAATGTGGCATCTCGCTAAGAGCCCTCAAATTGATTCTCTCATCTAGCTAAGAAAATGATTGATGAATAGCCTTTGCAGAGATTCTGAATGAATGAGCCAGGAAGAGTGGAAGATTGTTCCCAAGTTGTCAGAAAACTTTGATAGACTGCATCTTGAGATGTCAAAAGGAATGAATACACAAATTAGACACTGAGCTTGAAGGTTTCAAATTTTGAGATTTTGATTGCAAAGTCATCTAAAAGATGCTTGAGCTGTTCAAAGTTTGGTTGGCATTAGATACATGTTGGAAGAATGTTTTCTGATGAAGAAATACCTTGGTCATTTCTTCCTTTTTTTGGGGGCTATTTGTTAAGGTCTCACAACACATGCCCCATTCCTGACTAGGAATGGGAACCCCCTACTTTTTTCAAGATCCTGAACTATGAGTTTGGGATTCAAGAAAAAATAATATATTAGGAGTCAAAAAATTAAAAAAAACAAAAAAAAAAAAAAATAGAAAAGGACAAAATATTGAAAATTGAAAAAAAAAAATTTAAAACACAAAAATAATATATAAAAATTAGAATTTTTTTAAAAGTATATATATATATATAAAATAAAATTGTGTGTGTGGCCCGCGAGGTGAAAACTGTGTGCCCACACACCCACACTGAGGTGTAATGCCACCCCATGTGCTTGCGGGGTTATAAAACCCTACCCCACTGCTAACAACTTATTCATTTCCTTATTTTCATTTTTCTCACTAGCACTCAGTGAAGGTAATAACACTTTTGAAAAAGTTACACTACACTTCAACTTTGTGGACAAGCGCCTGCACATGTGCATCATGCTATCCCTACATGAGTTTACACACCAACCTAGGTTTCATACGCTAGTGCCCAAACATGCCTCATGCATGATTCTCTTGCATAGGACATACATTGCATGCACAAGAGCATGCACACCTTCTCTCACATAGCCTTCATGCCACCATGCATGACACACACGCAAGTGATGCATGCCCTTCAAACCCTGGCCTTGCAGCACAACATGAACTCTATTCATGATGCCAACTCCCCACTACCTATGGTGCTACTCAACATTACATTATGTGTGCCCACCATGCCTAAACCCTCACCTCCATGCCTGTGGTGCTTTAAGCATGCATGGCACTTCACCTCCATGTTTTTGGCACCCCACACCCATTTCTTGCACTGCACACACATAAGTGTTGTGCTCGCTTACCTCCATCGCTTCATACCTATGGTGCTCTTGCACCTGCAGCACTGCCTTGTGCCCATGGTACCGCCTTGCACTTGTGATGCTCTTGCACCCATGATGCCGCCTTGAGTCCGTGATACCTTACACCCGTGATGGCCTTTTGCACCTGCAACATGCCTCTTGAGCTTGTGGTACCGCCTTGAGCTTGGTACCTGCAAAATACGTCTGTGCTTTGCACATATGGCACTCCATACCCATCGTGCACTATACAAACCCTAATCATGCACTCTTTTCCATGCACACTCTTACACCACACACTCACTTCTAAAAATAAAAAAATAAAAAATTTTAAAAGTAAAAAAGTATAATATATAAAATTAAAATTAAAACATAAAATAATAAATAAATAAAAATGCCCAAATTGAGCATTTCATTTTTTTGTATTTAAAATTGAAAGCTTTTACATTTTATTTCTAAGTTTTATCGTTCACTTGATAAGCTTTTTCCTTTTGTATGATGTGTAGGTCATCAAATGGCATCTATATCCAAAGTAGCACCCAAACCCATCTTATTCAAGTTTCAGGGAATACCCTCGAAGTTGAGATTCCATGAAGACCACACAAAAATTTGGGATACTAATCTAGGACACATGGATTTGGGAGAATTCTTAAGAGTCTGCAATAAGCCCACCTAGAGATCTACATTAGTATAGTCATTGAACCATTCTAGGTTGGTAAATGTTGTGTCGCATCTTGTATTAATGCGATAATCAAACCTAATCATGGCCCTGGCACAACATTTTGTTCCTAAAGAAAGGGTAGTCAAGAGTGTCACTAGAGAGGTTGTGTTGGATTTATGACTTCACAACATAGAGAGGCTCTTCCATTTATCAAGAGTAGATCAATTCATTAGTCTCTCATATGAAACATCTGAGAGATGGTATAGGGAGCATTAGTAGGAGGCAATTGACATCATATAGTCCTCTTACCTCATTGAGAGGTCTCCTTGGGGAAGAATAATAGGCAAAGTAGACATGACTCAACGGTATATGAAGGAAGACATTGGATACTCTATCATTCTCTTAAGTAGAGTCATGGGCTTACCTATAACAGGCCACCTCAACACTTTCATGGTCAACTTCATTGAGACCATCAAAGTAGCAAAGATACCACTAAACTGGGCCACCAAACTAAGTGAAAACTTGTGTGAGTAGTTGAGGATAGTAAAGGACAAGAAGAAGTTCTTCATGACTTCTTACATGGTGTAAGGTCCCTCCTCACGCGTACTTATTAAATATGAATTTCTCTATTAAATCTATTGTAGGAGATTTGAATGGATATGAAGTAATTTTTTATGGTTCAGATGTCCTGATAATAACTCAAATCCTAATACATTCATTTTTTAAATATTCAATGATTTGAGAACAAACTACATTATCTTGACTATTTAAATATTAAAATTTCACTAACGATGATACGACGAATTTTCACCTGATGATAAGAGTGTTGATTTTGATACCTCAATGATTAAGTTTTATGTTCTAGATAGTTTAGTATTCCTTAAATGGGAATGTTTATGATGTTAGGTATATGCATGCCTAATGATGATTTTTTTGGCATTTTAATCTGAATTAATGAATAAGTTATGCTATATTGCTTATGTCATTTCTTATGATTAAATGTGAGTAGAAATGAATTAAATAGTTAATTATATGAGAGATTCATGTTTTGATTTATGTAACTAACTAGATAAGTTTTGAATATATGTATGTAATTTTCTTGAGCTACTGATGTGTGCAATGAGTGTGCAAGGTATTTTAGTTGAGAAAATCTAATGGAGAAATGAAATTGAAACCTATGTCCCATTGTGGAAACCTTATTGTTTGTGTCTTAATTTTATTGTGAGATGTATGAATGTATCTTTCCGTGATAAGTAAATGTTAATGTTTCATAACCGTGTTCTTATAGTGTCACTTGACACTAATGAATTGTATATGCATTCCAGCATGCTAGTTAGGGTTAAATATGTAATCTTTGGACCTAAGTTAGACTAAATTAGTGCCCTTTTTGCTAATTTGTTTTTAATCAAGTTTAGTTACCCCTAATCCAAATTAGTGCTTAATCTACATTTTGGAGTTGTTAGATAGTCTTAATTATTCCTAGAATTTGTTTTGTCACAAATCTATTCCTAAGACCTTAAAGCATGAAATCTTTATACCCATGGGGTATGGGTATGGGTTGGGGGCATTTTCTACCCCCCAAGCCCCTTTTGTTGACTTTTGAGGTCACTCAAAAAGTCCATTTTTTCCTTAGTGCGAAAATTGAAAGTTGTTACCATGAGTTGAATAACCTCAACTTCACTTAGAGGTTAACCTTAGGCTCGGTTGAGTTAGAAACTTTTATATTTTTAGGTGAGTGGGAAAAGTTATTTCCCTTTTTGGTGGTTGAGTTTGGATCTTATTTAGAGGTCCTTTTTAAAGTAGTTTTGGTTGTTACACAATCTCTACTTTTAGAGAGGAGTCTTGGAAGATTGAAGACAAGGAAGGAAAAGCTCTTCTTAACTTGTTCATTTTACCATAACCTTTTTGTGAAGGTAGGAGTTCTTCATCTCCTTTGTTCATGTTGCTCATGTTGTTTCATGTTTAGTTCATGCTTATTTTATTATGTTGTTCATTGGTATGCTTGTATGTATGTTGGGTATACTTGGGAAGGATTGAAACCATGTTTTCTTGAATGCTTTTCTTTCATTTTTTTTTTAAATTTTGAAGTTTTCTTGTATGGGTGTCTTGGCATTACTCACCCTTAGATAGGGCAAAAGTGGCAAATTTTAGGAAAGGGCTTCAGTTGGACTCCAACAGTGTAGAGTCTCTTCTTAGAACGAGAAGAGGGAGAGAGGGTAGGGTGTTATGGGCCCCTACCTGTCAGCACAAACCACGTATGAGTTTTGGCATGTAAGAATGGAAGAAAACAAGTTCTTGAGATATAGCCCCTATTGGGCACCTATTTTGGTGTTTTGTCTGACATCTCCTATTGGAAAAATCCACCTTTTCCTACTTTTGATTCAATGTTGAATCCTGTTGTGAAAACCCAATATGGAAATGAATGTCTAATTTTGTTCCTTGTTATGTTTTTCACCTAGCCAATTTTTGTTTCCTCCACAATCTCAATGATGCATTGGAAAAAATGAAAGGGGTCCCATTTAACAGTCATGATGGAAATGTATTTTGATTGTTGAAATTCAATTATGTTTGGGATTAGAATCCTATGTAGAAATGTATTTTAAACTTTTTTTGTAGTATCAACGGAGCCGAGTTTTCTTACTGGTTTTTTTCTCAATGAAGCCTTTGAACTAGGTAGTTTAATAGAAAAAGAGATTGAGTAAATATTCTTGCATTGAGTCTTATAGTTTTTTTTTCTGGTTTTGTGTATGTTACTTAAAAATCAGATGTGATGGTGTTACCTTGCTGCACATTTTTATTATTGGTAATCACATTCATTTAATTTAGATTAATTAGAGAACATGTTGATATATACTTAGCTATGTAATTGATGTTTAAAATATGTTAAGAAAATTCACATTTTTTTTGTACTTAAATTTTGTAATTATACATGACTATGGGGAAGTAAAGTAATTTTATTCAAATACTTATGTTTTACATTTCATCCTATTATCACCCTAGAAAAATAAATTTGTCAGTGTGTTTTTGCCCTATATTTTTGGGCATGACACATGGTATACCTGCTTGGAGCAAGAGCCACAAACTATCCTAGTTTGTATAGGAGAGGCAGTATGCAGGATCATAATGCCTAGCCATACATAGTTTACACTCATTTGGTGAAGAAGAAGCTCTCAATTTAGAGAAAGGAATATAGAATCATGAATGATGCATTTATCTTTGCAATCATCTAATTCATTGAGAGAGATTATGGGAAGAGGTTATCCGATGAAGCCAAAGCATAGATTACAGTTGTTGGAGCCTACTTCATCTAGTTCAAAATATTCACATATCTTTAGGTAGTTGGTGCCTCCATCATTAGTAACAAGCTCTTGAGATACCCAAGTGAAAAACTGGTGCTATTAGAGATTGCCCAAAAAATTGAGTTGGCCAATCAAAAGATAAAGAGACAATGGATAGCTTGTTGGGCATGGGCATTGGTCATTGGACCATATTAGGTGAAGCAAAAGCAAGATATTTTTTCCTTTGAGTGGGAATGGGAGAATTATCCCCTTGAAGAATACAACTCTCCCCAGCCCTATTTTGACAATTTTGGGAGAGTGAAGGGTCTGGCAAGAAAAGACTTTCACCATGACAATGCTATTGAAGATCATTAGATGAATGCAACAGATGACAATGATGTCTGCATAAGGGATTACTATATAATGACATTGTATTTGGTAGAAAAGATTCTCTAGTTGAACATCCTAAATGAGATAAGGCAATAGGATTCAAAGGAGTTACTGGACCTCCTATTCAATGCAGACAAAATTTGTGAAAGGCCCATTATGTATGCTGAGGTTGACAGGGAGGAAGGAGATGATATTAATCATTAGGCAATGCATGTGGTTAGAATGAAAAAGGACTGGATCAAGAAACCTTTTCCACTTGATCCAATTCCTAATATAGTGATCTTTCATGCACATGCCTACACAAGAAGAGGTGGAGAAAAGAAAGTAAAATTCTTACCTTTATGGCCCAATCTCCTAATAGGACCAAGACAATGTACCAGCTTGATCATCCAGTTGGCTATTATCACACTCTAGAGAGGAAAGGAAATAAAAAAATAAAGAGGACCTCCTCTCAGAGGTATCAAGGGTAATAGGCTATAGAATAGGTACCTCCCCAATAGCAAGTATAGAGTGCACTAGGGTTTGAAGATACTAGAGCTACTCAAGTCTAGGATGAACCTTAGTTGCCTCCCATTGTACCTAGCCAACCAAAAGAGGGAGAGATTCCAAAAGCCTCCATTCCTCCTATGCAAGATGAACCAGCATCTACTTCTACCTACAAGAAACAAAAGAAGAGAATTAAGATCTGGACAAAAAAGAGGCAAAGGATTAACAAAAGATTGGTGTCTTCTCCATTTGTTCCTAAAAGCATTCTAGATGGAGATGAAGAAGAGGGAGAAGAAGAATCAAAAGAGGAAGAGGAACAAGTGCCCCTATAGGGAAGAACTCTACTAGCAAGAGCCATAGAATTACAATGGAGAAAGAGTGTCATGGGTATCTTGCCATCCACCCAGGCATAACCCTTAGAACTCTCTTCTCAGAGGATGAATTATACCAGTGGGTGGATGAACAGAGTGAAGAGGATGATGAAATTTTTTCAATGTCAGATTTTGATTTTATGCCCATGGGTATAGAGTTCATCAAGGGTAAGATCAAGGAAACTCCTATAGGTGAACCTCGATAGGAAGACTGGATGCAAATGCCACCAGATACACAAGGTCCTAATCTTACTCCTTCATCTCCACCATGAATTATAGTGGTACATAAGGGCTCGGTGACTCTTGCACCTTAGGATTTGGAAGAAGAATAGGTTCAGAAGAAACCATCATAGGAGGAGGAACCAAAACAAATGTTGACCAATGAAGTGTCAAAGGAGGGACAAATGGTGTAATATTCTCAACCACCTTCCCAAGATATTGAGGTTCAAGCTATATGGTCTATTGAGATTGAGTTTATAGAAGAAGAGCCCCCCAAATAGTTGAAAACTTTGAGTAGGAGCAACAAAGGGAAGGAAGTTGTAGAACATACCCTTTCATCATCAAGAGCGAGATCCTTAGTAGGACATATCCATAGATGGATTTGGAAGGAAATAATAAGGAGTACTAAGCCTCAATTTCATGCTTTAGAAGAAGACATTTGTGGCATTGCAAAGATTTTGAATAAATTTGAGTCTCCATCACATGAGGCAATGCCATTGGCATTTGTCACTAGTACACAGAGCCCATAATTGTTTGCACAAGTGGCTATCCCTCCAAAAGACATAGATGTGAAAGGCCCTAGTCTCAAGGATTATGAATTGAAGGATGTTATGTTGGGGAGGCCTACATGAGATTCAACCTATTTGATGATGACTACGGGGGTCAAAGAGATCCTCAAAAACATGGAGCAAGATGAGGCTGCACTACAAACACTTCAAAGGTAAGTTCAGATCCTAAAATGATATCTAACCAAAGTAGTTGGTCCTCTTGATCCTAAGCACCTTGCGTAGACTTTAAATATTGTTCTAAGAGAAGGGGAAACGACACATATTGATCCATTTTTGAAAGCCTGTTAGCAGTGGCAGGAAAGTTTTGAGGAGAAAGGTATCTTGATCATCACAAGGAATTTGAAGTTACTGCATGCAATGTAGGAGAATGTGAATAAGATCAGAGAAATTTTGTAGCAAGACTTTAGTATTATGGATGAAGTACGAGCCTGGAGTAAGGACTTGAAAACTCTACAAGCCATAAAGGACCAAAGATGCCAAGTTTTGATTAATGTATATACCAGAGAAGAGTTAGATATGATTGATGACTAGAAATAAAAGATAGTGGATAACAATAAAGTAATGGGAACATTACATGAAGAGATTCATTGGCTCAAGGACCAAGCTTGAGAGAGAATTTTGGAAGTAGAGAGACAATATAGTGATGCATGCTTGGATATTTTTGAAGATGAGGAACAGGAAAAGTTGCTACCTGTAGAGACAGTGGTTGAGAATTTTAGGAAGATTTTTGTAGATTTTGTTGATGATGAGGACATCTGACATGCATTTAGAACTGAAGAAGCATTGTTAGAATTGGATATCACACTTGGGTATTTTGCTGATACCCAAATTGAGGTAGACAATTACTGGCAGAAGGGAAAGCATAAATATGAGGCTTTAGATCTATCACATGCGACTAAGATTACTAAGATGATAGAGAAATTCAAGGGACAACATCCAAACATAGCTTTTGGATGAAGATGAATGAATCCCAAATGCCAAAATTTAGATTTTGACACTCAATAAAATTTTGAGATTTTGACCTTGTCAAGTTCCACAGCTCTACAGGTGCTCAAGTCTATAGGTACATAGGTCCATAGGTGCATAGGTACATAGGTCCACAACTTTTCAATTTAGAGGTGCACTGACAATTAACTGCTTGTTCCAAAAATAATACTTTCCATGCATTGAAAATGCACTCTAATGGTAGTTTAACTTCAACACATGCCTAGTGAATGACCATCTTCTAATTTTGGCACCTCCAAACACTCATACTTTGGCTGAAGGCTTCATCCTCTTTTCTCTCTCATAATTTCTTTTTTTTAAACATGTAGAAGGCTCATGCATCCAATTAGAGAATAAAATATGGATGGAGTCCTACTAAGCACCAGTTAGATTGTTAGATTGTATATATTTAGTTTGTTTTATTGTTTAAAAGCATTTTATTACATGGAGAATATCTCTCACTCTCAAAACAAATTGAGGAGGTGATTACTTATAAATACCTTATTATAATATGTAACAAGGGTCATCATTATTATGCAATAAAAGTATGCTTTTGGCCTAAATGTGTCATATTTTTTGTGGATTTTTTTCATGAGATTGTGATTGAGCCAAAGGTTTATTGCATTGCATCTAGTTGTGTGATCTTTTAGTTCTAGTGTTTTCTAGAGATTTATGAATTCTGTTGATGTATCTAGCTTTAGAAGAGATCATCAAATTGTGTCTACATAACTTTTCATCTCACATGAGTGCACTTTTTTTGGCCTTGCAATTTGATGAAAGGTGAAAAATCATACGATTGTTAAAGTGTCTCACTGATGATTGCATCAATGGATTCTAGGAAGCGTTGCTCCTATTTTCATTGGTTTCCTTTCAATTTCTTTGAATGTTTAACTTGAATTATGTTTTTTTTTGTAGCTTATGTCTGTTAAGTTTTCAATTTCATGTTATTTCATTTCGTATTATTTTCTTTTAGTTTTGTTATTTTATTTGCTAACCCCTTGTTAGAATAGGAACTCATATTAGTTACACTATTAGATTGCATTCATTTAAGAATAGAAAAAATACAAAACATAGTTCTTTTGTGTGTCATTTTGAGATAGAAAATAGATTTTACTTATTTTCAAGATCATAATAGAACCATCAAAGGCCTCCTCATGAACAATCACATTTATCTTCAACTAAGCAGATTTTGGTACGTCACAAGACAAATAAGAAACCTTGGAGTTGAATCAAAATATTATCTTTTCAAGAGAGGAATTTCATAAAGGATTCTTTTCATTCGCATCATGTAGAACAACTGTTCAACAAAAACCAAATGAGTTTGTTATCCTTTAGTGTAACTGGCCATGCATCAATAAGGTACTTCTCCACATTTGCTAAAGTTTGAGCAATTTCAAATTGCAGGAAAGCATTGATTTTCAATCTTCACAAGATCGATGATTAAAAAACACATTTGGAATTACTATAATTTCCTTTAATATTCTAGGCCTACTTAACTAGTCACCATCCAACTTATTAGACACATAGACTTCTTAACAAAATAGCATAAGATATTTGGCACATGTCCCACCTCAACATGACTAGGAAACTCTTTGAATGATTGACCCCACCTATCCATGTGTCATGTAGCATTCCATAAAGTTTGAACACCTTCATAAAGTAGGAAAGCACCCTTCATTGATCTTCAAATGATAGACGATTCCATAAGATTTAATTTGTTCAAACTTGTCAGCAATGACATCTAGTGAAATTGAGTGAATTTGCCATGTGTTCTGACATTTTTCTAACTATTCTAACACTTTTCAAACCTAGTAGCCCCTAAAAAAAGTGACTTCATCAAGTACACATGTCATCAAGGTACTTCTCCAAATTCATTTAACTTTGCACATCTTCAAATTGTAGGAAAGCACTTATTGTACATCCTTAGATGATCCATAGTGTAATGTTATATTGCTTAAAGTAGTCCTAGTCACCTAGTTCATCCAATCAAATAGCTCAAGCTATCTAGAATTTCTTGACAAAAATTTGATGATCCTATACTATTTTGACAAGTCCAACTTTTGTAGCTCATGAAAGAACTTACATCATTTGGGGCTACGTGTTATGTAGGCACTTTCCTACATTTGCTAAAACTTGAATACTTCCAGATTATAGGAAAGAACTCATCATTGAGGTTAGTTTGATCAACGGTTTATAAAATTAGAGTATATCATGATTAAAACACTTTCAAAGAACACTAGCGAGTCAACACAAGGTTAAAACCATGATTTAGAAACAAAAGGATAATAGAAAAATTATTTTTGGGAAATTATTTTAAAAATAAACACAAAGAAAAATAAAAAGAATTTCTAAAGTGAAAAGCTTCATGCATATTTTCAAAATAAACCAATACTCTCCTATTTTTTGAAAACTAGGGCATAAACAATAATTGTTTCATGAAACTTATAGTTTTAATCTAGGGCTTTTAACATACCATACCTCTAAAATCATGAATCCACTGGGTTTTCACTATGAAATGCAACAAATTTATTAAATGTGAAAAACTAGGCCAACAACTCGTAAATAGTAAAAGAACCTAGTCAAAGGTGGTATGACTCTTTTTGAAATCCAATCTATAGCTTATATCTAATCTGCACCTCTACATTGCAAGTTGAGAAGTCAAATAGCTTAGAGGATAAGTCTAGATCATTAGATGAAGAAAAAATTGATGGATGATGTCTCTCCTCAATCATTAGATCATAAACCATCCATGGTTGTCACATGTTCATCGACGGCCAAATTTGACCCAAAGTTACACTAGTACAAAAACAACAATATATGATTAAATAAACTACTAAAAATTGTAAATATATGACCATTTTTGACCACATGATCATTGATAGTTTATTTCTGGTCATTAATATTACAACAAAGTTTATGACTAAACTATTTTAATCATTAATTTGACCATTGATTTGGTTGTTGATTTTTATTACATAGTGGTTTATTTGATAGGTTATTGTTATTAAATAGTAGTTGATTTGCTAGTATATTTGATAATATATTTGGTAGTTGATTTGGTAGATGATTTGGTACTATATTTGGTAGTTAATTCGGTGGTATATTTGGTAGTTGATTTGGTAGTTCAATTGGTTGGTTATTTCATAGTATATTTGGTAATTGATTTGGTAGTATATTTGTTAGTATATTTGGTAGTTTATTTGTTAATTTATTTTGTAGTTTAATTAATCATATTAGGGCATTATGGAATTGAACCACCATCCTCCTACTTGTAAAGCATGCACTCTTCGATTGAGCTAGTACCCTTTAAAGAAAAATGGGAAAAAAATACCCTTTAAAGAAAAATGGAAAAAACATATTAAATTCATTCGAGGATGTGTGTTAAGTAGCATAATCAAGCATAGTAATATGAAGTTATCTAGACTATAATGAAGAATTTTTCATGTATCCTGAATTTTATTTTCCCAAGGGGCATTTTATACATCAATGGGAAAGATGAATGTCCAGATGAAAATATCAATTTCTTTTGATACTTAAAACATTTATTAGAATATGCAGTTAGTTGTAGTGGCTATGATAAAAATGCAAGAATATAAAGGTTTAATAGTGAAGAAAAAAGCTTTCTCCAATGTTTGGTTCAATAGTGAGACATAAAACATCACTTTAATTTTGTTTTGCATATTTCTACAAAAGGTTTGATTTTAGAACATAAAATATTGGATATTTTTCAAACTAATTATAAAGAAGTAATTAGGTTCAAATTTGATAAAATAGTGAAAACATGTAACCATGTGGTTGTTTAATATCCTAATAGTGAAAATATGTAAATCCCAAAAAGATTTACAAATAATTTCTTTCACATTAAGTTACTGCTCAGGTTGTAAACTACACAACTTTAAGTTGGCATTGATTAGTTGTACTTGTAACTTCTTCACCTCAAAAGACCTCTATAGCTTGCTCGAAAATATTCTAGAGACAATTCCAAATTTTCTTCAGACTCATATATTTCACCAATATCCTATAGAAAATAATGTTATCAATTTCAATAAAATATCCCTAATTAGAAAAAAGAAGTATATTTTTCCATTATCTTATCATCATAGAGATAGGTATTCACAAAATGAACATTCAGCTCCTACAATAAATAACTATATACATCAACCAAGAATTTTATAATTTTGACAACATATTCACACCCAACAAGGTCATATGCAATAGACTCATTATATAATTAACCAAAAAGGTAATGTATGTTATATGCTTTACATGTTTTGCATGCCACCATTCAGAATGGGGCCCATGGTTTACACTTATACCTCTATAAACTGAATTGTGCTTTCTACAACTCAAAAGCATTAAATAACTACCATATTATGATTAGACAAAGAAACTCAATAAAAAAAATGCAAAATGAATGTTATTATCCTTGATTTAATGATGTGTTCTTATTTATACTTTAGTTGTTGAAAATTCATATTTGTACTTATGTGATTAACATTAACAATTGTTAGGTTTCACAATTTATTTGAAATATGTTGACAGTTCAAGAAACAATAGTAAGTCCAAAACAAGAAGTTATTAAGAAAAATATTATACACTCCCAAACTCAATGAGTGCTTAGTTAAGGGAATACTGGTGGCTAACATAACATGTGATCACAAAATGTTGAGATGGATATCAACCTTTAGGTGGTGAAAGATACAACGATAAATCAAAACAAGAACTATTTTCTTGGGAAAATTTATGCAAATCATGTATATCTTAAGCACACAATATACTTCTACTTCAACACCATTCAATAATAAGCTCATATAGCACAAAGACAAAATATAATTCTACATCACAACACGACTGAATAGGGAAATCATGTAGCAAATACGCAAAATATACATTTACATCAGCACCATTCAATACAAAAAAAATGTAGAAAAATACACTTCTATATCAGCATCATTTGCTAATAAGTGAGACAAGTCAAATAAATTTTAAGAAAGGAGTAGAAATTTCCCAATACTTTGTCATTTCTTGTACTTCATGGAGTGTAAAATTATGCACATTCTGAGTTGCACATCTATATTTTCATCATAAAATATATAATTGTTTGTAAAGAGTAGAGAGTGAATTTATTGGCCATGTATTTTCACACACCAATCTTTATTATAAATGCTAAGCCCCTATAAAATTCTCTCCCTCAATGACACTAAGTACATTGTGTTGGCAAACCACATTTCTAAATACAATCAAATGCCAAAATTTTAACTCATAGATACAGAAATCTCTATATCTTAGGGATCTTTCCATCCCTAATCTTGTGAGAAGTCATCTAAATTATCAAGCGCATCATAAGTACACCTTGTGTTTTTCCTGCTAACTAGATCTATATTTTGGCCTTCTTGGATTGCAACGAATGCCTCAATCTATCCATGTTTAGATTGAGAAGATGGTGGGCATTCCCAAGGGACAACTATTTCAACTTGTCATTCATCTAGTCTCTGTTTCTCAAGTTTTTAGTCAATACAAGATCTTTTTTCGTCAAAAATCCTATTCTCTTTTCAGATATTTTACCACATTGTAAATTGGAAAGAGAGTTTCAACCAAGTTTTTCACATTCCAATGAAAATTTATACAATTAATTCCCTTTGTTTTCTATAGAATTTGGATCTTCAAGATCCATCTTTTCCAAGATCCAAGTCACCTCTACAGTTTGAGCTTTTGGTCTATTTGACAAAGCCTACTCAAGCTATTCTATATTTACTGCAAATTAGGTCAAATAGAACAAAAAAAATGAAGAAAGCATATATTTCTCAACTAGAAATGGTAGTGTTGGTGTTATCAATATTTCCTCCAACCATTTTTTTGAAGGAATGTTATAGTTTTGCAGATAAGTTGCTATAACATGTGATGGGAATAATTTTATTTTGTAGTGAGGGGTACTATGGAACCATCCAAATGGCTTATTAAAAAGTTAACACTTAATTGTGTTCCACATACTTTTGGGATAGGAGGATAGAGTTTTGGGATGGAGGGACCACATGCCTAAGTTTGTGGGTAGCATAGGGTAGCACAAATATATATAATACTTGAATATTTAGTTATAAAAAGAAATACAATTCAATGGTTGAGAATAAACACTTTCATAAGATCCTCTAATGAACCTTTCTTCAAACAAGTGCAAAAAAATTTGGTCAAGTGATACTACTAAATGACCACTTGACTACATATTGTTTCCTTGTAGTGACTCCAAAATATTAAAATGGTGAAAATGAGTGTCACAACATCAAAGATTTAGCAGCCAACAAAGAATGCAAGAAAGTGTTTGCTAGACTCATTACTAATCCTCATTTGGAGGATGTAGTCAGAATAAGTTTTCTAAATAGTCCAATGAGGAAAGTACTTATGCTCTTCATTACAATTTAAAGAAGGATGATCACAACTAGTGGTGCATCAATGACCAAGCATTTCAACATGTCTATCCTCTTGCAATCAAATTTTTATTAAAAATATATATTTTACATAAAAGGTATCAAGTTTTAACTTTAATTTATAAGTTTAAGTATTTACAAGGATTTGTGGCTTTATTGTTATAAACATAGCTAGGCACTAATGAAAGCTTCATATAAATCAACTCAAAGAAGGAAAAATAATAGGGAGAAGATCATTTTTTAAAAGTTTCTACAATGTAATGCAATGAATGAACTTACCTACATATTCAAAACAGTATCATTAATGTCCTATTGCTCCAAAACAAAGTTTAATTTTACTGCATATTTGCTGAAAATCTTTGTACTATAAATCTGGAGTATCTTGGAGAAAAAATTCAAACTTGTTGATTTCCTTTGAAGTCTCCACATCTTCCCATCTATGTTAAACATACCATCACCTAGAAAGCCATACCAAATCTCATGAGCAACACTCCCCTACAAATTAGAAACAACTTTCAAAACCATAAAAAAAAAAACTTAAATCTTGGGCCCAATTTTTCTATTACCTATTAACAGATTTTAGAAGCTTCAAAACACTAACCTTTGTAAAGTTATCAAAATTAGTCTTTGATGATATATTAAACTTTTGTAGGATCCAAACTAAATAATAATTTGAAATCCATGTGGGTTTCTTGAAAATGGGTATTTTTATTGCATAATATGTGATCTAATCATACAGGTAGTGGAAATTCGTTATGAGTTTGAGAGTAGAACTAAAAAAGTGCTATGGCTTAGGTTTGCCTTGGATTTAAATTATGGATCTTTTGATTCAAAAATAAAGTTATGGACATGATCAAAAAATAAGAAATTGACTACCAAACATGAAGAAGCTCATTGTCTAGGATTTTGTTAAACAACTATCTTGCAACTTCCAAACATCCACATCTAGCATACATATCAATAAGAGCATTCATAACATGAACATGAAGCCATTTTTAACTATATATAAATGGAAATCCATACTCTTGTCTACAAACATAAAGTATACACAAGCTGATAGAATGCTAGTTAGAGTGTTGGATACAGACTACACATTTGTCTTCTACATTTATGATAGAACTCAATGCTTCATTCCAATATCCATCTTTTGCATATCCTGAAATCATTGAGGTCTATATTGTGTGTAGTTTGGATTAACCCATAATTTTGATCTAATTTAAAATATGTAAAGTGTCCTCCCAATCTCCTCTTTGAATATATCGCACAATCATGGAATTCCATTTAACCACACTTTTTTCAAACATTTTGTCAAACATTTGTCATGCTTTATAAAAACATCCACATTTTGCATTGTTGGAAGGGAATTTTCTATATAGCCATCTTACTCAAATATAACTCTTATTTCATAATCATGGATATATTTTCCATCTTGTAGAGCTTCCAAACAAGCACAAGCAATGAGAACCAAAGGAAATATAAATTTGCACAACTTCAATCCCTGCCTCTGCATATGGTGAAAGACTTCAATTCCCTCTTGCTAGTTCTTGACCTTGATATGCTTATTGTTCATATTTAAATTGTCTCTTTTTAAAATATTTCATAAACAAAGCATAACTAAAAATTATATTTTAATGAAAAAAAAAATTCCTTCTCTTTGATGAACATATTTGTTAAAATTGTGAATTCCAATCTTTCCAAAATATATTTCTCTAATTAGAATATGAAAGAACATTTTCAATTATTCATTGCAGAAGTACATACCAACCAAAACACTCATAACAACATGAATGTACAATTTTGGGGCACAAATTTTGATGGTTTGATTTAGAATCTAGCCTCTTTGTTATTTTTATTGGTTTATATTGACCTCAATCTACAATTTTGGATTGATGGAGACCATAGATCCAAAATTATTAATAAGAGATCCTTCTATATGTTCCCATGTTCATGCATGTGATGGTATTATAAAACAAATTTTGTATACTTGTCTAGATCATCATATCCAAGAGATTTATTTAGTTAAACCCTTGAAAATTGATCCATAACTTCTTAGTCACAACATGGAAAAACCTATTTTGATCTGAAATGAGCTCATAGATAGAGAAACAAGATGGTTTCAAGGTACATTGCAAGATGGAGTATTTAGAAAGGTTGCATGTAATGGATTTGCAGGAACCTTATGACATCCTTAAGGTCATAAAAATGATAAAAATATAAGTAAAAATGCAAGACTAAACTAATAAAGATGAACTATTATAATCCATCCTAGTTAATCCATATTGATTAAACTAACATATAGATAAATGAAGAACAAGCTAAATCCTTAAAAATCTAAGATTCTTAAAGAGAAACCATTGAGTAAACTAGCACCATAGCAATAGCACAAATTAAGTTAGAATCATTTGAAATGAGGTAGAGATCTCCCTTTTATAGATTATAGAAATGATTGGATGGTCGGGATGCAATAGTGAGAAAAGGTGGAGATTAGATGTTTGGTGATCCATGTGTTCATTGTTTTGGAAGGTTCCTAAATGTGTGCACATATGTGGTGTCAGTTTCCCTCATTTTATTTTAGAGATTGATTTTAATGTGTATTTTAGAATAGGGTATTTAATTTATTTAATTAAAAATGGAGAGGTTCATTTAATTAAATAAACTTTATGATTAGGTGAAAAAATTACAAAATTAAATAGAATTAATAATTTTATAATGTAAGAATTAAAGATTTAAATGATGAATTTAACTGTGCAATATTGATTTAATGCATAAAATGTCTAATATTAAATTTAACTTATTATTCAAATTGGGGAACTTATTCTACTAAACCAAAAATGAGTTTACAAGTATTAACACCTAACATAATTTAATAATATTGTTAAAAATAGAAGAATAGAATCATCTTTTGTTAAAATGGAAATAAATAAACAACAAAAATAAATACACGAAATATGAATAAAAGAGTAATATTTTATTATTTAGTCATAGATGTAGTCATTAATATAGTTATTTTTATTTGTGCCACTAATTATTTAGTTATTATTTTACCCAATGATTAAATAAGTAATTTATTTAGTCATTTACACTAGTGAATTGTAAGAAATTAATAGAATTTGATCAATTTTAGTCATGTGACTAAAAGTCTCGGTCATGTAACTAAAATTTTTAGTCACATAGTCATTTATTTGCAAAAAATCTATCGATGTTAGTGTCACAAGGATGTGAGAAAGTAAAATGGTAGTTAAGTCAGGAAGTGATCCCAACTCACTGGCTAAAGGTATTCAAGACATTTAGGTTGTTAACATCTAAGAAACATAATAGTTAAGCTCATTAGAACATCACAAGAGATTAGATAAACTCTAGTATTAAAGTTGTGATGGTGTAAGAGACAACAATGGTTAAGTCAAACAATTATCACATGTTCATAGGCTTAAATGCATTCAAGAGATTCTATGTTTGACCTAGCAAAATTAATAATGTTTAAACCTTAAAAAAAATAATCATAGTATTGCATGGTTTCATTTGTAATGATTGAATGAGTGAGATGATTGAAGGAAGTGATATCTAGTCATTTCGATAAGATGAGATTTACTAAGGTTTAGAACCAATTAGAGTCATGGTTTTTGTAGCATCACATAGCTTAATGATAACATTAAAGTTCATGTTGAAAAGGAATGAAAAATGTATGCACAAAAATAAGATAACATTCATTCACATCTTCACAAAGGGTTAAAGTCAATCTTGGGTTAAGGTTAGGAATGAGCAAAAACATGTATTCACAAAATCATAGGAGCTCAAATAAAATATGTTTTTAAAGTTGAAAAGGTCAAAGAAACAAGGTAGTAGTTAAGAAAAACAATTATAGCATGGTCACACGTGGTTAGAAGTAACTCAAAGTTAAGGCAGCAATAGAGTGAAAGGAAAAAATCACACCATTGTGAGGTTAAATGTAGAGTGGAGAGGTCAAGTCATGAAGCTATGAAAAGTGGTTTGGGTGGTTCAGTGTGAAACCATTACAATGTCATGAATGAAAGAAATACTAAGCCATGCATTGTAAAAAACTTTAGAGGTAGTAAATCAAATGTTTAGTGATCCCATGGTCACAACTCATTCTTGGTTTGAGGTTTTCTAAGTTGCAATGCTTCGCAGAGCATAGAATGGTAGTCAAAGTTTGAAATATCACAACATTGCATGTGGTAATGTAGTTAAGGAATTTCAAGTTGCATAGTTGTGAAAAGTGTTCAAAAAAGTTAAGTTATATGTGAGTGCAAGATCGTAGGGTTTTAATGAAAGTTGAAGTCTTTAGTTGCAAGGCTACAAAGTAAAGAAACTATCAATCAAAATAGTAATTGCAACATCACAAGAGATAAAGATGTTAATAAATTAATAGTTGCAAAGAAGCAACATGTTTAGATTCAAAAGGTTTTGCTCCTTTGCAAGTTTGAAATAATAGTTAGTTTTAATGCTGTGAAGGTGCAAACATGGTATGTGTGTAGTCATCGCTTCATTGTTGTAGTTAGTAAAAGGAGGTAGTGAGCTATTACGAAGTAGAAAATAAAAAGAATTACAACATCATAGGTTAAAAGACATTCAATACATTTCAAGTTCTGAAGTTGCGAATAGTAATCCAAATCATCAATGCATGCTAACTGTCCATCAGGAAATAAGGAAAGATATATCAATGATGGTAATTCAAACTTGTTGTGACTATTAGGATATGAAATACAAGTTTTGGTGCCAAGGTGACTATAATAGATCATAGAGGAATATCAACCATTTTGAGTGTTTCTAATCATTTCTCCTTTTCTTTCTCTAATTTATTGAATTATAACTAATGATTGTTGGATTTCTACATGATTCAAGTGCTTTGTTAAAATAATTGATAAATATGTAACTGGAAAAGAATCACAAGAGGGGTCCTATATTGTTGAAAATATTCATAAAAAAGCTAAGTTACTGAGAGGAGAGGGGTGAAACAGTAACTTCTAAAACTTCTACAATTTTAACTCTTAATCTAATAGTCCAATTAGCATTTAATCCTTCACATATAATATGATCTAATTGCATCCATAAGAAACTAAAAACATGAAACTATTCATAACACTTTGACACAATGATTTGGTGACCTAGAAACCTTCCAAATAGAAAGTAAAACTGGGCTGGGGATGATATCCAAAAGCTTTAGTACTATAGTATAAAGTTCGCCTGTTAAAACTTACATTGATCACTTCTGATGATCTGCCCTGTTAGGAGCAATAAGGATTGCTAGGTCCTCCTTGTGAAAGGATTTACAAACATACAATGATGCACTTAGAAAAGAGATTTACAAAAGACTATTAGGTCTAACTTGTTAAAGGATTTGACTAATCCACTTGTTAGGATGAAATAGTAGCTGATCTCTAATCTGCAACTTGTTTTTCTGAAAGAGATTCCTTTAAGTGTATAAATTAACTTGCTGTGATAGATGAATCTTTGTTGCTCCTTATATATTTGTAGCCTTTACAATTTTCACTCTTTGCTCTTTTTTGATTATTTCATTAATACATACACACATTGGATGTGATATAATACATTACATATATATCAATAGAATTATACAAATTACAAAGTTGACCACTATACATGTTTACACAAATATTACAAAGTCGACACAAGTGTAGATACTCAAGCTCTAAAGACTAACTTAGTGGTGTTCTAATACTTGGCATCCATTGTCAATGATCCACATCATCATGCACTTGGTAGTCGTAGAATCTTGGTCCGTACTAATCACTTTCAAGTAATCTTGAACTTGATCTGCACTAGTGACTTGATAGATACTATGAAACTCATCATATAAATTGAATCACTTGTTTACCTTTGCATAGCTAGGTAAACACTATCACCTTGAGCTTAGTATAAATTGAGTCAATTGGTTAATATAGAGTATCTTGGTTAACATTGGACATGCATCATATTAACTACAAACTCAATAATAACTACATAGCTCAGCTTGCATAGGTAAACTTGGCATACATTGAGATGCTCGATTTGCACTACTGGTCTTCACACTAAATGTAATTGCTTGGTAAACACTAGAATTTGTTGAAAGGACTTGGTAGCAACTGTAGAACTTGGTAACAACTAAATTTTTTGGCAAACATTGTTAACTATATAATAAGCTTGGTAGACACATATAATCTAAATAAGTGTATGTCACTAACAAAAAACTTGACTGATATGTCAACAATCTCCTCCTTTGGCATTAGTGCCAAAAACACTTATCAGCCAAAATTGAATTCTAAAAGTTTCTTGAATACCTTTAACCATCACCTAGTGATTCTCAGCTTGGTATGGTATAATGTTTTTGAGATTGTTCAAAATTGGTCTTGTAAGATATGTATCTATACATGGTAAGGCTCCTATATAGTATACTATACATCTGAATACATTTCCTTGCTATACACAATGTATATTTCTATACACATCTATCTCCCCTATTTCCTTTATAGCTTATGTACCAATTTTATATTTTCTCTCCCATAACTCATTATTTTCATTTCTTCATTATATCTTCTATGTCTTCTCCCCCTTTCTATTATATCTTCTCCCATAACTTTTCTCATAGCTTATCCCCGTTTTTGACAATAATGCAAAAGATTTATTCTATACAGTTATATAATAATGCCAAAATGAAACAAAAAAGTTTTAATGTACCTTATGTATTATGGCAATTGTTTTGTCCCATTTATCCTACAAGACCTTACATGTATGTAGTGTGATCTACACTTTTGCTGACAACTCAATCATGTTGTCTATTGTGGAGAAGTTGTTTTCATTGATGAGGGATTTGGAATGTGCAAGATACTTTTGTAGTGCATCCATGTTGGAAGAATCATGTTTTCAATATCTACTAAGATAGATATGATTCTAGCCTCTTCCTTAAGTAATTTTGCCTATAAATCTGTTAAAAATTTAATCTTATTGAAATGTACAGAGCTTGAACTAGGGTCAAGTTGTAGCTATTGAGTACTTTCCTTGAGGTCTTCATCTATCTTGGACAATTTTTCCTTTATTTCTTAGTAAAATTTGAAAAATCACATAATTTGTGAAAAAGTATTGATACATTTGTACATGAGGTTTCCAGGGAACCTAAAATGGTGGAGAGTTCTACTTGATAAATAAAAATTTCTTGAGCAATGTGCTCCACCACTTTATTCTCAAACTTCTTTTCTACCTTTTGCAATAACTTATCTTGTCCATCTATGTCTTCATTGAGCTTTTGAATTGTCTCTTCTAGTTGATACAAAATTGGCTGTGAAGAATCAACCTCTATACTTGCCACCTCTAGAAAAATATTCTTGGCATCCTCAATGATTTTAAATTCCTTATCTCTTTCTTCTCTAAGCCTCTATTTCTTGGCTTTCTTTTGGAGGAGTTCACCAAATGTCTACATTTGGTCTGGAGTGAGCTTAGAAATGTCTCAGTTTGGGATTACAATTTCCTTTTCTAGGTCTATTTCTTCCTCCATCTCCTTTCCTTAGCCCAAAAATTTTATGCTCTATTGAGCCTTCATCTCAACTATCCTTGCATTTTTTGCTTGTGTACCTAGAATAGAAATAATAGTAAACATACTATGACTAGCTGTAAAACTTGATACTGCACTTATTGTAGAAATACCTGAAGTAATACTTGTAGTAGCTAAAATTAATGAATTCAAGATAGATGTGTCCAAGATTCATGTTTCCAACATGGTAGAAGAGGTAAGAGTTTGTAGCTTAGTAGATGATATGGAGGTCACTTTAGTCAATGATATACTTAGCCGAGTTGGTGCAAAGATTGATTGGCTAGTTGTGCTTTGAGAGCTAGTCACAATCAATCATGTAGAGGCCATCTCTATACATGATTTGGTTAATATCTTGCTTAGAGAATGAGAAAGTGAGGCTATAACCACTGTAGTAATCTTGACTAGGTCAGTTTCCTCATCATCTTGCTTTTCTTCCTTGGTAGCCTCTTTCTCCTATTCCTCTTTATCATCAGTGTTATTAGAATGAGTAACTTCTTCAACATTTTCCTCTTCATCTTTTTCCTCTTTATCATCATCATCATCATCATCTTTAATTTCAATAGCAAAATCACTTGGTTTATGAAGAAGATATATATTCTTCCATGTATGTGTTGCATTGCTTACAACATGCTCAATATATTTGATCAAAACTAGAAAATTATTGAATTTTGGAGTTAATTTCTCCTAATTTTTCTTTAGAGATTCCTTAATTTCCTTGTCTATTAGGCTCAAAATAAGCTACTTTAGGGTTTTCCCATAGATATCCTTTATATTTTACATGGAAAATTCCCATCTTGGCTTAATTTTATCCAACAAAATGTTAGGGAGCTGAGAAGTAAGCTAGTCTAGTGAGTATTTCCACTTACCCATTTTGTCCATCACTAGGTCTTCAATCTACTTCTTTTCTTCCTTAGTCCTAGTTTCATACTTTAATGCTTTAAAAAAATTTATACTTTCTCTTTCTTGTAGTTCTTTCAGTCTATCTTGGAAGGTGGGTGGAGATTTCTAGAATATTACATCTCCTCATTCCTTATTAGCCTTCTTTCTTGAAGATCTTCTTGTAAATACAATAGTGGATGTCTTAGCAGGCTTAGTGATAATTACCTTGCCCTTCTTCTTTAATGGTTCTTCTTCACTAGATTATTCTTCATCCTCACCTTTCCCTTAAGTCAACAAAAGGGTGGAGCTAGTTTTCAATTTAGTAATTCTTTTCTTTCCTTTGTTTACTGCCTAAGGGAGTTTGATTTCTAGTTGTATCTTGACCTTGGCTTCATCATAAGTACAAAATATGTAGCCTTGGGATCAACTAGTTCATTTACATATGCCTCAATGATATCCTTAGTTTCATCAATATTAATCTCATATCCAAGAGGTTTCACCCATGATATTCTAGGCATGACTGCCTGAATGTATACCTTATCACTATCTACCATGAAACATACATCATCCTTGTAATCTTCAACTAATTTCTTTGGAATCCTGAATCTATTATTCATTTTCTCTCTGAATGCATTAAAATAGTTATCCATGATACTATTATAATTCTCTCCCACCTCAGCAATATATTCATTAATTTAGTAGAGAACTGACACATCTTTTCTCCATACAATGAATCCTTTTGAAGGGAAAAATTTTTGAACATAAAAGAATAAACAAGTCAATAAAGAACCAAACTTACATGGGTTTTCCTTTGACATCTAGATTCTTTTTGTGTTCTTGTTGAACTATTTCAATAGAAGCTTGGCTAGGTCAAGTGAAAGATTATTCTTGACCACCTTATAAGCAAGGCCAATAGCTTCACAAGGCACACTGTTCAACCAGATAGAGCTATAGATATTATGTTCTATTATATGAATGCTGAATTTTAGTTCCATATCAGTCACATTTCTTATCTTCATGCCTCTACCATCTCATTCTACTAGGGTTTTCTTCTCAAGTTTAGCTCGACCTAGGGTTTTGGTCATTTTAGCTTTGGCCAACATTGGGAGACTAGTGATTCTATGTATAATCTTCTTCATGACTAAAATTGGCTATTGGAACCATAATTAACCATTATGCACATACCTAATCCATTTTACTTGAAATTCATAGGGAATTTTAGGAATGTGTGCCAACCCTTTTGTCTCCAAGTGTTGATGCTTAGGTTTCAAGACACCATTAACACATAACTGTCCTAGGGCTTCATCTATTTCCAAAGTGACAATATCTTGAAACATGCATTTAAAGTTAAAATGAATGTCATTAACAATAGTGAATTTGGCGGGATTTGAGACTATGCTCGACTTTGATCTAGGGTTTTGGCAATTGTAGGGGTGAGATTGAAGTCTAGACCTTTCCATTCATCATGAACTAGCATGTAAAAACCTCACTTTTCTTTGCTACTACTAGATGCTCTCTTCACTTGGTAGGGTTTGAGAGAACTCAATTATTATTTTTTACTAATAATTAACTAAAATCACTTGGAATCTTTGAAGATCACATTGTGCAATAGCTCTCAAAAATTCATAGTGAAAATGACTTCAATTTTTTCCATAAATTCTTGGTATAGATGGTAGATCAAGGTTGATAGATTTTCATCCACTTCTTTGTATTGATTAATCAGCAAAGTCTTCCATATTCCATATCCATGTGAAGCTTTAGTTACTCTTGAGCTCACTTGGTAGAGTCTGTGACCCAATGTCACTTGATAAAGAAGGTAACTTGGTTGTGATTGGTACCATTTTCACTCAGTGATCCTTTGTATCTTGAATATAGATATGGATCTTATGTCCTTTCAATATGGAACCAATTTGAATGTCTTCTTTGGTAACCTATTCCTAGTTCTCCCTTTGAAAATTCTACTAGAAATTATGGAGCCACCTAATTCTTCAGTGTATTTTTTAACATTGCTTGGACTTTCATTCTCGGTAGAATTTGGAACCCATTGCTATGTGATCTATTTTTAGATGTTATGATCTTTTTCCTTCTTTTCATCCTTAATTCTACCAATATTCATGTATTTCTTGACAAGATGACCAAGTTTTGTATAAAGAAAACATCTTCTAGTAGTATCTACTTTCCTCAAGTGATGCTTTACACAATTCATTCCAGTGTGTCTAAATTCTCCATAGTAATGACATCTACACTAGGTGTTGTAGTCCCAACCAAATATAGCTTTCACAATCTATTCTGCTAGATTTGATATCTTCCCCTACTTCCTACATTTTTTACATTTGCCTTCAAATCTTGGTTTTTATTTGCATTCATTTGCTTTATGAGCATGTTGATTGAAATTGTAACAATTTCCACTAAATTTTTCTTTTCCATTGCTCCAATATTTGTTTGAAGTATGACCTATCCTACAACAGTGATTGCAAGTAGGTCTTTGATTCTTTTGAACTCCTTGCTTGGATGATTCTCCTTCTTCTGTATATCCAATTCTTGCCTTTCCTTTTTGTCTACAGAGATTTTTCTCATTCAACTGATTCATTTCTACTTGGGATTTCATCATTCTTTCATTGATTTGTCTTTTAGAGTTCAGGTCATTTCACAATATCTTATCTTTAGATCTTAGGCTCATGATTTCTTCATTTGCATTGCAGTGCTAATCAATGAAGACTGCTTAGTGAAGGGATTTGTGTTGGATTTCATTGTTCTTTTCTTTTATCTCTTCTCTTATCTTGTTTTTCTCTTCCATGACTTCACATAGCCTTACTGACTAAATTTTTTGTTCTCTTCTTAGCTTTCTTACTTCTTCTTGCAAGGAACCATTCTTTTCTAGGAGTTCTTTGATTGATTTATTTTCTTCATCTAGATTTCTTGAATGAATGTCTTCAATCCTTTTTTCAATGTAGTGATGATCATTCATTTGAATTGCAAGCTCTTTTCTTCTTTTTAGGGATTGAGAGAGTTTCTCCTTTGCTTTATTGAGTTGGGCAATAACTATTTCCAAATCTAGCCTCTCATTGTCAATAGCTTTTTCAAGTCTAAATATCTCCATGGCCTTGATCTTTACTCAAGATGTTAAACTTTCTCTTGAGAACCACAATGCTTTGATACCAATTATTGAAAATATTCTTTAAAAAACTAAGTTACTGAGAGGGAAGGGAAAAAATAGTAACTTCTAAAACTTCTACAATTTTAACTCTTAATCTAACAATCCAATTAGCATTTAGTCCTTCACATATAATATAATCAAAATGTATGCATAAGAAACTAAAAACATGAAAGCATTCATAACACTTTGACACAAAGATTTGGTGACCTAGAAACCTTCCAAATAGAAAGTAGAATTGGGGTGGGGATAATACGCATAAGCTTTAGTCCTGTAGTATAAAGTTGGCCTGTTAAGGCTTACATTGATCACTTCTAATGATCTTCCCTACTAGGGGCAATAATGATTGCTAGGTCCACCTTGTGAAAGGATTTAAAAACGTATAGTAAAGTATGCACTTTGTAAAGAGATATACAAAATACTATTAGGTCTACCTTGATAAAGGATTTGGCTAATCCACCTGTTAGGATGAAATAATAGCTGATCTCTTATCTATAACTTGCTTTGCTAAACAAGATTCCTTTAACTGTATAAATCACCTTATTGTGATAGGTGAATCTTTTCTGCTCCTTATACTCTTGTAGCCTTTATAATTCACACTCTCTTCTCTTTTCTAATTATTGCATTAATACATACAGACATTGGATGTGATATAATACATTACATAAATAGAAATCCAATTATACAAATTACAAAGTCAACCACTATACAAGTTTACACAAATATTACAAAGTCAGCTCAAGTGTAGACACTCAAGCTCTGAAGATTGACTTGGTGAAGTTCTAATGTTTAGCATCCACTATCAATCCTTGAAATCATCATGCACTTGGTAGAAATAAAAGCTCAATCCATATTAATCACTTTGAACTAGTCTTGAACTCGGTCTGCACTATTAACTTGATAGATATTGTGAAATTTGTTATATAAATTGAATTTCTTGTTAACCTCTACATAGCTCGGTAAACAGTCTTACCTTGAGCTTGGTATAAACTAAGTCAATTGGTTAACATTGAACTTGCATCACATTAACTTCAAACTTGACAATTACTACACAACTCAGCTTGCACTAGTAAACTCAACATACACTAAGATGCTCAATATACACTATTGATCTTCACACTAACTGTAACTGCTTAATAAACACTAGATTTTTTCCATAGGACTCGATAGCAACTGTAGAACTCAACAACAACTAAAATGCTTCATAAAAATTGTTAACTATGCAATAAGCCTTGTAGATACTTACAATCTAAATAAGTGTATGTCACTAATAACAAACTTGACTAATATGTCAACATATATATGTAATTTTCAATGATAATATAAAGGATCAACAAGTTTCATGAATTTTCTATCCCTTTAGAAGTGACTATTGAGTGAGAATTGAGATGTGTATGAAATGAAGGATTAGATTGACATCTATAACTATGTAATGTGATGTTTTAATTCCACTTAGAACTAGTATTCATAGGTTTCATTCATTGTCTCCTTTAGCTAAGCAAAAATGCATGTATATTTGTCTTTTTGGAATTGTATGAAAAGTACTTGTGAAGCTATTACTATTTGGGCTAATCAAACTGTTATTACAATGTTAATAGTATGGGTAGCTAGAGTGCTATCTTTGATAGGTATTTCTACTCTTTTCTAGAGGTGCATAACATCCTACATTTGTGATGTGAAGTTAGGATTGAAGTGTGTTGAGAGTTTTCCATAGGGTAACCTTGATGAGTCAGAGAGCCACTTAGTGCCATGGATATTCTTCTTTCATTACATCTCCTTGGGTCCTGTAGTCTTAGATACATTTAGGAGAAGAGTTAGTATAAATTCTAAAACCTTACCTAGGTTGCTTATGCCTATGAGTAATTTGGTTAGCATATTTTTCTATAAGGTTAAGAACATACCCATAGTCACCCTTTTAATCACACAAAAATAGCATTCCAAGTATATCTTACATATAGGGGAGCTATTTTCTTCAATTGAAAGGATTAGTGACATAGGAGAACACTCACCCAATCTATTATAGACAGCTTATTTCTCATCACCCTAGGCATAAGGAGTTTGATTAAAACCAGTTCAAGGTAAGAGACAAACTATTTACTAATAGTTTTTGGTGACTCTTCTGGGGAAACCTAAATGAATATTTGGCTATCTAATGATTCTATTGAGGAGAAATCCTAATAGGATCTCTAGTATCTCAAGATTAGTTTCCCTATGTTTTAAATTATCTTGTATGTTTAGGGTTTGTGACTCTATATAATGACCATGCCTAATGGTAAGAAGATGGGTAGGTCTAGACCTAACCCTACCTTTGAATAACTCTATAGATCGAGTTACCCTTTGCTTTATCAATTGTATAAAAAATATTAGAAGTATACCTTTTACATTGATAGTCATAGAATTTGGCAACATGTTTGTGCAAGATACCATGTGATAGAAGATTGGACTAAGTACAAGCTATGGGAGTTGATGCTAAAGATGGAAGAAATAAAGAAAGAAATATCAGCTAGAGCTAATTATCCTCCACTTGTGTGTACCTATGCTCCCATAGAAGAAGAGCATACTCCTCTTTATGAAAAAGAGGATCAATGTTTTGGCATGTAACTAATAGGAGAAGTCTTGACTTAGACCCAAACAAATAAAGAAATGACCATGCCTAATGTGAAACTAAGAAATGGGCAAGGCCTAAGCCCACTCTCAAAGAACTCCATATAATGGATGACAAGGTGTTTCAAAATATCTTGTTCAATTTTTTAGAGAGTCTTGACAGATGAGATGACCTAGAGCAAGGAAGTTATAGAATCACCTCTATAATAATTTCCATAAATTATAAGACTTGTAAGAGTGCATGAGTAAGTTGTTGAGGCTAAAGAAACCAATGATATTTGAGAATGAAGAACTACTTGTGATGTCAATAGTAGATGACAAGGTGAGAAAAGAAGAGCCTCATTAGTACAAGGAAGAGAAAGTTCATGTACCTCCTGCAAAAGGAAAAGAAGATGTGTCTTCATTGGTGCTCATCCCTTTGAAGATCAAGATGAATGATGATGAAGGGATACAATATTTTATTTACCTATTTGATCAAATACTAGCCAAAATCTCTAAAGACAAAATGCCCAACTTATACAAACAAATTATATTCTTCATCCTAGACATTCTTTTGGAGATAAGAAATCATTAAAAATAGATTGAGGTATGTGATTTTGAAACTAAAAATCAAGAAGTTATTAATATTTAAAAGAACTTAAATTTATTAAGATTAATAAAATGAATAGAAGATGCTAAGGTTCCTGATATTGAGGAAGTTCTAATTGTTGAGTCTCAGTCTGAAATGTGTCAAAACCTATCGCATCCTGCTAAGATTATAATTTCATTTGCAGAACACCCTCTAAAGGATATCATGACTGCCAATCCTCAAGTTGTTGAACCTTTTCACTATACATGTAAAGATAGGATAGGAAGGCCAAAGATTGAACAATAAAACCTTAGTTACCTCATGTTTCAATTGGTTCCTATCCTTTACAAAACACCAGTTAACAATGATGAGGAAGAGCCTTTTCATGAGACCACTTTCCATCCTAGTATAACTTCTAGCCTTTACAATTTCATTTCTGATTACCATAACTTTACCTCTACTGATGATGAAGAATAAGTCCTAGATAACAAAGAGAATGTAGAAGACATAGAAAGGCTAGTTGCATCCTTTTGGTCGTCTCCTATTGATAAATGCTCACCATATGAAGAAGGACTTGTTGAAGATGTATTAAGGGTGGATGTACTATTTACGAACTTGTTGAATGTTCATAACTCCTTTCAAGAAAAAATGAAGTGTACAATAAAAATGTCTCACAACAACGTGGGTATGATAGATCTAGCCATTGAAGATGAGCTTTTTGATGTTCTCCCTCCTCATCCTTATTAACTAGACATTGTCAATCTAAACTATGAAACTATTATTGAGAAAATTACTAACATGCTAGAGGAAGTAAGGAAAGAAGAATCTTGCATGACCTAAGAAATTTTTGTTCTGCATGGCAACACGATTGGTGACTATCCTAAAGGGTACCCTATGGTGAAGGAGATGTTAAATTTCCTTCTCTAAATTATGAAACTGATGTCTTCAATGAGGGATATGATGACCTAGAGCAATTGACTATGACTATCTAGCCACTTCCATCAAGCACAGGTTTACCCACCTACCTTTTAGTATTGAAAATCATCTATAGATTAACATCAAGAGCATTGAAGAAGAAGAGGTAATCTATGATCAAGCATGGTTATTTGAACCAGAGTGGGCACTCAAATGTTTCCTACCTATCATGAGATTAATTAGGGTTAATTCAACTATGTTTTTTAAAGGATTCACATTTCAAAAACTTAAGTAGATGCAAAGGAAAGGCTTCTACTTCAATCAACTAGTGAGTGGGTTCACATGACTATTGTCATTACTGGTTTGTAATGGTGAGATTTTTCTCACCTTGTATATAGTTAGTTTTAGTTGTGTATTTTTCTTCTTTCCTATCTAGTTGTCTTTCCTTTCTTTTGTGTTATCTATGTGTTTACTTTCCTATTGTGTTAGACGCCCTACTTCTCCATCACCCAAATGTATAGTGTCTCCCTATGTTATTTAAGACTCTATAGATGAATGGATAAGGTATTGATCTTTTCTATTTGTTTTTTACTATATTAAAGGGAGTAGGTAGTGTGTTTCTATATGTGTTTTGACCAAGATTTTTTGTGATACAAAGAGATATCTAGGTCTCTACCTAGGCAATTACATGCCTAAGTCCACAAGTCAAAGCTAGTTGTCTCTATGCTTTCAATTCCCCTATATTTTTAAAACTTCTAGGATTAGGGTTGAGTCAATTTGATGTCATGTCTATGTCTAGATTTACATTAAGGAACTTCTCTTATTATCTATCCCTTTGTGTGCACCTGGGTGGGCATTGAAAAGTAATCTAATTCATTCGTTCATAATAGGTGATTAGGAAAGCCAGTGTAAGTTTATGCATTTCCTAGATGAGAAGGAAGTTGTTCAAGAAACCCAACAAGATGGTCATATATTTCTCTACAGGAATGCTACATTTGAAGAGAGAGATCATAGTACATCAAAAGTAGATAGAATCTAAAAGCATTAGGATTGAAGCTCAGAACCAATGTACATATCATAGGAACATCATGGGAGTAAGAGAAGTCAGATTGAATGACTTAGAAGTAGATGAATCCTTAGAAATGGTAAAGGAACCATATCAAAGATGGTATAACTCTTTTTGAAATTAAATCTATGGCTTATTTTAATCTGTGTGTTGACATTGTAAAGTTGACAAGTCAAACAACTTAGAGGTTAAGTCCAGATTGTCAAATGAAGATCAAATCTATGAATCTTGTTTTATGATGAAATTATAAGTCTCTAATGATGCATCTCCTCATCATTTAGATCTTAAACAATCCATGCTTGCTGCATGTTCACTAGTGGTTAGAGTTGAGCTGAGGTTAGTGTCATGTGAATGTGAGAAAAAGTGGTAGATAAGTCAAGTAGTGATCACAAAATCATTGGCTAAAGGCATTCAAGACATTTAATTCGTGAACATGCAAAGAAGGTACTAGTTAAGCTCATCACAACATCTCAAGAGGTTAGATAAACTCTAGTATCAAAGCTATGAAAGTGTGAGAGAAAATAGTGTATAAGTCAAATAGTTATCACATGGTCGCACATGGTTTAGAAGTAACTCAGAGTTAAGGTAGTGATAGAGAAAAAGAAAGAAATCACACCAATGTGAGGTTAAATATAGAGTTAAGAGGTCAAGTCACAAAGCTGAAAAAAGTGGCTTGGTCAGTTAAGTGTGAAGCTATCACAATGTTAGAATTCAAACAAATGTTAAGCCTCAGATTACAAGGAAATTGTGAGTTAGTAACTCAAATAGTGATTACATGGTAGAAACTTATTCTTGGTTTTAAGGTTTCTTAGTTGCGATGGTGCCTAGAGCATAAAATGGAAGTCAAAATTTGAACTATCCAGAAATCATATGTGGTAATACAATTAAGGAATTTTAGGTTGTGAAGCTATGAAAATTATTCATAATAGTTAAGTTAAATGATAGCACAAGGTCACAGTGTTTCAATCAAATCTAAAGTCTTTATTTGTGAAGTTATGAAGTGAAGAAAATGTGAATAAAAATAGTAATCACAACATCACAATAGATAAAGATAATAAGTTATTAACAATTGTGAAGAAGTGACACAGTCAAACTCAAAAGGTTTTTCTCCTTCATATGTTTGAAATAATAGTTACTTTTAATGTTGCAAAGGTGCAAAAATGGTTAGTGTGCAGTCATCGCTACTTCACTATGGTTAGTAAAAGGAGGTAGTGAGAAATTTCAAAGTGGTGAATAAAAGGAATCATAGCATCCTAGGTTAAAAGGTATTCAAGAAAATTCAAGTTGTAAAGCTGGCAATACTAATCCAAATCATCAATGAATCCTAACCTTTCATCAAGAAATAAGGAAAGATATCTCAATGATGGTAATTCAAAATTGTTGTGACTATTAGGATATGAAATACAAGTTTTGACACCAACGTGACTATTAAAAATAAGAGAGGAATATGAACCATTTTGAGGGTTTCTACTTATTTATGCTTTTCTTTCTCTATTGTATTGAATTATAATTGGTGACTATTGAATTTCTAAGTGATTTAAGTGCTCTATTAATGTAACTAATGAATTTGTAACTAACCAAGAATCTCAAGAGGGGGCCTATATATGTAATTTTCTAAGTTAATAGAAAGGATCAACAAGTTTCACGTATTTTCTCCCCCTATAGTAGAGACTATTGAGTAAGAATCAAGATATGTATGGAATGAAGGATTAGATTAATTTCTATAACTTGGTAATGTGATGTTTTAATTCCACTTAGAACTAGTATGCCTAGGTTTCTTTTTATTGTCTCGTTCAGCTGAGCTAAAATGCATGTAGATTAGTCTTTTGGGAATTCCATGACAAGTACTTGTGAAGGTATTAGTATTTGGGCTAATCAAAGTGTTCGTAGAGTTTTAATAGTATGGGTAGTTAGTGTGCTATCTTTTATATGTATTTTTTCTATTTTCTAGAGCTACATAACATCGTACATAACCTTGACTAATGAGAGAGCCACTTAGGGCCATTTATATTATTCTTTCATTACATCTCCTTGCATCCAAACCTAAATTAATTTAGGAGTAGAGTTAGTATTATACCTAAAACCTCACCTAGGTTGCTTATGTCTATGATTAATTTGGTTAGCCTCTTATACTCTTTGGTTAAGAACCTACCCATAATCACCCTTTTGATCAAACAAAAGAATCATTCCAACTATATCTTGCATATAGGTGATCTATACCCCTCAATTTAGAGGATTAGTGACATAGGAGTGCACTAACTCAATCTCTTAGAGATAGCTTATTTCTCATCACCCTATGCACAATGAGTCAGTGTAAAATAAATTCTAGGTGAGGAAATTTTTTTACTAATAGTTCTTTATGACTCTGTTGGGGAAACCTGAATGAATCTTTGGTTATCAAATAATTCTACTAAGGAGAAATCCTAATGGGATCTCTACTATCTCAAGATCAATATTCCCTACATTTTAAATTATCTGGTATGTTTAGGATTGGAAACTTTGTATAATGACCATGCCTAATCATAAGAAGATGGGTAGGTCTATACCTAACCCTAATCTTGAAGACCTCTATAGATTGAGTGACCCTTTTCTTCTTCAAATTTATAAAAATTATTAGAAGTGCAACTTTTACATTGATATTCACAAATACTACCACCAAGTTTGTGCAAGATATTACAAGATAGAAGACTAGGTGAAGTACAAGATACAAGAGTTGATGTAGGAGATGGAAGAAATAAAGAAAGAAATGATAGCTAGATATAATGCTCCTCCACTTATGCATAGCTATGATCCTATAGAAGAAGAGAAAAATCCTCTTTGTTAAAAAGATGATGAATGTTTTGGCATGCACTCAACAAGAGAAGCCTTGGCTTGGACCTAGACAAATGAGGAAATCACCATGCCTAATGTGAAAACTAACAACATGTCAAGGCCTGATTCTAAACTTGAAGAACTCCATAGAATGAATGACAAGGTTTTTTGAAATATCTTGTTCAATTTTATGGAGAGACTTGATGGAGGGAGCGACCCTAGAGAAAGGAAGATATGGAATCACCTCTTCAATCATTTCCATAATTTAAAAGACTTTCAAGAGTGCATGAGTTATATCTTGAGGACAAAGAAACACATGATATTTGAGCATAAAGAACTACTAGTGACAACAAAAATAGTGAAGAAGGTAAGAAATAAAGAGCCTTGTCAATACGAGGAAGAGAAAGTTCTTGTACCTCCTACAAAAGAAGACGATGATGTATCTTCACTAGTGCTTAGCCTTTTGAAGATCAAGAGGAACAATGATGAAGGGATATGAGATTTCAAGTATTGGTTCGATAAAATACTAGCAAAGATCCCTAATGACAACATGGCCAACTCATACAATGAAGTTGTATTCTTCATCCTAGCCATGCCTTTGGAGATAAGACATCAATTGAAAATTGATTGAGGTATGTGATCTTGAAACCACCAAAATGGAAATTATTAGGATTAAAAAGAGATTGAATTTATTAGGACTAATAAAAGGAATAGAAAATGCTAAGGCTCTTGATAATGGGGATGTTATAATTGTTGATACTTAGTCTAAAATGTGTCAAAGCCTCTCCCATCCCACCGAGGTTATAGATCCATTTTTTGAATGCCCTCAAAAGGATATCCTCAAGTTTTTGAAACTTGTCACTATACATGAAAATATAGCATAGGAAGGCCAATGATTGAATAAGAAAACCTTGGTTACCTCATGTCTCAATCAATCCCTATCCTTTATAGAATACGTGTAAAAAATGACAAGGATGAACCTTTTCATGAGATCACTGTCCATCATGGTTTAACTTCTATACTTGGTAATTATTATTTTTGATTACCATAACCATACCTATGCTGATGATAAAGAACACGTCCTAGATGAAAAAGAGAACATAGAAGACATAGAAAGTAAAGTTGCTTACTTTTGGTTGTCTCCTATTGAGAATTTCTCGCCTAATGAAGGACTTATTGAAGAAGGCTTAAGGGTTAATATTTTATTTGTGAGCTTGTTGAATGTTCAAAACACTTCTAAAGAACTAATGAAGTGGACAAAAAAAATATCTCACAACAACTCATGTGTGACACATCTAGCTATTGAAGATGAATTTTTTGATGTTCTCCCTCCTCATCCTTATGAAGCAAACATTGTCAATCCAAAGTGTAAGCCTTTCATTGAGAAAATTACTAACATGCTCGAGGATATAAGGAAGGATGAATCTTGCATGACCAAAGAAATGTTTGTTCCACATGGCAACAAGGTTGGTGACTATCCTAAAGAGTACCCTATGGTGAAGGACATGTTATTTCCTTCTTCAAATTCTGAAGCTAAGGTCTGCAAGGAGCGATTAGATGAGCAAGAAAATATTGACTATGAGAGTATGGATACTTCCATCAAGAAAATGTTTAGCTAACTACCTTTTAGTGTTTAAAATCAACTATAGAAAAACATCAAGATCCTTGAAGAAGAAGAGGTGGTCTATGATTAGGCATGACTATTTGGACTAGAGTGGGTACTCAAATGTTTCCTACATATAATGATCCTAATCAAGGTTTCTTCACCTATGTTTTTTGGAGTCACATTTCAAAAATGCAAGCAAATACAAATGAAAGGCTCCTTCTTCAATCAACCAGTGAGTGGCTTCATATGAGTACTCTCATTACCGATTTTTAATGGTGAGATTTTTCTCTCCTTTTTATATAGTTAGTTTTAGTGTTGTGTTTCCCTTCTTTCTAGTGTAATTGGCTCTCCATGCTTTCCTACTTTCTATGTGTTTTCTTTCTTTCTATATTGGCTACCCTACTTCCCCAGTACCCAAATGCATAGCATCTCCCTATGCTATTTAAGACTCTATAGCCCAATGGATAAGGCATTGATATTTTATTTTTGGTGTTTTCAGTAATAAAGGGAGTAGGTAGTCTTTATTTGTATGTTTTTTTCCAAGCTTGTCTACAAAATTGAGAGATATCTAGGTCCTTCCTTTGGTACTCACATGCCTAAGTCCCCAAGTCAGAGCCATAGGTTGCCACGCTTTCAACTCCCCTATATTTTTCAAACTTCTAGGATTAGGGTTGAGTCAATGTGATGTCATCTCTTTTTCTAGAATTCCCTCAAAGAACTTCACTTCTCATGTATCTCTTTGTGTGCACTTAGGTGGGCAACCCAAGTAATCTAATGCATTTTCTCATATTATGTGATTAGCAAAGGGAGGGTAAGTACATGCATTTCCTAGATGGGAAGGACATTGTTCAAAACCCCTAACTCTATGATCAAGTATTTCATTGAAGGAATGATACATCTAAGGGGAGAGATCACATTATATTTAGAGTAGATGGCTATAAAAAGCATTGAGATAGAATCTTGTGACCAATGTGTAGATCATAGGAACATCATGCGAGCAAGAGAAGTTAGATTGACTATTAGAGAATAAGATGTATCCTCAAAAATAGTAAAAGACCACAGTCAAAGGTGGTATAAATATTTTTCAAATTGAATCTATCACTTATATCTAATCTATGCATCTATGTTGCAAAGTGGACAAGTCAAAAAACTTAGAGGTGAAGTCTAGATTGTTAGATGAAGACCAACTCAATGTATGGTGTTTTAATATGAAATTATGTGTCCAATGATGTGTCTCCTCAGTCATCAGATCTTAAATGATCCACACTTGTCACATGTTCATTGGCACTTAGAGTTGAGTTGAGGTTAGCATTGCAAAGATGTGAGAAACAATGGTAGTCAAGTTAGGCAGTGATCACAACATTATTGGCTAAAGATATTCAAGATATTTGAGTTATGAATATGCAAAAAAGGTAATAGTTAAGTTCATTGCAACATCACAAGAGGTCAGCTAAACAACAGTGTAAAAGTTGTGAAGATGTGAGAGACAACAATAGTTAATTCAAATAGTTATCATATGATTTCAAGTGGTTATGATGGGGACACAACCCAAGAACAGAATGGACACAATAGAAAAGGGAAATTGTATTAACTGAGAAAATAAGCTAGTACAAATAGTACAGAGAAAATAGACTTCAAAACATGCCCTAAGGGCTTACAATAGCATAAATCTAGAGATAGTTTCTCCTTTCAGTACCCCCTCTCAAACTCCACTCCGAACTCCTTTTACAATGCCAAAAATCTCCTTAAATAGACCCCAAAGGGTTAAGGACTAGGAGTACATTCTAGAAAGTGCTAGTAGGTACCCACCAACCAAATAGAAGGTTCTGGAAGCTGTCGTAGAAGTTGGCACAAATCTAGAAGAATCCAAAAACGGTAACTGAACTTTTGGGAGGCATAACTTTTGAACTGTAGCTCCGATTGATGAACCGTTTACATTTTTGGAAAGATCTCGAAGTTCTCTATAGCCCTACGGACCAGCTTTGCTCGTCCCCCACTTTTTGACCCTTTTTGACATCATTTAATGCCCCTAACCTAACTTTGAAGCATTCTTAGGAGGTCTCCAAAACTTGAAAAACTGCAATAACTTTCAAACCGTGGGGCCTATTGACATGATTCTTTTTCTAGAATGCTCTAAATCATGATTACATTCATCTAGCCAATTCACACCTTCTAGTTTGCCAAAATGATGGCCCAATTACATGCTTCTATTTTTTTGGGATTTTCAAACACATTGATAGTGGAACTGTGAGAGTTGGAACCTTTATTTGACCCAAATGGGTATCCAAAAATGGAAACACATGAAACATAAACTAAGTCTAAGTATATTTATTTGGGTGAAATAGGATTGCCCTTATACCTCTGGATGCTCCTACATCAAGTTAGAATTATCTTAGAGTTCAAGAAGAAATAGAGAAAAAAAATAAAGAAAATCCACTATTGTGAGGTTAAATGTAGAGTTAAGAGGTCAAGTCATGAAGATGTAAAAAGTGGCTTCAAAGATTAAGTGTGAAGCCATCAAAATGTTGCAAATGAAAGAAATGTTAATCCTTAGACCCCACTGAAGTTGTGATCTAGTAAATCAAATAGTGGTTGTATGGTTGCAACTTATTCTCGATTGTAAGGTTTCTAAGTTGCAATGGTGTGCAGAGCATAAAATTGCAGTCAAATTTTGAACTATCATAACATCTCATGTCATAATGAAATTAAGGAATTTTAGGTTGCAAAGATTAAAAAAGTACTCCAAAAAATAAATTTAAATACTAGCACAAGATCATATGGTTTCAGTCAAATTTGAAGCCTAAAGTTGTGAAATAGTGAATTGAAAAGCTTTTTATCAAAATAGTAATCGCAACATTGCAAGACATAAAGATGTAAAATGATTAACAATTGTGACAAAGTGACATGGTTAGATTTAAAAGGTTTTTCTAATCCATAGGTTTGAAATAATAGTTAGTTTTAATGTCGTGAAGGCATGAACATGGTTAGTGTGCATTCATCATTTCTTTGCTGCAGTTATTAAAAGGTGGTAGTGAGTAGTTGTGAAGTGGTGAATAGAAGGAATCATAGCATTTTAGGTTAAAACACATTTGAGATATTTCAAGTTATACAGTTGTGAAGAGTAATCAAGATCATCAATGCATCCTGAGTGTCCATCACGTAATAAGGAAAGATATATTAAGGATGGTAATTCAAACTTGCTATGACTATTAGGATATGAAATAAAAGTTTTGGTGCCAAGGTGACTGTTATAAATCAAAGAGGAGTATGAGCTATTTTGAGGGTTTCTAATCATTTTTACTTTTCTTTCTTTGATGTATTGAATTGTAACCATTGACAATTGGATTTTTGAGTGATTCAAGTGCTCTATTATTATAACTGATGAATCTATAACTAGCCAAATATCCCAAGAGGGGGCCTATATATGTAATTTTCTAAGTTCATAGAAAGGATCAACAAGTTTCATGCATTTTCTCCTATTGTAGCTTGAGACTATTGAGTGAGAATTGAGAGGTCTATGGGATAAATTATTAGATTGATGTCTATAACTAGGTAATATGATGTTTGAATTCCACTTAGAACTAGTATGCCTAGGTTTCTTTCATTATATCCTTCAGCTGAGCTAAAATGCATGTAGATCAGTCTTTCTAGAATTGTAGAACAAGTACTTGTGAATCTATTATTATTTGGGCTAATCAGAGTGTTCACAAAGTGTTAATAGTATAGGTTGTTAGAGTTCTCTCTTTCATATGTATTTCTTCTCTTTTGCAAAACTACATAACATCCTACATTTGTGATGTGAAGTTAGGATTGAAGTGTGCTAGGAGATTGCCACTAGGTAACCTTGACTAGTCAGAGGGTCACTTAAGGCCATGGAAGTTCTTCTTTCATTACATATCCTTACTTCCCACAGTCTTAGATGCATTTAGGAGTAGAGTTAGTATTAGACATAAAACCTTGCCTAGGTTTCTTATATCTATGAGTAATTTGGTTAGCCTCTTCTACTCTTAAGTTAAGAGCATACCCATAGTCACCTTTTTTTATCACATATAAACATCATTCCAAGTATATCTTACATATAGGGAAGCTGTGCCCTTGAATTTAGAGGATTAGTCACATAGGAGTGCCCTAATCTAATTTGTTAGAGATTCATTATTTCTCATCACCTTGGGAATAAGGAGTCAGTGTAAAACCAATTCAAGGTGAGAGATAAACTATTTCCAAACAAGATACATCAATAAAATATAGAATTTGAAAAGAATCAATAATCCAAATTTTTGGACTCTATGTGTTGTTGAAGGCTTGATTAGTAGAATACATAGTGTAAAGAAATATTTGATGGGGGCTTTAAGGGTGGCATAGAAATTCTAGACACCTTAGTAAAATCACGCTAAACTTCATTCTAAGACCAACAATGTTAAGTAGTCAAAGTTGACTATTTTTTGCCAAGCTTAATTTTCTCCTTAGTGTATAATGTTCTAAATATTGGCCATCCCTAAACATTACACATGAAGGAGAAAATAATCTCTTCCAAGAATTGGTATCGATATCTACTGAGTACTACAAATTGGTCTACATATTTATCCCCTCCTACATAATGAGTGATAGAATCATTTAGTTCAAAAGTTTGGCTAAAAAATTTGTTCATAAAATCATCCAATTTGACATATTGGTAGGTGTAGAAGGAACATGTGAAACATTTAACAACACCTTAAAAAATCCCTTTCACAATTAAAAAAAATACCATTCCAATGTAAGGAAGCAAAGGTGCACAAAATCACTTCCTACACTAATCTTGAGAGGATGATTATGAAAATTCAATTAACTATTGCAAAGATCTCAAGAATGCATAACAATATAATCAAAATAAAAATGAACACATAACACAATGATTACCATGGGGAAACCCTTTTGGGAGAAAAAATCCATCCTCCATAACCCACACAATGTATTCCCAAGTCAAGGAAATTGCAATACACTTGCAATGCAAGTTCTTATAGGAGCACATCACCACAACATCAAACTCTGACTCAGACTTAGAGATACTCCTTCTAGCACCTTGTCTTGCAAACAAAACTTGATGATTCAAACACTTCTCCAAGCCCTCCTTTTATCGTGATTTACAACTTAGAAATAATTTGTGTTCTTACAAAACCATGGGCCAAAACCATGGGAAAAACAACCATGCCACATGTTATCCACTTTTCATTTGTAACTCCAAGAATTATTTTTTCATCCATAACTTTTTCCTCTAGTTTAGACCCCCATAAAAGTCATATAATGAGTTGTTTATACTCTAAAAATAGCCCTCCTATATTGTACTAGGGACTAGACACATTTTTAACAACTCATACACCTTTTTCCAACTCATGGACATGTGGAAAATTACCACAAACAAAAAGGCTTACAAGGTTGAGACACAATTCTCAACATTCTCCCACTTATTGAACACTTGGAAAGAGTCAGGGATCCAAAGTGTCTTGGACTTAATTTCTAGTGGCCAAGAGGCCCATAGACTCCAAACACCATCTAAAATTCTTTCTGCTCATGAGCTCAGTTAATGCATTAGCAAAATTCACCAAAAGTCTCCACCTTCTCTAGCTTCACCTTGCCTTCCTCAACCATATCTCTCACAAAATGATATTTTACATAAATGTGCTTGATCTTAACATGAAACATCAAGTTCTTTTCTAGCTTGATTGTGCTCTAATTGTCACTATAAATTGTTACTACACCTTGTTTGAACTCTATATTTAAGCACAATCTCTTTAGCTAGATAGTTTCCTTCTAGGCATGAGTAGTTTCCATATAATTTTCCTTTGTAGAGGAAAAAGCAACCATATCTTATTGCTTGCTCATCCAACTAATTACACCATTGAATAATGTAAACACATATGCACTAGTGGATCTTTTTCTATCAACATTGCTAGCCCATTCTGAATCCACATAGCCTTGAATATCCAAGAAATTCTCATTTCTTGTTCCATAGAAACATATAGAGTACATTAAGGTACCTCAAAATTATCTAGAAACTCTTTTTAATGCATCACAATGTGCTCTTTCTAGATTAGACATGTAATAGGAAAGTACTCCCTCTACTTGAGCAATGTCTAGTCTTGTACAAACCATAGCATACATCAAACTTGAAATAACACTCTGATACAATACTTGACTCATCCCTTCCATCTCTAATGGGGATGTAGGACATTGTGAGATAGAAATATTTGTTCCCATAGTAACAAGAACACTCAATGGTTTGGAATCTTGCATATTGAATCTTCTTAGAATATAACCAACATACTTACTCTGGCCTAGCCAAAGCTTTCTATTTTTTCTATCCCTTATAACATCCATTCCCAGAATGTACCTTGCTACACCAAGATCTTTCATTTCAAATTTTTCTAAGAGCTAAGATTTTAATTTTACAATCAAAACATTTCCTTTTCCAATGAACAACATATCATGAACATGTAAGGCAATAACTAGGAAATAATCACCATCAGACTTATAGTATATATAGTGATCAAATTTGGATCACACAAATCCCCAACTCAATACATACGTATCAAACATCTGATACCACATCCTAGGACTTTGTTTTAAACCATACAAGGATTTCTTCAATTTATAGACCAAATGACTATTATATTGCACCACAAAGTGCTTTGGTTATGTCATATAAATTTATTCCTCCAAATTAATCTCCATGAAGGAAAGTTGTCTTTGCATCTATTTGCTCAACTTCTAGATCATAAGCTACTGCAATAGAAAGTAAAAATTGAATGGATGTCATTTTTTCTACAAGAGAAAAAATTTCACCACAATCAATTCCTACAACTTGAGACTAACCTTTTGCAACTAATCATTTTTTATACTTCTCAACGCTTCCATCTCAACCCATCTTCCTTTTGAACACCCATTTACAAACAACAAGTTTTTGTCCTTCAGGCAATGGTACAAGGTCACATGTGTCATTCCTCCTAAGATCTGCCATCTCTTCTTCTATGTCAATTTTCTAGGACTCTAAATCATTCATACCAGGAGCCTCTTCTATAGATTTTTGGTTCATTAATATTAGTATTCCAAGAAAATATACACCTTGAATCATCAACAAAATATCCATATCTTTCTGGTGCTTTCCTCTATATACTAGACCTTTGAACAAGATATGGGTTAGGACCATGTTTAGGTTCATGATCAAGTTCTACCTCTTCCTCTGATTATTTATAACTCATAGAGCTCTCCTCAACATCTTGTCATTCTAAGGGCCTTTATTTAACTTTCTCAGGTGTAGCAGGAAGTAGAATCACATCTTTCTTTTCTTCTATTTGTTCTAGCTACAGTGTAACAAAAGATGTTTTAGTTTCTCTAAATATAACACTTCTAGAATAAAATATCTTTTGTGAAATAGGATCCCAAAGCTTGTATCCTTTCACACCATAAATATAGTTGATGGAGATACTTTTGATAGATTTTTTGTCCAATTTTGTCTTCTTCTCCTTTGGTACATGAGCATATGCCTCACAACCAAAAATTCTTAGATGTCTAAGTGAAGGCTTGTTGCCCGACCATGCTTCCATTAGTGTCTTATCAATGAGAGCTGATGTGGGAGACCTATTTATCAGGTGGCAAGTAGTGGTAACAGATTTAGCTGAAAACTTTTGTTCTAGTCCTAATCCACTTAGCATACTCCTAACCTTCTCCATCAAGGTCCTATTCATTCTTTCTACAACTCCATTCTATTGTGGAGAATATAGAGTTGTCTTCTCTCTTTTAATACCAAAATATTCACAAAATATTTCAAAATAATTAAAGAAAAATACATTATCATTATTAGTTCTCAAACATTTTATCTTCTTTCTAGTCTACAACTCAACCATTGCTTTAAATTCTTTGAGACAATTAAAAACTTTAGCTTTACTCCTAAGGAAATAAACCCATGTACTTCTACTAAAATCATTAGTGAAAGAAAAATAATAAACTAATTTAACAATAGAAGGAACATTAACTAGACAAAATACATCTAAATGGATTATATCCAAAATACATGAGGACTTATGAGAACGTGAGTAAAACTAAACACAATTTTTTTTGCCATAGATACAATACTCACAAAAATCAAACTCAAGATTGTAGTCATTCATCCCATCAACAAATTTTTTACTTTTTAAGGTTTGTAGACCCTTCTCACCTATGTGGGCAAGTCTCTAGTGCCATAACATAGTCTTCTCTATGGAAAACTTTGATTTAGTAGATAGAGCACCATTGGGTACCCAAAAACAATGACCATCTGTTGAAAGACAAACGCTCTCATTCTCCAACAAAGTAGTCCTCTTGAAAATCTTATCAGAAGTAGTATTGCACTCAATTGCTCATGTATCAAGCTAGTACAATGTACCCAACCTACTTCCTCTTGCTATCACCATATCACCTCTCACCATTTTCACACCTACTTCAAAAAATTGTACATACACACCTGCATCTATTAGTTTGGTAGTAGTTAACAAATTCCTTGCTAGTCTCGAGATATGAAAGATACCATCAAATATTCTAATTCTACCATCAAAAATTTTCACACAAATTCTTACATGACCAAAAATATGAGGAACTAAGTTATCACCCAAATGCACCTGACCACCATCAAACATTTCATACTTACTAAACTAGCTTCTATTAGGAGTCATGTGGAAAGATGCATCGAAGTCTATCAATCATGCATTGTCACCTGCATGAGTGGCCAAGGCTGTAAGGAAAACATTTCCATCCTCATTCTTGGACTTAGAATCAAAATCTTTCTTTTTTCCTTTTTCTTCTCCTCCTCTGTGTAGTCCTTTTGGAATTGTCTAGGTTTCTCACAATTCTAGCAAATCACCTTGGTCTTACGAAGAGATTTTGATCTCCCCTTTTTCTTGGACTTAGAATGGCCATGCTACTTTTTGTTTTTGCCTCTTTCTTTTGGTCTTCCTCAAACACTCAAAGCCTCTTTGGCATTCAAAGATACTTTCCTTCTCATCTCCTTAGAATGAAAAGAACTAAAATTGTCCTTCATCTTTAAGACAAATAAAGTGCTCCCTATGGCTATGAAAAGGCTATCCCATGAGTCTGGCAACAAACATAGCAAGATTTGCCAAATTTATTCTTCATCCAAGTACACCCTGACTAAGCTCAATGGATTCACCAACATATTAAAACTTTCAAGATGCTCATAAATCTGTCCACCTTATTCCATTCTCAAGGAATACAACTTCTCCCTCAAGAAAATCTTGTTCACAAGTGATTTAACTTGATAGATCTCAACTATCTTCTTCTAAAACTTCTTCACGGTAGGTTCTTCATGGAAACTAATCACGAGTCTACAAGAAACAGTCTAATAAAACCTTTAGCTTTTCTATCTATCACATCATACTATGTAGCTAAAATTAGATCTTTGGGCCTTAACTTATTCTCATTAATTGCATCACATAGATCCTGATCATTTAATATATCTTCCATATTCAAATTCTACATCTTAATGTTTGTGCCAGAAAAATTCTCTACATCAATCCTCCTTGATATGCTTTCCATCTTTTCAATCTTACAACATAGAAATGAAAACCCCTATACAAGATCCTGCACAAACCTTGATTAGCTCAAAAAAACCTATACCCAAAAAATAGAACCAAATCTAGCCATGCTTTGATACCACTTATAAGAAAGAAAAGGTGCATGGAATCACTTACAACACTATTCTTTGAGAGGACAATTATGTAAATTTAACTAACTATTGAAGAGATCTCAAGAAAAGCATAATAAATTAATCAAAATAACAATGAATGCATAACACAATGACTACCATGGGGAAACACTTCTAGGAGAAAAACTACACCCTTAAACTTGGACTCAGACCTAGAGATACTCCTTCTAACTTAGACTTAGACATAGAGATACTCATACTCAAACTTAGAGATGCTCCTAGCACCTAGTCTTGTAAACAGAACTTGATGATTCAAACACCTCTTGAAGCCCTCCTTTTATACTGATTTATAACTTGGAAACTATTTATAGTCTTACAAAGCCATGGGCAAAAACCATGGGCAAAAAAACCATTCCACATGTTACCCACTTATGATTTGTAACTCCAAGAATAACATTTTCATCTATAATTTTGTCCTCTAGTTTAGACACCCATAAAAGTGATATAATGGGTTGTGTATAATCTAAAAATATCTCTCCTATATTTTACTAGAGACTAGACACATTTTTAACAACTCATACACCTTTTTCCAACTCATAGACATGTTGAAAACTACCACAAACAAATTCTAGAATTTTTTGAAAAAAGCTTACAAGGTTGAGACAAAATTCTCAATGTCCAAATGTCATTCAATGTTTCCTTTTCTCTCCATTTTATAGAAACATTATGGTGATTTCAATGTTACTAGGATTTAATTGAGTTAAAAAAGTAAATGGATAAAGAAAGTGGATGAGGCTATGAAGACACATAATGTATTTGATAAATCACCAACTTTCAAAAAATAGACAAAAAAAGTTTGACATCAAGCAATCACTCTGTGTAAGTGGTAATGAATAGAATAGATATATTATGTCATGATTATATATAGAGTTTGATTGGTGCCTACAGTCTATAAAGAAGCTTGCATTAGATTTAGGAATCTAGACCAAGGTTTATTGGTGATGTTCAACAAATGTTGGACAAAATATTGTAAGGAAATGTCAATTCATGCTTGTGTTCTCCTTGCTAAATAAGTAATCAAGATTTGGGAAACAAATGCAATGTGAGAGCAATGGTCATGTAGCTTTTGTTCTTCAATTAACTCCATCTATTTCAAGGATGTTTGAATCGGCTTGAAGGGTATCATGGTATTGCATGCATATTGCCATAATTGTTGGGGTTATATTTTTCACAGTGGAGAAGAATGTTTTTTTCATATTCTAAGAAGACCAACGAGGAGGACTATTATGTATTAGAATGATCTAAAATTGAGAAACATAGTAAACTAAAGATTAGTTTGTCAAAATATATTGGAAGACATGTCATATTTATGGTATACACAACTTTTCAAGAAGGAATATATCCAAAAAATGACTATTTCTATTCCAATATTTCCAATGTCAAGATAAGGTGGAGATCATAAGAAGAACCGACCTCAAATAATTTATTGAAGTCAATGATTCAACCACTATCTCAAGATAGGTTTAAATTCATATATTGTAAATCATGACTCTTTTCTTTTTTTGTTAATATTATAGAGGTTAATTAACCTCTCTAAAAATATGTGATTATGTCATGGCAATTAACTATGGGGGAGTAGTTCTTAACATCAATGTCTATATAAGGAATTATTTTGGCATTGTAAGGGGATTTTTTTGATTTGGAAAAAAAGGGATACTTATGTTGAAGTTAGATAGCAAAGAAATTTTAGGAAATTGCATACAATTATTTCTCTTGTAACCAAAATATTGTCTTATGTTCTTGGTGCAAAGTAACAAAAGGAAGTGCATTTTCTGTTCTCTTTTTGATAGAGTCTCAACTATATGGGTGTTGATTCTTGTTGAAATTAATGTTTTCATGGTATGGTGTAGATGTTAATGAACCATAAAATCATCACTGAGCTAATGCTAGCCTTCGAGTGCATTTCTTAATCATTCTTACTAGTGGTTTAAGTTATTTTAGGGAAGCTTTGAAGTCATTTGGTGCATTTTTCATCAATAATTTTCTTTCAATATTTTATGTTTTAGTGCATCTTTATTTAAAAAATCACAAATACCCATATCTTATGAGGGAGAAACCCCTCTCAAACATAGAGGAAGATTGTAATCTAATAGTGATCAATTGTGATCTCTCCAACTATTGGCACACTTGTCACTTTTCATGGGGCAAATACGTTCATTTTTAGAAGTAACTTCATAGTGACAAATCTATTTACCAATGCATGCGCGCGCGCACACACACACACACACACACCATTTGTTCTAGTTATAAGGAGTTAGAAATTATATAATTATTTTGTGACGAACAATACTATCAATACATTTATCCTTGGGAATTAAAATCAATTAAAATCAAGATGATTGAAGAAAAAGATCTATATTTAAATAGTAATATTTTTGTTTCATTATTTGTGATATTTAATTTTTTAGTATTTTAATACCTATATAATATATTATTTACAATGGCTTGTGTTTAACCTCTCATCAATCCTTTTAATTTTAAGTGTGTGAATTTCTTTTATTTCTAATACTTATATTTTAGAAAATTGATTGAAATAAATCAAGGAGATATCATTTTAAAAAAAGTCATTGTAATGAAGAATACAATAAAACATAAGTGTACTTATAATTATGAACTGTGTCTAATGGTTGCAACCCTCAATAAAAGATGGAGTAATAACATCATATGCATCTTCAACTATTTAGAGAAAATAATATTTATGGGATTCCAAAAATTTAAATCAATTAATTTTTTCTAACAAAACATTTTATTAGTAATCTTGTTAAATCCAAACTTCAAATTTATTTTATTTTACTTTTAAATATGTGACTCATATCTTGAATAAATTATACTTAGAACTCATTTGGAATTACATTGTGAACGAAATTCAAAAAATATGTTAGACTAATAGAAAATTTCAACATATAAAATGAATCATTTGAGATAATGTAGACAAATAATACTTCAAATTTACTATCATCCTAGAGGCTCTTCAGTCTCATAAAGAGACCTTGAATCTCTAAAACAATTAAAAACCTACGTAATTCTATATTTTATTAAAAATTACACTAAATAATAATAATCTATTGGATTATTAATCTCAAACTATTATTTAGTTATGCATGTCATAACCATCTCTTACTTTAATTCATTACATCACTCAAAATTTTGTGGCATTGTTCCATTAGAGTGAGCCACTGAATCTGCAACCATATTTGATTTTTAGGATTAGAATTTGTAAACATTTCTTTTTCTTTTGACATGCAATAATCTAATATAAATAGTTCAATATAGTATTTATTGATGTAGATATTGGGGAAATTTATTTTGTAAAGACTGGGTTCTTTCCTAAATCTTTACCATTATGAAGAATTTTATTTTTCTCCATATAATTACAATTTAAGGGAGGGAGGAAGGGAGAGAGGGAGAGTGAGGGGAGGGGGAGAGAGAGGGGTTGGAGGAATAATTAGGGGATGCAATCGAAATAAATGGTTAGATAGTGATGAAAGAAGTATTGAGAATAGATTGAAGAAGCCAATCAAAGAGGGAGATTGTTGAGAACATACAAGTATGACTAATATGCTTTAATAATTGTTTTGTCACTAATGTCAAACTTTTTATTTGTTGGTAAGAAAACTACTTATAAAACTTAACTAATATTGTTTAAGTTGATTGATGAAAAGGATTTGATCAAAAGATGTAACAATAATACCTAGAGGAAAGGTTGAGTTATGATTATGAAAAGCAATACAAGAATTAGTTAAGATAGTGATAACATGATGTATTGATAATCTACTTAAGATTACAAATATTGGTTAAATTAAGAAGATTTAGAAGAAAAAGTTACACAAAGTTTGTTTGCCAAGCTTGATTGAGTGGATAGTGGGTCCCAAGAAAAGTTAGTGCAAGATGAGCAGAAAGTTAGTTGGAGCTAAGTAAAATTTCATTCTTGTGTATGCTGAGCATAATAGTGGGTGTTGAGTAAACTTTAATTGATACTGAGCACTAGTGAACTTTAGTTTGTGCCAAGTGCTTTTACAGAGGATGTTGAGCAATGTAGTATGTGTCTAGCATCAAAGGCTACATAGTGTTGACCTGCTGCATTATTTAAAAGATTATGAATTTGATGGATCTAAGTCGACAAGTTTGTTTTCTTGGATTATGTGAACTAGGTGGAAGATAAGGTTGATGAGCTTGTGGCATAGAATTCAAGGTAAACCATTTTTATGCAAATTCAAAGAGGATTCTAGAAGAAGTTTCCAGAAGAGATATGGAATATGGGGTAGATTCATTATATCGTACCTTATCCATCTAAACCCTAAATTGGACAATAGAGAATGGGCAAGAAAATATTTTAATTTCCTATTTATAGGAATGGTTGGTCATGAAGCAAGGTTTTCATGTGCAAGAACATAAGGAATTCAAGGAGATAAGGGTTTTACTTCATCAAGTGACCTAAGAGAAGATTCTACAGTGGCATGTTAAGAAAGAAGGCTTAATGATATGAATTCCTGAAGGGTGAACAAGCTATGAAAGTTGCAATTTATGAAGGCCAAGAAGAATGGAGGACTGAATAGTGATCTGTAATTTGGAAGTGAAGTTATAAGTTGTTATTAGATCAAAGCATTACTATTACTCTCTAACAATTGTACCAGTCTAGGGTAAATCCTTTAAACAGGTGACATTCAAAGTGAATGGTCTAAAGTTCTCTAACAAGGCTCACTCTTAATAGGGTGATTGAAATCATTTAACAGGGTTATGTCTAATAGTGTGTAGTGTAACCTTAACAAGGTTGGCCTTTCATAGGGCATCACTTCATAAGAGTGAAAAAGAGTAGCTTGTTGTTGGTGGTTATTCTCAAACTAAGTTTCCATATAAATCATTGTATCAAGTGTGTTGATTAATTTGTTATGTTTCATGTTTAAATTTCTACAAGTTGATTTGATAGTAACCTACAAGTTTTAAGTGATTGCATAATCTTATGGATACATGCATTGGTATAAATATTTTATGGGTTCATTAAGCTATGAAAAGTTTTATTTATACATCTAGACCTTGGATAACTAATTCACACGCCTAGTTACTCTAAAGTATTCCAAAAATTGGTATCAGATCCATCTTCTTAAGAGGAATAGTTTGAAGGTACTAGAAGCATAAAAATCTAGATGTCAAAAAGAGAAGTACCCAAGCTCAATAGACATAACTTTCCTGCATGGAAAAGTTTGATGAAGCTACACCTTGGAGAACTTGGAGATCATGCACAATCTACCATTATCACTGAGCATGTTAATCCTGATAGTGCCACAACTACTAAGGATATGAGAAAGAAGAAAGAACACAACTAGGCAATGCTAGAGATTGCCAAGCTATACTAAATTTGATGATATTAAAGGTCTTGACGGTTAAAATAAAATATGTGATGCCTTAACTACTATCTATGGAGGATATGCAAATGTTCTAAGAGCCAATGCCAAAATTCTCAAAGGTAAGTTTGATGATATGATAATGGAAGAAGGTGAAAATATTGCTCAATATATTGCAAGGATAATTTAAGAAGTTGTTAATGCAATAAGAGGAGTGACTAGAAAATTAGATGATGCCACTATTCTAAGCAAAGTCTTGAGAACATTACTACATATATATGCTATTAGAGTTTATTCAATTCAAGAATTAAGATGTATACCAAGGAATGATCTATCATTTGAAGGTCTGGTACATAGACTCACTAATTTTGAGCTATCTAACTTTGATAATTTCAAACTTGAAAGTATTGAATCTACTTTCAAAGCCAAGGTATCATTAAAATAACCTAAAGAAAAGAAAAATTAAAAAAAGGAGTATGTGTGTAGTGAAAGTGATATAGATAAGGAGGATGTAGAATAGCTCGAAGCACTACTGACAAGAAGATCCTACAAAGGTAAATGTAAGTTCACAGGTAAATTACCTATTAATTTTTTCAATTACAATGAGGTTGGTCAAATTTCTACTAGATGTCTAGAGAAAAAGAACTATAGAGGGGGTGACAAATATTAGAGTAGAAGAGATGAAGACATCAAGGATTACAAAGACAAAGGCAAAAAGTCATGCTATATTACTAAAGAGGAAACAAAGGATGATTCTAATGAACATGATGATGAAGTGGTGTATGTTTTAATAAAGGATGAATTTGATGAAGATGAGGCAACTGCAATTGTGAATTTTGCGAACAAGAATGATACATGGATCATTGATAGTGGGTGTTCACATCATATGATTGGAGACAAACAAGAATGATACATGGATCATTAATAGTGGGTGTTCACATCATATGATTGGAGACAAAAGTAAGTTCATTACCCTGAATTGTTATGATGAAAATAGTGGAATATTTGCTAATGATGCACCATGTTTGATAAAAGGGAAATATTATATCAAACTCACATATATAAGATTTTATATAAAAATGCTTACTATATCGAAGGTCCTAACTATAATCTCTCGAGTGTGTTAGAACTAAAGAATTTGGGATGCAAGGTTTAGTTTGAAAACAATATTGCTAAAATATATGATACTAATGGTAAATTGATTAGAAAGGATGATAAAACTAGAAGTAATCTATACTATGTTGACACAAAGAATGCTACTTTTCTTGTTGTAAAATTTGATGATGTGTGGTTGTGGTGCAAAAGGTTATGTCATATTAATTTTGATAACCTCATTAGTATTAGAAACATGAGAAAAGTTAGAGGTTTTCCTAAGTTGAAGAAGAATGATAATATAATGTGTAAACAATGTTAGTTAGGAAAAATGACAAAGTCAAGTTTTAAGAGTAAGACTTATACCTCTAAAGCAATACTAGAGATTGGTTATACTGACTTGTGTGGTCCAATTGGTGTGCAAAGCTACAAAGGAGATAAGTACATTATACTTCTTGTTGATGATTATTCTAGAATGATGATAGTTATGTCTCTAAAATAGAAATTTGATGATTTCCAAATATTTAAGTGGTATTTAGCAAGAGTTGAAAAGGAAATAGGTAAAAGTCTGAAGTGTTTTAAATTTTATAGAGGAGGCAAATTTACATCAAATGAGTTTGAGATGTTTTGTAATGATAGAGGAATCAAAAAATATACGTCTGCACCTAGAACCACTCAACAAAATGGTATAGCTAAAAGAAGGAATAGATCTATAATAGACTATGATAGAATACTCATGATGGAGAAGAATGTTTCTTTGAAATAATGGAGAGAAGTTTTAAGTATAGTCGTATATACCTTGAACAATGTACAAGTTAATAAAGGTACTCATTCAAAACCTTTTGAACTATGGTATTGATACTCACCCAATGTGAAATATTTTAAGGTATTTGGTAGTAAATGTTACATTCTTAAAGACTTTAGGAATGGTAAACTTGATGCAAATAGTGATGAAGTTATATTCCTATGATACTCCATGAGTAAATCTTATAAGTGTTTAAATACTAACACTAATAGAGTTGTGGAAAGTGAAAATGTGAATTTTAATGAATATACATAGGTATATGAGGCTAAACCTATGAAAAAACTAAAATAATACAAATTATTTGTATATGTTTTTGAAGGTATACCAACTAAAGAAAATATTGCAAATCAAGCTACAAACCAACAACAAGTTTCAATGACAGCCAAGTCACATCCCATGAATTTTGAGTTGTATATAGGAACCAAGTGACATTCAAATGTCAAGTTATAGAATGAAGTTGAAGCACATTTTGATTTTGAGATTAGTATACATGAAAGAGATTCTAAATTTCCTAATAGAGATGTACAAAGTGATTCAAAAGATGAAAGACAAAAATGAAGAAACAAGAGTTGAACCAAGATTGTCCAAATATGTGAAGACACATCATCTTTCTACAAAAATTATTGGAGATAAAGATGCTAGACCAATGACAAGAAATATATTGAGAAATGATACATGCTTGCTAAGCATGAAGAAACCAAAATCAGTAAGAGATGCATTAGAAGATGTAGATTGGAGTAAAGCCATGGAAGAAGAAATTGAACAAATTGAGAAAAAACAAAACATGGACTCTAGTTCCTATAACAGAAGGCAAAAATGTAATTGGCACCAAGTGGGTATTTAAAAACAAGCTAGATAAAAATGTTGAAGTCATAAGGAACAAAGAAATATTAGTTTGCAAGGGATATGGAAAAGAAGAAGGAATTGACTACGGGGAGACATTTTCTCTTGTTTCTAGATTGGATGGAGTAAGAAGTTTACTTGCTTATTATGCATACAAAGGTTTCAATATTTATCAAATCGATGTTAAATTTGAATTTATAAATGGCATATTATAGGAAGAATTTTACATAGAATAACCAAAAGGTTTTTTTGATGTTAACAATAAGAACATGGTATGTAGACTACACATAGCTCTATATGGTTTGAAACAAGCACCAAAAGCATGGTATGAGAGACTTCATAATTATCGTGTGAAGATTGGATTTGAAAGCACTAATGGTAAAAAAAATTTGTACATGAAGACAAAGAAAGGAAAAGGTATTTTTTAATCTAAAAATTTTGTTGATGATATCATATTTGGAGGTCAAGATGCTTTATGTAAACATTTTTCAAATCAAATATAGCAACAATTTGAAATATCTATATGTTTGGAGAGATCAATTTTTTTGTGAGTTTACAAGTATATTAGATGAAATATTGTATATACATCACTCAATCAAAGTAGGTCAAGGAAATATTGAAAACTTTTAGATTGGATTCCAAACTAGTAAGTACACCTATGGTGACAAGATACAAGTTGTCAAAAAATGATGATTTGATTGAGGTAAATCAAACATTGTACAGGTCTATGATTGGAAAATTGCAATATGTAGTACATAGCAGAGCTGATATTGCATTATTTGTAGAGATATTTGCAAGATTCTCTGCTAATCCTAGGGAGAATCACTTGATGGTTGTAAAGAGAATAATGAGATATTTGAAAGGAATTGAAGAGTTTGGTCTATACTACAAGAAAAATAAGAAATGATGTTGATTATGGTTGAAACATTGATGATAGAAAGAGCACTAGTGTAGGATCATTTTTCTTAGGCAAGAGGCTAGTTACATGGATTAGCAAGAAACAAAACTGCACTTCACAATCTACTACTAAAGTTGAATATGTTGTTGTAGCTGTAAATTGTAAAAATATTGTGTGAGTCAAATAGCTACTCAAAGGTATGAAGGAAGAGATCACAAAACCAGTGATGGTTTCTTGTGGTAATATGTAAGTGCTATCAATATATCAAAAAATCTAGTGATCTACACAAATACTCAACACATTAGAATCAAGTAACATTACTTGAGATAATTAGTTCAAGATAAAGAGGTGAGGATGGAATATGTTAACACTAATGAAAAAATTGTTGATATCTTCACAAAAGCATTACCTAAGGATTCTCATGAGTATCTAAGAGGTAAACTAGGGGTGATATCCCTATCAAAGACCATCTAAGTAACAAGAGGAGTGCCCTGCATCAAACAAGTTGATGTTCATATGTTACAAATTGATGTAGAGGATCTTACTTTAGGATTTTCTTAAAGTAATCAATGAGCTGAAATTTCAAATCAGTCATAAGCAAGGTGACAAAGGGAGAAATTAAAGAAACTAAAATGCCTATATCTATCATATCAAGATGATAAGCTTTCGGCATAAGTCTTTGTCATTGTTGTCAAAGAGGGAGAGATTATTGATCAAGAAGTTGGGAGATAATTACTAATCAAGTAAGTATAATTGGAGAGATTTATTGATCTTAGAGGGAGATAATTATTGAAGGACACAATTGTTGATTAGGAGAACAAAGAGGGAGAAATCCTAGCATCTACCTAGTAAGAGGGAAATATAAGAAGAAACTCAGAGGGAGTTATATGAAAGAGTTTTGTAACCTAAACAGAAGATGAAAGTTGTTGATAGAGGGAGAGATTTTAATACAAGGAATTATTTTCTTTTTGGTATTTTATTGATCTTACTATTTTAACCTAGTCAGTTTGGATGAACAAGATGTTTCACTTTTGGTTAATTAGTTTGGTCAACCATTAATGCCGAGAGAGATTGTAAAGGGAGATTGTTGAGAACATACAAGTATGACTAATATGCTTCAATAATTGTTTTATCACTAATTTCAAACCTATTGTTTTTTGGTAAGACAACTATTTATAAGATTTAAGTACTATCATTTAAGTTGATTGATTATGAAAATTTAATCAAAAGATGTAACAATAGCACTTAGAGGAAAGGTTGAGTTATGATTATGAAAAGTAGTACAAGAATTAGTTAAGATAGTGATAAGATGATGTATTGGTAATCTACTTAAAATTACAAAGGTTGGTTACACTAAGAAGATTTAGATGAATAAGTTACACAAAGTTCATCTACAAGGCTTGGCCTAGTGCATAGTAGGTGCTGAGCAAAGTTAGTGCAAGTCAAGTAGAAAATCAATTTGAGTTGAGTAAAAGTTCATTCTAGTGTATACCAAGTAGAACAATGGATGTCGAGTAAAGTTTAGTTAATGCTAAGCACTAGTTTAAACTTTAGTTCATGTCGAGTCATTTTATAGAGGATTTTGAGCAACACAATCTGTGTTGAGCATGAGAAGCTAGATAATGTTGACCTATTGCATTATTTATAAGATCATGAATTTAATGGATCTAAGTTGACAAGTTTATTTTTTTGGATTATGTGAACTAGGTGGAAGATAAGGTTAATGAGTTGTTGGCATAGAATTCAAGGTAAACGTTTTAAAGAAAATTCAAAGAAGATTCTAGGAGAAGAGTCTAGAAGAGATATGGAATGTGGCATAGATTCATTGTATCCTACCTAATCCATCTAAACCCTAAATTGGATGATGGACAATGAATGACAAAAAAAATTAATTTCCTATTTATAGGAATGGCTTATCATGAATCAAGGTTGTCATGTGTGAGAACCTAAGGAAGTCAAGGAGACAAGGGTTTCACTTCACCAATTGACCAGAGAGAAGAGTCTACAATGGAATGTTAAGCAAGAAGGGTTAAGGATTGATGCAGGAGCATCCCAGGTTGCCTTGTTCTCCTACTCATTTTGTTCATTTTATAGTTCCTTTATGTGCCTAAAATTCCTTCACATGCCTAGCAATTACTTCATGTGCTGAGTTACTCAGTGTATGCTGAGTGTTTCTTCATGTGCCAAGTTACTTAGTGTATGCTAAGTGTTTCTTCATGTGCCGAGTTACCTAGTGCATGCCGAGTTATTCTTCATGTACTGAGTTACTCAATGTATGCTAAGTGTTTCTTCATGTGTCGAGTTACTCAGTGTATGTCAAGTGATTCTTCATGTACCAAGTTACTTAGTGTATGCCAAGTGTTTCTTCATGTGTCGAGTTACTTAGTGTATGTTGAGTGTTTCTTCATGCGTCGAGTTACCTAGTGTATGTTGAGTGTCAGCATTTGGACGTGATTTTATGAACTAATTTGTGGGATTTATTTCATTCGTAACATTTATTTTAAGATATTTTCTTGGGATGAGTTCAGACCATTGTTGGGTCGGCCTTCCTCTTATGTAATGATTCTAGAATGATTTGTAAGACATTTTGGCAATTATCTATAAGGTGTTTAGGCATAGAGTAAGCCAAGTTTTTGGAGAAGAAGATTTTAGACAAGAACTAAAGGTGCAAATTCACTATTGGATCTTTGTATATGAATGTATTGTAATTGGCCATAACCCAAAATGCCTTATAGCTAGGCATGTATAAAGATATTTTCATGAATCAATAAAAGTATTCTCTCTTATTCCTCCTTTGGTTGTTGTTCCTTGTGTTTGCTTCCATTGTGTTAACTCTTGCAGGGTGGTTTGGATAGTTGAGAGAGCCTTTGGCCCTAGTTATTCACCCCTTTTATTGTGTCAGTTGGTATCAGAGCTTGAGGTTTTTCCTTGTGGAGATTGGATCATATAGAACCCTGATTTAGATTTGGTTTTAGGGTGGTAGATCTGTGGATTTGACCTATAACCTACAAAGGGTTATGATCTTCAAGGAATGTAATTTGTGAAGATGGTTTGCGGTAGAAAAAATGCTGATGATGCCATATCAAATCAGTTGAGACAAATTGTAGCCAAATTAGATGTTGTGAAAACAACCTACAAGAGAGGAGCACATCTTGAAGATCTGAGTGATGATGAAGTAGCAAAACCAAATCATAATCTAAAACTTGAAAAAGATCAAGATGAGGAATGATTGTTATGAGTGTTCTCTAGGGAAACTTCAAAGCCTACTCTAGAAGTTGTTCCTTATGATGGAAAATTGGACACCAATGCTATGTTGGATTAGATCTCTGTTATGGAAAAGTTCTTTGAGTATAAAAACACTCATGATAACAAGAAGGTGAAGATTGTAGTCACTAGGCTAAAAGGTCATGCATCACTATGGTGGGAGCACTTGCAAACTGATAGACAAAGGAGAGGAAAGAAGAAGATCAGAACTTGGCCAAAGATGGTGAGCAAGATAAAGAACAAATTTCTTCCTACTGATTACCAAGTTAGCTTGTTGAAAAAGATGCAAAATTTGAAATGAAAGGACATGATTGTGAAAGAATATACCAAGGAATTCTATAGATTGGACATCAGATCTAGACATGTGGATGATGATGTTGAGAAAATTGCAAGGTACATTAATGGATTGAGATCTAGTATACAAGATGAAATAAGTTTTGTGAAGCTAGAAAGTGTAGAAGAAGCATACCAATATGCCTTGAAGGCTAAGGAGATCTTGACAAAGAAGCATGAACAAAGACAAAGATGTAGAGGTTGTAGATTCTAGAGAGGCAGAGGTAGATCTTATAGTGAAGGTGGCAGATCTGAAAATTTTGTGCAAGATAAAGGAAAATTTAAATGGAAGAATGATAACAAATGAAAGATCGAATGGAAAAGTGGTAATTCTTATTGAGAAGGCACTAGTTCTTACTGAGGAAGAGGTAATTCTTATCCTAGAGGTGGATTTCATGTTAGTTATTTTAGATGTGACAAAGAAGGGCATAGATCTTTTGAATGTAGATCCTCTAAAACTATGCAAGGTAACAGAAATGTTGTGATTCAAGGAGATCATGAGAATTCACCAAGTGGACCTGAGGATGGAGAAAATCTAATGGTGAGAAGAACCTTATGTAATAAAGGAAGTGATGAGGAACCTATTTTAAGTAGAAGTCTTTTCAAGACAAGATGTAAGATGGCTGAAAAATGCTGCAAAGTGATCATTAACAGTGGAAGTTCTACAAATCTTGCATCAGAGGAGCAAGTTACAAAGTTATAGTTGCAGAGGCTAGAACATCCCAAACCCTATCATGTTTCATGGATCAAAGATGAGCATAAGATATTGGTAAGTGAGCAATGCCTTGTGAAGTTCAAAATTGGACATTACTTTGATGAAGTTTTGTGTGATATTATGCCCATGGATTGTTGTCATATTTTGTTGGGTAGATCTTGGCAATATGATAGATATGCTATACATGATGGAAGATTGAATCAATATACTATTTGGGTAAATGGGAAGAAAAAAACATTGCTGCCTTTGATTAAAAGTCTAGATGAGGTTAATTGTACTACTATAAAAATTTGCATGGTTAATGGGAAACAATTTAAAAAGGAAATGAAAAGGAATCAATTTTGTTTTGCCATAGTTCCTAGAGGACTGAGTGTTGGTAGTAATGGCTAAGTAGAAAAAGCTAGTAATGATCGAGTGACAATAGATAGTGATAGCCGAGTACTAGTAGAAATTACAAAATTGCTAAATGAGTATAAAGACATTATTGTTGATGATACTCCTAATGGTTTACCTCTAGTAAGAAGCATAAGTCATTGTATGGATCTGATTCCTAGAGCTAGTTTTCCAAACAAAGTACCATATAGATTGACACTTGCAGAGAATGAAGAACTTAACAGATAAGTGAATGAGTTGTTATAGAAAGGATTGATCAGATAAAGCTTGAGTCCACGTGTTGTACCCATTATATTAGCACCCAAAAAGAATGGAGAATGGAGAATGTGTACTGATTCCAAAGCCATTAACAAGATAACAATGAAATATATATTTCCTATGCCAAGGATGGATGACATAATGGATTGTTTGAGTTGAGAAAAGTATTTTACCAAGATTGATTTGAAGAGTGGCTATCATTAGATCAGAATTAGAGAAGGTGATGAATGGAAGATTTCTTTCAAGACAAAAGATGGTTTGTATAAATGGTTGGTTATGCCTTTTGGTTTGACTAATGCACCTAGTACTTTCATGAGGTTGATGGATGAAGTTTTGAAAAGATTTTTGGGTAAGTTTGTGATTGTTTATTTGGATGATATTATAATATTTCGTAAGGCTAAGGAAGAACATATTGAGTATATTAGACAAGTATTGTAGAGGTTGAAAGAGGAAAAGTTGCTGACAAATTTGAAAAAGTGTTCTTTTATGCAAGAGGAGATTGTGTATCTAGGATTTGTGATTTTAGTTGATTGTTTGAAGATGGATCCTAAGAAGGTTGAAGTAATTTTGGAATGGCCTACACCTAAGAATGTGAGTGAGGTAAGATAATTTTATGGTTTGGCTAATTTTTACAGAAAGTTTATAAAGAATTTTAGTGCTATTTGTAATGCTATGACTGAAACAAAGAGGCAAGATAAAAAGGAATTCAAGTGGACACATGGAGCTGATAAGAGTTTTGAGACTTTGAAACAAAAGATTATTGAATTACTTGTATTGGCTTTGCTTGATTTCAACAAAGTATTTCAAGTTGAATGTGATGCAAGTGGTAATGCAATAGGAGCTATATTAAGTCAAGAAGGTAAGCCTATTGCTTTCTATAGTGAAAAGTTGAGTGATGCTAAAAGGAAATATTTTGTGTATGATCAAGAGTTTTATGCTATTGTCCAAGCATTGAAGAAGTGGAGACATTATTTGATTCCTAAGGAGTTTGTGTTACATATACTGATGATAAAGTTTTACAATACATTGGAAGTGAACATAAATTGAATCATAGACATATGAAGTGGGTTGAGTACTTGCAGAGTTTTACATTTGTGATCAAGCACAAGAGCAGAGTTACTAATAGAGTTGTTGATGCATTGAGTAGAAGATATAATTTATTGACTAAAACAAAGGTTGAAGTTCTTGGTTTTGATGAGATGAAAGAGTTATATGATGCTGACCCTAATTTTTCCGAGGCATAGAGAGAGTGCAGAGCACCAAATCTGACAAACCACATAAGTAAGTATGATGAATATTTCATTCAAGAACGTATGTTGTTCAAAGGTATTCAGTTGTGTATTCCTAGAAATCCTATGAGGTTGAATCTGATTCAAGAAAATCATAGTGGTGGATTAGCTGGGCATTTTGGAATTGATAAGACATTGAGTTTGATGAAAGAGAAGTATTATTGGTCACAAATGTATAAGGATGTTAAAAAAATTGTAAAGAGTTGTGGAGTTTCTCAAGTTCCAAAGGGAATGAGTCAAAATAATGGTTTGTATACACTAATTATTGTTCCTGAGAAACCTTGGACTAACATTAGTATGGATTTTGTTCTTGGATTTCCGAAGAGAGCGAAGGGGTATGATTCTATATTTTTTGTAGTGGAATAATTTTTTGCGATGGCTCATTTTATACCATGTAAGAAGACATTAGATGCTAAGCATGTTGCTAAACTTTTCTTTAAGGAGATTGTGAGATTGCATGGATTACCAAGAAGCATTATTTCTAACAGAGACAGTAAATTTGTTGGATACTTTTGGAAGAATCTGTGGAAGAAGATGGGTACTAAATTAAAGTTTTGTTCTACAATCCATCCACAAACAGATGGATAGTTAGAAGTTGTGAATAGAAGCTTGGGTAATTTGCTAAGATGTTTAGTAGGGAATAAGCCAAGTAATTGGGAGATGGTATTGGCACAAGCTGAATTTGCATATAATAATTATGTGAATAGGAGTATAGAGAAGACACCTTTTGAGATTGTTACTAGAATGCATCCTAGAGGTATATCAAATTTGAGAGATGTTGTTGGTGAAGGAAAAAAAAGTGCTATAGGAGAAGAATTTTTTGATTTTATGGAGTCTTTACATAGAGAACTAAAGTTGAGGTTGGAACAAACTAATAAGAAGTATAAGGAGAATGCTAATCAATCTACAAGAAACCATGATTTTCAAGTTGGTGATGAGGTGATGGTTCATTTGAAGAAAGGAAGATTCCTAGTTGGAACATATAGTAAGTTGAAGATGAAGAAATTTGGAACTTGTAAAATCTTGAAGAAGTTTGACAGTGGTAATGCTTATGAAGTTGAGTTACTTGATGACATGGATACATCTCCTATATTCAATATTGCTGATTTGTATAAGTATCATGAGTCAAAGGATGAAGGTGTTGTATCAGATGATTATCCTAAGAAGCAAATTGAAGAAGTTGAATAGATATTGGATCAAAGATTTGGCAAGAGCACAAGAGGAAAAGATTACTATGAATATTTGGTGAAGTGGAAGAATAGACCTAATAAAGATACTTCATGGATTTTCCAATTTGAGTTGGATTCAGCTCAGGTTGGGACATCTCAATAATTTAGGAGAATTATTTCTCTCAACCCTAGTTTTCTGATGTAGGAGCATCCTGGGTTGCCTTGTTATCCTACTCATTTTGTTCATTTTGCAATTCCTTCATGTGCCTAGTAGTCCTTCATGTTCCTGGTAGTTGCTTCATGTACCTAGCAATTCCTTCATGTGCTGAGTTACTTAGTCTATGCTGAGTGTTTCTTCACGTGCCAAATTACTGAGGGTATGCCAAGTGATTCTTCATGTGTCAAGTTACTTAGCGTATGTTGAGTGTTTCTTCATGTGCTAAGTTACTTAGTGTATGTCAAGTGTTTCTTCATGTGTCGAGTTACCTAGTGTATGTTGAGTGATTCTTCATGTGCCAAGTTACTCATTGTATACTGAGTGTTTCTTCATGTGTCGAGTTACTCAGTATATGCCAAGTGATTCTTCATGTGCTAAGTTACTCAGTGTATGCTGAGTATTTCTTCATGTGCCAAGTTACTCAGTGTATGTCAAGTTTTTCTTCATGTGCCAAGTTACCCAATGTATGCCGAGTCTTAGTATTTGGATGTTATTTTGTGAGCTAACTTGCAAGATTTATTTCATTCGTGACATTTATATTAAGATCTTTTCTTGGGATGAGTCTAGACCATTATTGGGTCAGCCATCTACTTATGTAATGATTCTAGAATGATTTGTAAGATATTTTTCCAAGTATATATAGAGTGTTTAGGCATAGCGTTAGGCATGTTTTTGGAGAAGAAGATTTTAGAGAAGAACTGAAGGTGCAAATTTGTTGTTCCATCTATGTATATGAATGTATTGTAATTGACCATAACCCAAAAGGCCTTATAGTTAGGCATGTATGAAGATATTTTGATGAATCAATAAAATTATTCTCTCTTCTTCCTCCTTTGGTTGTTGTTCCTTGTGTTTACTTTCATTGTGTTAACTCTTGCAGGGTGGTTTGGATAGCTGGAAGAGCCTTTGGCCCTAGTTATTCATCTCTTTGCTTGCGTCAAGGATATGAATGCTTGAAGGGTAAACAAGCTGTCAAACCTACAATATATGAAGGCCAAGTAGAATGGAGGAATAAATAGTGATTTGTAATCTACAAGTGAATTTGTAAGTTGTTATCAGATCAAAGCCTTATTGTTACTCTCTAACAATTGTATTAGTCTAGGAAAAATCCTTTGGATTAAGGTTGACCTTATAGGCATTCGTAAATCCTTTAACTGGGTGACATTCTAATTGAACTTTCTAAATTCCTCTAGCAAGGATCACTCCAAACAAGGCACTGGGGTGAAAGCACAAACCTATGTCACCCTTTTACAAAGGAAAAGGCTAACAATAGTATAATTGTTCACCTTCAATGACATAAAACTGGTATTATTATCTAGAATTTGAAAATGAAGTAAACTAATGAAATGTGTAGAAATTAATGAATTTTAGGATTATAATTTTTAATAATTATTTGAAATAAGAAACGATATATTTTTCTATGTTTAAATACAAATTTTTAGTTGCTAAAAAATGCTAGAAATTAGTGGCCTAGTTCCCACCACAAAATGACATGAAAATCAACTTATTTCCCTTTGATCTCATATTATGTTATAGTTAATATATGTAGCTAGAAAAATAAAAATTGAAAATTGGCTTTAGACCTATATTTTCTCTTTTATAATTGTTCAAATTATAACTTATTCAAATCAATAGTTTTCATCTCCCACCACATTTTTCAAAATAAATGTATTTCAACCAAAAGAAAAATTATAGATTCTGGAAGAGGACTCTTTCCTATAGAACATAATATAATTTTAATTTTTTTATATGATTTAATATTTTTTTCTTTCTCAAAATTAGCATCTTTTCAAGTGTTAAATTATGTATTTGTAGAATTTTTTAATTTTCATATACTATATCTAATTAAAACACTAATGAAATCTATAGATAATATACATGACTTTGAAAAATAGTGTATGTTAAAAGACAGGATGGGCGTTCTCACCTTTTTTGAATTAGCTGGCTCATAGGAAGGCAGGAAACTGGTTGGGGAGAATTTGGTAGGAGGTATAGATCCTGGAAGAACTAGAGGGGGTACTTAGAAGAATCTACCAAAGAATGATCGGACAGAAAGTTTCTTTATGGCCAATGTGGAAAATGGTAAGTTTATGGGTGATTTAGGCACATGTTGTGGGGTCTGAGACCCTCTCTTGAATTCCCCTTCTATAGTTCATGTGTCGAGGTAGGTTTTTGACAAGGATGAAACCCCTTTGGTTATTGTCGAGACCAATAAGGAAAAGTTTTCTAAAGGGCCAAAGGTAGGATTTTTAAAGCAAAGGACTTGGTGTTCTCTTTTTGGCCAAAAACCTAATGGTAAATCATCCTTTCTGTTAGTGACTATTAAATCTTGTTGGGAGAAAGGTGAGTTTCAAATCTTTATTTTAGATCCTTTAGTTGATTTTTCTATGTCTTCCATGGATTTTTCCCAAGTGGGAAAATTTTTAGGGGCTAGACCAAATTTATATTCTCTGAGGAAAATGGTAAAGTGAAAATGGGTTATTAAAGGGGATGTGGATATTGCTCCCATGTCGAATGGATTTTTCTCATTTATATTCAATTATAAGGAAGATATGAATCTGGTTCTCTATGGAGGCCCATGGTCATTTGGGAAAAGTTCACTCACTATTAAAAAATGAAATCCTAATATGGATTTATCTGACACTTTTTTCTTAACCACTTTGATTTGGGCTAGACTCCCTAGCCTTCCTTTAGGATTTTGGCATGAAGATATTTTTAAAAGTATTGCTAGTTCATTTGGTGAGTTGGTGGCTTTGGATAATGCTATGGCTACCAGAACCAAACTTCATAGTGCCATACTTTATGTTAAGGTGCCATACTTGAATCATCTTCTAGAAAAGGTGGAGTTAATTTCCAAGCTTGGAAAGAAAACACAGGAAATAATTTTTGAAGATCTTCCAAATTCTTGCTATGCCTGTTAAAAATAGGGCCATTTGGTTAAAAATTGTCCCAATAAAAGTAAGAATCATTCAAGAACTGAAAAGGAAGTGAAGAAGGCTAAAGTTTAGAAGAAAGTGTTGAAACCTAAATTTTCTCACTTGAAAGAGGTGGAGATCATGGATTCAAAAGCTCAAGATGAAGCCACTAATAAAAATTTCAAGAATAGTCAAAAGGAAAGGAATAGATCTATGAGGAATAAACTTGTGCTACAACCTAAGAAAGAGAACTTTGGAAAAGATGATAATGGATCTATGTTTCAATCTATGAGGATAGAACAAAATATAGAAGACTTGGTAGATTTAATAAAAAAAATTGTTATTTATCAAGGGATGGAAGATCGATGGGGAGATTTAGATGAGAAGGAGATTCTTAAGGAAGGGGAAATCTTGGCTAACTCTGGTGTTCTATTAGAGGAGATAGATATTACTGAGTGTAAAGACATTGTTCCTTTTAGGAATGATCTTGTCCTAGAAGTTTTAAAGGAGGAAGGAAAATACTTAAAGCATAAACCAAATCAAAGGGAAAAGGTTGAAAAAAAGATTATTATAGTTCCTAAGGGGGTAGAGACAAGAAGTAGTAAAGTGGATCAACAAGTTAAGGTGAAGCTAATTGATCGTACCCCAAAAATATCTAAAAGTAGAGTGGATTAGAAAACAAAGGTGAAACCAGATGTTGGTATCCCAGATAAACTTGGAAGAAGATCCTCTAGGAAAACTAGAGAATTAGAAAGTATGTAGAATATTGCTGATGGAAAACATGCAACTATTCTAGATTTTACCCCTAAAAATAGTAATTAAAATTATAACTTGGAATATTAGGGGATTGAATATCAGCCATAAACTTGATGTTGTTAGAAATTTTGTTAGAGAGAAAAAGCCAGATTTTCTTTTATTGGAAGAAACAAAGATGGATAAAGAGAAAGCTGAACAAATTAAATTCTTTTAAAATTAATCAATAAATGCTAGTAGTTTAGAAGGTGCTTCAGGGGGAACTTTGATGTTATGGAAGAAAAATTGTTATTCAGGAACCATTTTGAATGCTAGTAAATATCTAATGGTAGGAAAAATTACTAACATTGATCATAAGGAAGATTGGTATATTGTCAATATATATGCTCCCAACAATAAGAACATTAGGAAAAAGGTCTGGGATACTCTCTCCAGTATAAAAAGTGAGGATTATCTTGGTCAATGGATCATTATGGGTGATTTTAATGTTCCTCTCTATGACCATGAGAAAAAAGGAGGAAATGTCAGTCAACTAGAAGGTAGACTAGATCTTATGGATTTCATTAACAAGGAGGGTTTAATGGATATGGATCTCCATGGAATGTAGTTTACTTGGAGTAATAAGAGAGTTGGTAATGAATGTAGTCAGGCTCATCTTGACCATGCTCTTATCTCTGCTGACTAGACAAAAGATTTTATTTGTAAGTTGGAAGCTTGTTAGAAAATTGGGTCAGATCACTTTCCTCTAATCTTTACTGCTACAAATATAAACTTCAAGAAAAAATTTCCTTTTAGATTTGAAAAAAAGTGGTTGCAACATCCTTAGTTTGAAAGCAAATTGGCCAAATGGTGGAATATAGACATTGAAGGTACTGCTCTTTATAAAGTAGTTTCTAAGGTCAAAAATGTTTTAAAAGAAGTTAAAATATGGAACAAAAACTATTTTGGTAATATTTTTGAGAACAAATATGCTAGCAAGGAAGACATCCAAAAAATTCATGTTGAAATTCAAAAGGAAGGATACACTCCTAACCTTATTATAGAAGAAAATGAAAAGTTGGCCCAATATCATGACATCATTACTAAAGAAGAATTCTATTGGAGGCAAAGATCAAGATTGATATGGTTGAGTGAAGGAGACAAAAATACCAGTTTCTTTCATCTCTCTACCCTCGAGCATAGAGCTAAAGCTCACATTTCACATCTTAAAAAAGGAAGATCTAAATATTATTGAGGATAAAGACATTATGGAAGAAATGGTTGCCTTTTTCTCTTTTTTAATGACTGTTGATCCCAATATTAATTTGGATCATCGGGTTGATTTTCTCAGTGTGATTCCACCTTTGGTTTTGAAGGAATAGAATAAATTTTTAAGCTCAAGATGAAGAAATGTTCAAAGCTATTTGTTCTCTAGGAGGAGACAAAGCACCTAGTCTAGATGGTTTTCCCTTGTTTTTCTTCCAGAAATTATGGAAACTTGTTGGAAAAGATGTTTGTGATGCTGTGAAGGAATTTTATGGAGCAAAACAAATGCTAAACAAAATCAATTCCACATTCCTCTATCTAATTCTGAAGAACATTAGAGTTGATTCTCCAGATTAGTTTAGATTGATCAGCCTTTGTAATTCTTTCTATAAGATTATTTCCAAAGTCCTTACTTCTAGACTACTTATGGTGATTCGTTCAATTATTGTTGTTAAGCAAAATGGCTTCATCCTAGGTGGACAAATTCTTAATTCTGTTATCTCAACCCATGAGAATATTCATTCTTTATCCTATTCCAATAATTAGGGGTTTATCATGAAAAAGGACATTGCTAAGGCCTACAATAGAGTTGAATGGGATTTCCTATCTAAAATTTTACATGCTTTTGGTTTTGACCATAAGGTTGTTGGAGCTATTTATCAGTTGATTTCAACCTCTTCTATAGTTGTCTTGGTCAATGGTATTTCTTCTCATTTTTTCAATCCTTCCCATGGTCTAAGACAAGGAGACCCTTTATCCCCTATTCTTTTTGTTATTATGGTTGATTGTCTAGGGAGATACATAGGGGATATGGTTCATAAAGCTATTATTAAAGGTTTGCAGCATTCTTCCCGACCTCTTATTTTCTCTCATGGTCAATTTTTTGATGATACAATCTTTATGGGTGAATCTAAAGTCAATGAAGCATAAAACTTGAAGCAAGCTCTAAATTTGTATTCTTTAGCTTTGGCTCAATTGATAATTTGGAATAAAAGTGTTGTGTTTTTTATCAACACCCCTATTCCTAGACAAACCAAAATTGCTAATATCCTTGGGTGTTCTATAGGATCTTTCCCTTTAATCTATTTGGGTCCTCCTTTAGGTTTGAAAGTCACTAATTCCTCTTGGAAAGATCTCATAGATAAATCAAATAAGAAGTTGGTAGGCTAGAAAGGAAACCTTTTAAGCCAAGTAGGTAAATTAACTCTTCTCAAAGCTTGTCTTCAAAGTATACCAACTTATGCTTTGAGCCTTTTCAGAATTCTAGTGAAATTTTCAGATACTATTGAAAAAATTTAGAGGAATTTTTTATGGACTAGGACTGAGGAAAAAAGAGACCGCCTTTAATTACTTGGGAACAAGCCTTATGCCTATCAAAGAAGGTAGACTAGGAATAAAGACAATAAGAAGTATGAATAGAGCTCTTTTGCCTAAACAAGGATAGAGAACTTATCATGATGACAAAGAATGGAGTACTATATGGAAACATAAGTACCTTTTCAATGTTAATACTTTAGCTGATTTCCTTTCTTCTCCTAATGTCCTTCATCCTTCTGCCATATGGGGAGAAATTCAAGGGACAAAGAACACTCTTGGAAAGGGTTGTTCCTAGAAAATTGGAAATGGGCAAAAGGTGAGATTTTGGGAAGATGTTTGGTTAATGGATCATCCTCTACTGGAAGACTTTCAAGATGCTACTCAAGTTGACATATGTAAGCAAAGGTATGACATTTTAGTGAGTCATTACTGGCATAACAATTCTTGGGTGAAATTAACTAATATTGATCAAGGTTTCAATAACATACAATTAAGTTTGAATGATTTTTCTCTATATGCTACTTCTGAGGATGAGATGATATGGAATGTTGATCCTAGCAATCAATTTAAAGTTTCTACTCTCTTTACTTCTAGGGAGAAGGGTAATCATCCTTTTTGGTCTCAAGCTTGGATTAAGGGTCTCATACCTAAAATAAACATTTTCTACTAGATTATGCTTCAAAATAAAATCCTCACCTGGGATAATCTATAAAAAAGAGGTATTAATGTGGTAAATAGATGTACCTTATGTAAAAATGGATTTGAAGATAGAAACCATTTGTTCTTGAACTATTCTTACAATCAACAAGTTTGGGTTGAGATTCATAATTATTGGAATATAACTTGGGTTCATCATAACAATGTTGAACTTTGTTTTAAAAGTTGGAAGTGTCCTTCTAAGGATCCTAATTTTGAATTGCTATGGAGAATAACTCTTTCCCATCTCTGTTGGGGTATCTAGAAAGAAAGAAATAACAGAATCTTTAGAAATAAAGATTTGCTAGGATGGGTGCTTGGAAAAATATTACTAAGCAATAAAGGAAAATTTTAAATCTTAGAGGAAAGTTGTTCAAACTATTCAAATTGAAAATCCTTTGCGATCACAAGGTCCTAATTTGAAAATTGATAATCCAAGATTAACTTCTACATGGAATACTCCTCCTAATGGATGGATTAAAGGGAACTTTGATGGTGCTACAAAGGGAAATCTAGGAAGAGCAGGATGTGGAGGGGTCTTAAGAGATCATGCTGGCAATATAATTGATGCCATTACAGTTTCTATAGGTAATTCTAATAGCCACATTACTAAAGCTACTGGTGCTCTATATACTATGAAGTTAGTAGCTAATTTGGGTTACCCTAAACTATGGTTGGAAGGTGACTCATTAAATATTATTAACATGCTTAATAACAAAAATTCAATTACTTGGTCAATTGAGGCAAAAATCATGGAGATTAAATCTCTAATTAATAAATTTGAAAAAGTCATAATATCCCACACTTATTGTGAGGCTAATGGGGTAGCTAACTAGGTTGCCAATTATGGAGTCTAGATGGGTTATAAAATGACATGGATTGGTGAGCTAAACAAGAATGTTGATCTTAAAGCCCTTATTAATTATGATGTTACTCATGTGAAGGTGGGAAAGATTTGCCAAGATTAGAAATTTAATAATTTTTGGTAGCGGGCCTACGGTTGTCAGTATTCCTTCCCTGAGGAGGTACATTTATGTGATTACAAGGAGGGATTTGCACGTATCATCTCTAAAGCAGGTTTTATGTGATGTGATAAAAAATTGATATCTATTTAACATATTTTCTTTCAGCTTTTGAGTACTTCTAGTTTTAGCCATTCTCTATAATTCTCTGAAAATGGGAGGTCAGCCATGTAAATAAGAACCCAAAAGTTGTAATGAATGGAAGACTAGGAAGGATTTTTGGAAGATTTTGTAGAAGGGGAAGCTAACCAATTATTTGGAATGCTTTGAAGGGTTCAAACCACATGTCACCATGGCCATTTTCAAAAACTAGACTAAGGACAAGGTCTCTTTACATGGTGTTACTATAAAATTGATGGAGGACTTCTTAGTTGAGATCATGAGCTTACCCATGGAAGGCATAAAGTTTAGTAAACAAAAACGTATTTCAAATGCTTCTTTCAAAAAATTTCCTAAAATAGATGTCGATGAGAAAAATCTAGGAAAAAGTGGAGATTTCTACAATTTGGAGAAAATAAAGAAAATTTGGAGAGATGTGCTCTCTTGTACCCGTAAGTATTTCATTCTACATGGTAGAAATAAAAGAGTACATAAATTTCCTTTTGTCTTCCTCAATCATTTTAGACATAAGGATAAACTTTTTTTTCCTTTCTATTTGCAGTTTTCTTTGCTTCAAAGTTTGCATGCTCATAGGAAGAAGGAGTCACATCCTATTTTACATGAAGGTTTGATTCTCCTTATTGAGGGTTACTATAAAAACAAGTCCATTGTTTCCACTCCTTCATTAGATAAAAGTAAGGGTCCTGTTACTGATTCTTATTCTAAAAAGAATAAGCATAAAGAGAACGTTGAGGGTAAGAAGAGAATTCTTGTTGGAGTTGATGAAAGCCAACTTTGAAGATGCCCAAGATCACCTGCATGCAAAACCTATCAAAGAGAAGCCAAGGAGAGAAGAGCATGGAGCAAGGGAAAAACCCTAAATAGACATGAAAGACCACAAGATATTGAAACACAATGAAAATTTATTTACAATGAGAAGTAATGTTGTGATGAAAATACAATGAGGCAGCCCGAATATAAAGAGCTCATAGAAGCTTGTAGAACAAGCTAGAAGGTGGTAGAAGATAAGGATGACAACTCAACACACATCCACAAAAGGTGGAACATGCTAGAAGGGAACAAACTCCCATGTTGTCAACAACTAACCACTACATGCATTAAATACAAAATATTAAATAAATGCATTTACCTAAGTAAGCTTAAGTAATAGAATAAATAATTAACAATTAATTAATTATTTACTCTAACACCCCCCCTTAAGTGCAACTTAGGGAAATTCCTTAAGCTCACAAAACTAAGATGAAATGTAGAATGGGTCTTGGCAATGAGGCCATGTTAGGTACCCATGTACAATGCAATAAAATGCAACCTCTAAAAATGGGGAAAGAGAGAAAACCACGTGGGAAAAACCCTCCCCCAAAAAGAGGTAAAAACCTAGTGAAGAACTGAAGAAGCCTCCAACTAGGTAAATGTCCCCTAAAACATGAACAAGGAGTGATCATGAAGAGCATCACCAAAGTATGAAGAAGCCGCTAAAAAAATCTTCCATCAGGAAGAAAATTGTTGATCTAAAGAACCTCCATGGAAGAAAAAGGCACAAATTGAGCATGTCTATATGGTAGATGATCCATCTCACCAAAATGCATAGGTAGCCAGCCACTGCAATCACCTTGTATATAGGATCAACCACTGAATACATAGTTCACACTAATGAACCATCAAACCACAGATGAATTAGAACAACAGCATAACCCCCCCTTAATGTAGATGGGGTGTGATGACAGGCAACTGAGAAGGTGGGCCAAAGTCTCTTGCAAACAAACCAAGAATGATGAGAGAGGGAAAGAGGTACAAAACACCCATAAAGACATGGTCAAACTAACTCTACATGGGGCTAATGTCATGGAAGGGACACTCACTTGACAAAGTGAGAAGGCCTAAAACAACAAACAACTATCCCCTCCATGGTTCTTTATAAAAATAGTGCATGTACAACTGACTCAAAACAACTTTCATGATCCTTGAAATGAAAAAGTGATACTTTATCTCAGTGTGATACATAAAAGTGCTTCAAAATGATAGCTACAATGATCAAAACTAAAAACAAGTTGATACAAAATAAAGTACAACCTAAAACAAGAGAAACCATGCCAGGAAAATGATCCTCGAGCCTAAAATACTAAAAATATCTACCATATAGAAAAAATGCCAAAACTATGATAGAAAGAGCATGGGCCAAAAACTAAGAAAAAGGAATACATTTCTGAAAAGGTGATAGAACCAGCTTTTCAAAAATATAAAGTTATCAAAAAATGGGCATGGGACGCAAAAGATATGCATGCCAGAGTCAAAAATAGGACTTTGGACTTTGACTAAAAAAAAGGGCAAAAAAAAGCATCAAAACCTAAAAATGCCTAAACCAAAATCTCTATCTCAGAACCAGCTTTTTGGTGCTTCTTTTAGATTGGAAAAATACCTCAGTATGCTCAAGTTATGGCCAAAAAACACAAGTAGGTCCAAAATGACCCTAGGAGATGTGCAAGCAAGGGGCTGATGTAGTGATGATGTCATTCTAACATCAGCAAGTCACTGGTTTAAAATTGAGGGCCATGTGGCTATCACTACAAAAAAGAGGCCACATGGCAGCCATGTGGCAAGTTGTTGATGTGGCAGGGGAAACTATTGATGGGGCACCCGTTGGCACTGTCAGTGCTAAGCTGTTCAAAAAATCTACTGATGATGCTCCTCATAAGCTCTAATAGAGCGGGAGTGGTTGCTGATTTTGCAGAGTGGCAGAGGCCAGTGGTGAACAACAGCAGAGGTGGAGACTTCTGGTGGCGCTGCTGGGAGGAGGTGGCCTGCTAGCTGAGTGGTAGGGGGCTATGGAACGACGGCTGTGCTGTGGCTGTGCTACCGATGGTGGTGGCGCCTAGGTGGCATGTGGGTAGCTATGGGATGGCATTGCGGCTGTGTGCCCAAATATATATTTTTTTTTCAATTGCCACGCGTCCATACAACCGGACAAAACCTCCCTGGACTAAAAAGTTTTGCCTCCCAAAGCTCTGTCTCAAAAATTGAAAAGTTTTATATGAATCTTGACTGCAATCGGCCTTTTGGATCCAATGGTGATGTCCATTTGGCCATAATGTGCTCTAAAAATTTGTTGATCCTTTGATTTGAAGAAAAAATGCACAAACAAACTAGGCTAAATTGTGACTCCAAATCACAACTTTAAAAATCTTCAACGAATCAGCAATAGGAAGGCTCTGATACCATGTTGGAGTTGATGGAAGCCAAATCTGAAGATGCCCAAGATCACCTACATGTGAAACCTATCAAAGAGAAGCCAAGGAGAGAAGAGCGTGGAGCAAGGGAAAAACCCTAAATGGACATGAGAGACCACAAGATATTGAAACACAATGAAAATGTATTTACAATGAGAAGTAATGTTGTGATGAAAATACAATGAGGGAGCCCAAATATAAAGAGCTCATAGAATCTTGTAGAACAAGCTAGAAAGTGGTAGAAGATAAGGATGACAACTCAACACACATCCACAAAAGATGTAACATGCTAGAAGGGAACAAACTCCCATGTTGTCAACAACTAACCACTACATGCATTAAATAAAAAATATTAAATAAATGCATTTACCTAAGTAAGCTTAAGTAATAGAATAAATGATTAACAATTAATTAATTATTTAATCTAACAATTCTCAGACAAAAACCCTCGCAATCTCAAAAGGACAAGGTGGAAGTGAACACTAAGTTTGAGAGCTCTAAAAGGAAAGAGGATGATACTCCAGAGGAAGAGGAAAACATAGATGTTGGAGATTTTAGTCTCTAACCTGGAAGGTTACTCAGAGAGCAAAGGAAAAGAGGGAAAGAGGATGAGGAAGATAAAAGTGAATAAAACACAAAACAAGGTAAAACTTGTGATGAGGGTAATTAGAGTGATACTGATGCTAGTGAAGAAGAGACGGAAAAGGCTAAAGAGGACCCTATTAATATGAGGGAGGAGGATTAGAGTGTTAAGATTTCTTCACCCACCAGAGAGGTTGTGGAACAGGGAAAAAATGAGGGCCCTACTACTACAAGGGAGGAGGAAGAAATAGATAAGACTGCTTCTCCCACCAGAAAGGTTGCAGAAGAGGACAAGAATGATTCTCCATAGAGGGAAAGTATGCTTTCATTTTTGCATTCTACAAAGAAAAAATCCAATTCCATTCTTCCATTTGATTCATAGATATATAACAAAATAATGGGTCTAAAAAAGAAAATGGATATTGTGCAACAAAACTAGGATATTGACCATGCCAAAATTAGACAGTTGGAAGTGCAGGTGGGAAACATCCCAAAAAAACTCAAGGATTATGAACAAAACCTCAGAATAATTATTAAGGAAAGTGGTAATAAAATGGAATAGGTGACTTTTAGTATCTATGCTATTGCTGCTAGTCTTGGAAAACACACAAATGACAAGATTATATCACCAGGGGGTCCAAGCAAGAGAACTAGGCAGAGTTCTAGGAAGCAGGCTCAGGAGTTTACTGTTGTTTCGGCTGCTAATTCCATTCAAGACACTATAGAGATTGGAAAAGAGGTTGTTAAAATGATCAAAGAGCTGCAGTAGCACCTCTCACTAGGTTTTGATCTCTAGTTTTTGTTTAAGCTTTTGGTCTTTTTTGCTGGTTGCGATTAATGGTTTATGTTTTTGATCCTATTTACTAGTTTTTTTCTAGTCTTTAAACTAGGTTCCAGGTCCTTGTAAAAATTGTATACTTTTATTGGATATTTTATGTGGTTTCAAGTCTCTGTAAAACCCTTTTTTGAAGCTATTTCTCAGTAGGTTTTAGGTCCTTGTAAAACTTGGTGGACTTTAATGCTTTATCTTTTCTATTTTTGTTAAAGGGTTTTGGGGCCCCTTCAAAACTTGTTTTTACCATAATCTAAAAATATTCATGACTTTGAGCTCTATTAAATGGTGTTTATATGTTATTAAAAAATATAATAAAAATAGTAAGAGTTATTTAAACATCAGTCTTCTAAAATAGTATAATTTCTTTAGTAATTAGATACTAACTAGTATAAAAAATGCATTTAATAGACATTTCCAATTGGAAAAGTATGAGACCATATATAACTTAGATAGAATAAATTTATCTAGATCATGTGTTTGAAAAAAATTGATTTTTAGATATATATACCCAATTTTAGTCATTATGATAAATCATCCTAAAAGGTGACACAACTTTGTACTTTTACCTAGTGATTGAATTCCTTTAATAGGGTCACATCTAATAGTGTGTATTGTAACCTTTAACAGGGTTGGCCTTTCATAGGGCACCACTTCAAAAGATCAAAAAAGAGTAGCATGTTACTAGTGGTTTTCCCAAATTGGGTTTCCATGTAAATCATTTTGTGAAGTGTGTTGATGATTCCATTATGTTTCATGTTTACATTTTTGCAAGTTGATTTGATTGTAACCTAAAAGTTTTAAGTGATTGTATAATCTTATGGATGCATGCATAGGCATAAATGTTTTATGGGTTCACTAAGATATGAAAAGTTTTATTTATACATCTGGACCTTGGATAAATGATTCACCCCCACCCCCTAGTTATTCTAAAGTATTCCAACAAGAAGGAAGAGAGAGAGGATATAGAGAGATGAAGTAGAGAGAGATAAGATGACTACTATCAGATTAAGGTATATTTTAATTAGGAGTAAGAGATGGTGAATAGAAGAGAAAGGAAAAAAGTGAGAAAGGGAAATTAATAGAGGGGAGAGGGAATGCAACGAGATATACATTAAGAAAGAATAACATTAAGGATCAAGATAGATAAAGATGATGGTAGGAGGAGAGAGAGAGAGAGAGAGAGAGAGAGAGAGAGAGAGAGAGAGAGAGAGAGAGAGAGAGAGAGGATTATGGACATATGTAAGGTATATATAGATTGTAATTGTGGGGAATTTAGGATGAGCAAGGGTTGAGAGAGATATTATTGATAAATAGAGCTAATAATAAGGAAATAGAATCGAAAAAATTACTATGGGAGTAAGACAAATGGTAGTCACAAGTGGATATATGATAAATAGAGATAATAATTATGAGGATACATATGTGGGAGATAAGTGGAAGAGGGTGAGATACATGAGGTATAAATAGAGGATAAATAGTGGGATTATATAGTGAGAAAATAAAATGAGGATACTAAAAGAAAGTAGTTAGGGGAAGATGGAAAGAGAATGATAAATAGAGTGTAATTATAGGGAAGTGATAGCAAGAGGTGATAAGGAAAGATATGATATATAGAGGGAAATAGAATAATTGAGATCAAGTGAAAGAGAGTTATTAGTGAGAGAGAGATAGATGGTAATTAAGCATAATATTTTGTGAGAGGAGGGGGAAAAGAGGAGATGATAAGTAGGGATTATAATAGATAAATATGTTGGTCTGTGTGTGTGTGTGTGTGTGTGCGCACGCATGCACGCACATGTGCATATATGTGTGTGTTAGAGAGAGAGAGAGAGAGAGAGAGAGAGAGAGAGAGAGCATACCAAAAAAATTGGTAATTAGGAGGAAGAGATTATGAGATGGGAGAAAGGGAGTAAGGGATAAGTGGTCAAAAAATAGTGGCAAACTTCTAGATGATAGAAAGGGAAGTGTGAAAGGTAGTGATGTGAGTTTGATAGTGATGTTTATGGGGAAGATAGAGTGAGGAAAAGAATTACGATGATGATGGATAGTAAGTATGGGGAATTAATGGTAAAGGAGGATATGAGAGAGAGAGATTAATGGTGACTAGGGTGCATATATAGTGTGATAATAGGGAGAGATAGAAGATATTAGGATGAGAGGGAAATATTTTGATGTGTGTATTTGGGAGAGAGTAGAATAATTAGAGGATGTAAGTGATAGAGGAAGGAAGTGGAGAGGAGAGAGATATATCGAGAGAAAAGGTAGTGATTATCATGGAATTAACAATGGGAAAGTAAACTCTAAGAGGGGAGGGTGGGGTAAATTAGTACTTCAAAACCTTAACCATAAAACGTTCACCACACATCCATCTCACAATTTAACATGTAAATTGAAATAGTTAGTTGCACATGTTCATCCATAGCATGAAATAAATAACACATACCACAATAAATTTATTACCCAGAAAACTTCCAATGAGAAGGTAAAAATAGAGTGGAGATAACACCCACAAATCTTCAATACTATACTTGTAAACTGTATCTAATGGAGGATACAATTATTTGATCATAAACTATAATCTACCCTATGAAAGGTCTACATTGTTAAAGGATTACAAAGATTGTTAAATCTTACCCTATTAAAGGATTTCAACACCCTACTAAAAGTGTTCCTTAGAGGACTTCAACTTACAATAAAGTAAGCACCTTGTTAAAGGATTTACAAAAGCCTACTAGGACTACTTAGTTAAGAGATTTTTATTGATTCACCTATTAGAATGTTTCAACCTTGATCATTTGGTTAGCACCTCTCTACTAGATATCAGATCTCCTCTTTCTTAATGTGTACTTTATCCTCCTAATTAGATTTATCTCTTATGTCCTTTAACAACTCCACTCTATTCTCTCTAACTAATTATGCAATTAATATCTCTCTCACAACCTCCTTAGTCACCATGAATGTTGTCTCTATACTTATAAATTTCCCTTCTCTTCTCATCGACACATACACAAACTCTTTAGTTTTTTCCCCCTTAAGAAGACTTAGGTGAGCTAGGGTTTGGTAGAAATCATGACTATTATTCACCCATTTTACCACTTAGAACATCCCTCAATTTGATTGGTTGCATGCACTACATAGGTATTATCAATATACCTTCATATATATCTTTTAAAATTTTCAAACAATTGTTAATTCAGCAAAAAACTATTTACTCAACACTTGAAAGGTCTGATGCTTAGCAATCACTATATCCTTAATGTTAGAACTCAATTCATTAATGAATCGAGATCCATTATTTTACTAAATATATGAATCACTTGACATAGATGACTTGATCAACCCTTGAGTGACTTGACACATACCATCTACTCAGTGCATACTAGTGCTTAGCATAAACTATATATATTGCTCAACATACACTACTTACTCAACACATACATAGTTCTATTAAGTAATGACTTAAGTGTTTTGTCACTTCCTTGTCAAAATGAAAATGAGATGAGTCTTGCCCTTTGACATTAGTGGAAAAAACACTTTTTTCATGCATATACAACCTAACTTACGTGCAAACTTAGATAATCTATATCTCATACAAAATTTCAAAATTTTAGAATTTTGTTCAACTAATGACTTAACTATGATACCTCTCCAAAACTTTATAACTCCCCTTCAGTTGAGTTTTCCCTATTATTGTAAAATTTTATATTACTCCTACTACATAAATATTCTATACCACTACTATCCCCTATTTTTGTCTCAATGTTGTATTCCCTTGCTTGCGAAAGCCTTATAATCCCCCTATTATTCACTACAACTCCTTATAGCTAATATCCTCCTTTTTTGACACTTATATCATTTTGGTGGTACACTAAGAGTCTATTTTTTGTCCAAAAATGATTTATGGACCTCCATAATTATTTTCAATGCTACATCCTAGTTGTTTTACGCTACCTCTAGATACTAATATTTTATATCTAGCTCAACAAAAGGGTTAACTAAGCCATCATGTGTAGAAAGTTGATTATATTTCTTAATCAATGTTTAATCAAAGGCTAGTTCCTTATGAAATAGTTGCATGTGTGTGGTCAACATGGATTGGATACTAATTAGGGTAGCCCTTATGTTTATATCTTATGAATGTAATGTTGCTAGCTGACCTTGAGTAGAAAATAATCTTTTAAAATTAGTCTAGCTTTGACCAAAAGATAGTTTCAATGTTTTACTTGTTGATTATAGATCTCCTTGAAGCTATTAAATAGCCCTATTTACTTCCTGTGTGAATACATTTACATCACAAAGATTTGTGCATAGAGAAAAGTTATTCTCCAAAACCATTTTCACATCCTCTATCTTGGTTGCTAAGTCAACCTGTCATAATGCAATGGCACTAGATATCTATTCAAGAAATTTTTTATAAAACATCTTTTTTGACCACTCTTACAATTTATTATTTGAGTCTAGGTCATCATCATTGATATTTTCAACAATATTTACAACTTGGTCAAGAATAGGTTTATTTTCTTTAGTGGCTAGGAGAATGAAAGCATCAAGAACTATGTCTTTGACTCTTGGTGTTTCTTCCTGTGTAGAACTTCTTTTAGAATGATAATCTACTCAATGATGATTGTGGTCAGATCAAACTTTGGTAGTTCAATCACCTTATCAAGACTTGCATCTCCATAAGATATGTCTTTTGAGCTCCTTGATGTTTTTGCACTTGGCCTAGATATTTTCAATGGTGTGGCTTGAGTGCTTTGCCTCTAAAGAACTTGAATACTATTAAGAGTTACAAAAACTAGTAAGGTAACCAAATTTTAGATAGAAATTTGTTTCTCTAGAGTAGTAGTCACCTTTAATGCTTTTGGTTTGTCAATTTGACTATCCTCTTTCTTTCTTCACCTTGTTTTTGTAGTGTAGGTGTAGGACTTGCTTCCTAACCTAATCTAATTTCTGTTTCATCCTTGTCAACTATAAGTAAGGATTTCTTGTGAGAAATGAATGACACAAGAGGTAATGCAACTAGTGTTGTAACAACACCTTGATGTTTAGTGCTTGTACTCTATGTTTCAATAGTTTTTATGTCTGGGGGCACACTAGATGTGTCAATTTTCTTCTCCCCTACTGCTTCCATATCTACCTTTGTAATTTCATTAGTTCTCACCAATACAAGATTTGAGTATAAATTAACTAGCATAGTGGAACTCTTCAATATCTTCTTCTAATCATCATCTATCAAGGGATTGATGTTCTAAGTAGAGTTGTTAGTAACATCCTTGATTTGAATTGACTCTTATTGACTCACTTGGTCTTCATGTGGATGACTAGCACTTGACACTTATACCTTAGGTACATTTTGATCATCTTTTTGCTCCTCCTCAGTTATGGCCTCTTCTCCTATTGTTTCCTTAGTGCCTTCCACATGACCATCCTTGATTGATACATCTTGTGCAGTCTCAACTACCTATTCTATTGTCTCTTTCTTACCTTGCTTAGGTTCTTGCAATTCTTTCTTACCTTTCTCTATTATTATAGGAATGGGTAACTTGTAAATAGATCTCCATATTAATTTACTCTTTATTACCAAATCCTCTATACTCTTCTTCAATATATTGAATGCTTTTTATTTTGGAGTAAATTTACCTTTATGCGACTCCATTGCCTCATCTATTATTTTATTTGGCAATTTAGGCATTACTTGGGCTAAAGTGGTTTCCGTAATTTGTCTTTCTGTTTGTAGGTTATATTTCCATTTCTACTCAACTCGATCACAAATATTCTTATGTAATGATTTGATAATCTTTATAGGAGTTGATTTCAATGTAGCCATCATCATATATATGACTTATTCTATAGTATTGTGTTCAACTTTTCTTATCTTATCAAAATCTATGTGTGCAAAACTAGACAAATTTGCATTTGATTTTATATTGTCACACAAATTATCTAAATTAGAGAAGCGACTATGGCTTATGACCTTGAATTGACTCCTATCATCAGATTTTGTTTTCTCCTCATCTAACTCAGTTGGAGCTACATATTTTTTCCTTCCATATGTCTTCTTGACTAGTTGGCCTAGCTCTATTGAAGCAATATTCCTTTTGCATTTAGGTTTCTTAGGAACCTTGACTTTCTTAGTGGCTACCTTTGTGCTAGTCCTGCTAATAGGAACTGATAGCTTCTGTTGAGATAGTTTTGCAACCTTCTTCTTGGGTTTCTCCACCATAGGTTCCTTATCCTTTCTTTTCTTTTCAACAAGCTTGGGTGCTTTCTCGAATTCTTCTCCATTGAAACCTTCTTCATGAGCTCCCTCATCTTCTCCTTGATATTAAGTAATTTCCAAATGCACTTAGAGTTGTTCTTCCTCTTCATTTTCATCTTCATCTTCATCTCCCCTTTCGCCAAATCTTTCCTTTAGCTTATGATCTTGAATTAACTCCTATCATTAGATTTTTTTTTCACCTCATCTAACTTAGTTGGAGCTACTTATTTTTTCCTTTCATATGTCTTCTTGACTAGTTGGCCTAGCTTTATTGAAGCAATAGTCCTTTTACATTTAGGTTTCTTAGGAACCTTTACTTTCTTAGTGGCTACCTTTGTGCTAGTCCTACTAATAGGAACTGCTAGCTTTTGTTGAGATAGTTTCACAACCTTCTTCTTGGGTTTCTCTAGTGTAGGCTCCTTATCCTTTCTTTTTTTTTTCAATAGGCTTGGGTGCTTTCTCGACTTCTTCTCCCTTGACACCTTTTTCATGAGCTCCCTCATCTTCTCCTTGATCTTAAGTAATTTCCAAATGCACCTATACTTGTTCTTCCTCTTCATTTTCATCTTCATCTTTATCTCCCCCTTTTCCAAATCTTTCCTTTAGCTTCTTTACAAGTTTATTCTTCTTTCATACCACAATATTTGTCTTCAAGTCAATTGTAATTCTAGACTTGGCTTCCTCATAATTCCCAAATAAGGTGGCACTTTTATCTATTTCCTTTGCTAGTAAAGTTGTAATAGTTGAAGATGTTTCATCAATATTTATCTAATATGTCAAGGGCTTAAGCCATCTAACCTTGGGTAGGACTATGTGCACATATGTACAACCAACATCAACTAGAAAGAAAACATCATCATAATGTTTCTCAACAAGTGACATTAGAATCCTTAGTCTCTACTTCATAGACTTCTAAACATCTTTAAAATAACTTGTCAATACTGAGTTAAAGTTATTGCCAAGTTGCTTTATGAATTCTACAATATGAACTACAATAGACCTGTTGGTCTTCCAAGACAATTTACCAAATAAAGGAAATGTGTTGTACACAAAAGAATATAAAAACTAATAAAGAGTCAAATTTTCAAGAGGCAATATTGTTTTATCTTATGGCCTACAATTTTGTAGATAGCTTTTGAAGTTATAACTCAACAAGGTCTTAGGTGTGGTCTCCCTTTACTATTTTTTGTTCCAAATCTACAGCCATATAGGACACACTGTTCAATCTATTAGATTGAAAGAAATTGTGAGCTATCACTCTCGCAACAAAAGAAATTAGTAGGTTTGAGATAGAATCTATAACCATTCCCTTATTATTCCATAGTTTACTTGTGTTCTTCTCAATTTTCTTGTTTGAATCACTTTGCATGCTCCTTGGTTAGTCTACGGTAGGATGCCACACTAGATAGGTCTCCTTTATATGCAATCTAAGGTATTTCCTAGGAATTTGGTTGTCTAACCTCATTACTAATTAATTTCACATTCAACACTTCATTTCCCTCTTTCCTAATAGTTGTATAAGATCTTGCTACCATATTTGATACCTAAGGTTTATGAAAACTCAAACAACAAAACTCAACACCACTAAAATACTTTTCCAATTTGATCAATATGTCAAGTTTTAGTTGAATTCAATTTTCAAACACAAGAATATCCTATTGTAATTTGGCTTCATAATCTTTATGCTCTCTTTGATCTTGAATTAATGCAAATGAGTTGAGAAATGACTATATAACCCTTAAATTTTTTAATAAATGCTTAATGCTTACATAGCTATAAGCTTAGTCAATATAGGGTTTCCAACTCAATTGGCTTACACATGACTTCCACTTCACTCAGTTCACATACCATGCTCAACCAATACTACCATAACTTTATAGCTTGGCATCAACTAAAATTCCATTTACACTTGGTAGTAACTATGAAATCCTTCATTCTTGGCAACAACATGAAGACTAACAAAACTAAAGTTTTCTTCCATGTTATAACTATTCCATTGCATCTTAATTAATGAATATATAATCTTTTTATAAATTATATTCTTGGAATTGATGTTAAAATATATCATTGAGATATCAGTCCTACTTATAACTTTTTATCACCTGGTCCATTAGATGAGGTAACCTCATTTGAACTTGATGTGCTGCAATGTTCCCTTTTCTTCCATATATTGTTCATCTACACTATGACTTTCTCAACATCAACCTTCTCTTTTCCTTTATTGAATTTACTTCTTGGTGTCTTTGATCTTGTTGGATAGTTTTTGCTAATATGTCATGTCTTAAAATAATTCAAGCATGTGGTTTGACTCAATGATCTACTATAATCACTTTTGAAATGTGTTCTAATGCAATTCTAAGGAGCATGCCCATACTCTTGATAATAGTGACAAATATACCTTGTGTTGTAATCCCAATTGTAGTATTTTCTATTGTGTTGTATGTTTGTCTACTTGTTTGATGTCAATGTGGCATTATATCTACATTCATATGCTTTATGTCCATAATTCTAACAATTGTGGAAATATCATTGAAATCTTTGTGTTCTTAAAGTCTTGATCCTACATTCATGTACCTAATTTCCTTGCTTGTTGCACTTATGAGAGGAACCCTTGAATATTTGCATAGGTTTCTTATTTGCATTGTTTTACCTACAAACATTTTCTATAAGACCTAACTTTACACAATTATGACAAGAGGGTTTGTAGTTCTTACCTTTTTTTGTTTCTGTGTTCACCACTTTTAGATGATTCTCTTTCCTTAGTAGTGGTTTATCCCAATCTAGTAGTATCATTGTTAGATTTAGGAGATCTAATCATTTTCTCTATATATTTGATGGCTTTACTAGGTTTGATGAAACTTTCAAGAAAAATCTTTTCTCTTCCTAGTTTATTTTTAAGTTTTTCATTCTATAACTTCAGAGTTGTGATCTCAATGTCCTTTCCATTCAATTCATGATTCAAAATCATCACTTCATTCATTGTTTCCTATTACACATTAACAATCCTTTGTACCTCTAATGTCTTCTCTTCTATTTTTTTGGTTAGTGTTCTTTTGTCATCTTCAATCATGGCTTTGTCTTCCTCAACTTTCTTTTTCTTCTTGATCACCTCACATAGCAATACTGATTAGACTTCTTATTCTATCATAATATTTATTACATATATATTTAGGGCACCATTCTTTTCCATTAGATTTTCAATTTCTATATCAAAATCACTTGAGTTTCCATCTACAAACAATTTAGTAGTTCCTTCCTCTTGGTAATGTGTGCCATTATCTTCAATAGCTATGTCTTTCATTCTCTTCAATGAATGCTTTAACGTATCTCTTCCTTCATTGAGTTGATGTGGGGCAAGCTAGATTTCAATATTCTAGTTTTGAATAGTGCTTCTCAAATTGTAGAATTCCATCTTCAAGATTTTTCCTCAAAGCTACAAATCATTCCTTTCAAGAGAACAAGGATCTAATACCAATTATTGGAATTACAAGTGGGAAAGTAAACCCTGAGAGGGGAGGAGAGGGTGGGGTATAAATTAGTACTTCAAAAATTTAATGATAAAACATTCACCACACATCATCTCACAATTTAACATGTAAATTGAAATAGCTAGCTACACATGTTCATCCATAGCATGAAACAAATAATACACAACGCAATAAATTTGTTACCCAAAAACCCTCCAATGAGAAGGTAAAATTGGAGTGGGTTTGACATCCACAAATCTTCACTACTATAGTTGTAAAGTGTATCCAATGAAGCTTAAAATTATTTGATCATAAACTATGAACTACTATATGAAAGGTTTTCACTATTAAAATTTACAAAGATTGTTAAATCTTACCTTGTTAATGGATTTCAACACCCTACTAAAAGTGTGTATTGTTAGAGGACTTCAACTTACAATAAAGTAAGCACCTTCTTAAAGGATTTATAAAAATCCTTCTAGGACTACTTGGTTAAGAAATTTTTATTGATTTACCTATTAGAATGTTTCATCCTTGATCCTTTAGTTAGGACCTCTCTTCTAGCTATTATATCTCCACTTTCCTAATGTGTACTTGATCCTAATGATTAGATCTATATCTTCTTTCCTTTGAATACTCTAGTCTATTCACTCTAACTAAATATGAAATTCATATATATCTCTCACAACATCCTTAGTCACCATGAATGCTTTCTCTATAATTAGCATTTTCCCTTCTCTTATCATCCACAGATATGTGCAAGGTTTTCCCTCCTTAAGAAGACTTAGGTGATCTACAGTTAGGTAGGAATCAATGATTGTGATTTACTAATTTTTTTGCTTAGAGCATCCCTCAGTTAGATTAGTTGCATGCATTGCAAAGGGATTCTCAATATACCTTTGTGCCAAAAATGGTTTACATAGGAATTTGTGCCACTACAAAAAACTATGCCCAAAACTATTCACTCAACACTTGAAAGCTCTGATGCATGACATTCACTATATCCTCAATGTTCTAACTTGGTTCCTAAATGAATTGGAACATCCATTATTTTACTCAACATATATGACTTTCTCGACACTTCAGTGACTTGGAACATACCATCTTCTCGACACAAACTACATATATTTCTCGACATATAGTACTTACTCAACACATAAAAAGTACTATTAAGTAATGACTTAAGCTTTTTGTGACTACCTTATAAAAACCAAAATGAGATCAATGATGGTAATTATAGTGAATATATGGCAAGATAAAGGGGTAAAGGAAAGAAGGGAGAGAGGAAAAAAATAAGGAAGAGAGATGAAGGCTTGAGGGAGAGAGATAACATAGATATTTATGAGGAGTACAATTAGGGATTAGAATAAATAAAGACACTATTGAGAGAGAAATATGGTTATAGACATGAACTAAAGATATACTCTATTTAGGAGGGTTATATAGTGAGAGGGAATAGAAATCATAAAAGTGATAAAGAGAGAGTAGGAGTGGGAATAGTGAGTGATACAAGATAGAGCTTAAGGAGGAAATTTAGAGACTGAAAAAGATAGAGTGGTTGATGGGGAAATATTGAGGGAGATGTATGAGAGACATTAGGTATATATAGATGGTAATAATGAGTAATTAAGTGTGAGAGGGGGGTATAGATATCAGATACAAAGTTTGTTGGGTATTTTTGATGTACATTGCACAAGAAGTTGAAGATAGTTTTGAACTTTAATTCATCACATCATCTATAGACTAATAATGTATATATACTAAACAAGGCACTTTATAGTTAAAAAGAAACATCTAGGGCTTGGTATAAGAGGATTGATTCATACATGATAAGGAATATATTCCATTGAAGTAATAGTGAACTCATATTGTATGTAAAGATTAATAAGAAATATCATATTTTGATTATATATTTTTATGTTGATGACTTGATGTTTATTAGAAATCTATGAATAGACATGTTCAAATAAAAAGTGACAAAATATTTGGGGATGATGAGATGCTTCTTATGCATTGAATTTATTCAATGTGACAAATGTATCTTCATTTATCAATATAAATATATAAAGGATCTTTTGAAGAGATTTAAAATGATAAATTATAATACAGTATCAACTCCAATTGAAATATTAGCAAACATAACAAGAAGGAGTAGGGATCAAATTTTTATCCAACTATATCTAGACTACTTGTTGGAAGTTTAATGTATATGAAATGTAATGCCCCGCCAAGCGATCCAAATAATTTTACTAAGTTTGCCAACCAATTTTTTTTTTTTAAACATGAAAGATAAAACCATTCATATCATTTTCAGAAGCAATAGCAACAATTCAAATGAAAATAAACATAACATATATACATAACAGACTACATTCTTTAAAGATCCTTTAACATTTTATCACATCTAAATTAACTATTCATCTAACATCCCATCCTTATGAAATAAAAATGATACATCCAATGTACTTAAACAATATACAAGTGTCCTTTTGTAATTATATTTTAGTTTAGCTCAATCATCCACTATACATATCATAGGGTATGAAAAGCTTAAAAGAATAAACATCCAAGTAAATAAAGTACATCATCATCATCTAATATTAATCCATGATACAATAACATAAATGAAACCACATATCATACATGATACATCATCGCAAAAGATATAAACATCCATCACAAAAGATAACCATATATCACAAACATAAATAACTAAGTGCACGGTTCCTCCCAACTGTAAATAGCATCATTAGACTATCGTGGATCCTAGCCATCCCTCTGTGTGTAACATTCCAAAGCACCAAAGAGATCATCAGTATTAACATAGTAGGAATGTCACTCTTAAAACATCCTACTAACAAGCAAAGTAAAGCATAATAAATCATCAACTAACATATGCAAAGTAAAGCAAATCATCAATATAAGAAACATACCAGTAAATAAATCCATCATAAGGTATATTATCTATCATAATGCTCCAAGAACATAATGAAGAATAAATACCAACCAAGGATACTCCAGTCACGGTGTCTTGGATGGATCTCAAATGATAAGAGTGAAAATACACTACCAGCTGACCGCATGGAACCTAAGTGGTCCACTCCCACCGTGCTGAGGAGATAATCTCAAGTCCCAAATAGGATATCAATACACATAGCATAAAATGTTCAGGAATCCTAAAAGTATACTAACTCAAAGGTTCCATCACACAAAACTGACATCTAATTCCCAGAGGCACACAAAGACATGTAGGAAACCTACTCTGCAAATGGGAAAGTGTCATCAAAATTATCACATACAAGTTACCCTAGCAGTTAGCTAAACTCCATGGGTCCATAGTGATCTCATGCGGCCACTATTATCCTCTCATACTGACGAGGCATACTATGGAATGCATGGTCGCAACCATGCGTTCTCACTACTCCCATCCTAGCCTGTACAAGCACTCAAGGCATGGGCGAGAACCAAAACAATTATCTTTTTAGGTTCATTTAATCTCCATTTAGTGTGTGAATGTTATCACTTCTTAACCAAACTTACAATGAGTTACCCTGGCAGCCACTTAGGGCCCTGACCCCCATTGCAAGCCACTTCCCGACACTACAAGTAGATTACCTACCCTAAGCTCATGGAATCATAAATCTCAAAATCATAAAAGATAATCTATAATAAAATCATCAAATATGCATAAAAGCATCAAATATCCATAATAAGAATCATCAAATCTCCAAGATAAGAATCATCAAATCTCCATGAGCATCTGAAAAAGCATCCATAGAAAATCATGACCACAACAGTTCTCTATTGGCAACTGAAGGCATCACTGCTAATCATAAGTATCAATTGTTTCTCAATAACCAAAATATATCTCAAGATAAATGGTTCTCAACAAGCAACCAAGAATATCTCAAAGTCATACTGATCAAAGACTCCAAAATGGTTGAGTTAAACATGTCACAACATGACATCATCAAGAAATAAATCCATATTTTAGTCCCATCATGATGACCAGAAAGTAATCCAAGGATAACTGATTGATGACTCAAAAATGATTAGCTCAAATGTCTCATACACATACATCTCAGCTTCACACATGAAGACTGATGAACAAATACAAATATTTCATAGAGCATACGATCACATACCATGGTTGGGCTTATAAAGATCAAGACCAAATAAGATCAACATGTCATCATATCTCATAATCCCCGAGCCTCTGGTAACAACCTAGGACTAGTCAACACTAGTCAACCCAAAACTCAAAACAAGAAGCATATAGAATACACAATGCAAACACATGTTTTGGTTTACTAAATTCACATAGTTGAATAATGTGTAGGGGTTTTCAGTTTTCTGTTTGCAAGTATACTTCAAGTGTTTTAAGTTTCATCATTTGACCTACAAGTCAACCTATTTGTTCCCTGATAGCATTATTCTAAGAATAACTTAAGGATAATTATTTACTCATTAAATTGATCATCACTAACCTTTAATTAAATTGCTTTCTTTATTTAACTAAGATCCATATTCTAATTGATTAACTCTCCTTCGTAAATCAAGGATCATTATTCATTTATAAAAGAACCAATTATCAAACTAAGAAGAATCATAACTTTATTAAAATGATCAATTAAATCAAAAATAGGTACACCATCCATGACCTATTAACATCTAATAGTTTTCAATTCAATAATACTAAGTCTCACCATTAAAACATCTAAGGTCGTTATTCAAGTCATGAGAGTACGACTTATCAACTTCGATGTAAATACTTCACAACTTTGCTAGAGGAACTGATATTAGCATATCAATTAAAACACTATTACATAACTTGATTATTACTTAAATCTAATTAACTCTAATTAATTTAATTAATAATTACATATCCAAGGCAACATTCCAATTAATATCAGTTGACTAATAACTAACTATAATTTTGTAAGTTAAAAGTCATCTATAATTTAGTATACAAATATTCATATTCATAGTTCAATAATAATAACTTGTTAATATTTAATAACAAGCTATATTGGAAATCCTATTAATAAATCTATAATGACCACATTCGTCATTCTTTCAACAATGTTCCCATTTTATTTTAATAATAACAAGTTATAATAAATCCCCAATACCTAGTATTATTATCTCAAATAAGTTTCCCCTATGTACGATAATTCAATTAATTAATACTCCAAATTATTAACCAATTCAATTTGATTAATATCTTTTACAATACTTCAATCATTAACTAATCTCCTCTAAATTAACTCTAATCGTATTAATTGATAACTATTTAAACTATTTACACTATTATTTATTAATAGTTTGTTAGTCCCAACAAACATTAATAAATAATAAACTCATCAACACTATTATTAATTGATTTAGAGAACTTTACATAAGCTTCATTAGTTAACTCTTAATACCATTAAGGTATATCAATAATTTAGTTAATAATATATAACGTATTAATAATACCATAGTAATTCAAATTATAACAATGTTATAATAGTGACTTTATGTCAATTAAATCTTAATCCATTATCATTAAAGTCTCTTCATTTAAAAATGTAATATAAAATTACCATCTCTAAATTATTTAATATATATTAAATAATATTTAATATACATTACAAAAAGTCCACTATATAAACTATATTAAAAATCTCTTTTCTTTTAATTTTCTCTCATTTAAAAATCTATTTACTTAGATTGACTAATAATTAATTACACTTCTTCTACTATTAACTAATCTTAATTAAATTTGATTTAATTAGATTAGACAATAAACCATATAAAACTAATGCATATTAATAAGATTCTAATAAGAGAAGATTTAAATAATATCTTTAATTTATTCTATGCTTTGATATATTATTTTTGTGAAGTTTAAGGATAAAGAACTCTTGGTTATGGAAAATGGAGAAATATCTGTCCTTGAATAAAAAAGTCCTAGTACGACGGCCATATCTCCCTAATAAACATTTGGATCGGGCTAAAATTTAAATATGTTGGAGAGGGCCAAGTTGCACCACTTCTGACTGGAGCGATCTAATAAATTTGATCCCAATAAAAAGTTATGAATGACTAAGTTCGAGTCTATTCAAGGGGCAACGACGGGACAATCTGTGATGAATTAAGAATTTCTTCTTAAAATGTAATTGTTCTCTAAATTTATCCAATAATTTCACTAATGGATATGGCCATAAATCTTAAAACCATTTTCAAATCTATTTCAATTTGATTCTAATTTGAACCCAAACCCGTTTTCTCTTTTTTTCTAAATCCATGCATATAAAATTCTCAAATAAATTTAATTACCCAAATTGAAAATGCATACAATAAAAATATGAAATTCTAAGACATATGGAAGACACGAAGAAAACAGGAATGTATGATGCGGAAATAGCATAAGAAAAATCACAAGAATCTACCCGAATTCTGATGCTAATTCGCTCTTCTTCTGAAAATCCGCAAAGCAAGCTCCCTTCTTTAGAGTTGTTGAGTCCTCCAATGCTCCAATTGCTTTCCACCCCCCTCCCTAAGCTTCTATGAATGTTTGAATATCAAGAGCTCTCAAGAAACCTTTGGATTGCTTCTTGAAACCGCTGAAAGGTGTCACCAACTAAGCATGGGTCTTTTCCAATTCTTTTTGATGAGTCATAGAATTGTAGACACGTTGTGTTTAATTAATGCACTAACCCCCGTGTTGTTGACACATGTTAATTCCCATGCAAGCTTGTAACTCCAATTTACTTTTTAAATAATCTCTATTTAAATTTTATAACTTTCATTTTAATTTTAATAACTTTTATTATTATTATTTTATTTATTACTTTATTATTATTTTATAATTATTATTAATTTTAATTTCTAATTTTCTTTTATTTAATTCCTTTTCTCCAATAATTCACATTTAATTAATTATAATCAAAATATCAAAGATCATGATATTTTATTAATTTTCTCAAATAAATAATTTATTAATTAAATTTATTTATTAAGACTTAATTAATGGAAAGTTCACCATAGACCTCAAAGATAAAATATGAAACTCATCATAGAACAAATCATACAAAATAAATCTAAAGGGTTAAAAATCATGAAATATGTCATCTGACACATTCGGTGGGTATTCAACTCAGATACTTGTCCTAATTTTCCAATTAGGACAAATGGATCAAAGGGTTGGGATTTGGACTTGAGAATTTATCTCCCCTCTCTTATCATTGAGATAATGTGATAGGGTATGCTCATCCTGCCAATTCAGGGAAGTCGATACCTAGTACCTGCAACTTGCATAAAAACCATGCATATACAAACACAATATATACTAAAATAAATAGACAATGGTAGGAAGTGGTGCATTGTGTACATCCTAACTAGCAGGTGACTATGAATCCCTTCCTTAACCACATGAGACATGCCATACTGTGAAGAACCTCCTTATAGCAATATCGTGAGAATGCTCGAAATAACAGAATACAAAGTGATAGCAGAACTCAGAATGAATCTACTGATCGCAGGCCACTTCGAGGGGGTAACCTCCTTTGAGCAAGCTCAATACAATAAATTCGTCCGTGCCCATCAAGGTCCTCAACCTATTCTTATATACTGAGTACGATCTAGAAAAGTAATACTACCTATGCATGTGGGATAATAAAATATACTCACGGGACGACTTACAAAGCATATGCGTCCAACAACACTACTCTAACAAAATAAACAGAAGGAACACACAGGTTCCTAACATCCCCTCTCCCTTAGAAAAAAGTTTTGTCCTCAAAGCTTAAGGTGTGGAAATTGTTGTTGAATCTGAAGAAGGGGTTCCCAGGTAGCATCCTCTGGTTGCATGCCATGCCACTGAATCAAGACCTCAGAGATGGAGCGAGAGCGAAGCTGGCGAGTGCGTTGGTCAATGATTGCCACCGGCTCCAGGATAATGGATCCTTCCGTATCCATTTCAGGGAGAGTAGTTTGTGCTTTGACAGTGGTACCCAGAACTTTCTTTAGACAAGAAACATGAAAGACTGGATGAATGCGGGAAGAAGGAGGAAGTTCCAGTTTATAAGCAACTGAACCAATCTTCTGCAGAACCTTATAAGGCCCATAAAATTTTGGGGCTAGCTTATGACGCCCTTTCAGCTTTAGGGAGGATTGTTTGTATGGCTGTAGACGAAGAAAAACCATATCCCCAACGTGAAATGAGCGCTCAGAACGGTGTTGATCTGCTTGCTGTTTCATCCGATTACGGGCCATGTGAAGATTATCCTGTAAGGTACGAAGAATCTGATCCCTGCTGCGGAGAACTATGTCAACTGCCTGGACTGATGAGCTGTTGGGAGTGTAGGGAAGGAGCACTGGAGGTGCCTGACCATAGACTGCTTCATATGGAGTCATTTTAGAGGCAGTGTGGTAAGAGTTATTGTACCACCATTCAGCTAAAGGGAGCCACTTGGCCCACTGATGTTGCTGTTCGGAAGTGAAGCAATGAAGATAAGTTTCCAAGCATTTATTGACAATTTCAGTTTGACCATCAGTTTGTGGGTGATAGCCCAAACTCATCTTCAGTTTGGTGCCAGTTTTCTGAAACAGTTCAGTCCAAAAATGACTGGTAAAAGTTGCATCACGATCAGAGACAATGGAAGAAGGGAGTCCATGAAGACGAAATATCTGGTCCATGAAGATTTGTGCAACAGAGGAGGCAGTATAGGGGTGGCTGAGGGCACAAAAATGACTATATTTCGAGAGACGATCAACCACAACCAAGATCACTGTCTTGCCACCGGATTTAGGAAGCCCTTCAATGAAATCCATAGAAATATCAGTCGAAATCCGTGTAGGGATGGGCAATGGTTCGAGCAAGCCAGGAAGGAGGGTCGTTTCACCCTTGTGGTGTTGGCAAGTATCACATTCAGCCACCATCTGTTGAATCGTCTGTTTCATCCCTTTCCAAAAGAAGTTTCTCCTTGCTCGCTCATAAGTTTTGAGGAAGCCTGAGTGCCCTGCTAAAGGAGAAGCATGGAGTTCATAAAAAATAGCCTGATGTACAGCTGGGTTCTGAGGAAGCACTAGCCGACCCTTGTATCGAAGAGAAGCACCATCCCAAGAGTAATGTGGTATAGCAGAAGGATTATTGGCTAGCTGGTGAATGATTTGAGATAAAGAAGAGTCACTGTCATAGCCCTGCTGAACAGATGCTAACCAATTGGGAAGGGGCATAGAAATAGCGGAAAGGGAAGCTTGATTATCAAATGTGCGAGAAAGAGCATCTGCCACAATATTCTCCTTACCCTTCTTGTAGGTGATCTCATAATCATACCCCATGAGTTTGCTGACCCATTTCTGTTGTGTAGGAGAGGATACCCATTGTTCCAGGAAGTATTTTAGACTTTGGTGATCGGTTCTGATGCAAAAATGACTCCCTAAGAGGTATGGCCACCACTTCTGTACAGCATGCAAAATAGCCATCATTTCTTTTTCATAAGTAGAGAGGGCTAGATTCTTACCAGAGAGGGATTTTCTAGTGAACGCAATAGGATGGTCATCTTGCAGGAGAACAACACCCAATCCATTGCCGCAAGCATCACTCTCAATAGTGAAGGGTTTGGAAAAATCTGGCATCGCAAGAACAGGTGTACTACACATAGCCTGTTTCAGTTGTTCAAATGCAGTCTCAGCAACAGGGGTCCAGGAGAAGGCATCCTTTTTTAACAGAGCTGTCAATGGTGCTGCAATTTTCCCGTAATCTTTGACAAACTTGCGGTAGTAGCCAGTCAACCCCAAAAAACCCCGAAGGCTCTTGAGAGTTTTAGGATGCGGCCAAGTTTTCATGGCATCTATTTTTGTAGGATCCACCCGCACTCCATGGTGTGCAACAATATGCCCGAGATACTCCACTTCCTCCTGGCCAAACACACATTTAGATAGTTTTGCACAGAGTTGATGATCAGAGAGAAGTTGCAAGACAAGCTCCAGATGATGGAGATGCTTAGCCCAAGTTTTGCTATATATGAGGATATCATCAAAGAAGACCAGAATGAATTTTTGGAGGTATGGTCGAAATATGTTATTCATCACTGCCTGAAATGTTGAAGGAGCATTCGTGAGGCCAAAGGGCATGACTAAAAATTCATAGTGACCATCATGTGTGCGGAAGGCAGTTTTAGGTATATCCTCCTCATGAACCCGAATTTGATGATACCCAGAACGAAGATCTAACTTGGAGAAAAAATGAGCCCCATGAAGTTCATCAAGAAGTTCATCAACAACTGGAATGGGAAACTTGTCCTTTATAGTGAGATGATTAAGTGCTCGAAAATCAATGCAGAGTCGCCATGACCCATCTTTTTTGCGAACAAGCAGAACTGGAGAAGAAAAGGAACTGGTACTAGGGCGAATAATACCTTGCTTCAGTAAGTCACGGACAAGTATCCCGATTTTGGTCTTCTGATGAAATGGGTAGCGGTAGGGCCTGATGTTGGGCGGAACACTGCCAGGAAGGAGCTGAATACGGTGGTCCTCTGGACGAGAAGGAGGTAATCCCACAGGTTCAGCAAATACACCAGAATACTTGTCCAAAATGTGTTGGAGATCGGCAGGAGTGCTAGAGACTGCTGATGGCTGCATCTGAATGGAATGGAGCTGAGCGATGACACCATGTGAATTCTTCTTAAGAAGTTTTTCCATACGGTGTGAACTGATGATGCTGAGAGACCCTGGTTGTAAGCCTTTCAAAGTGTGTTGGTGCCCCTCGGCTGAAAACTGCATCCAAAGTTCAGCAAAATCCCAGAGAATGGGGCCAAGAGTGCGTAACCATTGGGCACCCAAAACCACATCACAGCCACCTAAGGGTAAGGCAAACATGTCAGAGCGCATGTTATAATCTCCAATAGAGAGACGCACATTGCGACATTTCCCTTTACAAGGTAAAGTGCCCCCATTGGCAATCATGACTTCAAAGCTAGAGCAGGGATGGATAAAGCAATCAGCCTGTTTGGCTATTCGTGGATCAATGAAGTTATGAGTGCTACCAGAATCAATGAGTATAGTAAGAGGGATCTTCTTGAAGAAACCCTGGACCCGCATGGTTTGTGGAGTAGTGACTCCTGCCAAAGCATGGACAGATATCTCTGGTGGAGCTTCTGGTGAAGGAGGTTCAGGCTGGTGAGGCTCAACCTCATCATCCACTGTTTCCTGAGCATCTACATATTCTTCCAGTTCTGGTGGAGAATCCACATCCAAGAGATAGAGCTTTTGCTGAACACATCTATGGCCCCGAGACCATTTCTCATCACAATTATAACAAAGCCCTTTGTCTCGCCTGACTCGCATCTCTATTTCAGACAAGTGCTTGATCGGAGTAGTTCTGGGAGCTGGTATGACTGGAGGGTTGTGAGAACCTGTATTTCTGAATGGAACAAAATTAGATCTGGAGCGTTGTAGAGCACTAATCTTGTCTTCCGCTAACTTAGCCAACCCAAGGGCTTCCATCATTGTAGTAGGTCGAAACATTTTGACTTCTGAGCGAAGCGCATCCTTCAGACCACTGACAAAACAACTACGGAAGAATTCATCAGACAAGCCCTCTGTGTAATTAGCTAATTTTTCAAACTCTATCTGGTATTCTCTTACAGTGCCTGTTTGACGCAGTTTAGTGAGTGCTCCTGTGAAATCATCAAAGGAACTAGGGCCAAAGCGCTCCAAAATGAGGGTGCACAATTCTCTCCACGTTGGGCCTACATTAGCCTTGATGTACCAACGGAACCATTGAAGAGCTTCATGTTCCAAATGAAAAGATGCAAGGGGGACTTTGTGGTTATCCAAAGTATTATGCAAGCTAAAATACTGCTCTGCCCTATAGATCCATCCAGTCGGATCAGAACCATCGAAGCGTGGAAAATCAAGCTTTGGTCCACGGAAATTGCCAGAAGAGGACCCAGTATCTCCTGAATGGTTTCGGCTCATGGCTGACTGCTGAAAGTTAAGACCCAGAATTTTGTCATCCAGATCTTGAAGTTTGGTTTTGAGGGATGCAATTTCCTCTTCCATGATTTTTGCTCCTGTACGCGTAACAACCATAAAGCAAGGTTTTTTTTTTTTTTTTTTTTTTTTTTTTTGGAATGGGTAGAAGATGAGAAACAAAAACTTTTTTAGTTACGGCAAACTTGGATTTGGGTAAAACTCATATAGGAAATGGGTGTTCGATGGGTGGTGGGAGACTATCTGGGGACAAGGGAAAAAGAAAAATGAGGGTTTCAAGGGTAGGGAGGCGAAATGAGGCGAACAGTCCAAGAGGGATAAGGGAGCAAAATGAGGAATTGAATCTTGTGGCTCAGTTTGGTGGCGATTGGATGAGAGGTGAAAAAGATAGGGCAAACCCTAAAATTAGATAAATGAGGGATTTAGGGCTTTGATATGTAAAATTTGGGGTTGGGTCGCCAAGGAAGGAAGTATGCAAAATGATATTGCAGACGTTCTGCGGAAGTATGAGCAGAAACAGAAAGCAAACAAGGAAGCTGCGACTAAAAAACAGAAAAATTTTTACTCCTTTTTTTTTTTTTTTTTTTTTTTGAACAGTCGACTTAGAAAAATTCACTCACAGACAGAACAACTGAAAAGAGTTATTGCAATAACAAGAGATATTAGAAGTGAGAGGAACCTGAAGGCCACGACAGAAAAAAAAAATTTGATGTAATTTCCACCCAGCGAGCCCAAGAGAGTGCTCTGATACCAGATGTGAAGAACCTCCTTATAGCAATATCGTGAGAATGCTCGAAATAACAGAATACAAAGTGATAGCAGAACTCAAAATGAATCTACTGATCGCAGGCCACTTCGAGGGGGTAACCTCCTTTGAGCAAGCTCAATACAATAAATTCGTCCGTGCCCATCAAGGGCCTCAACCTATTCTTATATATTGAGTACGATCTAGAAAAGTAATACTACCTATGCATGTGGGATAATAAAATATACTCACGGGATGACTTACAAAGCATATGCGTCCAACAACACTACTCTAACAAAATAAACAGAAGGAACACACAGGTTCCTAACACATACAAAAGCAAACACGTAAGGCAAACGCACACACCATACACATGCAAGTATGGGGTAAGTATCCATAAGAAAGCACATATGATAATAAATCATTTTACTAATCATCATTACTAATTGAAAGCAATGTAATAATCATCATCAATAATTGTGAACACTAAAAATAATCATCATACATACATGAAATGTAGAGTCTAAGTAATCTCATCACATAATAAACTGAATCCATAGCACAATATCTGATAATCTCAAAAGAATGTTGCTAACCAACAACATAAAACTAGTTCTAAAAGAGTTCAGCAACGATAACAAAATGTGAACTAGGGGCAGGCACTACATGAAAACTACAAGGTAGATAACATGTATGGTGTAAGTTTGATCTCAAAGTTTATGGAATCACCACAAATTTTTTTGATGTAGATCCCAATCATACTTGGAGGTTAATTTTCCCTCTTTTTTTGGCATAGTTTATCCCTAGATTATTAAAATGAGGGTTTGGGGATAGCACTCCCAAGACAGGGTCAATTTGAAATGCCCCTTGTGGGGTCTTGGAGCAGAGCCAAAAATGAATTTACTATTGTAAAAGATGTCAACTATTAGTTTTCTATTGGATGACTTATTCTACCCCTAATTTTGTAAGCAATAGAAACTTTGTATAAAATTGCTCAGGGTTAGGGATTTCATAATATAATAATGAGATTGTAGCTTCATGTGATGGTATTGAGCTATAAGGGATAACATATTGTAATTGGGTCATAATCACTAGATAATAAGAATATTAGATGTGTTGCTAGTGGATATAGCCCAAGAATTTGGAGAACCATGTTAAATATTTGTGTTGCATATTCTCTTTTGTGTGGTTTATTATTTTATGATATTCATTATATTTGAATGTAGTTATTATTTTTATCTATGGTTTATCCTAGAAAGTGATACTAGAGTGAGGTATCATAGTTCTTTTTTGTAGCTATCCTCCGTAGACATCTCTCATTATTGAGGGAGAGTCTCATGGTTGAGTGGGACAGATGGAAGAGAATGGTAAGTTGAAGGTTGAGAAGTTTAATGTGCACAAATCTTAGTTATAAAATATGCAAATAGAGAACTATCTTTATCAGAAGGATTTATGACAGCTATTACAAGGAAAATCTAATAAATCATTTACTATAATAGACTAGTACTAGGACATTTTGGATCAAAAGGCACTTGGAAGCATTCATTTATGCCTAGTAAAATCAATGGAATTTAATATTATGAAAGATAAGATGATAGAAGAGATGATGAAAACCCTAAAAAAAATGAATGAAAATCCATCACTTCAAACAAGGTATTTCCCATGAAGCATTTATTTAATATGAAGATGGTATAATGCAGATCTATTGAAGATAATTTAAATGAATTTAATATATTACTAGTCACTTATATTCTGTAAATGTCAATTTTGACAAAGAAATAAGGGTTCTATTTATTTTGTGTTCTTTTCTTGGAAGTTGGAATGATTTGGTAATGGTCATCAATAATTATATTTCTCAAAATAATACCCTAAAATTTTATGGTATGATTGGTTTAATTGTAAGTGAGGAAACTCATAGGAAAAGCTCAAGTGGATCTATATCAAGAAGTGTTTTGAATGCACAAAATAGAGGCAAAATGATTGAAAGATAAAATAATTCTAGAAATCATGTGAAATTGAGAGGCAAGTCAAATGGAAAGAGGTCTCAATATAAAGGACCAAGAGATTGTTAGTATTGTGGAAAACCAAGGCATAAGGAAAAACATTCTAGACTTGAAAGAACAATGAAGGAGACAAACAAGAAGGGAATGAGGAAGAAAATGTAATAAGTAATAAATATGAAGTGGATTCTTTACTTATTTCTTTATAATGTGTTGATGATTCATGGGTTCTAGATTTAGGGGCTTTATTTCAGGCTACTCCCCATATAGGTTACTTTATAATTATGTTCAAGTGGATTTTAGGATTTTTTATTTGGGGGATAATGAACCTTGTCAGATTGTTAGAAAGGAAAAAATTAAGATTAAGTAATAGAATGAGAATCATTTCCCAGTACAAGAGGTAAGACATCTTCTAAGGCTGAGTAGGAATTTAATTTTAGTAGGCTAACTGGGTGATGATGGTTGCACAATTACTTTTAATGATAAAAATTGGAATATTTAAAAATGTTCCCTTGTAGTAGAAAAAGCTATAAAAATAGGAACCTTATTTCTTTGTATAGTTCATATTGTTCCTTCTACTTTACTTGTTTAAGAGAAAAATGAATATTTAGGAATAGTTGATGCAGATGAGTACAAAGACCAAACAATTGTAGTAGATTCTAAAATAGTGCTTTGGCACAACCGACTTGGGAACATGGATGAGAAAGGTATGAAATTAATTCATTTAAAGAAAGTTTTACCATGTCTCAAATGTAATTGATTTTAAGATATATAAATACTTGGTTGAAAATGAGACTTGCAAAATATTAAAATGTCTTAGATCTAATAATGGTGGCGAGTATTACAATAATGAATTTGAAGATTATTTTTCTTCTAATGGTATTCATAGACAAAAAATTGTTCTAACGACTACATAGGAAAATGGAGTGGCTAAATGCATGACCAAGATAATAATGGACTGTATAAGGAGCATGAGGTTGCATACAAGGCTACCATTAAACATGTGGAGTGAGGTTGCCAATACTACTATATATTTGATCAATAGAGGTCCCTCTACTCCTTTGGATTGTAGTATTATAGAGGAAACATGGAATGGTAAGAAGATGAGTTATTATTTTATCTGAACATCTGGTTGTGAAGCATTTATACATATGTATTCTAAGAATAGACTAGAAGCTAAATCAAATAAATGTGTATATGTTTGATATGATATTGATTAATTTTATTATATAGGCTTTTATATTTTTTAAATTGTAAAATTATAAGAAGTAGTTTCATATTCAATGAGAAAGCTTTGTACAAAGATCTATCATAGTAACAAGAGAAGAAAGAAAATTATTATGTAGTGTTGGATGATACTCAAAAGGATGATTTTTCAAAAATCTCTCATGCTCCACACCAACTGCAACAACAAATACCACACACCCCCAGTGAATGTTAGATTGTCAACAAGGCTTATTAGACTTCCAAATATATTTTCTCCCTCGTTGTATTGTATTTTAGTAATGGATGTTGGTGAACCTAAATGTTATGTTGAAGATATATAGGTGGATACAAATATTTAGTGGTAGTCTACAGTGATAGAAGAAATGAACACTTTGCTAAAATGTCAGACTTGGAATTTATGTAAGATTTTTCTAGGTAAAAGGGCTTTACATAATAAATTGTTTATAGGTTGAAAGAAGAGGATGGAGGTAAGAAAATATTGAAAGCTAGGTTAGTTGTAATAGAATTTGCACATAAAAAGAGCATTGATTTTTATGAGATATTTTCTCTTGATGTTAAACTAATTTGTATTCACCCTATTTTAAGTATTGTAGCTATTGAAGATTTTTAATTAGTGTATTTTTACATTAAAATAACCTTTCTTCATGGTGGAATGGACAAAGAGATATATATGGAAAAACCACATGGATTTGAGATCAAACTTAAGGAGAATTTAGTTTGCAGATTGAGGACAAGTTTATATGTCTTGAAGAAAGCACCTCAATAATGGTATCTTAAAATTGACAATTTTATGAATAAGCATGGTTATAATCATTATCATTATGACCATTATATTTATTTGAAGAGGTGAGATGATATGCTTATAGTTGGTTCTAACAGGGATCACATTAAGGTGTTAAAATAATAGTTAGCACATTCATTTTCTATAAATGATTTGAGGAAAATAAAACAATTTCTTGGTATGAAAATTTGTAGAGATAGGAAGCATATAAAATTGACATTATCTCAAGCTAATTATTTTGAGAAGTTATGACAATGCTTCTCTACGGTTAATGCTAAAGTTATCATAACACATTCACCTAGTCATTTAAAATTGACTAGGGAGATGTGTCCAAAGACTCTAGAAGAGGAAGCTAAGATTTCAAAGGTACCTTATGTTTCAACTATAGAAATTGCAATGTATGCTATGGTACATACTAGGAAAGATATTTTACACATAGTGAGATTTTTTAGTAGGTATATGAGTTATCTAGGCATTGAGAATTTAAGTTTTGTTAGATAGATTTAGAAATATTTGAGAGGAATATCTAGTTGGTGTGTATACTTTGCGAGCTCTACTACTGATTTACATGGATATGTTGATTTAGATTTTCTAGGGGATATTAATACCATGTAGAGTACTATAGGTTATGTTTTTACTTTTGATGCGAAAAAAATGAGTTGGATTTCTTGGTTGCAGAAGCCTAATACTTTAGCAAGGAGATATTATTTTTTTATAGATAGCCAAAGTGTCATTAATATTGCCAATGATTCTTCTCTACATTCAAAGATAGTGATATTATCTTTCTCTTAAAGACAAACTCGTGCAATAACCAAGGTTTAAAATTTATCAACTTCCATGTTTGTGGGAATATTTACCTCTCCTTAAGATTTTTAGTGAATCTCTTTATGTGTAGGTGAAAATTTTAGTGATGTTAATATTGATACTTGCATTGGTGTTCATTAGAGTTTATGAACTAGATTATATTATTTTGAAAGCAAATTTATAATATTCACATTACTTCTAGGGATAGCTTCTTGAAGAGATATTTTGGTATTTTCCCCCTAGTTATAACATTTGATAGTTGTGCTCCTTGTAATGCTATTCTTTGTCCTTGTGTGACCATATTTAATAATTTTCTTTCTAACTCATCCATCGTAATTATCAAATTAATAGTGCTTTCATATCCTATTAAGTAATTTATAGTGTGAGAAAAGTCCACTTTTTCATTTCCTCTTTTTATTTTGATTGGAATGATAGGATTCACCTTTTTCATGATTAAGGAAAAGTTTTTGAAAATTAATTTAGTTGTCATTATTTTTGTAACCATCCACTTTGGAAGCTCCATCATCAATTCAATTTTAGATGAGGTGTCTTAACTCTTGGAAACAATTCTTCAATTATAGATTGTCATTTATGTTTACAAAAATGTTAGTATGAAACAAGAAATAAAGAGTTTGTAGTATTAACCTTGTGCATCTTATTTTCAACTAAGAAGTTAGGTAATAAAGACTTTCTATTATTAATCAAGCAATTGGTTAATGAATGGATTCCTACTTGTAGTATTGATCGAGTGGTAAAGTATTAGAGGTGTACAGTATGGACTAAGTGGTCAGGCAGTGAAGGTGTCACAGTGTCAATAGAGCATTTAGTTCTTATCTTGACCAAGTAACATCCAAATACAATTGTCAAATATTTTATTAATTGAGGCTGACTATTTGGATTCTATTAATGTTTGAGAAGGTTATTCAAGAAAACCTTTCCTAGCTTATGATATATAAGTAAGGTTAAGTTGTGAGGACAATGGTAAAAAAAAGTGAAATATGAAAAATATGGATATGTGAGCGAAGGAAAGGAAGAGATGGAAAGTACTGAAGATAAACTACAAAGATCATATGATCATAAAGGAACTAGACGTCAATCCAAAATAAAGATCTAAATTTGCAAAAGAAGTTGCTTCATAAATTAGGTCAAATTGATATTTCTTTCTAATCACTATAGTAATAAAAGAGATATCTTAATAGAACCAACTTAATAGTTATTTTGTAAATCCTCTAACATGGTATCATTTAAATATTGAAGTGTTTAAAGACCTCTAAGCAGGCCATTGCTAATAGGGTGATCTATATCCTCTAATAGGTTCATACTTAACAGTATGTTTTATAACATTTAACAAGGTTGGCTCCTAACAAGGCTCACTTCAGAAGAGAGAAAATCATTGCGACTAGCTACATGGCGGTTTTTCCAAAATTGGGTTTCCACAAGAAGTCTTGGTGTCATATGTGTTCATGTTATTTTCTTATAATTTAATTTTCTACATCTCGGTTACTAAAGGATAAAATATATTAATATATCTTAAAATAACATTGTTAACCAAGTAGTAGTAAAATTCTAATGTTGACCAAGCTATTTAGTATTGCATGATAAGTGGAAGTTTCTATTGACATATAAGGGAAATGATTTATATTTGTGGTAAGTGACTCACCCCTCCCCTCTTAGTTACTCCATTTACATTTTCAGCAATTTGTATCAAAGTAGTTGGTGCTTACAAGAAAAGGTTTTAAGGATATAAGATAAAGATTAGGATGTCTCACAGAAGAGAGATCCCTAAGCTTAATAGAGGAAACTTTTCAACATGGTAGGAATCAATGAAGCTACATATATAAAGCATTAGTGATATTGGTGTGTTCTACCTAGAGAAAAAATGTGTGCCATTACCCAAGTTTATGACTAAGGATAAAATAAAAGAAGAAAAGGATCACAATATTATGATGATTGATATTGCATCCTCTTTGAAGTATTGTAAATTTGATGAAGTCAAATATTGTCCTATTGAATTTAACATATAGGAAAAACTAAATAAAGTCTTTGGAGGTGATAAAAATGTCCAAAGAGACAAGCAAGAAAGTTTAAGAGGTAAATTTGATTGATTAAAAATGAAAGAAGGTGACAAGATGACCCAATATAGTGTAAGGGTCAAAGAAAGTGTAACTGCAACTAGAGTTAGATGAGGTAAAATTGATGGTGAAAAAATAATTAAAAAGGTACTAATAAATATTCTTCATATTTATTAAATTAAATCTTAAAGAGATGAGATGCAATCTATCACATGATTTAACCTTATATACTCTTGTCAAAAGATTGACTCTTTCTCAATCACATAACTTTGATAACTATGAGCCTTCTTCTAACAATCATGAATTTGCATTCAAAGAAAAACTATCCCTTGGTAGAAAAGGAGGAAACTCAAATGGTAAAAAAGTTGATAATGAATAATAAGATTATTTAGATGAATATCTTGAAGTCATTAAAGATCTTATAGCAAAAAGAGGAGCAAGAGGAAAATCAAATTTCAAAGGTAAAATTCCATTGATTTGTTTCCAATGTGAAGAAGTTGGTCACATTGTTGCAAGATGTCCAAACAAGGAAGATAAATATGAAAAGAGGTTCAACAAGTTCAAAGGCAAGAAATACTTTAGAAGATACAAGGACTTGAAAGGAAAAAGTAAGAAAGCATGTTATATTGCCAAAGATTATGATAGTGATAATCATGAAGATGAAGTAGTTTATATTGCTGTTAAAGATGACTTTGATGATGAGGAAAATTTTCAAAGATAGTACTTATCTCTCATGATAGAAAATATGATACATGGATCATACATAGTGGTTGTTCTCATCACATGACTAGTGATAAAACAAAATCTAAACATTTGGAATACTAAGGTGGTGGAAGTCTTAGATTTAGGAACAATGAACCATGTCGTGTAAAAGGAAAAACAATCATAGCATTAACTGATAGAATCAAATGTGAGAATGCCTATTGGGTCGAAGGATTAAGAGATAATTTATTCAATGTAGCATAGTTGAAAAATATAGGATACAAAGTTGTATTTATGAATGGAAAAGCTAAACTATTGGATGTAAATGGAAAACTAGTTGGAACTGGCAATCAGACAAAAGGGAATTTGTTCTACCTAGATCTTAATGAAAGTTTTTTTTTGTTAGCTCAAATAGAAGAAAGTTGGCTATGGAAAAAAATAATGTGTCATGTTAAATTTGATAATCTAATCAACATAAGAAAGAACAATAGATTAAGAAGCATACCATACCTAAAGAAGCCTAAGATGGGCATGTGAAAACAATGTCAAATTGCTAAAATGAGTAATTTTTTCAAGAGTAAGTCTTATAATTATGTGGAAGTTTTAGAATTAGTTCACATAGATTTTTGTGGGCCAATAGGTGTGGAAAGCTACTATGGAGAAAAATATTTCATTTTATTTGTTGATGATTATTCTAGGATGATGATAATAATATTTTTGAACCTGATACATCTGATGCTTTTCAAAATTTCAAATGGTATTTGGCTAGAGTTTAGAAAGAAACATGGAAGAATCTAAAATGCCTGAGATCAAAGAGAGGAGGAGAATTCATCTCAAATGAATTCAATGAGTTTTGTAATGAAAGAGGAATCAAAAGACACATATCAATACCTAGAACTCAAGAAAAAAATGGTATAGGAGAAAGAAGAAATAGATTTATCATGGAATGTGCAAGGACATACTATTGATAGAGAAGAATGTTGCACCAAAATACTAGAGAGAAATAATCAACATAGCAATTCATACACAAAATTGGCTTGAATTGAAGAAAGGTACAAACAAAAAACCTTATGAACTCTAGTATGGGCATACGCCTGATGTTTTTAATCTTAGATTGCTTGGAAGAAAATGTTATATCTTGAAAGATTTAATGAAAGGAAAACTTGATGCAAAAAGTGATGAAGGAATATTCCTATGTATTTGATTCAAAGGATATTTTCACTAAAAATTAAAGTGTCTCAAAAACTCCAATAATTAGTATTGTGTTGAAGTCCTTGAAATTCTAAATCCAATGGAACTTGAATGAATGAAAATAGAGTCCGTATGCTCAAGTTATGGCTAGTCAAAGGTTGGTGAAACCATGGGTCAAAGGCTGTTAGAAATGCAAAATTTGGAACTCTACAAGACTAGTTGAGGTTAGTACCAAATCAAAGGTCTCATCAAGATCTTTATGGCAATGTTCATTTCATTGAAAATGGAGCCCAGACACAAAAATTATGCTCAGTCAAAGTTTGTTAGGGAAAAGGTTGAACAAGTGATGTGGCATTTCCATATAGGTGATGTTATCATGATGTCAAGCACCTATTTAAGTGATGACATGTAGAATGAGAGCATGTGGCCAAGGTAACATGGCAATGTACAGTGAGCAAGCACTTATGTGGCAAAAAATTGTTGTCCACATTGGCATTAGGGAAGTTCATGTAGTATGTGAATCATCAACCTTGGTCAAAACTTTTGGCAAAGGATGGTTAGTGGGGGTTGAACCTTTGACCACCAAACTCCAAAACTTGGCCAGTGATCATTGCACCGCTGACAAGTAGTTAAAACATCCTTCAATGATATTATATTTAACTTATAACCATCATCAAATATGGAAAATGGGACAACAAAATACATGCCCATTACTATGCCATGCAAGCAGTTTGATATATATATATATATATATATATAATTATTTATCTTATAAAAAACCCAAAAATTTAGTTAAATAAGGTTTTATTTGGTTATATTGTTAATTTGTAAACTCCAAAAATTGGCAAAAGGCCAAAATTGTAAAATGTCTAAGGGATTATTTTGAAGTTGTAATTTGTTGAAAGCCTATTATTAAATACTTTTTGTTTTAGCCTATTTTAGGGTAATTTTATGTATAAAAAGGGTGTAGGAGGCCTTTTTCAAGGCATGAAAAATTATTGTGGTTATTCAATTTTTAGGAGGAACCAGAAGGATGACTAAGTATTGAGAAGGAGAGAGAAAATTTTGGAGGACATATTTTGGTCCTCTACATTAGAGCAGAGTAATGCTAATGTACTTGAAGGAGTTGATATTGTAACACATTGTAGTTTTTTTTTTTGGAGATAATCGAATTGATCCACCAGTTGGAACAAGACCCAGAGATGTAGTCTTGATAGGGCGAACTCTAAGATCAAATTGTGTTGTGCCTCTTACCTCTCATTTCTTTCTGTCAATTGATTTGTGTTGTACTTTTCTACATTTTCAGCTACTTTAATTTTCTTCAGTAAAAGCATAATATTAACTTTACATAATTGTTTAAAATTCTTCTGTAGCAATTCTAAATTCTTTTTCTTTGTAATTCAATGGTTTTCAATACATAGCTATGCATTTATTGGTTGGATCAAAAAAATATATTTGATTGTTGGGATTAAGTCATAAAACTTGTAGATCCTAAATTAAATCAAGTTTGGTATCAATGCCTATTTTGTAGTGAAATTGCAGGTGGTGAATGTTAACTAGGTTGATGTTGAAACAAGGAGAAAGTAAACTTGTAGATTTCAATCCAGATATTGGGAAAGAAAGGACTTTTCCTCGATTAGCTATGGCATCTAAACAAAATCTTCTCGAGTCTAATGTGGAAGCCTTCCAGAGAGCTTTTGTGGAGTTGAAATATTTGGTGGACATTCTTCTTCAAGAGAGGCATGAATGACAATTGAGAAAGGTGGACAAGGCTATGAAGAGAGAAGAAGCTAAATCTTCATCAAAAGATGACAAAGAAAAAGGAGTAGGAGGTGGTAGTGGCCCTCCTGAACCTCCATCCCCATCTTCTTCATCTTCTTCATCCTCTTCCTCCTCCTCTTCTTCTAAGATGTTTATTTCTTCCTAAAAGAAACATGTGAAGACACCTTTTTAAAGCTTGATTTGAAATTTGATTTCCCATTTATAATGGTGAATTGGATGCAGAAAGACTAGATAATTGGCTTAAGGAAATTGAAGTGTACTATAGGGTTAAAAGATTTTGGATGATCCTTCCAAAATCTAGCTAGCTACTCTCAGAATGAGAGGTACTGCATTAGTCTGGTGGGATAGTAAGATCCAGGATGAGCTTGCTACACATATTAAAATCATTTCATCTTGGTTTGAATTTACTTCTTTGAAGAAATAGTTTTATCCTTTGGGTCATATGCAACAAACCATTATGGACTGGAAAAATTGTAGGCAAGGTAAAGGTTAGTCTGTGTAAGAGTATACACAAGTGTTTAGGAAGAATGCATTAACTCTTAGAATTCCTCTTTACATGCAAGATAATTTATTAAAGTATATAGGTGGAATGCATTCATATTTGAGGCATAAAATATTGATGTTTAGTCTGTCTAAATTTGATGAAGTATGTGTTCAAGAAACCCATATTGAAGTAGGTGGAGGAAACACAAGTTTCAGTTTAAAGAAGAAATTTGTTCCTCCTAAAAGAATCAATAAAGGAAAAAATGTAGCCATAGTGAAGAAAGAAGAAGGTGACAAGCCTACTTGTTCACATTTTCAAAAGAAAGGATATGCAGAAGAAAAGTGTTGGAAATTGCATCTAGAGTTGAAATCAAAGTGGTTTAGGAAGGATCACAAAGGAACGAAAAAGTCTACAGTCATTGTTCAAGATCATGGATTAGATTTAGGTGATGAGACAACAATATCAATTGTGGGTTTGAAAGGTAAATCTTTTGTTCATTCTACCACTGATATTACATATGCTTCCACTTCCAAAAGTCATGTTGTTCCTAAAGATAGTAAAAGGTGTGAACTTTTTGATATAGGGGTGATTTCTAAGAACACTAAAATTGACACATTGATAGATAGTGGGTCCCAAGTTAATTTGATTTTTGAAGAAGTTGTTAAATAGTTGAGATTGAAAACTACACTGCATAAGATACCTTATCCATTAGGTTGGGTGTGCAATGATAACAAATTGCAAGTCACTAAGCAATGTAAGTTAAGATTTGTAGTAACATCGAAGTTCATAGGTGAGGTTGAATGTGATGTGGTTCCACTTGATATCTATGGGATTATGTTGGGTAACCCATACTTATGTGATAGGAAAGCTATCTTCTATAGGGAACTTAATAAGACTCACTTGTTTAAAGATGGAACTGAATATATTATAAAAGCTCATCACATGAAGAATGCATGATCAGTTGTAAACATGGGACATTTGAAAATGATTGTAAATGCAAGCAGTAAACTGATTCTCATGTCTATAGTAGCTAGTGAGGATTAGATGCAAGTAGAATCAAGTCTTGAGCCAATGATGGTAAAAGAGGTTTTGACGTGTTCATTTTCTAATGATGTTTCTATACGAGAGGTCCAAAATGTTGATATTTTTCCATTTCATGAGTTATTTAAGTTTTGTTGCTTCTATTTCTACTAATAGGTACTATGTGGCTGATACATGTAATAATAAACACTGGTGGCTATATGGTTAATTGTATTAGTAGTGCTGGCTCATTCTTTATAATGTGTGTGATGCTTCAATTATTTAGAATTCTAGTAGTTTGTATAGGTGATATTGGAAAAGTGAGGCAAACATGCCTTCATTCTCATTTTATGTAAAATAAACTTTCAAAGGTCTGAAAGCTCTTTTTTAGTGGGGTGGATTGATCTAGAGGATATTTTCACTAAAAATTGAATTGTCTCCAAAACTCAAATAATTAGTACCATGTTGAAGTCCTCAAAATATTAAATCCAATGCAAATTGAATGAACAAAAATGGAGTCTATATGCTCAAGTTATGGCCAATCAAAGCTTGGTCAAACCATGGGTCAAAGGCCATTAGAAATGAAAAATTTGGAACTCTCCAAAACTAGTCAAAGTCAGCATCAAATCAAAGGTCTCATCAAAAGCTTTATGGAAACATTCATTTTGTTGAAAATGGAGCCCAGATGCAAAAATTATTCTTAGTCAAAGTTTTCTAGGAAAAAGCTTGAGCAAGTGAGGTGGCATGTTCATACAGATAATATTATCATGATGTCAACTATCCAATTAAGTGATGACACATGGCATGATAGCATGTAGCCAAGGTGACATGGCAATGTATAGTGAGAAAGCACTTATGTGGCAAAAATTTGTTGTCCACATTAGCATCAAGGAAGTCCATGTAGCACATGCATCATCAGCCTTGGCAGAAAATTTTGGCAAAGGATGGATGGTGGGGGTTGAACCCCTAACTACCGAACCCCAAAACTTGGCTAGTGACAATTGCACAACTGGCAGACAGTTAAAACATCCTTCAACAATATTGTATTTAACTTATAACTGCCATCAAATATGGCAAAGGGGACCAATAGCAGAGTTTGAACCCCTACCTAACCACAGGGAAAAATACATGACCACCAATTTAGTGAAATACAATTTTTTTGGTTATATTGTTAATTCATAAACTCCAAAAATTGGCAACAGGCCAAAATTGTAAAATGTCTAAGGGATTATGCTAAAGTTTTAATTTTTTGAAGGCCTATTATTAAATATATATATTTTTTAAAGCCTATTTTAGGCTAATTTTATGTATAAAAAGGGGGTAGGAGGCCTTTTTCAAGGCATGAAAAATTATTGTGATTATTCAATTTTTGGGAGCAACTAGAAGGATGACTAAGTGCTGAGAAGGAGAGAGAAAATTCTAGAGGACATATTCTAGTCCCATAGATCAGAGCAGAGTAATGTTGATTTACTTGAATGGGTTGATATTGTAACACATTGTAATTGATTCTTTTGGAATTAATCAAATCAGTCCACCAGTTGGAGCAGGACCCAGAGATATAGTCTTGATAGAGTGAACTTCGAGATCAAATTGTGTTGTGCCTCTTATCTCTCATTTATTTCTACCAGTTGATGTATGTTGTAATTTTTTACATTTTCAATTACATTAGTTTGCTTTAGTAAATGTCTAATAATAACTTTACATAATTGGTTAAAATTCCTCTATGGAAATTCTAAATTCTTCTTTGTAATTTCAATAGTTTTCAATACATAGCCATGCATTTACTACTTTGATCAGGAAAGTATATCTAATTGTTTGGATTAAGTCATAAAACTTTTAGATCCTAAATTAGATCAGTATTATGGTTTAACAACACACACCCTATTTCTTGGAAAAAATGGGGATCACCTAGTAAATTTTTGCTAAAGTTTTCTTTCCCAGACCCCTAGTTTGGGCTATGAATATTTTGTATTGGTTTTACCTAGGTTTTGGGTCTTATTTTACTCTTTTCCTTAAAAAAACATCCACTAAAAATTGGATTTTTAATATGAAATGTGAAATTTTGTAAGTAGAGGGGCACACTAGGGCACCTACCGCACCTACCACACCCTGAAAGGTGCGCTAGTATGCTAAATGCAATAAGTGTGGGAGCACTTCAATTTGAAAGTGCATAGGTGTACACCTCCAAAAGGTACACTATATCCTAAACCTATAAAAGCCTAGGATACCCCCTTCTCCCTATTTCATTCTTCTCCTCCAATCAGCTATGAGAAAACTTTTGCACCCACAAAGGTACACCAAACCTTCAACTTCCTACACACATAAAAGCTAAACACTAAATCAAAAGGTGTGCACCTTGCACACCTACCCAAAGTGTGCAAGGTGCACATTTTTCCTCACAAAGCCTAAATCTAACCTAAACATCAAACTAAGGTATCACAAAATTGGTCCATAGTTGCACACCTTCCCAAGGTGCACAACTATGCACCATTTTTTTTTTAAAGATAAGTCTTACAAGCATAGGGTGCACCAATGTGCACCCCACAAGTTGTGCATGAGCACACCCTCTTTCCAACATTCCACACTATGCAAAGAAAAATAAAAAGGGTGCACAAATGGACCCCACACAGTGCACACGTGCACACCCTTATCATGCTTTCAAGATGCACATTGAGAGATTCAGGACACTAAATTAGGAGATATTGATTATTATGCATTCTTAGTACTCTATAGCCAACCAAATGAGATATCCCTAATGATTTTTGCACTTATCAGATCCAAGTTGGTAAATGTGGCCTCACATCCTACTTTAGTGTCATATTGAAAACTTATTATGGCCTTGGCAAAGAATTATGTATCGGGAGAAAGAGTGGTGAAAAACATAATAGGAGAGATTGTCCCAGATCTGAGACCAAATAACATTGAGAAAGTATTCAATCTTCCAAGGGTAGATCAATACATTAGGTTGACTTACCATCAAGTAGAAAGGTGGTATAGGGACAATGTGCAGAAGGCTACTGAGATTATTCAATCATCATATCTAATTGAAATAACACCTATGGGATGAAAAGCTGGAACATTTAACATGACTAAAGGATGTATGGGTAAATGTACAAAGCTATGTCACCTTTTAGGCTGACTTATCAGAATGACTGTATTTGAGGATTTCTATCTAAAAAGAATTTTTTTTCAAACATATGATCTTGATAAATTTATTGCAGCTAAGTTATATATGGTCTCATACTTTTCCAATTTGAAATGTCTATTAAATGCACGTTTAATACTAGTTATTATCTAATTACTAAAGAAATATAATTATTTCATAATACTGACATTTCAATAACTCTTACTATTTGTTATGATATTTTTTTAATAATATATAAACATCATTTTATAAAGCTTGAACTCAAGAATACTCTCATATAGAGTTCATAGTATTTTAATTAGATATAGTATATTATAATTAAAAAGTTCTACAAGTACATACTTTAACACTCAAGAAGAAGTCAATTTTGAGAAAGATAAAAATATTAAATCATATTTTCAAAAATTTAAAAATATATGGTGTTCTAGAGGAGAGAGTCATCTACCAAAATCTATTATTTTTCTTTTGGTTGGAATAGATTTATTTTGAAAAATGTAGTGAGAGATGAAAATTATCGATTTGAATAAGTTGAAATTTGAATAGTTATAAAAGAGAAAATATAGTTCCAAAGAAATTTTTTATTTTTGATAGTTCTTGCTACATATGTTATCTATAACATAATCTAAGATCAAAGGGAAATAAGTTTATTTCCAAGTAGTTTTGTGGTGGGAACTAGATCCCTAATTTCTAGCATTTTTTGGCAACACAAAATTATCTTTAAAAAATAGGAAAATATATAATTTCGTATCCCAAATAGTTATTAAAAATTATAATCCTAAACTTCATCCATTGTTACACATTTCATTAGTTTACTTCATTTTCAAATTCTAAATAATAGTACTAGTTTTATGTCATTGAAGGTGAACAACTCTACTTTTGTTAGCCTTTTCCTTTGTAAAAGTGTGACACAAGTTTGTGCTTTTACCCATATGAGTGATGATATCAGAGATTCCATTATGCTTTTGAGTAAGATTATGGGTCTACTAGCAGTAGGGCACTTGAACATTTGGATAGTTCATTTCCCCAATACAATAAAAAAGGCTAAAATGTCAATTGATTGGGCCACAATTCTTAGTGAGAATCTAGATGAACAACTAGTGGTAGCTAAAACTAGCCTTTGATTCTATATTTCATATTTGGTATATTTTTTAGCAACAAGGACTACAAACTACCCATGATTAGTCAAGAGGGTAAACATGCAAGATGCTAATGCCTGGCCTTAAGTGGTAACCCCTTGCTGGTGAAGAAAAAGTTATTGGATCAGAGTAAACAATAAAGGATAGTGAATGATGATTTCATTTTTGCAATCATCCAATTCATTGAAGATGATTATGCAAAAAGGATGTCAGTAGAGATAGTAGCAAGAATTGTAGAAATAGGCCACTCCTACATCCAATTTAAGACATGCACTTATGTGAGGGTAGTAGATACAATTGTAAATCCTAAGAAGCTCCCTAGGTATCCCTGTGATTGACTCATTTTGCTGGAGATTGCATGAAAACTCATGTCTACATATGATAGAGTGAGAAAACAACATAAGAAAACTTGGGCATGGCCCATCACTATAGGTCCATTCAAATGGATTTAAGAAAAAGTAGGATATCATGACTTTTGATTCAAAATAGGATCAGTATCTCTTGGTGGACTATAACTCCCCTTGTTTATATTTTTACAATATTGACAAAGTTCAATACATGACAAGAAAACAATTTAACTAATAAGATGCCCTAGAGGATCATTGGATGAATGCACTAGAAGACTATGATATTTGGATAAGGTATTATCATAGGATGATTTTTTATGTGGTAGATAGTGTCTTGAAAATAAATATCCTCGTGAAGGTTATTCAACAAGACATTGTATATGTCTTAGATCCCCTATATAATCAAGATAAGATATACAATTGACCGATGATGAATGCAAAAATTGATAGAGAAGAAAATGTAGATATTAATTATAGTGCAAGGAATATCATATAGTTGACCAATGAATGGATTAAGAAGCTATTAAAGTTTGACTCAGTTCCTGCAATAGTAATCTTATAGGCCACAACCCGCCCAGTAAAGGGAAGAGTGGCTAAAGTTATAGTACCAAGATTCATATCCCAATCTCTAATTGGGTTGGAAATGGAGTATCAACATGATAGGGAAGTTGGATACTTCAAGGTAAAGAAAAAAAAGAATAAAAAGAAAAGTGTTTTTCTTTAATGAACTAAGCCCAAATTTGAAAGGACTCAAGCCCATGAGGCAACTCAAGCCCAAGAAGCCACTCGAGCTTGAGATAAGCAACAAATGTCACCACTAGAATAAGGATAGGGACCTGAAATGTTCAAGAGAAAGAAGCCTCTCTATTAGCTCCTAAGAGAAAAAATCCTAAAACTCCAATCAAAAGGACTAGAAGATAGAAAGTGCAAAGAAAGGTTATTCCTATTCCTTTAGTCTTGTAAACCATTCCTAAAGAAGCTAAAGAGGATGAAGAAGATGAAGAGGGTAACCACCCCTTGAGTTGGAGAACTCATCTCACTAGGGCTACCAAGGTAGAGAAAAGAAGGAGTTCTATCATAATGCCACCATCTATTCCTACACAACCTATTTAGGTTACAACCTCAGAGGATGAGCTATAATAGTAGGTTGATGAACAAGATGGCCAATAGACTAATGTCTTTAAAATGTCAGATTTTTACTTCATGTCAAGAGGTACTAAACTCATAGGTGATAAGATAAGGGATACACCAATGAATCGGCCTTTGGGAGAAGATTGGAGTCAATTGCCACCTTCTCCACAAGGACCTCTAAGTGCCCCACCATCACTAGGTCAAGATTTATCTTTCTTGGATAAAGGTTTGACCAATCCTCTCCCTCCTATTATTGTAGAGAAAGTAGAAGCTATGCAGGAAGAGGAACCACGACAAAGACCCATTGATGAAGTATCATTAGATGGGAAAATATAATGCAAAGAACCTCGAAAAACTTCTCAAGATATAGAGATGAGGACTATGGACTCAATAAACATAGGGATGCCTAATTTAGATCACTCACAAAATGAAAAGACTCTAGAGAAGAGTGATAAGAGAAAGTGTCTAGTAGAACAAAGCTTCTCTTCATCTGAGTATATGTCTCTGATGGGAACTACTTCAAGCTGGTTGAGGAAAGAGGTAACGAATAGGCATAAAAGGAAATTGTATTGTAGTGTGGATGACAAAATAGAAGAATTAGTTGAAGCCCTCAAGAAACCTAAGCTACCTATGGGTGATGTGTGAACATTGGTTTTTATTATGAGGAACTAAAATCATGACTTATTTTCTCATATTTCCATCCCTTCTCTACATGAAGATACTAAAGATCTGACCATGAAAGATTAGTAGATTAATGAGGTCTTGCTAAGAAATCCCACTGTGCATACTACTAAATTGATGGTTACAATAGGAATTAAAGAAATGTTTACCTCTTGGAACAAGATAAATCTGAATTGTTGAAGCTCTAGAAATGTTATGACCTTCTAATAGGATATTTTCATGAAGTGTATGGTCCTTTGGACCCTAATCATCCTAAGGAAATCCTAGGTGCAACACTTGATAGGATGGAGAATGTGAGGGTACAATTGGATCCATTTTGGAAGGTATGTCAGTAATGGTAGGAAAATTTTGAGGATAAAGGTGTGTAGACAATATAGAAAACCTTAGACTATTGCACCATATGTAAAATAATGTAGACAAGTTGGTTGCTATACTGAACTAGGTTTTTGGATTGATAGATGAGGTATATACCTAGGGTAAAGACCTTCAAGAATTATAGTTAATAAAGGGTCAAAGGTATCATATGCTCATGGATGTATATATGGGGGATGAATTGGATAAGATAGATGATTGGATTGAGAAGATTGCTGCTAGTAGTAAAGTAATGGAGATATTACATGAAAATATTCATAAGCTCAAGGATCAAATGCAAGAGAAAATTTTTGAAGCTAAAAAGTATTACAATGATGCTTTCCTTGACATTTTTGAAGATGAGTCAAGGGATAAACTCCTATCTATGAAAATAATTGTTGAATAGTTTTAGAAGACCTTTGAAGAAACTTTGATTGATGAAGACATTAGACAAGCATTTAAGACAGAGAAGGCATTGCTAGAATTGGATGTAAAGCTAGAAGACTTTGTGGGAAAAAGCATACAAGTGGCTAACTACTAGTAAATAATATAGGATAAGTATGATTTTTTGGATTTTTCAGATGCAACCCAAGTGATGGAGATCATAATTCAAGAGAATACATCTAGAAATTGCTCTATTATGAAGGGGAAGAAAACTTAGAAGATAGAATTTCAAATTTGACACTTGGGAAAATTTTCATTTTTTGAAACTATCACTAAGGTGTGCTTCTCCAAAGGTGCAGAAGGTGCAGTTCTCCAAAGGTTCATAGGAATTTTTTGAAGAAGTTAGAGGTGTGTCAATAGTTAACTTCTAGTTCCAAATTTAGAGCTATCCATGCACTGAAAACACATTCTGACAATATTTTAACTCCTACAAACATCCAGAGAATGTTGAGCTTATATTTTTTTCACATTATCTAACAACTTCCTACTTCATATTTTCTCATGTTTTCATTATTTTAAATTCATGTAAAGGCTCATTCTCCCATCAATTGATATAAACAAGGGTGGAGTCCTACTTAGCACTATTTAGAGAGTTAGATTGTATATAATATGATTTGTTTTACTATGTTTTAAGCATATACTTGCATGAAGGAATCTCTCAATCTCCACACAAATTGAGGAGATTATTGACTATAAATTGAGGAATCAAATATGTATTCCAAGCTGATATTTTGATGCAATTATATTCATTTTTGGTGCTCTCATTCTGAGTATAGTTATTCTTACTAGAGTGTGTTATTTTTGTCGATTCTTGTTAATAATAATAATGGAGCCAATATTTTTGTTTTTTTTATTTGATTGTGTGATATTTTAGTTCTAGCGTTTGGCATGTATTGACAAATTCCACTAAGGTACATAGTTGGATAAGAGATCACCCTTTTTTTCCCTACATATCTTCTCATCTCACATAAATGCATTTTCCATGGCCTTGCAATTTGACAAGAAGTGAAACATCTTTTGGTTTTAATAAGTTTCCATTGATGATTGCATTAGTGGATTTGAAGAAGTGCTTGCCCTACTTTATTTGGTTCCATACCCAATCTTTTCAATGGTTTAACTTGCAAATGTGTTGTTACCATGGTTTATGTCTATTAGGATTTTCCCTTTACTGTATTTACTTTTATCTCTTGTTACCTTATCTTTTTTGTTTACATTTCTAACCCTTGGTTAAATTAGGAATTCATATAGTTGCATTATTATATTGCTTTCATTAAAAAAACAAAAAATAACAAAAAATATCCTTTTTTGTGTGGTTAATTTTGAAATAGCAAGCAGATTGATCATCTTATCCATAATTGGTTTGAATTGACAAAGGCCTCTTTTTGAACAAATACATTTCTCTTCAACTCAGTGGATTCTAGTAGGTTGGAATATTTCCTGGAACCTTGGAGTTGATCCCAGATTAGCTTTTCAAGGAAAGATTTTGGAAGGATTCTTATCATTAGACATCATGAAAAATGATAGTTCAATAGAAGTGGTGCTAGAAGGAGTGCCCTAACCATTTAGAATAGAAAAAACAACTTGCAATTTCAAAACTTTGCATTTTTTCATAAGTTTAGAAAAAAAATTGAACTACCACTATCCAAAGGTGCACAAGGTGAACCATATTTTTGAGAAAGTGTGCTTCTACAAAGGTACATTTTTTCTAGAATTGACATTAACTAGAAGATCCCAGTCTAATGTCCATGTTTCTATGAGCTTTAAGATCTTCAAATATTGAACCAAAGTTCTTAGAACTCTCTCATTTTCATAAGCCTCGTAGTAACAAAGGATTTCCAATAATTCTTTCACATCCGTTCAATATTTTGTCATCTTCCTCAGTTCCATCTCCAAACCAACCACTTGTCATTCCACAAAATTCTCCACCAATGGCCTTTTTTGGAAATATTATAAATTCGCCAATAAACTTGACAAGATTACTCAATGATCTTCGTAGGAATCCTAAGAAGTTTTTCCCAAGGTTCATCTATGGAGAAACAAGAACTAAAGATCACATCAAGGTATTAAAGATAACTTACAACCAAAAGAAGATTACTAATGAGAATGTGTTTCTTCGCTTATTCCCATATTCATTGGGAGAAGTTGCCTTTAATTGGTATGTCAACTTAACACCAGGATGTGTTAGAGATTGGGACACTTTCAAAAAATTATTATTGGAACAATTCAAAACTTTCATCAACCTAGCTATGATACATCACCAATTCATATCAATAAAAATGGACCTAGTCAAAATAGTTTTATACTTTAATAATCACTTTTCATATGGCCTACAATAAGCTAGAAACACCATACATTATATGAGTTGAAGCTACAATTGATATTTGTCTTAATTCTATGGACCATCTCATGGCTATTTTTTATAAGAAGACTTCCTGTTGCAAACATTGACACATTGGATAAAGTCTTGTCAAAAGAAATTAATTTCATGAAACAAGCCAGTCCTAATGGATAAGGAAAAATGCCCCCAGCACAGGCTATTACTACAATACCAACATATCCTATTGGAGCACAACTGATGCCTAGCCAATTCATACCAATGAATCCAACTCCATTACAATAGGCACCCACTCCACAAGTTCCAGTTTTAACATACCCAAAATATGATCCTCAAAAAGTTGCTTTCTTTGAGAAAAAAGCAGCAAAATTTTCTGAAATAGAGAATAACATTGCATCTAAGCTTGGTTAACTAAGGAGTACCATGTCTCAAATCACTAATGAGTTGATCTGATTGGGTATATCACAAGGAAAAAATAATAACTTTTAGAGAACAGATCCTAGTCCCAAGAACAACAACAATTATGGTCAAAACTACAATAGGAATTTTAGTAGAAACAATAATGTAGGAAACAACAATGTAGGGAACAATAATATGGGAAACAATAATGGATGAAATAACTCCAACCCTTCTGATCATAACAATAGTTTCCAAAGATAGAATCAAGCATGGAACATCCATCCAAACAATGGAAGTATTCATACAAATAATAACAAAAACAATGCCCAGTGTGTGGACCTCAATTAGTATGACAATAATCAAAATGTACCAAATGATGATGGCTCATATTATAATGGAAATCTGCAAGTAAACCAAAATCCAATGGGTAATAGTAAGGAGTCTCTCATGCAATTCAATGCCATGATATTAGAATCCTATGATTCTTCATAGAACATGGGAATGAAACAACTAGCTAATGGAGAATTTTTTTTTCCATTAAGTCAAGAACTAGATACTCAACCTAAAGAAATGTTTTCCATCCAAAATGATAATCAAAATACCTACAACTTGTAAAGTCAAAAAGAAACCATGACTAATTGTATTGCTCCTAGATTAAAACCAAATCCTCTAGACCTAAGATCAACTAAAAATCTAGTACCTATCAAACCCCCATATGGAGGACAACAAAACTAGAATCAAGGAAATGTATGTAAAATCTTAAAATATCCCACTTGGTCTACTAAAAAGTATAGTACAATGGAAGAATTGAAACAAAAAAAGGCTAACATGTCCATGTTCAACATGTTGCAAAATTGTCCTCATTAGTGAGAAACAATGACAAAAATTGTTGATCATATCAAGGCACCCCATAATATGAATATTGTTCCTCAAAAGATAGTATCTCAATAGGTTAATGCTTTGGAGGCCATGCAAACTATGTTTAAAGACAAGGTTGAGGTACCCCACATTTTTCTTAGCATTAGAATATATGGGAAGAATATTCATAATTTCCCAAGTGATTTAGAAGCTTCTTGTAATGTTATGCCACTTTCAATGACACAAAGGTTGGGAGTTACTCCTACATCATCTAATAAAATAGTGATACAACTTGATAAAAAAAAGGTAAAGGTTATTAGTGTGTTGAAATATGTTCAGATACAATTGACTATTGACTCCCAAATTCTAGACATCTCAAATATACATGTGGTTGAAATTCCTAAAACTTATGGATTGCTACTAAGTAGAGAGTGGACAAAATGCTTAAGAGGATGGTTTTAAATGGATTTTTCTCAACTATGGTTACCTTGGAAAGGATTGAATAATCAAATTAATATTAATTCAAAGCCAAAATTGAAAACAATGACTACAAAATAAATGCACCAAACGAGGTGGCATTCCTACAATCTAATTTAGGTTCTTACAAAGTGATGGATTTTGATATGGTCTCACCTAAAACATCATATAGTCAAGATAGAAGATCCATGATTTTGATACCAAAAGAAGAGATTGTAGCATAGTTCATAATAGAATGTTGGCCAACTTATAATGTTTAGGTGAAGAAGCCAACCTGAATGTGTTGTTCCTTCTTGAATTTTGCAAATTATATAAAGTTAGTCGTTCAGAGTTTGAATTTTCACATTGCCAAGAAGTAGTTTCTTAAGTTTTGACTTAGATAATGAAAGATAAAAATGGAAACATTCCAAAAGAAGTACCTACAAAAATTTATGCATAAGACTCTAAAACCATGGGGAAGGATGCAGAAGAGGTAGAAGATCTTAATACATCATATAGTGATACTTCTTCAGATGGTGGAGGTTTGTCTTCTCCTCCACCAAGGATGGTCAATATTCAAAGGAGTAATTTCATAAAAGGCCAAGGGTGGACTTTGATAGTTGTTCATCCTAAACCCAAAGTTGACAAAATTATAGAATCAATTAGGGAAATTCAAGATCAACAAGAGAAACATATATTCACAATATCAAAGATAAAAAATGGAAAGTTATCAAGCCCACAAAGGGAGAGATTACAATGGATCCCTAAGAAAAAATCCTTTAAGGTTCAAGTAAAGGAAAAGTTACTAATGAACAAGCACAAGTCTAGGAAACCAAAAGAAGATTCGATTTGAACAATTTAATTGAATGGCTTGAAGTGAAAATTAGGAGCCAATGTAGATATTGAATTAATCAACACAAAAGGTAGGTCTTTCTATGTAGCATATTGATTATAGTTTATATGTAATAATAATACTGTACAATATGAAGCCTTGATTTGCAGACTTCTCTTCACATTAGAGAATGGAATCAAAGTTCTCATCATCAAAGGAGACTCCAAGTTGATGACTAGACATGTAAAATAAATCTATTTTTGCAATCATAGAAGATAGTACCCAATTATCAAAAGAGAGTATGGGATTTAACAGAGGACTTCAAAGCTTTGAACATAGGGTCCATCCCCAGAAGGAGGAAAATGTTAACAGATACCTTGACAATCTCAGCTAGCGCATTACAACCCATTGAGAGAACAAATTTGAAAAGATTTTAAGTAGAATTGGTTTTTGGCCCATCCATCCCAAATAACATTAAAAACTTCCAAAGTATTCTAGGATGACCAATACATACTTGAGTTTATCATGTGAAATGGCCATTTTAAGGGACAAGAGGTTGATGATACTCAAGATGAAAAACCTAAGGAGGAAGAGCTTGAAGATGAGGATTGGATTCTCAATTTAAAAACCAACGCTATTCTTAAGGGAATGGTTGAGTTGGAGTGCATTTTTTGATTGTGATGAATCAACACTTAACAAGACAATGGTTAACAAAAAAGGGATCAAAGAATGCAACTCATATAATCTGGGTACTGATGAAGATCATAGAATGATGAGGGTTGGAAAGGAATGGAATACTTAGAAGAGTGAAGATATACTCCAATTACTTAGGGAGTATAAAGATTTCATTGCTTGGAGTTATGAAAAGCTCAAAACATATGATCTTGAGATAATTACGCATGACATTTAGTTGAAGCCTAATGTCAAGCCTTTCTGACAAAGGCAAGGACTTGTTAATCCCATTATTGAACCATTGATAATGAAGGAAGTTAAGAATTTTATCAATGCTAATATTTTCTTTCCCACATGCTATTCTATGTGGGTGGCCAATTTAGTTCCAGTGAGAAAAAAGACTAGAGAAATTTGTCTTTCTCTGGATTTTCACAATTTGAGTCTAGCATCTCAAAAGGATAACTACCCTTTTCCTTCACTTGATGAAGTATTACAATTTTTTTATGGATAAAAAATTATGTCTTTCTCAGATGGATATTTTGGATATAATTAGGTGATGGTTGATGAAGAAGATAGGCTAAAGACTACTTTCACAATGAAATGGGGGACTTTTTCTTATAGAAAAATTCACTTTGGGTTGATCAATGTAGGGGATGAAGTTCAATGAGACATGGATGATGATTTAAAGTGACTAATAAATTTTTTTATAGTTATCTATATCGATGACTTAACTATTATTTTAAAGGATCGAAACACTCTCATTTTTTATTTAAGACAAGTGTTCAATAGATGCTGCAAATATGACATATTATTTAATCCTAAGAAATGTTCATTTAGGGTCACTAAAGGAAACCTCGTGGGTCATATTATCTATGAAGAAGGAATCTCCATAGACCCTAAAATAATTTAAGGCATTCTAGAGTTGTTACCTCCACATAGTTGTAAAGAAATCAAATCTTTCTTTTAGGAAGATAAATATTGTGAGGAAATTTATAAGTGGATTCATGGAGATAGTCCACCCTCATAATGATTTTCTCAAGAAAGGATTGAAAAAAGAATGGATTCTAGAAATCAAAAAGTCAATTGAGGACATCAAAGTGGATATTTCTATAGCTCCAGTACTTTTTAGACTAGATTATGGGATACCATTTAAAATATACTCTTTTTCTTCAAAATACTCATGTGCTAGAATTCTTGCACAAAAGAAAGATAAAGAAGATGAATGATATATTTATTTCATGAATTGTCCTTTGAAAAATTCTGATTTTAATTATTCTAATCTTGATAAACTACCTTTTTCTCTAATAAAGGTAGTCAAGAAATTCCACCATTATATATTAAGGAGTAAGGTGTATGAAATTGTACTTGATCTTGTAGTTAAGATATTAATAATGCAAAATGAATTGGGTGAAAGATGAGGAAAATAGATGGAAATACTTCAAGAGTTTGATTTAAAGATTCAACCAATAAATTTAGTGAGAGGACAAGGATAAAAAAAAAAGAAGAAGATAACTAGATAGAAGATGAGAAATAATTCACATTTGATGATGAAGCCAACACAGAAGATCAAAAGAAGATTATAGTATCTCAAGTTGATATTGATCAAGGTATAATAACAAATGTTTGGTATTAAGATATTGTTTACTACCTTTTACAAAATCAATACCCGAATTGGATAAATAGTTCCCAGTGTAGAGGTCTCAAAATGAGGTGTGAATCTTACATGTTGCAAAATAAAAAAACTATATAAAAGGAAATATAATGGAATTTACCTAAAGTTCTTGGGATGAGAAGAAGTAAAAGAGGTTTTGGAATAGTTTCATGATAAGTATGGTACAAGACATGGTTCAATAAAGACTATAGCCCATATGATTTTAAGATCAGGTTATTTTTTGCCTTCAATCTTCACGGATACTTTTGAACATGTGTGTACTTGCCACATTTGTCAAACTAGTGCTAATAGTGAAAAACATCCAACAATGCCATTGTAACCAATTTTTGAGGTGAACCCTTTTGCAAAATGGGGGTTGGATTTTATTGGTCCAGTAAACCCACCACCATCAATCGGACATACATTCATTCTCACGGCTACATATTATTGCACATGTTAGACAAAAGCTAAGACTTTTAGAAACTACACAATAAAGGTGGTTATAGAATTTTTGGAAGAACATATTGTTACCACATTTGGGATGACCATCTTTCTAGACAAATCAGCCTTTGTATCAATATTCTTTACCTAGTGGGTGCTAGAAAAATAGGTTATAATAAAGTTCTCTTTAAATTACTATCTATGAGGAAACAATGTGGCCCAATGTACAAATAAAAACTTGATCACGGTAATAAGATGTTTGTTGAATGAAAATCCTAAATATTAGCATACTTAACTCAAATATGCATTATGGAAAAATCAATTTAGGGTCAAAAATGCCTTGGGAACATTCCCATACCTTCTTGTCTATAGACAAGAGCCAGTATTCCCACTTAACCTTAGGATTCCTATTTTGAAATTCATGAGTGGGTACACTGAAGGTACTATTAGGGTTAAGATTAGACTGATGAATCTCTTGGAGATGGATGAGAAATAGATAGCTACTTTAGAACATATGGAAAAAGATCAAGCTTTTGTAAAAAAAGTGGTTCAACAAGTGGACCACAATAAAATCTTTCAGAATATCCAACCTTGTTCTTCTGTGGGACAAGGCAAAAGAAAAGTTGGGTAGCCATACTAATTTCCAATGCTTGTGGATTGGTCCTTACCAAATTGTGGAGATATTGGGAGAAAATATGTTTAGGCTAAGTTCCTTACAAGGGGAATGAGTTCCATTGCTAGTCAAAGGGTAGCTCCTAAAACATTAGTTTGAGACCTAAAATTTTCTTTTCTTAAATATAATAAAAAATAAAATAAAATAAAATAAATCTTATCATTTCTTTTGTGTTTATTTATGCAAGTGTGTTTTCTTTTAGTCGTGTGTTTATTTTTGCAAGTTGTGTTTACTTAGAATTGTTTGTTTATTTCAAAGTTGTGTTAGTTTGGGCTTTAGGTGCAATCAAGATTTTAATCATGACATATTTTAGAAACCATTTTCTTGTGGTTTCAACTTTCAAGAAGAGGTATTTATTTCCAAAAATAAATTTAGATGATATTCATCTTCTAACAAGTGGATGAGAATGCTACTTATAGTTTTGAAGGACTTACAGTCTTGAAATTAGGGTTGCAAATTGATAGCTCTCAACACTTTGCAAATTTAAAGAATTGACTATCTTGGTGTTTTTGAATCAAGTTTGATAGTAGCAAAAGACCATCTAAAACTTACCACTTCAAAAGTGTGTTTTCAAGTAATTGCTAAGGTCATTATTTGGTGTTAGAGTCTTCACAAAGTTTATTAAAGAGGAACACAGGTGGTTATCAAATTAAAGGAGAATCTGAGAAATGACACCAATGCCTTGGCTACACAGTCTAAGTGTGGCTAGGATACATAAAGAGAATAAAAGGAAAAAGGTGTTAAGAATTAAAGATCTTGAAAGGGTGTGATGAAAATAATTTGAAAAATAAATATATGCACTCCAAAATGGCTATTTATGTCTATTCAATCTCTTAATGGAAGAATCAAATTGAAACATGGGAGCTCTATGAAGTAGAACTTAAAACATTTTTTGGAACCTAAAATTCATAAAGTGATAACCTATTAAGAGTCCTCATCAATGGATTCTCATCTAGTCAGGTAGTCATTGATATGCATGATCTATGAAGATTCTAGATGGATGGATTGGTGGAGTGGAAGAGTTTTTCCAAGTAGCTAAAGAATGATGACAAGTTTGCACCTTGAAATGGGTCAGTGCAAGAAGTTGGGTCTCACTTTTGGCCAAAAAGTGGAAGCGTTTTTCTTATTTTTGAAGTTTTTGTGAATTGATATCAAAATTTGAGGCATTTAAAGATTGGATATAAAAAAACTTTAGAGATAAAAATTTTAGTGTTCAGAATCTAGTTTTTGAATATGTAATTTATTTGTGTACCCATATGATAGATTATTTTTTTGGTATGGATATTTAAAAACCACTTTTTCAAAATGCATGTTTCAAGACCATACCACGCTCGTGTATGGACACCATAATTTGACACAAATAAATAAATTTTTGCAAATTATTTTAAATGGAGTTACCTAATACACCTTAGATTGATGACAATATTTTTTCTTAATTTTTTTTGAAATAATTTTTTTATTATTAATTATTAATTGGCTATAAAGGTAAATTTTAAAACCTCTCATGTATGAACCACATAATTTGATCAAAATATCACTTTTTTCAAAAATTATTTTTTTAAACCTCAAAAGAATTGTATTTAGATTGATGACATATAAATTAATTTAAGAAAAATTATAAAATAAAAAGTTATTAATTTTTTAGTGAACTTCACTATTTTACATTTAGGTACCACCTTTCATTAAAAAATAATGCAAAAATAGTAAATAAAATCATAGCACTATAAAATTTATATTTTTGAAATGACGACAGTGAGAGCTCTAATGGGTTTTTCTTTCATAAAAAAATTTGATCGAAAAGACCCTCTAAAAATTATGGCAAGGCGTAAATTTGTTAGTTCAATGCCTTAGCCAAATCTTGAGAGGTCAAGGCATAGGCTTGCTCTCACCAAGCCTATCCTAAACCAAAATCCAAGGTAGGAGAAAAAAATCCCGCCCAATTTTGTAAGAAATAGGTACCCATTTTTTAAAAGTAAAAAATAGGTACCCGTTTCTAAAAAATACAATTTTTTTATGTTTTAAAAAATAGGTACCCTTTTTTTGAAAATTAAAAACAGGTACTCAATTTTTTTAAAAATGGGTGCCTGTTGTTTAAATTTTAGATTGAGCGCCTAACCCTAAAATGGGCACCCATTTCTAAAAGAACATGATCTCAATCCACAAACTTCCATGAAATTGAGATCCAACTCCTTGCTTCTACCCAAATATTAAAGGGAATGAATACACTAAGGACACTTTGAGCTTGAAGATTTTAGATTCTAAAGTTTTGACTACTAAGGGACTTAACAATTATTTTAAGTGTGCAAATTCATTTGTTAGTTGATACATTTTAGAAGGATGTTTGCTGGTGAATAAATGCCTTTGTCATTTATACCTTTTTTTGTGGCTATTTGTTGTTGATTTCACAACACTTACCCCATTTCTTAGCAAAAATGGGGGTCCTCCCTATTAAATTTTTGCTAAATTTATCTTTCCCAAATCCCTAGGCAAGGGTTTGAGTCTCTTTTAGCGTTTTTACCTAGAGTTTGGGTCTTGTTTTACTCTTTTATTGAAAAACCCATGTGCTAGAAATTGGAGTTTTAAGATGAAATATGAAATTTTGTGAGTAGAGGGGTGCACTAGTGCACCTAGTGCATCCCTCAATGTGTGCTAGTGTGCTAGATGCACTAAGTGTAGGAGCACTTCCCTTTGTAAGTGCACATCTATGCACATGTATAGGTGTGCACCTCCAAATGGTGTGCTCCATCTATTGGCTATAAAAGACTAGGATCCCCTCTTCTCCATATTTCATTCGTCTCCTTTGATCAGCTACAAAAACACATTTGCACCCACAATGGTGCAATAGACCTCCAACTTCTTGTACACACAAAGCTAAACACTAAATTAAAAGGTGCACAATGTGTGCATTCCTCATAAAAATTAAATCTAACCTAAACATCAAACTAAGGCATCACTAAAATGGTGTGCAATTGTGCACCTTTCTAAGGTGTCCAGCTGCATACCATTTTTTCTTTAACCTAAGCTTACAAGCATAGGGTGTAAACATGTGAATCCCACAAGGTGTGCATGTGCTTACCCTATTTCCAACACTTGCAAAGAAAAAAAAGGGTGCACACATGTGTACCCCACAATATGTGTACATGTGCATGCATAGTTTTTGAGTTTTCTTAAATTACATGAACACACCTAGCGTGCCCTCAAGGTACACTAAAAACTACGCATCAGAGGCATAAAATAAGGCTTTTGAGTGTTTTTATAGGTTTTTATGTTTTGGTTTTTTGTTTTTTATTAATTAGGATTTGTTTAGGGTTTAAATTTTCACCTTATAGACTAATTTGTATCTATTTTGAGAAGATAAAATGGCTTCCTCCTCATTCTCCCTGATAGAAAAGATTGCTCGAAAACCAATTGTCTTTAAGTTTCATAGTATACAAATAAAAATATGCTTCTACAATGTGCATTCATAGATTTAGGACATTGAATTAGGACATATTGATTGAAATGAATTCTTAGTACTCTAAAACCAACCAAATGAGAGATCCCCAATGATTTTTGCACTTATTAGGTTTGGGTTGGTAAATGTGGCCTAACATCCTACTTTAGTGCAATCTTTAGAAATTTTTATGGCCTTAGTAGAGAATTATGTATCGGAAGAGAGAGTGGTGAAAATAATAATAGGAGAGATCATCCTAGATATAAGACCAAAGAAACTCAATAAATTATTCTATCTTCCAAGGGCATATCAATACATTAGGTTGACTTATAATCAAACAGAAAGGTGGTATAGATATAGTGACCAAAAGGCAAGTGAGATTATTCAATCATCATATTTGATTGACAGAACACATGTGGGATGAAAAGTTAGAAAAGCTGACATGACTAGAGGATATATGAAGGACAATATTGAATATTCCATTATTCTATTGAGTAGGATTATGGGTCTAAAAACAATAGGGAACTTGAACATTTGGATGGTACATTTCCTTTAGATTATCAAAATGACTAAAATGCCAATTGATTGGTCCACAATTCTTAGTGAGAATCTAGATGAATAGCAGGTGGAAGTTAAAACCAACCCTAGATTCTATATGAATTCATATTTCATATTTCTATTAGTAGTAAGATGGGGTATCTAGCATTATTCAAGAGGGGGAGCATGTAAGATGCTAATGCCTAGCCTTATGTTGTATACCCGCATCTAGTGAAGAAAAAGTTGTCAGATTAGAGTAAAGAATATAGGATAGTGAATGATGCTTGAAGGTGATTATCAAAAAAGGATGTCAGTAGAGGGCACCTCAAGAATTGTAGAAATAGGCACCTACTACATCCAATTCAAGACATTTACCTTGCTGAGGGTAGCTAGTACAATTCTAAATCCTAAGAAGCTCCCTAAGTATACATGTGATAGACTAATTTTGTTGGAGATTGTACAACAACTCACATCTACATATGACACAGTGAGAAAATATCATAAGAAGACCTGGGTATGGCCCATCACCATAGCTCCATTTGGAGTTAAGAAGAAGTAAGATATCATGACTTTTGATTTAGAATGGGATCAATATACCTTGGAGGACTATAACTCCCCTCGTCCATGTTTTGACAATATTGGTAGAGGTCAAAACTTGGCAAAAAAATAATTAAAACATGAAGATACCATAGAGGATCATTGGATGAATGTAGTAGATGAATATGATATCCAAATAAAGGGATTTTTATAGGGTGACTCTTTATTAGGTATGTAGTGCCCTAAAAATAAAAGTCTCATTGAAGGTTGTTCAATAAGACACTGTAGAGGTCTTAGATCCCCTCTATAACCAAGATAAGATATATAATGGACTGACTATGAATGTGGAAATTGATAGAGAATAAAATGTAGATATCAATTATAGGGTAAGGCATATCATCCCATTTACCAAGGAATGGATTAAGAAACCATTCAAGTTGGACCTAGTTCCTAAAATAGTAATCTAATAGGCCACAACCCACCCAATAAAGGGAAGAGAGGAAAAAGTTACAATACCAATATTAACAGCCCAATCTCTAATTAGGTTGGAAGCTATGTATCAGCATGATAGGGAAGTTGGATACTTCAAGGCATAGAAGGGCAAGAATAAAAGAAAAAGAGTTTCTCCTGAGCAAGATGAGCTTGACGTTGAAGTGATTAAAGCCCAAGAGGAAACTTGAGTCTAGGAAGCCACTCAAGCTCAAGATAATCCACAAGTGCCACTAGCATAATAGGGACACAGACTTGAAGAGGAAGCATAAGAGGTATCCCTAAATGTTCAAGAGGAAGAAGCCTATCCATTACCTCCTAAGAGAAAAAAGGCTAAAACTCCAATCAAAAGGATTAGAAGATAGAAAGTGCAAAGAAAGGTCATTCTTATTCCTTTAGTCCAAAAACCATTCCTGAAGAAGCTAAAGAGGTAAAAAAATATGAAGTCGATAACCTTCCCTTGAGTTAAAGGACTCATCTCACTAGGGCTACCAAGGAGGAACAAAGAAGCAGTTCCATTGTAACACCACATGTATTCCTACACAACCTATTGAGTTTACAACCTTGGAGAATGAGCTACAATGATGGATTGATGAACAAAGGGACCGAGTGACTGATGTCATTAAAATTTCATATTTTGACTTTATGCTTTTAGGTACTAAACTCATAGGAAACAAGATAAAGGATACACTAATGAATCAACCTTTGGGAGAAGATTGGAGTCAATTGCCACCATCTCCATAAGGACCTCTAGGTGCCCCAACATCACTAAGTCAAGATTTATCATTCTTGGATAAAGGTTCAGCCAATCCTCTCCCTCCTAACAATGAGAAAGTACAAGCAGTGCAAGAAGAGGAGCCACAACAAAGACCAGTTGATGAAGTATCAAAAGAAGGAAATATATGAGGAACCTCAAAAAAATTCTCAAGATATAGAGGTGAGGACTGTGGACATAGAAAATAGAGGGAAGCCTAATGTAGATCCCTCACAAAAAGAAAAGAAACTGAAGAGGAGTGATTAGGAAAAGGGTCTAGCACAAAACCCCTCTTCATCTAAGTGATGTGTTTGATGGGAACTACGCCAAGATTATTGAAGAAAGAGGTGATGGCTAGGCATAAAAGGAAATTGTATTGTAGTGTGGATGAGGGAATAGAAGAATTAGCTAAAGCCCTTAAGAAACTGGAGCTACTTATGGGTGATATGTGAACATTGGAATTTATTATGAGGAACCAAAATCATAACTTGTTCACTCATATTGCTATCCCTCCTCTACATATAGATACTAAATATCTAACCCTGAAAGATTATTAAATTAAAAAGGTGTTTCTAGGAAAGCACATTGTGGATACTACTAAATTGATGGTTACTATAGGAATTAAAGAAATTTTTAACCACTTGTAGCAAGATGAATCTAAATTGCTTAAGCTCAAAAAATATAATGAGCTTCTAACAAGCTATTTTCATGAAATGGTTGGTCCTGTGGACCCTAATCATCCTTAGGAAACTCTAGGTGTGGCACTTGATAGGAAGGAGAATGTAGCGGTACAATTTGATTTATTTTTTAAGGGTTGTTAGAAATGGAAAGAAAGTTTTGAGGAAAAAGGTCTGTAGATAATACAAGGAAAGCTTAAACTATTACACCATATGCAAAATAATATAGACAGGTTAGTTTCTATACTTAACCAAGATTTTTGGATTGATGGATGGGGCACATACTTGGGGTAAAGACCTTTACACATTATAGTCAATAAAGGACCAAAGTGGGTAATGAATTTGATAAGATAGATGATAGGATCAAGAAGATTACTATTGGTAATAATGTAATGGAGACATTACATGTGGATATTCATTAGCTCAAGACTCAAACCCAAGAGCATATTTTGGAAGTTGAGAAGTATTACAGTGATGCTTGCCTTGACATTTTTGAAGATGAGTCAAGGGATAAACTTCTATCTATGAAAAAAGGAATTTGAATAGTTTTAGAAGACCTTTGAAAAAGTTTTGATTGATGAAAACATTAGAGAAGAATTTAAGAGAGAGGAGACATTGCTAGAACTGAATATAAAGTTGGAAGACTTTGAGGAAACTCACATAGAAGTGGGAAACTACCAGAAAATAGTATAGGATAAGTATGATTCTTTGGATTTTCTTGATGCAATCCAAGTGATGAGGATCATAGGGAAATTCAAGAGAAAACATCCAGACATAGCTCTGGTATGAAGGAGAAGAAAACCCATAAGCTAGAATTTCAGTTTTGACACTTGGAAAATATTTGCATTTTTTGAATCTGCCACTAAGGTGCACTTCTCCAAAGCTGCGTAAGGTGCACAAAGTGTACTCCTACAAAGGTGCACAAGTTGCACTTCTCTAAAGGAGAACCCAAATTTTTTGAAGAAGTTAGAGGTGTGCTAATAGTTAACTACCAGCTCCAAATTTAGTGCTTTCCATGCATCAAAAATGCATTCTAGTAACAATTTAACCCCTACAAACATCAAAGGAAGGTTGAGCTTCTATTTTTGGCATCTCTAGAGACTCCCACATCATCTTCCTACTTTCTTCTTCTTATTTTCTCATGCTTTCAGTGTTTTAAAGTCATGCAAAGGCTCATGCACCCATTAATTGATATAAACAAAGGTGGAGTCCTACTTCACCATTTAGAGAGTTAGTTTGTATATAATTAGATTTTTAAATTAATTTCTAAGCATATATTTTCATGAAGGAATCTTTCACTCTCAACACAAATTGAGGATATGGTTGCCTATAAATTGAGGAATTAAATATGTATTCCATGTTGATATTTTGATGCAATAATATATGCTTTTGGTGCTCTCATTGTGAGTGTAGTTATTCTTTTTGGAGTATGTTATTTTTGTGGATTCTTTTTCATAATAATAATGGAGCCAATAGTTCTTTTGTGTTGATTTTATTGTGTGATATTTTAGTTCTTATGTTTTCTACATGTTGAGAAATTTGACTAACATACAGAGTTGGAGAAGAGATCACCCTTTTTCTTCATACATAGCTTCTCATCTTGCATGAGTGCACTTTCCATGGCTTTGTGATTTTATAAGAAGTGAAACATCCTTTAGCTTTACCAAGTTTTCATTGACAAATGCATCAATGGATTTGAGGAAGTGTTGCTCCTACTTTTATTGGTTTCCTACTCAATCTTTTCAATGATTTAACTCAAAAACATGTTGTTACTATGGTTTATTTCCATTAGGAATTTATATTTATGCTATTTACTTTCATCTCTCATTACCTTATCTTTTTTATTTTCTTTTCTAACCATCAGTTAAATTAGGAATTCATATAGTTGCATTGTTAGATTGCATTCATTAAAAATAGAAAATGCCAAAAACATATCTTTTTTGTGTGGTTAAGTTTGAAACAACAAACAAATTGATCATCTTATCCAAAATTGGTTCAAATAAGAAAAGGCCTCTTTGTGAACAAATACATTTATCTTAAATTGAGTAGATTCTAGTAGGTCACAAGATCACTTGGAACATTGGAGTTGATCCTAGATGTGCTTTTCAAGTGTGGAGTTTGAAAGGATTCATCTCATTAAGCATCATGCAAAATGACATATCAAAAATAGGGTACTCCAATAAAATCAAGGTGTACAAATTCCTTAATCTTACTACTCTCAAATTCATAGAAAGTTTACATGTGAAATTTGATGATTTTGCATAAATAAGTGAAGTATAGAGTAGAAAAGAGCTTGAAGATTAAAGATAGTTTGTCTATTAAGAAGAGGACCTCAGAAGGTTGAAGCTAATCAAAAACTAAGTTCACATAGCAATTAACTAGTAGTTCAAGATGAGTTGAAGGCTCTTGAGTCACATTTAGTTTAACTCGAGTCATAGGCAGTGTAACTCGAGTTACAGTCCAATTAGCTAGAAGAGCTCGAGCAAAAGGATGAAGATCTTGGAGAACCAAGTGAGCTAAGTTTAGGTTCAAGTAAGATAGATCCTAGGCTTGCAAAAAAATTTAGAAGTAATCATACACCTAATTAAATAGCTAAAGGAGAGACAAAAAGGCATATTGACAAGAAACAAATTAAAAGATACATGTTTACTTAGTGAAGTTAAGCCTAGACTTGTAAAAGTGAAGTTGAGCCTAGATCTATAAAAGATGCTTTAGAATATGAAATTTGGATTGAAGCAATGAATGAAGACACTTATAAAATAGAAAAAAGTAAAACTTTTTCTATTGTTCCTAGACCCAAGGATAAAAATATGACTGGTACAAAATGGATATTCAGAAATAAGATGAATGAGAGAGGATAAGTGACAAGAAAAAAGGAAAGACTTGTATGTAAAGGATATACTCAAGATGATGGTATTGATTATGTGGAAAAATTTTCCCCTTTTGCAAGACATGAAGGAGTTAGAACACTTCTAGCTTATGTAGCATAAAAAGGATTCAAAATATATCAGATAGACGTTAAATCATCTTTATCGAATGGAGTCTTAGAAGAAGAAGTATACATTGAACAACTTGAATGTTTCATTGATCCAAACCAAATAAATATGGTCTACAAACTTTATAAAGCTTTATATGGATTTAAGCAAGCCCCTAGAGAATGTTATGAAAGACTACATGGATATCTAGTAAAAATTTTTTTTGAGAAGATAAATGATAATAGCAATTTGTATATCAAGGAAGGACCATAGAACAAGATATTGCTTGCAAAAATATTTGTAGATGATATCATATTTGGAGGACATGAAATTCTATGCAAATCATTTTTTGAAGAAATGAAGAATGAATTTGAAATGTCTATGTTTAGAGAAATCAAAATTTTTGTGAGTCTACAAGTTCATCAAATGAAGGATGGGATATTCATAATTCAATCAAAATTCATCAGGAAAACATTGAAGGTATTTAGAATGGAAGATTCCAAACCAATTTGGACACCTATGTCAACTAGAGATAAGTTCTCAAAGAATGATGATTCAAAAGAGATTAACCAGACTACTTATAGATTAATAATTAGGAAACTTCAGTATGTGGTTCACACTACACCTACTATTGCATTGATAGTTGGCATAGAGTAAGGTTTTGTACTAATCCTAAAGAAAATCAAATGATGGCAGTCAAAAGAATTTTGAGATATCTAAAAGGAATTAAAGACTATGGGATATGATACAAGAAAGGATAACATATTGAGTTAAGAGCCTTTACTGATGTTGATTGGGTAGAAATCATTTATGAAAGAAAAAGTACTTGTGGAAAAGCATTCTTTCTGGGAAAGAGGTTAGTGTCTTGTACAAGAAAGAAGAGGAATTGTATTTCTCAATTGACAACACAAGCAAAGTATGTTGTTGTAGCAGTTATTTATTCTAATATAATATGGATCAAGAAATTGATGTCAAGAATGAACAAAGAATTCAAGGAACTAGTGGTTGTCTATTGTGATAATAGAGTGCAATTAATATATCCAAAAATCCAGTGATGTAGTCAAAGACAAAACATATTGCAATCAAAAATTATTTTCTAATGGAATTGTTTCAAAACAAAGAAGTGAGATATATTTACTAAGGATTTGTTTGAATTTTTTTCATCACTCCCCTTGGGATTTGTGACAAGGGTTTAATTACCTCATATATACTATAAGATGAGTGATTGTATTGGGCTTTGATAAATCAGTCTTTTGGTGCAATGATAACCCCACTCTAACAAGTGCTATCAGAGCTTGATCATAATTTTAAATCCTTAGACCCAATGCTTAGGTGGAGATTTTTGGAAATTTTTCATTGCTCCCTCGAGATTCATGACAAGGGCTTAATTGCCTCCTATGTACTATAAGTTGAGTGGTTGTATTGGGCATTGATAGATCGATCGTTCGGTGCAATGGAAACCCCACTCTAATAGGATTTACCTAAGGATGCATTTATATATCTAAGAGGTAAAATAGGGGCCATTATATTTTCTAATACTCACTAAGAAAAAGATTGTGAAGAATAAACCAAGCTTTATTGAAGATAAATCAAGTTGATGCAAAATGTCACACTTCAAGTGTGAAATGTAGAGCATATTGCATATAAATTAGTAGAAAGGAACATTGTAACTTCAAAGTTGGTATCCTTTGGTAATTGATGTCAAAGAGGGATATTTAAGTGTCAACATGGAAGATTGTGAAAAGATCAGTATTAATGAGAACAACATAGATTCTTGATATTTAGATGATTAAATGTACAACTAAGAGGGCTAAAATGATAGCAGAGTAGTGACAGGAAACCAACTAAGATAAATCTAAGTAGAATCTCATAGGGAGTTGGAAAGGTTAAGAATCAGAATGAAACTAAGGATGTTATCTAATTGCTCATAGTTTTATTATCTTATATTGAAATGTTGTGTTTCCATTAATGCCAAAGAGGGAGTTTTCTGGAAATAATTCTTCACTTGTAGATTTTCATTTATGTTTACACAAATATTAGTATTAACTAAGCAATAAATAATTTTTAGTATTAACCTTGTGAATCTCAATATTAATTAAGCAATCAGGTAATGAAGGCTTTCCATTATTAACTAATAAATTAGTTAGTGAATGGATTACTACTTTCAGTATTAACCAAGTTGTCAGGCACCAAAGGTGTGTAGTATTTACTGAGTGGTTGGGCATTGTGTTTTGATGTGGATCCTAATCAAATTTAGATGTTTATTCAGCAGAGTTTCTCCCTAGATTATATTGATAGGATATTGGGAACTATGATAGACAAGGAATGAGACATTTTAGATAAAAAAGGCACTTGGAAGCATTCACTTATGCCTAGTACCATTGATAAAATTTAATATTACAAAAAAAAATATGATGGAAGAGTTGATGTAAACCCTAGTGAAATTTTATGAAAAGCCATCTACTTAAAATATGGTATTTCTCACAAAGAATTTTTTTAATATGAAAATGGAACAAGATGTTCATATATTAAAGATCATTTAAATGAGTTTAATACTGTTACTACTCAGTTATCTTCTATGAATGTCAATTTTGATGAAGAAGTTAGGGATCTCTTAATTTTGTTTCCTTTGTTGGAAAGATGGAATGACTTGGTAATGGCTATGAGTAATTATGTTTCTAAATCTAATACCCTAAAATTTGATGATTTAATTGGTATTATTTTGAATGAGAAAACTTGTAGGAAAACCTCAGGTGGATCTACATCAAGAAGTGTTTTGAATACACAAAGAATAGGGAAAATGACTGAGAGAGGAAGTAATTCTAGAAATCATGGGAAATCAAGAGGAAAGTCAAAGGAGAAGAGGTCTCAATCTAGAGGACTGGGAGATTATTGGTACTACGAGAAGCTAGGGCATTAGAAGAAATATTGTTGGACTCAAAGAAATAATGAACAAGAAAAAAAATATGGTAAGTAAAAAATGCAAAGAGGATGCTTTTCTTCTTTATTTAGAAAGTGTTGATGATTAATGAGTTTTAAATTATGGTCCTTCATTTCATGCTACACTCCATAGAGGTTATTTTATTCATTATGTCCAAGGGATTTTGTTCTTGTTTATTTGGGGGATAGTCAACCCTATTAGATTGTTGGAAATGGAAAAGTTAAGATTACATTGAGAAATAAGAATCATGGGCTACTACATAAGGTAAGACGTGTTCCAATATTGAGTAGGAATTTATTTGCAGTAGAGAAACTTGGTGATGAGGGTTGTGTAGTTCCTATAAAAGATAATAATTGGAATGTTTCAAAACGTTCCCTTGTATTAGAAAAAGGTGTGAAAGTAGGCATCTTATATCTTTGAACAAGCCATATTGTTCCTTCTACTTTGATTGTTTCAAAGAAAAATGAATGTTCATGAATAGTTGTCATGGTAACTAGGGAGAACAAACAAATCTTGTAGATTTTGATACAATGCTATGACACCACAGACTTGGGCACATGAGTTACAAAGGTATGAAATTGTTTCATTCAAAGAAAGTTTTACCAAGTCTTAAATGTGTTAATATGGATTTATGTGAAAGTTGTGTTTTTGAGAAATAAAAGAGATTGAGTTTTATGAAAAGTGGGAAGGAAAAGAAAATTGAGAAATCAAAGCTTGTGCATATAGATGGATGGGGACCAGCTTAGGTTTCTTCCCTTGGTGGCTCTCATTATTATGTTACATTTATTAATGATGCAACTAGAAAAGTATGGGTTTAATTCCTTAGACAAAAATATTATGTATTTCAAATTTTTAAGAAATGGAAATGTGTGGTTGAAAATGAGTCTGGTAAGAGATTAAAATATCTCAGGTCTGATAATGGTGGTGAGTATTATTGTCATGAATTTGAAGATTATTTCTCCACTAATGCTATTCACAGAGAATTTTTTTTTCCAAGGACTCCACTAGAAAATGGAGTGGCTGAATGCATGAATAGGACAATAGTGGAATGTGCAAGGAGCTTGAGTTGCATGTTAGGATTCCCTTAAATATGTGGATGGATATTGTCAATAATATTATATATTTGATTAATAGAGCTCCCTCTACTCATTTGGGTTGTTGTATTCTAGAGGAAGCATGGATTGGTAAGAAGGTGAGTTATTCTTTTCTCAAAACCTTAGGTTGTGAAGAGTTTTGACATATAGATTCTTAAAATAGAACCAAGATAGAAGCCAAGTCAAAGAAATGTGTATTTGTGGGATTTGGCATTGATAAATTTGGTTATCAAATTTTAGATTTTGAAAATTGTAAAATTATAAGAAGTGGGGATGTCATATTCAATGAGAAAGTGTTGTCTAGAGATCTATTGCATAAGAATGAGGAGAAAGAAAATGATTATGTAGTGTTGGATGATACTTCAAAAAATGATATTTTGGAAGATCCTCATGATCTACAATAACTACAACAAAAATACCATACACCCCAGTGAATGTTAGATGGTCAACAAGGCTAAGTAGACCTCCATAAATATTTTTTTCAATTTTGTACTCTATTTTACTAACAAATGCTGGTAAATCAAAATGTTATGATGAAGCTAGGTAGGTAGATAGAAAGATTCAATAGGAGTTTGCAATGAAATAAGAAATGGAATCTTTGCTAAAAAATTAGATTGGGGACTTATGCAAGCTTCTTATAGTTAAAAAGGATTTATAGAATAAATGGGTTTATAGGTTGAAAGAAGAGGATGGAGGGAGGACAAGATCTAAAGCCAAGTCAGTTGTAAAAGGATTTGCACAAAAAAGGGCATTAATTTTGATGAGATATTTTCTCATATTGTTAAAATGTCTTCTATTCGTATAATTTTAAGTATTGTAGCTATTGAATATTTTCATTTGGAGTATCTTGATGTTAAAAAAACCTTTCTACATGGATATTTGGATGAAGAGATATAGGTGGCATATCCATAGGGATTTGAGGTCCAAGGCAAAAAAAATCTAGTGTGTAGATTGAAGAAAAGTTTATATGGCTTGAAGTAAGCACCTCAATAATGGTATCTAAAATTTGACAGTTTTGTGCATGAGAATGGATACAGTAGGTATCAATCAGATCATTGTGTTTACTTTAAGAGGTTAGATGATGAAAAGTAGATTATTTTATGTTTATATGTTGATGATATGCTTGTCGTTGGGTCTAACATGGATCACATTAAGGGTTTAAAAGAATAGTTAGCACATTCATTTGCTATAAAGGATTTGGGGGTAGGAAAGAAAATCCTTTATATGAAAAATAGGAGAAATAGGAAAAACAAAAAATTGACATTATCTTAGGTTGATTATATTTTGAAGGCATTCAAACATTTCTCTATGGAGAGTGCTAGAGATGTTAGCACACCTTTACCTGGTTATTTGAAATTTACTATGGAGATTTGTCCAAAGAAACAAGAAGAGGAGGCTAAGATGTCCAAGATACCTTATGCTTCAACTATAGGAAGCTTGATGTATCTTATGGTATGTATAAGGCCATATATTTCACATGGAGTAGGAGTTGTTAGCAGACATATGAGTCATTCAAAAACTGAGCATTAAAATGTCAATAAATGGATTCTTAGATGTTTAAGAGGAACATCCAGTAAGTGTTTACTTATTGGGGTCTCTACTACTGATTTATAGGCTTACATTGACTCACATTTGAAAGGGGATATTGATACCAGACAAAGTAATATATGTTATGTATTTACTATTGGTGGGGAACCAATGATCTGTGTTTCTTGGTTATAGAAGTTGAATGGTTTATCCACTACAAAGGTAGAGTATGTTGCTTCTATAGAGGAAACCAAGGGGATGATATGGCTTTAGTTCTTCATGGAAGAATTTGGACACCAATAGAGGGATAATTATTTGTTTATAGATAGTCAGGGTGTTATTTATCTTGTAAATAATTCAGCTTTGCATTCAAAGAAAAAACACATACAATTTCAATACCATTTCATTTAGTCAGTTTTGGATGATGGACAGTTAAAGCTAGAGAAGATACATACATATGATAATCCAATAGCTATGTTTTTCAAGGTAGTAATAAAGGAGAAGTTAAAGTCCTTTTAAGCTTTGGTTGGTCTTCTCAATTGAACAAAATAAAAGAACAACAAAGTCTAGGGTGGTTTGGTATTCTAATAGGAGCTATAGGTTTAGTGGTGCTATGATCAATCTTCAAGAGGTAGGTTATTATTATGGATTCTAATGAGTCTCCAATAGGGATATTATTTTGGTGTGGAGCCTAATTAGACTCAAAGTTTTATTTGGCATAGTTTCTCCATAGACTATTTCTTCAAGGGTTTAGGGGTAGTGCCCCAGGTGCACTTCCTATCACAGTATAGGTTGGGGTCAAGGAACATGGCCCCTGTAGGGTTTTTTTAGGAAAATGCCCCTAAAACAAAAAATGACCTTATATTATAAAAGATTTTAGTTACTATTTTTCTATTAGATGAATTATTCTACTCCTAATGTTATAAGTGGTAAAAATATTGTATAAAAAGGCTTATTTTTAGGGATTTCATAATGTATGGTGATATTGTAGCTTCTTCTGGTAGTATTGAGTTGTAAGGAATTGAATATTTTAATCACTAGATAATAATAATATTAGACTTGTTTTTAGTGGATGTAGCCCAATGATTCAATGAAGCACATTAATATTGGTGTCTTGTGTTCTCTTCTATGTGATCTATTATTTTCATATATTGGTTATATTTGCATGTAACTATTATTTTAGTCTATCATTAATCCTAACACATTGAAGAGTCATAATGTTGACTGAGTGATAGAAAAATGTAATTGTTAGATATTTTATTAGTTAAGGCTGACTATTTGGATATTTATTTATGTGTTAGAAGGGTATTCAAGCCAACTTTTCCTATCTTATGATATATAAATTAAGGTCAACTTGTGAAGATAATAATCACAAAAATGGAAATATGAAAAATATGGATATGTGAGTGAAGTAAAGATAGAGCACAAAGGTGTGGAAGATATATTGTAAAGAAAATTTGATCAATAAGGATATAGAGGTCAACCCATATTAGAGATCTAAATGTCCAAATGAAGTTGTTTCATAAATTAGTTCAAACTACTATTTCTTTCTAACCATTATAGACTTAAAGAAAAATCTTAATAGAGTTAATTTAACAGTCATTTTGTAAATCCTCTAACAAGGTAACATTTCAAAATTGAAGTATTTAAAGACCTCAAACCAAGCCACTCTAAATAGGGTGATGTAAATTCTCCAATAGGTTCATACTTAGTAGTATGTGTTGTAACCTTTCACATGGTTGGCTCCTAACAAAACTCAATCCAAAAGAGTGAAAATTATTGTGACTAGTTGCACGATAGTTTTTCCCAAATTGGATTTCCACATTAGATCTTTGTATTATCTATGCTCATGATATTTTTTTATAATTTATGTTTATGCACATAAGTTACTAAAGGATAAAACAAATTAATAAATATTAGGCTGCTTGGTTAACCTAGTAACAACAAAATTCTTATGTTAACTGAGCTATTCAGTATTGCACGATAAGTTGAAGTTTGTATTGACATATTCTAGTGAATAGATTTGTCTTCACACAAAACTTATTAAATACCCCTTATTTTTCCAATAATGAAGATACAAAAATTTACCAACAGTTGGGTTGCTTTTCCATTGGATTGTGCAAGTGCCCTCTGAATTTTACAAGGTATAACTCCCAAATTTAGATATACAAAGAATGGTATTCAAAAATGATTTTACCCTAAAAGTGAAGGCTACCCTCAGTATTCTAAAAGAAAAGACTTCCACATACATAAATGGAGACACAATGTCCTTCCACCTACACATTCATTTAGAAAAATTGAGGAAAGATTAAATGAGTAGGAATAATCTCTACAAAAAATGGAATTAGTAATAGACTATGATTCAAAAACTCAAATTTAATCCAAATATAGATTAAGAAAAAGATCAATTTGAAGCACACCATCTTTGAAATAATGGAATTTTTATTCACCCAACAATTATATAGTTTCTAAGCATTACTAACTATACAAACTACTTGCAAAAAATTGGAAAAGAAAACTAAATTAAAATGAATAGCCTTGACCACCATCAAAACTATCCATCCATATGTGTTCAACATTCCCCTTATGTGTAGCATATAGTCTTCCTCCTTTAGAAAAAGAATAACCCCCATCTCAACTTCATATGTAATATTTATATTTTCCTCTAGACTATTTCTTTTTAGTTTCATAACTAATTCCAGTAATTATCTTCACCCATCTTTATCTTTTTGAGCCATTAGAATAACTCAATGATTTTATGACTTGGCATCCCCTTTGTTATATGGGCTTTAGATATATGTAAATTAAAATTTATTAAAAGATGTCAACTGTTGAGAATCTTATCACATTGCTTTATTAGGTATGAAATTTCCTAATGACTTCTCAAGGGTTCAACTACTACATTCGAATGCCCTCATGTGCTTTGATTACCATGTGTCATGATGATGGTACTAGTCTTCAAATTATGAGTAAGGTTTCATAGTGAATTAGTCATGGATTATCTATGTCACCATTATGGAGGCAACCAAGATAGTTGAAATAGTGCTGACAACTTGTCAAAAATCTGATGTGCATTCTCCTCTTTCCATATCACGCAAATCATTTCTAGTTACCACCCGTTTTGAACCTCAATATAAGGATTTGCACATTTTGATTCTATAATTAGTATTGAATTTAATCATGTCTATGTGTTGGAATTTTGAATTTCATATTTTTTTCACCATGGGGAATCCTTGACCCTCCCTACTTTTCTTAATGATGTAGTGGCAATCCATTTTGGGATCAAGGCCATATCAAGATACAATTCAAATTGATACTTTATACCTAGGTCCTTGGGCAATGCCTATGTATGCGATGCTTGGCTAGTACCATAGATCAATTTTGGTTGTTGTTCTATTTCAGCTTGACTCTACTAACCATTATAAAGTGATCCTCCATTTGTAACCTTGATGTGGGGATTTGAAGTCAAAACCCAATGCAGACGATCTAATGGTATTGATTACACTATTGTTTTGTATCAGTTGCACAATGAAGATTCTTACCCTTGACCTCATTGATCACTTGTTGGATGTGATATGTGCCTTAGAAAAAATTGAGAGTGATATCAAAGACTAAGGGGAATTATGAAATCCTAATCTCATTTTAACTGCTTTGATCATTTCTAACCAAATATTATGTCCATGTATTGGCAATGGTCGAGTTCTTTTGATGGTAAAGACACTTTGTCTATTATTTCTATAATTGACACTGGAAGAATTCATGTTTATAGGAACCCCAATTTTGATGCCTCTTTGCACATGTCATGACCATATTGACATTTAGTCAAATGGCTTACATCTTTTCTTAATACCTTCATGGTATTAATTATTTACATCAGTTCACACCCTATGAATCTTCATTGAAAAATAGAGTGCCTGACAAAAAAATTATTGACATTTTTTCAAATGAATGTTGTACAAGCATGGACTTCTTTTTGTAGACTCCACACTACAAGGAGAGATAGAATTACTAGTTCCTACCATCGGTTATATGTCTAACTCTATGATCATATCGAAAATTCCCATGTATACATTTCTTGGCATCTTACCCAATGTCCGACACCAAGCATCACATCAACTATTATATGGGCTTGCAAGCTTAGACATTGTCTAATGTCATCTCAACACCATGACACTACCACTGTGAGTAAAAATAAAATACATGATGCCTTTTTGAATATTAGAAGGTAGAAAAGATGTTTATATGACATGATCGACATTGATAAATCAACATTCAGGTATCCTAACCAAGCCATGCAATGTTTTATTTGGTGGCACATTTTAATATTTAAACCTGAATAAATTTTACTCCAAAACTAGTCATTTATAAGTGACCAATGAGGCTCAAAGATGTTGAAGCAATACAACCTAAAGGATATCTTGAAAAATCCATACAAAACTTCATTAAATGTATCATAGAGTTTAGTTTTAGGAATATCACTATTTGAAATACTTGAAGCAATTCTTCACTTGTTACACTTTCATCAACAATAGTGATTCATGCATTATGCTTGCATAATTGTGGTGTCCTTATATTCATATTTCCATAATAAGTATCTACTTTATGACATCAATATCTACAGATCTCAATGAGCATTTGTGAGTTTGAAAAATAGTATTTGTTTGACATTAAAGAGCATTCTCACAAACTCTATAGAGGTTTCCACCTTCCATTACCATATAGAGCTCCATGTAAGAGTTTCATAAAGCTCTGATACCATGCAAGAATTTTTCTTAGGGAAAAATCACCCAAGATCAAGAAGCTCAAGCACTAGCAAAATATGGACCAATAAAGTATGATCAAAATAACAATATGAAAATGAATTGATGTAAATACACACTAGAAGTGCCTATATATAAACACCTCTAGAATGACTAAGAGTTAGTGAAATGATAAGCCTCACAACTAAGCACATGGCCACTAAGAGTGGATTACTGTCCATTGAGCATAAAATTTAGTGTGATGATGAGAGGATAAGCTTACATAAGTGTGTCATGTAAAAAGATGTTGTGGACACCATGTAAAAAGATGTTGTAGACACCATGTGCTTAATTAGAGTGCAAACAACTATGTTTCCTTCATGACAAATGAGTTGATTATGAAAACTCATGTGTTGTAGACACCATGTGTTAAATTAGAGTTGCTAACACTTGTGTTGACAAGAAAACAACTCATATAAGTATGCATACTCCTAGGTCTCTAACTAATAAATAATAAAATAATGCATTAAACTAAGTAAACTTAAGTAAAGTGTAATAATAATTAATTATTTACACTAACACCCCCCTTAAGTGCAACTAAGGGGAATGTACTTAAGCTCATAAAATCTATAATGAAAAATCATGATGGGTCCCAGCTACTAGGCCATGTTAGGTACCCATGTACAAATGCATTTCTCTACATATAATGTGATGTAATGCAATGGAATCTCTTTGAAAATGGAGAAAGAGGGAAAACCTCATGGGAAAAACCCTCCCCCAAAAAGAGAGATGAAAAAATAAGATGCATGGATGGATGGAGTAATTAAGAACCCCCTATTATAACATACATCATGTATAAATAATAGTGAAGTATCCCATAAGAGGTAAAAGTCCCCCTATAAGAGAGAAGAAGAAGAAGAAGAAGAAGAAGAAAGGAGACAAGGTAGTCCCCCTCCCCAAATGTAGAATGTTGACCAGTGATAGCTTATCCAAGATAAATGTAGAAGTTGATCCATGACTACTAAATAATGTTCCTCCCTTTAGAGAGGAACAATGTCATAGGTGCATATGAGATGCTTCCCAAATTTGTAGAAAGAATCCTAAAGATGAATGGTGTCATTGAAAATGACTCAACTATCCCTATGTCAATATTGATAGTTTCCCCTTCCAACACTACTAAAAAGAACAAGTTTGGACCTAGCAAGGATGGAGGTAGAACATATCCCAAAGAACCAACTATCTCCTCTTATGATAAAGAGACCTCCTACAACTGTTGTACATAAGGATTGATAATCATATCAACCTTGTAAGACTAATCATGTAGAGAATAGACAAGAGGGTTAGAGTGTTCCCTTTCAACAACTAAAGAAGGATGTTATTCATCAAAGAGAAGATTTATATCATCAATAATGTCTCCCAAATCTGCTATGTAGGACTCCACAAACAAGCCTAAAATATTTTTTATGTCATCATCCCCTAATTCTGGAACTAGAAGAGAAGGTGTACCCAACTATATTGAATTGCATGGACCTATCACTGTAGCAATATATGCATGTGGAATTTGCTAATTTTGTGACCTTATTCTACATCTATCAATAGTATTCCCCATATCTAAACCTATTGAATGACTATCACTATGGTCACTATCAATTTCCATAATGTATGAAGTATGGAGAGGATTAGAGGACAAGCTAGGTGAACTTTCCTCAAACTAGACATTCCTCTCTATGAGTAGCTCATTAGTCTTAGGATCCATAAGTCTATATACCTTAACATTTTCATCTATCCAATGAAAGTACAAGGCCTTGGTTGTGGTGCCTTGCTTTCCCTTGAAGATATGTGTGCCCATGCTGGACAACCAAAATCTCTAAAGTGTTTCACAATTGGTTTTCTTCCACGCCATGCATCAAAATAAGTTATTCCATCTAAGACATTATGAGGAGACCTATTAAGGATTTGATTGGCACTACTTATAGCTTCAACTTCATGTGATCGATCAAGAGATTTATCTTGAATCATACAACTTGAAATTGACTTAAGAGTTCCAATCCTCATTGCTGCAACACTTGTCTTTTGTGCACTAAATGCTATAGGATTTTGAAGATCAATAGCCTCAAGTTCAAAAAAATCTCTAAGTTTTGAGTTCACATATGTAATTTTATTCTCCATATGAAGAACCTTGATGGCTTTTCTTGATTGATTCTCAACATGACCCTTGAAGGCTAGAAACTTATCAAACACTTCATTCTTGTGATTAAGAAAGTAGACCAATGTGTAGCATGAAAAGTCATCAATGAAAGTGAGGATATAGCAACCCTTGCTAACTGATGCCATTAAAAAAGGGCCTACTAGAACCATGTGAACCAACTCAAGAACAACTGATGCTCTCCAAGACTTCCCTTTGTAAAACTTATCTCCTAGATGCATATCCATTGAACAAGTTGAACATTCACCCATAGAAAAGTTGATTGTAGGTAGACCTTTGACCATATTTTTTGAGCAAAGTTGATGAAGATAGAAAAAAGAAAGATGTTCATACCACTCATAACATAATTTACTTTTTGATTATGAATGTGTCAACAAGGTATGTGAAGGAGACTTAGGCACAAAGTGGGAAAAAGAATAAAGCCTTGTGTCATGATTAACTTTACCCACTACAACCAATGAATCATCCTTACGATTTTGCACCATTACTAAATTAGGATGGAACTCAACTTTATTGCCACCTCCATAATGAGTGATTTGGTAAATTGAAAGGAGATTAGTGCTATGGTTAGGAACATAGAGAACATCTTTGAACTCTCCATTTTTCATCTCAGGGTATGTGCAAGATCATGGTGTGCTAGAAAGTAGTGATCTAAAAAATCTATAGTTCTGAAATATCTCAAACCATTTCAAAATCTATTCCAACTTTTTTCCCACCCACCTTGATACTAAATGAAAAAAATTAATATCTTTATAAGGTCTACTATATCTTTTGATACCAAACCTATATGATCAACTTTAAAAACATCCTAAAATGTGTTTTTGGCTTGTTTTTATGTGAATTTTACTTCAAACATGTAGCTGATGACTTTTTTTAACCAAAATTTGATGAAATGAAGAGGGTTTCTTAAGAATGTTCTTATCTTTCCATAAATTCCAGATTTGTCAAATTATGAGTTTAGTAAGTAATCATTACTTATTTTCTCTTGGAATTACATATAAAGTGTTGACTGACACACTACTTGAAAAATAACTATAACTTTCAAGTGGTACAAAAGTTTTTAAATCCAAAAGATGCATCACATTCCATGTTTCTTATACTATAAGAAAAAAAATGAAAAATTGAATTTTGCAGTGTTCTGAATTAGGTAAGGTAGTCAGACACAAGAGTTTTTTATTCCACAAATACTAAAGTCAAAAATTAATTATTAATTATATTTATTTAGAATAAAAATACCCAAAAATATATGTCACATCTAAGCATGAGTTTACGTCTTATATCTAGAATATTATTATTTTGATTTTAATTAAGGTGGTTAGACATACATCTACTTCTTATTTTTATTCTAAAATTTTTGTAATATTGCATTAAAAATCAAAATTTTGACCAATCAATTTTTATTTTTTTGAGATAAGTCCTAGTAGTTTAGAAACTAGATTCAATTTGCTAGAGATTATTTTCTCTCAACTTTTTGATATAAAGTTAATAACAAGTAGAAAATTGCACATCAAGTTGACATAACCCTTATTTTCTGATTTTTTATTGCCACTTAAGAGCATAGTTTGGTTGACCATGATCCTGCACATACCCCTCAACTTGACCTTTCCCTTCAACTTGCACTTGGTATCATTCCCTAAAAATATGTGAGGTACCTTAGACTACTTCAATGAATAAAAGTGTCCTTTTCAAGGACCCATATGATGTGAGGCACCCAAGTCAAGAATCCATTCCCCTAAAGAACTTGAACTTTCCATATATGCTTGCCCTTTTCCCTATGAAGTGGATGTATTTAAATCCTTGGAAGCACTTGGTAGATTGATTTTGTTCTTCCTACGTAAGCTTTCCAACTCATCTATTCTCTTAGTCATACAATGATGCTCATCATGATTGGTTTCTTGCAAAATACACAAAATTTTTTATCCTTCTTGTTGTTGTATCCCTTCTTGTTGGAAGAAGAATTGCCTTGTTGTGAGGAGGAAGATTTTTGTGTCTCTGATTGTGATTTGCACTTCTACTACTTTTTTTTATTGTTGGTGAAACTTTTTCTGCCTTGATTTTTTTGGTTCTCATTACTAGCCACCAATGCTATAGAATTGGATGAATTGAAAATTCCCATATCTATCAACTTGGATTGTTCTAATATCAATATTTTTGCAAATGCATAAAATAAAGGCTTAGTGAAGGAACTTCCCATGGTCAGCTTGTGAGTGTTTTAACTTGAAAAAAAAAAGATGCATACTCTAAAGGTAGCCTCTTCAAGATGTGATGAATCAATCTATCATCCTTCACTAGATTACTACATTCCTTCAGTAGTGTTCTCAATTCATTGGCTTTGTTGACATAGTCTTGAATTGTGTCAAAATTATTAAGATCCAAGAGAAGTAGATCATCCTCAATTTGGAATCTCTTTTCCTCATCCACCTTACCATACAACCCTTCAAGTTTTTCCCAGGCACCTTTGGCATCCTTAAAGATGGAAATGTGGAAGAAGAGATCTCTATGAACACAACTCCTAATAATTCCTAAAGCCTGGGTGCCTTTAACTTTCCAATTGACTTGTGCATTAGCATCAGTGGGTTTTACAATTATACCATAAACATAAAGATTTAAACCTTTTTCCATTAGTCTACTCCATACAATACCTTTCCATGTAACATAATTATGTGAAGTTAAAAGTGGAGTTTTAGGTGAACCCATCATGCAAAATATTAAAAGAGCACAAGAGAGAAACAAAAGACACCCCCCCTCCCCCCCACCATTCACTCAATCAAAGAAATCCCCCCACCTCAAAAAATGATTTTTTTGGCTTTTTATATATAGTGTGTTTACAAGAGGTCACTTGTCAAAATGGACAAAAGTGGACTTTTGATTTTACTGTTTACAACCTAAATCTGGTACTTAGAATGGAGCTCAGATATACAACAAATTTGAAATTTAATCAAAGAAATACAATGCAAAAAAGGACCTATTTCTGAAAGTGATATTTTTGTCCACACAAGCCTATAATCTAATTGTAGATCTAGAAAGTAGATTAAAAAAATTGCACTTTAAAAAAAAAGGAACCTGAATATGTGTCTAGATGAGCCCGAAATAAGCCTTTGAAGTTGCAAAAATTAGGACTTGTAAATTCCCAAAAAATTTAGGAATAGAGATCTCAATATCCTACACCAATGTGTAGATCACGAAATTGTATGCCAAAACAAAAAAAGAAATTACTTGGGAAAAGGAGCCCGTATGAGGGAGATATCTCTATTTGAAAATCACCTTTGCAAATAATTTATCTTGAATTGCCACCATTGCACCTGCAAAAATCAATTGACTCTAGATTTCACCTTAGATGTATAATTTTGATGAAACAAAAGTCAATTTGGGGTTTTTTTGACATTTTGAATATGACGCCAATATTTGATTTGCATGAGCAAGCTCCAATCCTGTCCTACAAAAAAATCTCTCCTACTGGCCTAAAAGGCCAATTTTTTCACAAAATTTGAAAAATAAAATGCAAATCCAAAAAGAAAAAATGTAGAGACACAAAAATATTTAGATCTGAAAAACTAATTGCATAGATCTAAAGAGATCATAACAATTTCGCAAATCTGGCCTTCAGGTTCCACTTTACAAAAAATGTCTTAAATTTGAATATGACTTAGGGTAGGAAAATTTATAGTCAAAATTCATTGAATCAATCCTTGGATAGAATGGTGAGGTCCACTTTGGCTCTAGACACTTCCAATAACTACAAATACTCCAAATCTAAATGGTTATCCTCCAAGAGGTGAAGCAAAAATGGTCTCCAATGGCTATGTGAAGAGAAACTCTCTTAGCTCTAATACCATGTAAAATTTGGTATAGCTCTACTACCATGTAAGAATTTCCCTTAGGGAAAAATCACCCAAGATCAAGAAGCTCAAGCACTAGCACAATATGGACCAATAAAGTATGATCAAAGTAAAAATATGAAAATGAATTGATGTACATACACACTAGAAGTGCCTATATATAAAAGCCTCTAAAATGAGTAGGAGTTAGTAAAATGATAAGCCTCACAACTAAGAACATGTCCACTAAGAGTAGATTATCCTCCATTGAGCACAAAATTTAGTGTGATGATGAGAGGATAAGCTTACATAGGTGTGTCACATAAAAAGATGTTATAGACACCATGTGCTTAATTAGAGTGTGAACAAGTGTGTTGTCTTCATGGCAACTCAGTTAATTATGCAAAGTCCTATGTTGTAGACACCATGTGCTAAATTAGAGTTGCTAACTTATATGTCGTTAACAAGACAACTCATATGAGTACACATACTCCTAGGTGTATAACTAATAAATAATAAAATAATACAATAACCTAAGTAAACTTAAGTAAACTGTAATAATAATTAATTAGTTACACTAAAACTCCCAACTCTATACCACTATACTAACAAGATGCCTGACAGTTTGACTTGAACCATTGAGTTGAAATAAAATTCTAGTATTGAATTGAACATGAATTCTAAACTTCTCTTAATCAAGGAATCTACATATCAAAATCTAGCATGGCCTTGCATTTTGAATTTGAGCTTCAGTCATGAACTACTAAAACTTGAGACCTTAATCAATGATGAAATAAAAATAAATCTGAATCCTTGAAGCATTGAACTGCATTAAAAACTTGACAAGGTGAACCTCTAAATTTCTTTAACTCTTAAACCACCAAACCCATTCAATAGGTATATAGTATTTCAGAACCACTTTTTAGCATCCAAATCTATTTGAACTTTTGCACATGTGTCATTTGGTTCACTATTTTGACAATCAAGTTGAACATTACATTCATTAAATAAGACTCCACAAAGAATTTTCCAATATGTATTAGGGGGGATGAAGAGAAACATATGGAAAAACTATCAAGGGGACCAAGTTTAAGAGTTAAAAAATTGGGGTCAAAACACCAACTAACATTGGCTCTAACTAGGGAGCATATGCCAAAAGGTGTATGAAGAATCCAACATTTCTAGTCAAAAGACTAGTTGCTAGTCCATTGGGTAGTAGAGTCAAAGCACATAAGAGAAAGAGGCATTGCTTGTGGGGAGAGTAGAGAAACCAAAAAAATAATCAAAAAGAAAGAAAAATAGTTCAAAACCCCTAAACTTAACACAAAGTAGTAGCAAATGAAAACAAGGAAAGCTAAACTAGGCACAACCAAAAACTTGCAATGGAAGAGCACATTTACAAACATATACATCGGTAGGAAGATCCTACCATACAAGCCAAGAACAAGAAGGACTTATATAAAACTACTTACTGGCTAAGAAAACTGTGAGCCCTTTTGGCATAAAGGATCATGCATGAATAAAGTTTCCATGCAAGACCAATTCTTTTTAATAACTTTCATGTTGTTGAATTCTATACTAATAACATGCAAAAATTTAGTGACCAAAAAACCATTCCCAAACAACCAAACCATGTCATAAACTTCTACTCTTTTCTTGTCTTTTTGCATATCTTCATTCAAATGGCTCCCAAATTTAGGCTGGAAGAGATAATGTCAAGAAACATCCTAAAGGGAGAGTAGATTCTCTTTGAAATATATGCTCCCAAGATCATCATTTTTACATAACCCCTAATATTATGGCATACTTTAGCAAAGCAATACTTTTCATCAAGCACAAAATCTTTCCTTCCATGAATAATTACTTCACTTTGTGAAAGAAACACATCATAATTGTGCAAACCAAGTGTCCCATCCACTTCTTCATTTATCAAGTCATCATAATTCTCAAACCCATTTCTACATTCTACAATTCTCACAACAAGGTCATCTTCTTTGATAGTTGATCTTCTTTGATAGTTGATCTTTTTTCTTGTTGTAGCATCTCATAGGCATGGTTATTTTTCTATTCTATCTCAACATTCACATTCTAGGAAAAAAATTTAGAGTTAGATAAATCCTTATCATTAGCATATTGTTGGAAGTATTTAAGACTAAGCTAAGTTACTAAGAGGGGAGTAGTGAATCAGTAACTTCTAAAACTTCAACAATTTCAACCATTCAATTAGCATTTAATCCATCATATAAATTTTGATCTAATTGCATTCATAACAAAATAAAAGAATTCATAACATTGAGACACAAAGATTTGGTGACCTAGATACCATCCAAATAGAAAGTAAAATTGGGGTGGGGAAGATACCCACAACTTTAGTACTATAGTATAAAGTTAGCCTGTTAAAGCTTACATTGATCACTTTTGATGATCTACCCTATTAGGAGAAATGAGGACTACTAGGTCCACCTTGTGAAAGGATTTACAAACATAAAATTAAGTATGCACTCTGTAAAGAGATTAAAGAAGATTGTTAGGTCTACCTTGTGAAAGGATTTTGATTGTCCCACCTATTAGGATGAAGTAGTAGTAGATCTTTAATCCACAACTTAGTTTGCAAAATTAGATTCCTTTGTGTACTGATCACCTTTCTATGATAGATATGTCTATGTTGCTCCTTATGTTGTTATGACCTTTATAATTTTCTCATTCTACTTTTCTCTGATGTTCACATACAATACATACTTGGATATGAAACAATGTATTACATACATATCAATCCAATTATACAAATTAAAAAGTTGGCCATCATACAAATTATCACAAATGTTACAAAGTTGGCCCACATGAAGAAATTCAAGTTCTAAAGACTAACTCGGTGAGGTTCTAATACTCAACATCATCATGCACTTGGTAGACATAGAAGCTCAATCCATATTTATCACTTCTAAGTAGTCTTGAACTTAGTCTGCACCGGTGACTTGATCGACATTGTGAAAATTGTCATATAAATTGAGTCTCTTGATTTACATTGTATGACTCAATAAACATTCTCACCTTGAGCTTGATATAAACTAAATCTCTTGGTTAACACTAGAAATCTCGGTTAGCACTGAACTCTCATCACATATTTTATGAACTTGGTGAACACTGTACTACTCAGGAACCACTAATAAACTTGGCATCAATTGAAATGCATGGTTTATATTGTTGGTGTTTACATTAATTGAATTTTCTCAATAACCATTGGGATGTGTCCAAAGGACTCAATAGCAACTGTATATCTTGGTGAACAACTGAATTACATGGAAAACACTGAGAACTTACAATGGGCTTGGTAGCTATATACATTTTGAATAAGTGTGTGTCACTAATAACAAACTTCACTAATATATCAACAAACTTTCCCTTTAGCATTAGTAACAAAAACACTTATTGGCCAAAACTGAATACCTCATATCCATCACCATGTGATACTGGCTCGGTAGAGTATACTATTTTTGAGATTTTTCAAATTTGATTTTTGAAGGTATATACAGTATACTATACATCTTCTTGCTATATACAACATGTCTTTCTATTTATTTCTTACTTATTGCAAGTTCTACCCCATAGAATATTTCTCCTCATACTATGTGTCTCTCTATGTCTTTCACTCCCCCATAACATATGGCTCTCTCCAATATATATTTTCTCCCCCTTTTTGACAGTAATGCCAAGGATTTAGAATGTACCTTAAGAATGATTACCAAGGTTTTATCCCAATTTTCCTATAGGACCTTACATATATGAAGTGCAATTTGTACTACTACTAACAATTCTATCATATGGTCTGTAATAGAGAAGTTATTGTCATGAATTAGAGTTTTTGAATATGCATTATATTTTTGCAATGCATCCATATTGGGAAGGATCATGTTCTGTATGTCGATCAATGTGGATATGATCCTTTCCTCTTCCTTTAGCAATTCTTCTTGCATTTTTGACAAGAAACTTATTTTCTTGAACTGTGTAGAGCTTGAACTAGGGTCAAGTTGTAGCTATTGGGCACTAGCCTTTAGATCTTCATCTATTTTGGACAATTTGTCCTTTATTTCCTTTGCAAAATTTAAAACATCACATAGCTTCCCAAAAAGTGATGACACATTTGAGCTTGATGTTTCTAAATTTCCCAAAATTGTAGAGAGCACTACTTGCTGAATGGAAATTTGTTGAACAATGTGCTCCAACACTTTATTGTCAAACTTTCTTTTAGCCTTCTCCACCACCTTATCTTGTCCATCAGTGTCTTCATTGAATTTCTAGACTACTTCTACTAATTGATACAAAATAGGTTGATTAGAATCAATCTCAATTCCTATAGCGTCTACCAAAATGTTCCTAACATCTTCAATTATCTTATACTCTTTATCTCTCTCCTTTCTTAGCCTTTGTTGTTTAGCCTTCTTCTAAAGGAGTTCACCAAATGTTTGCATTTGGTCTAGAGTAATCTTGTAAATATCCCAATTGGGGGTTACTATTTCCTCATCTAAATCAATGTCTTCCTCTATCTCATTTCCTTTTCTGAAAAAATTAATGCTTTGTTGAACCTTGGGCTCAATTGTCCTTACACTTATTTCTTTTGTATCTGGAATAGAAACAATGGTAGAGATACTAGGGCTTGCAGTAAAAATTCATACTATACTAATTGAAGGAATACTTATAGAAATACCTAAGGAACCCAAAATTAATGTGTTGAAGATTGAAGAAGTCAAAATTTGAGAAGTCAAAATTGAAGAACTTAACTCAATAGATGGCGGAAGAATCTACAAGTTGGTAGATGAAGTGGAAGTCACTTCTATCAGTGATGTACTAAGTTGAGTAGGAACAAAGAGTGATTGGACTTTTGAGATGTCACTAGTTGTTACAATAGAACTTGTTGATGTTGTCTCCACACTTGATGTTGACACTAGCTTACTTGGAGAGTGAGGAAGTGAAGCAATTATTGTTGCAACTATCTTGACTGGGTCAATCTCCTCATTGTCTTTCTTTTCCTCCTTAGTAGCCTCTTGTGCTTGATTCTCTTCATCTTCTTCATTGTCAAAGTGAGTTACTTCTTCAACATTCTCTTCTTCATCTTTCTCCTTATCTTCTTCTTCATCATCATCTTTGACAATGACTAGAAAACCACTTGGTTTATGTAAAAAATAAATATTCTTCCAAGTGTTTGTTAAATTCCTAACAACATGCTCAATGTCCTTGATCAAAACTAGACAAGTATTAAACTTTAGAGTTAGTTTTTCTTCATTTTTCTTCAATGACTCTTTCACCTCAGCATTTGATATGCTTAGTAACAATTGCCTCAAGGTTTTCCAATATATATCCTTGATAGTTTGCATAGAAAAATTCCATCTTGGCTTTATCTTTTCTAATAACTCACTAGGAACTTGTGAAGTGAGTTGATCTGGTGAGTATTTCCACTTACCCATTTTATTCAACGATAGGTCTTCAACTTGCTTATGCTCCTCTACTATCCTAGTCTCATATTTTAATGCTTTGAAATTTGTTATGCCTAGTCCTTCTTCCAATTGCTTTAATTTTTCCTAGAAGGTGGGTGGAGGTTTTCTAAATATGATGTCTCCTTCTTCTTTGTCATCTTTCTTTCTTGACCTCCTAGTGAATACTAAAGTAGATGGTTTTACTAGATTGATGATTATCACCTTGCCTTTCTTCTTTAAAGGTTCTTCTTTCTCAGACTCTTTTTTATCCTCTGCTTCTTCACCTTGCTCATCCTTACCTTTTCCCTTGGTTAAGAAAAGGGGTGAACTTGATTTCAATTTTGCAATCCTTATTTTCCCTTTGTTGATGACTTGAGGGAGCTTTATTTCAACTTCAATCTCATTCTTTGCTTCATCATCCATTCCAAAGTATGCAAACTTAGGATCAAATGGTTCATTGATAAGAGCCTCAATGATATCCTTTACAACATCAATGTTGACCTCATAACCAAGAGGTTTTACCCACACAATTCTAGGCTTCACTACCTGAATATACACCTTATCACTATCCACCATGAAACATATATCATCTTTGTAGTCTTCAACTAACTTCTTGGGAATTTTGAAGTTGTTGTTCAATTTCTCCTTAAATACATCAAAGCAGTTGTCCATGATATTGTTGTAGTTCTCGCCCATCTCGGCAATATACTCATTGGTTTGAATGAGCATAGACACATCTTTTGTCCATACTATAGTACCTTTAGAGGAAAATAATTTCTAAACATAAAAGAATAGACAAGTCAACAAGGAACCAAATTTACATGGATTTTTCTTTAATGTTCTTATGCTTTTCATGTTCTTGTTGACTTGTCTCTACAATAGCTTGGCAAGGTTGTATGATAAATTGTTCTTAACCACCTTGTAAGCTAAGTCCATGGCTTCACATGACACACTATTCATTCTTCTTGAACTCTATATCTTTTGTGTAATAATGTGAATACCAAACTTTAGTTTTGCATCAATGACATTGTTGATTTGCATTCCTTTGCCATCCTATTTATCTAGGTTTTTTTTTTCTAGTTCTACCTGACCTAGGGTTTTTTGTCATTTTTTCTTTGGATAGCATAGGGAGGCTAGTGATTCAATGAATTATCTTCTTAGTTATTAGAATTGGTTTTTCTAGCCATAGCTTCCCATTATGCACCTAGCTAAGGATAAATCTAGTCCATTTGATTTGCAATTCTTAGGGCATGTGAGGGATATGTGTCAACCCGTTGGTTTCTAGATGTTTATGCTCAGGTTTCAGGACTCCATTCACACATAACTAACCTAAGGCAACATCCATTTCTAGTGTACCAATTTCTTGGATAATGCATTTGAAATGAGTGTGAATATCATTGATAAAAAGTACCTTGGGAGAAATTTGGGATTGTGCACTGCTTGGATTTAGGGTTTCAACAGTAGTAGGAGTGAGCTTGAAATTTGGAGCCTTCCACTGAACTCCATAAACCAACATATTAGAACCTCACTTAATCTTGTTGTTGTTGTATGTCATTTTCACTCCATAGGGTTTGAGAGAATTCAAAAGAATTTCACTATAAATTTTCTCAAATCACTTTGATTGCAATAAAAATCACTCCTTACAATAGCACTCAAAATTTCATGGTAGGAAATGATTTTGATTCCATGCCTTTTTTTGAAATTTTTCTATTAATGCTTGGTACGGCAGTAGGTATGTTGATAGACTATCATCTACTACTTGGCATTGAACATTTGGAAAAGTCTTCATGACTTGGTAACCATAGGTATCTTTATTACTCCCGACCTTGCATGGTACAGTCTATGACCTAACCTTAGTTGATAGAAAAGGTAACTCAGTAATAACTGATACCAATCTTATGCAATAATCCCTTTGTATCCTGAATACAAATTTGGATCTTTATCATCTTTCAATGTAGAACTATTTTGGATGTCTTCCTTGATGGCTTAGTTTTAGTTCTCCCTTGAGAACTTAATTAAAAATGGTAGAGTAACCCATTTCTTGAGTGACTTGACCATCATTGCTTGGATTTGTATCCTTGGTAAACTTAGGAACCCATTGTTGTCTCATCTACTTTTAGATGTTATTACTTTTTCCTTCTTTTCATTTTCAATTCTACTAGTATTCATGTAGTTCTTGGAAAGATGACCAAGTTCTATACAAATGAAACATCTATTGGTAGAATCTCTTTTTCTCATATTATGTTTAACACAATTCATACCAATGTGTCCAAATTCTCTATAGTAATTACATTTGCACCAAGTGTTGTAGTCCCATCCAAATATTTTTTTCACAAATTTTTCTACTAGATTTAATACCTTGGTTTTGTATTCTAATGACTTGTATCCATGTTTCTTTCATTTGTGACATTTGCCTTCATATTTTGGTTTCTCTTTGCATTCATTAGCTTTATGACCATGCTGATTGCAATTGTAGCATTTTCCATTGAATTTTTCTTTTCTATTACTCCAACACTTGTTTGATGTATGACCTATCTTACCACAATGATTGCAAGTAGGTCTTTGGTTCTTTAGAGCTCCTTGCTTGGATGATTCTCCTTCTTCTATATATCCAATTCCTATTTTTCCTTTTTGCCTATAGAGGTTTTTCTCATTCAATTGATTCATGTCTTCTTGAGATTTCATCATTCTTTTATTGATTTTCTTTTCAGAGTTTAGATCATTCCTTGATCTTTCATTGATTTTTCTTTCGAATTTCAGATCATCTTTCATTCTTTCATTGATTTGCCTTTCAAAATTTAGATCATTCCTCATTCTTTTATTTTCAAATCTTAGGCTCATGATTTCTTCATTTTCATTGGAGATCTAATCAATAAAGTCTTCTTGCTGAGGGGATTGGTTTTGGATTTCATTGTTGCTTATATCTATCTCTTTCTTTATCTTGTTTATCTACTCGAAGACTTCACATAACCTTACTAACTAAATTTCTTATTCTCTTCTTAGCTTTCTTACTTATTCTTACAGGGAACCATTCTTTTCTAGGATTTATTTGATTACTTCATTGGCTTCATCTAAATTGCTTGAATGAAGGTCTTCAATTCTTTCTTCAATGTAGAGTTGATCATTCATTTGAATTGCAAGCTATTTTCTTCTTTTCAATGATTGAGAGTGTTGGTACTTCACTTTCTTGAGTTGGGAAATGGCCATTTCCAAATCCAACTGTTCATTGTCAATGACTTTTTCAAGTCTAAATATCTCTATGCCTTTGATCTTTGCTCAAGCTATTAAGCTTTCTCCTTGAGAACCAAAAAGCTTTTATACCAATTGTTAGAAATATTTAAGACTAAGCTAAGTTATTGAGAGGGGAGGGGTGAATTCATAACTTCTAAAACTTCAACAATTTTAACCATTCAATTAACATTTAGTCCATCTTATAAATTCTGATCTAATTGCATTCATAAGAAACTAAAAGCATTCATAACACTGAGACATAAAGATTTGGTGACCCAGAAACCTTCCAAATAGAAAGTAAAACTAGTGTGGGGATGATACCCACAACTTTAGTATGACAATATAAAGTTAGCCTATCAAAGCTTACATTGATCACTTCTGATGATCTTCCCTATTAGGAGCAATGAGGATTGTTAGGTCCACCTTTTGAAAGGATTTATAGACATACAATTAAGTATGCAATCAATAAAGAGATTTACAAATGACTATTAGTCTACCTTGTGAAAGGATTTTGACTGATCCACCTATTAGATGAAGCAATAGTAGATCTTTGCTAAGATCTACAACTTTGTTTGTTGATTGAGATTCCTTTGTGTACTAATCACCTTTTTGTGATAGATATATCTTTGTTGCTCCTTATGTTGTTATGACCTTTACAATTCATTCCTTCTTCTTTTCTCTAATGTAATTCACAATCACATCTTCATATTTTCACATACAATACATACTTGGATATGAAATAATGTATTAGATATATGTCAATCCAATTATACAAATTACGAAGTCAGCCATCATACAAGTTACCACAAATGTTACAAAGTCAGTCCACATTAAGACATTCAGGTTCTAATGACTAATGTGATGATATTCTGATACTCGACATCCACTATTAATACTTAGCATCATCATGCACTTCGTAGACGTAGAAGTTCAGTCCATACTGATCACTTCTATGTAGTCTGGAACTTGGTCTGCACTAGTGACTTGGTAGACATTGTGAAACTTGTTATATAAACTAAGTCCCTTGATTTACACTATAGGACTCAATAAAAATTGTCACCTTGAGCTTGGTATAAACTGAGTCTCTTGGTTAACACTAGAAAGCTTAGTTAAAAATGGACTCTTATCACATATACTGCAAACTCAATGAACACTACACTACTTGGTAACCACTAATAAACTTGGCATCAACTAAAATGCATAGTTTACATTGCTGGTCTTTACATTAACTGAATCTACTTGGTAACCACTGGGATGTGTCCAAAAGACTCGGTAGAAATTGTAGAACTTGGTGAATAACTGAATTACATGGAAAACACTAAGAACTATACATCGAGCTTGATAGCTATATACAATCTGAATAAGTGTGTGTCAGTAATAAAAAAACTTGACTGATATGTCAACACATATGTCGTCTTATTATTAATAGAAGTTCCAAGAGGATAATATCATATTGCTTCATTGTCACAAATGGTAGATTCTTTAATTAGATGATTACAATTTTAGAATGCAAAGAATCATCATTATTTATTCTTTTAATGAGACTAGAAGTCTTACACTACTGCATACTAGTCTAAAAAATTATTATTAGAACCACTTGAATCTAGATGACATTCTGTACCTATGGACTTGAGAGATTATGCCTCTAGGCTAAAGAAAGATTGCGGTAAAGCCTTATTTGAATTTATGAGTTTTCCAACATCATTTTTCTCCTTCTCACTTGTTGATTCTTATACATGGGGTTTCTTATTGATGAAAATATCACTATAGAAAGACTTCAACCAAGGATAACTTTAGCAGCTAATATTCACCAATTGGCTAATCTGGCTCATCAGGGATCCCAAATTTAGCTTCTTCTTTTTATAATTTTGTGGTCATCATGTCACTTGCACTTTACAAAAGTTGGGTCCCATGCTTAGGTCAATCACCAATAATAATACAAAAGTATTTTTATTTTAGTGATAACTTTATTAATACAATCTATCTTTTTCACATGGTAAATTATATATTTTTTCTTATAATTTCCAATTCTTATCTTAATTGATGTCATATTAGCCAATATTTGATAAAAATTAAAGTTCTGTTACATGTTAAGTATGTAGATTCGACATACATCTCTATTCCAAAGACTTTCCATGAAACTTCTTATCCTTTCTAACTTTGGCCCAAAATAGATTTGATTGGGAACATGTGCCTTTACTTTTGGTATTATCTTTAAAACTCAATATTCTTCTAAAAGTTCGGCTTGAAATAGGATTTAAGCCATTGATTTAGGATCCTCCAATGATCATAAATAATAGGGATGTTTCCTACATACCACCATTCAATGGTTTGGAGGGAAGCTATAAAAATAAAAGTGGAATAAATTTAACCTTCAAGTTAGGTAATCAATTAAGATCCACATAATAATAATAATAAAATCATGGTTTTTGGGTATGTGTACTTTTGTCAATGATTTTTATCAGTAGTGAAAGTTTCACCAATATTTTATAGAATTTTCATATAGTTGAAAAGAATTGCCAATAAAATTTAAAAAATTCCTAATAAAAATATTTATTTGCCAATAGAAATTTATTATTTTCCCTTTAACTAATGTTTGATTTGCCAAAATTTTATACATTTTCCCAAAGGGGGGTTTCTTCAAGTTATCCCTAACTTCAACCAATTCACTTGCTTTGCAACTTCTTCGGTAACCTCTCTGATAGGATTGTCTTTGAATGATTGGATAAAAATAAAGATTTTTGATGTATCTTCATCTCTTTCTAGAACCCAATATTTTAAGATATCTTTATACGTAATGAAGGCTACTCGCTATCGTTCTTCAATAAAGCTACCAACTTCCATCCTAGGGGAGGTACCTTAAATTCTAAAAATGAAAACAATGGACTCTTTGACCAAAAATTCGAAAAGTTTATAACAGAGTTGCCAATCTCTATTGATAGAAATAACAATTTTAACATAGGAAAGAAAAACATAGATCTATCATTTTCGATCCCTAGTAGAGTCACCAAATATCTATTCATAGATAGATTCATGTTTAGAAAAAACTTCTAAAATAACCCTTATTTTCCCAATAATGAAGATATAAATAGTTACTAATAGTTGGGTCACCTTTCCATTGGATTGTTCCAATGCTCTCTAAACTTTACAAGCTACATCTCCCCAATTTAGATATACAAAGAATGGGATTAAGAAATGCTTTTAACCTGAAAGAGATCGCTACCCTCACTATTCTTGGATAGGGAGAAAATGATTACAATAGAAATAAGAAGAAAAGAATTTGACATATGACAATGGAGACATGCAGGCCTTCCACGTGCACATGCATTTTGAAAGAATGGGAAAATATTTTATGAGTAGGAACAATCTCTACAACAAATGGATTTAGTAATAGGATATGAGTCCACAACTCAAACTTAATCCACAAATAGATCAAGAAAAAGATCAATTTGAAGCACACCATCTTTGAAATAATGGAATTTCTATTCAACCAACAATTATGCAATTTTTGAGTATTACTAACAATCCAAATTACTTGTAGAAAATTGGAAAAGAAAACTAAATTAAAATGAACATCCCTGATCATCATCAAAACTTCACATAACTATACATTCTAGATTCTCACACTATTATATTTGGGACCAAATTGAGACAACAGGCTATTACCCAACCAACATCGATCAAAATGGGCTTCCATTAGATGGGTGTGGGACCTTTTCTATTGTAAGTTGTGATGCCAAGGGTTACTATAGCCATTGCAATGCCTATAGTTGTAGTAAATTGGCCTATCATTGTAGAAATCCATTCATTTTCACCATAAGAATTATGATAGAAATCTGTCGAAGACACCATCACAATTGTGACATCCATGTGATAGAAATGCTATGGGTCCAATTGCAAGTTTTCAGAAACCTCTATCACCATTGGGGTAGGCATGTGGTTGGAATGATACAGGATTGGTGGCCAACTGTCACAATTGCAATGTTGTAGTGTATAAATAAAAGAAAAATTGGCAACAAAAGTTTAATAGACATGATGCAATCATAGCTTAATATTGAGCTTTACATGGTTTCAAGAATAGTTCAATATTCTCTACTAATAAAGGCCAACCACATGAAGGTGGAATCTCATTTGGCCCCACCACTCCCCCCCAACATCTAGGTTTCTCATTAACATCAATGATCTTTAAGAAATGTTCAATGTTTAATGTGCAAAAAAAGGTTCTAGACATGCAAAATTAACATCACTTTCCCATCTTTTGGTGCATGTCATTTTTTGTCGCATCCAAAATCAGATACTACCACTTTAAATCGAGAATGTATGTGAAACTAAATTCTTTATGCATGGACAATAGGTGGAGCTGAAAAATGTAGCATGATTACATTTATTTAATAGGTCTATTAAATTTTTAAAATTATATACCATCATCATGAACAATTTTCATGATTGTCTATAACTTAAAATACCTAATTAAAGACCTCTAACCGAAATGAAAACCTGTTGCATTCTTTAGCTCCACCTAATGTTGTATGCATATGAATTGACATTGCATATTGAATTATAATAGCCTTTTGTATTGCCTAAAACCAATAGATTCACACAATTAGTTATCATACAATCATAGTTTATTGTTGACCTTCAATTTATTTTGAGAATAGTTTAATATTATCTAGTAATAAAGGCCAACCATGTGAAGGAAAAAGCTCATTCACACCCCCACCCCCCAACATCTAAATTCCCCATTAACATCTAAAATATTTAAGAAATGATCAGTCTTTAAAGCACCTATAATATCCTCATTGCCTCCTGCTACTCTTAGGGGAAGTCCATCTTCATTGTTCATGTGTAATTCATCACATACGTACATCCAAGAATGTCCTCATCATCTCATGCATAAAATGAATTCAATATTAGAAAATTGCCCCTAAGAAATAATAGTTCAAGTGAAATAAACACATGAAAAATAAGAGAGAGAAAGAGGAATCTAGTTACCAATAGGTGTTTCCATTGCATCTATAGCCATGCTACCTATTGAGTTAGTTTTATTGTTTTTATGTTGCACCAATATCTCTTTGTTTAGACACATATGTACATATATACATACACATATACATATGTATATACATACATACACTCATATACAAAGATCACAAGTGCACAACAACCTATTTGGTGAGTTTTATTTCTTTTATGTTGTGCCAAGATCTCTCTATTTAGCAACATACTAATGGGGAATGATTAATGTTGTGTTTTATTTTATTTTTTATTTATAATCAATAATCCAAAATCTATAAGATCTCTATAGTGATGCCCAAATTAACTTCAATACCTAGCTAATCAGCATGTAGACCAATTTAACTGGGTTATGGCTTAGGCATGTGGTATTCCCATTTATCATATGGCTTCAATGTTGGAGCCAACATTTTTTCAAAAGTGGAAGTAGGTTTTGCATCATTAGCCTGATGTTAATGAAGTAACAAAGTGGTTTTTAGGGTGGAAAGGACTATTTCACCCTGAGCTTCTTGCTAATGAGATGATAAGAAGTCAGCTAAATATAGCGCTTGAATTGATAAATCAAGTTGTAGAGAGTAAAAATATGGAACAACATGGAGCTAGAGAGAATGTAGGATATCTTAGGGTAATGGAGCAAGACCAATTTCAGGCACTTTAGTAGCAACAACATATGCTCAATAACAAGCCTCAACTTCCATAGGTAGTGCGGTTCACCTAAATAATTCCATGGGTGCACCTCATTTGAGTTTGAAGGAAGTGATTTTAATATATGCACATGAAAATGACATCTAATTTTTCCCTATAGCAGGATGCATACATGATGGTCTTCAAGTTTATGGCTTTGAAACTCTTAGTATCTATCTAGAATCTATAAATCAGTAAGTGCTTGCATAATTTGAAGATAAATGGGTGATTGCATCACTTGAGCATCTAGTTGAGATGCATTGTAATCAAACTAGAGGAAATAATTGATAAATCAAACATATAATGAAGAGAAAACTTGAAAACCTAAATGCTAAAATGCTAAAATGAAAGTTATCGAGGATCAAAAACTTATGCTAGAGTTACAACAAAATGTGAAGTCAATTTTAGATACAAAAAAAGGAAAAAGAAAATACATCATAAATCATTCCCAATTATATGTTCACAACACAAATGCTCTCCCATAAATGAGCTAAAATCCTCATTACTGCATCCAAAATTAAGGAATAAAATGTGATTATGTCACCAAATGAGAATTGAAATGCTTTTTTTTTGGATTCCACTTAGCCCTATAGTGATAAATTCAAGAAATTCTAATAGCATGCAAATTAGCTTACATTGATTCCAAAGCTTAGGCCCTAAACATAGTTGAGAGGTAAATTATTGTCAAAGAATGTGCTAAAAACAAGAAAGAGTACATGTTCAGAATGATCATAGATATTGGAAACAATGAAGAAACATATAATCCTATTATACATGATTCGAATTATGTTAGAGATAAACTCAAAAAATTATGCAATATAGGAGGTGCTCAGCCATATATTCTAGCCATCTTAGGTAATTTGGTGAGAGGCTTTTGCAACAAAATGAGCCTCGTGACTTAACATATAGTGTTTTAAAATAGTTAAGTGCTACCTAACTATGTCCAAGGCATCTACACACTCGAGGCAAACTTTTCCTACTAGGATGCTTACATACGCATATCCACCATATCAAGACCCTTGAACTACTCATTCTAACAAATATGTAGCTCTAGTTTATAATTTTTTTGATGTAGTTGTATTCCTATAACCACTGGTGAGCTTTTCACACCTAATATAGTTCTTCACCATCATACCTCCACTCGGGAAAATTATGCAGTTTTCTATAATTATAATATTTTAATACCATGGTACAACCTTTGTGTTGTAGTATATAGTTAATGTAAGGTTAATCTATATACATCCTAACTCACTCTTTATATAGTTCAAGTGAAATAAACACATGAAAAATGAGAGAGAAAAAGAGGAATCTACTTACCAATAAGTGTTGCCATTGCATCTAGGACCATTCTGCATGTTGAGTGATTTTTATTATTTTCCTCTTGTGCCAAGATCTCTCTATTTATATACATGCATACATATACATGTGTGTGTGTGTGTGTGTGTGTGTGTGTGTACAAAGATCACAAGGACACAACGATGAGATGTAGAGATCACAAGGGCATGACAATGAAATACAATGATCACAAGGGCACATACATACATATATACTACATAATATATACATATATATACATAAATACAAACATATATATATACATACATACATATATACATAGATACATACATATATACATACATGTATACATGTATATATGTATGTACATATATACAGAGAGATCTCTTTTGAGGTGCTAAGTGACTTATCTCAAGATCCTCCACAAAAATAATGCAGACTAGGAAAAATGGTTAGAGTTTGAAAAAAATATTGAAATAACATATCATAGCAGATATTTTTAGAAAGAAACAAGCCATAACCTAGTTAAATGGATATAGTTGTTTTTTGATTAGCTAGCTTGATATATATATGTATATTTAATTGGATTATGAATTTTACAAAGGAACAAGCCTCATGATTATGGCATTTAACATAGAAGAAAAACTTTCTTCTTCAACTCCTTACACTAACCTCTTCACTGATGCTATTCTTCTTGCAGTGAGAATAGCTACTACAAATTCCTGGGAGCCAAGGGATCCTGAACCTATGCTACATTTTCTAGAGGCATGGGAGAAGTTACTACCGGCTTTAGTACTTTATAATATTCTGGATCATATAGTGATGCCCAGATTAACAACAACAATAAATACTTGGGATGTAGAGATCACAAGCACATGGAAATGAAATCCTAGATCTCCACATGATATACATACATACATACATATATATACATATACATACATACATACATACATACACATACACACATGCATACATATATACATACATACATATACATGTATGTATGTATACAAAGAGATCATTTTTAAGGTGCTAATTACAGATTAGCTACACAATAGAAAAATTGATCTAACTACATAAATATTCCATAATCAAAATAATAAAACAATAAAACTCACTCAACCCATGCTAAGTGACTTAGCTCGAAGTCCTGCATGAAAATAATAGTTTTTGTTCCTTTGACTGTACTTAATTTGATGACAGTTGTATACGAATTAGTAACAAACCTAGCTAATAAAAAACTAGACCAAATTAATAGCAGTACTAGATATTTGGGATCCTCATAGGGAGAGCATGCCAATACAATTTAAAACCTATAGAATTTAAATCAAGCTATTTTTCTACAATTCTTTTAAACCTTTAATAAGATAGGCATAAATTACAAATTTTGCTAGATCCAAACATTCTAGTTAAATTTACTGGCAAACATAGAACAAATAATAACATAGTCCACTAAATTTCCCAACATGTTCCTGCATTGTTAATGCCCTTTCTTAGCTAATTTTATTGAATCTAATTGAAGTAAAACTGGAATATTAAAAACTTGTATTTCTTGAGCACATAGAAAAGATAGTTATAATTAAGAGGCATAGAAAAGTAAACATATTTCAAAACCCATTGCAAAATAAAGGAATCATTAAATAGAGATACTCTTTAAAAAGATGAACAAATTTTCCTTTAACAAAATTAGATATATTCTAGGATTTCTATACAATATTTAAGCTCTATTTTCTCATTACAAATCATGGTATTTGGAATAAAAACATAGATTTGAAATAAAATTTTGTAGGCCAAAACCAAATAAAAATAAACTCAAGCAGATATATTTTAGGATTTCTGTTAAATTAAAAAATAGGTCTTATCACATACCTGATTAGTTTGGACTTTTGTTCTCACCAAAAATCATAAAATTTAAAAATAACTATGCCAAAAAAAACATAAAAAGATTATTATCGTAAAAAGATGATTATCATGGACAATCAATTTTTCTAGCTCTTTTGGCATAACAATTCTTAGAAATTTTTGGCTCAATCTCTAACTAGTTAGTATGTGTTTTGGAAAAATTATTCTTGGACTATGAGTGAGAAAAAAGAGAAATATCAAACTTGAAAAAGATGTACATAAATGCAATCAATTTTAAACTTTGATTTTATAAACTTACAAAGAGAACCATAGAATTTTAAGAAACTATTGTGGTTTCTACTATTTGAAAATTATAATTACAAGTGATAAAGTTATATATCGTTGATTTAGAGAGCGCAAATAATGGAAATGAATTATTACCGAAGGTGTAAGCTCAATTGCTCCCTCCCCCCCCCCCCCGACCCCCACATGTGGATGTTATTGTTAAGTAGAGAATAGTTACATACATACATGCTACTAACTATGTCGAAGGCATTTGCACACTAGAAGCATAATCTACTTCTACACTGCCTACATACACATGTCCATGGGATCAAGACCCTTGAATGACTCACTCTAATGAATATGTAGTTCTAGCTTCTAATTTTTTTGATGTATTTATATTCCTATAACTGCTAGTGAGCTTTACTCACCTAATACAACTCTTTGTAATTGAACACCTACTCAAGAAAATCAGGTGATTTTCTATAATTAAAATACTATAATACCCTAGTGCAACCTATGTTTTGTATTTTACAATTAATGTAAGGTTAACCTATATAATTCCTAACTCACTCCTTATATAGTGATGTTTAAAAGCTTCTGACAATACCCATGGCCATGCTACATGTTGAGTGAGTTTTTTTGTTTTTTGTTGTGGCAATATATATATATATATACAACATACATACATACATATATAGAGATCACAAGGGCACACCAACAAGATGCAAAGATCACAAGGGCATAACAATGAAATCCTAGATCTCCATTGATCTCCACAATCCATAAGATCTCTCTCTCTCTCTCTCTCTCTCTCTCTCTCTCTCTAAATATATATATATATACACACACACACACACACACACACAGATACATACATACATAGATACATATATATATATATATATATATATATATATATATATACTATTCTACATAAATTTGTAATGAACCCAACTAAGCAATAGCTAGTCACATTTAAAAAGGTTATGGGTTTTTTTTTCTAAAAATATCTGCTATGATATGTTTTTTCTAAAATTTCTTGCCCATTTTTCCTAGTCTACATTACTTTGTGTAGGATCTTGAGCTAAGTAAGTTAGCATGAGTTGAGTGAATTTTATTTTTTCATTAATTAGATTCTGGAATATGGCATTTGTTTTATCACTAGCTTTGTTTAAGTTGTGATTTTAATGAAGTAACAAAGTGGTTTTTAGGATGAAAAGGACTAGAGGAAACTTGAAAAATTGAATGTTGAAATGCTGAAATGAAAGCTATCAAGGATCAAACATCTATGGTAGAGTCACAACACAATGTGAAGTTGGTTTTAGATATTTAAAAAAGAAAAAAAATGACATAAATCATTCCCCATTTGTTTTTACGATGAATATCTGTGTGCAAAAGAGGGTGGAGAGATCCAAACAAGGGTGGAGAGCTTTGAATGTTGGTGAATATTTCATTTCCATGACCTTATGATCACTACATTTCATTTTTGTGCCCTTATAATCTTTGTATTTCATTGTCATGCCCTTGGATGAGATCAATATAGATTTAGGATATTATTGCCATGCCCTTGTGATCTATGTGCCCTTCCTCTATAATTTTGTTTCTGTGTTGTGCCCTTTTGATCATTGTTCCTGTGAAGAACCTCCTTATAGCAATATCGTGAGAATGCTCAAAATAACAGAATACAAAGTGATAGCAGAACTCAGAATGAATCTACTGATCGCAGGCCACTTCGAGGGGGTAACCTCCTTTGAGCAAGCTCAATACAATAAATTCGTCCGTGCCCATCAAGGGCCTCAACCTATTCTTATATACTAAGTACGATCTAGAAAAGTAATACTACCTATGCATGTGGGATAATAAAATATACTCACGGGATGACTTACAAAGCATATGCGTCCAACAACACTACTCTGACAAAATAAACAGAAGGAACACACAGGTTCCTAACATCCCCTCTCCCTTAGAAAAAAGCTTTGTCCTCAAAGCTTAAGGTGTGGAAATTGTTGTTGAATTTGAAGAAGGGGTTCCCAGGTAGCATCCTCTGGTTGCATGCCATGCCACTGAATCAAGACCTCAGAGATGGAGCGAGAGCGAAGCTGGCGAGTGCGCTGGTCAATGATTGCCACCGGCTCCAGGATAATGGATCCTTCCGTATCCATTTCAGGGAGAGTAGTTTGTGCTCTGACAATGGTACCCAGGACTTTCTTTAGACAAGAAACATGAAAGACTGGATGAATGCGGGAAGAAGGAGGAAGTTCCAGTTTATAAGCAACTGAACCAATCTTCTGCAAAACCTTATAAGGCCCATAAAATTTTGGGGCCAGCTTATGACGCCCTTTCAGCTTTAGGGAGGATTGTTTGTATGGCTGTAGACGAAGAAAAACCATATCCCCAACTTGAAATGAGCGCTCAGAACGGTGTTGATCTGCTTGTTGTTTCATCCGATTACGGGCCATGTGAAGATTATCCTGTAAGGTACGAAGAATCTGATCCCTGCTGCGGAGAACTATGTCAACTGCCTGGACTGGTGAGCTGTTGGGAGTGTAGGGAGGGAGCACTGGAGGTGCCTGACCATAGACTGCTTCATATGGAGTCATTTTAGAGGCAGTGTGGTAAGAGGTATTGTACCACCATTCAGCTAAAGGGAGCCACTTGGCCCACTGATGTTGATGTTCAGAAGTGAAGCAACGAAGATAAGTTTCCAAGCATTTATTGACAATTTCAGTTTGACCATCAGTTTGTGGGTGATAGCCCGAACTCATCTTGAGTTTGGTGCTAGTTTTCTGAAACAGTTCAGTCCAAAAATGACTGGTAAAAGTTGCATCACGATCAGAGACAATGGAAGAAGGGAGTCCATGAAGACGAAATATCTGGTCCATGAAGATTTGTGCAACAGAGGAGGCAGTATAGGGGTGGCTGAGGGCACAAAAATGACTATATTTCGAGAGACGATCAACCACAACCAAGATCACTGTCTTGCCACCGGATTTAGGAAGCCCTTCAATGAAATCCATAGAAATATCAGTCCAAATCCGTGTAGGGATGGGCAATGGTTCGAGCAAGCCAGGAAGGAGGGTCGTTTCGCCCTTGTGGCGTTGGCAAGTATCACATTCAGCCACCATCTGTTGAATCATCTGTTTCATCCCTTTCCAAAAGAAGTTTCTCCTTGCTCGCTCATAAGTTTTGAGGAAGCCTGAGTGCCCTGCTGAAGGAGAAGCATGGAGTTCATAAAAAATAGCCTGATGTAGAGCTGGGTTCTGAGGAAGCACTAGCCGACCCTTGTATCGAAGAGAAGCACCATCCCAAGAGTAATGTGGTATAGCAGAAGGATTATTGGCTAGCTGGTGAATGATTTGAGATAAAGAAGAGTCACTGTCATAGCCCTGCTGAACAGACGCTAACCAATTGGGAATGGGCATAGAAATAGTGGAAAGGGAAGCTTGATTATCAAATGTGCGAGAAAGAGCATCTGCCACAATATTCTCCTTACCCTTCTTGTAGGTGATCTCATAATCATACCCCATGAGTTTGCTGACCCATTTCTGTTGTGTAGGAGAGGATACCCGTTGTTCCAGAAAGTATTTCAGACTTTGGTGATCGGTTCTGATGCAAAAATGACTCCCTAAGAGGTATGGCCGCCACTTCTGTACAGCATGCAAAATAGCCATCATTTCTTTTTCATAAGTAGAGAGGGCTAGATTCTTACCAGAGAGGGCTTTGCTAGTGAACGCAATAGGATGGTCATCTTGCAGGAGAACAGCACCCAATCCATTGCCGCAAGCATCACTCTCAATAGTGAAGGGTTTGGAAAAATTTGGCATCACGAGAACAGGTGTACTGCACATAGCCTGTTTCAGTTGTTCAAATGCAGTCTCAGCAACAGGGGTCCAGGAGAAGGCATCCTTTTTTAACAGAGCTGTCAATGGTGCTGCAATTTTCCCGTAATCTTTGACAAACTTGCAGTAGTAGCCAGTCAACCCCAAAAAACCCCGAAGGCTCTTGAGATTTTTAGGATGCGGCCAAGTTTTCATGGCATCTATTTTTGTAGGATCCGCCCGCACTCCATGGTGTGCAACAATATGCCCGAGATACTCCACTTCCTCCTGGCCAAACACACATTTAGATAGTTTTGCACAGAGTTGATGATCAGAGAGAAGTTGCAAGACAAGCTCCAGATGATGGAGATGCTCAGCCCAAGTTTTGCTATATATGAGGATATCATCAAAGAAGACCAGAATGAATTTCCGGAGGTATGGTCGAAATATGTTATTCATCACTGCCTGAAATGTTGAAGGAGCATTCGTGAGGCCAAAGGGCATGACTAAAAATTCATAGTGACCATCATGTGTGCGGAAGGCAATTTTAGGTATATCCTCCTCATTAACCCGAATTTGATGATACCCAGAACGAAGATCTAACTTGGAGAAAAAATGAGCCCCATGAAGTTCATCAAGAAGTTCATCAACAACTGGAATGGGGAACTTGTCCTTTATAGTGAGATGATTAAGTGCTCGAAAATCAATGCAGAGTCGCCATGACCCATCTTTTTTGCGAACAAGCAGAACTAGAGAAGAAAAGGAACTGGTACTAGGGCGAATAATACCTTGCTTCAGTAAGTCACGGACAAGTATCTCGATTTCGGTCTTCTGATGAAATGGGTAGCGGTAGGGCCTGATGTTGGGTGGAACACTGCCAGGAAGGAGCTGAATATGGTGGTCCTCTGGACGAGAAGGAGGTAATCCCACAGGTTCAGCAAATACACCAGAATACTTGTCCAAAATGTGTTGGAGATCGGCAGGAGTGCTAGAGACTGCTGATGGCTGCATCTGAATGGAATGGAGCTGAGCGATGACACCATGTGAATTCTTCTTAAGAAGTTTTTCCATACGGTGTGAACTGATGATGCTGAGAGACCCTGGTTGTAAGCCTTTCAAAGTGTGTTGGTGCCCCTCGGCTGAAAACTGCATCCAAAGTTCAGCAAAATCCCAGAGAATGGGGCCAAGAGTGCGTAACCATTGGGCACCCAAAACCACATCACAGCCACCTAAGGGTAAGGCAAACATGTCAGAGCGCATGTTATAATCTCCAATAGAGAGACGCACATTGCGACATTTCCCTTTACAAGGTAAAGTGCCCCCATTGGCAATCATGACTTCAAAGCTAGAGCAGGGATGGATAAAGCAATCAGCCTGTTTGGCTATTCGTGGATCAATGAAGTTATGAGTGCTACCAGAATCAATGAGTATAGTAAGAGGGATCTTCTTGAAGAAACCCTGGACTCGCATGGTTTGTGGAGTAGTGACTCCTGCCAAAGCATGGACAGATATCTCTGGTGGAGCTTCTGGTGAAGGAGGTTCAGGCTGGTGAGGCTCAACCGCATCATCCACTGTTTCCTGAGCATCTACATATTCTTCCAGTTTCGGTGGAGAATCCACATCCAAGAGATAGAGCTTTTGCTGAACACATCTATGGCCCCGAGACCATTTCTCATCACAATTATAACAAAGCCCTTTGTCTCGCCTGACTCGCATCTCTGTTTCAGACAAGTGCTTGATCGGAGTAGTTCTGGGAGCTGGTATGACTGGAGGGTTGTGAGAACCTGTATTTCTGAATGGAAGAAAATTAGATCTGGAGCGTTGTAGAGCACTAATCTTGTCTTCCGCTAACTTAGCCAACCCAAGGGCTTCCATCATTGTAGTAGGTCGAAACATTTTGACTTCTGAGCGAAGTGCATCCTTCAGACCACTGACAAAACAACTACGGAAGAATTCATCAGACAAGCCCTCTGTGTGATTAGCTAATTTTTCAAACTCTGTCTGGTATTCTCTTACAGTGCTTGTTTGACGCAGTTTAGTAAGTGCTCCGGTGAAATCATCAAAGGAACTAGGGCCAAAGCGCTCCAAAATGAGGGTGCACAATTCTCTCCATGTTGGACCTACATTAGCCTTGATGTACCAACGGAACCATTGAAGAGCTTCATGTTCCAAATGAAAAGATGCAAGGGGGACTTTGTGGTTATCCAAAGTATTATGCAAGCTGAAATACTGCTCTGCCCTATAGATTCATCCAGTCGGATCAGAACCATCGAAGCGTGGAAAATCAAGCTTTGGTCCACGGAAATTGCCAGAAGAGGACCCAGTATCTCCTGAATGGTTTCGGCTCATGGCTGACTGCTGAAAGTTAAGACCCAGAATTTTGTCATCCAGATCTTGAAGTTTGTTTTTGAGGGATGCCATTTCTTCTTCCATGATTTTTGCTCCTGTACGCGTAACAACCATAAAGCAAGGTTTTTTTTTTTTTTTTTTTTTTTTTTTTTGGGAATGGGTAGAAGATGAGAAACAAAAACTTTTTTAGTTACGGCAAACTTGGATTTGGGTAAAACTCAGATAGGAAATGGGTGTTCGACGGGTGGTGGGAGACTATCTAGGGACAAGGGAAAAAGAAAAATGAGGGTTTCAAGGGTAGGGAGGCGAAATGAGGCGAACAGTCCAAGAGGGATAAGGGAGCAAAATGAGGAATTGAATCTTGTGGCTCAGTTTGGTGGCGATTGGATGAGAGGTGAAAAAGATAGGGCAAACCCTAAAATTAGATAAATGAGGGATTTAGGGCTTTGATATGTAAAATTTGGGGTTGGGTCGCCAAGGAAGGAAGTATGCGAAATGATATTGCAGACGTTCTGCGGAAGTATGAGCAGAAACAGAAAGCAAACAAGGAAGCTGCGACTAAAAAACAGAAAAATTTTTACTCCTTTTTTTTTTTTTTTTTTTTTTTTGAACAGTCGACTTAGAAAAATTCACTCACAGACAGAACAACTAAAAAGAGTTATTGCAATAACAAGAGATATTGGAAGTGAGAGGAACCTGAAGGCCACGACAGAAAAAAAAAAATTTGATGTAATTTCCACCCAGCGAGCCCAAGAGAGTGCTCTGATACCAGATGTGAAGAACCTCCTTATAGCAATATCGTGAGAATGCTCAAAATAACAGAATACAAAGTGATAGCAGAACTCAGAATGAATCTACTGATCGCAGGCCACTTCGAGGGGGTAACCTCCTTTGAGCAAGCTCAATACAATAAATTCGTCCGTGCCCATCAAGGGCCTCAACCTATTCTTATATACTGAGTACGATCTAGAAAAGTAATACTACCTATGCATGTGGGATAATAAAATATACTCACGGGACGACTTACAAAGCATATGCGTCCAACAACACTACTCTGACAAAATAAACAGAAGGAACACACAGGTTCCTAACAGTTCCCTTTGTAGAACTACAACATTTGGGGTTAAATTGTAATGGCAATTTACAATGGTGGTGTAATTTGTGGTGTTCGGGCCCATATGTAGTAGTGCTTGCTCTATGATTTTCTTCAAGGGGAGAAGAGGTAACTATGTAAATTTTCTTTTATTTTCCTTCTAAATGTGTATCTCTTTATATTTCCCCTTGCAGGTAATTAGAGGAGCTTCTCTTTATATATATATATATATATATATATATGTATGTATGTATGTATGTATGTATGTATGTATGTATGTATGTATGTATGTATGTATATGTATGTATGTATGTATGTATGTATGTATTTATGTATATAGATAGATAGATATAGATATATAGATATAGATATAGACATGCATACATACCTACATAAATAGACACACATGTGTGTGTGTATATGTATATATACACATACATATACATATGCATATGTATATAGATACATACAAACATATACAAAGATCATAAAGGCACAACAATGAGATGCAAAGATACATATATACATGCATAAATATATACATGCACACATATACACATACATATATACATTCATATAGATATACATACATACATACATACATACTTCTGCATATGCAATTTTATCACCTTGGAAAACTGTATTTGATCTTTACTGAACCACCAAGAGATAATATGATTTTTAAGTATAGAATTTTGCATATTTAGTTTGGTATGAATAGTTTTGATTGAATTCTTCTTAGGAGAGTGAGTCTACTCATGATGATAATTGATCCATGTATTGGGTCTTTAGAGGAGACATACTTACCAAAGATTAGATTTTGTTTATGGATATGGGATGATTAGTTTGTGTGAATGGCTGACCAGACAATTAGTTGCAAAAAATTAGGGTGTCAGTTGCAAGTAGTTTCATTAAATAGATAATGGAATCAACTTTGAAAGTGAGATGATCAAAATTTTCATTTCCATCCATATGATAGATGTCTCTATCTCATAATAGAAAATTACCTCAAATGATAAGTGAAAATTATTAAATATATGGAAAACTACAAGAACATTCACCTATAATATTTTTGAAGGATAAAATTATAAGAAAAATACAATTTGGTGGAAAAAGCCAAGAGCTATGTGGCTCCACATTGTTGATATTCCACTATCCAGTAGCGGAAACTCTTCATGTGAAATATAAAGATCTTGAAATTAAAAAAGATAAATATCAAAGATCTATATTTGTGATTTCATGATAACAAATGTACAATCTAATTTTAAGAAAAAAATATTCTTAAATGTATATGACTAAATAAAATAAACAAGAGTACTAGCTATAGCTATATATTTCTAGTATTGCTGATTATGTTAAACAACATGTTCAATAACACAAGTATAAAGTAAAATAAATAGATCATCTTCTTGATCCTATTATGACTTAATGTGAATGAATCCAATCATTACCTAGACAATATTATGCACGAGAACTATACTGAATCACCAAGAGATAATATAATCTATAAGTATAGATTTATGCATACTTAGTTTCGTATAAATAATTTGATTGAACTCAAGGATAATTTCTTGTGTGAAGAAAAGACATGAATGAATAATTTAATTTAGCACAAGTGCTATGCAATTGTGTATGTATGCATGTGAAGCAATTCACATAGTGAACTTATATATATATATATATATATATATATATATATATATATATATACATGCACATATGCATACAATCATCATAATTAGTTAACCTTGAATCTAACCAAAGCTATTATATATGAGCAACAAATACATGTTTAGCAAGAAAAGAAAAGAACATTCACATAGGTAGATCTTCTCCCCTTGGAGAAAATTGTAGAACAAGGGCACAAAGATCGTAAGGGAATGACAAAAAAATGTTAGATCTCCACTAATCTCCACCAAAATTCAGAGCTCCCCACCCTCATTCAAAGATTTCCACCCTCTTTCACATGAAAATCTCCACAATCAATAAAAAAAAATCGGGAATGATTAATTTTTTGTTTTCTTTTCATTTTTTTTATAATCCACAATCCACAATCCACAAGATTTCTCTATATACATACACACATATATATACATATTTATACATACATACATAAATACACATATACATACATATATGAAAAAGGAACAATGCAATTTCTAAGAGTTTACAATTGTTCAAAAAAATAATTTTTTACAAGAAAATGCATATGAAGAACTGTTAGCTCAAAAGAAAGAACATGGTGTTAAAAGCATACAAAAATTTATTGACATGAGAGGTCTGCAAGTGAAGGTGATGCAATAGAACCAATAGTTGGGTACAACAATGTTCCTAGAATCCTCTTCACTAAAGTTAAATATACAAATAGTGTCCTTCCAAACCATTCTACCCCAAAAAACCAATCACAAGTTCTCAACAAGATGGATAAGGTTATCACAACCCAAACCACTCCTAGAAAATCCAAATCACAAGGAAAACTTATCACAAAGACAACTAATGACTGGTTGCTCTCACAAGAAATTAAAAAGGTATCTTTGACACATTCATTGCCCAAACTCATACAAGGACCTGGGGTGACTTAAATACATATTCATAGTTTATTTAGATCTAAGTAACATGAAAGATTCATTAGAATCAAACTATGCAACATATATCCCTATGCTACTTCACAAACCTAAGATTTTGAAAACTTGACATAGACTCAGAAAACTCCACACAAACCAAGGAATGAATCACTGATTTAGATACCCTTTTAGGGTTTATATAGGATGTTGAAGCACTGGGATGCAAAGATCATAATGCAGGAAGAAAAACTTAGAATCTCACCTAGAAGGGTTAGCTAATTAGGCCTCCATTTACAAAGGAATTACCCTAACCTCTAAAAAAAAACTCAATCCAAAAATTTTAAGATGAGGGATCTTACATAACATGTCATGTTTATAAAATAGATCCTAGGTGTTGAAGCCTTTTCTATAGCAAGTGGGAGTTGTTGTTACCCATTTCTAGCATGCACATGGATCTTGCTTGGCTAGTGCATCAAGTTTCTTTTTTTTGTCTCCATCTTTTCATATGAGACCAAAATAATATTAAAATACATTGTTCCTAATTGGATTCCACATAGGGCTATTGAATTCCCATGGTGAAATCTCAAGATATGAGTGAAAATGTCAAAAACCATAGGTATATATAAGAAACTATGATAGAAATCAGTAAAATTTGAATATCTAGAGTTAGAAAATGAATTAGAATATTATTATGAGTGCATTATAAATATTATTCACCAAGATATCCAATAATTTCACCAATCGATACCTATGTATCAGAGGGAGTTCATACACTGTGTTGTAGCATCATATTTACCAGAAAAACTTCATATTTTTATTGATCTGAAGGAAAAATTACACTTAAATGCTTACCATGCACCTAAAATGGATATGTAAGCTTTACCAATGGTTATAAAAACCATTTGAATCAAATATGGTCTTTTTAATTTCAAAATTACAACTTTTGCAAAAAGTTGGTAAAAGTTGCTTAACAAATCTTTAGCAACTTTACAATTTTTAGTGCAAGTTTCCTAAGGTAACCAAACTTGGTTGTAACTTATCCAACATGGACCAAAACATTTAAAAAATGAAAAAATAAACTATCCAAATATTTTAGGCTATGTGACACCTTTGGCCATAGTTGACCAAGGGCTTATCAAATGCCAATCTTGGAACTAGGTCTCACAAGTGGGTCAACATGAATAGCCAACATTCCTAATCAAGCCTAATGATTTAAAATAAATAAAAAGAGTCCTATTAATGCATTTTATTAGGATTCCCCTGCATCATACTCCCCATGAACTTTAGAGCTCAAGTTACCACTTAAGTGAAGTTTATCAATGGTAGTGCCATGTTGAAGAATTTGTTCTTCAATCATCCAAGTAGCATCAATTATAGGTAGTCCTTTCCATTTGAAAAGGTACTACATATAAGTTTTAGTCCAAGTCTTCATAAGGACTTTAGATTCTAGTATTTTCTCTAATGTCACTAGTTTTCTTGGAGGGAGATTTGTAACAAAATCTAAAGCATCAACATGATCTGAACTTGTTAAGGTACCTGCATTATCAAAACCTACATCACCTTTGTAGAGAGTTAGGTCATCAATATTAAAGATTAGAGAAATAGACAATGTAGGGGTAAAGGATATTTCATAAGAATTTTCTCCCATTTTATGCAAAACTTTTCATGGGACAACCTTCTTCATGTGTAGCTTAGAATATTTTCCCTTTGGTAATCTTTCCTTCCTAAGACATTCCCAATCTTTATCTCCAATCTAAAAATGTACTTCTCTTCTCCTTTTATCTTCTTGTTCTTTATACTGTTGAGTTGTTTGTTGCAGTCTAGTCTTTACCTCTTCTTGGACTTGGTTGATGATTTCTTCCATATCTTCTCCCTAAGCACTAACTTTAAAGTCTAATCGTAGGTCTTTCAGATCCAAATAGCCTCTAGGATGTAGACCATACATTGTTTGGAAAGGTTTCCTTCTAGTGGACCTATTAAAGGAATCATTAAAAGAAAACTTTTCTTGAGGGGGTATAACATCCCAAATCTAATTATATTTCTTATTTAGGCATCTAAGAAGATTCCCAAGTGACCTATTCACCACTTCTAATTGGCCTTAGTTTTTGGGTAATAAGTAGTTTTTGGGTGATAAGCATAGTTGTATGTCAGATTTGTGCCCAATTTCTTGTAAAGTGTATGCCAAAAATATCCTTAGAACTTCACATTCCTTTCTAAAATAATTTTTTTTGGTAAGCCATGAATTAATAAAATTTCTTTGAACAAAAGGTGAGAAATGTGTAAGGCATCATTAGTACTTTTGCATGGCACAAAATGCACAAAAGACACTATCAAATTCATGTTTACTTCTAGGAAGCCCCATTACAAAATCCATTAAAATGGACTCCCAAGGTCGAGTAGGTATTGGAAAAGGTTGGTGCAACCCCTGATTTGTGGATACACCCTTAGCTTGCTAACATATAGTGCAACCTTCCACATATTTCTTGATGTCATCAGACATTTTAGGCCAATGGAAAGTTCTCTTGATCTATTTAAATGTTTTATCAATGCCAAAGTGGCCTCCCATGCCACCATAGTGCTTCTCCCTAATAATGTTTAGTATCATAGAACATCTCACTATACAAAGTTGAGAACCTCTACATAAAATATCGATGCCAATGCTCTATAATTAGACTTCTTCAATTAGGACAACCTTGTTGCAAATATTCAAGACTATGCTAAGTTATTGAGAAGGGAGGGGTGAATCAGTGAATTCTAAAACTTCAATAATTTCAACACTTAATCCAACAATCCAATTAACATATAATACATTACATATAATCTAATCTAATTGCATGCATAAGAAACTGAAAATATGAAAGCATTCATAACACTATGACACAAAGATTTGGTGACTTAGAAACCTTCCAAATAGAAAGTAAAAATGGGGTGGGGATGATACCCACAAACTTTAGTATTGTAGTATAAAGTAGCCTATTAAAGCTTACATTGATCACTTCTAATAATCTTCCCTATTATGAGAAATAAGGACTACTAGGTCCACTTTGTGAGAGGATTTACAAACATACAATTAAGTATGCACTTGGTAAAGAGATTTACAAAAGATTGTTAGGTTTACCTTGTGAAAAGATTTGACTGATCCACTTTTTAGGATGAAACAATAGATGATCTTTGATCTGCAACTTGGTTTGTTGAATGAGATTCCTTTATGTTCTAACCACCTTGCTATGATAGATAGGACTTTTTTTCTCCTTATACTATTGTAACTTTTTTAATTCACTCTTTATGCTTCTCTTTGATTGCATTCACATTCACATCTTCACCATACACACTTTTGATATGATACAATACATTACATATATACCAATCTAATTATACAAATTACAAAGTTAGCCACAATACAAGTTAACGCCAATATTACAAAGTCAGCCCATATGAAGACACTCAGGTTCTAAAGATTGACTCAATGAGGTTCTGATACTCGACATCCACAATCAATGCTCAGCATCATCATGCACTTAGTAGACATAGAAAATCAGTCTATACTAATCACTTCCAAGTAGTCTTGAACTCAGTCTGCACTAATGACTCGGTGTATAATGTGAAACTCATCATATAAACTAAATCACTTATTTACCATGGAAAGACTTAGTAAACACTTTCACCTTGAGCTTAGTATAAATTAAGTTACTTGGTTAACACTGAGAAGCTCAGTTAACACTAGACTCACATCACATACACTACAAACTCAGTGAATACTGCACAACTCAACTTGCACTGGTAAACTTGGCATACACTGAGATACATGGTTTACACTATTGATCTTCACTATAATTGTGACTACTCCGTAACCACTAAGATTTTTCCAAAGGACTTGATAGCAACTGTAGAACTCAGTAACAACTGAAATACTTTGCAAACACTGATAGCTATACAAAGAGCTCGATAGCTATATACAATCATTTTAAGTGTGTGTCACTAATAACAAACTTGACTGATATGTCAACAAACCCTTCTACTGAGGGCATCAACCAATTAATTTGCTTGACTTTTATTATGTGTCAATGTGAAAGTGCATGCTTGTAGTTGCTCCATCAATTTGATATGCTTCACACTTAACTTTTCAAGAGATTTCAAAAAACTCAAAGCATGGTTGTTAGTGTAAAAAAAAATTCCTTTGGAAAAAGGTAATGTCTCCAATTTTTGAAAGCCTATACTATTGCATATAATTTAATATCATAGGTTGAGTATCATTTCATGGCATCATTAAAATTTTTAGAGAAGAATGGAATAGGTTTTCCTTCCTGACTTGTGACAATACCAATGGCTAGATTACTAGCATCTATTTCAACAGTGACCACCTTCCTAAAATAAGGCAAGGTTATGATAGGGTATTGAGCCACTCTATTCTTCAAATACTCAAAAGTATTTTTTTCCTCATTAGTCCAAATTTATTACCTCCCTTGATTGTGTCAAGCATAGGAGTACATATATGACTAATGTTTTTTTATGAATTTCCTATAAAATGTGACAAAACCATGAAAAATCTTTACATCACCTTGGATTTTAGAAGGTCATCAATTGATGATTTCTTCCACTTTTCTTGGATCCATTTTTAAAGTTCCTTGGGATATGGAAAATCCCAAAAAGGTGACTTCCCTTTACATGAATGTGCACTTCTCTAAATTGGTGATCAATTTGTGATCATGGAGTCTTCTCAAGACCTACTCCAAATGGTTCAAATGTTCTTCCCTATTGATGCAAAAGATGAGAATGTAATCAAGATAAACAAAAAAAGGTTTTATAATAAAGTCAATAAAAATTTCATTCATGAGTCTCATGAATGTACTTGGAGCATTGCTTAGTCCAAATGACATTACAAGTTACTCAAACATTCCTTTCTATTGTTTTAAAGGTTGTCTTCCATCCATCTCTAGGCCTAATCCTAATTTGGTGACATCTTGATTTCAAATATATTTTGGAAAAGTAGTGCAAGCATTTCCAAGTTGATCAAGTAGTTCTTCAATCCTTGGCATATAGAATCTATACCTAATAGTTATCTTCTTTATGAATCTACTATCATTTCATAACCTCCAAGTTCCATCCCTTTTATGTGATAGAACATAGGGTACTACACAAGGACTTGTACTTTTCTAAATTAGCCCTTTGGCAGGCATTTCCTTTATTTTTTTTGCAATCTTTGTATTTTGATTTGGAGTCATCTTGTAGGGTACCTTATTTAGCAATAAGGATCCAGGAATTAGATCAATCTAATGTGTAATATCTCTGAGGGGAGGAGGGAGGAGGGCATGTCACTTGCCATGACATCATTATACTTCTCTAGCAGTCCTTTGACTTCTACTAGTATAGGTGAATTCTTATCAGAGTTTTCACCATCCTTAGGCTTCATAATCAGTTGAAACCTCCCTCTTCTAATTCCTCTATTTTTTCTATCATTTCCTTTTCCCTATTACAATTTTTGTTTTCTCCTTTTTTAATTTTTGATTAGGTAAAGGTTTCATTGTGAAGGCTCTTGCATCTCTAATGATGGTATATGTGTTTTTCCTACCATGACCTCCCTAGAAGGAGATGGAAAGCATCCATTTCAACAATGTCACACAAGACTTTGTCTTTGAAATCCTAAAAAGAAAAATTTACTATAGTTTGTTCAATAACTAAGATCTACTATTCTTTAGTAAGCCATGATACATTATAAGGGAAAGGATTTGGTGTTCTCTTTAATCCTAATTTCTACACCATTTCTTAAGAAACTAAATTCTCTATAAAAATAGAATCTATGATCATGTTACATACCTTTCCTTGGCACTTAACCCTTGTTTTAAATAGGTTCTTCCTTTGTGGTGGTTTGTAAGTGTGTGGAACTTGTAATAAAGTTTGCCTCATCATCAAGATCGTACCTTCTTTAGCTTCATGTTTTGACCTATCTTGTTGGGGAAATTGTTCTATTCTTTCACCTTGGTTATTGTTTCTTTTCTCAGGGCATCTGTCTACATGATGTCCCAATTGGTCACAATTAAAACATTTGATAGGGTCATTGCCTCCACCACCTCTACCTCTATTAAATGTTTTACCTCCTCTATAGTTCCCTCTAGAAATTGATTCAATCTGATCCTTGTCCTTTGGATTCTTGTCAATGTTCTTGCTATTGTTATATTGCCCCTTGTTCCATGCATTATTCTTGCCTTTAAAGGATTTTTTGTCATTTTATTTTTCTTTGTTTGTTATCTTTCTTTGTTTTTTACTTCTCCTCTACTTTTATTGCTAACTAGTAGCACTTATTTACTAATGAAGGGGTATGCAAACTCAACTCCTCTTTAATGGGTCCTTTCAAACCATTCATGTATCTAGCAAGTTTCTCCTCCTTGTCTTCTACTACATTTTTCTTCGTGCAAGTTTCAAAAATTCCTCATTGTAATACCTTACATCTAATTCCTTCTACTTCAAAATTTTGTTCCTTCTATGGAGCTTAACCCCATAGTTATTAGGTACATAAGTCTCTCTGACTTGCACCACCATTTTATCCCATGATGAAATCATGTTCCTTCCTTTCTTCACCCTCTCAGTCTAGATGAACTTCCACCAAGATAGGGTTGCTCCCTTCAACTTGGATTTTTCTATCTTTACCATTTTCTTCTCTAGGATGTCTTCACACTCAAAGAAACTACTCAAGGCTTCTACACAATAAAATGTTATGTCAGAATTTATTTTTCAATTGAAAGTTGGCAATTTCAACTTCCCCTCCATCAATATTTTCTCAATGGGTTTGAGACCATTCAAGAGAGGTTTCTATCAAGTAGGTACTTCACCTTACTCTTCAAGGTTTTTAGTCTCAGCATCCTTATCTTCATCATTAGATTGTGCCCCTTTTGTTTATCCACTCTACCTTCAAGTTCTCTCAACCTCTTTGAAAGAGAAGTATTAGTTCCTCTTTGTTCTCTCATCAATATTGCTAATTCAGAATTAATTATCATGTTAGAGATTTTTTCATCTTCCTTAGTAAGAGCCATGCTCTAATACCACTTGATGCAATGGAACTAGTAGTGGGTTAAAACAAGGTTTGTAGAATCCTCTCTACTGAAGGTATGAATACAAATAGTGTCCTTACAACCTAGTCTACCCCAAAACACCAATCACAAGTGTTCAACAAGATGTATAAGGTTATCACAACCCAAACCAATCCTAGGAAATCCAAATCAGAAGGAAAGCCTATCACAAAGACTACTAATCACTAGTTTCTCTCACGTGACATTATAAAGGCATTTTTCACACATTCATTCCCTAGACTCACAAAAGGACTAGGGGTAACTTTAAGACATATTCATAGTTTTTTTAGGTCCTAACTAGCATGAAACATTAATTACAATCAAACTATGTAACATCCATCCCTATGTTGCTTCACAAACCCAAGAAATGGTTTCTAGCCCTTTAGTTTTGAAAACTTGAGTTAGATTCAAAAAACTCCATAGAACCCAAGGAATGAATCACAAGTTTACAAACCCTTTTGAGGTTTATACAACATACTGAAGTACCAAGATCCAAAAATGAAAATGCAACAAGTAAAACTTTCAATCTCGCCTAGAAGAACTAGCCAATTAGGCCTCCATTTACAAAGGAAGTACCCTAATCTCTAAAAAAACTCCAATACAACAATTGAAACATGAGGAGGCACACATAATTTTTTTATAAATGAGATCCCATGCCTTGAAGCCCTTTATCTAGCAAGTTGTGGGAGTTGTTGTTACACATTTCTAGCATGCACATGGATCTTGCATGCCAAGGGCATCAAGTTTCCCCTTGTTGTCTGCACATTTTCATATGAGACCAAAATAATATTTAAAAAAATTGTTCCTATTTGGATTCCACCCATTGCCATGAAATTTTCATGTTGGAATCTCAAAATATGAATGAAAATGTCAGAAACCCTAGGTATATACAAGAAATTGTGACAACAGTCAATAAAACTTGAATATTTGGAGTTAGACAATGATTTAGAATCTCATTCTAAGTGCATTATAGAGGTTATTCATAAAGATGTCAAAAAATGTCACCAATCCATACCTATAGGTTAGAGGGATTCCATACAATATGTTGGAACATCAAACTAGCATAAAACTTAGTATTTTTATTGATTTGAAAGAAAATTAATCTTCTATGCTTACCACCCACCTTAAAGGGATATGTAAGCTTTCTCAAAAATTATAAAAAACATGCAAAATATGTTCTTTGGGATTTGAAAGTATACCTTTTAGAAAAGGTTGCTAAAAGTTGGTTGACAACTTTTTAGCAACTTTGCAATTTTTAGTGCAACTTTTCCTGAGGTAACCAAACTTGGCTTTAACCAATCCAACATGGACCAAAACATGAAAAAATATGAAAAAATAATTTATCCTAAGATTCTAGGCTATGGGACACCTTTTACTATAGTTGATGAAGGGCTTATCAAATGCAAATCTTGAAACTAGGTGTCACAAATGGGTCAACATGAATAAACAACATTCCTAATCAATCCTAAAGGTTGAAAAGAGTCCTATTAATGCATTTTGTTTTCATCTCCCTATACCAGAGGGTGTTGATGAATCTTGAAAACTTGAATGCTAAAATAGAAGCTATCCATGATCAAACACCGATTCCGTAGTTACAACACACTGTGAAGTTAATTTTAGATAAGGTAAAGGTAGGTATTGAAAATTTTGATAATCAAAATTTAAAGCATGAGAGAAAAAGGAGAAGGAATAGCTTTAGAAAGAGAACAAGAAGGGGTGGCTTTAGAAAGAGATTGCACGACAATAGCTAGACAACATAGAGGATATTATGGGAGCCACTGGATAGAATCGAAGTGTTGTGGTAGGTACTATGACATTGGAATCACTTGCAAGTGTCTTTGAGAATTTATAGTCCAAATATCAAATTTTTATAAGAGTATTTCAAGTATTGGCACAATCTCCATAGGATGATTCCATGTATCAAATTCTTATAAGAGTGTTTCATGTATTGGCACAATCTCCTTATGATGATCCCAAGTATCAAATACTTATAAGAATGTTTCAAGGTTGGGAACCACTTCAACATCCTTTGCAAGGTTTAGAGATAATCTCATTGTGGCAAAGGGTTTTGCAAGGGAATGAGCCTCGTGATTATTGTTGGTTTCTTTCTAAAAAGATATTCTATGATGCATGTTCTTGTAAAATTTCTTACGAACTCTGCCCATTTTTCCTAATCTGCATTATTTTTGTGGAGGATCTTGAGGTAAGTCACTTAGAATGGGTTGAGTGAGTTTTTATTTATTTATTTGGATTCTATAATATGTATGTAGTTGGATCAATTTTCTATTGTATAGCTAATATATAATAAGCAACTTAGAAAAGATCTCTAGATATACATGTTCAAAAGGAGATATAAAGAGATACCTATTTAGAAGGAAAAACATTTACATAGCCTTGAAGAAAATCCTAGAGCTAGGGCATGGAAAAAAAATGGTAGAGCAAGGGCACAACATGATAATGAAATCATAGAGCAAGGGCATCATGTGGAAACACAATTGTAGTGAAAGGGCATGACAAAGAAACATAGAGATGACAAGGGCATGGAAACCAAATTGCAGAGAAAGGGAACAACAATGAAATGCACATATATATTAGAAGAAATAAATGCACTAAGCACATATGCATAATCATGAGGCTCATTCCCTTGTAGATGTCATAAATCAGTTAAATATATGTATATATCAAGCCACCTAATTAGCAACTAGACTGATTTAATGTGTTATGGCTTGTTTCTTTCTAAAAATATCTATTATGATATGTTTTTGTAAAATTGCTTGTGAACTTTACCCATTTTTCATGGTCTACATTATTTTTGTGCAGGATCTTGAGGTAAGTCACTTAGCACAGGTTGAGTGAGTTTCATTGTTTAATTATTTGGATTCTAGAATATGTATGTAGCTGGATCATATATGTAATAAGCACCTTGAAAAAGATCTCTCCAAATATATATAGAGATACATGTTTGGAAGGAAATATAATGATATACATGTTTACAAGCAAAAGAAAAAAGTATTTACATACATACCCTTTCTCGCCCCTGAAGAAAATCACAGAGCTAGGGCACACAGATGATAAGGGTAGAACACGACAATGAAATTGCATAGCAAGGGCAAAATATGACAATGAAATCATAAAGAAAGGGCATGACACAACAATGAAATTTTAGAGCAAGGGAATGACCACAAAATGCAGAGATCATGAGGGCACAACAACCTAATGAACTGATCACAAGGGCACCATGACAATGTTCATAGCTCTCCACCTCTTTTATGCACATCTCTCTCCAAAATCAAAATAAATAGAAAATGATGTCGCACTTACAACACCAACGTCAATATTATGACAATGTCAAGGACAATCGCAAAAAATAAATTGAAAATGACTAAAAATTATACCACCAAAACAAATTGTCATCGTAATTTCACCACAAATGTTGTAGTGCCGTTATGTGCAGCACACAATCTACTTGCTTTGAACAAAGAAGAACTCCTGCATTGACTTCATATAGAAATTTTATATTTTCCCCTAGACCTGTTATTTACAGTTTTATAACTTACCCTTGTAATTATCTTCACCCATCTTTATCTTCTCGAGCCATTAGAACAACTCGATGATTTTGAGACTTGACATCCCCTTTGTTATATAGGATTTAGATATATGTAAATTAAAATTGACTGACAAATGTCAACCGCTGAGAATCTTATAACATTGTTTAATCGGGTATAAAATTGCCTGATGTCTTCTCCAGGGTCAACCACTGCATTCGGATGCACCCGTGTCCTTTGATTACCATGTGTCACGATAATGATACTGGTCTTCGCATTGTGAGAAAGTTTTTGCAGTACATTAGTCATGGATTATCTATGTCACTAATACGGAGGAGACCAAGATAGTTGAAGTAGTTTCGATATCTTGTCAAACATGTGATGCACTTTCTCCTCTTTCCATATCATGCAAATCATTGCTAGTTACAGCAACTTTTGAACCTCAAAATATGGATCTACACATATTGATTCTGTTATTAGTGTTGAATTCAATCACGCCCGTGTGTGGGAATTTCAAATTTCATATTTGATTTCACCATGGGGAATTCTCGACCCTCTGTACTTTTCCCAACGATACACTAGCTATCAATGTTGGGATCAAGGCCATATCTAGATACAATTCAATCTTTGCAACTGGGTCCTCATGCAATTCTTGTGTATGCGGTGCTTGGCTAGTACCACAGAGCAGTTTTTCTTGTTGCTTTGTTTCCACTCAAATACACCAACTATTATGAAGTGCTCCTCCATTCGTAACGTTGATGTCGGGATTAGAAATCAAAACCCAATGCAGGGGATGTAATGATATTGATTACACCATTTTTTGTATCAATTCCGCAAAGCAGATTCCTACAGCTGATCTCATGGATCGTCTGTCGGGTGTGATATGTGCCTTAGCAAAATTTTGAAGTGATATCAAAGAGTAAGGGGAATTATGAAACCTTAATTTCATTTTTACTCCTTTGATCATTTCTAAACATAAATTATGTTCATGCATTGGCGGTGGTCGGGTTCTTTTTGTGGTAAAGAAAGAATTCATGTTTACAAGCCCAATTTTAAGGCCTCTTTGCACAAGTCAGGACCATATTGACATTTAGTCAAATGGTTTGCATGCTTTCTTGATGCCTTCACGTTATTAATTATTTACATCAGTTCGTGCTCTATGAATCTTCATTGAAAAACAGAGTGCCTGACTCAAAACTTTTTGAAATTTTGTTAAACGAATCTTGTACAAGCACGAACTTCTTTTCATAGACGCCACACTGCAAGGAAAAGTAGAATGATCGGTTCCTACCATCGGTTCTACGTCTGACTCTGTGATCATATCAGGACTTCCCATGTATATATTTCTTGGCATCTTATCCAATATTACAATTGCTTCTATCAACACCAAGCATGCCAGCGACTATTACATGTGGCTTGCAGGCTTGGACATTTTCTAATGTCATCTTAATACTATTACACTGCCACCATGAGTAAAAATAAAATACAGGATGCCAATTTGAATATTAGATGAAGGTAGAAAAGATGTTTATATGACATGGTCGACATTGATAAATCAGCTTTCAACTATCCTAACCGAGCCATGCAATGTTTCATTCGGTCGCATCTTCTGATATTAAGACATGATTCAATTTTGCCCCAGAGCCAGTGAAGATGTTGAAGCAATACACCCTAATGGATATCTTGAGAAGTCCATACGACACTCCACGAAATGTGTCATAGAGTTGAGTTTTAGGAATGTCACTATTGAAAATACTTGAGGCAATTATTCACTAGTTACACTTTCATCAATGGTAGTGATTCATTCATTATGCCTACATAGTTGTGGTGTCCATATATTCATATTGCCACATTAAATAGCTAGTTTATGCTATCAACGTATGCAGATCTCAATGACCTCAATGAGCATGTGAGAGTTTGAAAAATAGTAGTTGTTTGACCATAAAGAGAATTCTCACAAACTTTGTAGAGGTTTCCACAATCCTTTACCAAATAGATCTCTCAACTCTATACCATTGTACTAACAAGCTGCCTGACATTCTGACCTGAATCATTGAGTTGAAATGAAATTTTGGTATTGAACTGAACATGGATTCTGAACTTGTCAAAATTGATGAATTTGCATATTAAAATCTGACTTGGCCCTATATTTTGACTTTGAGCTGCACTTGTGAACTTCTGAACCTCAAGACCTTAATCAATGATGAAATCAAAATAAATCTAAATCCTTGAAGCACTAAACTATATTAAAAACTTGACAAGGTGAACCTCTGAAGTTCTCAAACTCTTGAACCACTGAACCCATTCAACAAGTACAAAGTAGTTCAAAACCACTTTGCAACATCCAAACCTATTCGAACATTGGCACATGTGCCATTTGGTTCACTATTCTGACAATCAAGATGAACATTACCTTCATGAAACAAGACTCCACAAAGCATTTTCCATGATTCATTCATTATGCCTACATAGTCGTGGTGTCCTTATATTCATATTGCAACATTAAATAGCTAGTTTATGCTATCAATGTCTATAGATCTCAACGATCTCAATGAGCATGTGAGAGTTTGAAAAATAGTAGTTGTTTGACCATAAAGAGAATTCTCACAAACTTTGTAGAGGATTCCACCTTCCTTTACCAAATAGATCTCCCAACTCTATACCATTATACTAACATGCTGCCTAACATTTTGAGGTAAACCATTGAGTTGAAATGAAATTTTGGTATTCAATTGAACATGGATTCAGAACTTCTCAAAATTGATGAATCTGCACATTAAAATTTGACTTGGCCCTGCATTTTGACTATGACCTACACTTGTGATCTTTCGAACCTCAAGACCTTAATGAATGATGAAATCTAAATAAATCTAAATCTTTGAAGCACTAAACTATATTACAAACTTGACAAGGTTAACCTCTAAAGTTGTCAAACTCTTGAACCACTAAACCGATTCAAAAGTTACAAAGTCATTGAAAACCACTTTGCAACAACCAAACCTATTTGAACTTTGGCACATGTGTCATTTGGTTCACTGTTCTAACCATCAAGTTGAACATTACCTTCATGAAACAAGACTGCACAAAGCATTTTCTGTGATTCATTCATTATGCCTACATAGTTGTGGTGTCCTTATATTCATATTGCAACATTAAATAGCTAGTTTATGCTATCAATGTCTGCAGATCTCAATGATCTCAATGAGCATGTGAGTGTTTGAAAAATAGTAGTTGTTTGACCATAAAGAGAATTTCACAAACTTTGTAGAGGTTTCCACCTTCCTTTACCAAATAGATCTTCCAACTCTATACCATTCTACTTATAAGCTACCTAACATTTTGACTTGAACCATTGAGATGAAATGAAATTTTGATATTGAAATGAACATGGATTTTGAACTTCTCAATATTAATGAATCTACATATTAAAATTTGACTTGGCCCTGCATTTTGACTTTGAGCTGCACTTGTTTACTTCTAAACCTCAAGACCTTATTCAATGAAGAAATCAAAATAAAACTAAATCCTTGAAGCACTAAACTATATTACAAACTTCAAAAGGTGAAACTCTGAAAGTTCTCAAACTCTTGAACCACTAAACCCATTCAACAGGTACAAAGTAGTTCAAAACCACTTTACAACATCCAGACCTATTTGAACTTTGGCACATGTGTCATTTGGTTCACTATTCTGACAATCAAGTTGAACATTACCTTCATGAAGCAAGACTTCACAAAGCATTTTCTATGATTCATTCATTATGCCTACATAGTTGTGGTGTCCTTATGTTCATATTGCCACACTAAATAGCTAGTTTATGCTATCAATGTCTGCATATCTCGATGATCTCAATGTGCATGTGAGAGTTTGAAAAATAGAAGTTGTTTGAGCATAAAGAGAATTCTCACAAACTTTGTAGAGGTTTCCACCCTCCTTTACCAAATAGATCTCCCAACTCTAGACCATTGTACTAACAAGCTACCTAACATTCTAATTTGAACCATTGAGTAGAAATGAAATTTTGGTATTGAAATGGACATGGATTCTGAACTTCTCAAAATTGATGATTCTGCATATTAAAATATAAATTGGCCCTGCATTTTTACTTTGAGCTATACTTGTGAACACTCAAACCTCGAGGCCTTAATTTATGATGAAATCAAAGTAAATCTAAATCCTTGAAGCGCTAAACTATATTACAAACTTGACAAGGTGAACCTCTGAAGTTCTCAAACTCTTGAATGACTAAACCCATTTAACAAGTACAAAGTAGTTCAAAACCACTTTGCAACATCCAAACCTATTTAAACTTTGGAACATGTGTCATTTGGTTCACTATTCTAACAATAAAGTTGAACATTACCTTCATGAAATAAGACTTCACAAAGAATTTTACGTGATTCATTCATTATGCCTACATAGTTGTGGTGTCCTTATGTTCATATTGCCACATTAAATAGCTAATTTATGCTATGAATGTATGTAGATCTCAATGATATCAATGAGCATGTGAGAGTTTGAAAAATAGTAGTTGTTTGACCATAAAGAGAATTCTCACAAAACTTTGTAGAGGTTTCCACCTTCCTTTACCAAATAGATCTCCCATCTCTATACCACTATACTAACAAGCTGCCTGACATTTTGACTTGAACCATTGAATTGAATTGAAGTTTTGGTATTGAATTGAACATGGATTCTAAACTTCTCAAAATCAATGAATCAGCATATTAAAATCTAACTTTGCCCTACATTTTGACTTTGACCTACACTTGTGATCTTTTGAACCTCAAGACCTTCATCAATGATGAAATCAAAATAAATGAAAATCCTTGAAGGACTAAACTATATTACAAACTTGACAAGGTTAACTTCTAAAGTTCTCAAACTCTTTAGCCACTGAACCTATTCAATAGGTACAAAGTAGTTCAAAACCACTTTGCAACATCCATACCTATTTGAACTTTGACACATGTGTCATTTGGTTCACTATTCTGACAATCAAGTTGAACATTACCTTCATGAAACAAGACTCCTCAAAGCATTTTCTGTGATTCATTCATTATGCCTACATAGTTGTGGTTATATTCATATTGCCATATTAAATAGCTAGTTTATGCTATCAATGTCTACAAATCTCAATGAGCATGTGAGAGTTTGAAAAATAGTACTCATTTGACCATAAAGAGAATTCTCACAAACTTTATAGAGGTTTCCACCTTCTTTTACTAAATAGATCTCCCAACTCTATAACATTGTACTGACAAGTTGCATGACATTCTCACTTGAACCACTAAGTTGAAATGAAATTATGGTATTGAACTAAACATGGATTCTGAACTTCTCAAAATTGATGAATTTTCATATTAAAATCTAACTTGGCCCTAAATTTTGACTTTGAGTTGCACTTGTGAACTTTTGAACCACAAGACCTTAATCAATGATGAAATCAAAATAAATCTAAAAGCTTGAAGCACTAAACTATATTAAAAACCAAGCAAGGTGAACCTTTGAAGTTCTCGATCTCTTGAACCATTGAATCCATTTAACAGGTACAAATTAGTTCAAAACTACTTTCCAACATCCAAACCTATTTGAAGTTTGGCACATGTGTCATTTGGTTCACTATTCTAACAATCAAGTTGAACATTACCTTCACAAAACAAGACTTCACAAAGCATTTTCCAATATGTATTAGGGGGGATGAAGAGAAAAATATTAAAATGTTGTCAAGGGGACCAAGTTTCCAAGTTCAAAAATTGGGGTCAAAACACCTACTAATATCTAATTGAAAATGATTTATTTTTGCGGTAATTGATTCAACCCTCCCCTCTCAGTTAGTCCTTTTATATTTCCAACATTAAAATCATATAATTATTAGTTTTATTCTCTTAATTTCAATGGTATTAACAATAATGATCATTGATTGAGAATGAGGTATTTACTTAGGATTCATAAGGTTAGACTCTAGTAAACTTATGGTATTATTGGTCACAAGTGTTTGCATGCTATTTTCTAGATTTTTGTCAAAGGGTGGGAATTTTATCTTGAATTCTTTAGAGAAAGTTGGTCTAGGTCTTGTTGATTAATTAAATTATTGGTTCAAATCCTGCAAGATTTGTACTCAATGATGGGATATTCAACATAACTTGGGCAACAAATGGTTTGATCCTTTAAGAATCAAATATCCTTGCTCTTTATGTTCTGCAAAACCTACTAAGGTCACTTGTATCTCAACTCTTCTAATTGATTTAAGGTTTACTTTTACAAACTTCTTTAGGGTGATACTCTTGAAAATGGAAAGTGATCATTAAAGGATATATCATAATTATAAATTGAGTTATTTTAGAATTCTTTAAAGGTGATCCAAAATATGAGTAGAAAGGATAAATGATATGTAGTTTGTTGGTGTGAATAAGTATTTACTATTTACACTTTACTTAAGTTTATTGAAGTTAATGCATTTTTATATTAGTTGTCATGTAGACACCTAGGAGTTTTCATATTCATACAAGTTTTCATGTAGATAACACAATAGTACGCACTCCAATTGAGCACATGTTGTCTCATAGCTCTCTTTATGAGATACAACTTTGTATTATTATCCTCTAATTATTGAATATATATTCATGTATAGTGGAGGATAATTCACTCTTGGTGGAGATGTGATTAGTTGTTATGTTTATCTCTTGCATGACTCTTGGCCATCTTTATTTCCTTTATATACAAGGTACTTCTATGATGTATTTATCCAATTATCTAATTAATCCACTCTCATTTGTACATCTATTGTCTCTCTTATGCTATATTTTGTGGTTCTTGATCTTGAACTTTTATTCTTGCCTTAGGAAAATTATTACATTGTATAAGTGCTTGAGGTAGATTCCTACATGGGATCAAAGTGGTTGAAGAGTTCATTGCATAGCATTGGAGATATATTTTTTTGCAGGTCAAAATTGGAGCTTGCTGGTGCAAATAAGATGTTGGCATCACATTTAGAAGGTCCCAGAACCCCCAAATTGACTTTTCTTTCATCAAAATTGGACATCTAAGGTGGCATCTATAGTCACTTAACTTTTAGAGGTGTGGTAATGGTGATTTAGAAAAAAAAGTTACATAGGTGATTTTCAAACAATGATGTCTCCCTCATCTAGACTACTTTTCTAGAGAATTTGTTTTTTTTTGTCTTGGGCTAGAATTTTGTGATCTACAAATTGTTGTTGATTATTTGCAATCTCTATTCTAGATTTTTTCTAAAAATCATAAATCTTGATTTTAACAACTTCAAAGGTTTCATTTTGGCTCACACTAATACATTTTCAATTGTTATTTTTTGAAAGTGCATAATATTTTGTCTACTTTCTACATTTGGTATCAATTTGGAGAAATTTTGAGTGGACATATTAATATTAGTATTTGGTCATTTTTTGGCCTATTTTGGCACTTGTAATTAATTTGATCCTAGAGAGATCTTGTGTCTTACCTTGTTGAGTCTGATATAGCTTCATATTTTTTTTGTAACCATCAAAATCAAAACTCTATTATGGTTCATTTTGACATGTGGAAATTGTACATGCACTTAATATAAAGTGCCAAAATTATCCTTTTTTGGGGGCGGGGGGAGGAGAAGCGGGGGAGGGGGGTTCTTTGACTAAGTGATCTGGAGGGTGTCTTTAGTGCTTGTGCTTCTCTTTCTCTTGTGTTCTTTAGTTTACATCATGGCTTCTCCTAAATTTCCAATTCTAACTCCACATAATTATGCTACATGGAAACTTAGAGCATGGAGTAAAATGATGGAAAATGGTTTAATTTATTATATTGATGGAACCATGGTTGCACCATCTGATCCTAACAAACTAAATGAATAAAATCATAAGATTAAGGTTGATATTGGTACTTTGAGGAAGTATGTACATGATGATCTTATCTTCCATGTTGACAAGATTAAAACTATAAAGGAAGAATGGGAAAAGTTTTGTAGCTTGTATGCACAACTAGACAAAGCTATGGGTTTTGAACTTGATGAGGATCTCATACCATTAGATCCTAATTAGTTTGATACAATTCAAGACTACATCACCAAGGCACATGAGCTAAGATCAATGGTTAAGGATTGTGGAATTACCATCGAGAATGAAAAATTGATCCCTAATTTGATGAGAAAACTTCCTCTAGAGTATGCATCATTTGTTTCCAACTTCAACACTCATAAGTTGACCTTAGGTTTTTTCTACACCATGCCAAGTCATTAGATGCCTTCATAGATATGTTGATGGTAGAACAATCAAACTTGATGAGGATGGGGACTCTCAGGTCTTCAAATCCTAAAGAATTGGTGGCTAGTAAAGGGAATAAAGGAAAAAAGGGTCTAACAAGATGTAAAAATTATGGCATCAAAATTCACAACAAGATAAAGAACACTTCATCTCATCACCACAAGATAACTCCAACATTAAGGGGAAATAATTTGAGAAGTAGTTTCTTACTTGTGCATATTTCAAGAAGAATGGACATGAAGAACATCATTGTTACAAGAAAAAAATATATTAACTCAATAATCTTCTCAAGAAGAATCAAATCAGTTTACCTTCAATAATGACTACTTCACCCTCTCGTTCACATCTAGATTTTGACAAAGGAAAGGAATGCATGGGAAAAGGTCAATCCTTAGTAGCTACTTCAAATCAAGATTCAGGGAGATGGATTCTATGTTCTGGGGCTTCTCATTATATGACATCTTTATAATCTATGCTTTCATCATTTTATCCTTTTCATACTTAGCCTATCATGATGGGAAATCATACTTACATGATGTTTTTTGGGAAAGACACTAATGCTAAAGGGGAGAGATACTACAAAGATGTGTTGCGCATACATCACCTAAGTCATAATCTTATTTCCATAGATCATCTCACTTATGGAGATACACCAAGGACTATGAAATTTACACATGATTCAATTTTTATTAGAGACTTCTAGACTATAAAAATGAATTTTATAGGAGTGGTTGATCATGTATCTCAGATATCCTACTTCTTGGACTTTGGTCATGATGATGATAGTGAGTTTTCATTAGATTCTAATCACAAATCTAGTGATGATTGATATTTTTAGGAGAAAGTTAGCTACTTGTAATTGGGTGTTCTTACATACGATCAAGTTCTCAAGTATTTCATTTCTTCTCCTCCTACTGATATTATATCTACTAGATTGTTAGTGATGATACTTGTATTTATATAAGCATGGATTTAAGTGATTTAGTACAATAGGATATCCATTGTCTTCTAGACTCAGTTCCATGGGATGACTAATTGAAACAAATTATAGGTTTATTTGTGGAGTCCTATATTGCATATTTTAGAGACATTATTAATGAAATTCATCTTCTCTTTTGTGAAGATGATCCTCCTTCATTTTTTTTAGGGAAAAATTTAACCCGCATCTTCATTATGTACTTGATAATTCTTTCAAGGTTGAAATGATGGTGGATTCTTTGATACAATATTTGGAGGGGCCACTTTCTCTTTAGAGGAGACACTTGAGTCTTTGGTTCATATTCTACATTTATCCCTAGTTGATCTTGACTTGTCCTTTTCAGCAGAGTGGCATAGTACACATGATTTGGAAGAGACACTTTTTAGTATTAACATGGGGACACTTGAGCATTTTTATAGATTCCATACATTTTGAGGTTTCTTCCTATAGATGGGGGAGGATTCATTGATACACATTTGGTTTCTTTCTTCCTAAGGGGAAGAATTTTGTTCTGCACTCATGGAATAGATTCTATGTCAAGCCTAGAGCATCTTCGATAGGTGTACATTCTACATTAATGGGAGGCTACTTGGGCTCTCTTTCTCTTATTCTCTTTTATGAGGGAAATATTTCCTCACATGAGGTTTTCTCTCTCATTTTCTCTTATTGTACTTATCTCTCATTTTGGAGGGGGGCTTTTCCCATGTGGTTTGACCTCTTTCTTTACTTTATGAGATATTTCATTGCATATCTTTTGTACATGCATATTGTACATGGGTACCTAACATGGCCTAGTAGGTGGGACCCATCATCTAGCTTTTATATGCTTAAGTTCATTCCCCTAAGTTGCACTTAAGGTGGAGTATTAGTGTAAATAAGTATTTACTATTTACACTTTACTTATGTTTACTTAGGTTAATGCATTTTCATATTAGTTGTCATGTAGACACCTAGGAGTATGCATATTCATATGAGTTTTCATGTAGATAATACATTAGTTTGAACTCCAATTTAGCACATGTTATCTCATACCTCTCTTTATGAGATACATCTTTATATTTTTATTATCTCTGTAAGAACTTTCCTTAGGAAAAAATCACCCAAGATCAAATAACACAAGCACAAGCACAGTACTAAACCAAAAGAGTATGATTAGAATGACAATATGATAATTGATTCCATGTGAAAGTATAAAGACCTCTAGAATGCCTAGGAATCAACATACTGATAAGTATTACAACCAAGCACATGTCCACCAAAAGTGGATTATCCTCCATTAAGCACAAGAGTAAGTGTGATGATGAGATGATAAGTGTACAAAGGTGTAACATGCAAAGTTATGTTGTATACACCATGTGCTAAATTAGGAGTGCAAATAATTGTGTTTTCTACATAACAACTCAGTTAATTATACAAAATCTAGTGTTGTAGACACCATGTACTAAATTAGAGTTTCCTACTCTAGTGTTGCCAACATGACAACTCATAAGAGTATGCAAACTCCTAAGTGTCTCACCTAAGAAATAATAAAATAAAACATTGACCTAAGTAAACTTAAGTAAAGTGTAATAAGTAAATACTTATTTATACCAACACCCCCCCCTTAAGTGCAACTTAGGGGAATGCACTTAAGCTTTCAAAAGCTAGGATGAAATGCAAGATGGGTCCCGGCTACTAGGCCATGTTAGGTACCGATATAGAAAAGTGCAATGCAATCTATCATAAAGCACAAAAAGAGGGAAAAACTCATTGGCAAAACCCTCCCCCAAAAAGAGAGATGAAAAATCAAGATGCATGGATGGATGGAGTAATCAAGACCCCCCCATTATGACATATATCAAGTATATACAAAAGAGAAGTATGAGAAGGAAGAAACCCCGTAAGTGGAAAAACTCCCACCCCATAAAAGAGAAGAAGAGAGACAAGGTAGTCCCCACCTCCCAAAAAAAATGTAGAATTTCAATTAGTGATAGCTTCTCCAATATAGAATCTAATCCATGACTATTGAATAATGTTACTCCCCTTTGGAAGAAACAATATCATAGGTATAAATGAGATGCTTCCCCAATGTGTAGAAAGAATCACAATGATCAATGATGCCCCAAAAACCTAGTCAATTGTCCTTGTGTTGATGTTTATGGTTGCTCCTTCCGATACTGCTAAAAAGAACGAATGCAAATCTAGCAAGGATAGATGTAGAACTTGTCCCAAAGAACCATCTATCTCCTCAAATGATAAAGAGACCTCCTACAACTATTGTACATAAGAATCCACAATCATATCAACCTATGAAGATTGATCATGTATAGAATGGATAGGAGGGTCGGAGTGAGCCCTCATAACAACTAAAGAAGGATCTTCTTCATCAAAGAGAAGATGCATATCAATAATGTTGTCTCCCAAATCTACTATATGGTACTCCATAAAAAAACCTAAAATATCTATCAAGATGTCATCCACTGATGCTAGAGTTGGAAGACAAGGTATATCTTGTTGTGTTGGATTGCATGGACTTATCACTGTAGTTATATATGTATGTGGAATATTCTGAGGATGTGACTGGGGACTGTAACTGCCAATAGGATCCCACATTTCTAAATCTGTTGAATCACTACATTAGTGTCACTATCAATTTCAACAATGTATGAAGTGCATAGAGGATTAGAGGATAAGCTAGATGAACTTTTCTCAAAGTGAACATTCCTCTGTATGAAAATATTACAACTCTCAAGATCCATAAGTATGTATGCCTTAACACTGCCTTCATATCTGATGAAAGTACAATGCCTAGGTGGTGTTTCCTTGCATCCCTTGGAAGATATGTTTGCCTATGCTAAACAACTAAAGACTTTGATGTGTTTCACAACTAGTTTTTTGATACACCACGCCTCAAAAGGAGTTTTCCCATCTAAGGCATTATGAGGAGACCTACTAAGTATGTGATTGGAACTACTTATAACTTTGAATTCAAGTATAGGATCTAGAGACTTGGCTTGTATCATGCAACTTATCATTGACTTAAGAGATCATATCCTTAGTGTTGCAACATCTGTCTTGTGCAGACTAAATGCTAGTGGATTCCAAAGATCAATGCCCTCAAGTTTGTAAAAGTCTTTAAGTCTTGTGTTCACATATCTACTTTCACTATCCATCTAAACAACTTTGATGGCTTTCCTTTATTTCTTTTCAACATGAGTCTTGAAGGCTAGAAACTTGTCCAACAATTCATTCTTGTGATGAAGAAATTAGAGTCACGTGTAGCATGAAAAGTCATCAATGAAATAGAGGATATACCGACCCTGGCTAACTGATGTCACTACAAACAAACTTGCCAGTACCATGTGAACCAACTAAAGAATAGTTGGTGGTCTTGAAGACTTCCCTTTATCAAACTTCTCCTCTAGATGCATATCCACTAAACATGTTGAATATTCACCATTAGAAAATTTGATTTTAGGTAGACTTTTGACCATATTGTTTGAACAAAGTTGATGAAGATAGTGGAATGCAAGATGGGCATACTGCTCATGCCATAATGTAATTTGTGCATGAGATTGAGTCAACAAGGCATGCGAAGGAGACTTAGGCACAAAGTGGGAGAAAGAATACAACCTTGTCCCATGATTAACTTTCCCCATTACAACCAATGAATCATCTTTCAAAGTGTACACCATTACTGAATCTAGAAGGAACTCAACTTTATTTCCATCTCCATAGTGAGTGAGATGGTAAATTGAGAGGAGATTAGAGCTAAGGTTAGGAACATAGAGAAAATATTTGAATTTCCCATTTTCCATCTCCAAATGTCCTTTCCCTTCAAATTCCATTTTTGTATTATCTCCTACAAAGATGTGTGGTACCTTAGACTACTTCAATGAAGAAAAGTCTCCTTTTGAAGAATCCATATGATATGAGGCACCTGAGTCAAGAATCGATTCTCGTGAAGAACTTGAGTTTGCCATAAGTACTTGCCCTTTGCCCTTTGAATCTGAAGATGAATATCCTTTCTCCTTATAAGCATTAGGCAGTGGAACATTGTGTTTCTTCATGATGTTCATTAAATAATCAATCTATTTATGATAACACTCATGTTCATCATGAACCATCTTCCTACAATAGGTGTTGAAATTACAGGTGGGAAGATTTACTTCTGGCGGGGAGTGAATCAGAAGTAACAATATTTAACCTCTTAAAACTTTTAGCTCAGATCATTCACATGCATCTAATATATCTATTTAACATGAAAATAAAAAAATGCATGAAAATGGATAACACAAGATTTTGGTCACTGAAAACCCTCCAAAATGAGAAGGTAAACTAGGGGTTGGGATGACACCCACAAATTATCACTACAACAATATGTAACTATTTAAGGTTATAAAGTTTGACCTCTTCTAATGGTCTACCCTATTAAGGACTTTACACCCTATTAAAAGTGACCTAGTTAAAGGATTTGAAAACACTCACTTGGAATGTTACCCTGTTAAAGGATTTAGCACCTTGTTGAAAGGCTTATAGCATGGTTGTTAGACCAACCTATCATCATAGAATTTTCATTCCTATTATAATGGATAGAAAGTATTAGAATGTGTTGACCAAATGACTTGCAATCTTTAATTTCCCATTCCAAATCCTTGTTTTGTTCAATTTGATCTAATCATTCCTAATCTGATATGTCTCTGCTCAAAGTGCTAATGCTCTGTTCTAACCAACTGAATTATGTAATGCTACTCTTCCTTTAAACTCTTACACCCTTCTAAACTTTGCTAGCATTCTCCCATATAACTCCCACTCATGCATTCCATATACCTTTCTTACACTTGCATGAATTATGATGTATTATCCTCCTTGTAAAGGCTTCAAAGTCTTAGGGTTAGGTATGAATCTATGATCAATATTCATCCTTCTTTTCTACTCAAATCTTTACACTTTTCCTATTAGTTGCATGCTTTCTCCATTTTTCTTATTAGCTGCATGTTGATTACATATTGAATGTAAAATATTCAATCTTATCATTAAGATCCTTTGAAATTCATCTTAAGTCAGCTCAAAAATGGTTTACATCTAAGTTTGTGAAGGCAAAAACTCATATGTTGATTTTGTGTTACTTGGCACTTATTGATTGCTGATGCTCAACACATAGAGGAATTTTGTCTTGCTTGGCTCCTATAGAAAATGTGTTTCACTCAACCTCTATACTTTGCTCGACACCTATAGTGACTCAGCATCACTTATCACTCAACACTTGAATCTTGATTGGCACCTGTAGTTCACTCAATCCCTGTTGAACTTTTGACTTGGCACATTCTATGGCTTGGCATCTATATCATGCTCGACATCAACTTAGAAACTGGTTAAGTGTGTTGACACTTAATTGTCAAAACCAATCTGAGACCAACATTCTCCTTGTTTGACATGAGTGGCAAAAACACTTAACTAAGCATTATAAATCTGATCTCTATGAGAATAATGTATATCTTGTTGAACATATGTACCAAACTTTTAAATTTGTTCAAAATTTTGTAGAAAATTATATACCTCAAAAACTTTTAACTTCCCCTGAGCTGATGTGCCATTTCTGTAACCAAAATTTTTTATGTTGGATTTGTCTCATGTTGTTTCCATTTTCGGCCTTATCATTCCTTTGCTTATATTTCTATTCACTCTGTTTCTGCTCTATTTGTACTCCCCATTTTATTTTGTTCTCCCCCTTTCACACATCTCCTTGCAACTTTTGTATTGTTTTGGCTATATCTCCTTATTTCTTCCTCAAAACTCAAAATTTGAATACCATTTATTATATCCATCATTTATTTTCTCCCCCAATTTATTATATCTCCCCCATTCTTATTATCTTCTATCTTTATTATATCTCCCCCTTTTTGACACTTATGTCAAAGGGTCCTAAGAATGAATGGAATACTTTGCCAAAAAAAATTATTTACCCCCATTATTAACTTTAGAGTAGTCTCCCAATTGTCTAAGGCAATTTCTAGTGCTTTGAGATGGATGGCTATCTCTACTGCAAGATGTGCAAGGCCTTCTAATGTAGAAATATTTGGATCTTTCTTCAAAATATTTTCTACATAGGTCATTTATTTATGCAATACTTCCATGTGTAGGGTGATTGCAGATTGTATCTGTATCAATTTAGCTTTCATATTTTCCTCATATACTATTAATATAGCTAACTCCTTTTGAGTGTGAAGCGTTGTGGCAAAATGCTTCTCACTTTGAGCTGGATCTTTAGGTAGTTGTGTGCTTGATACCTTAAGATTCCTTTCCAAGCTCAATATTCTCTCGCTAGTCTCTTATGTGAAATATGAAGAATCACACAACTTGGAGTAGAATGACAATATGTTCTCAATTACTATTTTCACCTTCTCAACTTTCTTAGCCAGTTCAACCTATAATAGTTTTATTTCACTAGATATCTTCTCATTCACGTTCATTTGAACTTTCTTCTCAGACCATTCTAGTAATTTGACATTGGTATCAAGGTCTCCATTATGTACCTAGTCCACTATGTTGGAAAATTGTTCCATAATGGGCTTTGTTTCATCAGGTACTGGCATGTTGAATGCATCAAGGAAGATGTCTTTGATTTCTATTAATGCTTGCATTTTTCTATACTCATTTCTGAGTATCTCTTGTCTCTTCTTCTTCTCTAGTGCCTCTTGCACTTCATTGATCTATGCTAAGTTCATTGTCTTGTAGTCATAACTTGGTATGACTATCTTTTCATCAAGTGTAGGGTCTCCATAGTGAAGTACCCTTGCTACCTTGGTAGAGCTGAAGCCTGGTGCTGAAATCTACAATGGTACTACATCAATGCATTGGCCCCGTAGTAGGCAAATTGACTAGAGTTTGTATTGCCTCTTGTTCACTCTCTTTAGGGGTCTTCTCCTCTTCCTTATCTTCTTCTATTCTACCTTGATCAATTATGGTGATCATAGGAGGTGTACCTTGGCTTTGTGCTATAGGATTAGAGATGTCCCTTTGTCCTATTTTCTCCCTTGCTAGCTCCTCGGAAATTTCAATTACTATCACTATCCAATCAACCTTAGCAATTGTGTCTTGTGTTGCTTGCTCTTGTGGTTGACCACTTATAGCTGTAGGAGGTTGTGAAAGTGGTTCTTGTGTATTCACCTCCTTAGTCATTTCAGCTACAACTTTTTGCAATTCCTCTACACTCACCAAAATAGGATTTGTACACAACTATGATTGCAAATTTGTTTTGTGAAGGATCTTTCTGACATCCTCTACAGTTAATGGATTAATATTCTGAATTGAAGTATCAAGAATATCTTTCACAATATAGTTTTTGCAAATGTAGGTATTGCATGTGGAGGACTAGGTGGTGGCAATTGTGTGTCTTGGACACTCTACTCCTATTTTTGCTCTTTAGCTATTGCCTCATCACCTTTTTGTGTCTTCTCCTCCACTATAACCTCTTCCTTCCCTTTCTCTCCTTCTTCCTCCTTTTCATTTTCCTCTTCTTCTTCACCATCATTTCTTCCCTCAAAGGGATCTTCTTGTCCTTCCTTCACTGTGGTTAGCCCATAAATCAATTTCCACATTTATCTAGACTTCTTTACAACATCCTAAATCTTATTCTGTAGAATGTTGAAGGCTTTGTATTTGGGAGAAAATTTTCTCCCATGTTTCTTGCTAGCCTTGCTTATTTAACCTGTTGTAAGGTCAAGAATTAATGAGTCAATGTTTCCTCTCTTATTTCTTTCTCCATTTTTAGGCAATAATGCCATTTATTTTCAACAATTGAACTTATCTCCTTAGGCATATAATTGCCAAGTTCACATGGAGTAGTCTTGAACTTGGCAATCATAGTATAGATAGATTCTTCCACTATGTTCTTCTCCTCCCTTGAGAGCTTATTAAAATCAATGGTCTTTAATCTAGTTAAATCTACATTATCCCTAACATTATCATAAACATTTTCAAGATCATATTTGGTGGTGTGACTTACCACTCTAAACTGCTCATTGTCAGATTTTGTTCTCTCCTCATCTGACTCTAGGTGTGCAACATTTTTTCTTTTTTTCTTTTCTACTGGCCCTCCTTGTTGTGTATCTTTCTACTTCTCCTTTTCCTTGGCCACTTTTCTTGTTTCCCTTGTGTCTACCCTTGTGGTAGGCTTGGCTGGGCTTGGCTTGGCCACTTTCTTCTTGGCTTTTGGCTATACTACAGGATATTTTTGTGCCTTTCTCTTCTTGGGTTCAGCTTTAGGTGCTTCCTACTCGACACCTTCTTCTTCCTTTACATCTTCACCCATGCCTTGGGTTAGTGCTAGTGGCTCTTGCCCTTGTTCATCATCATCATTATCTGCCTCTTCATCTTCTTCTTCCTCTGCCTCAATTGCCCCTCCTCCAAATTTTTCTTTAAGCTTCTTTACCAGTTTATCCTTTTTCTTCAATGTGGAGGTAGTTTTCAACTCCATATCCACCTTTTATATTACCACATCATATGTCCTAAAATGTGGTGCACTCTTGTCCACTTCTTCTGCTAACAATGTTGTTATTGTTTCAGATGCCTCGTGAATGTTTATTTCATATTCAAGAGGTCTTAGCCATCTAACCCTTGGCATGGCTACTTGAGTATAAGTATAGTCAATATCCACAAGAAAAAATACATCATTTACATGATGTTCAACTAATGAAATAGGTATCCTTAGTCTCTCTTCTATGGATTTCTTGAAATCCTCAAAATAGCTGGTCATAAGTGTCTCAAAATCAGCTCCCATTTGTTCAATGTATTCATTTACTTGAGCTACAATGGACCTATTAGCTTTCCAGCTAACTTTACCAAATGATGAAAATTCATTCTATACATAGAAAAATATACAAATAAAAATTGCACCAAATTTGCATTGTGCTCCCTCGGTTCTCCTTATTGCTCCTAGATTCTCATTGATTTGTTAAAATTGCAATTTTGCAAGATCATAAGTATGATCTTTCTTAACTAATTTCTAGCCAATGTATACTACTATGCATGGCACACTGTTGAGTCTATTGGACTGATAGAACTTGTGTAAAATAACCCTAGCAACAAATTCAACAATAGGATCTTGAATGGTATCTATAGTCATTCCTCTATTGTTCCATTTTTCTCTTGTATTCTTCTCAATTTCTTCCTTAGAGTCATTTATGAGGGTCTTAGGCCAATCTAGGGCTGGATACCCTATTACCCTATGAAAAGTTCTCTTTGATATTTTAATTGGGCTATCTTCTAACAATAAGCTTCCATCATGAATTCTGCTCAACACTATTCTGATCCATTCAATTTTAAAGACAATGGGGAACTCTAAGGCACGAGTTAAACCCTTCCTCTCAATGATTTGGTACTCTTCCTTCAAAACTTCATTTTCATACAACCTATCATAAGCTTTTGTCATCTCCATGTCTCTTATAGCTCCAACCCTAGAATTATAACACCTCCTAACATCCTAGACCATAACTACCTTAGAAGGAATAATAGATAGGGCTTTGGCTAGGTCATTTTTAGATGCAACTTTAGGGATTGGCCAAAAATTAGGTTGTATATCTTTGTTTGACACTAATTGGACCTCAAAAGGCTCTTTCTCTTATGGTTTCCTAGAACTAGAGGCCATTTCTGCTATCTAGGGTTTAAATACAAAAAAAAATTGAAACTATGTAGTTCGACACTAGTATAAATACCTTGGAATCAATGAAACTATGCTAAATCTATGTAGAAATCTGCTCAAATACTAGATTCTCTACTTTGAAATGGTTTTTCACTCTTCTTCATCTTTTCTATTTGTTCATGATGAGTAGAAATGGTTCAAAATGTGTATATATACCCTTATTTTGTAGTATTTAATGCTTAGTGTGTTTACAGCTATCCACTCAACTTCTTAAGCATTTTTGCATTACTCGACTTCCATTGATTTTCAGCCACTCAACATCTACTAGAGTTTTCCTTACTTGGCTTCAATTGAAATTTCCCTTCACTTAGCTTCTACTACCAACTCGGTTGTAACTAATCATTTGGCTTCTATTGACTTTGGCAATCAACTCGGTATGTTCTAGAATTTTACTTGGCATCTGAGGGAAACTTTTCTACTTGAAGTTTTAACTTTGCATCTCTGTTCATTCCAATCTATCCTTTTTAGTACTTGCTAGTCTTGAAACTGATATATGATAAAGCTTTGTATATCAGTCCCACATACCCCTTTTTTCTTAGTTGGATGAAGTGTGACTACTTGACCTTTTAGGTAAAGTGATCATTTCATTGGATGTGTTGCTTCCATCTTTCTTCTTCCATGTCTTATTCATTTCTCCTCTAATGTGTTCAACATCTACCTTTTCTTTTCCCTTGTTGAACTCTGAGTTGGGTGCCTTTGACATTGTTGGGAAAATTTTGTTGATGTGTCTAGTTTTCAAACAACTGAAGCATGTGGTTTGGCTATGCCATTTGCTGTAGTCTCCACTAAAATGTGTTCTATTCCTGATAGTAGCGATAGCTATACATGGTGTTTTTGTCCCAATTACAGTGATTTCCAATATTATTTCCTCTTGCTAGTTGATTAGGTGTCCACATAGGCTTTTATCTGCACTCAAACGCTCTATGTCCATACTTCTTGCAATTGTAGCAGTGACCTTCAAATCTTGATGTCCTGATAATCCTAGTCCTATAGTCATGTGATTGATTTCCTTGATGTCGTTCACACATTGGTGGTATGTCCCTTTTTGCCACAAAAATGACAAGTAGATTTAGTGTTCTTACCTTAGTTACTTCTTTCCTCTGCAGTCTTGGATGATTCTCCTTTTTCAGTGCTGGTGTATCCTAGTCCTAAAGTATCATTGATGGCTCTTGGTAATTTTATTAGATGTTCAAAGTACTTTATGGCCTCATTTGGTTTGTTAAAGCTCTCTACAATTTCCTTCTCTCTTTTTAGGTCATTTTGTAGTTTTTCATTTTGCATCTTTAGTGTGGAATCTCTATGTCCTTAACATTCAGTTCATGATTTACATTCATTATCTAACTTAGGGTGTCTAGCTTCATGTTGGAAATTCTTGCAAGCTCAATTGACTTTTCTTCCATTCTATTAGCAATGTTTCTCTTGTTCTCTTCTAGCATAACCTTATCTTCAATGGCTCGTTTCTTCTATCCAATCACTTCATAAAGCATCATGGCTTGAGATTCTTGTTCAATCTTGAGATTTCTAATGTCTTCTACTTGCACTCTATTATTCTCCATTAGATCTACTTTTTCTACATCAAACTCTTTGGAATCTCCATTTGCAAAAAAAATTGAGGTGTCAATCTCCTTATATTATGTATCATTCTTAGCTATGGCAATGTCTCTTCTTCTCTTCAAGTATTTTCTTAATTCTTTCTTGACTTCTTCCAAAGTATGTAGAGCGAGTTGTAACTAGGCTCTGATACCAATTTTTGAAATTACAGGTGGGAAGATTTACTTTTGAGGGGGGAGTGGGGTGAAGCAGAAGTAACAATATTTAACCTCTTAAATTTTTTAGCTAAGATCATTAACATGGATCTAATATATCTATTTAACATTAAAATAAAAGCATGGATAAAAATAGATAACACAAGATTTTGGCCACCTAGAAATCTTTCAAAATAAGAAGGTAAAACTGGGGTGGGGATGACACCCACAAATTATCACTGGAGCAATATGTAACTGTTTAAGGTTACAAAGTTTGACCGCTTCCAATGGTTTTTCCTATGAAAGGTTTGCCCTATCAAAGGCTTTACACCCTGTTAAAAGTGACCTAGTTAAAGGATTTACAAACACTCACTTGGAATGCTACCCTGTTAAAGGATTTAGCACCTTGTTGAAAGGCTTACAACATGGCTATTGGACCAACCTATCATCATAGGATTTTCATTCCTAATACAATGGCTAGAAAGTTTTAGAATGTGTTGAGCTAATGACTTACAATCTTTAATTTTTTATTCCAACTCCTTGTTCTGTTCAATCTAATCTAATCCTTCCTAATCTGATATGTCTCTACTTGGAGTGTTGATGCTCCATTCTAACCAACTAAATTCTGCAATGCTGCTCTTCCTTTAAATCCTTACACCCTTCTGAAATTTGCTATCATTCTCCCATATAACTCTCACTCATGCATTCCATATACCTTTCTTACATGCATGAATTATGGGGTATTGTCCTCTTTATAAAGGCTTCAAAGTTTTAGGGTTAGGTATGAATCCATGATCAATATTTGTCCTTCTTTTCCACTCAAATCTTTACACTTTTCCTATTGGTTGCATGCTTTCTCCATTTTTCTTATTAGCTATATGCTAATTAGATAGGGAATGTAAAGATTCAATCTTATCTTTATGATCCTTTGAGATTCATCTTAACTTGGCTCAAAAATAGTTTACATCTATGAAGGCACAAAATCATATGTTGATTATGTGTTACTTAGCACCTACTAATTGTTGATGCTCAGCATATATAGAAATTTTGTCTCGATCAGTTCCTATAGCAACTCTATTTTTCTCAACATCTATAATTTTCTTGGCAACTATAGTAACTTGACATCACTTATCACTTGACACTTGAATCTTTCTCAGCACCTGAAGTTCACTCAACACATGTTGAATTTTTGACTCAGCAAATATAGTGGCTCAAAATCTATATCATACTTAGCATCAAATTAGAAATTGGTTAAGTGTGTTAACACTCAATTTTCAAAACCAATCTGAGACAAAAAATAGGCACACTTTTTCTTCTCCTTACTAGTGTTGCCCTTCTTGTTTTAATTTGAGGAAAACTTGCCTGTTGGATTTGATGATGGTGTTGTCTTTTTGTATCCTCTTGTGTGTTATTTTTCCACTTCTTCTTGCCCTTTCCTTTATTTGAAGTTTGACTAGCTGAATTTTAAGAAGCCTCATTATTGGCCACTAATGCCTTAGACTTGGATGATTGGAGAATCCTCATTGATTGCAACTTCTTTTCTTCATCATCTAATAGTTGAGCATAATGATCAAAAGAGACTTTCTGATAGATAGCCTCTAATGTAGTCTTTGTGGTGTTATAAGAAGAAACAAGTGTGGAGTACTTAGATGGCATCTTATTATGAATGAGATAGATTAATTTGTTATCTTTAATAAGACTAACACTATCATCGAGCTTCATTCTCAATTCATTCACTTTAATGATGAAATCCTATATAGAATCAAATATCTTAGGATATAGGGAGACAATCTCATCTTTAGTTTTGTAAATATCCTCCTCAGACACTTTACCATACAAGTTTTTGAGGGCATCCCAAGCATCCTTAGATTTCTTGTGCTTCTTGATTTGATAGAGGATTTTGTCTTCAACACCAAACATAATATCACCGAGGGCTTCCCTATCTACAAATTCCCAAGCATTAATGTCACTTTTAGATACATGATCACTTGTTGGTTTAGGAAGGGTACCATCTACATACTGAGAAACTTCATTATGCATTAATTAACACCACATTTTAATGGACCATGTAGCATAGTTATGTGGTGTTAATTTTGGAAACTTAAAATTTTCCATGATGTAAGAAATGAAAGAAAACAATAGGAAAAGAGGAACACAACACCAAGAAACACCCCACTTTTCACTTAATAAAAAAACCCCCCCTTCCCTCCCCAAAAAATATTCTTTTGACACTTTATACTTAGTGCATTTAAAATGGCTACTTACCAATCTTGACCTTAGTGGACTTCTGATTTTGTTCTTTATAACCTCTTTATAGAGTACAAATCTAGAACTTTACAATGTACAAAAATTTTGAAACAATACAAAGCAAAGAAAGGACCTATTTCTGAAAGTGATATTTTTGTCCACACAAGCCTATAATTTGATTTAAGATCTAGAAAGTAGACGAAAAATTACACACTTTCAAAAAGAAATAGAACTTGATTTTGAGTTCAAATGAGCCTGTATAAAGCATTTGAGGTTGTAAAAAATGGAATTTACATTTTACAAAAAAATTTAGGATCAGAGAGCTCAAAGATCCTACACCAATGTGTAGATCATGAAATTCTACTCCAAAACAAAAAAAAATTTCTCACAAAAAGAAGTCTGTATGGCGGAGATATTGCTATTTGAAAATCTCCTATGTTATTATTTTTCCTAAATCATCATTGTCACACCTCTAAAAATCACTTGACTCTAGATTTCACCTTAGATGTCTGATTTAGATAAAACAAAAGTCAATTTGGGTGTATTTTGACCTTCTAAATATGATGCCAATATTTGATTGGCACCAACAAGCTCCAATCTTCACCTGCAAAAAATCTCTCCTCTACAGGCCTGGTGACCAAAAAAAATTTGAACAAAATATGCAGATCAAAAAAATAATGTAGAGAAATTGTAGAGACAAATAATAAAATATGTAGATCTAAAAATTAAATTCAAAGATCTAAAATGGTTATACTGAATTCGCAAATTAGGCCTTCGAGTTCTGGTTTGCAAAAAAATTTACCTCAAAATTGACTTCGGCCTAGCATAGGAAAATTTATACTCAATTTTCATCGAACTGACACTTCGGATGTAATGGTGAGGTCTACTTTGCCTCTAGATGCTCCCAATTTCTACAGATTCTCTAAATCTGAGTCGAGGTGTCCTTAGACAGGTGAAGTAAGATTGATCTCCAATGGCTATCATAATGACACTCATATGACTCTGATACCATGTAAGAATTTGGTATAGCTCTGATACCATGTAAGAATTTTTCTTAGCAAAAAATCACCCAAGATCAATGAACTCAAGCACAAGCACAATAGTAGACCACAAGAGTATAATCAAAATGATGATATGATATTCAATTCCATGTGAAAGTACAATAGGAGTGCATGTATGTAAAGGCCTCTAGAATGCTTCTAAAATGCCTAGGAATCAACATACTGATAAGTCTTACAACCAAGCACATGTCTACCATATGTGGATTATCCTCCATTAAGAACAAGAGTAAGTGCAATGATGAGAGGATAAGCCTACAAAGGTGCAACACGCAAAATTATGTTGTAGACACCATGTGTGTTAGATTATGGTGACTGATCAGGAAAGTACTATACATACTTCATAATTAGTGGGAAAAAAAATTTTGGTACTATTCACCATTCATGGATTACTATTCACCATTCATAGATTCACCACTAAAGTTATGGCTAATTATGGCCGACATGTTATAACCCTAAAGTGGTTTAATACTTGTATAAAAGAGTTTAGGGTTGGGTATTTTTTGATTTATGTTGTGATGCAAAATTTCTTCTTATGGCAGTATTGAGCTATAAGGGATTATGAATCTAGTACCCTAAAATATGATGATGTGATTGGTGTTGTTTTGAGTGAGGAAAATCATAGGAAATCCTCAGGTGGACCTACATCAGGAAGTGTTTTGAATGCACAAAGCAGGGGCAGAACGACTAAGAGGGGAAGTAACTCTAGAAATCATGGGAAATCAAGAGGAAAGTCAAAGGGGAGGAGGTCTCAATCAAGAGAACTAAATGACTATTGGTACTGTGGGAAACCAGAGCACAAAAAGAAAGATTGCTGGAATCGAAAGAAAAATGAAGGAGATAAATCAGATGGAGACAAGGAGGCAAATATGGTAAGTAAAAAATTCAAAGAGGATGCTTTGCTTCTGTCTTTAGAAAGTGTTGATGATTCATGGGTTTTAGATTCTGGTGCTTCATTTCATGCTACACCTCATAAAGGTTATTTCATTGATTATGTCCAAGGGGATTTTGGGCTTGTTTATTTGGGGGATAATGAACCCTGTTAGATTGTTGGAAAGGGAAAAATTAAGATTAAGTTGCAGAATGGGAATCATTGGCTACTACATGAGGTAAGACATGTTCCAAGGTTGAGTAGGAATTTAATTTCAGCGGGGCAACTCGGTGATGAGGGTTGTGTAGTTACTTTTAATGATAAAAATTGGAAGGTTTCAAAAGGTTCCCTTGTATTAGCAAAAGGTGTGAAAGTAGGAACCTTATATCTTTGTATAAGTCATATTGTTCCTTCTACTTTGATTGTTTAAGAGAAAAATGAATGTTTAGGAACAATTGCTGTAGTTGAGCAGGTAGAACAAATAGTTGTTGTAGATTTTGATACAATGCTGTGGTAAAATAGACTTGGGCACATGAGTGAGAAAGGTATGAAAGTACTTCATTCAAAGAAAGTTTTACCAGGTCTAAAATGTGTTAATATGGATTTCTGTGAAAGTTGTGTGTATGGAAAACAAAAGAGAGTGAGTTTTGTAAAGACTGGGAAGGAAAACAAAAAGGAGAAATTAGAGCTTGTGAATACAAATGTATGGGGACCAGCTCAAGTATCTTCTCTTGGTGGCTCTCATTATTATGTTACATTTATTGATGATGCAACTAGAAAAGTATGGGTTTATTTCCTTGGACAAAAATTTGATGTATTTCAAACTTTTAAGAAATGGAAATGCTTGGTTGAAAATGAGATTGGTAAGAAATTAAAAGGTCTCAGATATGATAATGATGGTGACTATTGCAGTTATGAATTTGAAGATTATTTCTCCTCTAATGGTATTCGTAGACAAAAAATTGTTCCAATGACTTCATAGGAAAATGGAGTGGCTGAACGCATGAGAAGGACTATAATGGAGCATGTAAGGAGCATGAGGTTACATGTTGGGTTGCCCTTACACATGTGGGCAGAGGCTATCAATACTATAGTATATTTGATTAATAGAGGTCCCTCTACTCCTTTGGGCTATGGTATGCTAGAGGAGGCATGGACTGGTAAGAAGGTGAGTTATTCTTTTCTCAAGACCTTTGATTGTGAAGCTTTTGCTCATATAGACTTTGAAAATAGAACCAAGCTAGAAGAAAAATCAAAGAAATGCATCTTTGTTGGATATGGCATTAATAAATTTGGTTATAGGCTTTGGGATTTTGAAAATCATAAAATTATTAGAAGTTGGGATGTCATATTCAATGAGAAAGTGTTGTACAAAGATCTGTTGCAGCAACATGAGAAGAAAGAAGATGATTATGTAGTGTTGGATGATACTCCAAAAGATGGTGTTCCTGCCATTCCTCATGATGTGCAACAACTGCAACAACAAATACCACACACACCAGTGAATGTTAGATGGTCAACGAGGCAAATTAGACCTCCACAAAGATTTTCTCCCTCTTTGTATTCTATTTTACTTACTGATGCTAGTGAACCTAAAATTTATGATGAAGCTGTGCAAGTGGATACTATTCAGTGGGAGTCTACAATGAAAGATGAAATGGACTCTTTGCTAAAGAATAAGACATGGGATTTGTGCAAGTTGCCTGCAAGTAAAAAGGCTTTATAGAATAAGTGGGTTTATAGGTTGAAAGAAGAGAAAGGAAGTAAGAAAAGATTTAAGGCCAGGTTAGTTGTAAAAGGATTTGCACAAAAAAAGGGAATTGATTTTGATGAGATATTTTCTCCTGTTGTTAAAATGACTTCTATCCATACTGTTTTAAGTCTTGTGGCTATTGAAGATTTGCATTTAGAGCAGTTGGATGTTAAAACAACCTTTCTTCATGGTGATTTGGATGAAGAAATATATATGGCTTAGCCATGGGGATTTGAGGTCAAAGGTAAGGAGAACTTAGTGTGAAAGTTGAAGAAAAGTTTATATGGCTTGAAGCAAGAACAGGTTAGCAATGGTATCTAAAATTTGAAAGGTTTATGCATGAGCATGGCTATAATAGGTGTCATTCAGATTATTGTATTTATTTTAAGAGGTTGGATGATGATAGCTACATTATTTTATGTTTATATGTTGATGGTATGCTTGTAGCTAGGTCTAACATGGATCATATTAAGGGGCTGAAATGCTAGTTAGCACATGAACTTGCTATGAAGGATTTGGGGGCAGAAAAACAAATCCTTGGTATGAAGATTTGAAGAGATAGGAAGAATGGAACATTATTGCTATCTCAGGTTGATTATGTTGAGAAGGCGTTGCAATGTTTCTCTATGGAGAATGCTAAAGCTATCGGCACACCTTTACCTAGTCATTTGAAGTTGAGTAAGGAGATGTGTCCTAAGACACAAGAAGAGGAGGATAATATGTCTAAGGTACCCTATGCTTCAGCTGTAGGAAGCTTGATGCATGCTATGGTATTCACTAGGCCAGATATTTCCCATGCAGTGGGAGTTGTTAGCAGGTATATGAGTCATCCAGGATTTGAGCATTGGAATGCTGTCAAGTGGATTCTCAAATATTTGAGAGGAACATCCAATAAGTGTTTACACTTTGGGGGCTCTACTACTAATTTACAGGGCTATGTTGACTCAGATTTGGTAGAGGATATTGATACCAGGCGGAGTACTACAAGCTATGTCTTTACTGTTGGTGGGGTAGCTGTGAGTTGGGTTTCTAAGTTATAGAAGATTAATGCTCTATCCACTACAGAGGCAAAGTATGTTGCTGCTACAGAGGCAGCCAAGGAGATGATATGACTTTAGTTCTTCTTGGAAGAATTGGTACATCCTCAGAAGGATAATTATTTGTTCACAGACAGTCAGAGTGCCATTCATCTTGCAAAGAATTTAGCTCTACATTCTAAGACCAAACACATACAGTTGCGATACCATTTCATTCGGTCAATTTTGGAGGATGGACAGTTAAAGCTGGAGAAGATACATACCAATGACAATCTAGTAGATATGTTGACAAAGGTTGTAATAAGGGAGAAGCTAAACTCCTCTTCAGCTTTGGTTGGTCTTTTAGACTGAACATGAATAAAAGAACAACAGAGTCCAGGGTGGTTTGATCCAGTGGGAGCCCTATGTGGTAGTGGTATTGCTATAGGATCAGTCTACAAGTGGGAGATTGTTATTTAGTGTGGACCCTAATCAGTCCCCAAGTGGGAGATTGTTAGATTGTTGTGACTGATTAGGAAAGTACTATACATACTTCATAATTAGTGGGATTCAACGCATCGGCCCAAAAAATTTTTTTTTGATACTATTCATCATTCGTAGATTACTATTCACCATTCATAGATTCGCCACTAAAGTTATGGCTAATTATGGTCGACATGTTATAACCCTAAAGTGGTTTAATACTTGTATAAAAGGGTTTAGGGTTGGGTATTTTTTTATTTATGTTGTGATGTGAAATTGCTTCTTGTGGCGATATTGAGCTATAAGGGATTACAGATTGTAATCAGGTTGTAATCACTAGATTGTAATAATATTGGACTTGCTATTTGGTGGATGTAGCCCAGGGATTGGGTGAACCACATTAAATCTTGGTGCATTGTGTTCATTTATGTGTGATCTATTATTTTCTATTATTGGTTATATTTGCATGTAGTTTTTATTTCTTTTGTGGTTTATCCTAACAATGTGTTGAATTAGAGTTGCTTACTCTAGTGTTGTCAATATGACAATTCATAAGAATACAAAGAATCCTAAGTGTCTCACCTAAGAAATAATAAAATAATACATTGACCTAAGTAAAATTAAGTAAAGTGTAATAAGAAAATACTTATTTACATCAACAATCTCATTATTGTATGTGCATTCATGCACAATGGAGGATAATCCACTCTTGGTGGACATGTGCTTAGTTGTTATGATTATGTCTTGCATAACTCCTTTTCATCATGATTGTTGTTATATACAAGGCACTTCTATGATGTATTTATCCAATTGTCTAATTAATCCACTCTCATTTGATAATCTCTTATCTCTCTTGTGCTATCTTTTGTGCTTCTTGATCTTGGAATTTCATTCTTTCTTATGACAATTCTTGGATTGTATAAGAGCTTGAGGAAGATTCTTGCACAGATAAATTAGGAAAATAACCATACCAACCACAATTATATATCAAATTAAATGAATCAGGCAAGGCCAATCCTTAATTAAATATTGGGCAAATAAAGTCAACCTTGCATAACCTTAATATCATTAAACTCTTTTGGAGATATGTTGTATAAACCATCAACTACCAAACATATAACTTTAAACATAAACATTATTCTAAATGAAATTAACGCTAAGAAAAGTACACTAATTAGACAAACATCAAATTTCCTATTATATTTGATAATCAAGAGTACATGTCTAGTTTGATCTATCACACAATAGTCCTAGATGCAAGTGGATAATAGAGTATGAAAGATATTGAACATCAATTTCCCAAATCGACACAAAAACAACATCTTTTTATTGATTAAAAAATAAGGAGATACAACTAAGCCATATTCAATTCCATTACCTATACAAAACTGCAAAATCAATCATCTATCTTTGGTATTTGAAAAGTATGAAAAACTATAAAATATTATATTTATTGCTAATGGTATTAGCATCCTTTATAGAAATAAAACGATGCAAACAAGATACTAACCATTCTGATTGTTCGTAACTATAACTGAATGGAACTTAAAGACATTTAATTTCAATGGAAATTTAAAATAATTAATCTAGTAGTTTGGTGTTGTTATCTTTGCCATCTTTCTAAAAGGTCATATCCTTTGGTTTCAAATAAATATTTGATAATAAAACAAATCTTATTTAATCTCCCCCTTTTTTCATTTCAAAAATTCTTTCATGATTCCTTATTATTGATTATTTGATGAATAGTGAGATACTTTAACTTTCTTCTTTCAGATCTTTTGGAATGTTGTCAAAAAGGATGTGGTTAAAGTGGTTCAGGAGTTCTTTGGAGCTAGGAATTTGCTTAAAGAACTTAATGCTACCTTTCTGGTTCTCATCCCTAAAATCTTGGGTGCTGATTCTCTGGATAAATTTAGGCCCATTAGCCTTTGCAATTCCTTCTATAAGATCATTGCCAAGGTTCTCACTTCCAGGCTCCTCAGAGTTCTCCCTCTGATTATCTCTCCTCAGCAAATTGGCTTTGTCCCTAGCAGGCAGATCCTTGATTCAATTGTTTCGGTTCATGAGGTCATCCACTCTCTTGAGGCAGGCAAAAAGGAAGGATTCCTTCTTAAGCTAGACCTATCAAAAGCTTATGAGACGGTTGACTGGCAGTTTCTCTTTGCTATTCTTCGCACCTTTGGCCTCGATGATCAGGTTTGCAAACTCATCTCTCAGCTTGTGTCTTCACCCTCTTTGTCGATTCTGGTCAATGGCCACCCCTCTCCTTTCTTCTCCCCCTCTAGGGGTCTAAAGCAAGGAGACCCCATCTCTCGAGTCCTATTTTTTATCATGGTGGAATGCCTTGGAAGACTCATTCAGAAGAAGATCAGGAACAGGTGTTTAGTGGGTTTGAGGCCTTCTTTAGGTCCATCCTCTTTCACTCATCAGCAATTTGTTGATGACACAATTTTGGGGGGCGAAGCTTCAATTCGGGAGGCCAAGACCCTCAAAAGCATTCTTAATTCCTACACCAGGGGTTCTGGCCAAGCTATTAACTTAGACAAGAGCTCTGTCTTCTTCCTCAACACTCCTCTGGAGAGGTAGAGGAAAATTGCTCGAATTCTGGGTTGTGGCATTGGGTCCCTACCGGTGACTTATCTTGGGCTTCCTCTAAGCTCCAAACCCTGAGACTCCTTTTGGACAACCATTATTGACAACTTCAACAAGAAACTTGCTGGTTGGAAAGGGGCAACCCTCAGTCAGGTAGGTAAATGCACCCTGGTTAACTAGATTCTCCAGAACCTCCCCACCTATGCTCTCAATCTCTTTGGGATTCTGGTTAAGTTTGCACATAGAATGGAGAGGATTCAGAGGGACTTTCTCTAGACTGGAACTGATAACCACAAGAGATACCACCTGGTAGCCTGGGACTAGGTTTACTTGCCCAAAAGCTAGGGAGGTCTTGAAATCAGGAAAATTTATCACCTCAATCAATCCCTCTTAGCTAAACTCCCTTGGCGCATCTTCCAAGGCATAGGGGTTTGGAGGGACATTTTGGCTGAGAAGTACCTGGGAGGCCTATCTCTCTCCTCCATTTTCCAGGGGGCCAAGCTACCATTGGGTTCTTACATTTGGAAAGGTATTTTGAAGGCCCTTCCCCTTGCCAAATCTAGGGCCAAATGGAAAGCTGGAATGGGAGACAAAATCCTTTTTTGGCAGGACAGCTAGCTTTTTCAGGAACCTCTCAATAACCATCCTTCATTTGGCAGGTGGGCTGATCAAGCAATAGGCAGATATGGTATGTTGGTTAGGAACTACAGAAATGGGAATGATTAGCACAATCTTGTGGAACTTTTGTAGGATCTCGAGCCTTTGATGGCCTCTTTGAATGCTATTAACATCAACCAGATAGGTGACACCTTAGTCTAGGGAGACTCTTCTGGAGGCCATTATACTGTAGCCTTAGGCTATCTTTCCCTTGTGGGAACAGGGGAGAAACCTATTTGGGCCAAGGCCTAGACCCTTGGATTAACGCCCAAAATCAACATTTTCTTTTGGCTCCTCTTGCAAGACAAGATCCTTACCTTGGATAATTTAGCCAAAAGAGGCCAAATTATTCCCAATAGACGCTGCCTTTGTAAAATTGACCTGGAAATGGTTAATCACATTTTCATTCACTGCCCCTTTTCCTCTAGAGTGTGGAGTCTTCTAACTTCCAATATGAACTCCTACTAGTGCTCGCTAGCTAGTATCCAAAAATTTTTCATTCAGTGGAGAAGCAACCACAAAGGCCTGGAATCCCAAATTTTGAGTTCCTGGATTATCCCACACTTTTGCTAGGGAATCTGGAAGGAGCGCAACAACAGGATATTCAGAGATAGAGAAGCTCCTAAGGGTATTATAGCAGAGAAAGTTGATAGCCTCCTAAAAGAGAACTATTCCATAACTAGAGATGGAAACATAAAGGACGGAGGGAAAATTAAGACCACGAAAGAAGACAGGATCAAAAGAAGACAACAGGCTTCTTGGTCCTTTCCAGTCAAAAAATGGCATAAAGCCAATTTCGATGGAGCGGCTAAGGGGAACCCTGGTCCCGCCGGATGTGGTGGAATCATAAGAAACAACTTGGGAGGGGGCATTGCTGCTATCTCCTCCCCTATTGGTCACCAAACTAACCATTTGGCTGAAGCCAATGCAACCAGACTCACTGTTAAGTTGGCCCTGGACTCAGGGATCGAACAATTGTGGCTTTAAGGTGACTCCCTAAATATAATTAATTGTATTTTAGGAGTAACCAAACCATCATGGACCATTGAAAGCATAATTGAGGACCTAAAAATGGACTCGAGCAAATTTAAAAATTACCACGTCAGCCATGTCTACCGTGAAGATAACATGGTTGCTGATTGGTTCGCAAACGTAGTGGTCACATTCAATTCGGTGATGACGTGGGGAAACAATAATCATTTTTCAGTGGCGGCTATTGAGCTCATCCAAAAGGAGCAAATTCAAGGTACCAACTCAAAATATTTTTATGATGATGACACATGCTAAATCATGTTTTAAAAAGGGAATCAATAGGAGTTATGCAGAACCCCCACCGTTTCATAATAACTTGTACGGATTACACGAGCAAAAGAAAGCTAGAGTTAAACCCAAAAACATGCACATTAAAGCTCTTGTCCTTAGCGACTTGTCCATCTTTGAGCTTTGCAATTCTATTCAGGGTTTAGGGTTAGAGTGGCATAAAATCACAATGGTGGGAGAAAGGATTAGAAGAGAGCCATGGGGAGAAACAGAGAGCTGGAAAGAAAAAGGGAAGGTTTGGAAAAAACTCCAGAAGGGCGGCATAACCAGCTTCATGGAGAGGCTCCATGGTTTCGACGCGGGGGTTACCAAGATAATGGTTGAAACCTGGCACAACGGAAAGGTCATAATTGATGGTGTCTCCCACCAAATCACAGAGGGTCTCATTGCAGAGGTGACAGGCTTCTCCCAGGAAGGCATAAGCTTCTTCAGGGATAAGAAGATGTCCGCCAATGTTGTTAATGCTTTCATCAAGAATAACGAGGAGAAAAGAAAACTGGTAAAGATTGACACCTTCTATGACATAGAGTCCATCAAGAAGTTCTGGGGGCTTGTTCTGAGGATCATCATAAAGTATGTCACTTTGGAGCCCAGGTTTGATAGAGTCAGAACCCATCATTTTGTTCTGCTTAATCATTTTAGACATAAAGTGAAAATCTCTTTTCCTTTCTATATTTTTACTTCTATGACTAAGAATATAGAGAGTTACAAAAAATGTCCTGTCAAGAATCCCACCCTTCATGAAGGTCTTCTGCTCCTCATTTTTTAGTTTCTGAAAACCCAAACAAGAGTCAAGTCCATTGGGGCTTCGAGTGGCTCCTCGGAGGACACTGCTAGCTTAGAATCAGGGGAAGTGTGCATTGTGAAATCTGTCAAGGCTGAAACCCCAAAAGCCAAACCCTCTTCCCGCTTCCCTACCAGGAAGAGCCCCAAATTCCCTCCCCCTAACCCCCCTACCCCTCATCCTAAGGAGTCTAGTGAGGAGTCAGATACGAAGTCGGAGGAAGCAGATTCGGTGGCAGAGAAGGAAAGTGAGTTGGAAGATGACAAGGAAAAAGATAATGAAAAGAAGGAGGCAACCCCCTTGGTAACCCAAGATAACCCCAAGAAAAAAAAATTGGACCAAACCCCAACCCATGATCATCTTAGCGATAACACTGATTTGCCCCCCAGCCCCACTGCGCCCACCTCCCCCCTAGAGATCCCCATTTTGCCCCCAGAAGAGATGATAGAAATTATGGTTGAAAAGGGAGGGGAGGCCATCAGGAAAAATAAGAGAAGAGCCTGACGAAATTTCAATATGGATAGTGTTAGTATGGGCATTGTTAGAGAATCGGCTAAAATCCAAGTGTTGGGGGATCTCGACAGTAGCACCCACTATGACGAGCTCCTTGACCCGACTCTTCTGGTTCTCTCTGACAATGCCCGTGAAATGAGTTTCAACTTCCTCAACAATGCAAAGAACAGCCTGATTGACAATTTCCACTCCATTAAGTGGCTCTTTCAGGAAATTGAGACTCTGAAGGACAGGTCTAACTAGACCAACAATAGGGGGGAAGTCAAGGATCATGAGGCCAGAGGCAGTAAAGATCAAGTGGGCAGCCAGGAAAAAGACAGAAGCAAGGACCCCAGTGACAATCAGAAGAACAAAATCACCCGGCTCGAGCAGAAGGTCCAAAGGCTAGATTCCGTCCACCAGGTTGTAACTAAACAAATTGTGGATACCCTCCATACTTTGAATGAAAACATTGTTAATCTGGGGGACTATCTGACCAATGCCAGTCTTGTGGGGAACGTGGAGCAGAGTACAGAGAATGGAAACTGCCGGGAGGATCCTCAGAAAGAGATTGGAATCCAGGAAAGCCAGGGGGACCAGATGCATTCCCCCCCCCCCCCGCCACGACCCAGGAAGAGAAGGCCATCCAGAAGGAAAGCGACGTTGCAAAAATCCTGCAGCCAATGGAGAAGAAGGGACACTAGTCTGCCCGCCAGGCTCTGTTCCTAGCCTTTGTTTTCCTGGCTTCAGGCCTTTTTGTTTCTGGCCTTTTGAGGCTGTTTTTGTTTTTTTTGACTTTTATGCTTTAAGTTGTTTAATGCTATAAAACTTTGGGTTTCAGGATCCCTGTAAAACCTGTTTTCCATATAAAAAACTTTAAAAAAAATTAAAGTCTTACCTTTAATTTTGGAATGTCAAGAATGATTTGTAGTCTTGCACACATATAAATTGCTTTGTCAAAATAATCCATATATGATAAAAAATATTTAATTAGAAATATATTATCATTAAGATTAGGATTTACCCTAATATTAATTTTATATCTATTTAGAGTACCACTAATATGCCTCTTCTCAAAATAGCCCATTCATAATATTTACTATTAAACTACTATTATAAACCTTGGAATAATAATTAAATTTTTAAAAGATATATATGTATATTTTTCTTCAATATATTTAATATTAACCTTCAAATCTTTAAATGCACATGATATTGAAGATATGATATAATTCTCATGGTAGTCCATAAAAGATTTAATAATCTAGGATTTTCTTAAATTGTTATTCAAAGTAAAGAATATTTCAAGGAAAGAATCTTGTATATTTATCTAAAATAAATAATATTCTAAAAAATGTGATAACATCTTGATTTTTATATAAATATCTCAAATTTTACTTTCAAAATGATATCACTGAAAAATGTAAGATTCTCTCCCACTTTTTGAAATTGTGAGTCTGTTATCTAGGATGTCTTAGATTTGAATCTATAGAGTTCATTAAATGATAATAATAATTAATTACAACACATAATGATAATTAATCTTGACTTTTACTTCTTGCTAATAAAATAAGAAACTAAGACATTACTTACCTTTCTCCTTGTCTATTATGAGGCTGGATTTCTTACCTTGCTTAGTGGCGAATTTCACATTCTTGGGACCCTTCCTACATGAACCTCTGTGATGATATACCTACCACAATTTTGAAAGGGTGAACCGAGTGGCTCTATGAGTTGGGAATTTTTCCCTCTATTTCGCAACCCTTCGACAAACAATCCTGTGATTTGACGATACTAGGTTTCAGGGCTTATAATAATACCCACATTCGAGATCTCTCTTTGCGTATTTCATGCCACACTAAATTGATATAAACAAAATATTTTCCACTTATTTATTGTTCCAATTAAGTCCTTTCAAAAAATTGAAAGTTCACCATCAATTTGGAGGGCTCTTCGCTAAATCGCGGGTCCGTTTTCAATCTTCTTCCGATGCAGCGAAACTTAATCAAATTTGTGCAATCTATGTATGCTCATTCCAAAATGATGACATTCGCTGGAGGTACATAATAGAAGGCAGAGATGTATGAGTAAATGGATCAAAACCTATGCTCTAACCTTGTAAGCTAGCCAATGCAAATTTCAATATCTATTATTTCAATAAATCCTTTATAGCAATATTTCATTGCGTATGCCAGTGATCCAAAACAAACGTCTTTACAAACGTTGGATACACACGAGTTTAGTGAGATGAAATAGACATCAAAGAATTACTCACTGAACTTCACGGTAAACTTTAAGAAATTCATCTTCAGGGAAAGATATAAATTAGGCGATAAATTTTTCAATTTTTTAATTTTAAATATTACTTATACTGGTGATTATTTTGGAATCATAATTTTTGAGTAGAAAATATTGGTGAATCTCAATAATAATAGGAAGTTCACAATTGTCATGAAATATTACAAATAAAAATTGAACATGTTTTGTTTCATAGAAATTATAAGGATAATTACATTATATTTTAAATCAATAGTGAAAACTAAATATTGGTAACATATCTCTAAAGTAACTAATAATTATGACGATTATTGGTGAATTGATTTTAATTTGTTCTATAATATATAATATTTAGGTGAATCAAATCTAATCATGTATCGAATATTGTGGCGAACCTTTGAGTTTAAATTTTTTTAATAAAATAAATTATTGACCAATTTTAAATATTTTAGAACTAAATTTAATAAAAATGTAGTGATTTAAGTTACATTAAATCTTAATTTATTAGCCAAATTACTAGCAAAAAATGTCTCAAATTCACAAAATTATGAATATTCACCTCTAAAAAACACGCTACTTGACTTCCTTTTGGATTACTATTAAGACATGATTTCCAAAGTCCAAACCATTAGTTTTGCTTTGCAAAAATGAGGCATGAGGCCCCTAGATAGATTCATATTGTATGGTCTATTATTGACTTCAAGAACATTGCAAGAGTTATCTAAATTTATATCTCCCTTATTGTTTTAGCAAATTTATATTATTCAATACTCAACCATTTTATCATCACATGAAGATGATCATTATTATAGACTCAAAAAGTAAGGAGAGAATTCAAAGAAATATAAATTGTATTAGGCTAAATAGAAATGGCAGAACTATTGATTTGAACTAGGAAGGATTATTAGCCTCCACATATGACCATTTTGATAATTTTTAGTCCACATATGGCAAACTTATGAAATATCTCTTTGAAAAATTATTCAAAGAAATTCCAAGATTTGTATGAAAATATTTGAATATGTATTAATGTAATGAAGATTGATATGACAATACTTTAGTGAAAAGAAAATATGATGTAAAGGTGTGTACCTAGGGTGGCCTTGAACTGGAAATACATACCTTGAGCTTGGTCATCCACCCTTTGACAATTGGCATGAAAGAAAATACCTAATTCAAAATGAACAAATAAACTTGTCTCTTAGTTATGGAAAAAAATTTTAAATTTGAAAAAAAAAAGGTTGCAATAGGTTTATTATTTTTTTTATAAGAAAAACATGTTTTATAGGGATCCTAAAACCCAAAATTTATTACATATCATAGGGCTATAAATGAAACAACAAAAGCCCAAAAATAGTACTATAGCCAACTAAAAGGCTAAAATAAAAGACATGAAAAAAGCCAAGTAATAAAATTATAGAAACCAAAAAACTAAAAGATAGAAAAAGATAGACCTTACTCCTTCGTTTTCCTTTCAAGGTCCTACATTGTTTCTATCGCTTCATAGGTTTTCTAATACTCAGCCATTTGCTCATGTTTCTTTAGGCAAGTCCTATCCAACTAGTTACGTGATATGTGTGTGATGGTTTCATCATCCTTCTTATCTTCATCTCTATCCTTTTCCTCATTATCCTCTAGAAGACCCCTGGCTTTCAGCTTTCCAGCAAGAGTAACAATGTTTTCATTGAGAGAGTTTAGAATGGAGATGATCTAGTTAGCCATGTTATGGTTGCAAGTCTCCAAAATTTTCATCCTTTTTTTGACCAACCTAATAGCATCCCCCTGATCTACGACATTCCCTCCCTCAAATTTCTTCCCTTGGCTTTCCAGTTGTCTCATTCTTTCTTTAACCTCCTCTAGTTCATGAGACATCCATTTAATTGATTTGAAATTATATATCATGCTATTTCTAGCATTATTAATCAAGTTCATTCCCACTTCTTGTGCCTTATAATTTATAGCAACTAATGCTAGAGCAATAAGATCCTCCATCTGGACCTTTCCCTCTTTCTCTTCTAGGATTTGTGGATTCATGGCTTCCCTCACTATCCCCTTCTTTGAAGTTCTAACATTAAAGTTTTTCCATGCTAGATATTTATCTTTTATAACCACCTCACCACTTCCTTCCTCCATTTTTTCCTTTTTGTACTCCTGAGGGGGACTTGGGGAGGATGGGAGCACTAAAATTTCTAGACTAGAATATAGGCCTATCCTCCTCTTTAATCCTCCTCTATTTCTTCTTAGGGTTTTCAACTAGCTCCTCCATCTCTTCATCTTCCTCACCCTTTTTCTCCTTGTCTGTATCCATGTCCTCACCATCTTCATTATATTCCTCTTTCCCCTAATCAACAATTTTGGGTTCAAGCGCCTAGGACTTTTCCTACATGGTGTCTTTGATGAAGTAGGTGTATCCTTATCTTTACCCCTTGCCTTCTTTCTAGACCAGTGCAGAGCTTCATCCTCCTTTGAGCTAATACTCTAAATCTCTTCCTAGTCTGAAGAGAAGTTAGAGCTGCCCATATCCTTAGAGGTAGACCCATCATGAGCTAGGGTTTTACTTCTAGATTGAGCCTTAAAATTCTCATATATAAAAAGTAGTAAACACTCATTCAGAGCCGGGTCAAAAGTCAATTTTTTCTTGTGCCTAGAAATGCTCTTATTCATAGAGGACAACAAATAAAATGGAAAGGAAACCTTAACCCCATAACAAAAATGATTAAGCAAAACAAAGTGATGGGTTCTAACCCTATCGAATCTATTGTCCAGAGATATATACTCAATAATGGCTTTGAGCACATACCTCCAAAGTCTTATAAATGAATCCATCTCATAGTAGGTCTCATTCTTCACCAGTTCCTTATTCTCTTTTGTGTTATTTGCAAAATCCTTACTCACATTTGTAGAAACCTTTTTGTCTCTGTAGAATTTTAAACCCTTGTTTGGAATTTTAGTGACTTGGGCAATAACATCCATAGTAATTTGATAGAAAACCCCATCCACTTTGACCCTACCATCCTTCCATGATTTAACCATAAGATTGGTTATTGCTAGGTCATATCCATGAAGCTTGGCAATATAATTTGCAATTCTACCCTTTTTAAGCTTCTCCCAAACTTTTGTTCTTTGATTCCATTTGTCCACCTTACCTACTAGTTCTTTCCTGCTCCTTTCACCCACCATCTTTATAGCTTCAACATTTACGATTCTCGCAAATGCCTTCCTCTATTTCCCTTTCAGTATCAACTAGATACTCTATATAATATCACTTTGTTTTTCACCGTTTTGTCTTTTGATGTTGAAAAATGGTAAAAGAAATAGACAAACCACAAAGTGTGTCGATTTGACACAATAAATGTCACCTACCTATTCCATCCATATTTACCATTAATGTGGTGGCTTTCACCCATACTAATAATAATTTCAAATAATTAACTTAGGATTATGCCCATACTCCCCTGGATTCTCTCCTGGTCAATTAGGCTTTTAGCATCTATCAAAATATTTCCACCAGTATTCCATATCATCACCATTTCTTTCTTTATTGCTTCATTGGTAAACTGGCAAACCACCAAGTTAGGCTCCTTGTACTCATGACTCACATAAATGCGTTCAAATTTTTCAAGAGCTATATGGATTTCTTTAATTATATTTGCAATTGTCCAAGAAAGATTAATACTCCCTTTAATACATCTGATAATATTATTTGAGTCCCCCTCTAATCATAAATTTTTAACTCCTACATCCAAGGCTAATTTAATAGTGTGAAGAGCAGCACTAGCTTCAATAAAATGATTTGTCTAGATTCTTATGAGGTAAGCAAGAGCATCAACTCCACTACCATGATAGTTTCTAATTATTCCTCCACATCTAGAAAGACCACGGATCCCTTTAGCCGCTCCATCAAAGTTGGCTTTATGCTAACCCTTAGGTGAGATTTTCCACTTCACCTCTTGTCCTTTTGTCCTCCTATCCTCCTATCCTTTTCCTTATTCCTATCTCTATCTTAAATACCTCCTCCCTTTCTTATCTAAAAATTTTCCTTCCTAGTGCTATTGATTTTATCTGCAAGCACGTAAGTAGGAACCTCCTTATCTCTAAAGATTCAATTATTTCTCTCCTTCCACATTCCCTAGAAGAAGTGAGGCAAAGTCTAGGAGCTTATGGCATGAAAATTAGTTCCTTTATACATACTATCCCATTGACAAAAGAATTCCAAAACATTATTTGGCATACACCAGCTAACCCCATATTTCTTTGTGAGCAATTCTCAGACCTGCATGGAGTATGGACAATGAATAATAATATGATTCACCATCTCCAAATGATGCTTATAGAGAATACATCTGTTTAGGATATATTGACCTTTCTTTGCTAGATTATCCAAGATAAGAATTTTATCTTCTAACATCAACCAGAAGAATATGTTAATCTTAGGGGTAAGACCAGGAAACTAGGTGTTAGCCCATGGATTTTTCTCTTTCAAGCTCTAGAGGGAGTTATACCTCAATACCATCGAGTAGAAACCATTAGTATTATCCTCCCATATTAATTCTTCCCTCTTATTATTCAAAATCATTGTATTTAGCATCACCACTATCAACTTGAGATCGTTCAAAATGACAGACAAGTCTCTACATCCCTGGTATGTTCTATAGTCTCTTACTTTCACTCCAATTTTCCTAATGCATGTATTAGCCCACTTATCATAGAGAGGATTGTTAATGAGAGGACACTCAATCAATAAATTATCATGCCTAAAGAGAATGTCTTCATGATTTCCCACTTTCCACTTGGTCTTAGAATTAGCTAGGTCTCTTTTTTAAGAATACCATTCCAAATGACCGAGCCATTCAAAATGTGTTAATCATTAAGAAAAAACCTAAGAGAAGGCCTTCTAATATACTTCTCCACTAAAATATCTCTCCATTCCTCTCACCTTTTGAAAATGTGCCATGTCTTCTTACCTAGAAGAGCCTTATTAAGGTGTCTTGGTTTTCTTATTCCAAGAGTTGCATAGGTCTTAGGTAGGAAAACATTATTACAAGCCATAGGAGGATATATTTTGTAATCTTCAAACCCAAACCAAAGAGAATCTCTCTAGATATTTTCCATTGTATCAACATTTTTAGCTGGAATCCCAAAGACACTTAGAGCATACATAGGGAGATTTTGAAGTGTGGATTTCACTAGAAGACATTTTCTACCTTGACTTAAAGTAGTACCTTTCCAACCAGCCAACTTCTTACTAAAACTATCAAGAATATCATTCTAGAATTGATCTGGCAACTTAGTTCCCAATGGCAAACCAAGATAGTTAGTTGGAAGGTTACTAGTCCCACACCCAACAATCCCTGTAGTCTTCCTTTGTCTTTCAGTAGGAGTGTTAATAAAGAAAACTAAGCTTTTTTCCCAATTAATAAGTTGGCCTGATCCCCCGACACACACATCTAGTAATTTCTTCATCTCTTTAGCCTGCTAAACCAAAGCTTCCCCTACCATGATAGTGTCATCCACAAACTATTGATGAGTAAAAGTAACAAGACCTTAAGAAGGCTTTATACCTCTTAATACCCCATCCTGTCTTTTTCTATTAATCAACCTACCAATAAACTCAACCATAATAATCAACTAGATAGGTAATAGGGGGTCCCCCTATTGTAAGCCTCTCGAAGGTTTAAAAAAATTAGAAGGAGCTCCATTAATTAAAATAGCAAGCAAAGAAGTGGAAATAAGTTGAGAAATGAGTCTACACACCTCATGATCAAAACCAAAAGCCTAGAGAACATAACCCAAGAAATTCCAATCCACTTGATAATAGGCTTTAGATAGATCCAACTTGAGAAGGAGGCCTTCTCTTTTACTCACTTCTAGTGAATGAATAACTTCATGAACTAACATGATAGAATCTAGGATTCGTCTTCCAAGGACAAAACCTATCTATTGCTAGGATATGATCAAAGGAAAAATGTTAAGAATTATGCTTGTCAACATCTTCAAGGCTAGTGGGCCTAAATTGATCCATTGAAACTTCCCCTGGAACTTTAGGAATCATGACCAAAAAAGTAGAATTGAGCTCTTTAAGGAGATTTTGAGCCCCACAAAATTCTTGCACTGCCTTGACAACATCCTCCATGACCACCTCCCAATATACCTAAACAAAGAATGTAGGAAAACCATTTGGCCCTAGGGCTTTATCTATTGGAAGAGAGAACAAAGCTTGTTTAAATTATTGAGACTTAGGAATAGCCCACAACATTTTATTGTGGTGAGCTTAAATTACTTGGGGAAGAGATGAAACAATTTATTTTCATCCACCATAGATAAAAAGGGGTTCCAGGTAAGAAGAGAAGAGAAAAAAGAAATAGCTTCAGCAGTAATATTATTTTCATTTGTCAAAAGAACCTACCCCTTGTTAATCCCTAAAATCCTATTATTTTCTTTATGCTTAAGGGTGGAAAGGTGAAAAAATCTAGTATTTTGATAGCCCTCTTTTAGCCAATTAATGTGAGATCTTTGTCTCCAAATGTTCTCTTCTCTGCTTATAATGTTATGCAGATCAGTAAGAATTAACATCTATATACTCTTGTTCTGATCATTATATCCTTCCTTCTAAATAGTATCCTGAATACTACTAAGCATATCTGACTTTTCCTTTTTTTCCTGAAAAATATGTCCAAAATTTGTCTTATTCCAAACTTTAATATTACATTTAACATTGCTCAATTTTTTAGCAACCCTAAACATAGCATTCCCTTCCACCTCAATATTCTACCAAGAGGAGATTCTATCCAAAAGGTCTAGATGAGATACCCACATCTTTTCAAACTGAAAAGGACAATTTCTACTAGCCTCAAGAGCAGCAATCAAAAGGGAGATGGGGGAATGATCCAACCCAACTCTAGGGAGAAGGGAGAGCTTACAAGAAAAGGAATTCAACCAATATATAGAGATGAGAGCATGGTCTAGATAAACTTGGATACACTCCCTCCCAATTTTCCTATTAGACCAAGTGTAAACCCTCCTACCTCGTGCCCCTAAGAGATCAACATCTAGAAGAGCCAAACTATAAATGAAGTTAGAAAGATCTAGCTTGTATCCAAATCCAGGGCTAGACCTCCTTTCATTAGTAAGGGGAGAATTGAAATCTCCCATTATTATGCCCTTAAATTTAGATTACAATTTTTTAATAATAGAACAAAGCTTTGTCCAATAATCTTTCCTTTCCCTTTTAGTAATAGGGACATACACATTCAAAAGAAACCAAAAATCATTGCTATTCCTATGAAACGCTTTATATAAGAGGATATTCCCTTCATTATACAAAGAAGAGACTATAAAAAATGTATTGTTAAAGAGAGTAAGCAGGCCTCCTGAAGCACCCTTAGAATTGGTTACCTCACCAACCATGGTGTTGCTAAAGGAAATCTTTTCGAAAATTTCCTTCTTCATTTTTTGTTTCCTAGATTAGCATAAAATAAGGTCTTTGGTCTCTAATCATATTCCTAACTACCTCCTATTTATGGGTCTCATTTAGGCCCCTTATATTCTAGGACATAATCTTCATTTCTTTTTTCTAGAGCATTCTAAAATGGTTCTTTGGCTCCAATCTGCCGAATTCCTTCTAGCCTCCTCTTGCATGAATTGGCTTGAACTCTTTTTGCCTGCTAGTTTTTTCTTTACTCCCACATCCACTTTCACCCAACTTCTAGTTTTTTCTGGTGACATGGGGGAACGAACCCTACTATTCTTCTTCTTTTTTCTTTACATCACTCCCCTTATTATTGTCAAGCCATTCCACAATTATTGAAATCTTACTATGGGAAGAAAATCTGACCATGTCCATAAGCCTCTCTTCCAAATTACAAGAAGTAGAATGATCCTTTATAGAAGATGAAGTGACCATTATGTTTTCCTAATAACCTTGTGTTTCCATCACTACCTCCATTTCATCATTCAACCTATTCTCCTCCCCCCTTTTCATTGGAGATGAGATCATAATTTCCTATAGAGGTATCACACATTGAACTATTTCTATCTCCTTTACATTCCCTTTGTCACCCTTTGAAGACTTACTTATCCCCTCATAGATTTGGGGAGCAGCTAACTTTGTAACCATCTATTGCTTTGCTATGATAGCCCCCTCTATGGCCTAAGAAACCTGATCTTCATCCCCTTTACCAAACTTGGGTCCAATCTGATCTGATTCTATGGTCTAAGAAATTTGTATTGCGGAAACTAGTTCTTCAAACTCCTTGCCCACATTTGATCCATTCTATTCTGACTCATACCCTTCTTTTACAAGGATTTCCACCCTCCCTTATTGAATCTTAGGACTATCCTTAATTTCCTTCTTTTTTGATATCTTTTTCTCTTTTCTAGATTTAGAAATTGCTTTTTTCTACTCTTTTCCTCTTTAGTCTTTCGGTACTGATTAGCCTTATGACCTGATTTCAAACAATGGAAACATGCAAAATGAACACTTTCATTAACTAACTTTTGGAAATTCATACCTAGTTTAGAATTAAAGTGCATAATCTTCGGCATATCATCCCCTTCCCAAACTCCAATTCAAATATGAGCATATGTGAGTCTTCTTTTGGATGTTGTTATTGGATCTATGGATAGAAGCTCACCAAAGGAGTTTGCCACTCCTACAAACACATCCTCATTCTAGAACTCCAATGTAAGATCTGGAAGTCTGACCCACACTAGAGCTTGCACAAAAAAGGAATAATTTAATTCTAGCTTCAAAGTCCACTTTTGGAGGACCAATGTCAAGCAACCTATAACCCAGGGTCCTTCACACAAAATGTTTGACATATCCTTGCTACATAAAAATTCAAAAAATAGGAAATCTTTGGGCATCATAGTTATAGTGACCTATTCCTTAAGGTTCCATTTCATCTTCATGAAAGCTTAACCAATATCTATATTTTGCCTTTGCCTAATGAACTTACCCACTAGGGTAGAAGCCATTTTAGTAATTTTATGATCTACCAGCTCATCCAGAATTGCAATCACACATGAACACTTTTCCATCCTAGAGAATACCTTAACCAGTGGGAAAGAAGACTTACCAGTTGGTTTAACACAAAATAGAGAAGGCCATTTTGCATAATGTGCACTAGGTTGACCCACCTTGGAGGTTGGAAAAGATCTATCTAGATCCTTGCCAAGGATAAGTGGGTCCCCATCTCCATTCTCTATCATCTCCAATCTTAGAGTTTCCCTAACAAACTCCATCACCTCCCTGCAATCCATGCCCTAGGCCATGTTTTCGATCCTACCCTACCAGAAGAATCTTGCCTAGGATAGGTTTCAAATTTTGACAAGCCACATTTTCTTATCCTCTGCCCCTATCATTCCCACTCACCATTTCTTTCCTGCAATAGGTTTATTGTTGCCTTGATTCATGTTACTTTTATTATTACGAACTTCATTGACTTTATAAGAGTGAAAGTTTTATCGAGTCCTTTATTTAATTTTTTTCCACTACTCCATTACTAACCAATTCTTTTTTCCTTGTTCTTCCACCAAAACATAGGTTTTTCATTGTTTTTGTTAGTGTTATTTTTTTATTTATTGACATTTTGATTGTTGTTATTGGATTTATTAGCTGACAAACCTTTGTTGTCCTAATATAATTTTAGTTCCCCTTTCTTAACCACAACTAAATCAATCTAAATTCAATTTTCAATAACTTTATCAAATGTGGGAGGACATTGAAATTACAAATGATACTTCATCGAGCCACATTGAGATTATTTATAAAGATATGCATATTTTCCTTTCTAGGTACAGTCCTAGGATATATTGTAAGAACCCATCTCCAACATTGAAGGAAAGCTAATAAATCCTCTCCATTCTTATTTTCGGTCTTCCAAATATCTAACATTTTTATTTCATGTACTGTATTGTAGGATTACTCTATCAGAAATTTAGAAGAGAGCTCTTTAAAAGTTTGGATCTTGGAGTAAGGTTTGAAAAAAACTTCATGGATTGTCCTCCTATTATTTTTAGAAATAGTCTCATTGAATAGATAGGCTCATACATAAGTTTCATCGTTGATGTACAAAATTCCCTCAAAATCTTGAGGGCATGATACTTCCATGCATTTGTCATATTTGGGGAAAGTAAGATGTAGGATGAAAGGAACCATCAATAAAGGCTTAAGAAAGGACAAGCGACCTCTATTGAAAATGATTTTGGTGTAACTTCCTTTTTCATGTTATCAAGTTGTGCTTAGAATAACTTTAAACTTTGAGTTATCATTAATAGAGAGTTACTATCTTTCTCACTTTTATTAAGTTTAGAAATATTATAGGCTTGAGGAAGTTTAACTCCTTTTTGAGCTAGTTCTCCAAAGTACTTTTCCCTTATCACTTTCTAATAGTTTTCCATGAGCGTTATGAAAAGAGGATCTTTAGCTCATTTATTTGATCTTCAGTTACTTTCTTGTCTTGATTGTGATTTTGTTTTTGACGTGAATCTCTCTTATTACTTTTAAGGTTTCCTTATTTATCCTCATTGTTATTATTGCAAATTTTTCCTTGATTATTATTTTCAATGTTAAATTTGTTTACATCATGATAGATGGTATCTCTAAAACTTCCACTATACAAACCCTTGTTAGATCATTTTTGGTCTTCACTTATTTTAGTTTATTCTCTTCACCAAAGGGTTGATATGATGATAAAAATAGGAGATTTATCGTTGTATGGTATCATTTGTTTAATTAAAATTTTGTCCTCTTGTAATGAAAATTTGAGATAATAAAAACTTATAAAAGTGGGCATTAAAAAGGATTTGAATTTTCAATTCAATTTTAGTGTGAAAAGGTATACCACAAATTTGAAATTTTTGAATCTAGGTATTTTTAGGTTTATTCTCAATAGGAATAGAAAGTACTCATAAAAGGGTGTTCAAATGAAAAATTAAATTTTGTAGAAAGTCTGTGTAGATACTCTTTTTTTAAAGACCTAGTTTATAGGTGTGTTTTTTATACTAATATACATTATAGGAATGGGTGTAGGTCTTGGTTGAGCTTGTATATTCAAAAAAATAGAATTCAGAGGCATTGTTTGAGTTAACATGCACCAAAAGATGCTTGAAAAATATTGAAAAAATCATAGTATATACTACAAAATGTGTCATAGAGTCCACTTCACCAGTTTATGGGATATTATTATTTAAATTTGAGGATTTTTGTCAAATATTTAATGTCCAATGGATGATTTTACAAGAAGTTACGAGTGTCCAAACTTGGAAAACACAAGAATACATACTTATAACCATTTATCCTCATTCTAATAATTTACTTCTTGTTCTACACATATGTATTGCTCACAAAAAAATACTTTAAGCACCTACCTATGTCAAAGTTAGTTCGTAACATAGATTTAAAAGGTAGGTAACTACTTTAACAAGGATTTACTCAAATGATCCATTCAAAGAGATATTTTACATCTCAACTAAGAGAGATAACCACCACTTGCAAATAAGGCATGAAACAATCCAATTAAGTACTACTATATGAAGTACTATTACAATTTTTACTTTTCTTACACCCCATAAATAATGCAAGTATTTATTTTTAGAGTGAGTTGGATGAACCAAGGAAAACTTGGTTTTGTTTCTCACTCAAGAAATATCCCTCATATGGATATATTAAAGAACTTGGGAGAGGTTATGATTCTTCGAATATAATTACCTAGCATGTTTATTTAACACATTAAATATAGAGAAAAGAAAGTCTAGGAGTTTGATAATTCAAAATGAATGAGAGTATATCCCTATTGTCTTTCAATTCCAAGCATAATAGAAAATGTTTTTCATTTACAAGCCTCTAATCTAGTGGAAATATGTCATGTTTAGAGATTTTATCATATAATAAAGATGAGATAATATCCCTAATATAATCTTGCATAAGAAAATAGGCTCCTTTTAAGTCTTTGGTTCATTCATAAGCTCTCCATCCTCTAAAATATAACATGTTTGGAAATTTGATCATCCAAATGAGGATGGGAGCATCACCCAAAAGAGGATGAGAGAACATCCCTAATGTCTTTTGCAAGATTAAAAATTACTTTTTATAATTTAGGTATCTATATAAAATGAAATACCAAAAGCTAAGAAAAGTACAAAGACTTGAGGCTTACCTTGTTCGATGCTAGCTTAGAGGCTAGGCAGTTTTATGAAGATTTTGCAAATTTATTTCACTCACCCATCCAAGTTCCAACTTATAAAAATCTTTTTGAACCTTGTTAGTCCAAAACACTTACATGAAGGTTTAAGAAATCCAATATTCAATGGGCATATATTCTTAGTGTCAAAACTTCAACTCTCAAGGAGTAAAAATCCAATTAAGTGATGGATATTTAGCCTTGTGTGTTGCTACAAATTTAAGATAGAGAGAATGTGTCATAGCTTCTTATCCTAGATTCCATACCAAAGTAGCATCCTACAATTTTTTTTTCATACCTTTCTATTTTCTTCCTTTTCTTCTTCTTGTATTGTCTAGGAAACCTTAAACTAGGATTTTGCTCCTTTTCATGCTATGCCATCTACAAAAAAGATTGTATTTATAATCTAATCTTAAATATTTATAATATTTGATTCCACTAGTAATAGGTGCTAAAATATTTTCAAAAAGAATTATAAAGTTCTCTATAGGAACTACATGATTCTTTATAGGATTTAAAAAAACTATCACAAGTCCTAGAAGACAAGGATTTAGGCAATAAATAAATCAAAACATGCATAGAAATCTCTCAAAATTCATAAAAGAAAAAATAAATGTTTTCCTTAGAGGAATCATGCCCCATGATGGGTATCATTTTTTATAAAGTTTAATATGTATTCAAACAACATAACATTAAACTCAACAATTTGATCAAAATAGATTGAAAACAAGATTACACTATCAAATTGAGATCCTAAAACCATCATATCTCTTCCTCAAAAAGAAGCTATAATTTCTCCAAAATCTAAAGAAACCCTAGTGATAATCCTAGAATGATAAATTCATGATTAACAATAAAAGATCAACAATTCTAGTATATATTGCACAAATTTAACTAAAATACTCAATTAAAAGCTATAAATTCTAATTGCCTATAGTGTGGATGCATTCCAATAGAATCAATAAATTTCTCTATATTTTCGTAGGATTCATATATTTTCTCAAGGTCTTGTGGTAGAGTTGGGATGAGTTATATCAACCAACTTTGAATAATTTCATTTAAATGGTTTCAAATAGGGGCAAATGCGACAAAATGAGTGATTAGGATTTAAAAGGCTAAGTGAATAGTTGAGACTGAAAGCCTTAGTGATTCATGTGAGTCCCTTTCCTCAATTCTTACTGGTTCATTTAATTCTTTCCATGTGGCGAGCGAGAGAATTTATGAAATGGTTTTAATTTATTTAATTAGTTTAGTTTAGAAACTCAACCCCTTGAATGAGTTAGAACTAGGATTAAATATTTAAGTGAATTATGTAATTAACTAAAACCTAGTTTTATAATTACTTGATTATTTTGATTTATTTTAATCCACTTTAGATTTGATAAATAATTAGAACAAACTTTTTACTTACAATGGTCAATTTAATTTTATTTGGTCACCTTGATTTATGCTTGACAATTTTAGGATGTGCACATTTGTCTTGGAACTTTCTTGTTTAGCATAAATGCATGGATGATTTCATTTGTTGAATGTTTCATTTGATCCTTTATGTTTGATTACTAATTACTTGATAGAAAGGTAAAAATTTTGTTTGATCTTCTCATTGCTGATTCACTTCCCCTCTTAGTAATCTAATAACTTAGTACGAACAAATGAAATTTACAAATTAAATATCCTAAGATTCGTTAAAACATTCACCAAAAACTATTATAAATTAAATTATGTCTACATAATAGTTAAGAATTTTAAGGATTTTAAATTTGACATTGTGAATATGTATATATATTAACAAAATCTATAGGAATTTTAGTATTAATACTTGATGTAAACATAATTTGTAAAAAAAATAAGAGACCAAACAAAAACTAACCAAATTAAAAAATGACACATGCATATATACTTTGATAAAACCTTTTTAAAAAACATGAATGTCCAAAAAATTGAACAAATATAAATCATTCAACAAAAATAAACTTGTCACCACATAATACCAAGTAATTTTGCCACATGGAATCAACATCAATTTCCTTTAGTGTGAGATTTTTTTATTTTTTTAATAATAATATGAGATTTTAATTCTATCATCACCTTTTAAGAAGGAGTAGAAGGTGGTGAATGAATTATTATAGAGGATTAGTTAGTCACTCAATGGTGTTTTGTGATAATATTATAGTAGATAGGAGGATAACCACTAATGACCTAGAGATGAGAGTGCTCAACTAGGCATATGAGTGGTTGGTCATAAATGTCTATAATTATATAACTTGAACATGGACATAAAATAAAGTTTTATTTGAGTCTAATCTTAGTGGAAGACTTTAGGTCTCAACATTTTTTTTTATTTCACATGGATATAAGAGGGCTTGATTTCCTTTTTATTTACTATCTCATTTATAGAATTTGAGCATAATATTATGTGATAGATTTTTAATCTAATTTTATTTGATGTGGTTCACATGAAATCTATACATAAATCTTAGAGACATCAATTGTAGATTAAGTGGTTAAAAGTGATGATGGTAAAGACAAAGTAACCAACTTAGTTGATAATATATCTTTCCTAAAGGAAACCTTACAACTCCACTCTTAACTTCATCTTATAGTGGATAGTTAGTCTTGTATATTTGAAGAAAATATAACTACATAAGATTTGTAGAAGATACTGATATTTATATTAGAAATGAATGTATAATTTAAAATCTATGGAATCATATGAAACCTAAAGCTAAATATTAAAGACAAAGATATGTCAATTAATCAACATACATATCCTTGTAAGTTTTACTCATTATTTAAGATAATCTTGTCCTCCATTATTTAAATTATTTTCTTGTATTACGTATATTGGTAGAGGATATTATTGTTCACCCAAATTTTATTTGTTTATATTAAGTCCTCATTTGAATATTATAACTATTTTCTCATATGATATTTATGATAAATAGTATCAATTTCCATTAAGAAAGTTAACTTACACTATATGAAAAAATAGGAGGATATGGGATTACTGCTCAAGAAATGTGTTGTGTGAGAATTATAAAAAGACACTTAAATAGAAACATGGGCTAAGATCAAAGAGAAAACATAGCATAAAATTTTCTAAGTGGTTAGAGAAATGGCTAAGCGAGGTGGAGGAGGATCTTGATCATTCTTGGGACCAAAGACACTGGCGGTTTAGGGTAGCATTTAGGATAAATATCCCTTTCCAATCATAGCCTCCTTTGTGTCTTTGTCATAGTACCATGAGGGAGAAATTTCTAGTGCCAAATATGGCCAACCAATGCCATTTCTAGAATTTGGATAATTGGATAGGTGCACCATCATTTTCTAAAATCTACACTACCACTGCATTGGTGGTGGGAATCCTAACACTATAGGGATTCAGAGTGGTGCACCTAAGGAACTTTGCCTCCATTCACAACCATAGGGTTAAGCATGGACATGGGACCAAAAGGATTTGGAGGCACCTTGGCAACTGTGCATGAAATATTTTTCCAATACTCTAAAAGTTCTTGCAAGTATGTTGCCTCTAGCACAAGCTTGGTGGATTGTACTTTGTTTATATAATTAAGTCATTTTAGCTTGGTTATTCTCACCTAGGTACTAGTTACACTTTACTCCATCTTACTTAAGGAATTACATAGGAGTGGTTGACATGTTTCCACTTTATGGGGATTTATTATGCTATTATTTTATCATATCTATTTATAGTGGATGGGCTTTTCTACCTTAGATGGGTAATCTACCTATGGTGGTCTTATCGCTTAATCTGCCCCCATCGTAATTGGATATATTGCACAACCTTTTACACATTTGAGGTGGGTGATAAGTTGCCCTTTTATTATCATAAAATGAGACAACAATACTTGTCAGTGTCTCATTCACTCCTTTATGCTTATAAGTTATCCATTCCATTCCAATCCAACTATGCTATTATATGGTTGGAGAGATTACAGCATACTCTTATCATATCATTTCTTTCTTATTATCTTTCTTTCCACTGCCTCTAGATCTTGGGTGGCTACATTTGTAGCCAAATTATAGACACTTGAATTTGGAGCATCACATTATTATATCTACATTCTAAAGAAAAAGATGAACATTAACATCAATTGAGTTATAATAAGATTAAACAATGTTTCTATCTTTTCATGATGTGGAGAGGACTTCCACCATGAAAGCATTTTAAATAGTGGTATATTTAAAGGGGAATCAGGGCCAATCCCTTAGAATAAACATATGCCAAGAAAATGTTTCAAGTTGAAAATGACCAAAACAAAATCATGAATCCAATTCTACAAGGGTTGGACATTCAGATAACATGAAGAGACATATGAAAGTTTGTGGTTACCCACATAAAGGGTCATGTGGATTCAAAAGACCCAACCATGTCTTGGGTGAGATGCCAACAACAAGCCTTGGAAAAGAATACACAAAGTAAAATGAGCCAACTAGGGCTTAACAACGGAAGACCACATAGTTTGGGACATGATGCTAGACTGAAAGTATCATGAGAGGCTCAAGGTTGGCACCATAGGTAAATGAGGAATAAGACACGAAAGTTGAAGCTTGGGTGTTTATCTTCGAAAGGACGTATAGGGAAACGAAAACCAATCTTTCTACCATGGCTTGACTATATAGGTGGCACCTTGTATAGCCCATACAGAGGTCGAATAGACACAACCAAATTAAACATCTAACAATCTGATTGGCTAAGATGAAACTGGTCTAACATATCTTCCCAAGAGAAGATTCAAGGTAGCTCTAGAAAGGACATCACATAGCTACAAGCACCACACTCATGAAGTAAAAAATGATTATTTTATAAGTTTAATTTTTATATAGAAGCAATATAAGAATGTAAGAGATTTATTTCATTATTTTTGCTAAATTTGTAGCATTGTTATTTATCTGCGCTCACGTTTCATTTTGATCTTGAAATAAAAAACATATACATCAATTTTGTACAGAGTTTGCATACGTGTTCCATACCAATTAAATGATAGTCTGACTATGCGTTCTGGGGATGTATCCAAAGCTTTTGCAGATATCAGGCGAACCCTAACTACAAGAGATCTAAAGACTAGGCAGGTGGAGGAGTAATGCAGAAATACGGTAATTTGCTACAAAGCATAACCATGGACTAACCAGAATGTTGTGGTCGGTTTTTACAATCTTTCATTTGCTCTAGGTGAATTGTCTGATGAAATCCAAAGGTAAGAAACAAAAAAATCGGTTTCAACCCGCCTTAGGAGGTCACAACGACAATGACTACGATGATTAACTCTTGTGAGGAAAAAGGAAAACTTATCATCCACAATTCCAGTGATGAAAGTGGAATACTGCGGAAGCTTCCTGCTTCGTTAATTTGTATCGTCTTCTCTCAACTTGGAACATATCTCGAAGCTGCAAATTATACTCCGGGTCAATTCGCTCGCGAATCCCGCAAATTTCGAAAGTCAATTCATTGAATAGAATTGGGTGTTTGACGAATTCAAAATGTTCTTTGCTATATTAATTACCAAGTGCATTTTCATTAGCATCACAATGAACCGCTCAAGCTGTAATTTCCACAACAATGGGAAAGATTCATTGTGTATCTCTTATTAGTCCCTGCCTTATAGGCAGGAGACTCTAGTTTTCGCCCATCTCATTCTATTAGTATTTTTTTTGAAAGATGTAAGAACATTAATGAATGTTAATGTTTAGTCTAAAAATAGAAATTTTAATATTTTAATACTTTTTTTAATTGGTCATAATAAATTTTGCTAGTCGTTTTAAAGAATTTAATAAAAAGAAAAATGGATTAATATTATTGTTTAGCCATTGCTAAAAATTTGGCATTGAAAATTGATTATTATTAATGTTATCCATCTATTAAAAGTAAAGTGATTTAAATGGAAGAAGCCACGTTCATTTAACTAAAATCTAGTCTTAAATGATTCATAGTGCGAGTGATACTTAGGTGATCTCCTTATTAAATTGTATTCTTAAATGCATTTGGTTTTCTAACACCAAACTTTCTTCAGAAATACTTCACCAATCTCCTGATTAAGCTGTGATCTTAAATGAATTTCGTTTTGGGTGTAGCATATGTTTACTGGTGCATCATGCATCGTGCCTCTTGCAATCTCTTAGTTTTTACCTTTCAAAAATCTTTAAATACCTTTGTTCTTTCATTGTTGCTATGTAACATTTCATTTTCTATTGTGGTATCCATTACTTGTTTTTGGTTTTGTAGGTAATCATATTGTCAGACATTGTTTGTATGTAACATTTTGGCTTCAAATATTATGGGTTGTTTTGTAGTGCATTCAGAAACATTGGTTCTTTGAATTCTTGGCTCTCGACTGCTGCATTTAGAAACATTGCCTGTTTTAATTCTTGGCTCTTAGTTGCTGCATTTAGAAACACTACTTTTCTAGATCTATGCAACGATACCAGGTATGAGAGATTAATGGTTTTGCATTTTTGTACATTTCTAGCTGAAGCGCTAAACTCTGCATTTCTATTTTGGGATGAGTGACTATTTTTCCTGTGAATAATTGCTCATCTATTCCATTTTTGGGTCTTACAGTGTAGAGGATTTTTACCAGAAAAAGACCAATTCTACAAATGAATTTCTAAATTTGAAACCTAGGTTTTTCTCTTTCCAAATTTCTTGCATTTGTCATTGTTCCAATTAGAAGGGCTTTAGTATATAGGGGGCTTGCCTTCAGATATTTTTATTTTTATCTGCTCCTGTGATAAGGGTTTCTATGATGTTGTCCAATTAAGTTTTAAAAAAAAAATCACCAAATTCTGATGCATATATGGGTTTGAATTAGTCTCTGTCTTGGGAGTAGGAGAAAACATTAAGTCTCATAAAATTAATAGTGCACCAAACTTCTTTTGGGCTTAACAAAATTAATCTGGAAAAGTCATATATTTTTGTCTTTGTTTTCTAGGGGTTTCTAACATTTATCAGTGTTGTGTTCTTCTCGCCATTCCAATTTCTTCTCTCTAAACTATTTTAAAAATTTATTTGTTTAAAAAAAAATGTAAAGTCCAAATTAGAAGCATTTTCCTTTTTTCCATTGATGCATGGCTCTCTCTCTTTCCATTGTATTGTATATCAGTGAAATTTGATACATAGTTAAGTTCAAGTGCATGCCCTTTATGTTGGCTTATTTTACTATCTACAATTAATAAGTGAAATTTGCCCAGAATTTTTAAATGACAAAGTAGATAGATCTGTTGGAATGGCTTTATAAGACTTCATGCAATTACTAGTCATGACTATGAAACCCGAAATCTATGGGCTTTGACAGCTTTCATCCTACTTGTGCCTCTATGGAAACTATGATACGAGTAGGTTTTTAGGATGGCATACATTAAGATGCATTATGATAATTTATTTTTGTTTTGGGAAGAATCATAATACATTTTTAGACCCAAAATTGTAAATTTATAATAAACATTAGTAAATATCAATGATTCTAATATGTCAGAATTTGTATAATGGTATATAATTGGTATGGGAACTCTTGTAGCCAGTGTTGGCTCTGTTCAACTAAATATCAGTAATTCTAGTATATCTCAATTTGTATAATGATTTGTGAGTTAGAATTCAAAAACTTCCAATAGTTTTATCCTCAGTGCATTGATTGCAGCTAACATATAATGATATTATTATGGATAATCTGATTGAAATGAATTTTCTTTAGTTGTTTTTGGATGTGACTTAACTTTTTAAAGTTAAGTTTTTGAGTACAATCAATGGATTTTGTGGAATGTGTATGGATGGATACATGATAACTGTTCACAAATTCACTCAAAATTATGTAATAGTACTTAAGTGTCTCATACAACTTTTGTTTGCCCAAGGTGTCAAATATTTTGCTCAAAATGAGCCCTGGCAGGTCTAGTCCAAGTGGAAAGATCAATCATTCATGAATTCATGTGCCACAATGAAGATTATTTTGCTTCAAGTTCTTGTTATGTCTGCTTCTATTTGTGACCAAAAATGCATTCACCAATTTCAATTCTTTTATTTTCGATTGCATTAATGAATTTATGATTGCTCTATTTCAATTTCCAGTATCAGACAAGTATTGTCGAGAGTGATCTGCTAGAGATATAAAGGAAGGTGTCACAAGAGCTTGTTGATGTGTGTTTTATGACTCACCAAACAATAGAACAAAATACTGAAATATCCTATCCTCTCTTGAATAAAGTCTTGTGTATGCTAAGATTGCTAGAAGATCATACAATGACTTCAAGGTTCCTTTAATGTCAAGTCTTGACTATGGATAATATCAATGGTTGATGTGATTTTTTGATGATCACAAGGGGCCTTACGTGTTTATTTATATTCATTTCAAGCCATACTAGATGTGGGAGCTATCTTAAGGTTTTGTAGTGAAGTGCTTTTTTTTTTTGGATTTTTCACAGAATATGCAGAAATTCAACAAGATAAGGTTCAGGAATTCTATTCTAATCCTAAGGGTAGTGATAACAACAAATAGTACTATAGTGGACAAATTCCTCAATTTATCAAATTTCGCTTCGCCAAGTTATACTACAAGTATGTGTGAACCGATTCAATCTTGAAGGGTTATGCCAAAGATTTTCATACCACTACATACACCATCATAAAGAATAATGTATACGAATGATAGAAGTTAAGCATATGCATGAAAGGAGTTCAAGCTAACTTTGCACAATGACTTAGAATCACTAAAACATCAAAAGTATGAACCAAAGGAATTCATCAATACACCATCATATTCTTTAATGTAATCACCACACATTAAGTAGGCTAAACTTAATCTAATTGAAGAAATTTAGGAGAACAAGCAAGCACTAAGACAAGTCAAGTATTCACCAAACGCCAATGAAAAATTTATTATCTCAGCAGCTCATAGCAACAATCTCATAAAAATATCCCTTTGCAAATGAGAAATGAGGCCTTTATATAGGTCCTCGATTACAATGGGTAGCCCGAATGATCACAATAATCGATGGCCAAGATCATGCCACATCAGCCCTAATTAGGGTTCGAGCAATGGAAAGGAATCTACATTAATGCCACAAGGAATCCACTACCATAGTGGGTAATAAATGTCCACTATGCATACTCGTTTAAGGAGTGGGGTGTAATAAATGATCCCTATGCACACCCACTATGCATTTAATGCATCTATCCTTGATTTCTTCACCTGAAAGATCAAAATTTATCTAACATTGTTTCCAACTTCTCTGTACTGATGCTTGGTGTAGATTCTTGCTTGAATTCTAGAACTGCAATTGCTCTTTTTGCTTTTCCTAAGCTTTCATCCCAATCTGGTAGTAAGTCTTTAGAAGTGTGCATTGTATTTGAGAAGATGGAGAAGTTCTCAAAATCATCTCTTCTATATACATTTAGCTGAAAGAATTCCTCTAACTTGACTTTCAGATTATCAGTTGTCATTTCTTCTTCCCCCAATCTTTGTGATAACAAGGATGCAACTGCATTTGATATTCCTTGCTTGATGTTATCAACAATTTTTTTCCACCGACTGGATTCCCTAGTAAAGCTCTCAAACATTTCCTTAGCCATGATCATTGCACTGTACCATCGAATAAAATCATAGACATCCCCCTCGCTGATAACTTGACCATTAATTATTTCTTGCTTTGGGGTATCCATCAGATTCTGAATGTCGGCAATCACCTCTTCTTGGTAAATATGCTCATCCACCCATGATTCCTCCATGCAATGGATCCTAGAGATTGCAGCCAATGCCCTATTGTGCGCTTGCACTAACTCTTCTGCATGTTTGAAGGCTACCTCCTGAATTCCTTCAATCCAAATCTTTGCACCCTAAGCAATCCGCTTGATTCTATCAATATCACCTACCACGTCACTGAAAACACTTGTTGGAGAGACAAATGATGGACCTTCCTCTCTTACTAGATGAGGCAAGTTATTGATGTACTGACATAAGACCCGAATTTCTCTTTTCTGCTTTTCATACCCTTCTTCTACTCTCTTCAGCCTATCCTTCAAAGCCTGTGTGGAGTCATCAAATTCTTCCAATATTTTCTTTCGGGAGGCTCGACCAAGATTTACTTCTATAACATGATATTTATCTAGAGCAATCTAATTTTTCCCTTTTTCAACTATGGGAGTTGTAATCTACAAGATTTTGGATCCTGATTCTCCTTTGATGAATTTAGTATATGTTTTTGCTTTCCCTTGTTCTTCTGATCGGTTCGATTGGTCCAAAATTTTCTGTAATTCAATTGCTAGATAACCTCCCTTTGTTGACGTAATTGAATTCATTGCCTCAACCATTCTAGAATGGTTATGCTTTGGTCCCCCAGAATTACCAATTTTTCTTTCCTTTGGACTGCTTGAATGTCAATATCCTCTTCACCTCCTGGACTATCCATTGTAACCTCAGGAACTACAGCTTCGGCACTTGGAAGATGTATTGCTACTCCTAGAGTTTCTTCCTCTAGTTGAACATCTTCATCATTAATCATTTCTTGCTCTAAGATCATAGTGAGACTTCCCTCTGTAGCCATATCTTGATCTCTCCCTCTTTCTTGCATGGAATTTTCATAAGCATTTATACTCAACCTATCATGAATTGGCCTATCCAAATTCTCTTCTTGCTCAAATATCCTTATACTTGTCCCTACATCCTACCTTTCAAAAGTTTCTATCTCTTGGATACTTGGAGTTCAACTCAGAGAAGAGGGAGCATCTCCATTTTTCTGCTTCTTATTTTGAGATTCCTAGATAACTTCCTCAATCCTAGGGAATTTTTCTTAAGGTACCTCCTTTTCTTTCTTGGCTCCTACATCTTCGGATGGAGTTCCTCTTTCCTCAATAGTCCCTTCAGATATTTGTCCTAATCTTTCATCCCTAAGTGGTCTATGGCCAAGCAACCTATATGTGAATCCATTAGCTGGTGCAACTAATTTTTCAAGCTTATGCTTGATCCACCACTTTGTAAAATCTAAGACTAGTTTTGAAAGGGCTTCGAGATCTATAATTTATTTCTTCTTCCAATCAAATGGTTGAGCTATCATTTTTGGATTGAATCATTTTCACATCACATTTGGGTCCTCCTCCATTTGATCAAGAACCTTGAATATGTTGCATGTTCTAATAATGTTCAATGGTAGTCTTGAATGCAACCTTTTTCTAATCTTGTTCTTGTCTGCTGCATTTGCCCAAAAGTCTTCAAGGTGAACTTTGTGTTGGTACTTTGATCCTCCTGCCGATGAGATCTTGTTGTAAGGATCAAAATCATTCCTCTTTGGATAAAGCAGAAGGTGGAAGAAGTGGAGCTCATCTGATGATTTCTCTGCAGCTTTTAGACATGGGCATATCTTAGTTTTCCCTTCTCCTATGGAAATTGGAAACTACAATCCCAACTTCTTCTTCCCTTTCTGAATCTTGTCATAGGCAGTAAGTTGTCGAGTAAGCTCAAACAAGACCATCTTATCCATTGGATACCTGGGAAGTTTGTATGGCTCTGTGGAGAATCCTTGAACTCGGATATATGAAAAGGTAGGAAACTGAATGAACCCGGTGCCATATTCCTTAACCAACTTGATTGCACCCATTGACATTCTTATATGTGGCCTCTTTTGTAATGTTCTTACTATGCGCATGGTAAATATATCATTAACTCTCATGTAATCATCCTTTGAATACAAATGCAACTGCAGGTAACATTCATGGACTTTGAGGTGTTGGCTTCTGCTTCCAATTGGTCCTTTGCATCGTAGGCCATCATAATTTGTCCTCCATGCTAGCATTTAGATGACATAGGAGCTCATGTAAAATCTCCTTGTATGCTCTAGATTCATCAACTGCTCATTTAAGTTATCACTTATGAGCCCAGGCCAATCTATTTTGTCACCTTCCTCCATTACCTGCTCAAAAAAATACCACATCCAAGATTCAAACCTATAAGAATAAGGCATGCCAAATATGCGACTCAACATCATGACCATATCACTATATTCCCTCTGCAAGTCGAGCCATACTATTTATTTAGGAATCTTGGAATGATGCAGTCTATTCTTTTTCAACCATCTTTTGTTGATTATTTCTTCACAAAAAATGAATCCAAATGTATAGATTCTCAGTGCTTGGTCTTGTGTTTTTGTGACCATCCTTGGATTTGAAGGAATTCCAAATTCTTTAGAAATGGATGCCAGAGAAAAATCTACGAGAATATTTCATTCAAAATCCTGGATGATTCTATCTCTAGGACTGTAGTGCTTGGTACATTCCACGATTAACTCTGGATGCTGAAAAGAAGGAGGGAAACTAGCTATAGCAAAAATTCCACTTCTCACAATTTTTTAGCCACATGTGTTGGGTGATAGTCATTATATCCGAGCATTCTCCAGTTAAAATCATTCAAATCAAGGTCACCAAGACTTGTATCTCCAATTTCTGCCCACTTTGACACAATTTTGGATTCAGAATAGAATCCAATCCTTTCATTCTTTATCAGTTGTCCTCACATTTCTCCTGTTCCCCTGGGCTCTTCCATTTTCCTTTCTGCAAAGAAAAATTCCTTTCTGATAGGATTCAAAATCTTCTATCGTGAATTCCCTAAAAGCTCCTCAACAATTTCAGAAGATTTCCCAAAAAATCTGCTTCCTTGAACTCCTCGAATCTTACTCCTATTCTCAATTTGCTCTTCAAATTTCTATGTGAGCCTGAATGAATAAGAGGGTATCTTATATAAATTATCCTTCAAAAAGATGCCTTTAAAGCTACAGACTAAAATTAGGCAGTTGCTTTACTTAACCATCAAGGTTTCCATTTTTTTTGCCACTTGTCTCTTTTTTTGCTATTTGATTCAAAAAGTTTCTATTTTTGATGCTCTTAGCTTCATGATAAAGCTAAGTATTCTTCTATTTTGTTTTTTTTTCTAGTTTTATTAATTAAATATAAATTTAAAAAATCAATATTTAATTAACTTCCATTTTTAAATGAAAAAAATCAAATTTATTTGCAACTTTCTCTAATCTCATTCTTTTAATTTTTTGGATTATTATTAAGAAAAAAATCAAATTAAATATTAGTAAACTAATATTTAATTTTTTAATGCAAATCCAAAAAATACCTTTTTTGAAGGAATGTTTCTTTCTTCGCTTTTCTCTTAACCCAATTTTTCACTTCTCAAGGAATTTCCCTTTCTTCCTCTAAATTTTGGATTTTTTCACAAAACTTTCAATTTTCCCACTTTTCACGATTTTTATGACAAATTTTGTGCTTCAATCAATTTACAGGAGCAGGCTTTTTGCAAATGAAGGAGTTTGTCTTTTTTCAAAATATTCCTTACTCCCTTAAAACTTACGCTCCACACTTTTATGGAAAGCGGAATTTTGATGGAGTGAAGGAATTTGTCTTTTCCATGACTTCTTCAAACTTGCGCTCCACACTTTTTGGGATCGGTCTTTTTCTAGAATGAAGGATATGCAATTTTAAAATTGCTGGAGATTTCATTAGTTGACCATTCCCTTGGTTCCGCTGACCTACACTCAATGATTTTTGGGAATCCTGAATCCCAAAATAGAGTAATCATGTGTACAAGGATCAAGTTTTTCAGTAGAAACCATGTACACCGATCCCATTCCTGCAACTTTGTATAGTGTTTTGAAGAATACAAAGTACGACAGCATCTCTGTTATCACGTATCGTGCTGAAGAGTCAAGATATTAGATGAGTCAAAGAAACCCATGGCACAGAACCCAAATTCGATGAAGACCATCACTACAAATGTCAATAAGCACCTTCAAAATTGTAATGTCCCCATTTTAGCAGTTGACCAAGTGTGTGTGCGTTAGCCTTGTTCTACATGGTCCCGAGGGCTAACGAAGGGGTTAATGGGATCTTGGAGTGTTTTGGCCTAGTCATTTCCAGTTTGGGCCAAAACGAAGTTGATTTACTCAGTTTCAGGCATACTTACTATTTTTAGTAAGTCAGCAGGACACAATGCAGGTCAATTTTGGTGATTGGATTCGATACTCCTCGGTGAGAGCTTTCCGATGAGCTATCACTCGCATTATTCAGAGTTCGATTGCTAATACATTTTAATGCCTGAAGTTTTATTAAAGTAACGTCTAATTTAATTGTAAAATATTAAAGTGTTACTTTAATATTTATTTTATGGTGATATATACCCAAGGGAGACATAAGGGGTATTTTAATATATGTTTTATATTACACATCTTTTATCCCACATTGCCCATATGAGTTGAGCGGACCCGTGGGAATAGAATAAAAGGAAGCATCTGTGGCTTCATTAGGGAGGTTGAATATGAGAAGAAAATGGTGTGTGAGTTGCAGCTTTGTTCTTGGCATTTGAGGATGTCTATCCTCTCTTGTAACATTCTAGACGTCATTCCCTTGGGGTTTGGCCTTTGGAATTCTTTCTTATTGGCTTTAGTATCAGGCAATTTAGTTGCAGTTCCGGCTACAGGCAGATTTGATATTTTGCTCATATCTTCTTCACTACTTGTCCGATGCTTATGCCGCTTGGAGGGAATGGTATTATGAAGGTAGTGGACTGATTGGAGGACAAAGTATTGTAGCAGCAAGTTTGTAAGCATGGGCTGGAGTATTATGACAATATTGCTGAAGTAATTAGTGAGTTGATAAATCTGCCATGTATTTGGTTTTATGAATTCTGAAAATAACATTTTATTAGCAGCAGTTCATTTCCACTTTGCATATTGTTGTAGTTTCTCTCTTGTTTATGTTGTATGATACCAATTCCATGCACAAAACACAACAAACAAATAAACGTTTGATTTCCAAAGTTATAAGGGGTTTTAAGAGGTTGCATGCAAACTGTTTGACATAATTTCTTTCAGCAATTTGGTTTAGTTTTTTTGGGACATCCAGGGGTGCCCATTACAGTGGTATCAGAGCTATAAGTCCTGCCATCCTGTGGAGGTCTTATAGGGAATTTGGAACAGCCGGATAGAGGGAAAAAGTAAGTAAAAAACACAGGCTAAGCATTTATGTTTGAGCATGCGACAGGGGTCTTATAATTTCCGCGATACCAGAGCAAGACAAAATAAGATTTCAGACTTGCAAAGCAAACAGTCTAGTACATCCGTGCAGGGGGACATTGAATTCAACCATACAGACATAGAGGAGATATTCTGTGATCAGGACAATAATATGGGTGATCGAGATGACAGGAATACAGGATTAGGCAGAGGCAGAAATGCTGGTCCAGATCAGGAGGAGGTACTATTCCGATAGTTATTGGATACATTAGAGCAGGGGCAGCGTATGCAGCAGGAGCAGAATAGGCGAATGGACATGATGTTGCAGCTCATGTCTAGACAGATGGGTGTCAATATTAATCCAGGTGATGCCAACAACAGAAACAATAACAACGAGGGAAACAATAACAACGGGGGAAACAATAACCATGAAGGCCAAGGCAACAACAATGGTCCTGAGAATAACATTAATGGTAATAATGGACACGGCAATAATGGGAATGAGGCTGATAACTTTAGACACGTTGCACGCCCAGCACGGACAGCGAGCTCGAGACCTCTTCTACCCACTTTTCCACCCAGAGATCCGGTTCATCCAGTAAACGAACCGCAAATTACCGAGTTACAAGATCAGTTCAGGAGGGACTGGGAGGCTAGTGGACCAGAGTTTCAGGCGGATATTTCTCTTAGAGATTATATTGACTTGAGGATGAGACACATGCCTAAAGCAGGAGGGAGGAATCAAAACTTTGAGCTGAGGAAGAAAGTTGGAAAACTTTCTTTACCTCATTATGATGCTTCAGGGAAGATGACTGCACGAGCTTGGGTGCAGAAGGTAGATACATACTTGCAGCTAAATCCTATGCCTGAGGAGGAGGCTATCAAGTATGCGGCTATGCACTTGGATGGCATTGCACATGAATGGTGGCATCATGGCATGGTGACTTTGGGGCATAATCAGATTACATCCTATGAGGAATTCACTGAAACATTGATTGGGAGATTTGACACTAAGGATCCCGAGTTACATTTCAAGGAGCTAGCACAGTTAAAATAGTCAGGTTCTATGGATGCTTACATTGCCGAGTTTCAGCGCTTGTCTGTACTTGTTACTGATATCTCTCCTAGGAGATTGGTGGTGTAATTTTGTGATGGTCTTGCTGATCCATTACGAGGTTGGGTGAAGGGACATGAGCCACTCACGTTAGCTGAAGCAACTAAAAAGGCACGAGATTTAGCCCCTTCGGTATACAAAGGAAAAAACCATTCAACAGATTCTTCCTACCGCAAGGACAAAGACAAAAAATCATTTCAGAAAGAGTATAGCAAACCCAAAGAAGGATCAAAAGGACTAGACAATGAAACCTTGAATGAACTTCGAAAGAAGAAGCTGTGCTTCCATTGTAGAGAGCCTTGGGACTTATCTCATAAATGTTCTCTCAAGGCTAAGGCAAATCAAATGGAGTATTTTTCAGCAGAAGAGTCAGAGCAGAAGGGGAGGATCAGCACTCCGATTCAGATGAGGGTAACACTATAGAGGAGAGCAACATTCCTAAGGATGATAGATCGTTGGCACGCTTGACAGGGGCCCAAAAGGCAATCACATTTAAGGTCAGGGGTACTATCCAGGGGTAGAAAGTGATATCTCTTATTGACACTGGGGCTACACATAACTTCATAGATGCACAGTTGGTAGCCAGGAGAGGGTTACAGATAGAGGAGCATGATGGGTTTAGAGTCATGGTGGCTAACGGTGATAAGTTATTATGCACTCGGAAGATATCTAATCTTCGCATTAGGTTTGGAGATGGCTACGAGTTGGAGGATGAGTTCTATGTTGTGGACATGGGAGATTATGATGTCATCCTCGGCATGACATGGATGGCTTCACTAGTTGAGTTCACAATCAATCTAGCAAAATTGGAGATGAGATTCCAGCATGAGGGGAGAACTGTGGTACTTAGAGGGCTTTCAGATGGAGGTTGTAGAATAGTGTCCTTGAGGAGAATGCAGAGACTTTTTCGTCATGATGACATAGAGTGGGCGGCAGAGTGCCACATTATGCCAACTTCACCAGAGCCACAAGAAAAGAGTCATCCACTAGATGTCCAGAAGATACTCGATAGACACGCTAAAGTATTTAGCGATATTCCTCATGGGGTTCCTCCTGACAGAGGGATGGAACATGTTATTGAGCTCGAGGATGGAGCCAAACCAGTTATGATTACTCCCTATTGTCATCCTAAGAAACACAAGGATGAGATAGAGAAGGCGATTAAGGATTTGTTGGAGATGGGGCATATCAGGCCTAGTAAGAGCCCTTTTGCTTCAGCAGTAGTATTGGTAAAGAAGAAGGATGGGACGATGCGCATGTGCATCGATTACAGGGCACTGAATAAGAAAACAATTAAAAACAGGTATCCCATTCCTAGGATTGATGAGTTGATTGATTAGTTGCATGGGGCATGCTTCTTCACCAAAATTGATTTGCGATCCGGATACCATCAGATCAGGATGAGAGCAAAGGACATTGAGAAAACAACCTTCCGATGTCACTATGGCCACTTTGAGTTCATGGTTATGCCATTTGGTCTAACCAATGCACCTGCTACATTTCAAAGTTGTATGAACCAGGTATTCAGGAAGCAGCTGAGGAGATTTGTCTTGATCTTCTTTGATGACATCTTGGTCTTCAGTAAGACCTGGGAGGAGCACTTACATCATCTAGAGGAGGTGTTATCTATTCTGGAGAGAGAGTCATTGTATGCCAAGGAATCTAAATGTGAGTTTGGCATGACTGAGCTCCTTTACCTGGGGCATATCATTAGTGCAGATGGCGTTCGGGTTGATCCCGAAAAGATTAGAGCTATTGTAGAATGGCCTACTCCCACAAACCTTACACAGCTTAAGGGATTCTTTGGTTTATGTGGTTTTTATAGGAGGTTTGTTAAGGGATTCTCACAGATTGCTACACCCTTGACAGATCTTACCAGGAAAGGAGCCTTCGTGTGGACAGGGGCAGCGCAGAGGTGTTTTGAGCATTTCAAGCAGGTAATGTCTTCATGTCCAGTTCTAGCTCTACCGGATTTCACGAAGCCTTTTGAGCTTCATTGTGATGCATCTGGTGATGGGATTGGAGCAGTATTGATGTAGGAGAAGCATCCCATTGCATTCGAGAGTAGGAAGCTCCGAGGAGTTGAGAAAAGTTATTCTGTCTATGACCGGGAGATGTTGGCCATAATGCATGCATTGGCCAAATTTCGATCATATTTGGTAGGTGGACGTTTTGTGATCAAGACTGATCACAACAGTATTAAATACTTCATGAGCCAGCGTGATCTTGATGACCGGCAACAAAAATGGGTGACTAAATTGCAGGCTTATGACTTTGACATAGAGTTTGTCAAAGGTAAGAAAAATGTGGTGGCTGATGCCTTATCTCGGAGACCTCACTTATGTGCTCTGGCAGAGATTTCAGGAGATTGGAGAGATCAGATTATAGTAGAGTATGTCGGAGATGCTTGGGCTTCTGGATTGATTTCAGGTACCATACAGGATGATCGCTATGAGGTGATAGATGGATTGATCAGAGTTCAGGACAGGGTTTATTTGATTCCATCATCACATTTGAGAGAGGCGATACTGAAGGCATTTCATGATGCACCCACAGCTGGACATCCGGGGGTCTTCAAGACCTACAGGCAGATCCGAGAGCGGTTTTCATGGAAAGGGCTCAAGGATGATGTTCAGAGGTATGTCAGGGAGTGTGTGGTTTGTCAACAGAATAAGGGAGAACACACATTTCCTCCAGGTTTATTTCAGCCCTTGCCCATTCCTGATAGGAAATGGGAAAGTATTTCGATGGACTTCATCACTGGTTTACCACAAGTACAGGGAAGGAATTGCATCTATGTGGTGGTGGACCGCTTGACGAAGTTTGCTCACTTCATTGCTATTCCGTCCACTTACACAACAGCACAGGTGGCAGAGCTTTTCTTTAAAGAGATATTCAGGTTACATGGGTTGCCCAGATTCATTGTCAGTGACTGGGATAGTAAGTTTATGAGTGTTTTTTGGCAAGAGTAGTTTAGGTTGTGTGGTACAGATCTTACACCTAGCACTAGTTATCATCCACAAACAGATGGGCAAACAGAGATTGTGAATAAATGGGCGGAAGGATATTTGAGGAACTATGTAACTACACAACAAAAGGCTTGGATCAGATGGTTGCATATGGGAGAGTATTGTTATAACACCACTTATCATATGTCCATCAAGATGACTCCTTTCATGGCACTCTATGGTTATGAAGCACCTAGCTTCATGGATTTAGTTTTGGGGGACAGTAGAGTGCCCAAAGCCAAAAACTTATTGCAGGATAGTCAGGACATCCTAAAAGTGCTCAAAGAGAATATACAACAGGCCCAGAATCAACAGAAATTGTATGTTGATCAGCACCGAATAGAGCGCAGCTTCGAGGTAGGGGATATGGTTTACTTGAGGCTACAACCATATAGACAGTCATTGCTCAAGAAGAGCGGAGCTGAAAAGTTGAAACCTAGATTTTATGGTCCATATAGGGTGATTCGCAAAGTGGGCAAAGTCGCCTATGAGCTTGAGCTTCCAGAAGGCAATCGAGTGCACAATGTGTTTCATGTGTCTAGGCTTAAGAAAGCCATTGGTCAGAGTGTAGTGCCTTCTGCATATTTACCCCCTTTGGATGAGGAGGGGAAGCTTGTGTTAGTACCTGAGGCTATTCTAGATACCAGAGAGAGGAAGCTTAGAAGCAGGATAGTGAAGGAGTATTTGGTCAGATGGAAAGACCTGCCAGAGGAAGATTCTACATGGGAGAGTGAGCAGGTTATTCAGCAGGCTGGACTGAGATTGCTTGAGGACAAGCAATTTCAAGGGGGGCGGACTGTAATGTCCCCATTTTAGCAGTTGACCAAGTGTGTGTGCGTTAGCCTTGTTCTACATGGTCCCGAGGGCTAACAAAGGGGTTAATGGGATCTTGGAGTGTTTTGGCCTAGTCATTTCCAGTTTGGGCCAAAACGAAGTTGATTTACTCAGTTTCAGGCATACTTACTATTTTTAGTAAGTCGGCAGGACACATTGCAGGTCAATTTTGGTGATTGGATTCGATACTCCTCGGTGAGAGCTTTCCGATGAGCTATCACTCGCATTATTCGGAGTTCGATTGCTAATACATTTTAATGCCTGAAGTTTTATTAAAGTAACGTCTAATTTAATTGTAAAATATTAAAGTGTTACTTTAATATTTATTTTATGGTGATGTGTACCCAAGGGAGACATAAGGGGTATTTTAATATATGTTTTATATTACACATCTTTTATCCCACATTGCCCATATGAGTTGAGCGGACCCGTGGGAATAGAATAAAAGGAAGCATCTGTGGCTTCATTAGGGAGGTTGAATATGAGAAGAAATTGGTGTGTGAGTTGCAGCTTTGTTCTTGGCATTTGAGGACGTCTATCCTCTCTTGTAACATTCTAGACGTCATTCCCTTGGGGTTTGGCCTTTGGAATTCTTTCTTATTGGCTTTAGTATTAGGCAGTTTAGTTGCATTTTCGGCTACAGGCAGATTTGATATTTTGCTCATATCTTCTTCACTACTTGTCCGACGCTTATGCCGCTTGGAGGGAATGGTATTATGAAGGTAGTGGACTGATTGGAGGACAAAGTATTGTAGTAGCAAGTTCGTAAGCATGGGCTGGAGTATTATGACAATATTGCTGAAGTAATTAGTGAGTTGATAAATCTGCCATGTATTTGGTTTTATGAATTCTGAAAATAACATTTTATTAGCAGCAGTTCATTTCCACTTTGCATATTGTTGTAGTTTCTCTCTTGTTTATGTTGTATGATACCAATTCCATGCACGAAACACAACAAACAAATAAACGTTTGATTTCCAGAGTTATAAGGGGTTTTAAGAGGTTGCATGCAAACTGTTTGACATAATTTCTTTCAGCAATTTGGTTTAGTTTTTTTGGGACATCCAGGGGTGCCCATTACAAAAATCTACCTTTCCCTAATTTATACTTGAAATTCATAGCTTCATCCAATGCAGTGACAACAGTGGAGCCTTCGAACACTAACTCCTGTCACATCACAAAAATATTGGATCTGTTGATTCAAAAACTATGTCATCTTGGAAACCGAATGTGTCTTTGCCACAAATCTATTATAGTCAGGCCTGATGAAAAGGTTAAGTCCAGTATCATGCAGCTTTGAAAGTTAACAGGAAACTACAAAGATTTCCCAAAATGGAGGATTTTTCTTTGCATGAAATTTCCTTCACTCCTGCTCAATTGCGCTCAATCCACCACTTCATGAAAGCGAAATTTTCAAGGAATGAAGGATTCTATTCTATTCCTCCATTTCCTCAAAATTGCGCTCCATAATTTTTGGAGTGGGCTTTTTTGAATAATGAAGGATTCCATTCTCTACTTCACTGACATGCGCTCTACAGAATAAGCAAATAGCTGGCAAATTTTTAAAAAAACAGAAAGGGGATCCCAGACTTGGGCGATGGTGACTGGCGGTCACAACAAAGCTCTCTAATTTTCTTTTAGACTAGCATTTTCTGTATAATAAAAAGATCAAAGCCTAAATATTTCCATCTATCTAGCATTTTTGGTTGTGGGTAGTACATGGAAAGGTAGCACTAATCTATTGTTACCATTTTTGGAAAGAGTGACTAATGATCAAGATGAAAAATTGGTACAACCACTGAATTTAGCTATTATGTAACCTTGTTTGTTTATTCTATTAAATTTGATACAGATCATCTATAACTATCTATTGGAATATGAATGTAATATATATATTAATAAATTAAAATCAATTTGAAGAAGTTGTCTCTAGCTACTAAATTTTGAATTTATCAAACTCAACGTTCACATTATAAAATCAGTTGACACAACACTATTGTAAACCATAAAACTATTTTTGGAAAACAAGATCAACATATTTTTATTACTGATGTTGGCTAGGACTGTATGCTTTCAAGTGGGTAGATGCTACTTCCTTAGCTACGATTCAGTTATGTATGAAATTAAGTTCATACTTTTACAACAAGTAATTGCCCCTTCAAAAAAAACATTTACTTCTTCAACATTAACTTTAAATCAATGCCTTACTATTTTATTATCAAACCAAGAGGCAGGGACTCTAGCTCCAACAGAGCCCTTGTTCTATTATGCACTCTCTTCATTTTACCAACCTTTTGTAATGACTCCATCTTTTAGTGTTCACATTCAACAAAGTCTAAGTGAGCATAAGAGGAAATTAAATTAATTTCTTATAAAGTCATTAAATAAATTAAAATTAAAAATTAAAAGGTGACTTTATATTTAATTAATTAAATTAATTATTGTATTACAAAGGAGGAGAAGCTTCCAGAGTGTGTATTAATTATTGGAAAGGCAGAAGCCTCTAGTAATTTAATTTTTGAGAAGCACAATTAATTATTGTATTGCAAGGGAGGAGTTTCTAGAAAGTGCATTAATTATTGGAAGGGGGAAGCTTCTAGCACCTGCAATTAATTAATGTTTTACTTCCTTCTAGAAGGGTGAAGGAAAAGAATAAATAGGGGTGAGAGTCTCATTGTTTATGGGATTATTGTATGGGATTTTTGTGAATGACATTTAATAAGAGCTTGGATATTTGAATCACATATCTTTCTTGGCAATAGGGGATGTTCATCCTCTCTTGTAACACTCTAGACATCATTCCCTTAGGGATTGGCCTTTGGAATACATTGCATATACTTGATTTCATCATTTTGAGAATTAATATAATTTCAGCATTGGTTTGATCTTCAATTTGCATTAAAAAATCTATTTCAGCAATTGGTTTAGTTTTTGGGCATTTTTAGGGTGCCCATTACAGTGGTATCAGAGCCTTTATCAGCAGTTGGTTCAGTTCTTGGTCATTTTTGAGGTGTCCAATACATTGGTATTAGAGCTATTTTTAGGGCATCCATTATAGTGGTATCAAAGCTATAAGTCTTGCCATCCTATGGAGGTCTTATGGGGAATTTGGAATAGTTGGATAGAGGGAAAAGTGTTTGACAAAATGCATATTGGTCTAGATCAAGATGTGATGTTCAGACGATTACTGGGTATATTAGAGGAAGGGAAACATATGCAACAAGAGCAGAATAGGCAGATGGATATGATGCAATAGGAGCAGAATAGGAAAGTGGATATGATGTAATAAGAGCAGAAGAGGTGAATGGATATGATGTTGCAACTTATGGCTAGACAAATGGGCATCAATATTGAGGATTTGTATGTTGCTCTAGTGCAGGAGGTAGTTGATTCCTCGGGTGGGATCGAGACACATTTTGAGCTAGCCAGCTATGATGTTGGTAATGTGGGTCTTACAATGGAGTCAGTAGATGTGGGTTTAAGCTCTAGTATTATTGATTTGCAATTTACTGTTGAGTCATGTGTGCCGAGTCAGAAGTCCACACATGAGGCTTTATTAGGGGATGACAATGCAGTAATAGTGGGGTTAGGAAAATACGAGGGAACTGTCATACTAGCAGCCACTTTTGTGTCAGTTGAACCATCTAATGACCATTTTAGGAGTATGCATGCAGTTGTTGATATATGTTCTAATGATGGTGCACATGTTGATTATGAGTTTTCATCAACTACAGATTCTATTAAGTTTACTATTGTAGTAGTTAGTGTTGTTCCTATTTCCTCAAATTTTGATGCAGCTACACCTATTATTGATACAGTTAGCATGAGTGCATATAGTTCGCTTGTTGTTACATCTTCTTCAATGCATGTTTGTGATAATGGCAATTCCAGTCCAATATATATTATGTGGGTGGATACAAAGAATAAAAGATTACAAAGATTTTCTACATCATCATATCAAGTTTTGGGTGCTAGGCTATAGGACATATGGCTGGTCCTGATGATGCTTGCTTGCAATTGGTTTAATGTCCATAGGGATGTTACATACTACTTCAAGTCGCATCCAGGTGGTGGTTGGAGTTCATTGTGCTGTTGGATTGCTTGAGGACAAGAAATTTTAAGGAGGGCGGTCTATAATGACCCCGTCTTTTAGCCTTCACGTTCTCCAAAGTCGAAGTGGAGCATAAGAGAAAATTAAATTAATTTCTTATAAAGTCATTAAATAAATTAAAATTAAAAGGTTAATTTATATTTAATTAATTAAATTAATTATTATATTACAAGGGAGAAGCTTGCAAGGGAGGAGTTTCTAGAAAGTGCATTAATTATTGGAAGGGGGAAGCTTCTAGCACTTGTAATTAATTAATGTTTTAGATCCTTCTAGAAGGGTGAAGGAAAAGGATAAATAGGGGTGAGAGTCTCATTGTTGAGCATGGGATTATTGTATGGGATTTTTGTGAGTGACATTTGATAAGAGCTTGGATGTGTGAATCACATATCTTTCTTGGCAATAGGGGATGCTCATCCTCTCTTGTAACATTCTACATGTCATTCCCTTGGGGATTGACCTTTGGAATACATTGCTTGTACTTGATTTCATCATTTTGAGAATTAATATAATTTTAGCATCGGTTCCATCTTCAATTTGCATTAAAAAATCTATTTCAGCAATTGGTTCAGTTTTTGGGCATTTCTAGGCTGCCCATTACACCTTTGGTGTTGTTGATGACGCACTAAACATTGCTACAATTGTTGACCCAAATACACCTACAGGAAAGATGGCCAATAGATCTTTACACTTTTCTCTCTAAGAGATTAATGACACTCACCTCAACCTCACAATTCTAGAATCTCAAGGATTTGTTGGAAATGGTGAGAACATTTCTCTAAACCATTTCAATGGTTTCTTTTCCCCTTTTCTCACACGATTTTAGGTTTTTTTTTTCAAATTGGTTGACCAATTCTTACAATAAATATACTTGGAATTTTTATTGATAGAGTTTTGCAAGTTTTTAGAAGCGAGGCTATAGCAAATCTGGTGCAAGACTCTTAAGATTTCAAACTTTTTTGCCCCACTAGTGGAAGAAATTCATGTACCCGTCCTCTCATTTAGTGGCTCACATGGATTTGAGGCTACAAGTGGGTGCAATTATTTACTTCCAACAATTGAGAGTAATTGTGGCAATATGAAAGCCATTGCGGTAGTCAAATCTCAAAGTCAAATCTATGGTGTCTTATGAGATCTTATTGGCCGCAGTGAGTTCTTTTCTGTTAGAAGCCATCGCATTGGTTTGGTTGCTAATTTATTTGAAGAAAGCTCGAGGTTTGTAAAAACATCGTTGGCCCAAGCTAGTCATAGATTAAAAACTTGTTAGGTTAAAAGGTGCTTGGATGAAGAAAAATGACAAGTGGATGCAAAAATGTAATGTTTACTCCATACTTGTCCAAATAGTGATAAAGAAATATGTCATGGAAAAAATTTACAATATCATCTGGACTAAACACAAAGGTTGAGAAAAATTTACCACACTAAAGAATTTAATCCCACTTCTAGTCATTGATGAAAAAGCCTATATAAGTGCACCTATTATTTGGAGAGCAAAAATGTTGATAGTGCAAATCAGAACTAGCTCACATCAACTGAGGTGTGAAATAGGTAGATGGAAAGTTCCAAAAGAAGAGTGGACAGACGTAATTGGTTTATTATGTAATATGGGAGTGGTAGAGTCAGAGCATCACTTTGTTAAGGAATGTTCGACATATAGTGACATCAAATCGAGATATGTAGAGCTATTAGAGAACAGAGACCTGAACTATTTATTTGAGGGAGGATCCAACAAAGAGAACAATGATTTTGATTATCAAAATTTAGTAGTGGAGAGACAAGTTAACCAAAAACCTATATCTAGATTTGATTCTCTCCTTCCTAGGGGGGTTTCTTGTGTGGGTTCCATAGGCTACTCTAGCCTCATAGGTTTAATTAAAATCTTTCATTCATTTGTTACACATAAGAAAAACTTGAACTTTTCTTATACATAATAAGTTTTAGACTTGACTTTTCAAACACATACGAAGTTTTAGACTTGACTTTTCAGCTCCCACGTTAAAGCAATAATTTTGCATCAAGTGACAACTGTTATCCAACAAGGCGAACACTAACTACGAGAGATCTAACGAACAGCCAGGTGGAGGAGCAATCCAGAAGTACGGTAACCAGGTGGAACTTTCTACAAAATATGACCATGGATTAACCAGAATGTTTTGTCGGTTTTTACAATCTTTCATTTGCTGTAGGTAGAATGTCTAATGAAATCTAACGCTAAAAAACAAATAAATCGTTTTTAACCCGCCTTAGGACGTCACAGTGACAATGACCACGATGATTAACTGTCGTGAGGAAAAAGAAAAACCTGTCATCCACAATTCCAGTGATGGTGGAATGCTGCGGAAGCTTCCTTGCACTTCTCTTCCTTTAATTTCTGTCGTCTTCTCTCAACTTGGAACATATCTCGAAGCTTGCTACTCTGGGTCAATTCGCCCGGCACGTCCACAAATTATCTTAAGTCAATTCTTTGAATAGAATTGGGCGTTTGACGAATTCAAAATGCTTCTAACTATATTAATTTGCCAAGTGCATTTTCATGTCCATCACAATGAGCCGCTCAAGCTGTAACTTCCACAACATGGAAAAGATTCATTGCGCCTCTCTTCTTCTATTATGCACTCTATTCATCTTACCGACCTCTGGTGTTGCTGATGGCACACTAAACATTGCTGCCATACTAAACGTGAATACACCTGCAGGAAAGGCGGCCAATACATGTTTACACTTTGCTCTCCAAGAGATTAATGGCACTCGCCTCAACCTCACAATTCTAGAATCTCAAGGATTTGTTGGAAACGGTGAGAACATTGCTCTAAACCATTTCAATGGTTTCTTTTCCCCCTTTTTCACATGATTTTAGGTTTGTTTTTCAAATTGGTTGTTCAATTCTCACAACAAATATACTTGGGAAAATTTTTGACACAGTTCTGCAAGTTTTTAGAAGCGAGGCTGCAGCAATTCTGGTGCAGGATCCTAAGATTTCAAACTTTCTGGCCCCTCTAGCGGAAGAAATTCATGTACCCGTTCTCTCATTCAGCGGCTCACATGGATTTGGGGCTACAAGTGGGTCCAATTATTTACTTCCAACAACTGAGAATAATTATGATGATATGAAAGCCATTGCAGCCATAGCTGGCTACTTCCAGTGGAAGTCAGTAGTCGTGCTGTACGAAGACAATGAGTTGTGGTTAAATGGTGTTTACCAATTGACTGAGGCGCTACATGAGTTTCAACAGGCCTGGGGAAACAACAGAACAACAATTTCAGAAGTTGTAGCACTTTCTTATTGGGAAGAGCAAATGAGGGACACACTGGCGGAATTGAAGAATAGAAGTGGCGTTAGGGCTTTTATTGTTCACACAAGTGTGGATCTGGCTCTCAAAATGTTCTCCATTGCAGAAGAGCTTGAAATAATATCTGAAACTTATGTTTGGGTTGTCACAGATTCCATTGCTTCCTCTTTTGATTCTCTGTCTTCTTCTTCTATCCAAACATTGCAAGGAATTGTGGGAGTTAAAAGCGTTGGAACACCACAATTCATAGGATTAAAGCAGAGGCTGGGGCTCATCTCTTCAGACGATGGCATCAACCAAATTGGGATACAGGCCTACACTTGTCTAAAGCTCGTTGCAAGTGCAGTTTCTGCCTTGCGCTCACAAAATATAGAGATTGGTTATGATGGGAAAACTCCCATGAATGATACGGATTTCCCTGGTTCGATGGTAGTTTTGAGAGGAGGGGAGTTGCTTCGTGAGAAGATTGCTGAAGCAATAACAGCAAGCCATGTTAACAATGATTTAGAAAGTCGTGAGTATGAGATTGTTAACGTGGTTGGAAAGAGTTACAAAACAGTTGGGTTTTGGAAAAAAGACACCGGGGGGCTTGAATCTCCACGAAAGGAAATAAATAAGCTGGGGGCCATTATCTGGCCAGGTGATACAACACAAGTTCCAAATGGGTATAGAACACTTAAAATTGCAAAAATCATTGGGAAGAGGGCTTCCAATTTTAGTGAGTTCCTTGGCCGGCTTTCAGGCTACACGAACGATACATTTCAGGCCGCTGTGGACACACTCCCGTACAATCTTCCTTTCGTCTACGAGGCCTTCCACAAGGAAAACTCAGTTTACTCAAATCTTTCCAACTATGATGCACTGGTATCCGCGTTAGCCCATGGAAATGTAATTCCCTACAAACCCTTTTAAGGTTTTGAATATTTAGGGTTTCTTGTATTAGAAATTAGGGTTTAATTGATCTACTGGTTTGGTTTGTTCAGAGTTTCGATGCGGTGGTGGGAGACGCATCGATACGGTACAATCGGTCCTTGTATGTTGGATTCACACAACCATACACCCAGACTGGTCTTGTAATGATGGTGAAAATGGAGAGGGTGAGAGGGAAGACGTGGTCATTTCTCCATCCATTCAGTGCAGGGTTGTGGGCGATTGCGGGGGTTTTCTTTGTCATCACGGCGTTCCTTGTGTGGCTCATGGAACATGAGAACAACGACGAATTCAAAGGAAAAGTTAACGAACAAATAGTCACTTCATTGGCGTAAGAATACATCTTATTTATCTATTGCAGTATTTATTTTTTGAGCTTGTCAATTAAGTTCACACTTTATTCCTAAGACGAGATCCTTACATTATCTTGTATTATGTGCAGATTGTCGCTGTCTGCCTTCGTATTTGCTCAAAGTAAGTATTTATCAAATTCTTGGCCACTACATATGTTAGGACAGGTGTTTATTGACTGATTCCTTTGTCTATTAGAGTTTGACTTCTTATATTCATAGATGATATAGTTTTATAATTTGAAAGTATATTTTGATGATAGATCAAAGAATGTGATCTGAAACATAACATTGTTATAATTTTTTTGTACAATCAAATTCAGAAACTACAATATCTTTATTTAATAGATTATAGAAATTTCTTAACATTGATAAATAAAAATAATTAAGAAAATTACAATAGATTTCATGTTTCATGTTTTATCTATAGAGACACTACTCACCAGTCTAATTATCTTCCCTATATGTTAAAAAGGCAAGGATATGAAATATGAAATTCAAAAAGTAGTGTTTTTCATTAATATAAATAGCTTCACTGTTTTAGCTTTTAACCAATCAAATAGCCTCCCTCATTTGCCAAGCAATACCAATTACTTCTGCAGCTAGTCGAACCATTTGTAGAAAAGTCTGTCGGCAGAAGTTTCCTTCTCATCGTCCCTTGTAATGGGCAAGTCTATGCACTGTTGATCTAAAACAAATGGTAGTTATATTTTGATTTATTCTGATTTTTAAAACAGTTAATTAAGTAAGATCAACTATGTATTATAACCATTAGATAGACAATTCGCATCCCCTACAATATTAACTGCTTCAACTCTAAACAATATGAGTAATGAAACACTAGGTGTAATTGTATCTTCTTGATTCATCATATTGTATTCTTATAAACGATTCAATATTCTAGACTGTCTCTCAATTCAGCTAATATAATCTATTATCTTGTGGATGTGTCCTGATATACAGAAGAAGAAGTGAAGAGCACTCTGGGCAAGGGAATAGTAGCTACGTGGCTTTTCATCGCCCTAATATTGAACAACAGTTACACAGCACATCTGACCTCTATTTTAACAGTAGAGAGACTGGCTCCCACCATTACAAGCATGAAAAGTCTAACCACAAGCAATGCTAAAGTGGGTTACATGAAAACTTCGTTTGCCAAGGGTTATCTTCTACAAGATCTGAACATACCTGAACATAGACTTGTTCCTCTAATGAGTCCACATGATTATGTGGAAAAGCTATCAAAGGGTGAAGTGGATGCCATAGTGGACGAGAACCTCTACATTCAAATAGTGAAATCTCTCTATCCATGTGAAAAGCTTGAAGTTGTAGATCGAGGATACTTCGACACAGGAGGCTTTGGATTTGTAAGCAACTCTTTCTATATCTTATTTTATTGAGTTATATTTCATGAGTAGTGATTCAATAGAATCCATCTCTCATAAGAATAAATGAAACACTCAGCACTCATTAGATCTAGGTGATACTCACAGAAATAAAGCACAAAACCTTTTGTGATATCTCATTTTCTATTTAGATAGATGCCCAGTTTTTTTAATCTCAATTTACTTCACAATTTCTTTTATCAAAGCAGAAATATAATAAATGCCCATCATGAGTTTTGAAACTCCCATATCTGTGACAGTTTTTCAGGAAAGGGTCACCATTTCTAGCAGACATAACTGAAGCAGTGTTGAATGTATCGGAGCAGCATTTCAGTGTACAGAGCATTCGCAACAAATGGTTTGGGGAAGCAACGTCATGTCCAGACATGGAGTCAGGGCTTCAATCGGAAAACACTCCCATCACACCTGCAAATCTGTGGATTCTTTTTGTTCTCACCGCATCCATCTATGCTCTCACTGCGTTGATTCATATCGGTCGAAAGTTGCATCGAAGCCGGCAAGATTTGAGGGCAGCATCCCACGGACAAGATTTTTCCACACATGTAATGACAATGATCAGATCTTTAAAACTTGTGAGGGCCCCCGCCCTTCCATAGAAATCTAACGCGGATTCCGCAAGTTGTGCAAGACTCCAAATTGTGGAGTCAATGTTTGTATTAATATATTCATCTGTGTATATCCTGCCATTCCAAAAGCCATTGTTTGTATTCATATAAAAATCTAACACGGGTTCCTCAAATTGTATTAGACTCTAAATTTTGGAGTCAATGTTTATATTGGTGTATTCATCTTTGTAGATCTTCCGGCCATTCAAATAGCCATTGTTTATATTCATATATACTTCAGTTCATGACGCGTTTAATGCGTCATGGACTTTTACAAAGTTAAAAGATATGAAGTCAATTGTTGAATTCTCGCCTCCACCGACAGCCGTGAGGATTGTCTTTTACTGTGAAGATTCTCTCAACAGAAATTTGAGATCATTTAGAATATTTCAAGTGGTTTGTCTTCGATATTTGTTTCTAGAATTTTATTTTGCACGTTGGTCTCATGGTGTAGCCCCCATTAATTAAATGTTTCAGGGATTAATTTATCAAAATTAGGATTATAAATGGGGTGGAGGCCCTAGCTCGGTTGGCTAAATCTTCCCTGTTGCAGGGGGTTGGTCACGGGTTCTAGTCTCCCGTGTTCCCCGTCCCCATGGTACCGGTGGGCATGTCGCACTAGCGCTACCAGTCAGTCTAATAAAAAGAAAAATTAAGATTATAAATGTTAATAGTATATTCCACCTAATCATTAGCATATGATGGATAAAAGCTTCTCAGAAGAGGACTATCGGTATTAGTTGGTCTCATGGTGTAGCCCCGTTAATTAAATGTTTCGGAGATTAACTTTTCAAAATTAGGATTATAAATGTTAATAGTATATTCCATCTAATTATTAGCATTTTGATGAATAAAAACTTCTAAGAAATTAGCTGTTATAGCTAACTTGACATACTTATAAATTAAAATTGGTATTTTGTTTTGTGGCTTTAACAATTTATAGATATTGTTTTGATTTCTAGATTGTAATAATGTTAATCGACTGATTATTTCAAAGTGTTGCTCAATATTTGGTTAAAGATGTTCAAATAACTGTGCACTACAACCATTTCAAAAATTATCAATATTTATGCAGAAATGCCCAAGTCGTACAATATGGATACCAATAAGTTGCAAAAATTTCTCAATCTAGAATTGTCTACAAATTCCAATAAGTTGGGTACAAGTGGTTAGCCATTGGCACATGCTAAATTTAGTAGTGTCATTTTAGTTATCATTATTTTAGTTTTTGATAAAAGAAGCAGCAAGAGGGAGTTGACCCATGGTAGAATCAACCCAAATGGCAGTCACTAGATACAATTAAAAGTAAATTAACAACACCAAGTGACAATCATGAAGGAACTACATCTTATACCTACCTTTGTCAAAAAAACAAGTTTGAAAGTGACTAAAAATATAGTCAACATTGACAATGATCACCTTGGGACAAGCCTCTCACAAAAAATGTAAACTTTAAACAAAACCAATAACAAAGGACTTGGGCAAACCCTTTAAAACTTCTAGCATACATATGATCATAGGAATAAACAAATAGAAATGAGACACTTACATCACTGTAAGACCTGATAAACAAACTCAAACAACAAACTACCAGTCCATTCTTCTCTATTAGAAACAAAGATTCATAAACATCTAGATCCCCCATTTGGCCAACATTCTCAAAGATCTTCCAACCCTCTATAGTTTCCTTTCTCACCTCAATAGTGAAAGGCTCCACCTTAATAAAAATGGGGGGAAGAAAGATCATAATACCAAGATTGAGATAATAATGTATCCATCCCTTAATACCACCACAATCTTCCCCTCAATAGGAGTATCATCCACTTCCAGAATCACATATTTGATCTCCACATTGATAGGGGATAACTCCACTTCTATAGAAGGCATTTCAGAAGAAGAAAACACATGGATCTAAGCCCACCACTTCTAATTAGGGATGCGATGCTTGGAGAAAAGCCCCATTGAGATACTTAGAAAGTAAGACCTCCAATCAGAGATCTCACCCACCAAATGCAATGCACAATGCAAGCAATCAACCCTAGAAATGGAAGTTGACAAAGCACATGACAACCAAGCAACATATTCTTTCACAACCAAAGGTTGTCCCAAGTATGAAAACCAAACACAATGTCCAATATAGGGTAAGGGGGAGGAACAACCCTAACTAAGAAATTTCTAGCAATGACCCATGAAAAACCCAAAAAGAAGCCAAGCTCACAATGAGAGTAGAGGAGAACATAGGATCCTTTTGACTTGATAAAAAATAAACAAACAAATGAAATACATGTTGGGCCATGTAGTCAAAGAGCCATAGACCATGCACATGTAAAAGCCAAGGAACCCTCCATTTCCCATATTACCAAAATAAATAGTCGTAGATCTGGGAATAAACCTCTCCCACCATAGGCATACAATGATAGAGACCTTCGTTAGAAAAGCCATACAATAACCCATAACAGAGACACCCCTCCAACATAGAGAGACATCTAGGAGAAACCCATCAACAATTTTATCATTTGATTCCCAAATGGAGGTTCAACATAACCCCCTCCATTGTAAATCCCTCCTCTACTATGTTGATGGAAATGGAAATGACACCCCATGTTGCACCTCACTAGCACAAGATAATTTAACCATAAGACCAATATATTGAAATTAGTACAAAAAGAGAAAGGGACCCCAAGATTGCCCATTCCATGTGAGATAAGGGCCCCAAAATGTCCACAAAGAGCTCAAGTACCTCAACTAGAGAAACAAGTTCAATGTCCAAGTAGAACATATCCCGAAATGAGCAAGAGAGATTCTACAAACTAGGAAAACAAAGTCCCTACAAACTATTTCATTTCCATCCTCATCTCCTTTATTATCCCCCTCATCAACTATTTGTGACACGCTTGCAACACCCCTATAGCTATGAGAAACCCTAGGTTTCAGAACTACACTAACATTCCCTCTCTTGCCCATTACTTTTGCCTCAATTTATTTTCTTAGTTTCTTAAAATTAAGTTATTGGATTTAATTGTGTGAAAAACTAGTGAATTATCATTAGAACATAATTTCCCTTCCTTTATGGAAAGTCACCTCTCCTATTGAATTATACAATAAAGTCAAGAAATATGGTACTTCATGATTATTTTGTGTTTCTTTAGATTTCATGTCATGAGTTTCACTCTAAATAGTCAAATGTAGCCTTTCAAGATAAAATCTTCATGTAAAATTATTTTATTGAAAAGAATGTGATATTTCTTAGAGAAAACTTAAATTGGAATAGAAATGACTATAAATGCTTAATTATGCTAGGACCATTGAGCCTACTTATTTGAAGTCAAATTGTCAAATATATTTTTCTCCACATAATATTGATAACCGTCAAAAGAAAATTTCCTATTATAATATTGTTATTGACATGTCCTCCTTAAAATGGAAACCTACATTTTCTATTATAAATAAAGGTACACTATCTTGTTTTTTTCCCTATCAAAAGATATCACGATCAGTCTAGGTCAGAGGCCTTGGATTATCAATAAGTCTTCTTTACCACTTAGGGATCGACCTTTTATTCAGATATCTTAAGCAATATATTTGAATTCATCCTAGATTGGGTGTACCTTCTAGGCTTCCCTTTGGAGTAGTAGAATGATTGTCACAAAAAAATTCTATTATAATATTTTTATTGACATGTCTTGCTTAAAATAGACACCTATATTTTCCATTAAATATTAGGGTACAATATCTTTTCTTATATCCTATGAAGGAGATATTATAGCCATTCTAGGTTGGAGGCATTGGGTTAACAACAAGTCTTCATTAGCATTTAAGACATAGACCTCTTATTTGGAGCTATTGGGTTCTATATTTGAAGTTGGTGCAATTTAAGAACATCTTCTAGGCTTACCCTTGGAGTACTAGAATTAAGGAAACTTAACAAGTATAGAAATTTCCTTCTATGAGCTATCTATTGATACAAAATGACACTTTCAAGAAGGGCCTTTGATAATATCACTTTATTTACTAACCTTCCCTTTTCTATTGTTCCATAGTCTTAAATATAGAGAGATGGGACATGCTCTATAATTTGAAGCATTTCCCTTTGTTTGATTTACTTGTAAAAGATATAGGATGAAGGCTAAAAAATGCCCCTTTAAAGCCAAAAAGAAGAGCAAGGATTCAAAAACTAAAACGAAGGTTTGGAAAGTATAATATAGTGAGGGAGTGCAGTCTTATAGAGAGTAGAGTTTTCAGTAACCAACATAAGATTGCCAATGAAGATAATAGCATAAAATGGTGATACTTTAGCTCAAGAACTAAATAAGTTCTATCATTATGGAGGGGTTATATATTGAGGGCAACCACTTTTAACAATGAGGAAAAAAAAAACATCCATACAAAGTCTTATGATAAAGACCTAGGGGATCATGTTCGTATTCCATAGAAAGGGAGAATTATGTTGTCAAGGAGTGTAGTCTTGAATTAAGAGATGTTGATAAGAAAATTGAGATAAGGTAGAGGATAATGTTTCTCCCTCTTCTCCTTTTCCTCATGGATCCCACTATATGTGGTCTAATCCATATTTCCTTTAGTCTCAAATCAGAGCTCTCTTGAGATAGTTAAATCAACTTTTTTGTGCACACAAGATGAAAATGTTCACTTGGACATATATTTATATCCTTGACCAAAATATTTTTAGTACCTATGCCAATCTTAATGCCTCTCCAAAAATGTCAGCGGATACAAATTCTGATTTTGGGAAAGAAAAATTGAGCAACTAAGAAATTGATAAAGAGGAGGATAACTCCTTTACAAGGGTGAAGAAGGTAAAATTAAAGAAAATGAACACCTCATTGGGAGTCTCCAAAAATTAGACCACAAGTAGATTTTGGTTTCAAAAAGATCCTAGGAAGAAAATTAATAAAGTGACATAGGGAGAAAGATTGCATACAAGATATGACTAATAAGATGCATGAATTATGAAATAATTTTCTTGGAACCATATGCCACATCATATGATGGAATGTAAGAGAGATTAAAATGTCTCATAAACAAGATATTTTGCATAATTTTATTTTTGATATTAAAAAGTAGTAAAAAATGAGTGACTAGCCTAAAGGAACAAAATAGTGACAGAGTTACTAACAATCAATTAACAACTCACAAAAAAATACAACAACACACATATTGAATATAAAAAGCATATTTCTATTGATAGAGTTCAACATCCAAATATTGAACCATCTAAAATAGTAGATAGTAATAGAATAGTAAAGAGTAGAAACTAAAGTAGCAATAGAAATAATGATAGTGTTAAGAGTCTCCATTTTCCAAATATTCTTATTATCGACGTAGGTCTTGGACTTAACCATAAAAAAAACAATAAACAAAAAATAAATAGCATAGGAAGTGGCCTAACCCTTATTCTCCTTTGTGGGGGTTGGTTTTGATAGCACCACATCCAACCAATCATTTACAAGGAACTTGTATAGCTTCTGGAAGTTGTGAGCCTCATCCTTAGCTTTACCCTCCACCATCACCTACTACAAGAGTTGGGGGGAGGTTGCCACAACATACATGACTTTAATAATAAATTCCACCATGGTGTCAAGCCTCACATCTAGCTCTAAAGTTTCCTTATTTAAGTTCTCCATCTCCATCCATAGGTATCTTATCTCACCCTCTAGCTATACAAAGGTGTTCTTCTCCATATTGGGGGAAGGGAAGGGGTCTTGGACTAGGGGGAGGGGGTGATCAAGGGAAAATAGGTTGGTCTTCTTTGATGTAAAAGCATCCTAGAGTAGTTGGAAATCTTGTATGTTGAAGGGATTTTGGCTTGGAGTTGTGGACTTGGTCACCAAAGGAGTGCTGCTCAGTAGTTATTGGGTAAGGTGTTGATCAAGGTGCTTAGTCACTAAAGGGGCTATGTAACTAAAGGTATTCAACATATACTATTACTTGACAATGCTTGTGGAAGCTCAACAATGCTTGTGGTTTTGGTGATGCTTGACAGTATAACTTGTGGGATGGAGTTCTCAATGATTTATTTAGATCTTTTGGTGCATTTATTGCATGAGGATAGAGATCATGATGTGGATCACTTGTTGGAGTTTGTGCGGACCTATTTTGGTCTTGGTTAATTGTTCATGATGTATTTAGTAAGTGATCTAAGCCTTTTAAGGAATTTGGTATTTAATTTATGTTGGAGACCAAATTTTGGCTCAACATGTATTTAATGTAAAGGTTTATTTAATTTGTAACTGATGAAGAGTGCTCCCCTTAAAACTATAAACTCATAATAGAAACAAGAAACAACAACAAATGTGAGAACAAAATATGGACTTCTTATTTGTGCCACAAATGTGGAATTATAGAATTGATAAGTACAATATGCTAACCCATGTGGGTGACTTAATTATAGTAATCTATAAGACAAACTATGAACTATCACCCAAAGCTGTCCTACACATTGTTCAGGTCTTACTTAAATAGTGAATTTTATGCTGCCCAAGAAGGTTCTAGATGCTCAAACTTAATACCTAGGGCCAACAGACCCTAACAATACATATAGAGTCAACTAAATACATTTTTGACAAATTATTTTAAATATTTTTCTAGCCCAACTTTGGAACACCATAACTCTTGAACCATTGTTCTAATTGGCTATTTTAACCAATTTTTAGAAATGCCAGCTCCCAATCTAGACTCAAAATTGTGCAAGCACCCTTCCATCAAATTTTTGAACCTAATTTGGGCACTCTAAGGCATCCAACCATGAGCCTAAAGATTTTTCTACAAATTTTTCCACCAAAAATCTACAATAACTTCTCTGATACTTAAGTTGGAGCAATGAGATTTTTATGGTAGGCTTGTAATTCCAAAATGAACCTTTCTGTAGAAAATGATAACATTCTAAACTCATATGCCACACTTACTAAATATACCAAGTTCCCATAAATAGTAACCATCGTATCTACTAGTCATTTTTAAAATAGAAAAGAATTAAAAGAAAATATGTTTGGGTGATGCAAGATTGCTCTTACACCTAAGATGCTCCTACATCAGACACCTAGTGTAATTCAGGAAGCAACTCCATCATGTCTCAGGTGTTCAAAGGAAAACTAAGATAGTTATCCTCCTCCCTTACTAGCCATGATTAATCCTCTACTAGCCTCCCTTTAGCATTTGACTAGGTATTCCTCATAAGTTCTACTCCAGGCACTTTTGCTAATATGGCTATCCAGTATCTCCACAATCTCCTTTGTAGTTGAACTAGCTACTAGAATACTCCACTATGCATCTACAACTTCATCTCCATCACCTCCTCCATAATACTCTATCAAATATGAAATGTTAAAAATTGGTGACATATTTGATTCTGTAGGAAACTCCAATTCATAAGCATTTCCAAAATTATTCCTTTTCACCATCTTGCATGGTCCAAACTTCTTCATCTTTAGCTTATTATATGTACCCGCTGGAAAACACTCTTTTCTGAAATGAACCATGACTTTGTCTCCAATCTAAACTTCCTTATAACTAATTTTCACATCAGCCTTAGCCTTATATTGTCCATTCATCTTTATGATGTGTTTTCTCACCTCCTCATGGATGTTCTTCAAATGTTCAACAAAATTTTCTGCTTTAGCACTACTTATCTTGCCTTTATCAAATTGCTTCATTTCAGAAGCATTTCTAGGACTACTCCCATATACAATTTAGAATTGTGATTTACAATTATTCTTATTGACATAATTATTATATGAAAATTTTTCCTATGGTAAAATCATATCTCATTCATTTGGCTTGTCTCCAACCAAACATCATAGAAAGTTTCCCAAACTGTGATTCACAACCTTTGTTTGTCCATTAGTTTGTGGATGATGTGATGAACTAAAATTCAAATATATATTCAAATTCTTCCATAATTTATGCCAATTATACCCAACAAATTTGGTATCTCAATATACTCTTTGGTAGACTGTGTAGTCTCACTACTTCTTTGAAAAAAAATTCTGCTACCTCAACAACATCACTGGTCTTCTTGAAAGGAATAAAATATTCTTTCTTTGAAAACCTTTCAACCACCACAAAAATAGAATCATGCCAACATGTGTCTCCAGTAATCCAAGAACAAAATCCATGCTAACATCCTCCCATGGATTCTATGGTAGAGGTAATGGCTGATACAACCTTGTGTTCTGCTTCACCCCTTTTGCCATCTGACATACTCTATAATTCTATATAAACTTCTTCACATCTTGGTACAACTATGGCCAGTAATAATTCTCAGAAACCAAAGCAATGGTCTTATCTCTACCGAAATGTCCAACCAATCCTCCACTATGTTTCTCATTGATGAGATTCTCTCTCATTGAACTTCTTGGAATGCAAAACTAGCTTCTTTTGAACAACATACTATCTTGGATCATGAAACCCAACCACTTGGTCCTATCCAGTGTTATAGGTTCTATACAAGGCTACCACACTTTTCCAAAATTAGGATCATTTGGATACAAAGTACTGAGCTCTTTGAATCCAAGTACCTCTATCTACATTTTGGTCAAAAAAATTTGTCTTCCACTAAGAGCATCTGCAACTATGTTAGACTTTCCACTCCTGTGTTTCAAAAAAAATGTATAACTCTACAAAAACTCAACCCACTTCAAATGCCTTTGGTTCAATTTTCCTTGACTATTTAAATATTGAAAAGTTTGATGTTTGGTATACAAAAGGAACTCCTTAGGAAGAAGATAGTGTCTCAACTGCTTCAATTCTTGAACTATAGCATACAATTGGTGATAATAAATAGAATATTTTCTTTTTGCATCATCCAACTTCTCACTAAAATAAGCAACAGGTCTACCTTCTTTGCTCGTAATAGGTCCTATTGCAATACCACTAGCATCATAGTCTATTTTAAAAACCTTGTTAAAATTATGAAGTGCTAAAATAGGATGCTTAGTAACTTTCTTTTTTAATAGATTAAAACTCTTATCTACTACTATAGTCCACTTAAATTCATTCCTATCCCCTCTCATTATTTCATTCAGGGGTCCATAAATATTGCTAAAACCTCTTATGAACTTTTTGTAAAAACTAGCCACTCAATGAAAAGATCTTACATCTATCACACTCCTTAGAGTAGGCCATTCAAGGATAGCCTTCACTTTCTCTGGATCCATTCTCAGACCTTCTTTTGAGACTACAAATCCAAGGTACACCAACTCCTTCTTTACAAAACTACACTTCTTCAGGTTTATCAACAACTTTTCTTCCTTCAACTTATCAAACACCTTGTGAATATGAATTTGATTCTCTTTTAACATCTTACTAATGATCAAAATATCATCTAGGTAAACAATGAAAAACTTACCAAGAGAATCCTTCAATACCTCATTTGTGAGTTGCATGAAAGTACTTGGTGCATTGGTTGGCCCAAAAAGCATGACTAACCACTTGTACAGTCCTTCTTTTGTCTTGAAAGAAGTCTTCCACTCATCACCTTCTTTGATACAAATCTGATGGTACCCACTCTTCATATCTATCTTTGTAAAATACTCAGCTCCATTTGAACAATCCATAATATCATCCATCCTTGGCAATGAAAATCTATACCTGATTGTGATCTTGTTGATAGTGCAAGAATCTATGCACATCCTCCATTCTCCATTCTTCTTTGGTGCTAATACTACTAGTACAACACATGGACTTAGACTCTCTCAAATCAACCCCTTCTGCAACAACTCATAAACTTGTCTATTCAACTCTTCACTTTCTGCTAATGCCATTCTATGCATTGCCTTGTTTGGAAAGTTGGCTCCTTGAATCAAATCAATCTGGTGACTAGTCTTACTCATTGGGGCAATGCATCAGGTACATTATCTAATACAATATTAGAAAAAATTGCCAACATATTTGCAACTTTTGCAAGCACCTCCTCTATTTCTTCTTTAGTATCTTTTGGAATTATAGAAAAACATATATTTTCACACTTCATACCTTTAAGAAATTATTTTCCATCAAAAAAACATATTCTAATAGCACTACATACCTTTTCTACTTTCTCCTTCAATGACTTCAACTTATGCTTCATTCCATCCTTGGTCAGAGTGTACATATTTGCTCACCCACCATGTATAACATGCCTATCAAACAACCATAGCCTACCCAAAAATATATGATATATGTCCATAGGTATGATATCACAAAGTACCTCATCCTAGCAAATTCCAATCTTCAACTTCATTGAGCATTGCTCATTGAGCATGACCGTGTAGTCATCTTACACCCAAACAATACCTTATGGACGTGGGTATTTTTGTCTCTTCAGTTTAAACTTGGTGACCATTGTTTCTAACACTAGATTGTTAGTACTTCCACCATCAATGACCACATCACAACACTTATCATCACATATACACCTTGTGCAAAACAAGCTCCTTCTTTGATTAGGTTCATCCTCACCACTCAACATGACTCTTCTGTTAACTAGGACTTCTCCTCTTTTAGCATCTTTAGAATGCGAGCATCTAACATCTTCATCAATATGTGCAACTCTGGCCTAGTGTTCTATTCTTTAATCTATCCTTCCTTGGGGTTGGGTACATTCAAATTCTCTATGACCTTCTTCTCCACAATGAAAACATTTCCCACAAAAGCTTGCTCTTCATGATCCTTGTCCTCCTCTTTGATCTCTATTATTCTAACCATGGAAATGATTGAATTTATTTCTCCTCTGGTTATGACTGCTACTTCTAGCCTCATCCTTGTTCTTCTAGTCATCATTTTTGCCACCATAAGATAATCTTCTAGATCTTCTATCGTGATCTCTTCCGATATTCTTTTTGTCAGACTTCTTGTTCAATTTCTCCTCAACATCCTACAGAAAATTGGTATGCCTCCTTAATAATATTCATTCAAACTAGACTTAGCTCATTCTATATAATTTGCCTTTAGGCATTAAGATAATGGGCCACTTTCTCCTTATTAGCTTCTATATGGCTAGTTCTATTGAGAACTCAATAGACCTCTTCAGTGTACTATTGAACAAATTTTATTGCATGCTTTATCCCTTGCATCTTCTTCAAAAAATCAACCTCATAATCCATGAGAATTAATTTTTTCTTTAGTTTAGCTATCATCTAACCCCATCTAGTGATTTTGTCATTTCCCTTTCTATTTTGCTTGAACCAAACCTCCTACCACCAGATCTTTGTATGTCTCTTTAGTTTTTCCTTTGCAAACTTGACCCTATTAGGATCATCAATATCTTCATAATCAAAGTACTCCTCTAGTTCATTGATCCAACTGATCAACTCCTTTGGTTTAATTTTTCTTAAAAATGTGGGAACTTTAAACTTAGGTCTTTTTGTAATCTTGCAGATGGCCCTAAAAAGACTCTCTTACTCTGGGCTTATAACTACCTTTGCTTCAACATTTTTTTCTATTTTGTCCTCATCTTCTCTTTTATCTCTTATGTAAAGATTTATTCCTTTGTGCATTTGTTCTTCCAATGCTTGTATTTGTCTTTGGAGGGCTCGAAAACTCCCAGGTGTAACACCTTTATCTCTTCTAGCATGCTTTCTTCATGGTGGTATTTTTCACACTTTTGCTAAAACTCTAGTGTAAACTAGCTCACAATCCACAACCTGTCTATACACTCAGCCCAAACCATAGTCTTTGTGTGAACTGCCTCAGAATCGGCAATCTATCCACACACTCAAGAACTCTAGCTTTGATACCACTTGATAAAGGGTGCTCGGACCCTTAAAATCCTAAACTCATAATAGAAATAAGAAATACCAGCAAATGGAAGAACAAACTATGAACTTCGTATTTGTGCTGCAAATGTTGAATTATAGAATTCACAAGTACAATATGCTAACCCACATGGGAACCTTCATTACATTAATCTGCAAGACAAACTACAAACTATCACCTAGAGCTATCCTAGAAAATGTTCGTGCCTTTCTTAAAAAGGCAATTTTATGCTACTCGAGAAGATTCTAGATGCTCAAACTTAATACCTAGGGCTGATAGACCCTAACAATATATATAGAGTCAACTAAATACATTTTTGACAAATTATTTTAGATATTTTGGTAGCCCAAGTTTGGAAGGCCATAACTCTCAAACTGTTGCTTCAATTGACTATTATAACCACTTTTTAAAAATGCTACTTCTAATGTATATGCATGGATCTACATAGAGCGCCCTTTCTTCAAGCTTTCAGACCTCATTTGGGCACTCTAAGGCCTCCAAACACGAGCCTGCATATTTTTTTGTAAATTTTTCCTTCAAAAATCCATAATAACTCTTCTGATACCTAAGTTGGAGCAATGAGATTGTTATGGTAGGCTTATAATTCCAAAATGAACCTTCCTATATAAAATAAGAACATTCCATGCTCATATGACAAACTTACTAAAAATAACAAGTTCCCATAAATAGTAACCACCCTATCTACTAGTCCTTCTTAAAATAGAAAAGACTGAGAAAAAAATATTTTTGGGTGATGAAATATTTCTCTTATACCGAGGATGCTCCTGCATCAGTAACTTACTAGGTTGGCTTGTGGTAGAACTAGGTATAAGTAGGGGTCTTGTGGAGTCTTTAGTAATTATTCATTTGACTTGGAGAAGAGGATGTGGTAGAGAAGCAAACATTGAGAAGAGCTAGTAGTTGAGGCTTGAGAAACAAAGAGATTTGTTGGTGGGCTTGCGGACAAAAATTTAGATATTCGTTGGAGGATTCTACCATATTGTGGATTTAGACTACCTAGGGTCTGGATTATATGTTGAGGGATCTTATAAAACTATTACTTGCTTTTTATTTGGTTGTAATCAAGAAGTCCTTATAGCCCAACATATTGAATGTAATTAATTATTTTATGAATAAAGAGTTGTGATTTTGTATCAGATTTTATATTCTTATTCTATTTCCATTGTTTGGTTATTTTCTAGGGGCTAGGACATTTCCTTTGGAGATTCTCCTTCCTTGTATTGCGTCACTCCTTCAACTTTCGAAGGGGAGGATTCGCAAGCATGAGGGGAAAATTTTTCTATAATTTTTTTAGGGACAAAAAACCAATTTTTTTGTAGTGCATGAAATAGATCAAAGTGCATTATTCAATATCATAGATCAAATGGTAATTTTGGAGGTGTTGTAAATTTTTGGAATGTTATCCCAAGTTAAAATATTGTCCTATTTAAAACTATGCAAGCCTCTTTGTGACTAGGTTTAGGGACATTAGAGACAATTTTAGCTAGATTGAATTCAAAATTTATGCTTGCAGTAATAAGTCAACGAGAATAAATTTTTGGCACAATCTTATGTCCTTTAGGATGAAATTATCTTAAATGAGAATTAGATTATTTTTGTGGATGTCAAGACTCCATTGCAAGACATTGAGAAATTTAGTGGTTATTAGATTTAGTTGGAAATAAAATAGATTTTATTGACTTTATTGATGATTAAGGATCTTATGATGTGCCTTGAAAAAGGTGCCAATTTTATTTGAACTAATAGAAGAGTCTAAGGTTAGACTAAACCCTAATCAATAACAACTGGCTTCTTAATTATTTCCTTCTATTGGTCAAAATAATATTTGCATTTATAATTTCTAATGTGGTTAGTTCATACACAAATATATGATTGCAATAAGAATTGGTAAAATAAGAGGTTGATCAATACTGGTATGTTTTTAGCTGTGATGAAATTAAGGGAGATTAAGGAGAGTTCTAGAAAATTAAATAAAGAAACTTTTATGCATTTATGCTCCTCAAATGTTCTATCCAATTAGAAGTAAAAATAAATCAATGCAAAGGATATATATCACATTAACTTACTAGAGAAAATGAAATCCTTTTCTAGTATGATGACATCACTTCCAAAGATGAAGAATTCTAGAGACAAAGATCTAGAGATCACTATGATTTTCCTCTATGGATAAAAAACTAATTTTTTTAATTTGACCACCCTTAGGTATAGGGCCTTAATTAGGATTACTCATATAATGAAAAATTAATTCAAGATGGGTAAGCATGATGATATTAGGAGGGAGGTAGTTAATTTTTTTGGTGATCCTTTTTCTAATGTTGACATGGATATAATAGTGTAATTAAACCTTATTTCTTAGGTCATGAAAAAGATTATTATTAAATTATGTTGGAGAATTTCACATCTCAAAATAGAAGGGAGAATACTGTATTAATTTCAAAAAAAATTAAGGAGGGAGAAAGTGAAAAAAATGGGAAAAAAAAAGGAGGTGAGAGAAAGTGACAAAAATTGGAAGAACAATTTTTTTTTAAAAAAATTAATTATAAATGTAACTTCTGGCTTGAGGATTTATTTAATGTAACTTTCTAGGATGACTTATGACTTGGTTTGGTATAAGTAGAGGATCTTGTCTTCTCATTATTCATTATTCAATATGAAGGATGTCATCTAGAGAGAGGAGTAGCTGAGTATAGATATTAACTATGGCTTGGGAAACAAGGAGGTTGATTGGTGGTTTGAGAGAAAATGTTTAGTTTCTTCTTGGGCTATTCTACTAGATCGTGAATCTAGGCTAGCTAGAATTTAGATCTTGCAAGATCTTGTAGAATTACTATTGTAATTAATTATGTATTTGGCCGCAATCCAAAAGGCCTTATAGTTGGGCACATTGGATGTAAATTTTATGATTCCATTATGAGAGTTGGCATTATTTAGATATAAATATTTGTGTTATTTTTATACTTCCATTTTGTGGTCATTATCTAGGGGCTAGGACTTCTCCTTTGGGGTTTTTCCTTCCTTATACTACATCAAGTGGTATAAGAGAAAAATTCAATCTTGTGGTAAATATTTCTTTCCAGAATCCTAGATATCTTTGTTGTGAGATAGCAAATCATGGTTCTAACTAAAAATTTTAGAGGACTTATAGATTGATCTTGATATGGAGAGATTTTTGAAAAAATGACATATTAATCTTATTGAGCGAAGGTTGGATTTGGTTAGAGAATTTTTGCAAAGGATTTGTGAAGATCTTGGAAAATGCCTTTGAGAATATTGGACTCTAGGATGATTGCAAATTTTTGTGATGTAGTAGAGAAGAACATTTTAGAGATATCTACTTAGTTGGAATCTAGTTTGATTGATTAAGTTAAGGAATTTATAGTTGAGTTTCACAAATATTTTTAGAGTTGGTGTCTATTGATCCAGAAGCAAGTTGTCTAGCCAGTTAGAAGACTTGTTCAAGAGAAAAGAGTGCATGAAAAGGTTGAGGTGGAAGTTATTTTTGTTAATCAGTTTCAAGAGTCTAATGTGAATCCTATAGAGAAACTTATGGTTATTACTGAAGAGGTCCCTAAGCTTGGTGATGTTGGACTTGAAATTTTTTTCCATGATCACTTAGATGGATCTCACATGAAAATTGTAAAGAATCTTTTTGTGTATGATGAGGTTTCTTATTGTAAGGATTTTCATATGGATGTTTCTACTTATATGGAGAAAGACATTTTTGGTGTGGATTTACCATTTTCTAAGGTGGTTGAGGATCTACATAATACTATGGATCTATATGTACCTAGTTTTCCCATGGTTGACATGGCTAAGGATTTACATGCTTCTCTTATTGTGGATTTGAGCTTACATGTTGTTGACTTGGATTTAAAGTTACATGGTGTTGTTATCATGGATCTCATGTTTGAATATATTACAATTTCTAGTTTTGATAAGTTGTAGAGTCTATTGGTGAAGCATTATGTTCAATTTTTTCTTGGAACTGATAATTTTGATTGGGTCAATGAGATTCATTCAATTTTGATGTTTTAGTGGATGAAACATAGATGGTTCATTTTCAGATTTTTTCTTCTACCTGTGATGGATTGGAAACCTTTGGTGAAGATGAACTTGGTTTGAGAAATTTTATTTTGTATCAAAATATGCGACACACTTTTCTATCTACTTAGGGAGTCTGATGTAAGAGCATCTTGCATTAAAAAATAAAAAGAGGTAGGATATATTTATTAAAAAGAAAAATTGATTAGAGAGAAAGTGACAAAAATTGGAAAATTAAAAATAAAATAAAAATTTAATAATAAATGTAACTTGTGTCCTAAGGATTTATTTAATGCGATGGTTTATCTAATGTAACTTGCTAATATGACTTGTGGCTTGGTTTAGTATAGGTAGAGGATCTTGTCATCTCATTATTCATTATTTGTGATGAAGAAAGTTAGCTAGAGAGAGGATTAAGTGAGGACAATGAAGTTTGTTAGCATAGCTAGTAGTTAGAGCTTGGGAAAAAAGAATATTTCTTGGCGGCTTATGAGCACAACTTTAGATTCTTCTTGGGGGTTTATACCAGATTGTGGATATGAGCAAGCTAGGATTTAGATCTTGTGAGATCTTGTAAAATGACTATTGTAATTGATTATGTACTTGGTTGTAATCGGGAAGGCCTTAGAGTTAGGTATATTGGATGTAAACTTTATGATTCTATTGTGAGAGTTAGCAATATTTGGATCTAGATCTTTGTGTTATTTTAATACTTCTTCTATATGGACATTTTCTAGGGCCTAGGACATCTCCTTTGGAAATTTTGCTACCTTGTACTACATCAATAAAGATGAAAACAATAAGGAAATGTATATATCTTCATTAAATTAAGTTAGTAAGGCAATTTTATCATTTGAGGATAAGAAGGCTCTTGGTCTAGATGACTTTCCATTTTCCCTTTCAAATCTTAGAAGAAATTGTAGAAGAAGGTATTATGAATGTTATGAAGGTATTGTACTACCTCTTTAGAAATACCTTATGATAGATAGTTGAGACTAGGAATACCACAGTGGATAACATGGGAAATATATAAGGACAAGGTGTTGGTTAATTCATAAATTGGCAAGGAGAAAGTTCAAGAGAAATTGATATGAACAAGAAAGAGGACAAAAGATAATTTGAAAAGAAATTTTGTGGAGATCCCTCAAGATAGAGAGGAGATGAAAAAAGTGGTGCTTAATATGAACCAAATTAAAGTTGAGGTTTCTTATACTTTGAATACTTTGGCATAATGTTATTTACCTTTCTTATTTTTTCTTGTTTTATGTTTTGTGTTATTTCTTTGTTTTTGTACAATTTATGCTATGGAAAGATATCTATCTTTCTTGTAACTCTTAATTACTCATCTAGTAAATAGTTTTTGTTGAAGGGTTTTGGGTCCCTTCAAAACCTAATTTTATTGTGAATATAAGGATAACTAATATTGAGTGGCTCTTAAGAATACATCATACAATGTTTACCAAAAGTTTAAAATCATAGAAATGTACATAGCATGAGTGGTGAATGCCTTTCAAATAATAAGATCTACAACTTTGACTATTCTCTTTATCTTTTCATATGGATGTAGTTACTACATTATATTGGTTGAAATAAATTCATAAGGTAATTGATTTATTATCTTATTCTTGAGAGCATGAATAAAGTCTAAATATCCACCCATGCATAACATATACAAAGGAAAATTTGATAGTGGTTGACCCAACAAAATTTCTCTCAATTTTGTAGTCTTTTAATTCAACTCAACTACATTTAGAAGGCACATGCACATAGGAAACCTTCACCCTATGATTTTATTTAGGAATTTTTAAATTAATTTTGACTCTTCCTCTTAATCTGTTCATATAATATACTATGGCAATGTAAAGGTTTGACACAATGGTGATAGAGTAATATCAAACTCTTTTAGCCAAGGTATTAATGATCCCAATATTATAGATATAGAAGAAGGTTTTTCATAGTATTTTGTACAATCTTTGTAAGAAATATCACTTGAGAAAAGAAATCAAATATCACTAGTATGTTTCAAGGAAATTGAAGGCAATCTACATTGGATGAAAATATTTTCTTGGTGACACTATGACAACATAGGTACATATTATATAATATGGTCCACCTTAGACAAGCACAAGCCTTAGTCTCTTTCCCTTTTGATTATACTTCCTAGTAGACAATCATTTTGTCCCCTCTCAAGAAAAATTTAGCATCTGATTGAGGCCCCTTCAATGTAATATTTTCACCTAGTGTGATCTTTGATGAGGCTCTTCTCTTCCTATGACTTCTTATGACTTTACACTTCTTGTTGCTATTTTCAAATGGCGATTCTTTATAGTTCCCAACCCTACAATTATTCTTTTCTTGAATTTTCCATCTTCATGACACCTCTATCATATGATGACACAAATATATTTCAAATCTAATACCATATAAAGTATACATTGGTGAGAATTCAATTGAATATTGTTGATCCTAGGAGTATTTAGAAAAATGCCTAACAAACTAATTACAAAGGTAGTATCATTGTAGTTATAGAGGTTGAAAAATTATTAAAGAGCTAAATGTAATACTAGTTATTCTAATGCTCATTTCTAGTGGTACAACCCAAACTTGAGGGATTAAGAATGTATTGTGAGACTCTATTCATTTTTTTCTTTGATCTTATGCTTGAGGGGCCATCCACTTAAATTTTAACATTTTTTTCTTCTCTCTAGAAAGTCATGAGTAATATTCATATATAAATGAAAGTTAGTTTTAGCCAAATCCACTTCTTTATGATTTGTTCATCATATTAGGTGTATAAATTGGAACTAAAAGTATTATCATTAATAGGTTGAGAATGTTCTTAACTTTGTAAAATATTAGTTAGTTCACATATCCTTAATTTTATATCATTAAATATTTTCCCATTTCTTTATTTATTTCAAAAGAAAAAATTTACTATGGATACAATATTTTAGTGAAGATTCACATACAAAGTAATTGAGAAGATGGGATTGACATGCTTTGAAATCGTTCAAATGTACAATTGGAAAATATACCGAATGTAGCCCAACCTTTCCTTGAAACAATAGAAATACTCACTTTAAAAGTATAGTAGCATAAGGGAACTTATTCTCAATAAACATACATTGGAAAGTATACGAGATCAATAGTATAAAAGGTTCCTAGTGTTTTTTGGAAAATTATCTGGAACCCAACATAGATGAACACAAGCCATTGAGTATTATTATTAGGAAGCAAATTTTTTATGAAATGTTCAATTCTTATGAAATAAAATCCTAATTAGGACCTAATATGTTGATAATAAATTGGAAATGATAATTGTTGATGGAGATTGTTCTAACTATATTGAAAGAGGGAGATTATTGAAGAAGATTGTTTGTTTCAATCATTGTTTTGTCACTTATGTCAAACCTACTATTTTGCTAGTAAGAAAACTACTTATATGATTTAAGTACTATCACTTATTTGATTGATGAAGAGAATTTGATCAAAAGATGTAACAAAATCACCTAGAGGAAAGGTTGAGTTATGATTATGTAAAGCAGTACAAGAATCAATGAAGATAGTGACAACATGATGTATTGATAATCTACTTAAGGTTAAAAAGGCTAGTTACACTAAGAAAGTTTAGAAGAAAAAGTTGCATAAAGTTTGTCTGCTAAGATTGATTGAATGAATAGTAGGTGTTGAGAAAAGTAAGTGCAAGCTAAGCAGAAAATTAGTTGGAGCTGAGTAAAAGTTCATTCTAGTGTATCTATAGTTGAGTAGTAGATGCTGAGTAAATTTTGGTCAATGCTGAGCAGCAATAAACTTTAGTTTGTGCTAAGTAGTTTCACAGAAGATGTTGAGCAATGTAATATGTGCCAAACATTAGAAGCAAGATAAAGCTAAGCTGCTACATTATTTGAAAGATCATAAATTTGATGAATCTGAGCTAATAAGTTTTTTTTTCTTGTATTCTGTGAACCAGGTGGAAGATAAGGTTGATAAGTTGGTGGCACAAACTTCATGGTAAATCATTTTTACGTGAATTCAAAGAGGATTCAAGGAGAATTTTCCAAAAGATATATGGAATGTGGGATAGATTCATTGTATCCTACCTAATCCATCCTAACCCAAAATTGAACGATGGAGAATGAGTGGAAAAAGAGCTTAATTTCCTATTTATAGGAATGGTTGGTCATGAAGCAAGGTTGTCATGTGCAAGAACCTAAGGAAGAAAAGGAGCCAAGGGTTTTAATTAATCAAGTGACCCAAGAGAAGAGTCTACATTGGCATGTTAAGTAAGAAGGCTTAAGGATATGAATGCTTGAAGGATGAACAAGCTATCAAAGTTGCAATATATGAAGGCCAAGTAGAATGAAGGACTAAACAGTGATCTATAATCTACAAATGAAGTTGTAAGTTGTGTTAGGTCAAGCCTTACTATTCTCTCTAACAATTGTATCAATCTAGGGTAAATCCTTTGGATTAAGGTTGACCTAACAGTCATTTGTAAATCCTTTAACTAGGTGACTTTCCAAGTGAATGGTCTAAAGTTCTCTAACAAGGGTCCCTCCTAAAAGGGTGATTGAAATCCTTTAACATGGTAACATTTAACAGTGTGTATTGTAACCTTTAACATGGTTGGTCTTTCATAGGGCATCACTTCAAAAGAGTGGAAAAGAGTAGCATGTTACTAGTAGTGTTCCCCAAATTGGGTTTGCATGTAAATAATTGGGTCAAGTGTGTTGATGAATCTATTATGTTTCATGCTTTATATTTCTGCAAGTTGATTTGATAGTAACCTACAACTTTTAAGTGATTGCATAATCTTATGGATGTATGCATGATGAATAATGTTTTATGGGTTCACTAAGCTATGAAAAGTTTTATTTATACATCTAGATCTTGGATAACTGATTCAACCCCCTCTCAATTATTCTAAATTATTCCAACAATTGGTATCAGATCCATCTACTTAAGAGGCTTCGTTTGAAGGTACTAGAAAGAGAAGGACACAAGCTTAAAAGAGATAACTTTCCTATATGTTAGAGTTTGATGAAGCTACACCTTGGAGGACTTGGAGATCATACACAATCTTCCATTTATATTGAGCATGTTGATCTTGATGGAGCCCTAACCACTGAGGATATGAAAAGAAAGAAAGAACATAAGAAGGCAGTGTTGGGGATTGCCTCTACACTAAGCTATGCTGAATTTGATAATATCAAAAGTCTTGACAATGCAAAGAAAATGTGGGATGCCCTAACCACTATCTACGGAGAAGATGCAAATGTTCTAAGAGCCAAAGTTGAAAGTCTCAGAGTTAGGTTTGATGATATGATAATGGAAGATGGTGAAAAGATTTCTCATAATGTTGAAAGGATAAAAGAAATAGTCAATGCAATAAGAGGAGCTACTAGTAACATAGATGATTGTATTGTACTAAGAAAAGTTTTAAGGACACTGTTGCCTATATATCCTATTAGAGTTTCTATAATTCAAGAACTAAGATGCATACCAAGGAACAAACTATCACTTGCAGGTCTGGTAGGTATGCTTACTACTTTTGAGCTATCTAACTTTGATAGTTACAAACCTAAAACCATTTAATCTAGTTTCAAAGCTAAGGTATATCTGAATGAACTTGATGAAAAGAAAAGGATGAAAAAGAAGAAGTACATGTCTAGTGATAGTGATACAAATGAGGAGGATGTAGAACAACTTGAAGCACTACTAGAAAGAAGACTCCACAAAGGTAAATAAAAGTTCAAAGGTAAGTTACCTATCATTTGTTTCAATTCCAATGAAGGTGGTCATATTGTTGCTAGATGTCTAGAGAAGAAGAACTATATAGGTGGTGAAAAATACAAAAGTAGAAGAGATGAAGACAACAAGGACTACAAGGTGTCCAAAGGAAAAAAGTCATGCTACATTGCTAAAGAGGAAAAGAAGAATGATTCCAATGAACATGATGATGAAGTGGTGTATGTTGCAATGAAGGATTAATTTGATGAAGATGAGACAACTGCACTTGTGACTTGTGTGAACAAGAATGATAGATGGTCATTGATAGTGTATGTTCACATCACATGACTCGAGACAAAAATGAGTTCATTACCCTAAATTCTTATGATGGAAATAGTGTAAGATTTGGTAATGATGCACCATGTTTGATAAAAGGAAAAGGTTCTATCAAACTCATAGATAAGATTTTGTGTGACAATGCTTAATATGTTGAAGTACTTAACTATAATTTGTTGGGTTTGTCACAACTAAATAATCTAGGATGCAAGGTTGAGTTTGAAAAAAAGATTGCTAAAATATATGACAAAATAAAAAATTGATTAGAAAGTGTGATTAGACTAGAAGTAATCTATTCTATCTTGATATAGAGGATGCTACTTGTCTTGTTGTAAAATATGATAACTTGGTTATTATTAGTAACATGAAGAAAGTTAGAGATTTGCCTAAGTTGAAGAAGCCTGATAATGTAATGTGCAAACAATCTTAGTTAGGCAAGATGACAAAGTCAACTTTTAGGACTAAAAACTATACCTCTAAAGGAATACTAAAGATTGTTCATATTGACTTGTGTGGACCAATTGATGTACAAAGCTATAAAGGAGATAAGTACATTATGTTGTTTGTTGATGACTATTCTACGATGATGACACATATGTTTTTGAAATAGAAATCTGATGCTTCCTAGATGCTTAAGTGGTAATTAGCAAGAGTTGAGAAGGAAACAGGTAAAAGTCTAAAGTGTTGAAGACCTAACAAAGGAGGAGAATTTATATCAAATGAGTTACAAATGTTCTGTAATGACAGAGGAATAAAAAGGCAGACATGTGCCCCTACAACACCTCCACAAAATGGAATTGGTGAAAGGAGGAATAGATATATAGTGGACTGTGTTGGAACACTTATGATGAAGAAGAATACTATTTTGAAATACTAGAGAGAAGCTATAAGTACAGTTGTCTATACAATGAATTGTGTACAAGTCAAGAAAGTACTCATTCAACACCTTTTGAACTATGGTATGGAAACTCACCTAATGTGAAATATTGTAAGGTATTTGGAAGTAAATGTTACATTCTTAAAGACTTCAAGAATGGTAAACTTGATGCAAAATGTGAAGAAGGTATATTCCTAGGATATTCCACAAGAAGTAAATCTTATAAGTGTTTGAATACTAATAATAACAAAGTTGTGGAAAGTGTAAATGTGAATTTTGATGAATATATAGAAGTGTATGAGGTTGAAGCTATGAAAGAAATAGAAGAATACAAATCATGTGTATACTTTTATAAAGGTATGTCTATTGAAGAAGATGTTGCAAATCAAGCTACAAATCAATAGAAAGTTTAAGTGACTATCGAGTCACACACCATGAATGTTGAGTTGCATTCAGGAACTGAGCTACATTTAGATGTTAAGTTATTGAATGAATTTGAAGCACATTTTGATTCTAAAATTAGTGTATATGAAAGAGATGTTGAGTTACCTAGCATAGATACACACAGTGATTCTAAAGTTGAAAGACGGAATGAAGAAACTAGAGTTGAACCCAGATTATCAAAATGTGTTAAAAAAGATTATCCTACTTCTCAAATCATTGGAGCTAAAGATGCCAGACCAATGACAAGAAACAGATTGAGAAATTATACATGTTTTTTAAGTATGAAGGAACCCAAATCAGTAAGATATGCATTAGAATATGTTGGCTAGAGTAAATCCATGGAAGAAGAGATTGAATAAATAGAAAAAAACAAAACATGGACTCTAGTGTTCCTAGACTAGAAGACAAAAAATGTGATTGGCACCAAATGGGTATTCAAAAACAAGCTAGATGAAACTAGTGAAGTCAAAAGGAACAAAGCAAGATTAGTTTTCAAAGGATATGCACAAGAAGAAGGAATTCACTATGGAAAGACATTTGCTCCTGTTGCTAGATTGGAAGGAGTAAGAACTCTAATTGCTTATTCTGCATACAAAGGCTTCAAAGTTTATCAAATGGATATTAAATCTGTATTTTTGAGTGGCATATTATGAGAAGAAATCTACATAGAACAACCATAATGTTTTATTGATGTTAACAATAAGAACATGGTATGTAGACTACACAAAGCTCTATATGGTTTGAAACAAGCACCAAGCGCATGGTATGAGAGACTTCATATTTATCTTATGAAGATTGGATTTGAAGGAACTAATGATAACAACAATCTATACATGAAGATAGAGAAAGGAAAAGGTATTTTTTTATCTAAATTTTTTGTTGATTATATCATATTTGGAGGTCAAGATGCTTTATGTAAGGATTTTTCAAATCAAATGAAGCAAGAATATAAAATATCTATGTTTGGAGAGATCAAATTCTTTGTGGGTTTGTAAGTATATTAGATAAAATATAGTAATCACATCACTCAGTTGAAATATGTCAAGGAAATGTTAAAGACTTTTGGATTGGAGGATTCCAAACTAGTATGTACACATATGGTGATAGGACACAAGTGGTCAAAGAATGATGATTTAGCTGAGGTGAATCAAACATTGTACAAGTCTATGATTGACAAATTGCAATATGTAGTACATAGTAGACCTGACATTGCATTATCTGTAGGGATAGTTGCAAGATTCTATGCTAATCCTAGGGAGAATCATTTGATGGTTGTAAAGATAATTATGAGATATCTAAAATGAACATAAGATTTTGGTTTATACTATAAGAAAAATAAAAAAATTGAATTAAGAGCCTATACTGATGCTGATTGGGCCAAAAACATTGATAACAGAAAAAGCACCAGTGGAGGAGCATTTTTCTTATGAAAGAGGTTAGTTACATAGACTAGCAAGAAACAAAACTACACCTCACAATCTACTATTGAAGCTAAATATGTTGTTTCTACTACAAATAGTACAAAAATTATATGGATCAAACAACTACTCAAAGATATGAATGAAGAGATCAAAGAACCAGTGATACTTTATTATGATAATACAAGTGCTATCAATATATCAAAGAATCAAGTGGTGCACACAAAGACTAAGCACTTTGTAATCAATTATCATTACTTGAGAGAGTTAGTTCAAGATAAAGAGGTGAAGATGGAATATGTCAACACAAAAGAGAAAATTGTAGATATCTTCAGAAAAGCATTACCTAAAGATGCTCATGAGTATCTAAGAGGTAAAATGGGGGTTATACCCCTATCAAAGTCTATCTAAGTAACAAAAGAAGTGCTCTAAATTAAATAAGCTAAATTTCATATGTTACAAATTGATGCAGAGGATCTTACTTTAGGAGTTGCCTAAAGTAATCAAAGAACTAAAATTTCAAATTAGTCACAAGCAAGGTGATAGAAGGAGAAACTAAAAAAACTTATATTTGCATGTTTAAAGATGACAAGTCTTTGGCATCTTTTTTCAAAGAGGGAGAGTTTTACTGATCAAGAGAGATAATATCATGGAGAGATTTACTAATCATAGGGAGAAATATAAGATGGATCTTACAGGGAGAAATCCTAATATAATAAAAAGGGAGAAACAAGAAGAAACTAAGAGGGAGTAATAAGAAAGAGTTTTGTAACCTAATCAAAACATCAAAGTTATTGATAGAGGGAGAGAATTCAATACAAGGAATTATTTTCTTTTTGGTATTCTATTGGTCTAACTATTTTAACCTAATCAATTTGGTTGAACAAGATGTTTACTATTTGGTTGATCAATTTGGTTTGCCATCAATGCCAAAGAGGGAGATTTTTTATTATAGATTGGAAAATATCATTGTTGAGGGAGATTGTTGTGGCTAGAATGAAAGAGGGAGATTGTTGAAGAAGATTATTTATTTCAATTGTTGTTTTTCATTGATGTCAAACCTACTATTTTTTTGGTAAGACAACTACTTATATGATTTAAGTACTATCACTTATTTGATTGATGAGGAGGATTTGATCAAAAGATGTGACAAAAGCACCTAGAGGAAAGGTTGAGTTATGATTATGTAAAGTAGTACAAGAATGAATTAAGATAGTGAAAACATGATGTATTGATAATCTACATAAGGTTACAAAGGCTAGTTACACTAAAAAAGTTTAGAAGAATAAGTTACACAAATTTTTTTTTACCAAGCTTGACCAAATGGATAGCAGGTGCCAAGAAAAGGCAGTACAAGCCAAGTAGAAAATTAGTTGAAGTTGAGTAAAAGTTCATTCTAGTGTATGCCAACTAGAATAGTGGATACCAACTAAAGTTTACTTGATGTCGTGCACCAATAAACTTTATTTTGTGCTAAGTAGTTTCATAGAGGATGATGAGCAATGTATTATGTGTTGTGCATCAAAAGCAAGATAATGCTGAGCTACTTTATTATTTGAAAGATTTTGAATTCAATGAATCTGAGCTGACAAGTTTGTTTTCTTGGATTGTGTGAACTAAGTGGAAGATAAGGTTGATGAGTTGGTGGCATAGACTTCAAGGTAAACTATTGTTAGGTGAATTCAAATAGGATTCAATGAAAATATTTTAGAAATGATATAGAATGTGGGATAGATTTATTTTATCCTACCTAATCCATCCTAATCCTAAATTGGAGAATGGAGAATGTGTGGCAAAAGATCTTAATTTCCTATTTATAGGAATGGTTGTTCATGAAGCAAGGTTTTCATGTGTGAGAACCTAAGGAAGAAAAGGAGTCAAACGGTTTTGGTTCATTAAGTGACCTAAGAGAAGAGTCAACAATGGCATGTTAAGAAAGAAGGCTTAAGGATATGAATGATTGAAGGGTTAACAAGCTATTAGAGCTACAATGTATGAAGGCCAAATAGAATGGAGGATTGAAAAATGATTTTTAGTTTACAAATGAAGTTGTAAGTTGTATCAAATCAAGCCTTATTATTACTCTCTAACAATTGTATCAGTCTAGGGTAAATTCTTTGGATTAAGGTTGACCCAATAGTCATTTGTAAATCATTTAACTTGGTGAAATTTTAAGTGAATGGTCTAAAGTCCTCTAACAAGGCTCACTCCTAATAGGGTGATTGAAATACTTTAATAAGGTCACATTTAATAGTGTGTATTGTAACCTTTAAAAGGGTTGGCCTTTCATATGGAATCAGTTAAGAAGATTGAAAAAGAGTAGCATGTTATGGGTGGTATTTTTCCAAATTGGTTTTCCACATAAATAGTTGTGTCAAGTGTGTTAATGAATCTATAATGTTTAATGCTTTACATTTTTGTAAGTTGATTTGGCAGTAACAATCAAGTTTTAAGTGATTGTATATTCTTATGGATGCATGCATGATGAATAATGTTTAATGGGTTCAATAAGTTGTGAAAAGTTTTATTTATATATCTGGACAATGGCTAACTGATTCACCCCCTCCCCCCCTCAATTATTCTAAAGTATTCCAACACTAATATATATTGTAATATCATCATAAAATAATTTAAGTTTATTTTCTTACCAAGCCCGTCTTTTAAATTTCATTTTTTTTGAGGGAGAGATGTACATTTGATTGAAGTACTCAAATTGCAACTAAGTACTATTGATGTTGGGTCCCTTAATATCTTAAACCATATTATCCCCGTCAATAATGGTTTTTTCTCTCACATCTAGTCAACTCTTAAATTTCTAAGAATTAGAATAAGCACAAGAGTTATCCCATTAATTTGTTGGCTTATAACTATTGATAGATCATGATAAAAGTTCTATTCTAAAAGATATACATATAAAATCATAAATCTCTATATATGTGAGTCATTAGGTACATTTATTTTAGTTTATATTGCTTCACTTATGAGCATAACCTTAATCAAGAAATTTTTTCTAGTTAATCATGTGCCATTATCCCTTGAAAGCCTCAAAGCTTTATTTATACATCTCTTAATAGTATATTCACACAACTCTATTCTAATTGAAAATTTAAATAATAATAAACAATTCTATCCACTTAGAGTTAATCCATAATTAAATTATTTATTTAATTATATTGCTTAAAATTTAAATTAAATATGGTCCAATAGATTATTAGTGAATGCAATTTAAGGAAAAAAATGAATTGGCTATAGGTCCAAATTTGTGAAAGTGACTGATTTGTAAAACTTCATCAAACAAATTTAATGAATTGATTTCAAGAAGTTTCATATTGGAAAATGATGAGTAGCAGTAGTGGAGGTAAATGTAGGGTTTAAAGAAATAATAGAGAGCAGGAGGGTAAGGATAATGATGATATAGACGATGACGATGGGTTTTAGGATGTAAAGCTATTAATGGGTAGCTATTGTTGTTGCTCATCCTATGGTTTATATTGTAGTGCAATATTTTTCTCCATTGGGGATGAATGACCTTTTGGGCATCTTTTTCTTGTTTTACTTGAGAATAGTGCTATGTTAACTTCTAGGTTTTGTGGCCTCTCTCCCATTTGTTCTTCAAGTTTTGAGGTTATTTTTATGTGTTCAAGTATGGTTGTTGTTGTGTGTGTAGTGAGTGGCTACTCCTTTCTCCCTTCCTCTACTATTTTTTGGTGGTATTTAGTTGCTTCTTTGTGGTGTGTGTTTCTACTCATTCCTTTTGGATTTATTTTCTTTGGACTTTGGTGGTGTGTCAAGTTTTATCTAGTCTTCCTACTTCTTTTGGGGTGGGCTTTTCTCTTCTTCCATAAATAGGGTTTTAGGTCCTTCTTTCTCTATTTTCAACTTTCCTACTTCTTTTTGAGGTAAAGCCCTTTTGACCTGGAGGATCAACATTTAGAGGCATTTGTGTTGGTTCAAAGTTGTTGTCAGTTGCAAGATGTCCTCTTCTTCTTTTGGTGGTAGGTTTGGAGGATAGAATAAGTCTCTCCTCTTTTAGGTTGTTCTATTTTGGCTTTGTTCACTAGCTCACTCTAGTTTTGTGGGTTTTGGTGTGGTGTGTTCTATCTTTCTTACCATTCACTTGTGGCACTCTCTCTACTCAACTATGGTATTGTGTTGTATTGATTTCTTTTTTTTCTCCCCAATACATTGGCCTTTCATGTTTAGTGGATCTGGTTATTTAATTGAGCTATTGTTGGCCTCATTATTCCTTCTTATCTTTGGATTTTAGCAAGGCATCCATAGTTCCTCCATCTATTGCACTATGTATTTCCACACTTGTGGTTTTAGGGACTCTATGGAAATTCTTTTTATTATTATTTTTTAGCCATCTTAGTACTCTAGTTCATTTGCCTAATTGGTGTGAGGTTGTTGCTAGCACCCATCTTCTTTAGTACTTGTAGTCTCTCATATTTTGTAGTGGCTAGTTTTTCTTTGGTTGTCGGTGTTCTAGCTTGATGTGGTTGGGTGCCTTCTCTCCCCAAGATTTTTTTTTTTGTGGCTTGCATTGGTTCCTTCTTCTAATGCATCCACATATTGGTATTTTTTGTATTTGATCTATTTTTTTTGGGTCCATTCAAAAGCCTTTTGAGAGGAGCTCTCATGAATTCCTTATTCAGTTGCCATTTTGACTTGATGTTACTTTTGTGCTCTAGCCAACTCTTTTTGTATGGGTTTAGTCCCTTTCCCACTTTATCTATTTAGAGAAAAGTTTTGTATTGGTAAACTCATGAGGGATATAATCTCACCTTCCAATTTATTAAAATAAGCTTCAAATACATGATAATTTAAGAAAATATTAGTCCCACCTTAAAATTATGAAGAATAAAATTTGTAACATTCTTCCAAAAAATTTAGAAGTATTAATAGCTTAAAGCTTCTGAAGGAGTTGGTAGTAGCCAAAAAAATGGGAGGTTGGCCCTGAAGAACAAAAAGGCTGAGAATTTAGCTAAAGGTTACGTCCCAATATCTAACCTATATAATCTTTAAAAATAAAAAAACCATAATATGTTTAGAGCTGAATTGTTATTAGCCATAGTCCTTAAACTACTGTGCATAAGAAACTAAATAATTAATTGACATCATTTGAAAATATCACTGCTATTGGTCCAAGTAATCAACATAGTCCTAGAAACCCCATGGGGTATAAATTTTAGAAATATAATCATAAAAATAACTAAAAAACACAACAAAGCCTAGGCTAGATGCCCTCTTCCTTTTCTTGGTTTCCATTCTTTTGATTGTTAGGTGCTTCCCTTGCTTCATCCTCCTCCTCCACTTTCATTGATTTGTGTAGGATGGTATTTATCTAGTCTTTTGCTAGGAACCCATAGATGGAATGGTTTGTATCAATTATCTTCCCAAGGTCCTTTTCATCTTTGTTAGCCTATAGGAAATAGATGGTCGTGGTTATGAAGTGCATTACCTTGGTGGAGAACTCAACTAGGGTTCAAATCTGTCGCAAATAGTAGTATGGATATTTGCTAGGTCCCTCGTGGCCTTCTCAAGCCTCCCCACCTCCATCTTAGAGTGGCTATGTTTACCTTTTCTCCCAATTCCCTTGAGGTTTTCCTTCCTACGAGATGTGATGTCTTCTCCCCCACAATGAGCTAGGGTAGCTTCTAGGGTATCAGAAACACATGATGGGCTAATAAAGATGGGGTTGGTTTAATATCCTAGTGTAGTATTTTCTTTTTAGCAAGTTTCTCTTTACCATTGAAGGAATTAGAGCTAGGGTCATACTTTGGGGGGACTTTTAATTTCTTTAGTTGAAGGTGCCTATTGGTTCTCCTAGCACCCTACTTTCCCTTATTGGAATTTGAATCTGACTCAATAATGCATACTTTAACCTCAAGGCTAATTTTGACCTTGGTGGCATGGGATTTCTTGGGCATCTTAAGAGTAGAGCTAGGGCTGGGATCCAGGGAAGTCTAAGGGGTGATAGAGGCTAGGGGGTTAATCAAGAGAGGGGGATTCTAAGCTAGGTGTTGTATAAAAATTGTATTCATGAGGCCTTCATGGATAAGGTAGAAGGGTTTCCTCTCTTTGTATTTCCTTCTAGCCTTATAAATGTTATCCTCTTGTGAATGATATAACAAAAATACAAAGGAGATAAGGTCATGATTTCTAAAATAATTTAGGATAGGGAAGTGATAAGAATAAAGTACTTGGTAGTGGTCCTCCAAGGTAATGTATTTGATAATCACATAGTAGATAACATCCCATGGATTTGGTAGGATAACTCATGCAAAGCCACCATGCAATCTCTTCAATTCCTCTCTAGATTTGAAGAATTTTAGTAAGCTCACCTCTTCATTGAAATTACCTTTCCTCTACTATTTCTTTCCATTAAATAAAAAATCCCCTACCCTCACAATGATTTCTTTAAAAATTTCAAATCTCTTGCCATCAACAGTAACTTTTCTATCCTTCTAGGTTTGAAAGATCAACATTGAGATTAACTCATTGTTTTTAACCATGCCATCCATATAACATAGAAGGCCTCATTCCTACAAGTATATCATTTCCACTTCATTGTTGCTAATACATTGCTCCACACCCATTGGTTCAATATAGTTCTTGGTGCCCATGTCATTGCCCAGGTCCACAACCAACTCATTTGATGACATATCCTTGCACAAGGTTTTGGATTTACAAGATATAATATGTTAGGCTACAAGGGAGAAAATGAAAAGGTAATGCATAGTCATCATGAATCTATAATGTTTTCCAAAAAAAAAAATCTCCCAAGCTAGTACGTGTGGGTAAACCCTTTCCATCTAGAAATGGTCATCACCAACTGTACCAATTATGGGAATTAATCTACCTCTCTTTATGATCATTACAAGATCATTCTTTAAATTTGGTCAAATCCCCCCTCTGAATCCTTTTATTGTAGTGATCAATATTGATAGTAGTCAAGACATAAATATCATAAATGTTAATCAACATCCATGCATGCCAACAAAACTCTTTATGAAGTGCCACATTCCTATGACCCTATGTAAAAAAGAAGAACTACTACCTAGTTTGATAATTCATGTATCATTATTGAAGGTGCACTCCCTTTCCATCACAACATGAGTTGATGATGGCAAAAAGTTTATGTCATCCCAATCTACTAACTGCATGATACTGTGATAAATTTTGGCAAGGTCATCTTCCACACTATTACCTTCCATGTGTATATGTGCCATATGAATATTGTGACAATCTTCCATTATCCTTTGTATTTCATCAATTATGGTTTTAATCGACAAATTAGTCTTTCACTCTCCCTTAGTAGTCTTGATGATTAGCATAGAGTCCCCCTCCATCATCGGCTGACTCCCTGAGCTCTCAAAATTCTTAGATGCTAGAGAAGTGCAAGCACCTTAAATTTATTATTAAAGCCTCCACTATAACTACGTAAATAAGTAGCCACCAACATTCCCATGCTATTTTGAAGGATAACCCCCATAGTGGTGCTGCCCATCAAGGTTGACCAATAAAAATTTAGCTTGATCTAGGACTCGGGTTGTGGGGGGCAGGGGTAGGGTGGGGGGTCAAACTGAGCCACCATCGAGCCCACACTTCACACCGAGGCCTAGTTCATATTAGTTTCACTTGGGGGATGTGGGAGGGCATTTTTTAGTGGCAGATCCCACTATATTCTTTTAGTATCCTGATAACTTTTTGAGCCAACTCCAAGCTTGTGGTTGCATGTTCACTAAAAATCCTATTGTTCCTCTTCTTCTAGATTTTCCATGAAACATAAGGTGGGAGAATCAACCATAGGTTTCTGAGGTAAGGGTGGGCAGCCAGACCATCCCAGTAGAAATTTTTTCTCAATTCATTATCCATGCACCAACTAACCCCCCATACAAAAAGAACCTCCCTCTAAACATCCATGGGAAAGGGGCAGTGGATGAGGAGGAGTGAAATTGATTCAATGTCTTTGAGGCATAAACTACAACAATTGGTAAGTTGGGAACCTGAATGTTGAAGGTTATCAATAGTGAGGATCGATCCATGAAGAGTAGACCACCAAAAGAAGTTTATTTTTGGTAGTATCTAGGGGTGTGAAGAATTATGCCAATCTTCCTATGCCCCTTCCCTTGCTAGACTGCAAAGATAGTAAGACTTGACAATGAACTCCCCTGAGGGTGTGAGTTTCCAAACTAAGAAGTCCTCAATCGAGATGAGAGGAATCTTATAGGTGTGCAAGAGATCCTATAGTTTCCAAGCTAAACTCAAATCCCTTGGCTAAAGATTTTGGAAAGTAATCTATTGCCTATCAAGGGAGATAAAATGTCAAGTTTGAGAGGCATACATTCTAGTGCACATCTCACGTAGAGAAGAAAACTTAGTTTTCCTTAGGGGATCATCATGGATCCATTGATATTCCTAGAAGTTAATGGAATTACCATTCCCTATGATCCAATGACACCCCTTTCTTAGGATCTATATAACACTTGGCAAATTTGAGAGTGTTCATGTTAGCCATGAGTATAGGGAGTCTAACTCGATGGCTAATTGGTTTGCCAAAAAGGTAGTCAAGAAAGAAATGGCGATGATATGGAACACTGGAGGGAATATTTTGTCCATTGCAAAAGACCTAATAGATTAGGAGAAGATCCATGGAGATATAGGTGAAATTCCTAGTTAATTATAGAAACTAATGCAAATATGTGTGATAGCTAATGCATTTATGGAAAATACAAGAGAAGATGGCAAATGACACATTCAATGTCAAATCACCATGCTTTATGGGTTTCTTATTTTCTTTACCATTTCATTGGAATTGAAAGAAAAGGTTCTTTTGGATAGAATAAAAAGAGGGCAAAGGAAGGAGAAGAGAGGACTATATTTATGTGAAAAGGTATCTCTTAGTTTACCAAGATGGTGGGAGAGTATAGTAGAAGAGAACCAGTTGGAGAGGTGGACAAGTGGAAACAATGAACCAAGGTCTAGGAGAAAGTTGAAAAGGGTGGAATTGTAAATTACATCTCCAAGCTTCATGGGTATGACTCAACAATAACCAATCTCATGGTAGATTCTTGGGAGGATGGTAGGTTTAATATTGATGGTGTGTCACATCATATAAATGTGGAGGTCATTGCCCATGTTACTCAAATACTTGATGAGGGTTTAAATTTTTACAAAGAAAAAAAGAAAATTCTATGAATGTAGTAAAGGATTTTGTCAAGAACATGAACGAGAAGGAACAAGTGAAGAGTGAGACTTAATATGAGATGGACTCAATTAAAAAGATCTAGAGATATGTGTTGAGGGCCATTATTGAGTTTATTTCTTTAGACACAAGGTTTGATAGGGTTAGAACCCATCATTTTGTTTTGCTCAATCATTTCCATTATGGGGCTAAGATTTCTTTTCCTTTTTACTTGTATTCATCCATGAACAAGAATATTTTAGGGTATAAGGAAAAACCTAGTGCTAACCCTACCCTACATGAGGGTTTACTTCTTTTTCTCTATGAATATTTTAAAGATCAATCTAGGACAAAATCCCTAGCTCATGTTATGGTGGCTTCAAAGGAGATGTGGAACTCTAATTTCTCCTTAGACATAGAGGAAGATTAGAGCTTAAGCTTGGAGGAGGAAGAAGATTATCATTCATAGGGGAAGAAAACCAACAGAAGAGACAAGGATACTCCTAATCCAAGTAAAGTTCCCTGTAGGAAAAGCCCTAGGGATCATGTGCCCAAAATAGTTGTTCAAGGGGAAGAAGAGTAAAATGAGGAAGGAGAAGATATGGACACAAAGGATGAGAATAAGGCGGGGGATGTAGAGGTTAGAGAGGAGTCAACTGCTAACCCCAAAAAGAAGTAGAAGAGGAATAAAGAGGACAACATGCCTCTGGAGGGAAAGAATGATATGGGCCTAGAGACCTCTATGATCCCTCCCCTTTCTTTTCCCCCATAGGAAAAAGAAAATGAGAAAATATAGGAGGGAACTGGTGAGGTTTTTATAAAAGATAAGCATATAGCTTGGAGAAACTTTAATGCCAGAAGCTCAAAAATGGGGATTGTGAGAGAAGTTATGAATTCCAAAATCTTTGAAGAAAAAGAGGGCAAGATCTAGTTGAAGGAACTAATAGAACTAGCACTGGTGGCCATCATAAATAATGTGAGGGAGGTGGATATGAATTTTCTCAATAATGAAAAAAAGAGCATGATTCATAACTTTTGATCTATTAAATGGCTTTTTCATGAGTAATAGGAGGTAAAAGATAGAATGGGATTGATGGAAAGTTAGGGGAAGGGGAATGAGCAAGGGATCTTGACAGACGAGGGGGATCGAATAAGGTTGGTTGAAAAAAGTATACAATTTTTCCTTAAGAAACAATGGTAAAGAATAGAAATATTCTATTCTAGAAATATAAAACTAAATAAGGTTGGTTGAAAAAAGTATAGAAAATCTAGAGAAAAGCATAAATATTTTACTGAGCTTGGTCTACAAGAGGTAGAAAATGAAAAGAAACAACACAAGTTTCTAGGAAAAACATCTCTACCCTCTTCTTTTAATCCACATTCAACATACATTCCTTATTTGCTCTTGTATTGTTTGTAAATTAAGAGAATATCATCTATATATAGGTATGTTCATAAAGATAAATACTTACCAAAAGTAAAGTAGAAGAAAATTAAAATTATAAATTGTTAGTGACATCTAAATCCCAAACATAATATCTACTAAAACGTTCCCAAATATTTAGTGAAGCATATATAGAACTAAATTCACTTAACTTTTATTTCTTAACCAAATAAGATACATTTTATTCCTTTCCTTTCTATAGCTACTAGAAAAATTCCACCATAGAGGGTGAAGTAAATGTTATAGCACTAATTTTAATCAAGATTAATGATCCGATCTGCTATAAATTTTTAACATGATAGGAAATTTTAACAAGTTTTACTCACTCCACTAAATTCATTTAACTTATTAATTATAAACAAAATGTATTACACATCCATCTTCACATAGTGTCATCCTACAACAATAACTTATTAATCTTGGACTTTCTCACTTAACTAAAGAAGGCTTTATAATATTAAGGATGACCAAAAATTAGAAAAATGTATGTCAAAACTCATCTTGCATGATCCAGGTGGATCTTGAAGAGCTCAAAAATTCAGCCCACTCAAAATCTCGCAAAATTTTCATCAATGTATAGAGCATGGCGAAATGTTCCTAACACAATTTGAAGTGTGTTAAAAGGAGTCTATTTCCTCAAGATATGCTTGGTCAAAGGTTTGGTCAAAAAGGTTGACTAAAAGGGTGAAATTTGACCATCTCAAAAGTTGTCAACAATGGGTTTCAAATTGAAGATCTCATCAAGATCTTCCCCACACATTTTGTTATCATCATTTGAAGTTTGAGGCGAAAAAGGTATTCTTAATGACATCAGCATGATGTCACCATGTTGATATTGGATCCATTCAATAATTGGCAAAAGGCAATTGAGGAGATTTGAACTCCTAACCCACATTCATGAATTCAATCAACTTGTCCTCTACACCAATGGCCTATTTTGTTTAAAAAATAGACAGTGCCATTTTAAAACCATTGCAACTATTTGATGCTATAAAAGGATGCTATTAAAAGGTTGTTGGTGGGAGTTGAACACCCGACCACCACTCTCCTAAAATTGTGGATAATCATTGTGCCATTGAGGACTATGAATAATAAATGGGAGTTGTTTTATTTAAAAATGGTTGACCCACCCAACCTTAACTATATAAGGTTATTATTAAACATAAGGCTAAAATTTTAAGAATAAAATCATAATAAAAAATGGTAAAGGGATCAAGTATGAGGATGAAATTTGTTAAATAGTTATTTTTGGAGGTTTTGTAATTATTATTTGGTTAATTGGTTTTGAACCAACTAAGGAAATTATCTTGTATAAAAAAGGGGATATTCATTTGTAAAGGGGTACGAAAAGCTTGAGTGGAACAAGGGAGACTTGGAGAAAATTCTTGTGTATTCCCATTTATGTAAAAGCTCATGGAAAGTTTAATTTTTATCTTAGCAATGTGTTTGGAGTGAGAAATACTAAGGGATATAAGTTTAGTTTCTTCTTTGTGAGAATTTTCATGACTAAAAATTTGATTGCAAAGGTTAAATGCCCATTGAGAGTGATTTGTAGTTGTCATTGTAGTGTGGAAGTAGAAATAAAATTATAACTTCATGGAAGTCCATGGTGATGTATGAGTTTTGCATCATACTAATGGCATCAATCTTACAAATTTATAGATCTAGAGATGTAGCCAGAGCCTGGTAAACTTAGAAATCAAATCCTTTGTCTCTTGTTCTTTCTTATGCATATTTTTTCTACTTAGGTTTTTCCACATTTCTTAGTAAATATCTGCTTAGCTCACAAGAAAAAATATTTACAATTTTTATATATTAAATCTCTATCCCAGTGAATCTTAAAATTTGAAGTGATTCATAACAAGGAGTTTACAAATCATTGTAGGATCTAGATATCGATTACCAAGTAAGCTTTTGTTGCTTGTATCTATTTTTTTGATGGTTAAAGTTATTCATGGAAGAAGAGCATGGTCAATGCTAAGTCTTGGTTGTGGCTAGATGTTACAACTGATGAAGACATCTATGGATTTTTTGTTGCAGAAACATAGAAACAAATATTGTTTTTTATCTTTTCTATGGAACCTTTAAGACATATATTCACACAAGACAATAATTTCTTAGGATGATTCAATGGAAATTTTCAAATACACTCTCCATGGATGCATGGATAAGTGAAGCAAGAAAAGGTAGTTAAAAATAATCCATGGTAGATATAGCTACCATATGGTTGTGCTTTGGAAAACTATAGTATAAACACATCTCCTTCAAAAAATGTTAAACTAAGTCTGGTATAAAAACCTATTCCAAATCAAAAGAAATCTAGAGGCTTTTTATCTTATCAAAAGAAATAACTATTGCTTACATGGTTTTCATCCTATGACAAATTAAGATTTTTCATAAGCTATTAACAAAAAATGTATTGAACCATTTCTTAACACATATGGTATTACATTTTTTTAAAAATATATATTAAATTAATCGTGACAAGAAATGATTTGCAACACAATATGAAAAAGAAAATTGTGTTGTGTAGTTGCTGCCTTTCACCCATGGTTTCTACTCTCCACTGAAATCCCTATGCTCCAATTCGCTAGCACCTCACGAAAACCCTCCAATCTTCCTGCCAATCCTTTTCAAAATAAAATTTGTGTCTACATTTGTTTCCTCCATTCCAAAATAAAACTCCTCTCGTGTAATGGGTTGCACTTGTTAATATCACATGTAGATGGGGAAGACATGAAATTCATTTGATGGATCGTACATTCTACACTCATCTCATTTGGGTAAATTTTTTTTTATGTTATCATTTTACAAGAGGAAGCTTATTGTGGCTAGTGAGATTTGTTCCATTGTATTAATCAAACCTACCATGAAAGCTTGATCAAAGAATTGTTTAATACATAGACTTAAAACATATTTAACTATCATTGTTGCTGATAATTATGCCACTAGAGGAGACCAAATCAAAGCTTGTCTCCACTAGTTAGAGGTTGGTGATAAGGCTTCAAAGGAGTTCTTCTAGGCTCTTTGAGCCCATCAAACAAATATTGGGATTAAAAAATCAAACAAGGAACTTATATTCTCTCCAATCTCCCTAACATCCTACAAGCATTTGTTCATCACTATGAGAATATTTTTGCTTCACAACAAAAATTAGTTGCTCTGGAGGAAGCTCTTAAAAAGTGTATCTCTGTTACTCCAAACTACCTAGTAGTTGAGCAACATGCTTTTTGTGAGAAACTTCTTACACTCTGAGTCCTTAATGAGGTAGTTTACTCCATGGCTGATGATAAATCCCCTAGGTGAGATGAGTTTTCTTGTGAATTTCACAAACACCTCTGGAACCATATAGGTCCTGATCTACACAAAGTTTATCTTGGAGCCTATCATACTAAAAGCTTAGAAGCCATTATAAATAAAGGATATATTAAATTCATACCTAAAGCCATCAATCTTATGGATATTTGAAATTAGAGGCCCATTACCCTTCTGAACATGTCTTATAAGATTATTGCCAAGGCAATTTCTCTCAAAATTTGGCACCTATTGCCTTTGCTAGTGCACCCTAAGAAAACTGGCTTTATTAAGTCCAGATATATTCTTGACAACATTATTTCTATTTGGGAGGGAATGGAGTGTGCTCACAATTCCAAATAGACAACTATTTTCTTGAACATTGATTTTTCTTAAGCCTATGATTGCATTAAATGGCCTTTTATCTTGGCTATGCTCCAGGCTCCTGGTTTTAGTCCCAATTTCATGTAGTCTATGGAAATGCTCTTTGGAAATACTAATGCTTGCATTACCATCAATAATTCTCAATCTGAGTTGTAAGAATATAACTATGCAAATTCAACTTTATGCTAACAAAGTGGCCTTGGAGGTGCCTCACTTGCAAGAGCTACTAAACCACTGGGGCAATGCCCCTTGCACTATTGCCAGAGTTCCTCTAGATGCTTTAGCTAATACATTGAAACCTCGAGGCCACTGTCCACAATGTCATTCCTCAGGTCACCACTCGAACACCCTACGCTCCTAGGCTTCCCGCCACCGCTCTCCTAGAAGTGGCAATGGTGGATGGAGGTGCCGCTCAACTTCCCCACACTTTTTAGGAAATGGCCTTACCTAGATAAGGAAATTTCTCCTTTGTGGCCAAAGATAAAAGATGCAGAGGCTACCACTGATCCTATTGGTGCTACCACTAATGATGGCTAGATTGTCCCCAACCCACCCCCCAATCCCAAAGATGATTGGGGTTTTCATGATCGTCATCTACCAAACACCATCAGCATTCACTGCTTTGGCAGCCTAAGGTTGCCATTTATGTTATTTTTATTATGAATAGTGTATGATTCCAGCTATGACCATGTGAACTTTCACGGGGTTATCTTGTATCCCCTGGCCCTTTTTTGTGAATTTTAATGTTAGTATATTAATTATTAATAGAAAGGGACTATTCATCAAAACAAAATCTTGCAAAAATTCCCAAAAAGTATGAAAAATCATAATATTTGAGATATTAGAAAAAAATCCCAAATTTGAAAAGAAAATCGATTGAAATTAGAAAAGAAAAACAATGGAAAATTCTTCATACATGGAAAACTTGGATCAAAAAACAAAAAAAAATTGATTTTCTTTCAAGGGGATTTTTTGGATTTACATGGAAAATTAAATATTAATTTTATTGATATTTAATTTGGTTGTTTTAAATAATAATCCAAAAAATAAATATTGGAGAAAAGTTGGAAAAAAATTTGAATTTTTCATTAAAACATGGAAATTAATTAAAATTTGATTTTAATTGATATATAATTAATAAAAAATAAAAAATAATAAAAAAGGGATAAATGAAGACTTAGTGTCATTCTAAAGCTAAAAGTATCAATAATGGCAAGTTATTGAAATAAATAGAAAAAAATGACAAGTGGCACAAACGATGGAAACCTTGGTGGCTAAGGAAAGAAACTACTTAATTTTAGCCAACAACTTTAAAGGCATCTCTTTTTAGGGATGATTTATATAAGAAACCCTTTCATTCATTCCTTCTCCCACAAAAATTTGAAGAGGAAACTGAGAATACTAGTGACATTCAATGAGTTTGAAAAGAAGATTTTTGGGATTTTTTTTGAAATTGTTGAGGATTTTTCTACGAATTCGCGACAGAGGATTTTAAATTTTATTAAAAGGAACCTTTTCAGTGAGATGTGGAAAATTACATGTTTCTTGTGGAGATATTGAAAAGTGAATATCAAGGGGAATATGGAAATTTTGGCAAAAAACCAAAATCTTTTTCTTTTGGACAAGTTGTATCTATTTTTTATGCTTTCCCTACATAGTCTTATGTGTGAAAATTTTCTATTTTGTAAGAAAGAAGAATAGAAGAATGTAGGGGAGTAGGAGAAATGTGTAGACAATTGATAAAGAATGAAAGGTGAGGATTCTATCATGAATCCAAAATTATGTCAAAGTGGGCAAAAATCGAAGATACAAGCCTCGACGGTGTTGATTTGAAATATTTTAACCAAAGAATTCTTGGATACAATCACCATCATCCAACACACCTAGCCACAAGAATTGTGAGAAGTGGAATTGTTTCTACAACTAGTTTCCCTCCTCCTTTTTAACATGTAGAGTTAATTGTGGAATGTACTAAACACTATAGTCCTAGGGACATAACCATTAGGGCTTGTTAACAAAATATTTTGGCAGACTTTTCTCCGGCATCTATTTATGAAATGTTTGGGATTCCTTCTCAGCCAGGGATGGTCACAAAAACATAGGAGCAAGCACTTAAAATTTACACCTCTAGAGTCTATTTCTATGAAGAAATAATCAAGGATAACTTTAGTGGCCAATATTTTCCAATTCGCTAATCTCACTCATCAGGGACCCCAAGTTTGGCTTTTTTTTTGCACTTTTGGAGTGGACATGTCACTTGCATTTTATAAAAATGGGGTCCCATGCTTAGGCCAATTGCCAATAATAATACAAAACTATTTGTATTTTAGTGATGACTTTGCTGGTGCAATCTATTTTTTCCATGTGTAAAATTATATATATATTCACCTACAATTTCTAATTATTATCATAATCGATGTCATATTAGCCAATATTTGGTAAAACTTTAAGTTAGGTTATAGGTTAAGTATGTAGATTTGACATGTGTATCTTTTATAGAGACTTTCCATAAGACTTCTTATCCTTTCTCATGTTGGCTCAAAATAGATTTGATGTTGAACATGTGTCTTTACTTTTGGTACTTTCTTTAAAACTTAGTATGCTTTTAAAATTTTGGCCCAAAATAGGAATTGCACCATTGATTTAGGATCCTCCAATGATTATAAACAATAGGGATGTGGCCTCCATACCACCATTCAATAATTTGGAGGGAAACTATAAGAATATAAATGGGATAATTTTAACCTTCAAGTTTGATAATCAATTAGGATCCATATAATAATAATAAAATCATTGTTTCTAGGTATGTGTACTTATGCCCATAATTTTCATTAATAATTTAAGATTCACCAAGATTTTGTAGAATTTTCATTTAATCGACAAAAAATCACCAATAAAATTTATTTTTTCCTAATTTAAAAAAAAAAATTCCAATAGAAATTAATTTTTTCCCCTTAACTAATATTTGATTTGCCAAAATTTTATACATTTTTCCAAAGGGGGGTTTCTTAAAGTTGTCCTTGAAAAGAATAGATCACATCATTCCAAGATTCGTAAGGAAATAGTATTGCTCAATTTGCAAAGGGAATATAGCGACATGATCATAAAGTTGAGTCACATATTTAGCATGCCTCATTCTTATAGATTTAAATATTGGATGTGGTATTTTGTTGAGCAGGTAATGGAGGAAGGTGACATAATAGATTGGGCTAGGCTCATAAGCAACAATCTAAATGAATAGTTGATGAATCTATAGAATCTAAGGAAATTTTACATGAGCTCTTATGTCATCTACATGCTAGCATGGAGAATGAATTATGATGGGCTATGATGCAAAGGAGCGATTGGAAGTGAAACCCAACACCTCAAAGTTCATGAATGCTACCCACAATTGCATTTATATTCAAAAGATGATTACATGAGGGTTAACAATACATTTGCTAAGCACATGGTTAGAACACTATAGAAGAGGCCACATATGAGATTGTCAATGGGCACAATTAAGTTCGTCCAAGATTATATCACCTGGTTCATTCAGTTTCCCACCTTCTCATACATTCGAGTTTAGGGATTCTCCATGGACCTATAAAAACTTCCTAGGTACCCAACATATAAGATGGTCTTGTTAGAGTTTACTTGAAAACTTACAGCCTATGACAAGATTTAGAAAGGGAAGAAGAAGTTGGGGTTATAGTTCCCAATTTCCATAGTAGAAGGAAAAGTTGAGGTATAACCATGTCTAAAGGCTATAGAGAGATCATTAGATGAGCTCCACTAGTTATGTCTTCCACTTTATCTGAAAAGGAATGATTTTGATCCTTACAACAAGATCTCATCAATAGGAAGATCAAAGTACCAACACAAAGTTCACCTTGAAGACTTTTGGGAAAATGTGGTAGATGAGAATGAGATTAGAAAGAAGACACATTCAAGATTATTGTTGAACATTATTAGGACATGCAACATATTTAGGGTTCTTGATCAAATGGAGGAGGATCCAAACATGATGTGAAAGGGATTCAATCTAGAAATGATATCTCAACCATATGATTGGAAGAGGAAAGAGGTTATAGATTTACAAGATCTTTAAAAGCTAGTGTTGGATTTTACAAAGTGGCGGATTAAGCATAAGCTTGACAACTTAGTTGCACTAGCTAATAAATTCACATATAGTTTGCATGGTCACAAACCACTTAGGGATGAAAGGTAAGGATAGATATCTAAAGGGACTATTGATGAAATAGGAACTCCATCTAAGGATGTAGGAATGAAGAAAGGGAAAGAGGTATCTCAAGAGAAGCATCTTAGGATTGAAGAAGTTATCCAAGAACCTCAAAATAAGAAGTAGAAACATGAAAATGCTCAATCTTCTTCGAGTCACACTCCAAGTGCTCAAGTGATAGAAACATTTGAAAGGTAGGATGTGGGGACAAGCGTAAGGAGATTTGAGTGAGAAGAAAATTTGGATAGACCAATTCATGATAGACTAAGTATAAATTCCTATGAAAAATCCATGCAAGAGAGTGGGAGAGATTGAGACATTGCTACAGAGCAAAGTCTTGCTACAATCTTAGAGCAAGAAATGATTAATGATGGAGATGTTCCATTAGAGGAAGAGGCTTCAATAGTAGCAATGCATCTTTCAAATGTTGAAGCCATAGTTCCTAAAGTAAGGGTAGATAGTCCAAGAGGTGAACAGGAGATTGACATTTGAGAAGTCCAAAGGAAAGATTAATTGTTGATTCTAGGGGACCAAAGTATACCCATTCCAGAATGGTTGAGGCAAAAGATTCAATTGTGTAAACAAAAGGAGGCTGATTTGGAAATTGAATTACATAAAATTTTGGACCAAGTAAACCAATTAGAAGATCAAGGGAAAGAAAGAAGATATACTAAATTAATCAAATGAGAATCAGGCTCTAAAATCTTCCAGATTGTGACTCCCATGGTTGACAAAGGAAAAAATCAGATTGCTCTAGATGAATAGCATGTTACAGAAATAAATCTTGGTCAAGCCTCTTGAGAGAAAACATTAAAAGAATTTGATGACTCTACACAGGCTTTAAAGGATAGACTAAAGAAAGTGGAAGAAGGGTGTGAAAAAAAAAAAGAGAAATTAGGGTCTTATGTTAGTACATCAATGACTTGTCTCACCGAGTAAGAGAAGAAGGTCCGCCATTTGTCCCTCCAATAGGTGTTTCCATTGAAGTGGTAGGTGACATTGACATAATCAAGCACATTCATCAAGGTGCAAAGGTTTGGGTTGAAGGAATTCAGGAAGAAGCCTTCAAACATGCAAAATAATTAGTGCAAGTACATAGTAGGGTATTAGCTACACTCTTTAGGATCTAGTACATGGAGGAATCATAGGTGGATGAGCATATTTACCAAGATAAGGTGATTTCTAACATTTAGAATCTGATGGAGACCCCAAAGCAAGAATTGATTGATGGTCAAGTCATTAGCAAAGGTAATGCCTATGATTTTATTCGATGGTTTAGTGAAGTGATCATAGCTAAGGAAATGTTTGAGAGATTCACCAAGGAATCCACTCAATGGAAGAAGATTGTTGACAACATCAAGTAGGGAATATTCAATGTAGTTGCATTCTTGTTATTGTGAAGATTGATGGAAGAAGAAATGATAACTGATAATCTAAAATTCAAGTTAGAGGAATTATTTCAACTAAATGTATATGAAAGAGATGATTTTGAGAACTTCTCCATCTTCTTGAATACAATGCATACTGCTCAAGACTTGCTACTATATTGGGATGAAAGTTTGGGAAAGGCATAAAGAGAAATTACAGTTCTAGAATTCAAGCAAGAATTTACACCAACCATTAGTATAGAGGAGTTGGAAATAATGTTGGATTGATTTCATGCCTTTAGGTGTAGGAATCAAGGATAGATGCATTCTTAGTGGTAATTTATTACACCCCACTCCCTTCCTAAATTAGAATGCATAGTGGGAATTTATTACCCACTATAAGAGTGGATTCCTTGTTGCATTAATATATATTCATTTTCTTTTCCCTAACCCTAATTAGGGATGATGTGGTACAATTTTGGGCATCAGTTGTTGTCATCATCTATGCCACCTATTGTAATCAAGGACCTATATAAAGGTCTCACTTGTCATTTGTAAAGGGAGGATTTTTTATGAAATTATTTCTATGAGCTACTAAGATAATAAATTTTTCATTGAAGCTTGGTGAATACTCGATTTGTCTTAGTGCTTGCTTGTTCTCTTAAACTCCTTCAATTAGATTAAGTTTACCCTAGTTAATGTGTGTTGATTACAAAGAAAAATATGATGGTGTATTGATGAATTCCTATGGTTCATACTTTTGACTTTTTAGTGATTCTAACTCATTGTGAAAAATTAGCTTGAACCCCTTTCATGCATATTCTTAACTTCTATCATTCGTATCCATTGTCCTTTATGATGCCGTATGTGGTGGTATGAAAATATTTGGCATAACCCTTGAACATTGCACCAGTTGATGCATAGTTGTAGTATAACTTAGTGAAGTAGAGATAGATAATTTGAGGAATTTTTTGACTAGAGTACTATTTAGTATCATCACTACCCATAGGATTAGAGTAGAATTCATGAACTCTATGCTATTTAATTTATGAATATTTTTTGAAAGCTTCAAAAGTACTTCATTGCAAAACCTTAAGATAGCTCCCACATCTAGTATGACTTAAAATGATTCTTAATAAACATATAAGGCCCCTTATGATCATCAAGAAATCAAATCAACCATTGATCTTATCCACAATCAAGACCTGGCATTAAAGAAACCTTGAAGTCATTATATGATCTTCTAGCAATCTTGGCATACATGAGACTTTATTCAAGAGAGGATAAGATAGTTCAGTATTTTGTTCTAAAGTTTGGTGGGTCATAAAACACAAATCAACAGGAATGTCAACAAGTTTTAAATTAGGGGTACTTTGATAATACCTATTAAATAATGTCCAAATTTGTGTAAATTTTATGAATGTCTCAAACTTTCTCGTTTGCTAACATAGATAGAAAATGGTTCTTGCATCTCCAATGGCTCTTATTAGTCATTCATTATTTTTCAGACTATAAGTTAGAGCATTCACATTTTCAAGGAAAAAAATATTATGATAGGAAAATGCTATTATAAAGTCTCTTATATTAATAAACCATGGGATGAATGTACAATTGTGAATGGAATGCTTTATGTATGGGTCTAAGGATTTCTGATGAACTTCTACTATTTTCATACAAATATCTTCACAATGGTATAAATTGTATGTCATGGACTCTCTCGTTCATGGTAGCATTACTTGAAGAAAAGGAATTCATGTTTAAATGATAAAATATAGGTGTAAGATTTGTGTTCTACTCAGCAATTATCACACTATACAATTGATAGAGATATTGAAGAATATATGTGAAAAATATTAGTTTTAAAAGTTAATAACCATTCCATTAATCATAACCAAGGATTAAATATTAGTTATCCATTAATTAATATATCACATTGGAATTATCCAAGGATGCTCATTACATGTCATCCATCCATCAAAGTTTTTAATTTAACACATACAATAGATACATTTTCCATTGAGTACAATTACATCCAATTGATCATCATAAGATGATTATATATATCACATCAAATGTGCTCTAACTATACGCTTCATTCTCCACATCCATAAGACATTTTTCATCCATAATCTGAGATGGGAGTGTGGCCAAGGCACTTTTATGTCATGACAACCATAGAGTGTTTAGCTCCCCCAGGGTCATTCCTGAAATGAAGAATGTCCTGACACTGGCAAAAGAAACATAGGAGTAGTTCAGAACAAGAGGATCATATGGATCCAATGTTTCTGTGAAACATACTACTTGACACATATGCCTAAGTAGCCAAATTCCAAAATGTGGTAGGAAAACTAAAGGAAAATCTACGCATATTAAGTACAATAAATAATAGCATATCTATACATATGTAGTAAAATAAAATAACAATATACACATATGTAGTAAAATAGAACATCTTTGGCCAAACACTTTGATCCAAAATTAGTTGATAGAAGAAACAAAACATGTTGTATCCATTATATCCAGTACTAGAGGATAGAAAGAAACAAAACATATTGTATCCATTTCTATCTCTCCCTAATTTTCACATAACACCAAACCATAAGAGTACCAAATCCATAGAAGGCATCTAACAAAGAATAAATGATGCAATATAATTCAAAAAGATGTATTTATCTATGCTAACAAATATCCATATTTGGTGCTAACATTATAATAACCATATTTCCATTATGCACTATCACCACACATGTGACAATAAGAAGTGATTTATTCCCACCTAATTAATTATAGGAATACATAACTATAATTGAAGCATTTTCCTAATGCTAGACAATAAATACACAATTATTATGAAAGGAATTTAACACTTCCATAAGAATTTTCTGAAAATGGCACAATTCCATTAATATGATGATTATACTTTCTTTCACTATAGTGAGGTCCTCAATTATAATTTGACAACATTGTCACTTTTGAAATTAAGAATGCTTCAAATTGAACTTAATAAGATTTCTATGGGATGATTTCATCGGTTATCTATGTCTTGTTTTGTGTGCAACCAAAAAATATTTTGTTAGCTTTTGACTTTTGACACTATTAATTCATCATGCTTTTGACACAATTAATTCACTCTCTTTATCTCTCTCTCTCTCTTCACAAACTAAATTAAGAAATCCGTGTTTTACATTAATTTTCCTATTTAATATACAAGTCCATAAATACATTATTAAATATATCAACCCTATTCTATGGTTCGATGGAAATCATGTTTGACTATTGCTATAAGATTTAGGTCTTAGGCACTTGTTGTTTTCATTTTCAAAAGTGAAAATGATGTCAAGATCAACACTACCCATATTGTTTAGTTAAGAGGATGTACCCTTAGTTCTATTCATTTACTACACATATCCTATTATTTGTTTGAACAAGGTGGATATGGATTCACACCATTACTAGTCAATATTTTCCAGATTATATGTATATTAAATAATACTGATTTAATCTTATTCCAAATTTAATCTTCATTCTAGATATTTTAACTGTAGATTTGGCATGTATGACTTGGCCAAGTCATCCAAAAAAATTAGACAATAAGTGGATGAGCTATAGGTTTCATGGAACTTTTCACCTCCACAATATGTAATAGTTGACATTTAAAATTCCTTTATAAGATGGACAATGGTTTTCCATAGGCATGAGTTTTGCACGATCTTACATTTATGTCTCATAATTCATAATTTGGAATGAACAAATTAAGGGAAAACTATTAAGAAACAAATGAAAGTGGCATTTTCGGACCATATTCAAAGACTAAATAGTTGGGTACTTTATCCTTTATAGGTATGCATGCATAAGGAAGGCTATGAATAGTGAAAAAAAAATCATTTCTTGGTTTAAAATAAAATTAGAGGTAATCACAATACAAACACACCCTCCCCCCAACTCAAATTCATGTCTCATTGACATGTTATTCATGGATAGGTTATAAAGAATGATGATTTACAAGTGTGCCCAATGGGGAGATTTCCCATTTTACTTGATAAGGATGTAACACTATAGAATTCACAATATTGAGATAATAGTTTGTGAAAATTAACACTACTGTAGTCACAGATTATTAATTTCCTATCTTAAAAGATTATTTAACTACTAAAAATAAATTCATAGCTTAATATCAACAAATAACACAGGTGCAACTTCACCAATGAAATATAGAAAGAAATTCACAACATAATGAACAAAATATTTTTGGACAAATTGTCCCTTGAAAAAACCCCTAAGGGAAAACCAATTCTATAGATGAGGAATTAATTTAAACTTTAGCAAATCAAGAGATACAAAATTGCTTGCCTCTCACTGGCAAAACTCTAACAATCTCCTAATTTCTCCTATTAATATTCCCTACTGCTATACCCATGCTAACACTATGCCCTTGCTAACATTACAAGACAATTTTCTATCACTACAAATTCTTCTACAAAATTTGTCTTTCCAAATGACCCAATGACCCCTTTTTATACTACTCTGTTGGAAAACCAACAGTCAAGATTCAATCAAACTAACAACTAAGATTACGAGAACTTAAAATCCAATGTTATAATTGGTTGCAAGGTGCCCAAAAAAGAGATCACTAAATTAGTAAATAATTATCCTTGCATAACAACCATTTAATAATTCTTGACAAGTGGACAAATAGTTGTCCAAACTACCCATGACTTTTGCTACTATTTTTAGGTAAGGACAAATAGCTATCCAAGCTACCCATAAATACTATTACTATTTTTGGGTCGGAAATAATAGTTTTCCAACTACCAATAATTAACACTCCCTCTTAGTGAGGAAGCTATTCTACATGACACCCATCTTATCTTTGAAGAAGATAAATTTGGTCTTCCCCAAAGCCTTCACTAGAATGTCTACTACCTACTCTTCTATATGTATGTATTATAGATAAACAATACCTCATTGTACATAATCTATGATGACGTGATACCTGATGTCTATTTGTTTAGACCTATCATGAAACACTAGATTCTCAAATGACTTGATACAACTTTGATTGTCACATTGTATCACAATAATCTCAACCTTCTAACCAAACAAGGCTACTAACAACTTCTGAAGCAAAATAGCTTCACATGTCACCATGCTAGCTAATATGTATTCTACTTCTACTGAACTCAGAGCCATATACTTTTTCTTCCTACTAAACCAAGATACAACTCCTAATCCCAAATTGAAACAACACCTTGGAGTGCTCCTTTTGTCCATTGTACTTACTACCCAATCTGCATGGGTATAGCCTATCAACTTGATACCTTCACCATGGATATATCTGATCCCATACTCAAGTATACCATGCAAGTAACACAATACATGCTTGTTTATTGTCTAATGCACTCTCTTTGGTTCAAACATGAATTAACTAAGAGAGTTAAATAAAAATGCTATATCTAGCCTAGTGATACATAAGTGAACCAATCAACTATCTATATAAGGTGGGATCTACCTTCCTCGAATTCATGATCATGGGTGTAGACATGGTTTTGCAATCCTCCATCCCGAATCTCCTCAAGATTTTAATGCAATATTTCCCTTGACCAAGGAAAATCTCTCCATCAGTTTGCCACACCTCCATGCCTAGAAAGTACTGCATAACTCTTAAATACTTCATTTCAAACTCTTTATCAAGGTCCCTCTTGCAATCCTCTATGATCCCTAGTGAACCTATAAGAAATAGGTCATCCACATAAAGAAAAAGAATGAGAACTTCACCCCCAACCACCAAGTAGTAGAGATTAGCATGCTCATACCATGCTCTAGGAGCCTACTTGAGTCTGTATAAGGCTTTCTCTAATCTACACATGAGGGTTTCTTTTTTGTGTGCTAAAAATCCTTCTAATTTCTCTATGAAGACCTCCTCCTTTAACTCACCATTAAGGAATGGTATCTTGACATCTATTTGATGGATCTACCATCCCATCTATGCTACAAATGAGATCACAACTCTTATGGAAGTATACTTAGTAACTAGAGAAAATGTCTCCTTGTAGTCTATTCCCTCCTTCTAAGAGAACCCCTTGGCCACAAACCTCACCTTTTATTTCTTTGTGCTACCATATGCACCATGCTTTATCTTATAGATCCAGTGTGATCCAACTACTACTATGTCTATTGGTCTAGGAACTACCTCCAACACATCATTGTACATTATTGAGGAATATTTCTCAACCATAGCATCTCACCATACCTAATGTTTAGAAACTTCCTAATAACTAGAAAGCTCACTATCTACCAACTTACTACCTAATGCCACATAGTCATTCAACTTGGCTGGTTGTCTCCGCTATCTAGTACTCTTCCTACGAGCTCCCAAAAACTCCTAAGTATCCCTTTGTGTATCTATAACCTCATAGTTCTTGCTTCCAACTGTAGAGGATGAAATTTCAACCTCTAAATACTTTATATTTATTTCCTATTGCACTTTTTGCTCCATACTCTATAAACCTTCACTACCTAGGCCTACACTCGTATTGGTAATTGTACTTAAGCTTTTCTACCCTTGGCTTGGCCTTGGAGCTTCTATAGGCTACTCACTCTAATCATCACCAGGAAAATATATAGATCTCATGAATGCCTTATCCTCCATGTACTATACATCATGTCTAACAATAATTATTTTAGTCCTTGAAATGAAAATCTTATATGGCCAACAAAGTACTCCCTCTCTACAATCTAATATATCTTTAAATGTGTATCTCTAGGAATATAACAATATGTCAAACTCTAGAATATTCTAAAGTGACCAAAATATGGCTTCTTCCCTATGAAAGCCTCCTTTGGTTTCATCTTCCCTAGCACCATGTGTGGAACTCTATTCAGAATATAGATAGTTGTACTACATTGTTCTCCCCATAAGTAACAAGGCATGTTCTGGTCATGTAGCATAGCTCTTGCTACCTCTGATATAGAGCAATTCTTCTTCTGAACAATTCCATTTTATTGTGGATTATAAGGAACAATACACTCTCTTTTGATTCCTTCTCTAGTACATAACTCCTATAAGACATTCCCTTTGTACTTGCCTCCATTGTCTGACCAAAGAAACTTTATCTTCCTTCTTGTTGAATTCTCCACAAGAGCCTTGAACTCTTGGAATTGACTAAAAATCATCAATAAAAGTAACATAGTACTCATATCCTCTGAGAGATTTTGTTGACATCAGTCCATAAACATTTGAGTGTACTAGATCAAGAACACCCTCTGATTTGGTGTCACTCCTTAGAAAAGATGCTTTTGCAAGCTCCCCCAACACACATCCCTTACAATTATCATCATGCTTTGTGCTCAAAACTTGAACACCTATCACCATCTCATGAAGAAAATTAAGTGCTCCACAATGAATATGGCTCATCCTCCTATGCCATAGCTCTCCAAGATATCTAGGATCATTGCACCTCATGAGTTTCTTAGGAGTATCAAACTACAACCTATAAAGCCGACCACTCCTAACTCTGATAGTTATGGGAGATTTCCAATTCTTGTGCTTAATCAACACATTTGTCCCTCTAAAGAGTACATTATACCCCCTATCTCAAGGAAAAGATACATAAATCAAATTCATACCTAAGACTGGCACATGCAACACATCATGAAGTGGATTTATCTTTCCATTCTCCCTATGAAACTAAATAGTCCCTTTCTGAATAGGGTTGAGTTTGGATAAATTTTCCATAGATATCTAGATGTTGGTGTCCTTCTCCTTGTAACTAGAGAACTACTCTCTAACTCTTGTCATATGAAATGATGTCCCACTATCTATATACCAAACACACTATGAGGTTGAGCTAACCTTACAAGCTATGAGTGCAAACTCATATTCCATTCTATTGGAGAGTGCTTCTACACTTGCTAAAGCTACCACCTACTTCTTATCCTTCTTCCTCTCTAGGAAATCACTGACATAGTTGCAAAACTTGTGACATCCAAACTAATTGATCTTAGAAAGATCCTTCTTCTTCTTCTTACTTTGTGAATTTGATCCCTTGGTAGATCCCTTCTTTCTTTCTCTTCCCCTGCTAGGGAAATGTTCTCCTATTCCACCTCATTTTTTTGACTCTTGCTGGCCCCATTGACAAGACTTAGTCTAAACTCCTCTTGAGTGAAACCACTCTATAGTCAATCCCAACTCGGTAAAATATCCCATCCAGTAAAAACTTGAATAAAGACACTTGAATACTTAGTAAACCCATTTAGGGATATTCTCACTAGCTCCTCATCACTAGGGATATCTCCAACAACTACTAACTCATCCTTGACAAGTTTGAGCCTAGTGAGGTAACTTGTGATATCTTCTCCCTAGTTTATTTGGGTATTCTTTAGCTTCTCTCTAATAATCATCTTCATATTGGTGGTAGCATTCTAGTATAGAATCAGAATGGTGCCTCACATCTTATTCACTGTATCTAGCTTTGAGATGTGTGGAACAATATGATCCTTGACGCCATCAAAGATAATTCTCCATGCCTTGGCATCATCCTTCTTATATGTTGCAAGATGTGTTGCTTCTATTGGTATAGGTACAATACTGGTAGCATAATCCTTGATACCATTCTCTTCCAATAATAAAGAAATTTTGGCCTTCCAAATACCAAAATTTGAGGCACCATCCAATCTGTTCTGATCTCTCAAACTAGTTGAAACCATCTCAGTGGATTATAGCAATAATTAATCTAAACACATCAAAATTTCTTTCTTAGGGAAAGACTCTTCTACCCTCAAAAATGCTCTGATACCATGTGAAAATTAATGTTATTGTAGTCATTGATTATTAATCTTCTATCTTAAAAGATTATTTAACTGTCGAAAATAAATTCATAGTTTAATATCAAAAAATAACACAATTGCAACTTCATGAATGAAATACAAAAAGAAATTCACAACATAAGGAACACAATATTTTAAGACAAATTTTCCTTGGAAAAAACCCCTAAGGGAAAACTAGTTCTGCAGATGAGAAATTATTTTAAACTTTAGAAAATCAAGAGATCAAAAAATCCTTGCCTCTCACTGGCAGAACTCCAACAACCTCCTAGTTTCTCTCATTGATATTTACCATTTCTATATCCATGCTAATATTGTGCCCTTTCTAACACTACAAGACAATTTTCTATCACTGCAAATGCTTCTACAAAACTTATCTTTCCAAATGACCCAATGACCCCGTTTTATACTACTATGTTGGAAAACCCAATGACTGAGATTAAATCAAACCAATGGCTAAGATTAAGACAAGTGCCCAAAAAGGAAATCACTAAATTAGTAAATAATTATCCTTCATAACAAGCATTTACTAATTCTTGGCAAGTGGACAAATAGTTGTCCAAACTACCCATAATTAATGCTGCTATTTTTAAGTTTGGACTAATAGCTATCCAACTACCAATAACTAACATGGTTGGAATCAAGAATTTTGAGTGTGGAATGGAGCTAATATTTTGATATCATTCTACCAAATTCAAAGACCAAATTTACAACCACATTTAAATGACATCACATAATCTTAAAGGGATGTATTCTTATTGAAGGAGACATCTATACATAATCTTGAAGGGATACATTCTCGCTGAAGGAGACTTCCACACAAGGAATGTTGGTCTGAAAAAAGTATAAAAAAATAAAAGTTTTGTATTAAAAGAGGATACTGGTGTTAATTGCATTGCAAAATGTCTTCTTGAACCCATTTTCCCAAACCTTCTCTTCCAATCCAGCCACCTCCTCTCTACTATGTGTCCACCTCCAAGATTTAAAAATGTATTTAATTACCTCCCTAATATTTGGGCGTGTAAATGACACAATTTATTAATCATACATAATGAAGTAGCCATGTATCTTACTAATTATATTAAATTTAAATATTTCCTTTTTACAGAAACAAATTCTGCATGGTGATAATCTTTCCCATTTTCCTGGGTTATGGAGAGGTGGATAATGACATCCTCCTCCCCTTAGAAAGTGCATCCTCCCAATGCATTGATAGATAAGAGTTGCAATCATATCTAAAGATATTTTAAATAAAGTAAAATAATAATAATTAAATGAATAGGATCATACTCAACTTTCATTACACACAATAAGACATATATTTTGTTAGCAATAACATTGATTTCTAATCAACTTATAGTTTCCTCAGATGAACAAATTTTCTAGTTGAGTTCATTCTAATACAATATACATCATTTGTACTTACTCTACCACATTAAGGTAATGCAATTATTTATTCATCGTCCTATATCATAGGGCACAAGATAAAACGATTTACTATCTACGATTTATGTTTCTATCACAAGAGCTTTAAGTAGAAACAAAACTTGAAGTTGACTTGAGGTAAGGGAGAAACTAAGGTTAGTAAGCCAAAAATAATATTAACATGTAGTGTGTGTAGGCTACTAGATGATCAAACCTTCCCCTTCTAAGGAGCTAGCCTTCTCTACCTCAACCACACTCTCACCTTCACCCTGCAAACACTCAGACACACTCAAAACCACATAGATAAGTTAGTGATCATAGAAAACATGATTAGGTATATCAGTTCATCATAAAGCAATGAAATATCTAAGAAATATCAAATCAAACACGTCCTTATCTTGAGGATTCACAAATTAAGTAACATATTACCTTGAAATTGCATGATATCATAGACATACCTATGTTTACTTTCTATTCCTTTGCATCACATGGATTCAAATGATAATGTTGGTAGATGCTTCATATCCACTTCCTGTCATACTCATACATATATGCTCAAAATACTTTTACCTCATTAACACTTTGATTCACGAGTAAAAATAATAATCAATCATACATAGCATCTAGCTTGTGGTGATCACTATGTGAGCATGCATACATAATTTTAGATGAGCATTCATGAAACATAATCAAGTAATGCAATCACATTACATCTAATTCATGATCATTTAAATCATCATGAAATATAATGACATCTACATATAACATCATCAATGTATTCATTAACATTTAATCATCATTATGCATCTAAATGTTTGAAAAAATTATATTTTACATCAAAATACATCATTTAGCTCAAAATTAGGAGCATGCACATTGCATTTACTAATTTGATAAGAAGATGAATAATAGAAAGCCACAAAGTTTTAATGTATCAAGCAGCATTGACTCAAATTTATACTTCCAATTAAAGCTAACTCCACTGCATATAGTGATCAAAGGTCTAAGTTGAATACATTATTACTACACCTATGTCAAAAAATATATCAACTAGAGTCCAAACAAACAATTCAAGATGACCAAATCCTCAGTTAATGTTAATTGACTAGGTTGACTAAATCAAATATGTTGACAACTTCCTATAAACAAGGAATCACAATATTAGCTTCTCTTTAGATTTATAGTCTAGTAATGCAATATTTCAATACACATGCCACATAGGCCAAAAGTTAAGTCAAGTCAAAGTTGACTACATATAGTCAAATCAACTAGTAGTTAAATATCTTCCAATTAATAATGTACCTTCATATTGGTTTTTGACCTAAATGTCTAATATAAATACAACAATGATTGCATTTCATAGCCCGATTATCATCCAAACTATCAAGTATGACATGCATTCACATGACTATGCCATAGAGGAATATACTCATGAAGTTGACCTATACATTGAACTTCATTCCATCATATGGTTATATTAGCATAAATTGAAAGTGTCATACCTTAATGAGCATCAACTACATGTCAGACATAGTACAATAGGAACATCATACAAGTACCATATTATGTGTCACGTGATCTGCTCAAATTTAGTAAGTCATCTAGGTATGCCCACAAGTGATATGTAAATATTAGTAGACCCACTTTTCTCATTTTTTTTACTTAGGCCCTCAAGCCCATCTCATCACCACAACATTTCAAGAAAATGTTAAGTCAAACATCATACATATTAATATATTCATTGTTTCATTTTAAGTAATTGTTCTTAACCAACATAAAAGCACAAGTTATGATGTATGACCTAGTTTTCATTCAATCATCAGATAAAATATGGTTGAGGTACTTTCCTACCAAACCATAAAGCCTTACACTTCCTTGGGATCCTACCTAATACATATAATACTCAACCCTATAATGTCCAAATAATAAAAAATGCACTTCCTTGGGATCCTATCTAACACGTAGAATTCCCAACTCGACAATACCTATTTTTTGCAAAAGGAAGGAGGTATTTAGTGCAACCATCAAACATACTACTTCCCACATACATTTGAGTAGCCCTAATCATTGATGTGGTAGGGAGATAGAACATGGGAAATTATATCAAATAAACATATGCACATAAATTTGGCCAAAGCATTTTGGTACTAGCATTACACTGGTAGGTAGTGTGAAAAAAGAAAGCATCACTTCTACCCCTCCCTGTCTATCCATATCTGACATGTTTGTTACAACCTACTCCCTTATACATCCTATCATTATTCCACACTAAACATGATAGATGACATCACTTTCAAGTCACAAGACTAGCACCATAAAAGCACACACACACACACCCTAGCCACCTCAAGATAAAAGGAATCTTGAATTGAACATTTACAAATTTTAAATCAAAATCCAAAAGGAGAAATAAACTAATAAAAATGAATAAGAAATCCAAAAGATAGATCATCGATATAATAGGTGGCTAGGTGGTCACAAGAAAGATTTAAATATTTTTAGCTAACCCTTCATTACATTAAAGTTTAAAAAAAAATTAAATATCACATGAAAACAAATTCACATAGAACATAATGCCTCTAAATAGCCACCACATGGAGTAAATTTGACACAATACCTTGCGTCAAAGGAGCGCTAAGAACATGACCAAATTTTAAAAACATGCATCACAGCTTGTTGATTTTATCTTCTCCTTTATAATTTCATGCATTGATCCTAAATGTAAAGTATAACATGCAATAATATCTTTACAAACAAATTCCCTTGTTCTTCCTTTATATCATACGTGTTTATTCCAAGAATCTCATCAAGTTGATATCAAATTTGTTGCACCACTTATGCAACATGTGCCTCCTACACATTATAAGACATAATTTTTATTGTTATCACAAGTCAAGTACATAACCTTATAGGGATTCCCAACCATCAATTTACTACCTCAATAAATAATATCAATTTGCACCCTTCTTGCCTCACACATGTAGGAATCAAATACTTTAGTTTTAAATCTAAAATGTATATTGTATAGACATAGGGTTCATACAATCCTACCAATATGAGATACTCAACTTACCATTGATTTCAAGAAAGCTCCATTTTTACCATATTTAAATGAATTCAATGTCAACCCAATATCACAAAATACTTAAGGAGCATCATATCCTTTCTTGTTGGAATTAATTGTAAGTGAAAGAGACAATATACAACCTCGGATTTGATACCTATACACAAAGACTAAGCTCAGTTGATTCACAAATGTATAACCTAAGGTCACATCTGAGCATAATGAACTCAAGGCCCTAAGGTGGAACCAAGAGCTCTACCACTCATGGTGATAGATCAAACACTTGCACCCATACACATTTGCATACCTTAGCATGGTAGTCCAAATGCCCTAGGATTTTAACACTACGCTTACACCATATGTAAGAACCATGTCCTACTTAAGAATTTCCACATCATACAATTGCTAGAGATATGAAAAAGTATACGAGAAAAAACCTACTTTCAAAAGTCAATAACCATTCTATTAATGATAACCAAGGATTAAACATTATTTTTCTATTAAGTAATATATAACATGAGAATTATGCAAGGATTCTCATTACACATCATCCATCCATCCAAATTATTGATTTAATTAATATAATAGATAGATTATGCATTGAGTACTATTACATCCAATTGATCATCATATGACGATAATATACATCTCATTAAATGTGCCAATCTATAGAGTCCACAACCATCACATGTCATTCATCCACAATCTGAGACAAGAGTGTCGTCCAAGCACTTTTACTATGCCAACCACAAAGTGTTTAGCTCCATTTGGGTCTTTCTTGAAATGAATAGCCTGACCCTAGCACAAGAAACCTATAGCTTGAAACAAGAGGATCGAATGGATCCAGTGTTGCTATGAAATATAATACTTTACACATATGCCTAATTAGTCAAATCCTAGAGTGTGGTAGAGAAAATGAAATAAAAACTACACATATTCAGTACAATAAATAACAACATATCTACATAAATGCTATAATATGAAATAAAACATATCTACACATATGGAATAAAATAGAATGTCTTTGGCCAAACACTTTGATCTAGTTTTAGCTGATAGATGAAACAAAATATGTTGTATCCATTCTAATCAGTACTCTTAGATAGAAAAAAAAAACATATTGTATCCATTTGTATCCCTCCCTAATTTCCACATTACACCTAGCCTTGAATTTACAAAAGGCATCTAACAAAAAATTCATGATGCGATATAATTTGGAAAGATGTATTTTTTTATGGTAACAAATATCCATATCCGGTGATGATCTTGTAATGATCATTTTGTCATTATGCATTGTCACTTCACACATGTGACAATAAAAAGTGATAGATTCCAACCTAATTAATTATAGGAATACGTTACTGTAATAGAAGCATTTTACTAATTCAAGACAATGAATATGCATTCATTATGAAAGGAATCAAACACTTCCATAAGAATTTCCGAAAAATGGCACAATTCCATTGATCTGATGATTATGCTTTCTTTCACTATAGTGAGGTCCTCAATTATAATCTAATGAAATTGTCACTTTTAAAATCAAGAATGCTTCAAATTTAACTTAATATGACTTCCATGGGATGATTTCATAGGTTATCTATGTCTTGTTTTATGTGCAACCAATAGAGATTTTGTTGCCTTTTGACTTTTAAAATTGTAAATTCATTATGCATTTAAAAAAAAATTTACACAATACTAAGGTTTCACAGCAATAGGCACAACATTCTTAGCATTAAAACCCCAACTTTAGAATGGAACCAACTGTCCACAATCCGTTGTTTTGCCAACAATTTTATGAATTTATATATATTGTACTATAGTTGCAAAGTCCTTATACAGCCAAATCAATGTAGGAAGAAGAGTGATATTTGATCAGTTGGATAACACCTTCCATCTTAAATTTGAACAATCAATTCACTATTTCTCCCTCTCTCTTAACAAAATAAAATTTAAAAACCATATTTTTCATTAATTTTCTTATTTAATATACAAGTCCATAAATACGGTATTAAATACATCAACCCTGTTCTATGGTTCAAAGGAAATCATGTTTGACGTCATGTATAAAGTTTAGGTCCGAGTCACTTGTTGTTTTCATTTTCATAAGTTAAAATCATGTTTTGAAAGAACGACACTACACATATCGTTTAGTTAAGAGGTTATACCCATGTTTCCAGTCATGTACTACACATATCCTGTTATCTGTTCGCGCAAGGTGGATATGGATTCACACCATTACTAGTCGGTATTTTCCAGATTATATGTATATCAAACAAAATTAACTTAATCTTATTGCAAATTTAATCTTCATTGAAGATAAATTAACTCCAGATTTGGCACATATGACTTGGCCAAGTCGACCATTTTTTCAGACAATAAGTGAATGAGCTATAGGTTTCATGGAACTTTACTCCTCCACAATATGTAATAGTTGACATATAAAATGCCTCTATAAGGTGGACACTGGTTTTCCATAGGCATGAGTTTTGCATGATCTTACATATATGTCTCATAACTGAGGGTTTGTAATGAAAGACTTAATGGAAAAGTATTAAGAAACCCAAGAAGGTTACATTGCCCGATAATATCCATAGAGTAAATGGTTTTCTAATTTATCCTTCATAGGTATGCATGCATAACAACATTTGTATTTCTTTGTTTAAAATAAAATGAGAGGTAATCACAATATGAACTCACCCTCCCCCCAACTCAGCTTTGTATCTCATTTGCATGTTATTCAGGTCTCATTGACACATTATTCAGGGCTAGGTTATAAAGAATGATGTGTTCCAAGTGTTCCCAATGGTGAGATTTCCCAATTTACACAATAAGGATGTAACACTACAGAATTCACAATATTGAGATAACAGTTGGAATGACAACTTTCAAGTGTGGAACCGAGCTAACATTTTTGTATCATTCCACCAAATGAAAAGAACAATTTTACAACCACGTTTGAATGACATCACATAATCTTGAAGGAATACATTCTCATTGAAGGAGACATCCATACAACGAATGCTGGTCTGAACAAGGCAGAAAAAAGTTACACAGGTTCTGTATTAAAAAGAGGAACCCGGTGTAAATTGCATTGTCAACTTTCTTGCTGAGCCCATTTTCCCAAACCTTCTCTTCTAGTCCATCCACCTCCTATCCACTATGTGTCCACCTTCAAGATTTAAGAATTTATTTAATTCCCTCTCTAATCTTTGGGTGTGTAACAAACCCAATTGTTTAAGCATACTTAATGAAGTAACCATTTATCTTTACTAATTATGTAAAATTTACCTATTTCATTTTTACCAAAACAAAGTCCATGTCGTGAGAAGATTTCCCATTTTCTTGGGTTATAGAGAGGCAGCTTCTGACAGTAGTTTATAAAAGGCCTTGAATTGGTAAATGAATCTTAGTTTTGGTGCTAGTGGTAGGATTGTGTCCTCTTTTTTTATGTTATTCCTTGTTTACATGTTTGTTCTATAATTTTATAAGTTATCATGAGATTTATTTTTGTTGCATTAATGTCTATCTTTTATGTTATTTTATTTATGATTTGTATACAAATATTAATTAAAATTTTGTCGTATCTAATTCAAATAGGTAATAGGAATACATATTTCCATTTTGCCACTAAAACGAGCTTATGTGAATTACAAAAATGCATTGCTACTCTTAATTCTTATGGCTAAAACTAAAGAGACCCTAATTGATTCACTTGATTTAATAATTAGTTTATAGGTGCAACACTTTTGTAGGTTTTGCAAATAAGGTAGTTATTTAACTAGACTTAATCTATGAGGAAACTTCATGGTTAAGAATGATTGAGTTGGAGTCATACTAGGATGGTTGATCTTAATGCTTGACCTTTGTAAGTGTTGGTGTAAATAATTTATTATTTATGCTTTACTTAAGTTTATATAGGATAAATACATTAATTTAATATTTCTTAGGTTCGACACTTAGGAGTTTGTGTACTCATATGAGTTGTCATGTTGAAAACAGTAGAGTTTGCATAATTAACTGAGCTATCATGTTGACAACACAGTTATTCACACTCTTATTTTAGCACATGGTGTCTACAATATAATTTTATGTGACACACTCATGTTAACTTATCCTCTTATCATCGCACTAACTCTTGTGCTTAATGGAGGATAATCCATTTCTGGTGGACATGTTCTTGGTTGTAAGACTTATTAGTGTGTTGACTCTTAGTCAGTCTAGAGGCATCTATATTCAGGCACTTCTAGTGTACATGTACATCATTTTGAATATCATATTGTTATTCTAATCATACTCTGTTGGTTTATTTTGTGCTAGTTATTGTGCTTCTTAGTCTTGGGTGATTTTTCCTAAGAATTTTTTTTACATTACATTAGAGCCATAGGAGCATCATTTCATAGCTATTGGAGACCAATCTTGCTTCACTTCTCTAAGGACACCTCAATTTAAATTTGCAATATCCACAAATATTGGGAGCATCTAGAGCCAAAGAAAATCTCACCATTGCATCTAAAGCATTGGTTTGATGAAAATTGATTATAAGTTTGCCTATATGGGGCCATATGTCAAATTTGAGAAAAAAAAATTGCAAACTGGCACCCGAAGGCTTGATTTTCAAATTCTATATGATCATTTTCAAATCTACTTAATTTATTTTTTGATTTATATTTTATTTTCTCTATAATTTTTGGAGCATTTTGTTCAAATTTTCATTAGGCCCCCAGAGATTTTTATTTTTTTTGCAAGAACTAGGTTGTGAAATCCCAGCCCCTATAGACCAAATATTCCATCTGCATCTTATTTCTACTGGCAAGCATCACAAATTTTTTAGTGACCATGTATCACTTTCTAGCATCACCGTACAATGTACAAGCCTTACAACTAACAAGCACTACATTACCAACCAAGTAAATCTTGATGGTCTCAACTTTGTTTCACCATTTGTGGGCTTGTACATTTATTCATTGATGTTCACGTTCCCATAGGTGATGTAGGACTAACAAATGTGATTGGTGGCTGATAAAACCCTTCAACCACCAACCAAGCTCGACTCTTCCTGTTGGTGTCTTTTCAAATAGATTGGTCATTCATCATCATCAAAAAACTCCAATCGGCATCACCTCTGGCGACCTCAAACTCAATTTCTAGCCCAAGTCAAAGTTTACATTGTCAGCCATCATCATAAGCTTTTTAGGACACACAGCAACTGCATAGACCTTCCATGTCAGTGTTGACACATAAGTAGAGATATCTCAACAAAATCCATGTCGATGGGTGCCATGTTAGATCCGTATAGGCTATGTGTCACACATAGTCAGTGTTCGTACAACTGATCTCACCACCACATCACTAGGGATGGTCAATTTTCATTGATGTTATCCTTTTTCTATGTTAAAATTGATGGTCATTTGACTATCATCTATAGACTAGAATAAAATATTGTGATGGACATTTGGACGTCAAATTTAACCCACTATTTTGTTGCTCAGACCCCTCTCTAGATTTGGTTTTGATTTTATAGTCCGACTTTAGGAGGCCATATCTCAGTCATCTGAGTTCCAAATTACATGTAATTTTTTTTTATTATGGGTAGAATTTTCTAAAAATTTTAGTGGTGCTATTATTTTCTAGTTTTGGTGCATGGATTTGTCAAAAATTATAGTTTTTGGTGACTGTACCAATCTAATCCAGCATTTTTCAACTTCAATTGACCCATATAGGCTCATCTGGACTCCAAATCAGGTTCTATTTTTTTTGAAATTGAATAATGTTTTATCTACTATCCAAATCTATAATTAGATTATAGGCTTGTGTGGACAAAAATACCACTTTTAGAATTAGGTCCCTTTTTGCATTGTAATGCTTTGATAAAAACTTTAGAATTGTTGTATATCTAAGATACATTATAAAGTTCTAGATTTGAACTTTGAAAGGAGATTATTAATAGAAAATCAAAAAACCACTTAGACCAAAATTGGCAAGTGGCAATTATAATTGCACTAAGTACAAAGTACCAAAATCTTTCATTTGTGGGGGTCTGTTTCTTGATTGAGTGAATAGGGGAGGGGTGTCTCTTGGTGTTATGTTCCTCTTTTTTTTTAAATATTTCATTTCTTGCATCATGGGAAATCTTAAGTTTCCAAAATTAACACCACATAACTATGCCAAATGGTATATTAAATTATGTTGTTAATTGGTGCATAATGAAGTTTCTCAATATGTAGATGGTTCCCTTCCTAAACAAAGGTTATAAAGTATCTCAAAGTGGTATTTATGCTTGGATATGTTTAGATAGGAAAGCCCTAGGTGATATTATGTCTAGGGTTGAAGACAAAATCTTTTATCAGATCTAGAAGTATACTACATCCAAGGAAGCTTGGGATGCCCTCAAAAACCTATATGGTAAAGTTAATGAGGAGGATGTTTACAAAATTGAAGATAAGCTTTTCTCCCTAGATCCTAGGACCTTTGATTCTATACAAGATTTTATCATTAAGGTGAATAAATTAAGAACAAAACTTACTGATTGTGGTAGTCCTATTAAAAATGACATGTTGTTCTATCTCATTTATAATAAGCTACCATCTAAGAAATCCAGATTTTTTTCTTCTTTCAACACCATAAAGACTACATTAGGGCCTGCCTATAAGAAAGTCACTTTTGATGATTATGCTCAAATTTTAGAGGATGAACAAACTAAGTTTCAGACAATGAGGATTCTCAAGTCATCAAAGTCCAAGGCATTGGTGGCTAATAATGAGAGTTCTCAAAATTTAGATGGTCAAAGTTCAAATAAAGAAAAGGGAAAAAAGAAGAAGTGGAAGAATAAAAAATAAGAGGATATAGAAAAGTCAACACCAATATCAAATTAACAACAAGGCGGATCTTCTTCAAATAAAAACAAGAAGTTGGACAGTAATCAGGAAAAGAAAAAGTGTGTCTATTGTAAGAAAATGGGTCATGATGAACATTAGTGTTATCATAAATAGATTGATGAGTTGAAGAACATCATTAAGACAAAGGATCTTCATTCTTACATTCTAATTGCAAAGGGCATGCATTACTTACAAATACTATTATTTAGGGAGATTAGATCATTGATTTAGGTGCCACACATCATATCAGTGCATCAAAGCAATATTTTTCTTTGATGACACATTCAGAGGTACCACACATCTTTGTAGGTGATGATACTAATGTGGAAGTTGAAGGTAAAGGTGAAGTTGAAATGAACAATGGAGCATTCAAGGATGTTCTATATGTTCCTAGTATTACCTCCAGCCTTCTTTCTATCTACCAAATAACTCACTATGGAGATGGAAATAAAGTTGAATTTCTTCCAAACTCAGTGGTAGTGAAAAGCATCAAGGATGACTCAATGATTGCAATAGGAGAAGTCAATCATGATTCAAGGCTTTATACTTTCTCCTCCTTTGTGCCTACATCAAATGCACAAGCCTTGTTATTATATTCAAATGCAAAAAGAAAAATGTGGCATGAGAGATTTGGGCATCTCAACTATAGATATCTTCAATAGCTTAGTAGAAAGAAAATGGTTAATGGTCTACCTCAAGTTTAGTTTTCAGAAGCTGTTTGTTTAGGTTTCTCACTTGGAAAACATCCAAAAAAATTATATGAGAAAGAGAAGTCTTAGAGAGCACAATGTGTTCTTGAATTAGTTCATAGTGATGTGCCAAGCCCATTCCTAGTGCCATCATTTCACAAATCATGCTATGTATTCACCTTCATAGATGGCTACTCTCACTTTACTTGGGTTTTCTTCATGGCTCATAAGAGTGAAGTTTTTGAAAAATTTCTCAACTTCAAGGCTCAAGTGGAAAAGTAGTCAAGAAAAGAAATCAAAATTCTTGGAATAGATAATGGAGGGGTATATGTGAACACAAGACTAATAGAATTTTTCACTAAAGAGGGCATTGGAACTCTCAAAGAGATGACCACTTGCATACTACAAAACAAGTCTCTTGATCAAATCTTTTGGTCAAAGTAGTGCTAACTATATCCAAAATAGGATTCCTCATAAAGTTTTAGATGGTGTAACTCCTTTTAAAGCATGGGCTTGTAGGAAACCTACGGTTAATTACTTTAGAGACTTTGGTTGTCCAGCATGGCAAGAACTCCTCCACAGAAATGCAAGGCATTGGAAGAACAAAGCAAACCTTGCATATTTGTTGGATATGAAAAATCACATAAATCCTACAAGTTAATGGATCTAGAGACACGTGATATATTCTATGAGAGGAGTGTTCATTTTGAAGAAAATTGTCCAATCTTTACTTCAACTCCTCCATCCTCCAACATTGAAGAGAGTGATAGTGAAAATAGTAACTTGGAAAATGTTCATCCTTGACCAACATAGAGGCATCAAATAGTTCAAGTTGAGGATACACCTACTACATCTTCTTCCACTAGACTTAGATTGGCTAAGAAGACATTAGATGCAGCAGGACCATTGGTAGGAAATCCTTTAGATAATAGGAGGACGAGATCACAACACAACTCACTCCCACATGCTTATAATGTAATTGCTTCATATCCACAATCATTTAAATAAGCATCAGGTATTCCAGAATGGGATAGAACAATGGAGGAAGAATATAACTCTCTTATGAGAAATGATACATGGGACTTAGTCTCTCTTCCTAAGGGAAGAACATTGGTTTAGTGTAGGTGGATCTATCAGACCAAATTCATAGTGGATAGAAGTGTTAATAAAAATAAGGCTCACCTTGTTACAAAAGATTTTTCTCAGGTACCTAGCATTGACACCAAGACCTTTGCACTAGTGGAAAAGATGAATTCCATTCATTTGACATTGCTATAGCAGCAACTCAACAATGGGCTATTCATCAGATGGATGTGAAAAGTGCATTCTTGAATGGTGATCTCTATGAGAAGATTTATATGGAGTATCCACAGGGATTCATCTAGGATTCTACCATGGTCTACAACTTAAAGAAGTCTACCTAAGGACTTAAACAAGCTCCTAGAGCTTGGTATGCCAAGATGGATTCCTTTCTTCTCTCAGCAGGGTTCATCAGATGTCATTCTAATCCAAATGTCTACATTCTTTAAAGGGAAGATTCAAATTTTCTTTTTGTGCTTTATGTTGATGATTTGATCATTATAGGAAGCAAAACATCCATTATTGATAGTGTCAAAGCTACTTTTCAAGATAGGTTTTTGAAGACAAACTTGGGTCTACTACACTATATCCTTGGTATCAAGATACATCAGTCTTCATCAGGGATAACACTATCATAGCCCAAGTATGCTCTTGATCTTATAGCTTAGTTTCACATAAGTGACTACAAGGTTGCACCTACTCCCTTTCTTTTAGGTGTTAAGTTAGAAACAAAGTGTTTCACTCCACTTGTTGATGCAACTTTATATAGAGATGTTGGTTGGAAGCCTTATCTACTTGTCACATACACACCCTGACATCTCATTTGTAGTTGGCATGATTTCTTACTTCATGCAAGAGCCACATGAACTTCATTGGAAGGCAGCCAAGAAAATATTGCACTATATCTAGGGTACACATTAACATGGGATACACTATACAAGTAGTACAAGACTTTAGTTAGTGGGTTATACAGACTTAGACTATGTAGGTGATATTGATTCTCACAAATCTAGTTCTAGATATATGTTTCATCTTGGTTCTAACCCCATTTGTTGGTAGAGTAAAAAGAAAAACACCATTGCTCTTTCATTGACTAAAACTGAGTATTGAGGAGTTGTAAATGTAGCAATAGAGGCTATTTGGCTACAATAGATTGTGAAGGAGTTTGATTTTGATCTACTCTGACCCAGAGTCATCCATTGTGATAACTAGAGTGCTATTAAAATCTTGAAACATCTAGTGCAACATCAATGCACCAAACATATTGAGGTTCATATGCACTACATCAGAGAGTTTATCCATGAGTAGGTCATCACATTATAGTATTTTTCTATAGAGTAGTACGTAGCCAACATCTTCACCAAGCCCTTCACGAAGGTCAAGTATATTCATTTGCAAGATCTCTTCAGGGAGAGGGATTTTTCACCAGGGGGGTCACATGATTCTTCTCTTCTATATTTTACATATGTCTCTTTTTGGGGGAGGGTTTTTCCCATGAGGTTTTCCCTCTTTCTCCATTTGCATAGAGATTACATTGCATTTGTACTTGGGTACCTAACATGGCCTAGTAGCCAAGACCCATTATGTATTTCTTCATAGCTTTTGTGAGCTTAAGTGCATTCCCCTAAGTTGCACATAAAGGGGGTGTTAGTGTAAATACTTATTATTTACACTTTACTTAAGTTTACTTAGGACAAATGCATTATTTTATTATTTTTTAGGTTATACACTTAGGAGTTTGCATACTCATATGAGTTGTCATGTTGACAATAAAGTTATTTGCACTCTTGTTTTAGCACATGGTGTCTACAACATAATTTTATGTGAAACACTCATGTTAGCTTATACTCTCATCATTGCACTAACTCTTGTGTTTAATGGAGGATACTCCACTTCTGTTGGACATGTTCTTGGTTGTAAGAGTTATCAGGGTGCTAACTCCTAGTCAGTCTAGACGACTTTATATTCAAGTACTCCAGGCATACGTGTACATCATTATGGATATCATATTATTATTTTGATCATACTCTGTCGGTCTATTTTGTGCTAGTTATTATGCTTCTTGGTCTTGGGTAACTTTACCACAAGGCAAATTCTTATAGTAAGGATAACCTAGATCCAAAAACATTTAAAAGATAATTATTTTTTATAGTTTAATTATTTAATGACAATTAAATATTTTGTAGGTAGACAACTAGCTAGCGATAGACAATCTAGTAAGAAACTAAAAAACAAATATTTAGAATGTTGACTACCAATTAGAAAATTTTGGAAACAAGGGTAATAATTTGAGTTGGATGATAAGAGAACTACATTTTATAGAAATCTAAACATTCTCCCCTGATATTTTTTGGGGATAATTCATGTTTTTAAAATTAAGAAGCAACAAAAATGGGAGTTGACCCAAAAAAAAAAGAGAAATTGTGTGGAGATCAGTTGGTAATATCTACCATAAGATTGTCCTACCCCCTTCCAAAATTTCAAAAAACTACTAATGCCAATAACTAAAAAGAAAAAAACTTTCATAAGCATAAAGTATCTTACCAACATACAAAATTATGGCCATCAACTAAACATTGGGCCTACTACTAGTCCAAATAAGAAACTAAAAAGGCCCAAAGGCACATAGTAAAGTTAAGCACCATTAAAAAAAATAAAAAAAATCATATTAACACAGGAACCATCAAAAAATCCTTGGATTTTAAAACAATAGGTAGAGCCAATCCTTAGCCAAGAGGTGATAAAGTGCACAATTTGTCTACACCTCCTTATCATTAGTCCCCTCGTCTTGGTTAGTTTACATAATATGGAGTGTGGTGGTCTTTGAGTGCATGAAGAAAACCAAGAAATTGGCCACCCTATCAAACGTTTTCTCCAAGTTGTCATTTTTTTTAGCTAACTCTACAATTGATTTTTCAAGTTTCTCCACCACCTAGTTCCCTTACTTAGTTTTCTCATTTTTTTCCATGGTGTCATTCTATTGAGTGTGATCTCCCCCTACTCATCCTTGGCCTTGTGTTATACCCTCACATTTTCCATTTGGGTCTGGCTATCCAGTGTGACCATCTTAATTGGAGAGGTAACCATTCCATGCTTAACATTCTCAAACTTTCCAGTATCTAGAGTAGTAGTTTTGAAATTGTCAGAAACCTTGGAGAGAAAAGAGTTGGCTTCCTCCATGTTTTTGGTTTTTTCCTCACTTTATGCTTCTTCTTCCTCTTTTTCAATATATTTTCTTCTAGTAGTCTTCCATTTGGGATGAGGCCCATAATTTTTCTCAAAGGTGTCCATTCTAGGTATAGGAGGGTTGTTGGGGGGAATCTTCTCTCTCAACCTCTTACTCACCTAGTTAGTGCCCTTGCTCATGATTCTTGTTTTTTCAACATCCAAAATTTCAATTTTTTCTTCCTTAATTTTATCTGTTGTGGCCATGAGTTCCTCTCTTGATGTGGATTTAGGATGGGGGGAGGGGAGCTTTGAGCAGTAATTCTAAGAGAAGGAGATGTAATTCTTAGAATCTGAGGGTGCAGGCCTTTAAAAAATTTGAACAAATGAGACATCAAGGCTTGGTGATAGATAGTGTAATTTTTTCCATCTTCACATTTTTTCCTTATATTCCAAACATAGTCCTCCATAGAAGAAAGCAAGAGAAATAGAAAACAAATGCAATCTTTCTTATGAAAATTATTCATGATAGGGAAATTATAATAATAGAAAACCTTAACTCTGTCTCTAAGGGTGATATAGCACATTATAAAATATCATGCCATATTCCATGGCTATGGGAGCTTCTCATGAGAAAACCCTCCTTAGAAAGGAACGAGCGCTTCATTGGAGCAAAAGAAACTTTTGAGGCTCACTTCATCTTTAACTCGAGGCTTCTTCCTCCACAATTTCCATTCTAGCAAGAGGCTAGTGATGTTGGAAATCAATACTTTTGTGACCTTAGAAGTGACCCATTCAAATACGACCACACCACTTTTTCATCCTTAAAAAATTCTTGATTCCTGACTGTTCCTATCTCAAATTCATCGCTCATCACCATCTAGGTTGACCACTAGCTCTTCATCTCCCACATTAATCTTGATTGCCAATTTCTTAGCCCAAGTTATTTTATTTTCAATGAAAGCCAGAAATAAAACCTTACAAAATATATGACAATGTTTGAAGCAAAGAGGACCCGAAATGGTTTACTAGCTAAATTGAATTCATGTTGCTCAAATGGTTTACAACCATTTCCTTCACTAGCTAAATTGATATTTACTCATGATATTTGTTGGCCTTTAGATGCTATGAGACCTATGGGGAAGGAAAGAAAATAATGTTTAAGAGTTTGAATATTTTGATGAATGCTAAGTCTAGGGGATTGAGGCTTTTCTAATTGTAATCCCATATAGATTTTTCAATTTTGTATATTGGTATTGGTTATCATTACTTTATTTCAATCATTTATGATGTATTTGGTTATACTTTTTATTTATTTATGTAAATATTCATTTCTATATTTTTAGTATCTATTTAATAATAGAACTAGAGTCACATATTAATTCTATTTTATTTTAGGATAGGATATTTAATGATTTGGAACTTTGGTCTTGAGTTGGGTGGACTTCTCATTGCATTGATATCTAAATCATGCTTGTAAAATCAAGCTACCTAGTCTCATCTACTATTTGAAATAATACAATTGGATAATTACACCTTTACTGAGTATATTAGAACCACAAAGCATAATTTGAGAATATATGATAATGAAATGAAATCACTTTATCACTTTCTAACACAAAAAAAATGTTCCTCAACTGAACTATAATTTAGTTCATTTCCTTTCATTGGAACATTCATTCAAGTGATTGGTGATTGAACTCTATTTCTCATTATCCTACAATAATATAAAAAATATTTTTTTTTAGAGGCTTGATAATGGATAATATAATTCTAATAGAAATTGTAACATACAAAAATTAGGACATGGTCAATGCTTCATGTATATATTTTAAGTATTTCTTCCTGAAATATTTCCATTTAAAACCTTATTTATTCTTTATAATATATAATATGTTAATTTTTTTTTATATTAGTTAATTTATTTGTTTGGTTTAGGTTAAATAAAATAAGTTAGTTGGATACCTAACTGTTGGAGTTGAATTCTAATATATGGTATCAGAGCATGGTATGTGGGTAATGAAAATCTAAATTAGTCAAAAGAATTATAGTGTTATAGATTTATGGTGAATACCCTATTGCAAATGTTGAAAGTATCAATTCACAATTTTAATACTATTCAATTCTAGTAGTCTAATCCCAAATATTGTTAAGGAGTATATAGTTAGAAAGAATAATTACAGTCCAATCCTACAAATATTATACCTCAAATGTATTGGAGATTTATAAATTCCATTTTTAATTAGTTATATTAAGTGTTATGCAATTACATGGTTAATTTATTGACTCAACTCAAAAAAATGTATGAACCAAGCATATGATGAAGAACTACTTTCTATTAAAGGTGAGTTTTTTAGCATATTTTTTCAAAAAATTATTACATTACTTTCTATTAGCTTTTCTTTAGTCTCTTTATTAAGATAGTAGGTAGAGGGCCCTAAATCCAAAACCAAGAGATCAAATTACAACATCAAATGAGAGAACAACTTTAGGTCATTATAGCCTAAAGTAGAAACTAGACATTGATTGGAAAAATTATCAAAAAGCTTTACCAAAATTTTAAAACTAAGAATCTTAATAATTCTATCACTATAGTGATTAAATATACTATTTTTAATATGAAAAACTAAATTAATAAAACTAGAAGATAAAATAATTCATCCTTTGATAGTATAATTGATGTGCATAGCTTTGTTTAACATAATATCAATCAAATTAACATATGACTAGAATTTAAAAAAATGGAACAATTGTCAACTAAAGAATAAAAAAAATAACAACTTGGTGGTGGACCCAAAATCCAATATAAAATTTCTAATGTGTTTATTATAGCGAAGGGAAAGGTCATTCCCATATAACCATGAAGGTTACAACCTAAAATGGTAGGGGTCAAAATACCGCTAGCAAATAATGCCCACTAAAGTGTTTCTTAAAATTATTAAACTATAAAATTGTTAGTATATTGGGGGATTGATCAAAGGGGGAAAATTGGTGAGTGTTTGGAACTTGGATTGATTTCTTATGTGAACCACATTCATTGCTTGGTTTTTCATTGATGTCAACATATATGTACTTTGGTATCTCACAGACAAAGTTTTAGAACATCATAGAGGTAGATTTGGTCATCTAGATTTCAATAAAAAGATTTAAGTTATAAGGGATTAGATTAGTATTTGTGTATTTTTTGAGATGCTACATCTATATTTGAAAATGTTAGTATAGAGATTTGGATGAGCTACTATTGATTTAGTTAATATTGGTTGCAAAACAATGTGTATGAAATAGTTTTATAGTAATTTAGTTGTATCCCATAAGCTAGATGGAATAAAGGTAAGTGATTTTAGATCATGGCTGAAGATATTTTCCTAATGTTGGAGATCATTCTATAGAGTTCACTAATTGTAAACTCTTGTAATGAGATTTATTTTGGAAGTTCTAAAGTGTATTGTAGTATGTGAAACCTCATTATAATATATTTTTGAGGTCCTCTATTACTCATTGTTTATTGGAAAATCCCTCACAATGTAATTCAATGAGTAATTAGGAAAAGGTATAATGGAAAGGTTTTTTACTTTAGTTTAAGTGTATGAGTGTAGTTTTTGAGATTGTGTAATCGACGTCGAGGATACAAATTTGATCAAAGTAGAGAAGAAGATGATTTTGAGATTGATATGAGAAATTCAATGAACTATATTGGAAAATAGTTTGATATATTGGTAAGTTCACTATTCAGATATGTTGTCCTAGAGATCTGTTTTATGTAAATGTTTTGAAAGAATTTGGACAATGAGTTTAGTTGTCTTCCTTGTGCTCCTCATAGGACTAGATTCTTCTGACAAGGATTCATAGTCTTCTAATAGGGATTCATAGTTACTAATTATATGTAATTTTCTCCTAATAGGGTTGTATCCTCTTATAATAAACTTTTATATTATTACACCATCTTGTGGGTACCATCCCCACTAGGGTTTTCCCTTTGCTAAAGGGTTTCCCTAGTTAATAAATCATTGTGTTATTTCGTATGTTCTATCTCTTGGTATTGCTCACTTGATTAGTAATTGAAGTTGTATTTGATAAGTTAATTTTAAGCTAGATTAAGTATACAATTGATTCATCTTAATTGATAAGGTCAACCTCATTGTGATCATCCTTTTTGTTCTTTTTCACATTATCCTCATACATTCTTTTCCTAGCAACCACTCCAAGAGCCACTTTTTCAAAAAGATCATCATGTAACCTATAAAGAGTGGTAAAAATATATTTGAAATATTCTAGCATCACTTATTGAGGAACACCACTTTCTAAAGTAGCTATCCTATTTTGAAGAGGTTTCATTTGCTTGCTAATTTTCTTAAACATTACTTTCATTAGGCCCAAACAACCAATCATTAAAACATTCAATGGTTGGTTTGAATATCTTATTCATAATAAATTAGATATTTAAAATAATGAAAGGAGTTGTAAAGGGTTAAAAGTGTTGGTTACAAGTGTAGAAAGAATTAGCACAAAGAGATTATGATAATCTTCTATAAAGATGTCATTCATATTAGGAGGATTTTACATGCACTGTAGGATTCCTCATGAAACTGCCTACTTTATCAATAGTTTATCAGTGGTAATATTTGTATTTATATGTCTTTTATGGCATCCATGAGTGTGAATTTTTTTTTTCTAATCAATAATATTATGAGATTAATGGTTTAAAAAAGGACTGCAGTTTATATCACCCCCTTATTTTGGTTTATGAAACATTGGAGAAGCTTTTTATTGTGATTTTCTTGAAACTAAATAATCATTCACTTTGAGAAGAATAGTGAGGTAAATAGAAATTTGACATATTTTTTTCATTAGATTGTAGAATTAGAAAAAATTGATATCAAGTAATAACTGGTATTTTCATTAAACCAATATATGTGTCCATCATTTGAAGGTACCATCATCATATTTTTCCCATGTAACATCACATTTAAGTGATAAAATGAATTACTAGAGACCTACTTATGTTCCTAAAAAGTTGTGTCATTAAATATTTATCACCAAAGTAAAATGGGGACTTGATGCATTTGTGTCCTAGAAGAAGAGAGGAATTTTCATGATGATTTTACATTCATGGAGAGAGGGGACATGGTTTGGTTAATAATATGTTGAGAATTTGAGAATATTTTATAGACACTTAGAAGAGATGTGGACTTTTATAGGAAAGACATCTCATGTGGAAGCATGTCAAACTAGTGGTGATTTTTGTAGTAGAAGAGAGGTTGTTTCCACAATACTTGAGAAGGTGTTATGCACACTCAAAGTACATGTGGATTTTTCTATGAAAAGATATCGTGGGAAGAACTATAAGAGGAATTGGATGCAATTAGAGGATATGTGTAATTTTTATAGAAATGTGTCTCATTGTGCATTAGAGGTGGAAAAACTGAGGTTGTACAAATGGTTTTTGGTTCTTTAGTTAGGAGATCCATTTATGAAAAATCTTAGTGTCACTTGTATAACCAAGGAAGCCATGAAAGTAAGAGACTAAGAGTGGTGGTGGGACTTCATTAAAGTATCTAGAGGGTTGCATTAGAAACCCTAACTCCCACTCTTGTTTTGATTAATGTAACAATGACAAAAATATTAGTATTTTGTAAATATTAAATAAGTAATTCCTTAGGATAAGTTTAAATAAAACATATTAATTAGTTATATTCCCATTAGTAGTTATTAAAAAATAAATAAAGCTTTATAAATCTTGTAAGATATCATTGTGATTGATCCAATTGAAATAAAAATATGAATAATAAAAATCTTAATTGACTTTTCTAGTTCTACTTTTTGATATTATGCATTTAGTAATCTTGGAGAAATCTAGAATAAAACTTATAACCTAGTTGAAAAATGACTTCACACATATCCCAGTAGAGTAATATATCAATTATTGAATATCTCTTAATCTCTCTCAGTTAATCATGGCTTTATATTTTCAAACAATATGTATTTTAAAAGTTTTCCTTTAGTAATTGAAGAATATGTTTCCTTAGCATGAGCTACATGATTGTTTGTAGATCATTGGGATGAAAAGATATTTAATTAACCTACTAAAAAATTACTCTAAGATTTCTACTTATATCTCCAAATGACTAATATCAAATGTCATTTAGCACCATTTGGAATCTACTAGTGAGTGTGGAGTTAACTCTTGATTTTTGTCTTTTAAATGTCATGTTAACCTAGTGTGTAAGAGTTCTTAGTGGTAGAAAAAACATTTAATATAGGATTTTGAAATTTTGAAGTTTGAAAACTTAGGCACCCAGTCTTGAATTTCCATTTGGTTTTGGCCTTCATATCAGTACCTCATCTTCAATATGTAATGTGTAATTGTAAGTTGGGGGAAAAATAAAGAAAGGGAAAGCATATCGAGGACTTAGCATTATAGAGGAAGTTTAATACAAGGAGAGAAATTCCAATAGACAAAGAATAAAGGCAAGATTATATTGAGGGAACTATCCATAATTCTCTTTTAAAAACTTTATGTGAACCATACTTAAAAGATAATGGACTATGAAATTTGATTTTCTATTAGTGTTTAATGTAAATGGAATTTTGTTTTGTTTTAACCCTCTATGTTTCTTCAATGATAAGTTACATTACAAAAGAAATTGCTTGTGTATGTGGGGCATGTATTTTCTCTTCCATTAAGCTAATCTTGCAGGTGATAGATTTTCTTGAGATTTGGCTAGAGCCCCTCTATCTGATAGGATACTAGAGGATTGATCTACAATGAGTGGTATTAGAAAAGTTGATTGTGAGTCAATAGGTACACTGCCAATAGTGAGGAAACATGTTCTAGGACTAGTGAGCTTGGTAAAAGAGTCATGCGATTGTGTCTATAAGGGGTAGACAAGGAAAGAAAAAGGACGTATTGCAATGGTATGTACAAAGGATTGTGTTAGTAGAGATAATGGGTTTCAATGTTAGAAGACCTATGATAATAGCATATTGGAAAATATATTGGGACAAGCTATAGGACATACAATTATGAAAAGAGTTAGAAGAGATTTCAAGAATAATGGATATCTTGTAAAAGAGTTTTTTTTATAATGGTTTGATTACATGAAGTAGACAATATGATAAACAAGTCTTTCTTGAAGACTTGGAGAAAAATGAGAAGTGTAGAAAGGAGCACTAGAAGAAGAAACGAGAGTGTAGAAGATAGTGCTTATGAAGAGGTTACTTAAGGAGACATCTTGATCTCTTGACATATCTTCTAATGACATGGTTAAGAATTTAAATGTAAGTATGAACAAGGTTGGGAGAAATACCTTGGAAAGGAAAAAGGAGGAAAGGAAAGTAAAAGATGTGAAAGAATGGAAGAAAGTTATAACTATTGATGAAAGAAATCACGTTGTGGCCCATCTACAATACAATGTAGCTCAAGATAAAGGAAAGATACTCGAATAATGGAGGGAATTATACAAAGAAAAGAAAATAGTAGGCCATGAAATCAAGATTGGTAGGAAATGGGAGTGACATAATATGGAAGAGGATTTAAAAGTTTCTAGATGACAAGCACACAAATTATTTGTTACTAATCTTTTTTTTCAATTGAGGAGGTAGCTATGAAGAAAATTGAGAGCTAGGCTTTGGAGATAAAAGGAGAAAGGGTTAAGTGAGGACCTATAGATAATGAAATAGATGAGGGAAAAAGAAGACAAATTTTAATATTATGCTCTAGAGATGAAAGAAAAACCCTTAAAGGTAGGAAAAAGGATAAAGAGTTGGTAAGTTGTAATGTAAGATGATTGGGCCAACAAATCCACAAGAAGGTAAATGTTTTGTTCTCATAGTACTAATGATTATACAACTAAAAATGGAGACGTGAATGTGAAAGTTCAATTTAGGGAATGCAAACTACTAGACCATGGGTACATATTACCATATTGAAAAGATAAATCAATTGTTAATGAACAAAAAAAGAAGGTGAATCGAGTTGTGCCTAGAGATAAAGCCTATGTTAGCAAATTGGGGCATTAAAGTGAAGCAAGATGTCGTGCCAAGACGATAAAGGAAAAAAGGGGGTTAGTAAGATAGAAGATAACTATACTAGAAGACATTACTGATAATGGTCATGGTTTTTAGAGGAAGGCCAACCAAAAAATAATCCTAAATAAATCATAAATGTTGATAAAGAAGATTATTCTCCAAAGCCTTTTATATAATTTGCAAAGGAGAGAACATGATAACTATGAGGTAAAATGTATGCAATCTGATTTGTACAATGATGATTATAAGGCTTTGAATGCAATTTATGAATACAAAAGGAAGATTGGGCTTATTTTCAACTATAGAATAGAGAAAGATGATAGTGTGTATGAACATAAGGAGGCAAGCATAGAAAAGGTTGAAAATAAGAAGGAAGGAATGAATTCATGTAAGTTAAGAAAGAATGTAATATTGGAGTGGTGGTAAAGAATGAGGTTGTTGGTGAAACCTATAGACGTTTGGAAACTATGAAGGAGGAAGACCTCCAAGTGATAGAAGATGAAGAAGCATGTAATTATTCAATTTGTGAAATTTTAGACTTTAGCCACTTGGAAGACTCAATGAAAGATGATGCTCAAACATATTCAAAGCTCAATGATGGCAATCTTTTTTAATATAATTTTGTTCCAAGAGGGTATTAATCTAACCACAATAGAAGAAAATTAGTATTCATAAAGGAGAGAATGTATGAGAAGGTGGTGTACATTTGGAAGGGAATCTTGAAAAGGAGAGCACAAATTTAATGGAGAAAATTACACCAAACAAGAAGATGGTTTGGATGGAATATCCAACAATGCATAATGGCCTTGTATTTGATGGCGATCCTGGCAAGGAGGAAGAATTGTTTAGAGAATAGATTGAAAATATTGAACACTTTTTTAGTACAACATCAAATAAATTAGTGGTGTAATTAAATGAAGAATATATTGGGTCAAAAGTAGCACATGAATATTCTAATAGAGACTACAAGCAATTAGATGAAAAAAAGGATTTTCTCTACTTGAAGGAGCATATAGAGAAAGAGACTATTAATTGATGAAGGAGAGTAAAAATTAAAAAATAAAAGGTAAAATTTCGGAACTACGTAAAGGTTTTGGTGTTCATGGAAATGAATATGAGTGGATCAATGATGATGAGGTAAAGAGGAAAGGAGAAAGAGAAAAGATGAACAAGAGAGGGAGAAATGGTACTTTAGATATGAGAGAGAGTTAGCTAATTTTATTATTAATGAGTCAAAGAAAGGACATGTTGATGTTAAATTTCCTAATGGGATAGCTGATGGTGATCAAGAAGTTTATCAAAATGTTTTTGAAAGCACAATAAAAAGAGATGAAAGTGTGAGTTCTCCTATGAAGGATGACATGGAAGAACACATTGATGCATACGATGAATCTACTAATTGTAGAACCAGATCTTAGTGTGCAAGGAACATTAACATTAAAGAAAGCATTCACAAACCAAAACTAAGTTCACATATATGCTTAGACAAAGAAAACAAACAAGAGATGCAAACCTCAAAAGATGAAGCACTTCATTGCTCTCTTGATTTTGTAGATTTGTCCTTTGATGTGGATGTATGCTCAAGATGCTCAAAGTTGCTTCAATGGTGGAGATGGGTAATAGAAAATTGGTAGCTTTGTGAGCTCTCAATTTGGCATTATATGGGTATGGGTATGGATTTTGGCTCTCAAAAGGGCATGATAACTTTATCTCAAGGATTTTTTGTGATTAAATGGCTTGGGAGGGGATTCAATTTATAGGCTAAGGGCTTGAGGGATGGAGGTCTAAGATGCAAGGAGAGATGAAGGCTTAAGGAGGGCTAGGATGCACTCAAAGGAGAGCACATGGATTGTTCTTGTTTAGCACCAATGGGAAGGTGACACTTGTCACAAGGAGGATGAGTGTGAGAGGGTAGGGTAAAGGGTTGGTTAAAGGCATGATGAGTGGGGTTGAGTATGTAAGAGAGATGTAAGAGGAATGAGTGTGGAAGAGGGAAGAGTGTGGAAGATGGATGTAAGAGTCATGAGTGGGCTTGTAAGAGGCTTTTATGTTTTGTAAGAGCACTCATGACTTGGTGGTTGGGATTTTTGACGGGAGACGTTGGTTTGGTTTAGGAAAGTCTTAAACTTGTTTAAGGAATGTGACAACATTAGGGAGTGGATTAGGCTTGGGTTTAGGATTAGATTAAGGATGTTAGAGATGTGCAAGTGGATGGCATTAATGAGGGTGGGTGAGTTAGTGGCTAAGCTTGGTTAGTATGGGTGGATGGGGTGGATTAGGCTAAATGGAGGATTAGGGATAAGTTAGGGGTTTTTAGATCTGAGAATTTTATTTATCAAATAGATTTATTTAATAAATGGGGATTTTTGGAACTAGATAGAAGAATAGGATTTAATTGATAAATAATAGGTTATTTGATTTACCAATGAGGACTATAGATGATTAATTAAATTAATCATTTAGGGGATGGCAAAGGATTAATTAAATAAGAATTTAATTAATGATGCCTTTAGAGATAACTAAATAGGATTACTAAAGCGGTGTAATCAAATTTAGGTGTCTACACTAATGAATTATTTACAATTTTGATTCGTACCAAGATGCATGTAGGTTTATAAGGATTTAGCACAAGTGAGTATGTTGAAAATACCCATGAAGACATTAATACATATGTTAAAGAGTCAAATTTTTTGAGACTAGAAGATGAGAACTTGTTAGAAAAATAAAGCACAAATAGAAATAGAAGAAGAAAGGCCCAAATCTTTTTAGAAGAACCAATGACTATGTAAAAAAGAATTAGTGGACTAGGAAGAAGAACTTTATTCAAAGGGGATGAAATTTCATGTTCCTAATCAGTAGCCACCTTGACTTCAATCTTTTAGATTGATAGTGTGATTAAGATGTATATCAATGCTAAGCGGAGAGAAAAAGAAAGTAGATGGAGCAACTCAGAAAGAAAAAATGAAAACTAAAATTTGGAGAGTGTACAACCATGAATGTGTAAATAAGAAAATTGGAAAAAGTGGGAAAATAAGGTAAAAGACAATATTGTAGACTTTGTGAGTCAAAGATCATGATTCCTTTCTACTCTGGGAGTCTTGTGTAGGAGCATCTATAGAAACATATTAAAAGTTAAATTTCATTTGGATTCATTTGGAATTTGTCAATGAATATCATGTTAACCCCTATTGTATGTCTTCTAATCACCATATTAACCCAATGTGTAAGAAATGTTAATGGTAGTTAAATAATTTAATGCAAGATTTTGAAATTTCAAAGTTTCTAGAGTTAGCTTGTTTTTGGAGAATGAAACAAAGGGAAGGATTTTTGCAGACTCCACATTAGAAAGGAAGATAAGTAATAGGACAATAAGCTCAAGTTTTAAAGGATAGAGAGAATATTGTAATGAGTGGAGTATCTCTAATTTATTTTCAAAGTATGTATATAAAATAGATTTGAAACATAATGGAATATGAAATTTTTCTTCATGGCAGTGCTTAACTTGCATGGCATTTTGTTTCATGTTAACACTCTATGTTTGTTGAGTGCTCATTTATTTTGTAGCAATAATTTTTTTTCTATGTGAAACATCTCTCTCCTCTTCCAATAAGTTAATATTGTAGGAGATTGTTGTAATAATTGGCTATAACCTACCTCTATTTGATAGGACATAGGAGAATTTATTAGCACCATAAGTGCATAGCATTTGAAATATGCTGCCTAATTTAATTAGGAAAAAATGAAGCCCAATATGTTGGATGTCTTATATGGGAAGAAAGATACTTGGGGGTGGGGGGGGGGGGTGTGGTGGTGAGGGTGAATTAGGATCTAATCCTTTGGTTTTCTCTCATGAACTAATTAAAAATCTTCTCTCTTCAATGAATAAATATGATCTTATTATCTAATTTTCTATATGTAGTGATTCAATACTAGGTTGCTCTTTCTATTCACTTGATCACACTTATCCTTCTTTTCTCTATCCTTAGCCTTTTATTGCATTCAAATTCTTCCTTCTTACACACATTTATTTAGGGTTTTATCCCTCCTTAAATAGACAACAATAGAAGGTTCTAGATCATAATCAACAATCCAAAATTCTTTCTTTTTCCACTTAGTCCTTCTATTTTCTAATTAGTTATTCTCTCTTTCTAGGGATTGATTTCCTTTAACAAAATGTATAGTTATCTCCTTAGTTGTCTCTATAATCCATAAATCTTATATAGGAGTTGGCCACATATTAACATAAGTTTTTTTTCCATTACAAACACATATGCCAAAATTGTTTACTCAACAATTGAATATCCTAATTCTCAATCATAACTAATATTCATGTTGTCCCTTGACCTCTATATACTCACCATGTACTAACTCACTTGGTGTAAGCTAACTTTACATAGTTTAGTCTCTATATGTTTTTCTTGCCATACATTATGACTTGGTCTATACTCGGGTGACAGACAACCTTTGACTTGTTTGGCATATGGTAAAATATAAGCAAGTCCATGTAGCTTGGCCTTGAATGGATGGCTTAGTCACAGTGATTATTGACCAATAGTGCCTTGAAAATGAGTAAGTGTTAGAAAGAAATAGAAAACAAGGGTTAGAGATTAACTACCTCCGCCTTTGACATTAGTTGTAAAAATACTTTGTCAGGAGTTAACAATCAATGCAAAATTGTAACATAGTAAAATTAGCTCTCCCCCTTAGACTATGATTCAGCTTTCCAAAAATGACTTGATTCTTTTATACACAATATATGCACATGTTTGGTGCTGATACATTTAATTTTCCTTTTATAATTCTAATATTATTTCCCCTATGGTTGTTTTGATTGGTGTTGGTTGTAATGACTAATTTCCCCCTTTCTTTGGACACTCTATTGCTTGGGATTTATAGTGGCCAGCTAGTATTTATCCAAAAAAAAAATTGATTTCATAAAATCACATCTAATCCTTCATTCCATCTAGATGTAGCTGATTCCATGACCTAAATCTAGATTTATAGCTATGCAACTAGATCAACTAAACTTTCTTCAATTGAGAGATGTGGATATCTTTTAGCTAAATCTTGTGCAACTAATAGTTCCTTTTGAATGATCTCCATATGAGGTAGCAACATGGTTTCTATAATAATCAATTATATTCCTTATGTTTTTATTAGCGATTAGCTTGGATAATCTATGTTGACCAATTCTCAATTTAATAAATGAATGTGAACTTGAGCTTGCATTCTTTCTCAAAGAATTAGCAAAAGCCTTCAAATATTCTTGTATTTGTCAATAGAGCCTTGATTATCCATAGTGAAGAAATCAACATCAAATTTTTTTATAGAAAAAGAATGAATTGTTGTCAAAATCCCTTCCAAACTAGTTGCAAGGTAAGAAAGCTCAACTTGCCTTATTGCAAGTTTTGTTGAGACTTTCTCCAAAATATTATTCTCAAACCATCTCATCATCTTATCATTGGTCTCTATATCTTCATTTTATTAATTTCTCAACTATATACACTAATTTTGCCAAAATTGGCTTTAACTCATTTACATCCTGAGTATCAAAAGAAACTACATAAATGTCTTTTAGATCATGGAGTACCTATTTTTTCTTGAACTCTAATGTAGGAGCATCTTGGGTTGATGTGTTATCCTACTCATTTATATTCATTTTACCAATTACTATCAAGTTGTAGTCATTAATGAGTGCAAATAATTGTCAATCTATTCAATATCAACTGAGTTGTAGTCATTGCCACAATTGTCTTAACCTGATAGTTGTTGTCTTGTCCCATTCATTCTGCTAGTATTGGCCAAGCCATATATTGTTGGCCACACTATCTAGCAATTGCTGAGCTATCTAATATTGGCTAAGTGTTCCTTCATGTGCCAAGTGAGCCTAATTTTTATGATGCTTGGTTCCTTCTTTGACCAAGTTTGTCTATGATTGTTTCTTAGTTTGAGTTGACATATGTAATTCATTTGAAATGTGAATTTGATGTTCACATCTTTTCTTGGGATGTGTGTAGACCATTTTAAATTTGGCCTTTCTATTATGTAATAATCTAGTATCTTTGGTCATCCATTTTAGCAAGTATAAATAGGGCTACCTCATTTAGGTTAGGTAATAACTTAGAGAATTGGGATGCAAATACAATGTAAAAGGACTTAGAAAGTTGAGAGGAGATGTTTCTAGAATAGATTGGAGCTGGATTGTGGATTTTAAAGTTGTATTTGGTATTTGGTCGTAACCAAAAAGAGCTTATATGTGCACATGTATGATGATAATTGGATGAGTTAATAAAGTATTGTTATTTCTTGTCTCCTTGGTGTTATTCTCTTTGTTTTCTTCTCTTGTGTTTATCGACAATGTTATTAGATAGCTAGGTGTGCCTCTAGACCTACTATACAAATCCCTCCTTACATTAGGTGGTATCAAAAGTTGAGGTTTTTCCTTGTGGAGATTGGATCATATATAACTGTAAGTTGGATTTGGTTGTAGGGTGGAAGATTTACATATTTGACATATAACTTGTAGAGGGTTATGACTTTGTAAGAACATGTTTGTAAAGATGGTTTGAAATAGAGAAAATGATGGCACTACTATTATGGACATGTTGAGATAAATTGCAACCAGATTAGATGCCAGAGAGATAATCCAAAGGAGAGGAGTATATCTTGATGATGTGAGTGATGATGAAGCAATAACACAAAACCCTAACTTAGAACCTGAGGAAGATCCAAATGAGGAAATATTATTGAGAGTATTATTTAGGGAACATTCAAAGCCTTTTGTTGAAGTTGTTCCTTATGATAGAAAATTAGACTATACCAATGTTGTATTGGATTGGATCTCTAATATGGAGATGTTCTTTGAGTTTGAAGACACTCCTAATAATAGGAAGGTGAAGATTGTAGTCACTAGGTTAAAAGGTGATGCCTCACTATGGTGGGAGCATTTGCAAACTGATAAACAAAGAAGAGGAAAATAGAAGATCAAGATCTGGCTAAAAATGGTGAACAAACTAAAGAAGAATTTCTTTCCTCTCGATTATTAAGTTAGCACATTTAAGAAGATGCAAAATTTGAGACAAAGGTGTCATGCCCAAAAATTAGGGCTAATACACAACAACAACTTCTTTTTTTGAATACTAAGATTGCTAAATTATTTTTTTGTATTGTAATACTGATTGAATGTGACTATTAGAAAAGTTAACTCCTACTAGCATACGTGTGTGATGTGAGGGGTATCATGACTAGTGTTAATTGTATAGTTGTTTTACTAACACAACATACCCAACCTCACTCAACAATATGTTATGTTGGAAGTTTTAACAAGGTTATTATTATCAATCTCAAAGTCAAGGTTTCTATCCCTAGGTTATTCTAGAGTTTAACATATAAATGATATGATTTTGCATTACACCAAGGTTTACCTATTGAAAAAGCATATAAAATGATTAACCCACATTACTAACCTAGTTAGCTTAAATATCCCTACATGGTTTATACATCTAATGATTTAATTCTATTTATCCTCATGATAATTTCCCTTCCCTGGGTTCATTTAACTTAGAATAAAAAAATTACATGTAGGTTAATATTTAAGTCAAAACTTAGAGATTGAGTAAAGTCTGATTAGGTAAACTTTTAGAGTCCAAAAGTTCAACTATGTCTCATTAGTACTTCATCATTTAATAGCATTAATCTATTGAAAAAATATTTGAATATTTAATTAATTTAGAATAAACATTTATCCCTTTATCCAAATATTCAATTTACTAATTATTCAACATTTGAACATAAACTAGTTTAATTTTAATTAATTTATTTAATAAATATCAATTGATATTAATTTAATAGAAGACATTATGCTATCTTCAACTTACTAACTACCATAATCGAATAACTAAATGAATCTATAAAATATTTGACCATTACAATTTAATAAATATCTTAATACTTATGTCAATAACATCACTTAAGTTGCCAATATATAAATCCCCTCATGCTTTCCTAGTCACCACTTAATAAAAAGTATTTAGAAAATCATTCTACCCACTTAAATAATTTAAAACCATTTCCTACTAATTTTTCCTTAGATATTAAAATTTAATTCCCTTCAATTCTCAAATTAGAAAGTCACCTTAGCATAAATTAAAAAGATAAATTTCTAAGTTCTATTTTGTAAAGCATGACATAGAAATAAAATAAAATATTATCTTATGCTTTCAACCTAAATAGGGTTTCCAAAATGAAGAAAAGAAAGAAAATTTTATTCTTTTTCATTTCTTTTATTTTTCTTGTCTCTACTCTTTCTTTCCTTTCTTTTTGTTCTAACCCTAATGACTTTTCTGGTTTGATGGTTGTGCTTGTTGTTGCAGGTTGAAGAATGAAGCAAATGAGATCTACTCTATTTTCCCCATTTTGCTTTCCTATTCATTTCCCATCTTATTGCAGGGGCTTCATGGAGTTCGACAGATCCATTTTTTTTGCATAAGGATTTGTTAAATCTGTTTACATTTTTGTGGTTAATGAGGGTTCAATTGATCTGGGTTTGATAGATTTTTTTTTTTTTTTTTACTAATTTTTTGCAGTCACAGATCTATAACAAATAAATGAGGGAAATTTTTTTTTAAAAAATCTCTCCAACTCTCCTCTAGTCATGTGACTCATTCCTAGTGAATTCATAGCAGTCTGGTATCCGCGATGGCTGGGCTGCCCACGACCCTCATAGAGTTATCTGTGATGGCTTGACTATCTGCGGCCCTCACAGAGAGTGTTGTGGCAGCTCTTCCTCATGTCCATAGAACATGGCTTTGGCCCTAGGGTTTCAACAACAATAAATGTTTTCTTTTTAATTATTTACCATTATTATTATTATTTAATGTTTTTTATAGTATGGATCTTATTATATATATATATATATATATACATTACATATGTTAGCTCAATTCTAATATGTAGTATATATATTATATTATATATTATAATATAATTTCTTTTATCAATACTTTTTACATATTATAGCTAATTTGGTGATACATAATTTACATGCATAACTTATTTGATTCATGTATTTGATATATTTAATTATCTATATTTGTATCTATAATTTCTTGTAATTATCTTTGTTATTTATATATACCCAAGTAAAATAAATTTATCATTTTTCTTCAAATATTGATTTCTATAATGTTTCCTATATGCATTGATTCATAAAATCACAAAATCACATAATACAAACATAAACTTTAAAATATTCTTTTATAAATGTTGTCACAAAAATCATATTTTATAAGATACAAATCTTAGTCTTTCTATATACAAGTTGCCACAAAAGTTACCTTTCATTAAGTAATTATTCTTTTTTATAATATTTCTAAATAAATGTTAACATAAAAATCCGATTTGACATAGATGTTAAAATAATATTTAACATATTTTGTAGCAATTAATATTTTAGTATAATAATATTTAATTTATTAATTTCAATGATATATTTACTATTTTAAATCTATTATAAAATTTATTTTAACCAACAATTTAATAATTATGATAACATAGCTTGCAATTTAAATTATCTTTATTTCCTCAATACATTTCCTTTAAAAACTCATATAATAGTTGATATTTTTCTTCCTCTTCTATGTCAATATAGAAACTATACCAAATCTAAGAAAATTAAAATAAAGCAATATAAGACATGATAGAACATTTACTAAGGAAGATAACTGAAATTTCCATTTCCTCTCTAAGGAAGTTAAAACAAATTATTAACAAGTCACTTGAAGTGAACCTACAATATTTGTTTCAAAGAATTTACTCCATAACATAGGTTATAATAATGCTTCCAAATACTCAAGATTATTTATCTTCAATAATGTAAAACAAATACAAAATCTTCATGCTCTCTTATCAACTCAAGAAAAAAAATACATAATACATTTTACAATTCCTTTGTTGACATGGCCTCCAAGATAATTCTTCAAGTAACTTGCTCATTAAGATGACCAAATTGTGTGTTTGCTTTCCCACAATTTCTCTTGACTAAAATCTTCACAAAACCTATAATAAAACACTTTTAACCATGGGAAGCTCACCTCCCAACCTAGGCCTTTACAAGGGCACCCCTGAGCAAGGAGAACCACGTTTCAATGGGTGACATACAAGCTTACACACAACAAAAATTGAACAAGAAACAATTATAGAAAACTCCCACCCAAGGCTTGTTCACAAAGGGTCTATTTGAGACCCAAAAATAGGGTGAAGGTGGACCAAGTACCCATATAGAGAAAGCCAAAAGTTAAACATAATTGAGTTGCCTTCAACAAGGCCAACATACAAATAACTCCCATCTTTATTTTTCATTCACATCAACCCTTATCACCCCCAATTCATATCAACCTTTATCATCCCCAAATATTTAAAACAACTTTGGCAACATGAAGCCCATAGATCCATAATTTTCCTTTCTACTACGCAAGGAGAGGTTCTACACATAATGGGCTATTAAATATCCTTCACCCTAGGCTACCCTACCCTCCCAAGGGTGAATGTGCCTTATACACCCAACATTAGAAGACTCATAACAACACAAAAACAAGACAAAAACAACATTATTATTACATTTCTTTACAAAAAGAAACTTCACAGAGACTCATTTCAATTGATTATCAACACTACATATACATTGCATACATAACATTTCACTCTTTCAACATCTTTCTACAAAACACATAACACAACAAAGCAAATGCAAATCATTAAACAAGGGAAGTGAAATAACCAACCTAGAATCCAAGCTTAAGGCAATGAAATTTGTATTAGAGCTCCCTTAAGACTTCCCACCAATTTTTCACACAACTCCCTCTTCCCAAAATCTCTCTAACTCCTATTGCTCTCCAAGTTTGGAGAGTGGGTGAACACCCAAAAATGTCATCAAATCTTCCTTAAAAATGGCTCTTTCATCTCCCATCTCACTCTCATAGATGAGGTATAGGTTTCTTTTTCTCATAAATCCTCCTTGTACCCCCCTCATAATTAGGATAAAGACTAGGGGTATGGCATGAAGTTATTGACATATCAATCAATTTTGTTATTAGTGACATACACTTATTCAAATTGTAAACAACTATCAAACTCATTGTATAGATAATAGTGTTTGCCAAGCATTACAATTGTTGTTGAGTTCTATAGTTGCCACTAAGTCCTTTGGATAGATTCCAGTGTTTACCATGTAGTTATAGTTAGTGTGAAGATCAACAAAGTAAATTGAGCATCTTATTGTATGCCAAGCATACCAATACAAACCAAGTTGTGCAGTATTTACCAAGGTCGTAATTTGTGTGATGTGAATCCTATGTTAACCAAGATACTTTATGTTAACCAAGTGATTTAGTTTATACCAAAATTGAGGAAATAGTGTGTACTAAGTCACCAATATAGACCAAGTTTGAGACTACTTGGAAGTGATTTAGTTTATACCAAGCTCGAGGAGATAGTGTGTACCAAGTCATACAATGGAAACCAAGAGACTCAATTTATATGATGAGTTTTATAGTATCTACTGAGTCACCAGTGTAGACTAAGTTCAAGACTACTTGGAAGTGATTAGTATGGATTGACCTTCTACATCTATCGAGTGCATGAAGATGCCGAGCATTGATAGTGGATGCCTAGTATCAGAACTTCACCAAGTTAGTCTTCAAAGCCTAAGTGTCTACACTTGAGCCAACATTATAATATTTGTGTTAGCTTGTATTGTGGCTGACATTGTAATTGTGTAATTGGATTGGTATATATGTAATGAATTGAATCATATCCAAGTGTAAATTTTTAAAAAATGTGAATGCAATGTAATTGAATATAATCAAAGAAGACTAGAAAAGAGTGAATTACAAAGGCTATAGTAGTATAAGGAGCAACAAAGACATATCTCTCATAGTCAGGTGATTAGAACATAAAGGAAACTCATTCAGGAAACAAAGTTGCATAACAGGGATTAGCTACTGCTTCATCCTAATAGGTGGATTAGTCAAATCTTTTAACTAGGTAAACCTAACAATCTTTTGTAAAATCTCTAACCAAGTGCATACTTCATTGTATGTTTATAAATCATTTCACAAGGTGGACCTAGAAGTCCTTATTGCTCCTAATAGGGTAGATCATCTAAAGTGATCAATGTAAGCCTTAATAAGCCAACTTTATATTGCAATACTAAAGCTTGTCGGTATCATCCCCACCCCAGTTTTACTTTCTATTCAAAATATTTTAGGGTCAGCAAATCTTTGTGTCAAAGTGTTATGAATTCTTTTATGTCTTTAGTTTCTTATGCATGCAATTAGATCAGATTATAAATGAAGGATTAAATTCTAATTAGACTATTGGAATAAGAGTTAAAATTAAAGAAGTTTTAGAAGTTATTGATTCACCTTTCCCCTCTTAGCAACTTAGCATTGTTAAGAATATTTCCAACAATTGGTATCACATCATTGTGGTTCTCAACAAAAAGTTTAATTTCTGGAGCAAAGATCAAAGCCATGGAGATATTTAGACTTGTCAAAGCTATTGACAATGAAAAGCTAGATTTGGGAATGCCCATTGCCCAACTCAAGAAAGCAAAGGAGCAGCTTTCTCAATCCCTAAAAAGAAGAAAAGAACTTACAATTCAAGTAAATGATAATCTCCACATTGAAGAAAGAATTGAAGACTTTCATCCTTCAAGCAGCTCACATGAAGAAAATGATGCAATCAAGGAACTCCTGGAAAAGAATGGTTCACTACAAGAAGAAGTAAGGAAACTAAGAAGAGAACAAGAAATTCAATTAGTAAGAATATGTGAAGTCATGGAGAAAAAGAACAAGATAAAAGAAGAGATAGAAAGAAAGAATAATGAAATTCATTACCAATCCCTTTAGTTAGTAGACCTTATTGATCAGCTCTCCAATGCAAATGAAGAAATCATGAGCCTAATATCTAAAAATGAAAGATTGTGAAATGATATAAACTTTGAAAGGAAAGTCAATGAAAGAATGATGAAATCCCAAGAAAATATGAATCAATTGAATGTGCAAAATCTGTATAGACAAAAAGGAAAAGTAGGAATTGGATATACTAACGAAGGAGAATTATCTAAGAAAGGATCTTAAAAGAATAAAAGACCTAGTTACAATCATTGTGGTAAGATAGGTCATACATTAAACAAATGTTGGAGCAATGGAAAAGAAAAATTCAATGGACAGTGCTACAATTTCAATAACATGGTCATAAGGCTAATGAATGCAAAGAGAAACCAAAATTTGAAGGAAAATGTCACAAATGTAAGAAATAAGGACATAAATCATTAGAATGCAAAACCAAGATATTGAATCTAGCAAAAAAATTGTGAAAGCAATATTTGGATGAGACTACAACACCTGGTGCAAATGTCATTATTGTGGAGAATTTGGACACATTGGTATGAATTGTGTTAAACATCATTTGAGGAAAAGGGATACTACTAAAAGATGTTTCATTTGTATCAAAATTCATTATCTCCCCAATAACTACATGAATACTAGTAAAATTGAAGATGAGAAGAAGACAAAAGCTAATAACATCTAAAAATAGATGAGACAACAATGGGTTCTAAAGTCTACCAAGAATAAAAGTCCAAGCAAAGGTGATCAAGTTGCTCAAGAATTGGGTGACTCCACCATTTCTACTTAAGTTATCAAGGGAGAATTAGAACTAGGCTATCAAAGAAGACAACCAGATCAATTCCAATTAAAAAGTCAAAAAATCCATATCTATATTCAAGGTATAATAGGATCATCAAGTAAAAGCATACTAGTGTCTACTAAGTTACCTTCTCTACTGAGTGAGGTTAGGTCATAGAATTTACCAAGAAAATTTGGGAGTAACTAAATTCTATATGGTTACTAAATGATAGAAGACTCTACCAAGTGAGGTTGGGAGTAATGAAGATGCATATGGTTACCAAGTCATGAAGACTTCACCAAGTTTTCAATGCAAAGAAGTGGATGACCATCTATCAACATGATGTCAATTGATCTACCTTTCATACTGAGCATTTATGACAAAAAACATGGAATCAAAGTCATTTTACTGTGAAATTTTTGAGAGCTATTGTGAAGTATGATCTTTAGAGCATCCAAGCAATTTGAGTGAATTGTTAGAAAAATATTTTTAATTATCTCAAACCCTATTGGGTGATGGAATCCAACAGCAACATGGAAAATCAAGGATCAAAAATGTTACTTTGCAATGAATGAAATGCACCAAAATTCAAGCTCACTCCTACAATCACCAAAACCCTAGATCTAAGTGGACTATAGTATTAGATCCCCCAAAAGGTAATATTAATCAACAATATTTGCACTCACTTTAAATGTGTAATTCAAGAGATTTGCACTTTGGAAATGGATGATGCCCTAGGAAAACTAGTTATAAATGAAGTTTTGAAACTTGAGCACCAACACCTAGAAACTAAAGGGTTAACTCACATCCCTCACATGCCCCATGAATTACAAATTAAGTGGATTAGGATTAACCATAGTTGGGTGCATAGTGGGTAGTTGTGGTTGGAGCAACCAGTATTGATCACATAGAAAATAATTCAACAAGTCATTAGTCTCCCAATGTTGACCAAAGCTAAAATGACCAAAACCCTAGGTTAGGCTAAAATTGCAAAGGAAACCCTAGCAAAATAGGATGGAAGAGAAAAGAAGATTAGTAGTGTCATAGATATGGAGCTGAAATTTGGAATCCATATTATTGCACATAAGATTTATAGCTCAAGCAAGTTAAGCAGCATGTCATGCAAAGCAATTGACCTTGCATACAAGGTAGTAAAGAACAATCTCTCTTGTGACCTTTCTGAACTACTATTGAAACAATTCAACAAGAATATGGGAATCATATGAACATTAAAGAATAACCCACATAACTTTGGCTCTTATTTATCATGTCTATTCTTTTGTGTTCATAAATTCTTCCCTTCAAAAGGCACTATTGTTTGGAGAAAAGATGTGCTTGTGCTTTATCAAATCAATGAGTATATTGTTGAGATGGGTGAAAACTATAATAGTATTATGGACAACTACTTTGATGCATTCAAGGAAAAGATGAACAATAGGTTTAGGATTCCCAAGAAGCTAGTTGAAGATTATAAGGATGATATATGTTTCATGGTGGATAGTGACAAAGTATACATTTAGGTAGTTAAACCTAGAATGGCATGGGTGAAACCTCTTGGATATGAGGTTCATATTGATGAAACGAAAGATATCGTTGAGGCACTTGTTAATGAGAAAGTGGATCCTAAGGTAGGATATTTTGGTATATATGATGAAGCAAAAGCTATGATAGAACTAGAAATAAAGCTACCTTAGGTGGTCAACAAAGGAAAGAAAAGAATTGCTAAATTGAAAACAAGTTCTACCCTTTCGTTAACAGAAGGAAAAGGTGAGGATGAGGAAGTAGAGGATGTGGAAGAATTCGAGGAACAAGAACCATTAAGGTAAAAGGGCAAGGTAATTATCACCAAGCCACCAAAGCCATCCACTGCAGTATTTACAAGAAGATTCTCTAGAAAGAAAGATAACAAGGAAGGAGGAGACATTATATTCATAAAACCTCCACCCACCTTCCAAGATAGATTGAAAGATGTGGAAGCTAGAGTCAGTATAACAAAATTTAAAGAATTAAAGCATGAGACTAGAACAACTAAAGAGTAGAAGCAGATAGAAGATCTAGTGATGGAAAAAATGGGTAAGTGGAAGTAGTCACCTGATTAGATTGCTTCTCAAATTCCTAATATTTTGTTAGAGTAAATAAGGCCAAGATGAGAATTTTCCATGCAAACTATTAAAGACATAGATGGCCAAACTCTAAGGTAGCTTATACTAAGAATATTAGATGTTGAGGTAAAAGAGCTAATAAGAAAAAATGAAGAAAAATTGACTCTGAAGTTTAATACTTGTCTAGTTTTGATGAAGGATATTGAACATGTTGTAAGGAATGCAACAAAAACTTTGAAAAATGTATATCTTTTACATAAATTGAGTGATTTCCCTATGAATGTAAATGATGATGATGAAGAGGATAAGGAAAAGGATGAAAAATAAAATGTTGAAGAAGCAACTCATTTTGAGAACATTGATGATGAAAAGGAACAAGAGAAAGAGGCTATCAAGGAAGAAAAGAAAGATGATGAGGAGACTAATCCAATTAAGATAGTCATAGCAGTCATTGCCTCACTTCCTCACTCTCCAAGAAAACCAATGAAAACATCAAGAATGGAGACAACCCTAGCAAGATTATTGTGACCACCAGTGACAACCCAAACATCCAATCACTCTTTGCTCCAATTTAGCTCAACACATCATTGATTGAAATGACCTCCACTTCATCTACTGAGTAGCAGTCTCTTCCCTCTCCTAATCAGTTGGCTACATTAGTTGTGAGTACATCAGTTTTGAGCATAATAGTTTTGGACACATCTATGATTGCCACATCAATTTTGGATTCTTCATGTATTTTTGCTACTATTCCTTTAATAAGTGTAGTATTAGATTTTATAGCTAGCCCTAGTATGACTACAATTATTTCTATTCTGGGTACTCAAGAAATAAGTGCAATGACAGTTGAGACCAAGTCTCAACCGAGCACAAAATTTTTGGGAAAAGGAAAAGTGATGGACAAAGAAATAGATCTAGATGAGGAAATTGTAATCCCTAATTGGGACATTTCCAAGCTCACTCTAGACAAAATGTAGACATTTGGTAAACTCCTTTAGAAGAATTCCAAATAGTAGAGATTAAGAGAGCAAAGAGATAAGGAATTTAAAATCTTTGAGGATGCAAAGAACATTTTGGTAGAGGCCATAGACATTGAGGTTGATTCTTCACAACCAATTTTGTGTCAGCTAGTAGAGGTAGTTAAAAGGTTTAATGAAGATACTAATGGGTAGGATAAGTTAGTGCAGAATGTAGAGAAGAAGTTTGATGATAAAGTGTTGGAGCAAATTACACAAAAAATAGCCATCTATCAAGTAGAACTTTCTACAATTTTGGGATCTTTGGAAACATTTTGTACAATTGTATCATCACTTTTTGGTAAGCTATGTGATGTTACTAATTTCACCAAGGAAATAAAGGAAAATTTGTCCAAAATAGATGAAGATCTCAAGTCAAGTGCTCAACTATTGTAGCTTGGCCCTAGTTCAAGTTCTGCACACTTCAAAATGATAAGTTTTTTGATAGATATGCAAGTAGAACTACTTAGAGAAGAAGAAAGAATCAGATCTAGACATTGGTAGATATACACAATATGATTCTTCCCAACATAGATGCACTACAAAAAACACATTGCACATTCTAAAACTCTCATCCATAACAATGATTTTTCTATAGCAAACCATATGATAGAGTTATTAGTAGAAGTGCAGATTGCACTTCACACATGTAAGGTCCTACAACAAAAATTGGGATAAAACCTTGGTAATCATACTGAAGGTACATTCAATTTTTTTTAATCATATTTTTTGTTAGCATGTAAATAAATAGAATAAATCTTGGGCATTAATGTCAAAAAGGGGGAGAAAGATATATGTACAAGGGAGTATATACTGTGAATAAGATAGATGGACAAAGATGTGAAAAATTATGGGGGAGAAAATGTAATAAGTTGTAAAAGTAATGGCAAGAAAGATATGTATAGTAAGTATATGTTGTATATAGCAAGATGATGTATAGTATATTGTATGAAAGAACCTTACCACGTACAAATATAGATCTTACAAAATCAAATTTCAAAAATCTCAAAAATAGTATACTCTACCAAGCTAATATCACAAGATGATGGATAAAAGGTATTCAAGAAACTTTTTTAACTCAGTTTTGGTTGATAGGTATTTTTTTTCACTAATGCCAAAGGGGGAGATTTTTGACACATCAATCAAGTTTTTTATTAGTGACATACACTTATTCAGATTGAAAATTGCTGCCAAGCTCATTATATATATAATAGTGCTTGCCAAGCATTTCAATTGTTGTTGATTTCTATAGTTTCCACCAAGTCCTTTGGATAGATTCTAGTGTTTATTGAGTAGTTATAGTTAGTGTGAAGATGAGTAGAGTAAATTGAGCATTTTAGTGTATGCCGAGTTTACCAGTACAAATCAAGTTGTGTAGTGTTTAGTGAGTTTGTAGTTTATGTGATGTGAATCCAATGTTAATTGAGCTACTCTATTTTAATCAAGTGATTCAGTTTATACCAAGCTCGAGGAGATAGTGTGTACCAAGCCATACAATGTAAACCAAGAGACCTAGTTTATATGATGAGTTTCATAGTATCTACCATGTCACCAATCTAGACCAAGTTCAAGACTACTTGGAAGTGATTCAATTTATTTCAAGCTCAAGGAGATAGTGTGTACCCAGTCATACAATGTAAACCAAGAGACTCAGTTTATATGATGAGTTTCATAGTATCTACTGAGTCACCAATGCAGACTGAGTTCAAGACTACTTGGAAGTGATTAGTATGGACCAAGCTTCTATTCCTACTAAGTGCATGAAAATGTCGAGCATTGACAATGGATGCCAATTATCAAAACTTCACCAATTTAGTCTTCATAGCCTGAGTTTTTACACTTGAGCCAACTTTGTAATATTTGTGTAAAATTGTATTGTGTCCAACTTTGTAATTGTGTAATTGAATTGGTATATATGTAATGAATTGAATCACGTCCAAGTGTGAAAAGAAAAGAAATTTAAATGCAATGTAATCGAATATAATCAGAGAAGACTAGAAAAGAGTGAATTACAAAGGTTACTGTAGTATAAGGAGCAACAAAGACATATCTATCACAGCAAGGTGATTACTACATAAAAGAATCTCATTTAGAAATTCAAGTTGTAGACCATAGATCAGCCATTGCTTCATCCTAATAGGTGGATTGGTCAAATCTTTTAACAAGGTAGACCTAATATTCTTTTGCAAAATCTATTTATCGAGTGCATACCTCTTTGTATGTTTGTAAATTCATGCACAAGGTGGACCTAGTAGTCCTTATTACTCCTAACAAGGTAGATCATCAGAAGTGATCAATGTAAGCCTTAACAAGCATATTTTTTACTATAGTAAAGCTTGTATGTATCATCCCCAACCTAGTTTTACTTTCTATTTCAAAGGTTTTTGGTTCACCAAATCTTTCTGTCAAAGTGTTATGAATGCTTTCATGTTTTTAGTTCCTTATGCATGCAATTAGATTAGATTATATATGAAGAATTAAATGCTAATTGGACTATTGGATTAAGAGTTAAAACTATAGAATTTTTAAAAGTTATTGATTCACCCCTTCCCCTCTTAGTAACTTAGCATTATTGTGAATATTTCCAACAGAAGTATGGCTTGTCTAACACTCCAATTTTCATATCTCTCAAAGGTACCCTCTTTTAAGGCTCATAAATAAGGTATGGTCACCTTTTTTACTAGAAGACATCTCATAACCCTAGGTACCATAAGTAGGGTAGGTTAGTTTGGCCCTAACTACCCCCTAGGGTTCCATATAACCCTCCAGAAACCCACTTCTAAGTCACCTATGGGTTCAAGAGGTTTGACTCAACCCATGGCTCATTTAATCATGGGGTTTGCATATGTCATCTAATAGGTTAGGTTTTATTTTAAAAATCCTTGTTTGGACATGTCACTTACATATGTGTCAATTGACACTACAATAACTCCACATCACAAGCCCACTTGACATGATCATTGAGAACAAAATACTAAACATTAAAATAAATTTGTAACGATCATGCTTAAATCCACATTTATAAATTAAACACAATACAACAAGGTTTATGTCTCTTTATTGGACAAATTCTTGGCATCATAGATTTACAATATCTCAAACTTGGTTCTCTGATTTTGTTCCATGGTGAGTTTCCTACACACTAGATGAAAGCATCAGTAGTCCAAGAAAAGATATAGATAAATTCAACATGGATAATTTAAAATATCAACAAGATTAATAATATTCATAACATCCATCAATTAGCAAGAAAATGATTCACAATTTCGTTAGGAACACAACAATTTTCAATTTTATCTCATACAAGAAAATATGCATTTGTAGAACATGTGTGAAAAACTAAGTATCATGCTATCTCTATTTCTCATTCATTTTATTTTAAACTAATATCTATGTGAATTATATAATCATACCAATATAATAAGGAAATCAAATTATGACATCTATAATGTAATACCATATAATAGTTTTCTCGATCTATTAATACCAAGCATATGAAATTTTTCTAATATCATCTTAGTTCTAATCAATCATAATCTAGAGTTATCACATAATATATTTAATATATGTTGTCCATGTCTAATAGGTCTAAATATATCAACATAATGAAACTAATATAGTCAAAATATGAAACTATCAACAATGCTATGATAGGTCATGGTAGGATCTCACAAAGGGACATGATAGTGAAAGATTATACTGAGGAATTCTATAGATTGGATATCAAATCTAGACATGTGGATGACAAGGTTGAGAAATTGGCAAGGTATCTAAATAAATTAAGATCTAGAAGTCAAGATGAGATAAGTTTTCTAAAATTAGAAAAATTGGAAGAAGTTTATCAATATTCCTTGAAAGACGGTGAGATCTTAAAAATGAAGCGTGAACAAAGACAAAGAGGTAGAGATGGTAGATTCCAAAGAGGTATAGGGTATGTGTAGGATCATGGTGTGCCAAAAAGTGGTGATCTAAAAAATCTATAGTTTTGAAATATCTAAAACCATTTCAAAATCTATTCCAACTCTTTTCCCACCCACCCTAATACTAAATGAAAACAATTAATAACTTTATAAGGTCTACTATATCTTTTGATACCAAACCTATATGGTCAATTTTAAAAAATTCCTAAAAATGTGTTTTTGGCCTATTTTTATGTGATTTTTACTTCAAACATGTAGCTGGAAACTTTTTTTTCACCAAAACTTGATGAAATGAAAAGGGTTTCTTCATAATGCTCTTATCTTTACATAAATGTAAGATTTGTTAAATTATGAGTTTAGTAAGTAATTATTACTTATTTTCTAATAGAGTTACATATAAAGTATTGATTGACACACTACTTGAAAAATGACTATAACTTTCAAATGGTACAAGATTTTTTAAATCCAAAAGATGCATCACATTGTATGTTTCTTCTACTATAAGGAAAAGAAAATGAAAAATTGAATTTAGTAGAGTTCTGAATTAGTTAATATGGTTAGACACAAAAAAAAATTTATTATGAAAATACTCAAGTCAAAAAATAATTGTTTATTATTTATTTAGAATAAAAAAACTCAAAAATATGTGTCAGATCCAGGCATGACTCTACTACTTATATCTAGAATATTATTAAAAAATATTATCATTTGATTTTGATTAAGGTGGTTAGACATACGTCTACTTCTTATTTTTAATCTGAAATTTTTGTAATATTGCATTAAAATTCAAAATTTTGACCAATCAATTTTTATTTTTTTGAGATAAGTCCTATTAGTTTAGAAACTAGATTAATTTTTTTAGAGATTCTTTTTTGTCAATTTTTTGATACAAAGTTAATAACAAGTAAAAAATTGCACGTCAATTTGACATAACCCTAATTTGCTAATTTTTTATTGCTACTTAAGAGCATAGTTTGGTTGACCATGATCATGCACATACCCTATAGGTATATCTTATGTGTTAATCTCATATTGGTTTTGAAATGTGAGTGATAATAAACATAATTCATTTACTTAGTTCATGCCTAAAAAGTAATACATGTTGAGCATAAATAACCATATAGTATATGCCGAGCGATAAATATTTAGTATGAGCTGAGTAACTAGTAAGTACCAAGAAGATGCTATGTGCTAAGCTATTCAAATGTTGAGTGATCAGCGGATGATGAGTCAATCAAAGGTGAAGTTACAATGTTGTTTAGTTGCAGTTGATGTTGAGCATTAGGGACTTCAAGTGCTAAGTTATATAGTTTTGACAGAGATGTTTGTAATGGCATAAACTTTTATGTAAATCATTTTTGCGCTGACCTAAGCATTATTTAGCTATCTTTGATGATAAGGATGAATATCAATTCTGAATCCCTATGCATTACATGCACCTAATCACAAAAAGGGAAGAATTAGGTGGCAATATGGGTGAATAACTACCATTCATTCATACCTAACCCTAAGTCACCTAGGTCTTCTTAAGGAGGAAAAAGCCTAAATTTTTTAAAAATCCTTAAGGAGAATTGAGGAGAGTTTGCATGTGCAAACATAGCATTCATGGTGAATAAGGTATTATGATTTGAGTTAATTTGCAAGATTAGTTAAAGGAGAACAAACGAAAGAATTAGAGGACAACAGAGATACATCTCATCAGAAAGGATCAAGTACATATCCATATAGAGGTGATCTAACATCAAGCAACATAGAGCTAACTTAAGGATCATTGCTGAGACATTCTAACAGGTGAATAAGTTAAATATCTTAATAGTGTAGTCTTAACAAGTTATTTTAAATCTTTTAATAGGGTACTTACTTCATTGTAATTTTAAGTGCTTTTACTATACACACTTTTAGCAGGTTGTTTTAAATCTTTTAATAGGGTAAGATCTAACAATATTTTAAGACTTTAATAGGGCAGACCTTTCATAGGATAGATCATGTTTCATTATCAAACGTTGTAATCTTCATTGGATAGACTTTATTACTAAAGTAGTGAATATTTGTGGTTGCCATCCCCACTTAAGTTTTACTATCTCTTTGGAGAGTTTTTGGGTAACTAAATATCTTGTGTCATACATGTGTTGAATATTTTATTTTGATGCTATGGATGTATATGCTTAATTTGGTATTTTAGTTTATATGCATAGATTGTGAGATGGATGTGTGGTGAATAGTTTTTGAGGTTGAAAGTTTTAAGTATTGGTTCACCCCCCCACCCCCCCCACTTTCCTATTGTATTTCCAACAATAGGTAGTAGAGCTAAGTTCTTTGGAAAGTAAAGCTTTGTATGTTTGAGGAAAGATCTTGGAGATAAAAGTCTACAATTTGGGAAAGACTATTGAGAATTACAAGATTGAAATACAACTTTCCCTCCATAAGATGAATGAAGAAAGAAATGATTTAAAGATATTACTAAAGTGAAGGAAGAAAATTTCTATTGAAGAGAATGGAACACAATACCAAGAGATTAACACTATTGAATTATTGGTAGATGGAAACACCAATGAATTTGATGCAGCAATTGCAAATTTGATGGAAAAGAATGGAACCCTAACTAAAGAGGGTAAAAATCTCAAAAGAGAACAAGAAGTCAAATCAATATTATTATGTGAGATGAGCAGATTGAAAAAGAAGTTCAAAGAGGAAAAAGTCATGATTGAAGTGTTGGAATTAATAAGTGGGAAGATTTATTTCTAAGAGTGGGGTGTGAATTAGAAGTAACTGACTTTAACCTTTTCAAATTCTTTTAACTAAACCATTCACATGCATCTAATTTATCTAATAAACATGAAAGTAAAGACATGCATGAAAATAGAGAACACACAAACTTGGTAGCCTAGAAACCCTCCAAAATGAGAAGGTAAAACTGGGGTGTGGGTGACACCCACAAAATATCACTACAGTATTGTGTAACTATTCAAGGTTACAATGTTTGACTACTTCCAATGGTCTGCCCTATGACAGGCCTATCCTGTTAAGGACTTTACACTCTATTAAAAATGACCTAGTTAAAGGATTTCACTATCCTGCTAAAAGTAGGCTTGGTTAAAGGACTTTTCTACATTCACTTGGAAAGCCGCCCTATTAAAGGATTTACAAATGGTTGGTAGGCCAAACTAAGTCCATAGAATTTCCATATCTAATACAATTGCTAGAGAGTATTAGAAAACTTTTGACCTGTTAACTTTGTGATTTTCAATTTTTGATTCTAAATCCTTGTTCTCCTCTTGCTGATTTGATTCTTTCTTGATCTAATATGTCACTCTACATGATTTTGATAGTCTATTCTTCAATAACTGGATTCTGCAATGTTGCTCTGTTCTCCACTAAGTCTTTTACCCTTCTATTTATTTCACCCATACACTTCTATCCTACATATCCTTTCTCTTGTATAATAGGGCTTCAACCTCCTTTTAAATATTTTTAAGACTTAGGATTAGGTATGAATCTATGATCAATATTAAATCATCATTTCCCACTCATTTCTTGCACTTTTCTTATTGGTTGCATGCCTTCTCCATTTTTGTTATTGGTTGCATGTTGATTGCATAACAATGTGAAAGATTCAATATTATCTTCAAGATCCTTTGAGATTCATCCCAATTTGGCTCCAAAAATGGTTTACATCTATTTTTTTGAAGGCACAAGCTCATATGCTAATTCTGTGTTACTTGACACATACTAGTTGCTGATGCTTAACACATATAGAAAAACTAGCTCACTCAGCTCCTATAGCAATTCTATTTCACTCATCATCTATAGTGACTCGACACCTATACTTTGTTTGGCACCTGAATTTCACTCAGCACCTGAAGATTTCTCAGCACCTAAAGTTCACTCAGCACCTATTGAATTCTCTAGCTCGTCATACACTATAGCTCAGCTTCTATATTATACTTGGCATTGTCTTGAGAATTGGTTAAGTGTGTTGATAGTCACATGTCAAAACCAATCTGAGACTAACATGAAGATGACAAAATGATTTTGACAAATAGATTCAAAGAGAAAACATCAGAGGTAACTAGGATTGCTAACATGCAATTGGAAACTTTAGGTCAAATGATGATTGCAAATCATGAACTAAATGCAAAGAATATTGAGATCACAACATTGAAGTTGTGTAATGGACAACTAAGAAATGAACTGAAAAGAGAAAAGGAGTTTGCTAAAAGTTTCAACAAACTTGGTGAAGCCATCAAGTACTTTGAAAAATTAATGAGATCCCATAGATCCAATAGTTCCACTTTTGGATTGGGTTACACTAGTAATAAAGAAGGAGAAACATCCAAAAGTGGTGAAGAAATAAGTAACAAAGGTAATAACTCCAAACCTACTTGTTATAATTGTGGTAAGATAGGTCATACTACTAATGTTCATAGGAGCAAGATTGAAAATCAGAATCCTAAGCAAAATTTCATGGATCATTGACACAAATGCAATAAACAAGGGTATTAGGAACATGAATACAAAACCAAGACTATAAGCTCACAAAGATTTTAAGGATATTGCTATAACTATCAAAAGTATGGACATAGAGCATATGAGTGCAAATCCAAGTCTAAATGGTCATCAAACAAGAAGATAAAGGTAAAGAACTCTGGTAACTTATACAAGTACTAGGTATAGTTATCACTACTGTCAAGAATATGGACATGTTGCTGAAAATTGCATAAGAACACATTTTAGAAGTGACTACAACAGATGGTTGAGTCAAACCACATGTTTTAGTTATTTGAAGACTGACCACATAAGAAGGAATTGTCCAACAAGGTTAAATGTAGCAAGTAGTGTTCTCAACAAAGGAAAAGGAATGACAGTTGTTGAAAATGTTAGAGATGGGGTTGACAAGACATGGAAGAGAAAGGAAGATTGTAGTACATCAAGTTTAGAAGGGATCACTTCACCCAATGGGTTAGGTGATCAGACCTCCTCCAATTAAGAAATAAAGAGGTATGTGGGACTAATATTTAAAAGGATATAGTATACATTAGTTCCAAGGATTTAAGTCTAAAAAGATTACATGTGCATGAGTAAAGATGCAAGGTGTTGATTATATCTCTGAAGAAATCTTTAAGTTTTGTTAGTTTTCATGTTACTGCCAAGCACAAAAATTTTCACTATGATTACTGAGTGAAATGTTAGTTGATGACAAGCTATCAAACATGATAGTGTTGACCAATCTTATAGAGGTTTCTAAGTTGTAAAGGAAACTTCATGGAAGTCAAGTGAATCAAAATATTTATTGAAAGCAAGCTTATAGTTATGTAGGAACTAAGGATTAATTGCAAGGTTTTAAGGTCTATATGATCGATTTCTTCTCATTTGACATTATTCAAATTTTAAGGAGAGTAAGAAGAGTGAAAGGAGAATTGAAAGAGATCATTCAAGTGTTTGCAAGTAGAATTCAATAGTCGCTTGACACCATCACAATAAATTTAGAAAGGTATTTATCATGTGCCAAATTATGTAGTTTGAATTTATGAAAACCCTAGTTTACATCTAGTTCTTTAGCTCCTAAGGTTAAAGATGGTCAAGAAGTTTTGAATGTGCAATAAGCAATGAGATTAGACAACTCAACTTTAGAGCCATTCTTGATATTGCTTACAAGAAAGATCCATCCATTGTGTTGTTGATGATGCCACCTCGAGTTTTGATGATTCAAGATATAAGATGTTGCTAAATATGCAAGGTGGGTAGCATAGGAGACATGGAGATTAGGAAAACCTATGGGAAATCATGTGAAAATAGAGCATTGAAAGATGAATTCAAGATCGTAAGAGAAAAGGGTTGACCCATGCCCTAAATGTTCCCAATGTTTTCAAAGATTGAATGGATTAAGATAGTTTTGAGCAGAATTCATGATGATTCTATATGGTTGGATAATGGACCAATGAAGATCACAAAGAAAATTGTACATAGAGTAATAGGGTATCCAACACTTGACCAACCTAAAACAACAAGAAGTGAATTGAAAGAGGTCATTAAGATTAATATAGGGGCAATTAGGAATAAAAGAGGTATGACAATTGATACTATGTCAGTTCTTCTAATTGCATTTGTACTAAAGATAATAGCACAGAAATTATACCAATCAAGCATGCTTGATAGTGTACAATGTATGGCTATAAGATAGTCAAGAAGGATCATACCTATGACCTTGTTGAGTTGTAGATGAAAATTTTTTTTAAAAAATTAGGAGCTATAAGGAAGACCAAAAGTGCACAATGTAAATTTTGTTCAATTCTTGTATGTGTGTTCTTTTATGTATAGAATACTTTCCCCACATTTGGTAAAGTTTCTCGGAAAAAAAAAAATCTATTGTAGTATAGATAGGTGAATTTATTGAGCAACTTAGAAATAATTTTGAGTCGGTTATGACTAGCTATTTTGAAGACTAGAAGTGATCAATGAAGAAAAGACCGGGGATAGTAGTTTCACTAGTTGAGAAACATTTCAATGATTTTTTCTTTCTAGTTGACACTATTTTTACTTATGTTCATGCTATTGTTCCAAGGGTAAGGTGGTTAAGGCCACTAGGATATGAAATCAATGTTGATGAAGCCTTTGTAGAAATAATAACACCACTTGTAGAAGATGTAGATATTAAGGATATTACTTTTGAGAACTATGACGTGGCTAAATCTAGGATAACTATGGATTTAAAGACAGCCTTAGTCATTAGAAAAGTACAAAATTTTCAAGAAGTTATAGTAGAAATTTGGTAAAGGAATAGATGAAGAAGAAGAAGATATACCTAATCAAGCACCACTGGCCTTAACTCAAGGTCAAGGAGAAGACCAAGTAGAAGAGGTAGAAATGGAAGAAAGTGCTAAGGGAGAAGAAGCTAGTGAAGCACCCGAGAAAAAGAAGAGGAAAGTTAAGACCCTAGCTACTAGCAAACCAAGGATAGTAGCAAAACCTAAGTCTACAATTCCCTCTATAAGAACAAGAAAAAGGGCTCCTACTAAGAAGTGATGTAATACGAATAAGAAACACCCACTCATTGCTCTTACACCGTAGTTTCAATCCTCCAAACATCGTATTAAAACCTGATGATTAATGACCATCTTTTCTCATTGATAAGACCAAGCCATATTCAGCACACGCACTGAGCATTATCATAAATGCTTCGGCTTCCTTTCACCCCACTCTGCCTATCATTATGAGGCCGCCACCTTTCATTTGCCACGACATCCATTCATAGTGCTACTACATCAACATATCTCTTCATAGCTAAGGCCTGATATCTTATCACTAAACCTTCCTCCAATTAATTTTTCTCCATTTGGAAACAACCACACCTGATAACCAGTCCTCATGGTTATTGGGCTCATTCATTGATGCCGCCAAAACAATAAAATTACCAACTTCTGCCATTTTCATGCCGCTGCTACATTAGTGTCTTGCTGTCACAAGGGGTCTTAGACGACTCATCCATGAAACTGGCTCGACTTATTAGATCATGATTCTAACATTGGATGCCCGCGAAAGATCCTCAGCTCACTACAAAATCACAAACATAAAAATGTAGATTCTCATGAACTTTAAAGTTCCAAAATGAAACTTGATAAATATGGAATGAGAATCATATTAAAATGCTTGGATTTAAGGGAATATATAACAACATTCGGAGATAAAGCTCGTATCGAGATGATTCATTGAAACCAAACTATGGACACATAATTATTGTTAGCCAACTTAAAATCATCCTCAAAATCTTTCTTTATTCGTTCAAAAATTTACTCTTTCATACCTCGATACTGATAACATCAACAACATTAGGACTCGCTGACAGCCACATTACTTTCATTGATTCTTGTTTATGACTTTATACCATGCCGCCACCATTTCCTTGACAAGAATTGGGATCTGCTATTGTTCTAATTTATATACTTAAAGAAAATTTGAGCCTCCCCACTCAACTACACCCATTTATCGAGTTTCTTTACTCATCCACAAACATGAAAAACTACACGCTTTTCTACCATGTTGTTACATGCATCCACAAAGACAAAAATGATAACTATGAAATCGAATACAGATAACACTAACTGAAATACATCAAAAACTTCTAACTTTGAATGATTTCTTGATTACATTCATGCACGCCTCTCTGGCTAATGGCCAGAGAGCCAAACTTTTCTAGTTACCCTTGCACACCAAAAATGATGGTTCTTTCGTAATTACCCTCTCTTAACTCCAACTATGCCATTCAATTCCCACTCTCTCTTTTCAAAGAGTTGCCGGTGGTTATTCAATGATGGTTATTAAAACTGTATTTCCACTTTTAATGCCTCATTTTCTCCTCATGGAGATCGCTTTCCTATTATAGAGGAAATGCGTTAATAATACATTTTGATGCCACATTTTACCATCAAAACATAATATTTCAAATTCTAAACCATGTCTACCCCATGTTTCTTCGAACTTCAAAATTTCTCCACTATTACAACATTGAAAACTTTTTCCATGATTAGCCATGTTCTAGGGGTCTCCCATCAAACTCCCGGACTAACAAATTTCCTTGTCCCAAGGAAATGCACTTGCTTCTTGTTCGTGGTCTTTGGCTCCTTAGCTTTCGCTGCGTCACTCTGATGACGTCTTTGCATTTTCGTTGTTGTCCACCATTCTTCGTTCTGCTGCTATACAGTCATCGTACCAATCGAAGATTATGGAAGATGCTTCCCACTCTCGCTCAGTGGTTGCTTCTTGCACCTTCTACCCAGTTTCATCTTGAGGGAGACAACACGAAGATCTTCACCTGAGATCTTCCCAAGAACTCTCTTCGTTCTTCCTATAGCTTGATGGATTAATGCAACCGTTTATGCTTCTTCCCAGTGCAATATCACCAGACCATTCGCTGGCTCTGATACCAATTTGATGTAATACAAATAACAAACACCCACTCATTGCTCTTACACCGTAGTTTCAATCCTCCAAACACCATATTAAAACCTGATGATTAATGACCATCTTTTCTCATTGATAAGACCAAGCCATATTCAGCACACACACTGAGCATTATCATAAATGCTTCGGCTTCCTTTCACCCCACTTTGCCTATCATTATGAGGCCGCCACCTTTCCCTTTCCACGACATCCATTCATAGTGCTACTACATCAACATATCTCTTCATAGCTAAAGCCTGATATCTTATCACTAAACCTTCCTCCAATTAACTTTTCTCCATTTGGAAACAACCACACCCGATAACTAGTCCTCATGGTTATTGGGCTCATTCATTGATGCCGCCAAAACAATAAAATTACCAACTTTCGCCACTTTCATGTCGCTGCTACATTAGCGTCTTGCTATCACGAGGGGTCTTAGATGACTCATCCATGAAACTGGCTCGACTTATTAGATCATGATTCTAACATTGGATGCCCGCGAAAGATCCTCAGCTCACTACGAAATCATAAACATAAAAATGTAGATTCTCATGAACTTTCAAGTTCCAAAATGAAACTTGATAAATATGGAATGAGAATCATATTAAAATGCTTGGATTTAAGGGAATATATAACAACATTCGGAGATAAAGCTCTTATCGAGATGATTCATTGAAACCAAACTATGGACACATAATTATTGTTAGCCAACTTAAAATCATCCTCGAAATCTTTCTTTATTCGTTCAAAATTTTACTCTTTCATACCTCGATACTGATAACATCAACAACATTAGGACTCGCTGACAGCCACATTACTTTCATTGATTCTTGTTTATGACTTTATACCATGCCGCCACCATTTCCTTGACAAGAATTGGGATCTGCTATTGTTCTAATTTATATACTTAAAGAAAATCTGAGCCTCCCCGCTCAACTACACCCATTTATTGGGTTTCTTTACTCATCCACAAACATGCAAAACTACACGCTTTTCTACCATGTTGTTACATGCATCCACAAAGACAAAAATGATAACTACGAAATTGAATACAGATAACCCTAACTGAAATACATCAAAAACTTCTAACTTTGAATGATTGCTTGATTACATTCATGCACGGCTCTCTGGCTAAAGGCCAGAGAGCCAAACTTTTCTAGTTACCCTTGCACACCAAAAATGATGGTTCTTTTGTAATTACCCTCTCTTAACTCCAACTATGCCATTCAATTCCCACTCTCTCTTTTGAAAGAGTTGCCGGTGGTTATTCAATGATGGTTATTAAAACTGCATTTCCACTTTTAATGCCTCATTGTCTCCTCATGGAGATCGCTTTCCTATTATAGAGGAAATGCATTAATAATACATTTTGATGCCACATTTTACCATCAAAACATAATATTTCAAATTTTAAACCATGTCTACCCCATGTTTCTTTGAACTTCAAAATTTCTCTGTTATTACAACATTGAAAACTTTTTCCATGATTAGCCATGTTCCAGGGGTCTCCCATCAAACTAACGCATTTCCTCTATAATAGGAAAGCGATCTCCATGAGGAGACAATGAGGCATTAAAAGTGGAAATATGGTTTTAATAACCATCAAAACATAATATTTCAAATTCTAAACCATGTCTACCCCATGTTTCTTTGAACTTCAAAATTTCTCCGTTATTACAACATTGAAAAGTTTTTCCATGATTAGCCATGTTCGAGGGGTCTCCCATCAAGAAGGCTCAAGAAGAAGATAATCCAAAAGAGAAGAGGGCTAGACTAGCTAGCAATGAAGAGGAGCCTATGAAGAAATCAAGGAGAAAATACATATCTCCAATATAATCCAGTGAAGAGAGGACTGAATCTAATTACAATAGCCAATTTCAAGTTGTAAGTCAGCATCCTTCTTCAGATTTAGAAAATATATGTGACAACATAAGGAATAATGTTGATTTAACTAGTCTCACACATATTAAATTTAATAATCTTAGAAAAGTTGAGATGCACCAAGTAGAAGAGTCAATTTATGCCATGATGGAAATATTTAAACAAAGTCCAATTAAGATTGCCAACTCTCTACCAAAGGAATTAACTAATAGAGTTGAGAAAAAAAGGAAATATAGTCTAAATGTAGAAAGACAAATCAGATAGACTACACTTACAAGAGTGATGCTAGAGTTGGATAGGGAAATAATGGCTAAGGAATTAAAGAAGCATACTGGAAAATTTTCACCAAAATATAGGGCATTCAACATATTACAGAACAAGGTTGAGGATATTACAAAAGACCACTTTGATATGGAAAGCATTATATAGTTTGACAACACCCAAGGCAATAATGATGGTGCCTATTGAGGTAGATGAGGACAAAGAAAAAAAAAATAGCTAACTAGGTAATTACAATTGACACTGAAATACTTACATAAGAGGAAGGTGCAAAAACACATGAAGATACACATACACTAGCTGAGGATGAGCAGTAGATAGAATAGAGTCTACAAGATACACTAGTGTCGAGTGTCAGTCCTCTACATGATGTGAATATAGAAAATGATATTGTAAATATTAAAGATGTTTTTTACACTATCACTCATAACATCAATCCCCTCATAGAGGATGACTTGAAGAAGATGTTGGTAGAATCCACTACCAAAGCCAAACTTTGTGAAAATCCTATATTGGTGAGTGTTGATGAGATTGAGAAGGAAGACAAGGTATCTATAGGGGAGGAAGTATAGAAACAAGTGACATCTATAGCCCCTTCTCAATGCACCTTAAGACAACCTACATTACCCCTTGTGGTATATTAAAGGAAGGAGACAACTATTTCTACCATCAGTACATTAGCACAAAGTACTCCAATTTTAGTCAAAATAAATGAAAGTGAAAATGATAAGGATGAGATAGTTGAAGAGCATAAAGATGAGATGAACACAATTTCTAATAGGTCACTTAGATACTCTTGCACCTACAACACAAGATCAAGGTGCGTCTATGAATGTAGAGAAGGAAAAGGATAAGACTGAAGAGATAGTGTTGACTACAAAACCCAAGGATCAATTAGCAATACAAACATTGGTAACTTTGTCAAAAATTGCTACTCCTTCTAGTCAAGCTCTTCATAGGCCAAGTATAGAAGCTATTCCCCTTTCAATCATCATGGTCAAGTCCAAGCACATCTAAGGTATATAGAGTCACATCATTTTTTAATGTGAACTTGGATGAAGTGATTGAGTTGCCCAAGTTTTATTATGCATCCATCACTATTGAACAAATGAGCATACTGTAGGATTCTCTTACAAAGAAGAAGAATCAAGAACTTCTTAAATAGGAGCAAAGGAAGAAATAAACATTAAGGCCCTATTTTTTTCGCAGAATTAGCTTGGAATTGGCATATGCGAAACCTAGTTTTGACAAACTTGGTGTTTGGGGCGAAATTTTGAAAACGGAATTAGAATTCCAGTATTCTAATTTTTGGTCAAAATGAGGTTTTTAGTCTTCCATCTCAATAGGTGGAATTGAGAATTCAATTCAAGGTTTTGTTTTTTAGGATTAGATGAAAAGTGAAATGAAATTTGTTTTTACGTCCTGAAAATCGGCCGCAGCTATCTTATTAGGTTTTTTATCTTACCATGTTTTTTTATTTACCATGTCAACAGGATTGTGACTGCGACTACATTTTGTTTGTGACACGAGGTAATTCTCAACTCCATTGTTCAGCTCTGATTAGGGTTGTAACAAGTATTTTTTTCTTGGCATTGTTGATTTTAACTAGTATTTGAAGGGTGTTATTGTTTTTTTTGCAGGTATTTGCTCGATATTTGCAATCTCTTTCCTAAAATTTAGTCGCCATTCTTCGTCGTTCTCTGGAGCATTATAGGTACTCGGTCTTCCTTTTCAATCTAGGTAGTTTTCCACAAATTTGGGCAATTTTTATTAGGCAATTTTATTTATTTGTGTAAGGTTTTGCTACACAGTGGAAACATAGTTCATGGGCAACTTTTATTAGGCTATTCTCATTTTCAAAAAGTCCTGATATGCTAGGGTTTAGTGTCATGATGGGATAAGCTTTTCAATGCAGACTCAACCCAGTCCTCAATATCCGACCTGATTTCTTCCAAGGCCCAAAATGGTAGCTAGTTTTCCATCTTGAGCATATCCTTCACAATATCTGTCATCAGAGGATGATATCATTTCCAGTTAAGAGGATGCTCTATGGAAGCTATCTCTTGCCACTTTTGACTTTAGGGATTCTGTCTAGATAGATGATCCCTCCTTAACTTTGAAATGGTAAAGACCCAAGAATAGGACTTGAGGATGGTATAACTGCTGAGACATGTCTTCCCTCAACAAAGATTCTGGAACCCTATAAATCAGACTAGAGGGGGATTCATCTTGAGGCCCTAATGCAACTCCATTAGATATTTTCCCATAGGTAGATCTGATGTTTGTTTTTCTTTCTAAGATTGTTCATTGTTTACAAATACGGGTGAGATGATTTCCTTTTGTTTCGATTTGGGATTTCTTTCAGGTGTGTGGGGGATTATGAGAAGAAATACTAAGACAAAATTAAATAAATATAAATGTAAAAAAATTCTATTCTATGTGCTTTTTGGAGATGAAATTGAATATTTCAAGTTCAGCAGTCTTTAAAGGGGAATGGGGCTGATGTAGAGAAATGTGTTACAGTGATTATGGTACCAAAAAAGTTGGACATTATATCGATACAATAATGAGATGGTAAATCAAATATTTTGACTTTCTTGTCTTTGTTTTTGGGTTTACATATTCTAACTTTCTTGTCTTTGTTTTTGGGTTTACAATAATGAGACAGTAAATCAAATATTTTGACATTCTTGTCTTTCTGATTTATAATGGAAACACGAAATTGATATTTATTGCTTATAGAACTTTGCAATATCTACTTCTTGAAATACATTATGCAGTGGAAAGTAATTGATTAGATCATAGAAGCAGTTAGTGAACAAGAGAAGGGCTTTTGTAAATGCTTTCGTAATGTATTGTAGATGAGATTATTCTTGTCACTGACAGGAGGGAGGAGGGGAGGGAGGAGAGGGGGCCTTTTTTTTCTTCTTGAGCAAGATTGTCATTGAAGAATCTTGATAGTATTGATAATCTGAGTTGGAGGTAAATGCAGGTTGAGGAGTGCATCCTCTCTCCATTGTTGTGGTGATGGGGTAGAGGAAGATTTAGAGTTTTCTGTGCTTCCAAAGAATACAAAAGTTGTTGTCACAGGAAACAATCGATCAAACCATGATCTTCTTGGCCTTCATGGCGTGGTCAAGAAAGCAGTTGGATTTGGGATGCTTTCTCTATATACAATTTGACTGTGTCATCCCTTAGATGCCATCTCAGCTAATATATTCTATTTGCAATTGCACCGGTAAGCTGATCAGGCTGTTGGCTTTAAAAGGAGCATATCTAAGAGGATAAGAGAAAAAAGAGTAATCTATATGTATTCAGTTATGATAGAATGAAAGATGAGATTGGCATCCTATATCTTATGCTACAGATGATAGGACACATTGGAAGAGACATACCTCCTTTCACAGTTAATCATACCACCTCTTCCATAAGTTAACCAAGTAGTTATCTATTCTATTTGCATCTCTTTATACTTAAACTTCTGATCACATCTCTTCAACACTTCATTATCATTATTTATCATTAACAATGGTGCTTTTAATAATCACTTTGTTGACTCTTCAGCTTTTAATAGCAACATAATAACATTTATTAATCTAAAATCTTTAAATTAATGATTATTCATTGAATCATCATAGAATGTATGATTAAATATATAAAATGGGAGCTCAAATTTTAATTTCACACAGCCGAAGAATTCCACACAGGAGCAACACCTAAGTCTCAATCTGTTCACAACTTCACATTCTATTTTCTAACAGCATACTCAAGCACATCTCTAACTAAAACTTTAAGGAATTCATTTTGTTGGTACTAAACAATTGCTCTGCAATATTTTGTGTGGATACTAGGGAATCCACTAAGTCTTCTATCTGTAAATTTTTTTTTAATAAACAATTGCTCTGCAATATTCAGCATGGATACTAGGAAATCTACTAAGTCTTCTATCTCTCAAAATTTGATTAATGAAAAAAGAACTTGCTATGTGCTAGAAATTGTTTTTTAGATCAATGTGCTAAAAATGGTTTTTCAAAATAATCATGAATAAATAATAAATCTTGAAAATTGATTACTTGAGCTAAACAATGAAACCCTGTGAACCCTGCAAATATCAATATACTTAGGCTAGTATGTATGCAACTCTGCAAACTGCAAATCCAACAATGAAATGTGCACTGACTGTAGAGCAAAAATAAATTTTCACAAGATGATGAAATAATATAATGTCTTAGGCTTAGTTTAGGGTAAGTGCACCAAGTTGTGGTGCCAAAAGGGGGGTATAAGTGGACACATTTTTCCTAAAATCACCAATTTATAGACTTCAACAAGAATTTGAAGATAGTTATGCTCAAAATTTTAACATATGACAAAAACAAAAGTCATAGTCCTCTGAATCTAGTTTCTAAACTACTAATTTTTTTTCAAAATGGTTTAATTTTAGGTCCTCAAAAAAGGGGGCCACAAAAAGTGGTACTTTTTATTCCAGAAAAACATAACATAGTACAAAGTGTGGCCCCCCTAAAATTTTAACTTTTTAAAAAAAAATCTTTAATCGCTCTAGTCAAAAGTTACCTAACACTATGTAGTTTATCCCAAATTTTTTGGGTAATTTAATAATGTGTACTTTTTTTTTAATGAATTTTTTAATCAGACACATCCCAAAAACATGAAATATCTGTGTGCTCCCCCTAGAAATGATTGAAAACTAATCTAAAATCAAAACTTCTTTTTTTCATAGTGTGTAGAATGGAGTCTAGTTTCTAAAAAACTAAGTTTTTGCAAAATTTGATGAATGAGCTAAAATCTACAACCCAATTAGTACATGTTGGTTTTTGACAAAAAATGGACATACATTCAAAAGAAATTATAGATGAAAGGCTTGAAATAGTTCAAATAAAAAATGAATTATATGGTTGTGTAGCTAACATAGAGACCTACAATGTCATGTAACCTGATTTTACCAATGCTCAACCATGAGGAAATTGGAAGGAGAGCACACAAGAAAATTCAATCATTTTTTGTATGTTTGTAGCAAAACACGTCTCAGACTAGTTTATAGATTCCAAAGCTTTCGGTTGGATCCCCAAGGCAAAGCCAAAAATTAGGCTTGGTAGAATGTAAAGCTTTAAATAGTGTGTGCGCCCTATAACGCGTGTGCACTATAGCGCGCACGCGCTATTTAAAGCCTTTTAAATTTACTTTTAAATAGCGTGTACGCGCTTTGTAAATTTTTTTTTGAAAAGTGTGCACGCGCTTTAATGCATACGCACTATAGTGTGTACATGCTATGGCTTGGCACACCCAAGCCATAGTGTGTGTGCAGTATAGTGCGTGGGCACTATAGCACGTGCGCGCTTTGCAAAACTAGAATGAGAAAAAAAGTTGTCATCTTTTTGGCACCAAAACTTGGTGCACTTACCCTTTAGTTAAGGCACATAACAACATGAATGCATATTTTAATAATATTTAAATATTTTAGGGTTACATTGTGGTCCACACCATATAAAACCAGGAGAACTGGGGACATTTTTGGCAGTCCCATGGGCAGTCAAAGGTTTTCGAATAATATATTGACCGTGAGTTTCCAGGATGGTTTGCAATTTTTATGCATAACCAAATATGACTTGAAAACATTTTTGACCATCCCCAAGTACATTGGAGTTTGTTAAGTTAAAAAAAATACTGATTTCAAAACATCAAGAAAGCATTTCCTAGACCATAATCAAATCACATTTTGCTGAAATAGTTGTGTATATAATGATAATCTCCTATTACACAACCAATGACCAAGTACACAACAATTGGACTTATGAGGTACCCTAGCATATGCGCACAAGGGCTAATTGGTAGCATGAACGTCTGTTAGATACTTAGAAGAATGTTCCTTTTCACTGACCTTATGCGCAGCTAAAATATCGCAACTGTAGAACTCTGCCTCCTGAGAATTTGGGAAACGACAAGATTCCTTTCCACTGACTTTGTGCATTCAACAAAATGATTTTTGATGGCGAGACTCTAGAAGACGGATTTATTTTGAGATAGTACTTAAACTTCACCAAACAATGTGTGCGGGATATCCAAAAATTAGTGAGACAAAGTTCGATCAAATTCGCCTACAATTGACCAAATTCATTCAAGATGAATTCACAGAGTACTAATCCTATTTCACCTCTATTGGGTGCATTAAGCAGGAAATATATATATGTCAAATTTAAATAAACACTAGGAGCTCACCCGCTAAATGGACTTTTTCCTATGATTTTTTGTTTTTCTATATTATTGACTGACCAACAAGCTTTGCCAAAAACTAAATACAACCCAAAATAGACAGCGAAGAGAAGCCCTAAAATTGTCCCAAATAGAAGGGATTCATAATAGTATTTATGGGATAACTTGATTAGATGTTGTTCTCGGCAATGTATAAATGATGCATACCGTAGCAGCCATTTAGCCCTAAAAACTAAATACAGCCCAAAACAGACAGCGAAGAGAAGCCCTAAAACTGTCCCAAATAGAAGGGCTCCTAGAGGTATCAAAATGGGGCTTAAAAGGACGAATACGGGGGCCAAAAGCAGGAGGGTAACAACAGTGAAGCCTGCCAAAAACAACACAGTTAGCCCACTTGTGACTAAGGCTGTAGCACCCAAAACCTAAGTAGAATTTGATGAGTACTCATGGCTTCTACTCCCCATTCTGTGATATCCATTGGCCATGTTTTAAAGATGAAAAATGCTTTAGAAGTATCTATCTGGAATTGTTGAATCTGTGGGGGATTTGGGAATATATACTATTTTATTTTTTATGGGTGGATGCATTAAGTCAAGTTCTACTTGTTTACCATTGTCGATCATTGTAGGAATTTTGATTAATCAATGATGTAGTTTTTGCCATGTTAGGTTTCAAAGTTGTCATCTTAGTTTCTGACATGGAAATATACATTGGTACCAGGTAGAGATTAATTCATTGGCTTGATAAGCATTAACTTCTCCATAAATAATTATTGTTGTTGTGGGAAACTTAATATTACTTCGTAGTTCATATAGTCACTTGACATTTATATGTGGTTGATGCTTTTTTAATGGATTTTGATTGTTATATTAGTTAAATATTACTCTGTGATAATTAATCTTTCATTGGTGATACATTAAGGGATATATTTGATAACTCCTTTCTTTGTTGAGTCATCAAATGAGATTCCTTTGATAGGAACACTTGTAATTGTACACGGAGCCTAAGAAGTTTCAATCTTCAATTAGAACTTATCAAATAGGTTACCGATTTAGGTTCCAAGTTTAGAGACTTTTCCTTGTCTCTAATGAAAAAGTACAATGCTACATTTTAAACCCCCAAAAATAGATGTTTTCTTAACCATGCGCATGGCTCATAAGTCCAACTATCATAAATTTATAAAATAACTCTTTAATCCTTAGTTTCTGTATGGGTGTTGTTGATCCCTTTCGGCAACTGTAAGCTAAGTCATCCTAATTTTCCTAAACTGTGAGCAGTTTAAGTGTCTCTGATATTATTTGTTGCTTATTTTTAGGTTATTGACGGCTCCTATTAAAGATATACGAATCCAAGCAGTCATTGTTAGGAAGACTAGGCTTATTCGTGTTCTTGCTACTATTCTTGCCTACCTTGCAGTAGTCATAGAAAAATTGGCACAAGAAGGTAGAAGAGAGAGGCATAAGCGCCAAAGAGATGAAATTCCTTTTTATAAGAGAATTTTCCACTCCAATGAGATAGATTCTCATGATCAAATTCGTATGAGCAGAGGAGCTTTCTTTAAACTAGCCAATATTCTAAGGCAAAAAGGAAGCATTGAAGATACACTAAACATAACGGTAGAGGAACAACTAGTAATGTTACTCCATACCCTTGGCCACAATTTGAGGAACCGTAAGATAGCTCACAACTTTGGTCACTCAAGAGAGACAGTTAGTCGATATTTCCATAGAGTGTTGAAGGGTATCTTAAGTCTCCATGCTGATTATCTGGTTCCCCCAGTCCTAACACTCCTATAGAGATTGTTGGGAAGGATCATTTTGATCCATACTTCAAGGTAAATTTCGTAGTGCCACATATTTGTTTGTTTTACATTTAATCATATTGTTGCACATTTGAACATCCTAGTGGTTATTATAGGATTGCATTGGAGCAATTGATGGATCCCATATACCAGTTATTGTTGATGTGGATATACAAGCTAAATATCATGATAGAAAAGGTCACTTGTCACAAATTTTTTTGGGTGTGTTTTCATTTGATTATAATTTTCAATACATTATTTCTGGTTGGGAAGGGTCTACTGTAGATAGTCATGTTCTTGCTTCAGCTCTCTCAAGAGCAGATCCGCTAGTAGTTCCCCTCGGTATGTCAAATCATCTTGTAAATGGTTATAAAGTCACATTAATGATAAATGAGGTAATGATTATAAAAGTAACCCAACTTGTGCATTTTTGTAGGAAAATTTTATTTAGCCCATGCTGGATATCCAAATGTACTAGGATTTCTTGCCCCTTTTCAGTCTACACGTTATCATCTGAAGGAGTTTTCTAGAGCAAACCCAATAAACACTCCACAAGAGTTATATAACTATCGGCACTCATCGCTTAGGAATATAATTGAGCGTACATTTGGGATTTTGAAGAAGTGTTTTCCTATCTTGAGGCATGCAACATCTTATCAAATCATGACACAAACTAGGATTGTTTTAGCATGTTGCATTCTACACAACTACATTACAATAGAGGATGGTGTTCCACTTGAAATCGAAATTGATGAAGATGATGATTGCAATTCAATAAATGTACCAATACTTGAGACGTATGGAATGACTCAGTGAGATAGAGATGATCGGGGAAAATTTCAAGATGAGATAGCACGAAGAATGTGGGAAGACTATAGACCTCATGCATAGTTTTGTCAAAGAAAACATGAACATTGCACTTTGTTAGTGAACCTTTTAGATCAAACATTACTACATGAAGTGGGTGGCCATTTATTTTCTTGTCAATTATAATATGACTTTGTGGTCTTCTTGGCTTGATATGTTTTAAATATAACTTGTATAATGCAGTGATGTTTTAAAGGTAACTTCTATAATACTATTTTAAATCTTGTGTCCTACTATTTGTGTCTTGATGATGGATCAGTAATGGTATTTTTTTTTCAACATCTATTCACATGTAAGTGATTTGTGTCTTGTTCTATTTGTCCTATTGTTCACATGTACTTAGTAATCTCAATTTTTTCACATGTATTCATCCTGTTGTTCACATATATTTGTCTTGCTATTCACATGTAGTGTCCTGCTATTCTATTATAGATGTTAACATGTAAAATAGGAAGGCTTTCTCTGATATCTTGAAATTGTGTTGTTCACAGGTATTTGTCCTGTTGTTTACATGTATTTGTCTTGTTGTTCTACTATAGATGTTAACATACAAAATAGGAAGGCTTTCAGTGATATCTTGAAATTGTGTTGTTCACATGTAGAGATGATGAGAGATTTAAATGATGTGTGTGTGTTGTTCGATATTTGAAATTATGATATTTAGAAGTGACATGTTTTAATGATGTCAAGCAACAGGATTTCTGTGATATCTTGAAATTGTGTTGTTCACATGTAGTGTCCATAATAAGTTCTTTGCATTGTTCACATGTTTCTGTGATATCTCAAAATCACATTGTAAGTTCTTTGCATAAATCTTCATCCGATCAGCAACAACCAATGCTTTTTATAGACTAATGACAAAATAGTAGATCTTATATTCTTCCATCTTCTAATTTGTGCAATCTAATGAACAGGTTTATTAAGAGCAGGTTTATTATATGTTATTTGACTTGATAGAGGAAACCAATTCAGTCTTCTCATAATTCAATGTCTATATTAGTTTTCTCTTTTGGATATTATTCATTCCCTTTTTAATCTATGGTGTAAGAAAGATTTCTTATTAAAATGATTTTATTCATATTTTCTCCCTTATTTTTCATTGGCTATGAGCCTTATTCCCAGTAGTCTTTTTATATGTTCTGCTACAAACATATTGTGACAAGAAACCTTGTAAGTTTGGTGTACTGTCTTTTTATATGGTTTATGGACAGCTTTGTTGTTTTAGGACTCGTGCATTTGGAAGTAAAACATGACTGAGATTACAATTTTTTAATGCAATTTTGACTCATTATTCGAAGTTGTAATTTTGGTCAATAGCATGGATGGAGAAATTCGTTCAACCCATGTACCTTCTTGTTCAAGGAAGGTATTGTGGACATGGGAAATGGAACACAAATATTTGGAATTATTGCAAGAGCAAGTCAACCTTGGTAGAAAAGGAGAGGGTGGATTTAGAAAAGATGCGTGGACTGCTATCGAAAGGAAGTTCAATGCAGATTTGAACCTTCATCTATCAAAAGATAACTTCAAAAATAAGTTGAAAACATGGAAGCTTGCCTATAGAGTTATGAAAGAATTAAAAAATACAAGTGGCTTCGCATGGAATGAGGCCACTCAATGTATGGATGTTGATGAAAGTGTCTGGGATGAGCTTCTCAAGGTAATATGTTATTTCGAATTCTTATGATTTAAAGTATAAGTTATCTTATATAGTATTTACTCAAAAACTAATTCATTGATTATGCCAACATGCAGCGAAAATATTTCAGAAATGTGAAAGTTTATAAAAGGCAGCCATTTTAGTATTTCAATGAGTTAGCCTGCATTGTGGGCAATGACATAGCTGAAGGGACAGCAGCTGCAACAACGCATGACAATGAAGAAGGGAACCTTTTTATGGATGAGGTGGCTAATTTAGATGACGATGGGGACTTTAATGCAAAAATGAATAATACAACAATGAATAATGCTACTGATTTGGATAATGACATGAATACTTCTAATCAATCTAGTGCAACTGGCAAACAATTTGTGTCACCAACAACATCAAGGAAGGCAAAGAGAAAGAAGGCCAGCATGGCTGGTTCCATGGATGTTATATCTGATGCTATCAATTGTTTAAATGTTGGTCTGAAGGAAACTCAAAATATCAGAATGGATGAAGGACACTTAGATTCACTTTATGATAAAGTGTATGATGCTCTCAAAGTTATACCCGATCTCAGTGAAGATATCATGCTACAGGCTTTTGATAGCTTTTTGCTTGAAAACGCAAGAGCCAAAGGATTCCTAAGAATGACTGAAGGGGAGAGAGTGAGATATGTACAGCTAAAGTTTGGGGGACTATAGATTGAGCATGGATTAAAACTCTTGAGACTATTCTTACATTTCATGTGATTATTTTTGACATGACAGTGCTACATTCACTATCACAAAAAATGTTTTTTTGATGTTCTAACAATCGTATTTTTGACATGATAGCACTACATTCACTGTCACAAAATAGCAGCATTCGTGATTATTTTTGACATGACAGCACTACATCGACAACAATGTTTTCCTATCTTATGTGTTGTTGTCTTTAACAATATCAGTTTCTTACATGGTTATTTATTTCGTCTATGAATGTGCTTTTCATTTTATAGTTGGTTGGATTGTACTTGAGTTTCATTTTGTATGACAGTATATCCATTTTAGTTGGTATTTCATGTGCTTTTATTTTTTCTATGAATGTGCACAATCTCTCCTTTTTAATCATCTCTTTCATTTGGCTTTATTTTTTGATTATTTTGTTAACATGATGAGCATATATTCAATGTTTTATGTTGCATGTTATTTTTCATTGTTAGTGCAGTCCATTTTTTTTGGACGTATCTCTATCTAGTTGCATATGTTTTCAATGGTTTCTTGTATGAGATTTATATACATGAATATAATGCACTAATAAATTTTCACATCTCCATATTGTAGTGCCTGCCCCTAGTTTACATTTTTCGAGCTACATTTATGTTATGATTCCCAAACTCTTTTAGGCCAATTTATGTTTGATGAGTAGTATTATTATTTTAGAGATTATCAGATGATGTTTGCACTCAGTTTATTATATGATGAGATTACTTGGTACTCTATATTTCATGCATGTATGATGATTATTCAATGGTTTTAGTTATCGATGATGATTAGTTAGATGGCTTATTATTTCATGTGCCTCTTATGGATACTTACCCCATACTGCATGTGTATGGTGTGCGTGCTGTTTTATTTATGTATGGTGTTTCTGATATGGTTAAGGAAGGGAGTTGTAGTCACCTGCTAGTCGGGATCTACACGATGCACCACTTCCTGCCATTGCCTGTTTAGCTTAGAATATTGTGTTTGTACATGCGTGGATTTTATGTAGGTTGCAGGTACCGGGTATCGACTTCCCTGAATTGTCAGGATGAGCGTACCCTATCGCACTGTCTCAATGGTAAGAGAGGGGAGATAAACTCTTAAGTCCAAATCCTAAACCCTCTAGCCAATTGTCCTAATTGATAATTAGGACAAGTATCTGAGTTAGTACCCTCCGAATGCATCAAATGATGTAATTTTGTGATTATAACCTTTTTGTTTGATGTGGTATGTATTTTTCTATGATGGGTTTTCGTATGTTGCTTTATGAGTCCTTGGTGTATTTTCTATTAATTAAGTCTAATTAAAAAGACTAATTAATGATTTAATTTAATAAGGAATTAATTATGATATCTTTATATTTAATTAATTAATTAATTAATTAAATAAAAGAATTAAAGTTGGAAATTAAAGTTTAAGATATATTTAGAACAGGATAATATTTATTTAATTTAATAATAATATATTTGGAGTTCATTTTTAAATAAATGCTAAATATTATTGTTATTTAAATTAATTAAATATGTTATCAATTAAGTTCTAAAATAAATTAAAAAGTTGAAAGATATAAATTTATTAAGAATTCTAGATCGCATGATCTAATCATGAGTTAAATATAAGAATTAAATTAAAAGATTAAATTATAAAAATTAATAATGTTATTTTAATTTCTTAAAAGTGCATATAAGATTTAAAATAATAAATTAATTAAGAATTGAAGTCAAGTGAAATTTTAAATAGAGTTATTTAATAATTCAACTTATTGTGCATGAAAGTTGAATGCAAAAGAATTAGAAAAGATAATAAAAGTTAATTTGAGTTAACTGAGTTGTGCAAAGAGTCTTCTCGGGTAAACGCACAATTAGTGCCCCGAATTGAAGAGAATTTGCTTATCACAACTTTGGGGGGGTTCTTTTTTGATATACGAAGTTGGACGAGAATTTTTGGGGGAGAATTTTGGAAGCAAATTTCAGAAAGCTGATACCAAGAAGATTTTCAAAAGAAAGTTATTGAAGAGGAGCGAGTTCTTTTACAGATTTTTGGGGATTGCGTATTAGCATCGGGTTCAGGTAGGGTCTGGTATTTTGACCCCTAAATGATTTAAGAAATTTAATAGGTTCTGTCTACTTCGTTATTGTAAGAATCTTGTCTCCTTGAATGTATCATTTCTTCGTTCTGGATCTTTTGCTATTCGATTTCATCTGTAAATCCAGATTGGAAAACTATTTAGAAAAAGAAAACCCCGTTCATAGGTTTAAAAAAAAAAAAAAAAAAAAAAAAAAGTTTTAAATTAGAATATGATTGATTAAATGTATCAAATTATAATTATAAATGCTTTTAATAAAAATATATATATTTGTTTAAAAGAAATAAATTAATTATGAGTAAGGAGAATTTTTTTTAATTAAACAATATTATTTTTAAAAAAAAATATACATATATATAACTGTGGGGAAAATCGATCTTTACAAAGTTTTTTTTTAATTTTTAAGAAAAAAAATATATATATATATAAAAATAAAATAAAATAAAATAAATTAATAATAATATTAATTTTGGGGAGGGGTTTGACCCCATCCCCACTTACCTTTTTGTTCAGCGACCTGTTGTACGCCTGTACCTGCGTAATCGCAGGAGACCGTTTAAAGGCTGCGGTCCTTTTTAGGAAGCCGCACGGCTTCATAAAGCCAGCGGCCTTTATTAATAAGGTAATGTATGTTACATTTTTTTTTAATAGATATTATTAATACTTTAATAATAATTTTGATAATAGTTTTTTTTTGTTAATATTATTATTATTTAATTATTAATAATTATTAAAAGTTTTAATATTATTATAAATAAGGTTGTTCTTTATTATTAATTAAATAATATTTATTAATAAGGTTTTGTTATTATTTGATGTAAATAATAATGCATTTAATATAGTAAATTTTAATAAATAAAATTATTGACAATTTTATTAATTATTTATAATTAATAATTGTTGAGAGATTAATATAGGTATTTATGTAGTTATTAATTTATTTATTTAATTGTAATTTAATTAAGTTAATTAACAATTGCAGTTATTCAATGAAATTTTAATTTATTTAATTATCGATAATATTGATTTAATAAAATTATGGTTGTTTTATTTAAATCAATAATTTTTTTTATAACTTAGGGAAATTAACGATTATCCTTAGATTATGTATAGGGTAATTGGACATTCATTTAATCATAGAAATGGGTTAATGGTAATGGTAAACAGTGAAACTTAATTACTCAAAACATACGTTAGACTTGAAACTAAGACTTTACTTTTAACCCTAATGTGTAATTTTGAAATCAAATCCAAATTATGAACTGTATTGTTCTGTTTGTACTGTTTATGCTGTGGGGTTTTGGGGTTGATTAGATGTTGACCAGTTATAGGTTGTTACCAGAGGCTTGGGTGTTATGCATTTGTGACGTTATGATGATTTGGTCTCGATATTCTTAACCTAACCATGGTAATGTGATGAAGTGCTCTATGACATGATTGTGTTTACTGTTTGTGATTGCTTTCCAGTTTCCTTGTGTGAAGCTGAGATGTATGTATTTGAGAATACCTAACTTAACCATTTTTTTGAGTCTCGATCAGTTATATTTGATAACCATTTCTGAGTCTCGATCAGTTATACTTGTATTACTTTCTGGTTGCTCATTAGAGAACCATTGGATTTTGTGACTTATCATTGATGCCTTCAGTTGCTAATAGAGAACTGTCATGATTACTTGATTACTATTTGATGTTATCTGTTGCTCATGAAGAACTGATATATTTTGTGGATTATCTTTTTATGATATTTTCAGTTGCTCGCATAGGACTGAGATGGTTTTATTATGATTCTTTGATTTATGAGTTCATGAGCTAGGGTAGGTTATCTATGTGTAGAGTCGGGAAGTGGCTTGCAATGGGGGTCGGAGCCCTAAGTGGCTACCTTGAGAAACCCATTGTAAGTCATTTTTAATAAGTGAAAACATTTACACTAAATGAGAGAAAATGAACCTAATAAGATAATTGTATGTTCTCTCCCATGCCATGAGTGCTAGTACAGACTAGGATGGGGTAGAGAGGACGCTTGGTTACGACCTTGCATTCCATAGTATGCCTCGTCAGTACGAGAGGATACTAATGGCCGTAGGATTAGTAGGGACCTGAGATTCCTAAGGGATTGCTCGGGTAACTTCTACATGACTTTTGCGATGACACTTTCCCGCTTGCATATTAGGTTTCCTACGTGTCTTGTGGTACCTCTGGGATTTAGATGTCGGTCATTTTAGGAACCCTTGAGTTAGCATACTTATAGGATTTCCTGGACTTAGAGAGTATTTATGATTATAGGTTTTGTTATCCTATTTGGGACTTGAGACTATCTCCTCAGCACGGTGGGAGTGGACCATTTAGGTTCCACGCGGTCGGGTGGTAGTGCTTTTACTCTTACCAATGAGATCCGTTCCGTGGTCACCATGGCTGGAGATTTCGTGATTGGCATTTACCTTCACTATGTTCTTGGATTAGTATGATGGATGGTTAGATTTTATGATAGATGTTTTATCATTATGGATGTATGGATGTATCATGTATGGTGAATAGTTTCATATATTTTTACTGTACTTTGTATCATGGATTTGAGGATGTTGTATCTTGATCTTTACATATGTATATTCTTTTAAGCCTTTCATACCCTGTGACATGTACAGTGGATGAATGAGCATTCCGAATTAATTTGCCAAGGAGCATTCGGAACAAATGTATATTATGGACATTGGAGTTTCTGATTATTCTTTTATATGTATGTGTTAGTTGTTAGACTTAGAATTAATTAAATTTAAACGTGACTCAACGTCTTGGGATCTTTAAGAAATGTAACTTGCAATGTATGTTTGTCGATGATTACATGTTATTGCTTCCGCTACTACTTGTTTGATGTGTATGTCATACTTTCTTACTTATAAAAAAAAAAAAAAAATGTTTAGCAAACTTAGTGAAACTTTAGGTTAATTCTTTTGGATCCCTTGGCGGGGCGTTACATCTGGTATCAGAGCCAGGTTTCTACATTGGGAGCTCTGGGTATATTGGAACGCCACTAGTGTTAACTAGTTGAATAAAAATGCAAACCTTAAACTAAAACTTGAAGCTAGTTGAACTGAAACAGTATATAAACTATTAGTTACCTATTTTATTCATACTTCAACACGCAAAACTTCAAAACTGAAATTATACTTAAACTGAAATTATAGGTAAACTGAAAATTGAAAATATCTTGTTTGCAAAACATGTGTCTTTTATCTATGTATTTCAGTAGTATGTTTCATGATTATTTTAGCATCTTGTGTCTTGGATATTATTGCAGGATGGTATCTGGGACGAGATCTTCTGTTAGGGGCCGTAGCCTTGGCCGTGGCAGAGGTCGTGGACGAGGCAGAGATGTTAGTGTTCATGAGTCTATCCATGAGAGCCCCATTCAGGAAGAGAATAGGGAAGAGCATGTCAGTGAGCATCAGGAAGAGAACCACAATGAGGGACATGCCGACTCTGAGGAGGTTGATCTGAGGCAAATGATGCGGACCCTTATTGATCGCTTACCTCCTGTTCTTGAGCAGGATAGAGCACACCAGGATGGACATGAGCATAGACGCAGATCTAGGAGTCCTCAGAAGGACCGACATAGATTCATAGTATCTTCTCAGATGAAGGATCTTCAGAGGTCCAAGATCAAACCCTTTAATGGGCAAGGTTCTGGGTATGTAGCTGAGCAGTGGCTTATTGCCCTTGACAGGATTTTTGCTATGCAGGACTTTGACAGTAATGTCAAAGTGAGGTTTGCCATTACCAATCTAGAGTTATTTGGAGCCACCTGGTGGACTATTGAGGAGAAGAAGTTGGGCATTGACATGGGTAGTGTCACTTGGGAGATTTTCTTGGAGAGTTTTCATGAGCGATTCCTACCAGAGGAATGGAAGCAGCATAGAGCAGATGAGTTCCATAACCTAAGACAGTTCACTATGACCGTTGTAGAGTATGAGCGCAAGTTCTATGAGCTCATGCCTTTTTCGGGATTCAGTGACAACCCGGCACAGTTGGCACAACATTTCATTCAAGGCTTGAACAACCATTTTATTGGGGGTGTTAAGGTATTTGAGCCTAAGACCCTCAAGGATGCGGTACATCGAGCTATCCTGGTAGAGCAGAGTGTCAACTTTGGGCAAGGAGGATTTGTGGGAGCGCCTACTATAGTAGGATCTAAGGGAAACCACAATTCCAGTGGGATCAGGAAGCCTCCCTTCCCTAGGAGGAATCAGTATTCTCAGCCGCATTCTCAGCAGCATTCTCAGCAGCATTCTCAGCAGCAGCCTCAGCAGCATAAGGGATTTTACCCTCAGGCACAAAGTGGTGGCGGTGGATCCAACCCTAGGATCAATCGCAATGCTCAACGTAATAGGCAGAATCAGCAATCTCGGCCTGCACAGAGCAACCAGTCTTTTGCTAGCAGGGGTAGTCACCAGCGGTCGAATGCACCACCTATAGGGAGAGGATCGGGCAGAGGCACGGGATGTTATTCGTGTGGACAGATTGGTCATATTGCAGCATACTGCCCACAGCGAGCATCTCAGTATTCAGGACCCAGGCCAGCAGCATCTGAGCCTACAGTCGGAAATACAGGTGGATCTCATAGAGTTTTTGCAGCGGTGGATCACCGTCAGGCAGACCATCAGGGGACAGTAGTCGAGACTACAGGAGCTATCCGAGGTACACCTCTCTCTGTATTATTTGATTCAGGTGCTACAGATTCTTTCATTTCTCCATCTCTAGTTGATAAGTGTAAGCTGGAGTCGGTTAAGCAAGACCATGGTTGGCAAGTGGAACTAGCCTCAGGTGCTAAAGTTTCCACAGATTCAGTAGTTCACAAGTGTGGACTTAGCATAGGAGGGTTCGAGACTTCAGTCGATTTTCGAGTTATTCCTCTTGGCTCCTACGATGTGGTCTTAGGTATGGATTGGCTTGGCTCTCATAGGGCTAGTATTGACTGCAGAAAGAAGACCATTTTGTGTCAGGATGACCAAGGGAAGGATGTGGAGATTGTGGGGATACCGAGGCCTATATCCCTACGGATGATCTCTGCTATGCAACTTAAGCGAAGCTTTCGTAAGGGGTGTCAGGTATTTGCCGTTTCGGTAAATGAGCTTGATGAGGAAGAATCTACGAGGAAGACCCTAGATCACCCTATTTTACAGGAGTATGTTGATGTCTTTCCGAGCGAGATTCCAGGCATGCCTCCGAAGAGAGACATTGATTTTAGCATTGAGCTCACTCCAGGAGCGGAACCTATTTCTAGAGCTCCTTACCGTATGACCACTCAGGAGCTAAGTGAGTAGCGTTTGCAGTTAGAGGAACTTTTGGCCAAGGGTAGTATTCGACCTAGTGTATCACCATGGGGAGCTCCAGTGCTCTTTGTGAAGAAGAAGGATGGTTCTTTGCGCCTTTGCATCGATTACAGACAACTGAATAAGGTGACAATAAAGAACAGATATCCTTTACCAAGGATTGATGATTTATTTGATCAGATCAAGGGAGCTACAATGTTCTCTAAGATTGATCTTAAGTCAGGATACCATCAACTTTGCATCAAGGAGGCTGATATTCATAAGACTGCCTTCCGAACTCGCTACGGGCATTATGAGTTCACAGTGGTACCCTTTGGGCTGACAAACGCTCCATCAGTTTTCATGTGCTTAATGAATGGGGTGTTCCGTTCCTATCTTGATAGATTTGTTCTTGTGTTCCTCGATGATATTCTGATATATTCTAAGTCCCAAAAGGAACATGAGGAACATTTGAGTTTAGTTTTGCAGTGCTTGAGAGATAATCAACTTTATGCCAATGCGGCAAAGTGTGATTTCTTTCAATCAGAGATACAGTATTTGGGACACGTTATTTTAGGCGAAGGTATCTCTGTAGACCCTGCGAAGATCTAGGCAATAGTCGATTGGCCTGCACCCACTACTGTGTCGGAGATTCGTAGTTTCATGGGTCTAGCTGGGTATTACCGCAGATTTGTTCAAAACTTCTCCAGAATAGCACACCCTATTACCTCCCTTCAGAGGAAAGGAAAGAAGTTTCTTTGGACAGAAAAGTGTGTAGAAGCATTTCAGAAACTCAAAGAGCTTCTGACCAGTGCACCGATCTTAGCTGTACCTGATCCAGAAGCTGAGTTCATGGTGTGTACAGATGCTTCCCTCGAGGGTATTGGAGCAGTTCTAATGCAGAATGGTCGAGTGATTGCATATGAGTCATGCAAACTCAAGGATCATGAGTTGAATTATCCTACACATGACCTTGAGTTAGCAGCAGTAGTTCATGCCTTAGTGAGATGGAGACATTTCTTGTTGGGACACAGATTTGAACTACATAGCGATCATCGTAGTCTTCAGTACATATTCACGCAGCCTAATCTGAATGCTAGGCAAAGGCGTTGGATGGAGTTTTTGTGCGAGTATGACTTTGAGGTGAAGTATATCCAGGGGAAGGAGAATGTTGTAGCTGATGCTTTGAGTCGCAGGATACATGTGATATCATCTATGACTCTTAGTGTCGATTTGAGATGTCAGATACTTCAGGCACTCCCCACTGATTCATGGTATCTGGAGGTGTGCAGTGAGATCAATTCAGGGAGATCCTTGGAGGGAAAGTTTTCAGGCTATGTCCTAGAGTCAGATGGCCTTTTGAGACTTTCAGGAAGGATCTATGTGCCGCTACTGGATGAGCTTCACATATTCATCCTATCAGAGGCCCATCGTGCACCTTACTCGGCACATCCAGGTGTCAAGAAGATGCATGCAGATTTGCGACGTTTATTCTATTGGTCCGGGATGAAGCGCGACATTGCTGATTTTGTGGCTAGATGTCTTGAGTGTCAGAGAGTCAAGGCAGAACACCAGCATCCGGCAGGACTTTTGCAACCGAATCTCATTCCTTCATGGAAGTGGGACATCATCTCTATGGATTTCATAGTAGGATTACCTATGACTCTTCGTCGTCATGATGCTATCATGGTCACCGTTGATCGGTTGACCAAGGTGGCACATTTTGCACCAATCAGGGCTTCCTACACTGCAGCTTCAGTAGCTAATGTCTTCATGCGTGACATTGTGAGACTACATGGTATTCCCCGAAAGATCATTTCGGATAGGGATCATGTTTTCACGTCCGCATTTTGGACATCACTACAGCATGATCTTGGAGCACAGTTGAACTTCAGTTCAGCTTATCACCCAGAGACAGATGGGCAGACAGAGAGAGTGAATCAGGTTCTCGAGGATATGTTGAGGATGTACGTGATGGATAGGCAGACTCATTGGGAGGACTATCTCTACCTAGTGGAGTTTGCTTACAACAACGGGTATCACAGTTCTATTGGCATGGCACCTTTCCAAGCCTTATATGGACGCCCTTGTCATACACCTTTGAGTTGGGATAGCCTTGAGGATCGCATCCTGTTGGGCCCAGAGATGCTTCGTGACATGGAGCAACAGGTGGTGCGTATCCGAGAGCACTTGACAACGGCACAGGATAGGCAGAAGAAGTATGCCGATGCTCATAGGTCAGATAAGCAGTTTGCTGTGGGTGAGAAGGTTTTCTTGAGAGTGCGTCCGCGGAAGAGTCCGATCCATTATGGAAAGGGCTTGAAGCTAGCACCTCGCTTTGTGGGACCATTCGATATTCTTGAGAGGATTGGTCCAGTTGCCTATCGTCTTGCTTTACCGCCCAGCCTTGCTCGCATTCACGATGTTTTCCATGTTTCAGTACTTAGACAGTATATTCCTGATGTTGTACATATTCTTGATTGGAATGCATTACAGGTAGAGGACGGGCAACTGGCTTTGGAGCCAAGTCGTATTCTGGAGCAGCGGGAGTTGACCCTCAGGGGTCGAACCATAGAGCAGGTAAGGGTCCAATGGGACCCTACTGATGACTCTTTAGCGACATGGGAGGATGCATCTAGATTACGGGATTTATATCCCTATTTGTTTATAGGCTTCCAGGAGTAAGCCTAAGTCTAGGGGGGGTGGATGTAGTGCCTGCCCCTAGTTTACATTTTTCGAGCTACATTTATGTTATGATTGCCAAACTCTTTTAGGCCAATTTATGTTTGATGAGTAGTATTATTATTTTAGAGATTATCAGATGATGTTTACACTCAGTTTATTATATGATGAGATTACTTGGTACTCTATATTTCATGCATGTATGATGATTATTCAATGGTTTTAGTTATCGATGATGATTAGTTAGATGGCTTATTATTTCATGTGCCTCTTATGGATACTTACCCCATACTGCATGTGTATGGTGTGCGTGCTATTTTATTTATGTATGGTGTTTCTGATATGGTTAAGGAAGGGAGTCGTAGTCACCTGCTAGTCGGGATCTACACGATGCACCACTTCCTACCATTGCCTGTTTAGCTTAGAATATTGTGTTTGTACATGCGTGGATTTTATGCAGGTTGCAGGTACCGGGTATCGACTTCCCTGAATTGTCAGGATGAGCGTACCCTATCGCACTGTCTCAATGGTAAGAGAGGGGAGATAAACTCTTAAGTCCAAATCCTAAACCCTCTAGCCAATTGTCCTAATTGATAATTAGGACAAGTATCTGAGTTAGTACCCTCTGAATGCATCAAATGATGTAATTTTGTGATTATAACCTTTTTGTTTGATGTGGTATGTATTTTTCTATGATGGGTTTTTGTATGTTGCTTTATGAGTCCTTGGTGTATTTTCTATTAATTAAGTCTAATTAAAAAGACTAATTAATGATTTAATTTAATAAGGAATTAATTATGATATCTTTATATTTAATTAATTAATTAATTAATTAAATAAAAGAATTAAAGTTGGAAATTAAAGTTTAAGATATATTTAGAACAGGATAATATTTATTTAATTTAATAATAATATATTTGGAGTTCATTTTTAAATAAATGCTAAATATTATTGTTATTTAAATTAATTAAATATGTTATCAATTAAGTTCTAAAATAAATTAAAAAGTTGAAAGATATAAATTTATTAAGAATTCTAGATCGCATGATCTAATCATGAGTTAAATATAAGAATTAAATTAAAAGATTAAATTATAAAAATTAATAATGTTATTTTAATTTCTTAAAAGTGCACATAAGATTTAAAATAATAAATTAATTAAGAATTGAAGTCAAGTGAAATTTTAAATAGAGTTATTTAATAATTCAACTTATTGTGCATGAAAGTTGAATGCAAAAGAATTAGAAAAGATAATAAAAGTTAATTTGAGTTAACTGAGTTGTGCAAAGAGTCTTCTCGGGTAAACGCACAATTAGTGCCCCGAATTGAAGAGAATTTGCTTATTACAACTTTGGGGGGGTTCTTTTTTGATATACGAAGTTGGACGAGAATTTTTGGGGGAGAATTTTGGAAGCAAATTTCAGAAAGCTGATACCAAGAAGATTTTCAAAAGAAAGTTATTGAAGAGGAGCGAGTTCTTTTACAGATTTTTGGGGATTGCGTATTAGCATCGGGTTCAGGTAGGGTCTGGTATTTTGACCGCTAAATGATTTAAGAAATTTAATAGGTTCTGTCTACTTCGTTATTGTAAGAATCTTGTCTCCTTGAATGTATCATTTCTTCGTTCTGGATCTTTTGCTATTCGATTTCATCTGTAAATCCAGATTGGAAAACTATTTAGAAAAAGAAAACCCCGTTCATAGGTTTAAATAAAAAAAAAAAAAAAAAAAAAAAAAAAAAAAAAAAAAAAAACAAAACAAAACAAAACAAAAGAAAGTTTTAAATTAGAATATGATTGATTAAATGTATCAAATTATAATTATAAATGCTTTTAATAAAAATATATATATTTGTTTAAAAGAAATAAATTAATTATGAGTAAGGAGAATTTTTTTTAATTAAACAATATTATTATTTTTTTAAAATAAACATATATATAACTGTGGGGAAAATCGATCTTTACAAAGTTTTTTTTTAATTTTTAAGAAAAAAATATATATATATATATAAATAAAATAAAATAAAATAAATTAATAATAATATTAATTTTGGGGAGGGGTTTGACCCCATCCCCACTTACCTTTTTGTTCAGCGACCTGTTGTACGCCTGTACCTGCGTAATCGCAGGAGACCGTTTAAAGGCTGCGGTCCTTTTTAGGAAGCCGCACGGCTTCATAAAGCCAGCGGCCTTTATTAATAAGGTAATGTATGTTACGTTTTTTTTTAATAGATATTATTAATACTTTAATAATAATTTTGATAATAGTTTTTTTTGTTAATATTATTATTATTTAATTATTAATAATTATTAAAAGTTTTAATATTATTATAAATAAGGTTGTTCTTTATTATTAATTAAATAATATTTATTAATAAGGTTTTGTTATTATTTGATGTAAATAATAATGCATTTAATATAGTAAATTTTAATAAATAAAATTATTGACAATTTTATTAATTATTTATAATTAATAATTGTTGAGAGATTAATATAGGTATTTATGTAGTTATTAATTTATTTATTTAATTGTAATTTAATTAAGTTAATTAACAATTGCAGTTATTCAATGAAATTTTAATTTATTTAATTATCGATAATATTGATTTAATAAAATTATGGTTGTTTTATTTAAATCAATAATTTTTTTTATAACTTAGGGAAATTAACGATTATCCTTAGATTATGTATAGGGTAATTGGACATTCATTTAATCATAGAAATGGGTTAATGGTAATGGTAAACAGTGAAACTTAATTACTCAAAACATACGTTAGACTTGAAACTAAGACTTTACTTTTAACCCTAATGTGTAATTTTGAAATCAAATCCAAATTATGAACTGTATTGTTCTGTTTGTACTGTTTATGCTGTGGGGTTTTGGGGTTGATTAGATGTTGACCAGTTATAGGTTGTTACCAGAGGCTTGGGTGTTATGCATTTGTGACGTTATGATGATTTGGTCTCGATATTCTTAACCTAACCATGGTAATGTGATGAAGTGCTCTATGACATGATTGTGTTTACTGTTTGTGATTGCTTTCCAGTTTCCTTGTGTGAAGCTGAGATGTATGTATTTGAGAATACCTAACTTAACCATTTTTTTGAGTCTCGATCAGTTATATTTGATAACCATTTCTGAGTCTCGATCAGTTATACTTGTATTACTTTCTGGTTGCTCATTAGAGAACCATTGGATTTTGTGACTTATCATTGATGCCTTCAGTTGCTAATAGAGAACTGTCATGATTACTTGATTACTATTTGATGTTATCTGTTGCTCATGAAGAACTGATATATTTTGTGGATTATCTTTTTATGATATTTTCAGTTGCTCGCATAGGACTGAGATGGTTTTATTATGATTCTTTGATTTATGAGTTCATGAGCTAGGGTAGGTTATCTATGTGTAGAGTCGGGAAGTGGCTTGCAATGGGGGTCGAAGCCCTAATTGGCTGCCTTGAGAAACCCATTGTAAGTCGTTTTTAATAAGTGAAAACATTTACACTAAATGAGAGAAAATGAACCTAATAAGATAATTGTATGTTCTCTCCCATGCCATGAGTGCTAGTACAGACTAGGATGGGGTAGAGAGGACGCTTGGTTACGACCTTGCATTCCATAGTATGCCTCGTCAGTACGAGAGGATACTAATGGCCGTAGGATCAGTAGGGACCCGAGATTCCTAAGGGATTGCTCGGGTAACTTCTACATGACTTTTGCGATGACACTTTCCCGCTTGCATATTAGGTTTCCTACGTGTCTTGTGGTACCTCTGGGATTTAGATGTCGGTCATTTTAGGAACCCTTGAGTTAGCATACTTATAGGATTTCCTGGACTTAGAGAGTATTTATGATTATAGGTTTTGTTATCCTATTTGGGACTTGAGACTATCTCCTCAGCACGGTGGGAGTGGACCATTTAGGTTCCACGCGGTCGGGTGGTAGTGCTTTTACTCTTACCAATGAGATCCGTTCCGTGGTCACCATGGCTGGAGATTTCGTGATTGGCATTTACCTTCACTATGTTCTTGGATTAGTATGATGGATGGTTAGATTTTATGATAGATGTTTTATCATTATGGATGTATGGATGTATCATGTATGGTGAATAGTTTCATATATTTTTATTGTACTTTGTATCATGGATTTGAGGATGTTGTATCTTGATCTTTACATATGTATATTCTTTTAAGCCTTTCATACCCTGTGACATGTACAGTGGATGAATGAGCATTCCGAATTAATTTGCCAAGGAGCATTCGGAACAAATGTATATTATGGACATTGGAGTTTCTGATTATTCTTTTATATGTATGTGTTAGTTGTTAGACTTAGAATTAATTAAATTTAAACGTGACTCAACGTCTTGGGATCTTTAAGAAATGTAACTTGCAATGTATGTTTGTCGATGATTACATGTTATTGCTTCCGCTACTACTTGTTTGATGTGTATGTCATACTTTCTTACTTATAAAAAAAAAAAAAAAATGTTTAGCAAACTTAGTGAAACTTTAGGTTAATTCTTTTGGATCCCTTGGCGGGGCGTTACACATATCTTATGCTATTTGAAATAGCTTGGTTGGGTTATAAGTTAGTCTGTAATATGCCAAATGTTAAATCTTTATTATGTGTATGTGTATTATATTGATTCTTCCCTCGTAATATTCATATATCTAATGTAATATTTGAAATTGCAATAATTATAATAGGTTTATGGCTATGTTGACTATGCCAAAGTGTCGCTGTGGTGTCCCATGCTTATTAAAGACATCAATCACCCCAACTAATCTTGGACGTCAATTTTGGTGTTGTTCAAATAGGAAAAAGGTGGTTAATGTATTTTTGTTTAAACATATTGTGTCAAGTTTAATATTATTGTAAGCACTAACGGAGATTTGATATTGTAGGGGAATAATGGATGCAGATACTTTGACTGGGTCAAGGGTGCACCAGTCAAGGATGAACCAGCTACAACTGTACCACATACGGAGGAATTTGAGTGCAAGTTATGTAAGGCTCGAGAGGTGGATAGGGCCATGGTTGCTTCTATGACGAAGGCAAAAATTATCTTTCTACAATGCTTTCTTTGTATTATGTTTGGATTTCTTTGCTAGGATCATATGCGAAAATGTGCATAAATTTATGATTTTGTGTAGAGATTGACTTCTTCATTTGAACCATAATTGGATCATATGTGGATAAATGCTAAAATATGACTCCTATTGAAACTTGGTTATGGGTTCTGTCACATTGGACGAATGTTTTGGAATGTGTCGTATGTGGATAACTATTAAAATATGACTTCTATTGAAACTTGTTTATGGGTTCCATCACATTGGGAAAATGTTTTGTAATTGTTTTTTGTATGGTAAATATTAAAGATAAAATTAATATGCTATTTCACTTATAACTTGTTTATGTATGATCAATATAACATTTTTTAGCTTTTATTTATAACTTGGAAAAATTAACATTATTCATAAATAAAATAAAAAATTAATATTTAATAAATAAATAAAATTAATAAATAGAAAAAAATTTAAATTTTTAAAAAATATTCAAACTTAATAAATAAAAAATAAAAAATTTATGAAAAAAAGGAAAAAAATTTAAATTCCAATTCCAATTTTACGAAACAAACGTAGAAGATGCATCTTCCCACTCATCTTCCAAGTTAACCAAACAGGACATTTTTTTTTTCAAAACCCAATTTTGAAATTCAAAACCTGGTTTTGACAAAACCAGGTTTTGAATCAAAACCCAGTTTTGCTAATTCCGCGAAACAAACGGGCCCTAATAGATATCAAGGAAATTTGTCTTGATGCATTTAGCCTACTAGCACTAGAAGCAATAGAGCCGATCATAGAGAAGTTAGCTAGTTTAGTGGAGAAGGAAAATGACACAAACCTAGATTCAAATGTCAAATTACTTGAATAGTCTAAAAGGAAGCTTCAAAATTAGGTTGATGAAAAGATATCAAGTGCTATTGCACTATCACAAGTTGAGTTAGCAACCAAAATTGATAGTGTGAAGAAGGTACCATAGAACATTTTCACTTTCTACACCAAATTGTGTAATCCCACACTTTTCACACAAGAAATAAGGAGTCATATTCTAAGTTTGGAGAGTCATATACAGTCATCTGGTATAACTCTACCAAATCTCTAGCACAAAGTGAGAATAATTTTAGACATCTCCTCAACTCCCAAAGTCAATTAGTAGTATTACACATAGATGAAGCAAACATCAAGGCTAAACTGATCAACATCTAGTCCATTTTGACTCCACATATAGAGATACTGCATAAGGAACTAGCATTTGCTAAAACACTCATGAAGAAAGATCTACATCTTTCTAGTCATGAAAACTTAGTTCACCTTGCTCCAGAGCTAGCCATCCAAATCAAATCATTGGAGGTTAGTCAAAGTACAAACCTATGTGACCCTTTTACAAAGGAAAAGGCTAACAAAAGTATAACTATTCAACTTCAATGACATAATATTGTATTATTATTTAGAATTTAAAAATGAATTAAAGTAATGAAATGTGTAGAAAAGGATAAAGTTTAGTATTATAATTTTTAATATTTATTTGAAAAAGAAATGATAGATTTTCCAATTTTTTAAAGATAAACTTTTAGTTGCTAAAAAATGCTAAAATTATGGGTCTAGTTCCCACAACAAAACTGCAAGAAAATAAACTTATTTCCTTTTGATCTTAGCATATGCTATAGATAATATATGTAGCTAGAACAATCAAAAAACAAATTTGACCTTAGACCTATAGTTTCTCTTTTATAACAATTCAAAATTCAACTTATTTAAATCAATAGTTTTCATCTCCCATCATATTTTTGAAAATAAATCTATTCCAACCAAAAGAAAAATTATAGATTCTAGAAGAGGACTCTCTCCTCTAGAATGTCATATAATTTTTTAATTTTTTTTATATGATTTACTATTCTTTTCTTCCTCAAACTCATCATCTTCTCAAGTGTTAAAATATGTACTTGTAGAATTTTTTAATTACAATATATTATATCTAATTAAAATACTATGAACTCTATATGAAAATATTCTTGCCTATGAGATCTATAAAATGGTGTTTATATGTTATTAAAAAATCATAAAGAATAGTAATATTATTGAAATGTCATATTTCTAAAATACTCTAATTTCTTTAGTAATTTGATACTATCTACTATAAAATTTAACAAGATTATATGTTTGAAAAAAAATGATTTTTAGATAGAAAAACTCAAATTTAGTCATTTTGATTAGTTAGCCTAAAAGATGACACAACTTTATACTTTCACCCACCCTGCTCTTGCTCCTATAGCTAGTGATAATTAGGATGTTGCATTGAAAATCATGCTTGAGGTCCACAAATTATTTTTGGACAAACACACTATAAGTGTATATTCCTTTGACATTAGTGTCAAAATGGGGGAAACATAAAAATGGGGAAGATAATAAGTATGGGGGAGATATTAATATTTTTGAGGGAGACACCATTTTGAGTCTATGATAGAAATAAAGTACATAGATCAAAGGAATCATTTTGAGTTCAAAGACAAAACAACACAATAAACTTAGGGGGAGTTATTGAATTTTGAGGTACATGATTGATGAGTCATAAGGTTTTGCAAAATTTTGAAGTTTTTTATAATTTGTATGCATATGGATATTATTTGAGTTATTCTTGAAAAACTAAAGGTTATTCACACATGATCAAGTATTTTTCCACACATGTCAAAGGGGAGGATTGTTAATCTTAGATTGGTTTTGAAATATGAGTGACAATATGCTAAAGTCATTTACTTAGTTTACATTGAAAAAGTAATATATGTTGAGCATAAATTGTCAGACAATATATATTGAGTAACAAATATTTGGTATGAGCTAAGCAACTAGTAAGTGTCGAGTCAATCAAGTGCCAAGAAGATGGTATGTGTTGAGTTATTTAGATTCTGAGTGATCAGTGGATGTTGAGTCATTCAAAGGCTGAGTTACAACATTGAAGATGTAGTTGATATTGAGCATCAAGGAGTTCAAGTGTCGAGTTACACAGTTTTGACATAGATGTTTGTAATGGCACAAAATTCTATGTAAACCATTTTTAGGTTGACTTAAGGATTGTTTTATGATCTTTGCTGATAAGGATAAATCTTAATTGTTAATCCCTACGCATTGCATGCATCCAATCAGAAAAAAGGGAAAGATTAAAAAAAAATATGGGTGAATCACTACTGTTGATTCATACCTAACCCTAAGTCACCTAGGTCTTCTTAAGGAGGATAAACCCTAAAATTTTAAAGAATTCTTAAGGAGAAATGAAGAGAGTTTGCATGCATAAACAAGCCATTCATGGTGAATAAGGTGTTATGATTTGAGTTACATTGTAGAATTAGTTAAAGGAGAGTAGAGAAAAGAATCAGATGATAACATAGATACATCTAATCAGTTAGAACCGATCACATATCAATATAGAGGTGATCTGAAATCAAACAATAGAGTGTTAATTGAAGGATCATTGCCGAGACATTCTAACAGGTGAATTAATTAAATCTCTTAATAAAGTAGTCTTGATACGCTATTGTAAATCCTTTCACAGGGTGCTTCCTTCATTGTAAGTTAAAGTCCTTTTACTAGGCCCACATTTTGAGCAAGATGTTTTAAATCCCTTAATAGGGTAAGATCTAACAATATTCTAAGACTTTAATAGGGCAAACCTTTCATAGGGTAGATCATGCTTCATGATCAAATTGAATTGTAACCTTCATTGGATACACTTTATTACTGCAATAGTGAAGATTTGTGGGTGTCATCCCTACCCCAGTTTTACCTTCTCCTTGGAGGCTTTTTGGGTAGCCAAATATCTTGTGTCATACATGTGTTGAATATTTTACTTTCATGTTATGGATGTATATGCTTAAGTTGGTATTTCAATTCATATGCATAAATTGTGAGATGGATGTGTGGTGAATAGTTTTTGAGGTTGAAAGTTTTAAGTGTTGGTTCACCACCCCCCACCCCTGCCTGCCCCTTCTTAGAGTTTACTCCCCTATTGTATATCTAATAGTTATAGAGAAGATGGTAGATTTGATAATTTAGTGCAACATAAGAGAAAATATGAGTGGAAAAATGATGACAAAGGAAATATTGAATTGAAAGGTGTTAATTCTTACCGAATAGGTACTAGTTTTTACTGAGAAAGAAGTATTCTTATTCTAGAGGTGGTTTCATGGAAATAATTTTAGATTTGGTAAATAAGGGCATATATCCTTTGAGTGTGGATATCTTGGTGGTAATAAACAAGGCAATAAACATGTCGTGATTCAAGGAGACCTTAACGAATTATCAAGTGAACCAAAGGTTGGAGAAAATATGATAGTGAGAAAAACTTTGTGTAATTAGGGAATTGATGAGGAACTAATCTTGAGGAAAAGTCTTCAAGATCATATGTAAGATAGCTAGAAAGTGTTGCAAAGTGATTATTGACAGTGAAAGTTTAGAAAATTTAGTGTCAAAGGAGTTGGTTATAGACTTGCAATCAGAGAGGTTGAGACACCCTAAACCCTATTATGTTTCATACATCAAGGATGAAGATAAGTTGTTAGTAAGTGAGAAATGTAGGGTGAAGTTCAAGATTTAAAACTTTGATGAAACCATGTGTGATGTTATTCCTATGGATTTTTTTAATATTCTTTTGGGTAGACCTTGGAAATATGATAGATATTCTATGTGTGGTGGAAGAATGAATCAATATACTCTCTGGGTGAGTGGAAGAAGAAAAGTATTTTTTCCTTTGATTGAAAGTCTAGATAAGATTAATTGTACTACTATTCAAGTTTGTGTGGCCAATGGAAATAATTTGAAAATGGGTTGAAGAAGAACTGAGTGTGTTTTGTTGTAATCCCTAAGGTATCAATTTGTGGTAGTAGTGACCAAGTGACAAAAGCTAATAAAGGCCAAGTGACAAAAAAAATAGAAAACTTGTGACTGAGTACAAAGAGATTATTATAGAGGATATCCCTAATGATTTAGCACTAATAAGAAACATAATTAATTGTATGGATATGATTTGTAGAGCTAGTTTACCAAACAAAGAAACATATAGATTGACACCTATTAAAAATGAAGAACTTAATAGACAAGAGAAAGAATTATTGGAAAAATATTTGATCAAAGAAATTTTGATTTCATGTGTTGTACCTATTTTATTAGCACCTAAGAGGAATGGAGGGTGGAGAATGTGTAATAATTCTAGAGCTATTAAGAAGATCATAGTGAAATATAGGTTCCCTATGTTGAGGATGGATGATATAGTAGATTATTGGAGTAGAACAAAGTATTTTACCAAGATTGATTTGAAGAGTGGTTTTCATCATATTAGGATCAAAGAAGGTGATGAATGGAAGAATTATTTTAAGAAAACATATGGTTTGTATGAATGGTTGGTTAAGCCTTTTGGTTTGACTAATGTACACCTAGTACTTCATGAGGTTAATGAATGAAGTTCTCAAGAGATTTCTAGGTAAGTTTGGATGATTATTTTATATTCAATAAGACCAAGGAAAAACATCTTGAGCATGTTAGACAAGTATTGCAGATATTGAAAGAGAAGAAGCTACTGATTAGTTTGAAAAGTGTTTCTTTATGCAAGAAGAAATTGTGTAAATTGGATTTTTAATTTCAGCTAATGGTTTAAGAATGCATCCTTAAATGATTAAAGTAATTTTAGAATGGCCTACATTTGAGAATCTGGACAAGGTAAGATCATTTTATTGTTTGGCTAGTTTCTACACAAAGTTTATAAAGAATTTTAGTTCTATTTGTAATGCTATGATTAAGATGATGAGAGGAGATAAAAAGATTTTAAGTGGACACATCAGGATGATAAGAGTTTTGAGAATTTCAAATAGAAGGTTCTTGATGTACCTATATTTTCTTTGAGTGGTTTCAATAAGATATTACAAGTTGAATGTGATGCATGTTGATGCAGGAGCATCCAGAGGTATAAGGGCAATCCTGTGTCACCCAAAAAAATGTACTTAGACTTAGTTTCTATTTTATGTCTTTGCATTTTTGGATACCCATTTGGCTCAAATAAAGGTTCCAACTCTCATAGTTCAACTATCAGTGCATTTAAAAATCCCGAAAAAATAGGAGCATGCAATTTGACCATCATTTTGGTGACCTAGAAGGTGTGACTTTGCCAGATGAATGTAATCGAGATTTAGAGCATTCCAGAAAAAGAATCAGGTCAAAAGGCCCCACGGTTTGAAAGTTATTGCAGATTTTCGGGTTTTGGAGACCCCCTAAGAATGCTTCAGAGTCAGTTTTGGGGCATTAAATGACCTTGAAAAGGGCCAAAAAATGGGGGATGAGCGAAGCTGGTCCATAGGGCTATAGAGCGCTTCGAGAGCTTTCCGAAAATGTAAACGGTTCGTCAATCGGAGTTACGGTTCAAAAGTTATGCCTCCCGGAAGTTCGGCTACCGTTTTTGGATTCTTCTAGAATTGCACCGACTTCTAACGCAGCTTCCAGAACCTTCTATTTTGTCGGTGGATGCCTACTAGAACTTTCTAGAATGTACTCCTAGTCCTTAACCCTCTGGGGTCTATTTAAGGAGATTTTTGGCATTGTAAAAGGCAGTTCGGATAGGAGCTTGAGAGGAGGTGCTAAAAGGAGAAATATTCTCCAGATTTATGCTATTGTAAGCCCGCAGGGCATGTTTTGAGTTTATTTTCTCTGCACTGTTTGTACCAGCTTATTTTCTCAGTTAATATAATTTCCCCTTTCTATTGTGTCTATTCTGGTTGTTGGGTTGTGTCCCCATCAAGTGGTATCAGAGCAGGTTTTCCTGAGTGTGTAGACAGAGCGCTGACTGTGAGGCAGTTTGCACCAGGACTGTGTGGTTGTGGGTTCGAGTTAAAAGATGCCTCCACGAAGAGAGCGTGGTGGAAGGGCCAGAGCTATTGATCCTGAGGAGGTTAGAGCCCTCCAGAGACAGGTACAAGCATTGCAAGAGGAGCTTCGTAGAGGAGCAAATATTGCCGCAGATGACAATAGTGAGGATGACAATGAAGAGGAAGTAATGGAAGTTGACGGGGAAGTTTTGAATCCTGTAGAGGAAAGGCTTTTTAGGGCCATTTCTAGGTTTGGGAAAAGACCTACAATTGAAGTGGGTATATTTTCGGGAAATTTGAAACCAGATGAGTTGATCGATTGGATCAATGAACTGGATGAATACTTTGAGTATGAGGATATAAGGGACCCAGATAGGGTTAAGTTTGCAAAGGCAAAACTAAAAGGCCATGCCAAAATCTGGTGGCAAGAGATTCAACTGGAAAGACTTAGAAGAGGAAAGGAGAAGATCACAAGATGGGAGCGCATGGTGGACAAATTGAAGAAGCAGTTCATTCCTGTGGACTACGAGCTTGATCTATTTAAGAAGATGCATGGGTTAAAGCAAGCAGGAAGATCAGTCCAAGAATATACAGAGGAGTTTTACCGACTCCTGATTAGAGCGGGGCATGCAGAAGCAAATAAGGAGAAGGTTGCTCGTTATATTAGTGGGTTACGACCTAGCATCCAGGAGGAATTAAGTCTGGTAAGAATGACCAGCGTTGAAGAAGCATACCAGTTTGCCCTACGAGTTGAAGAGAAGCTGAGTAAAAGGTTTGAAGGAAGACAAAGAGGGCGCAGTCAAGGAGGAAGGGGAAGCGGTAGATCATCTGGAGGCCGCAATGAAACTCAAAAGAAAAATGAAGATGAGGGTACTAGCAGGAACCAGAGGAATGAGGGTTTCAACCGCTCCCGTGATCAAGACTTTGGAAATCAAAGAGGAAGAGGTAGAGGACATGGACAAGGAAGAGGAGGCTTCCGTGGTACCTGTTTCCATTGCAATGAAGAAGGTCATCGTGCCTTTGAATGCCCTCAACGACAAGGAAGGATAGATAGGAGAGCTGAGGGCCAAGATGGGGTTGCTCATGTGGATGAGGATGTACAATCATCACATTCAGAGGATGCAGAAAGAGGAGAGACCTTGGTAAATGAAAGAGTCCTACTAAGTGGTGAAAATGAACCAGGACAACGGAGAAGTTTGTTCCGTACTAGATGCAAGTGTGAGGATAAATGTTGTGATGTGATCATTGATGGTGGTAGCACTGATAACTTGGTATCCGAAGAGATGGTCTCTAAGCTGAAGCTTAAGAGGGAGAAGCATCCCCAGCCCTATCGGATTTCTTGGGTAAAAGATGATCATAAGGTCCTGGTAAGTGAACAATGTTTAGTAAAGTTCAAAATTGGGAGTTACCATGATGAAGTTCTCTGTGATGTTATTTCGATGGATGTTTGCCATCTATTATTGGGTAGACCATGGCAGTTTGATAGACATGCAATACATGATGGACATGCAAACACATACTCTTTGACAAAGGATGGAGTTCGCCACAAATTGAAGCCCATGAAAAAGGAAGGTGAAAAGGTATGTAGCAGTGCTAGGATTTGTCTTGTTGATGGAAGGAAGTTTTTAGATGGCATGAAACATCAGCGTATGTGCTATGCTTTGATTCCTAGGAAAGATAAAGAAGGTAGTAGTGAAATACCATTTGAAGTTTCAGATTTACTAGGAGAATTTGGAGATATTATCTCTGATAATGTTCCAGATGGATTGCCACCAGTAAGGCAAATCAGTCATCAGATAGATCTGATTCCAAGAGCTAGTTTGCCTAACAAGGCTGCTCACAGGATGACTCCTACTGAAACAGAGGAGCTAAATAGACAGGTTCAGGAGCTGTTGAGGAAGGGCTTGATTCAAGAGAGCCTGAGTCCATGTGCAGTACCTGCAGTACTTGCACCAAAGAAGGATGGAGAGTGGAGGATGTGTACAGATTCTCGAGCTATAAATAGGATAACCATCAAGTACCGATTTCCTTTACCAAGGATGGATGATCTTATGGACTGCTTGAGTGGAGCTGAGTACTTCACAAAGATAGATCTGAAGAGTGGCTATCATCAGATACGGATTCGAGAAGGAGATGAGTGGAAAACAGCCTTCAAGACCAAGGAGGGTCTTTATGAGTGGTTAGTCATGCCCTTTGGATTGACGAACGCCCCAAGCACCTTCATGCGGCTCATGAATGAGGTACTTAAGAAGTTCTTGGGAAAATTTGTTATTGTCTATTTGGATGATATTTTAATTTTCAGCAAGACTTTGGAAGAACATTTACTGCATATTCGTAGTGTCTTTGAAAGGCTAAGGGAAGAGAAATTGTTAATTAATCTAAAGAAGTGTGTCTTTGCACAAAGGGAGTTAGTCTATTTGGGATTTGTTATATCACCTGAAGGTCTCAAAATGGATCCAGAGAAGGTTAAAGCCATCTTGGAATGGCCTACTCCAAGGTCTGCTACTGAGGTAAGATCATTTCATGGTCTGGTTAGTTTTTACAGGAAGTTTATTAAGAATTTCAGTGGCATATGTGCACCCCTAACTGATACAATAAGAGGGGATAGAAAAGAGTTCAAATGGATTGCAGCAGCTGCGAGAAGTTTTGAATTGCTGAAGAAGAAGGTGACTGAACAGCCTGTGTTGGCACTTCCAGATTTCAGAAAAGTATTCCAGGTGGACTGTGATGCTAGTGGTAGCGCTATTGGGGCTGTATTAAGCCAGGAAGGTAAGCCTATTGCATATTTTAGTGAAAAATTGAATGATGCAAAGAAGAAGTATTCTGTTTATGATCAAGAGTTCTATGCGATAGTTCAGGCCTTAAAGAAATGGAGGCATTATTTGTTGCCAAAGGAATTTGTTTTGTATACTGATCATCAGGCATTACAGTACCTAAATAGCCAAGGTAAATTGAATCAGAGGCATATGAAGTGGGTAGAATTCTTGCAGAGTTATACATTTGTGTTAAAGCATAGAAGTGGAAAATCTAACAGGGTTGCAGATGCATTAAGTAGGAGACAATTGTTGCTTACAACAATGCAGGTTGAAGTAGTTGGGTTTGATGAACTCAAGAATTTGTACCTTGAGGATCCTGATTTTGCTGAAGCATGGAAAGCTTGTAAAGAACCTGTTGCTGTAGATAGAACTAAGTGGTTAGACTATTTGATTCAGGATGGCATGTTGTTCAAAGGTAGTCAATTGTGCATTCCAAGGAGTTCCATGAGGGAAAATCTGATTAAGGAGAAACACAGTGGAGGGATGGCAGGACATTTTGGTCGGGATAAGACCATTGCCATTCTTAGAGAACATTATTTTTGGCCTCAAATTACACAGGATGTGAAGAAGTTTGTACAGAGTTGCCAAGTTTGTCAAGTTGCCAAGGGGTTTAGTCAAAATACTGGCCTATATCAGCCATTGCCTGTTCCATCAAGGCCATGGGAGGACATAAGTATGGATTTTGTTCTTGGATTGCCAAGGACCCAAAGGGGTAATGACTCAGTATTCGTGGTGGTTGATAGGTTCTCCAAAATGGCACATTTCATTCCATGCCACAAAACTCATGATGCTGTCCATATTGCAGACTTGTTTTTCAAGGAGGTGGTAAGACTACATGGTCTTCCAAGAAGTATAGTTTCTGACCGAGATACTAAATTTGTGGGGTATTTCTGGAGGACATTGTGGAAGAAGTTGAGAACAGACTTGAAATTCAGTTCCACGCATCACCCACAGACTGATGGCCAAACAGAAGTGGTAAATAGAAGTTTGGGCAATTTGCTGAGATGTTTAGTTGGAGATAAGCCCAAGGGATGGGATTTGATTCTACCACAGGCAGAGTTTTCTTATAATAACTCTGTAAATAGGAGTACTGGAAAATCACCATTTCAAATTGTATATGGAAATAGCCCAAGGACTGCACCAGAATTGAGGAAGATAGAACAAGGGGAGAGAACAAGTGCTGAAGCTGAGGAATTTGCTGAACACATCAAGCGTCTACATGAGGAGGTTCAAGCACACATTATCAAGATGAATCAAGAGTATAAAGCTAGGGCTGATGCAAGGAGAAGACATAAGGAATTCCAAGTAGGGGATCTTGTCATGGTGCACTTACGAAAAGAAAGATTTCCAATTGGTACTTACAACAAGCTGAAAATGAAGAAATTTGGTCCCTGCAAAATTTTGAAGAAACATAACTCAGGAAATGCATATGAGGTTGAGCTGCCAGATGGTATTCACATTTCTCCCATTTTCAACATTGCAGATTTGACAGAGTATCATGATGATGGTGCAGATGAGGAGCTGGTTTTAGAGCCCTGTCCAATTCCTACTTCTAAGAAGGAGGAGATAGAAGACATTCTAGATCATCGTGTGGGTAGGAGTACCAGAAACAGACAGTATGAAGAGTATTTGGTCAAATGGAAAGGACGACCGATCGAAGACTCAACTTGGATTTCAGCAGCTGAGGTTTTCCATTTGGGATTTCCTCTACCATCCATAAAGTGACAGGGTCACTTTTCAATCTACCCTGGGTGTCTGATGCAGGAGCATCCAGAGGTATAAGGGCAATCCTGTGTCACCCAAAAAAATGTACTTAGACTTAGTTTCTATTTTATGTCTTTGCATTTTTGGATACCCATTTGGCTCAAATAAAGGTTCCAACTCTCATAGTTCAACTATCAGTGCATTTAAAAATCCCGAAAAAATAGGAGCATGCAATTTGACCATCATTTTGGTGACCTAGAAGGTGTGACTTTGCCAGATGAATGTAATCGAGATTTAGAGCATTCCAGAAAAAGAATCAGGTCAAAAGGCCCCACGGTTTGAAAGTTATTGCAGATTTTCGGGTTTTGGAGACCCCCTAAGAATGCTTCAGAGTCAGTTTTGGGGCATTAAATGACCTTGAAAAGGGCCGAAAAATGGGGGACGAGCAAAGCTGGTCCATAGGGCTATAGAGCGCTTCGAGAGCTTTCCGAAAATGTAAACGGTTCGTCAATCGAAGTTACGGTTCAAAAGTTATGCCTCCCAGAAGTTCGGCTACCGTTTTTGGATTCTTCTAGAATTGCACCGACTTCTAACGCAGCTTCCAGAACCTTCTATTTTGTCGGTGGATGCCTACTAGCACTTTCTAGAATGTACTCCTAGTCCTTAACCCTCTGGGGTCTATTTAAGGAGATTTTTGGCATTGTAAAAGGCAGTTCGGATAGGAGCTTGAGAGGAGGTGCTAAAAGGAGAAATATTCTCCAGATTTATGCTATTGTAAGCCCGCAGGGCATGTTTTGAGTTTATTTTCTCTGCACTGTTTGTACCAGCTTATTTTCTCAGTTAATATAATTTCCCCTTTCTATTGTGTCTATTCTGGTTGTTGGGTTGTGTCCCCATCACATGTGGTAGTGCAATAGGAGTTGTGTTGAGTTAAGAAGCTAAACATCTTTCTTTCTTTAGTAAGAAGTTGAATGATGCTAAAAGGAATTATTCTATGTATGATTAATATGTTATGCTATTGTTCAATACTTGAAGAAGTCTAGACATTATTTGATTCTTAAGGAGTTTGTGTTGTATTTTGGTCATAAAGCTTCACAATATTTGGTAAGTTAGCATAAGATGAATCAAAGACATGGGTAAAAGCACAAACTTGTGTCACCCTTTCGTAAAGGAAAAGGCTAACAAAAGTATAATTGTTCACCTTCAATGACATAATTTAACAAGTAATATTATTTAGAATTTTAAAATGCAATAAACTAATGCAATGTGTAAAAATGGATGAAGTTTAGGATTGTAATTTCTAATAATTATTTGGACTAACAATCGATATATTTTCCTATTTTTATAGATAATTTTTTAGTTGCTTAAAATTAGGGGTATAGTTCCCACCGTAAAACTATATGAAAATAAAATTATTTCCCTTTGATCTCAGAATATGTTATAGATAAAATATATAGCTAGAACAATCAAAAATAAAAAAAATCTTTAGACCTATATTTTCTCTATTATAATGATTCAAATTTTAACTCACCTAAAATTGATAGTTTTCATCTCTCACCACATTTTTTGAAGAAAAAAAAATTCTAACTAGAAGAAAATTATACATTCTAGAAGAGGATTGTCTCCTCTAGAACATCATATAATTTTTAAAAAAATTTAATATGATTTAATATTTTTTCTTTTTCAAAATCGAGATCTTTCTTAGTGTTAAAATTTTTGGTTGTAGAATTTTTTAATTACAATATACTATATCTAATTAAAACACTATAAAATCTAATATTCCTAAGTTTGACCTCTGTGAAATGGTGTTTACATGTTATTAAAAAATTATCATAAATAATAGTAAGAGTTATTAAAATGTCCTTTTTCTAAAATATTTAATTTCTTTAGTAATTGGATACAAACTAGTATGAAACATGTATTTAATAGATATTTCCAATTGGAAAGGAGTGTGATGATATATAACTTAGCTAGAATAAATTTGTCTAGATCATATGTTTCAACAATATTTTTTTAGATAGAAATACTCAAATTTAGTCAATCTGATAAGTCAACCTACAAGGTGACACAACTTTGTACTTTTAGCCACATATGAAGTGGGTTGAGTACTTGTAGAGTTTCACATTTGTGATCAAGCATAAAAGTGGAGTTAATAATCAAATTTCTAATGCATTGAGTAGAAGACATTCTTTCTTGACTGAGATGAAGGTTGAACTTCTTGGTTTTGATGGAATGAAGGAGTTGTATGATACTAACTCTAATTTTTACAAGGCATAGAGAGAGTGAAGAGCTTCAAATCTATCAGATCAAATGAGTAAGTTTGACGAGTATTTCATTCAAGAAGGTATATTTTTCAAAAGATGTCAATTGTGTATACCAAGAAGTTCTATGAGAGTTAATTTGATTAAGGAAAACAATAGTGGTGGTTTGAGTGAACATTTTGGAATTGATATTACATTGGGTTTTTTGGAGGATAAGTATTATTAGCCACAAACATATAAGGATGTTTAGAAGTTTTTGTGGATTTTTGGAATTTGTCATGTCTTAAAAGGAGCAAGTTAGAGTAAAGCATTGTATAAACCTATATTTGTTCCTGAGGAACCTTGAGGTGACATCAATATGGATTTTGTTCTTAGAGTACCTAAGAAAACAAGAGGGTATGATTCTATATTTGTTGTCGTGGATATATTTAATACGATATATTGTTAGAGTACATGGATTATCAAAAAGTATTATTTCTAATAGAGACAATAAGTTTGTTGGTCATTCTTAGAGGACTTTGTGGAAGAAGATGTATAATGGGTTGAGATTTAGTTATACTTTACATCCACGGAGAAATGGATAGGCATAGCTTGTAAATAGAAGCTTGTGTAATTTGTTGAGATGTTTGGTTGGAGATAAGCTAAGTAATTGAGATATGGTATTGGCACAAGCTAAGTTTGCATATAATAACTTTGTGCATAGGAGTACAAGAAAAACACCTTTTGAGATTGTTACTAGAATATAGCCTAGAGGAGTATAAGATTTAGGGATATTACTATTTGCAATATGGTCAAATAGATGTCTTAATGGTTGTCATTTATGGAAACATACATTTAACATTTCATTTATACATTTAGAGTTAGAAAATTGTTTAAGTGTTAGACAGTCTGTAAAAATATAGTGAATAGATGTCAAGTGTACAAATGACTCATTGAGAGTTAGCTCATGTGTAGTTAAGGGAAGATTCATGAATCTTAATCCATAAGTTAGTTTATATTATGTCAAGTTTTTGAACAAATTAAGGTCGACTAAGCATAGTTTTGTGTATATGCGAGGTATAAGTAAAGATCTTATCTTACAAAGATAAGTGTGCTATCTATGATAGAGGAGCAAGTGTTATTTGAGCCAAAATAATGTACAGAGAGCTTGAAATAATTATGAGCCTTATGTGATGAAAATTATGATGTATGATCAAAACAAGTGTGAAGTACCAAAAAAAACAAGTATTGTATCTATATCTACTCTTGTGAAGAACCAAAATGTATAATTGCATGTTAGGGAAATGTGATCTTCTTGCATACATTGTATTTGTTCTACCAAATCCTAATAGGGTTGAAGAAAATCCTAATAGGGTTGAGGCTTCTAGCAAGGCCTACTCTCCTAACAGGAACTCGAGATACTATATGTACTTTATAAAGTCCTAACAGGGTCAATATCCTTAACATGATCCTATTGTTTAGTGAATCATCTAGAGGGTATCATCCCCACTGGGATTTTCCCTTGGCTAGGGTTTCCCTAGTTAGAAAATAATGGTGTTATGAGTTATCTATATGCATGGATATATTTACTATTGAGTATTATTTTTTACTTTCATATGCAAGTTATAAAGTAATTAACAATATCCAGTTGTGGGAAAAAGTTTGTAGAATACTGATTCACCCCCCTCCCCCTCTCAGTATTATCTATTTCTAACAATTGGTATTAGAGCCAAGTTACTTTGAAGAAGTTTAACAACTTAAGTAAGCTTTGTAAAGACATGGAAAATTTGAAGAAAAACCTTGAAGAAGCTCTTGAGAAGATTGACATTCTTACTGTAGAAGGAGACAACCTAAAAGATAGATATAAAGATGTGAAAATTTTTATTAGCAAGTTAAAAGACAAGATTGATGATTTAGAATTTGAAAAAGAAAACAATTATGTAGACTAGTGATAATGATTAAGTAGAAGTTCTTTAGAAGGAAAATGAGATCTTGAAACATGACCTAAAAATTGTTGAACTTAAGTTGAGTCTTAAGAGAAATGGTAGCAAGAATGAACCAAAAATAAAAATTGAGAATGCAGATCTTAGATCCTAGTCAAGTCAAGTTTCATTTGAACTAGATACTATCAAGATTGAACATGTTGAGTTAGACAAGTACAACACTATTGCAAAAGGAGAATTGACACAAGCTAAGCAACAATTATAAAAACTTTATTCTAGTACTAAAAAGATAGATCAATGGATATTTCATTAGGGACCTTCTTATGGAAAGACATGACTTCGATATCCAATTGGAGATAAATCAACAAAGAAATTTAAAATTAGAAGAGAATCGGATCTAGTTATTGAATCCCCTAAGGAATTGGATTTGAGTAGGGTATAATTAAGCACATCTACTGAAGTATCTAAGGAAGTTGAATTAATTGATTTGTAGCTAAATTTGATGAACCTAAGAAAATAGAGCAAGTTGATAAGCCTAAGAAAGATGAACCACCCAAGGAATTAAGACATCAGTTCAAAGGTAGATTCTTCATATGAATGAAGTTGAACACATGAAAAGAGATTGTACCGGTAAGCCTTTTAAACTGATTACTAATTTATATTGTTAGAATTGTGATGATTATGGACATAAGATAGTAGAATGTAGGAAACCTAAGTTTGATAGTAATAATGAAAATAGTAGAATGTTTGTGAATAATAACCCTATAGGTAATGAAAGAGGGAGATCAAAAAATAGATCCAATCATGGAGAGACAACTAATGGAGAGAAGAACCAATTTGTGTGTTACAAATGTAACAATCCTAGATACATTGCAATGAATTTTATAGCACTTAAAAATTAGAATAGAACTAATCTGATAAGAAATACACCTATATGTCATTTATTCAATACCTTTAAACACACATCAAGATATTGCAAAATGGATAGAAGGAACTTAAATAGGAATTTGAATAATAGAAGGAACAACAATAGAAATGATAGAAGGAATGATAATTTTAGTGACAACAGTCAGAAGGAAGCATTTAAGAAACATGTTGATGAATTCAAGGAAGCATTTGTGACAACTAAATATCTAGAAAGCTCTAATATAGTTTTAGAGGAACAATTCTTTGATGCACTTGATAAGTCATTGAAGCCACAAATTCTTTGTGACTCATCCTACCTAAATTAAGCATTTTCTATTGTGAAAAGGCATTAGTTGACCAGAACTGATGTTAAAAAGAGGTTTGGAACTTGCACAGTACAAGAGGTTAAGGAAATAGATAGAAGGCTATAGTCAAGTGTGCAAGTCCTAATATGTTTGTAGTGAGAAATAATTGAGAAATCAAGCTTACTGGTATACTGAGACAATATTTGAATCTATGGTAGATACACATTTAATGCGTAGTGCAATTTTCAATAATTTAAGAATTGCAAGAAAGATTGTATGTACCATTTGTTCATGCAAAGTGTCATGAGGAAATTGGAAAGTGATTTGACAAAAAATTGAAGTGTGAAGTGAAGTTTAAGAAGTGAAATGTTACAAAAGACCTAAATTGTGTTTTAAGGTATTACACTAGAGATGAAGGCTAGAGGACAAACTAAAGTGTTGGTAGTAACTCTCATTGTAGTTTTAGGACCATTAGAGGCTGTGACAATCGCACAACCTTGTGTGCAAGCCCCAATTGCACCATACACAGCAGTTGCACCAATCCAACCAATTAGATCAAGGAGTGATTAACCTAGAAGTCAACTAGAGGCTATATCATCTATCGTGCAAAGGAAGTCAAAGACATTAGTAAAGATAAAGAAAGAACTTGCACTAGTGACCAAGATAAGGGTCAAGTAGACCACCAATAGACCTAGAAAGAGAGGAAGTAAGTAGGTGATTGTGATGTATCAAAGGATGAAATTGAAGATACACTAGTATAACTCAATGCACAAGAAGGAAGAACAACAACTAGGAAGAAAACATGGAAGCCAAAGATAGAAAACCTTAACATGCAAATTGTTAATTATGGAAATTTTGTGTAGTTGGATAAATATTATGATTTGTATAGTAATATGGATAGAATGTAGTTAAGAAATGTCATTGTAAGAAACATGATTTTGAGGGACAAAACATTTGATAACACACAAAATAAAATATTAGAGGATCTATATAATAGGCTTGTAATAGGAAATGAGGATATTAGAGGAAGATATGAATATGAGGATCACAATGATCAATAAACTTTGTGATGTTTATTATAAGGAGGAATTAGATATAATTTTGAAGGGTGTTAAGCCCTTACTAAGGAACAAAAGAAGAGAAATTCTTCTAATGGGAGACAACTATGAAGATTTTAGGAAAGAAACTGAGAAGGAAATTGTAAAGTATATGACTACAGTGCCTAAGGTGAGTGCATGGTCTAAACTTGAGAGTCTTGTATATGTACAAGTACATACACCTTCTATAGAAGATGAAGAAATAAAGGATAAACTAAAGGCACCCTCACTACCTCACCTTTTTATGGATATTAATTCCATGCAAGTGGATATTACATGCATAATTGTGGATACAAAGGAGAATCCTTTTGCAACATTTGGCCAATCTATTGTTGGAAATATTTTTAATTATACTAGCTCTAATGATGAGGAAGAAGTAAAGAAGAAAGAGGTAAGGAAATAAAAGAAGAGAAGGAAAGGAAGAAAGAAGAAGAGATAAAGAAGAAGAAAGTAGAAGAGGAACATAAAAAGAGAGAAGAAAAAGATAAGAAAATAGCTGAGGTGAAAGATGGGAAAGAAGTAGAAAGGTTAGTTGTAGAGAAGAAGAAAGTTGAGAAAGAGAAGAAGAGTGAAAAACTAAAAGAATTTCCACTATTTCCTATAGCAGCTCTAGTGACAATAATAGCACCATCAGCAACTAGTCCATCAGTGGTAACAACTTAGTGACATCAGATGATGAATATCAGAAAGGCTTGATGAGCACATTGAGTAAAATTATTTGAGAAAAACAAATTAGTAAAGTCTTTGGAGAAGAAATTAACTAAAGTCTTGGATAGAAGTAGATAACAATCACTATAATTATAGCTATTTCAAACTTACAGTCAAAGGGCATGGAGTTAGTGAAAACCTTTGATAAGGAATTCACAACATTAGTAGAATTAGCTTCAATGCAAGCTCAAGTAAAACATGATGCAACACTATTTAACATAGTGTGTACTAATGTGTGGAATGATCTTAAGGCACTTGATGGAAACATAAAAGGTTTAAGAAAGCATATTGATGAAGGGAAAATATTGTATGGACAATAAGAATAGTCATACATGTACCTTATAGACTTTGAGAGTCAAATCAAAGGTAAGTGAACTTGAAATACTTTTTGTCAAGTTACAACTCCTAGAATCCATTATTGAAGACTATGGAGTAGAAGTGGAGAAGATACATGAGATTATTAGAAACTTGGAATCTAATAAAGAGAGAGGAACAAGGAGATTCTCTACTCTCAAAGACATTTTGTTGTCAAAATTTAGCATTTTATAAAGGCAACTTGAGCAATGTCTTACAGATAAGGCTTCCAGTTAAAGTGGAATCGTATGCACTTTATGCACTAATCAGTATCTCAAAGATAGCAAGGGAAAATAGGAAGATAGAGATAGAATGACTAAAGGTTGTGTATGCAGATTTTTTTCTAGAATAATAGGTTGATCAGTAGTAGATTAAAGTTTTCTATACTATTTTTTTGGACACCTTTGTCATTAATGTCAAAGGGGAAGTACTATGTAGAAGGAAAATTGTATAGATGTATATGTATAGGTAAGGGGGAGCTTATTTATGTATCAATGTAAAGGAGTGATAAGGAATGTAATGCTCCATCAAAATATGAATAAAATTGTTGTATTTTGAAGACAATTGTGTGTAGTTCTTTTTATTTTGGCTTTAGTTATGTATGGCATCATTTTGGGACTTATCCAATTTTACAAAATGTTGCCATCAATGCCAAATTGGGAGATTGTTAGCAATATGGTTAGATATATGTCTTGATGGTTATCATTTATGGCAACATACACTCAACATTTCATTTATATATTTAGAGTTAGAAAATTGTCTAAGTGTTAGACAATTTGTAGCACCACAATGAATAGATATTAAGTGTATGGATGAATCATTCAGAGTTAGCTCATGTGCAGTTGAGGGAAGCTTCATGAGAAAATCATGATAACGCATGCCAGTGCACATATCTACATGGATAGTACGGCAAAATATATGGTTAAAATACTAGTGCGAGTATTTGATAGTGTAAAACATATCATAGCAGAGAATTGGATTGTACAGACTTAGGAATTATTTGGTTACAAAATAATTACTAAGTTATGATGAATCGACTATTTGGATATTAATCCATACTTATTTTTTATTACGTCAATCGTGTGAATAAATGAAGGCCGTCTGAGCATAGTTTTGTGAATATGTGAGGTATAAGTAAAGATCTTATCTTACAAAGATAAGTATGCTATCTATGATAGACAAGCAAGTATTATTTGATGTAAACTAATGTACATAGAGCTTGAAAGAATTGAGAGCCTTGTGTGACACAAATTCTGATGTATGATCAAAACAAATGTGAAGTACAACATACAACAAGTATTGTATGTCTAACTACTCTTGTGAAGAATTGAATTGTATAATTCCATGTTAGTGCAATGGTCTCTTCTTGCATACATTATTGCAAGAAATGAACCTATAATATTTGTCTCATGTAGGAACATCCTTTGTTGATGTGTTATCATGTTTATCTTTTTTCATTCTATGAATTATTGTCAAGTTGTAGTCATTATTGAGTGCCAGTAATTGTTGATCTATTCAGTATCAACCAAGTTGTAGCCATTGCCAAAGTCATGTTAACCTATTGGTTTTTGTGTTATCCTATTTATTCTTATTGTATTGTTCAATTCATCTAGTTTTGGTTGAGCTAATCAGTAATGGTAGAGATATCAAGTGTTGGCTAATTGTTCCTTCATGTACCAAGTCTGGTTGATTTTTGTAATGCTCATTTCCTTCTTTGACTTATTTTTGTTTGTGATTGGCTCTTAGTTTGACCTGACTTATGTAGTTAATTTAAATGATGAATTTAATGTTTAGGTCTTATCTTGGGATGTGTGTAGATCCTTTTAAGGTCATCTTTTCTGTTATGTGATGATCTAGAAACTTCAGTAGGTCATTTCTACAAGTATAAATAGAGGTATTTGGTTAAGGTTAGGTAATCACTTAGAGCATTGAGATTGGAATGTGAAGTAGAAGGACTTAGAGAGTTGAGAGAAGATGTTTCTAGAATAGAAAACTACAAGCTAGATTGTAGATTTTGAAGTTTTATTTTGTATTTGGTCATAACCCAAAAGGCTTTACAACTAGGCATGTATGTTGATAATTGGATGAATCAATAAAGTGTTGTTGTTTCTTCTCTCCTTAGTATTTTTATATATGTTTTTTCCTCTATTTTATTTCTCAACAAGGTAATTTGATATTTAGGTGTGCCTCTGGCCCTAGTTATCTAGATCCCTCCTTGCATCAAACTCCCTCCTTAGTTATTATTGCTTTGTCTTGTGACTCAACAAAGCTTGTAGATCTTGTATTTTCTCCAATGTCATATGGTTAGGGTCACACTTGGGTAATATATTGACCTCATCTAAATTTATTGGAGTCTTTTGTGTGTCAAACTTTTCTACTATTATCTATAATCGAACAGTGCTATCACTAGGTAGTGATATTTGCAATTGTTTCCCCTTTGCACTTAGTCTAGGTGTACATTGATCAATAAGAGTATGCTCCTTTTGAGTTAAAGGAACATGTTGAATGGGTGTAATAGTTAATGTATCTATATGAAAAAAACTTGGAAGTTGAATGAGAGCTTGGATTTCCTCTTACTCCTTAGGCTTCTCAATTTCTTCTAACTTGAATTTTTCTACCTTATTTTCTCCCTTTGTGGTATATTTAACATATTGATATGCTTCACCTTTCTCTTCTACTCTGTCATCAATGGCATGTTTATACTTTGGTATCAAAATGATGGCCTTGTCATGTTGCTTAACACTTATTTTTAACATAAATGTTACATATGTGACTTGTGTAGTAGTGGTTGATGCACTATCAATGAGTAGATAATCTTGTACCTTCCAACCATAATTTCATGTCATGTACTTTGCTTAGTACAATATTTATCCATTCTTCTTTGAGTACTTTAGGAAATTCTAGGGCACAAATAAGACCTTTCTTGACAATAATCTTTTTTTCATCCTTCAATATTCTATTATTACATAACTTGTCATAAGAAGCTCATAATTCATGGTCTCTAATCTCTAAAATCTTGCACATGTAGTGTGATTAAACATAATCAACCATTAAGACTCTAAGTAGAATTCATGATAGGGCACCAAATGTATCTCCAATCATCACAATATTAGGGTACACTATAAATTTGGGTGGTGGACATTAGTCATTCCTCAAAATTTATGCATTACTTCCTTTCAACATTTCATTCCCTAATAAAAATGTAGTAGATGCCATATTAAAATTGGGATTTAAACAAATTCACTTCAAAAATTTCAAAAATCAACTTATCTCATCACTATAAATCTTACTTACTTAGTTCTTCAAATATTGTGGAAGGCATTTTTTGATTCACTTGTTCTTTCACTAAAATCACCTTAATCACCTTTGAATCACCTGTGTGCACTAAAATTTCTTGGCAAATGAAAATGAACATCAATATTTTATATATACTTTCAATATATCAAATTAGGTCTACAAAAAATGTGTTATATCAAATTAGTTGCATTATAGTTGTCTTCTGCCTTCACATAACATTATGTTCATGCTTCTTCCATTTAAATACTTGACCAATACTTCTTAGCTCAATAAACATATTACCTTGGTTTTGTATGAATGCTTGATTCATATGACATCACTCGATCACTATAGATTATAACACTGATACTCGACATTTATTTTGAATGTGAATTATTTTGCTCAATTCTTCACTTGGATCTATCCTAGTGTATTTTTATTCATGTGTATATGGACTTTTAATCATATTTCTTGTTAGAAATTGATATGTAATTTTCTTCTCAAGTGTACAGTTCCTTACATACCTTCTCTTCTTAGCTAGATGTGGTGTGATCACCTAAACTATCAAATTGGGTGATCATAGCTTCATTGGACCTACTACTTCCAACTTCTACTTTCTTTTTCTAGGTTTGACTTATCTCAACTTTACTTTTTCATCTATTGTGTTCATTTCTTGGTGTTGGTGCTTAGGTCCTGCAATTCTTACTAATATGTCACACCTTGTGACTACTGAAACAAACTATTATTTAATTCAACCATTTCTTGTAATTGCCTCTAAAAAATCTCTTAATGCAATTTTTTGGAATGTAACAATACTCTCCACAATAATGAAAATTATACCATGTGTTATAATCCCAATTGTTTACCTTGGTTAGGTGCATGTGCTTGCTTCTTATATGTCTAGTTGGACTTTTTCTTGGATCTACATTCTTGAGCTCTATGTCCACATTTTTTATAGATATAGTAGTGTCATTTAAATTTAGGTGCAATAGGTGCTTCACTTGATTTTGACCTGCACTACCGTGTATTGTGGTTTCATAATGCACACCCCATTTCTCCTAGAAATGGGGACCCCCTAGTAAAAAAAAAAATTTCTAGACCCCTAGTCTAGGGCCTAGGTTTATTTTCAAAAGTTCAGATCAAGCCTATTCCTCTAACTAAGAAACCTAGGCATTAGAAACTAAGAGAATTTGGAGAAAAAGGAAAAAATAGTGCAAATGAGCACACATACACACTTAGCACATGTGCACCCATTTCAGGTGTACAAGTGTGCTAAATTCACATGTGCACATTATTTTCCTTTTTGATGTACACATGTACACCTACGCATGTGCACACCCCCAAAGGGTGTACACTTACCTAGGCCTATAAAATCTTTGGTATCCCCTCCCTGTTCCTCATTATTTTTTTCACACTCCAATAGACTGCACATCTACACCTATTGAGGTGTGCCAAAATCCCTGCTAACTTGTACAAAGTAGGTGATAAAATGATAAAATCGTAACAAAATGAACTTTAAAAACCAAAGTTAAAGGTGTACACATGTGCACTAATTTAAGGTGTGCATGTGTGCACCTTTAAAGATAAACCTTAGTAACCCTAAACATAGGTAGTGGTATGCAAATGTGCACCTTTTCAAGGTGCATATGGGCACACCATTTTGTCCCCTTTGTACATAAAGAGTAAGGGTGTGCACATGTGCACCCCATCAAGGTGCACATATTCACACCCTTAGAATATAGAAAGGGAAAGAACTAATTTGAGTCCTCCCAACAATACACTTTCACAAGTGTGTGCGTAGTTATGCACATGCACATATGTGCATCCCCCAAGGTGCATAAGTGTGTAGGTGCACAACTATGCTCAAAAGAATTAGAATGCCTTTTTAGTGCACTTGTGAAGGTATGCAAGGTGCACTAATTTGCATTCTAGGGCTCTATGGGAAAATTTAATTTAGTTTTAAGTTATTTTGGTGTTTTGGGTTTAGTTTTTGGTAATTAGGATTTATTTAGGGTATAATTTGTAGCTTTCCAAATTAATGATTTTCTATTTTGTGCAGATAAAATGTCTTCCTCATCATCCTTGTTTGCTAAAAATATTGCTCCAAAGCTCGTTGTCTTCAAGTTTCAAGGTGCACTAAAGAAATCATGCTTTCAAGATAGAGATTCAAAAATTAGAGATACTAAGTTTGGACACATAGGCTGGAGTACATTCCTTGTACTCTATAATAAGCCTAAAGAGAGGTCAACAATGGTTTTTGTACTTATTTGATTTGGGATGGTAAATGTAGCATCTCATCCTACACGAGTGTAGTCTTCTGAGCTCATCATGGCATTGGCAAAAAAGTATTTGTTAGAAGAAAGAGTTGTTAAAAGTGTCACAAGGAAGACAGTCCCAGAGCTTAGACCTAGGAATGTTGAGAAAGTATTCAATATCCCTAGAGCTGATCAATAGCCACTGTTAAACATATCATCAAGTAGAAAGATGGTATAGGGGGAATGAAAAGAAGGCTAAAAAGATCATGCAATCATCATTTTTTATTGATAGAAAAATAGTAGGATGCAGAGCCATAAAGGTAGAAATGACTAGGGGATATATGAAATATGACATTGAATATACCATTGTACTTTTGAGCATAATCATGGGTTTACCAATAGCTAGGAATCTTCACATCTAGATGGACCATTTCATAGAGACCATTAGAACAACAAAAATGCCAATTGATTTGGCCATAATGTTGAGTGAAAACCTAGATAAACAACTAGCAAGAGTTAAAGTCAATCCCAAGTTTTACATGACATCATATTTGGTGTACTTATTGGCAGTAACGACAACTGATTACCTAGGATTGTATAAAAAGAGAAGTATGCAAGATGACAATGCTTTGTCCTATGTAGTATATCCTTAGTTTCTAAAGAAGAGGCTCTTAGATCATACTAAGGAATTTTGAATAGTGAATTATGCTTTTATATTTGCAATCATCTAATTTATAAAGGGTGATTATGTTAAATGGATAGACCAATAGAGGCAACAGAAAGGATTCCTGAGATTGGTGCCCACTACATCCAATTAAAAATATTCACTTACTTATGGGTATCTAGAATCATGGTGAATCTAAAGAAACTCTTGAGGTATCCATAATATATGCTCATCTTATTGGAGATTGCAAGATAACTCACATCTGCATATGACGGACTGAGAAAATAGGATAAGAAGACATGGGTATGGTATATTACTATAGGTGCATTTGAGGTAAAGAAAAGGCAAGATATTATGACTTTTGATTCAAGGTGGGATCAATATCCCTTTGAATATTACAACTCCCCTAATTCTTATTTTTGTAATATTGGTAGAGTTCGACATTTGGTAGGGAAGCAATTTGTGCATGAAGATGCCATAGAAGATCATTAGATAAATGTGATAGATGACTATGATATCCAAATAAGAGATGATTATAGGATGAAATTATATCTAGCAGGAAGTGCCTTAAAAATAAGGTCTCACTCAAGGTTGTTCAAAAAGACACACAAGATGTCTAGGATCCCTTGTATAACTGTGACAAGATATAAGATAGGCCAATCATGAATGCCAAGATAGATAGAGATAAGAATGTGAATATAAATCACAAGGCAAGGCACATGATTCAATTGACAAAGTAATAGGTTAAGAAGCCTTTTAACCTTCACCCAGTTCTAAAACCACCCAGTTCTACAACCTATTACCCTTCAAGCCACAACATGCCCAATTAAGGGTAAAGGTGCAAAAGTCACTATACCAACTTTCCTTGCTCAATCCCCAGTCAAGCTAGAAATGCTATATTAGTTCATGAAAATGATGTTGGGTAATTTAGGGAGCATAAAGGCAATAATAAGAGGGAAATAGATTCCATAATGTGAGCTAAGCTCGATACTGAAGAGCCTCAAGATGAAGAGGCAATTCAATTTTAAGAAAGTGAACAAATGCCCTCACCTAGACAAGAATAGGAGCTAGAAGAAGAAGAATGTGAAGCACCACAAGTTTGTTCAAAGGAAGAAGCCTCCCCTTTAGTTTCCAAGAAGGCTAGGGTTCAACCCATAGTGAAAAGGACAAGAAGAGGGAAGTTGCAAAAGAAAATCATTCCCATCCCTCAAATTCTAGAGACCATCCCTGAGGAAGATGTAGAAGAAGAAGAAGAAAAAGAAGACAATCTCCATTTGAGTCAAAAGAATTTCCTAGCCAAGGTTGTGGAAGAAGAGTGAAGAAGGAGCTCTACTATGACACCACCATCTATTCTTAGGTAACCTATTTAGGTTACGACTTCAAAAGATTTGCGGCAACAGTGGATCAAAGAAGAGGAGGGGCAAGAAAAAAATGTATTCAATATTTTTTATTTCAATTTTATGCCTATGGGAAATGAAATGGTGGGTGATAAGATATGAGATATGCATATGAATCACCCTTTGGGAGAGTATTGAAACTAAATTCCAGCTCAACCACAAGAGTCTTTGGGTACACCACCACCACCATTTTAGGACTTGTCTTTCTTGGACAAAGGTTTAGCCACTCCTCTCCCTGTTGTCACTGAAGAACAAGAACAAGAAGTGTGTCAAGAAGAGCTGGAACATAGTCTAGTTGATGAAGTATTAGTAGAGGGATAGATATCTAAAGAACCTCAGAAATCTTGTTAGGATATAGAGGCAAGGACTTTGGATACAATAGATGAAGAAACTCCCAACATAGATCTCTCTCAAAAGGAGAAAACTCTAGAAATGAGTGATAAGGGAAAAGGTCTAGCTTTTCAAACCTCCTCTTCAACCAAATACATGTCTCCCATGGGCAATAAACCAGCTTGGCTGAATGGGGAGATTATGGTCTAGAAAAAGAGGTAGCTAAACTTGAATGTAGAGGAGGGAATGAATGAGCTAGTAGAAGTTATCAAGAAGCCTAAGCCACCTATAGGTGATGCGTGAGGATTTACCTTCATAAGGAAGTTCTAAGATCAAGTCTTGTTTGCATATATTTTCATCCTTCCTCCACATGCTAATGCTAAGGATTTGACTCCTACTGATTACTAGATCAAGGAGGTCATATAAGGAAATCCCATAGTAGACATTGCTAAAGTTTTAATCACTTTAGGTGTCAAAGAGGTTATCAAGCATGTGTATAGGCATGAGTTAGAATTGGTGATGTTGAAGAAGCAAAATGAGCTTTTGAGAGAATATTTGCATTAATTTGTGGACCTCATTGACCTAGGTAATCCAAAGATAACTCTTTTTGTGGCATTAGAGAGGAGAGATAAATGGTGTGCACAAATAGATTCATTTTTGGATGCATGTCAAAAATGGCGTGACAATTTTGATGATAAAGGTGTACAAATTATACATGTTACTTTGAGCCCATTACACCATATTCACTCTAGTGTAGAGAAATAGGTATCTATATTGAATTAGGATTTTGGTCTTATGGATGAGGTACATACCTAGGGAAAAGACCTTCAAGTAATTCAATAAATAAAAGGTCAAAGGTATTGCATTCTCATGGAGGTGTACTCAATAGAAGAGCTTGATAAATTGGAGGATTAGATAGATAAAATAGTGGCTAGTAATAAAGTAATGGAGACATTACATGAGGGGATACAAAAGCTAAAGGATCAAACACAAGAGCAGATTTTGGATGTTGAGAAGTATTATCATGATGCGTGCCTTTACATTTATCAAGATGACTCAAAGAAAAAACTCAATTTAGTGCAATCATTTGTCCAACAGTTCCAAAAAATCTTAGAAGAAGATATTAACAAGCATTCAGAATGGAAGAGGCATTGTTGGAGCTAGACACTAAATTTGAGGATTTTCTAGCCACATGTAGAGAAGTTAGTAATTACTAGCTTGTAGTGAAAGAGAAGTATGAAGGTTTGGATTTTATAGATGCTACAAGTGATAGAGAGTATAGATAAATTCAAGAGAAAATATCCAAACATAGCTCTGGCATAAAGGGGATGAAAACCCAAAAGCTAGAATTTTAGATTTGACACTTGGGAAAATTTTGGATTTTTTGAACTTGCTACCAGAGTGTGCAAGTTGTGCTATTCTAGATGTGCACAAAAAAATTTGAAGAAGTGATAGTGCATCAACAGTTAACTACCAATTGCTAATTTAGATCTTTTCGTGCATCACAAATGCATTCTAATGATGGTTTAACTCCTACAAATGCTTAGAGAAGGTCAAGCTTCCATTTTTAGAGCTTCTAGTGACTCTTAGGTCCTCTTACAACTTCCTTCTTATTATCTACTTCTTCCTTCATTGTTTTTTAAGTCATGTAAAGGCTCATGGATGCATTATTTAATAAAAACAAGGGTAGATTCCTACTTAGCAGCATTTAGAGAGTTAGCTTATATATAATTAGATTTCTTTTATTATTTTAGAAGCATATGTTTGTATTAAGAGATCTCTCACTATCAACAAAAATTGAGGAGATTATTTCTTATAAATTTAGGAATGTAACATATATTCTAGGTTGTTATTTTGATGCAATACTCAATGTTATTGGTGCTCTCATTTTGAGTGTAGTTATTCTTGCGAGAGTGTGTTATATTTTTTAATTTTTATATATGAATAATAATGTAGCCAATGGTTTTGTTGTGTTGATTTGATTATGAGATCTTTTAGTTTTGGTATTTTCTACATGTTATTGAATAATGTTGATGTACCGAGTTGGAGAAGAGATCACCTTATTGTTCCTATATAGCTTCTTGTCTTGTATGAGAGCACTTTCTATAGCCTTGCAATTTGATAGGGAAGTGAAACATCTTTCAGTTTTTACTATGTTTCCATCAACAATTGCATAAGTGGATTTGAGGAAGCATTGATCCTGTTTTCATTACTTTGCCACCCAATCTTTTCAACAATTTAACTCAAAGACATGTTGTTATTGCTATTTATTTCTATTAAGAATTTATCTTTCATGCTATTTTCCTTCATTTCTTATTATCTTATCTTTGTTATTTGATTATCTATGACTTGGTTAAATTAGGAATTCATATAGTTGAATTGTTAGATTACATTCATTATAAAATAGAAAATAACAAAAATATATCTCTTTTGTGGTTACTTTTGAAACAAAAAGTAGATTAAACATCTTATCCAAAATTGGTTAGAGCCAAAAAAAGGCTTTCCTATGAACAAACACATTTATCTTCAACTGAGAGGATTTCATTAGATTTTAAGATAGCCCAAAACCTTGAAGTTGATTCTAGATTAGATTTTCAAGAGAAAAATTCAAAAGGATTGTTGTCATTAAAGCATTGTGCAAAATAATAGCTCAACAATGTTCCTAGTATCCTTGTTTCTTGTAGTTAAAAAAGTTATAAGTAAACTTAGGTTTACAATGTTTCTTACCAATCTTGCTCTTGTAAAAAAAAATTGTGTGCCCCACCTTGTCACAATGCTAACATGTAGGTTTTACTTTAGGTCATGCATTTCTTTTCTCTCTCCTCTTGGATGTTTCATTTTCTTTAGTAGATAATTAGTGATTGTTGTGTGCTAATCATAAAATATCACAGGATGACCTAGGTGATCTTTGTTGAAAACAAATTGATATAAGTATGATAACTATGTTTTAATCGTTGTTTTGTCATTGATGTCAAACCTGCTACTTGTTGGTAAGATAATTTCTTATATGATTTAAGTACTATCAATTATTTTATTGATGAAGAGGATTTGATCAAATGAGGTAACAATAGCACCTAGAGGAAAGGTTGAGCTATGATATGAAAAGGAGTAAAAAAATTAGTTAAGACAATGATATTATAGTGCATTGATAATCTACTTAAGGTTGAAAAGGTTGGTTATACTAAGTTTAGAAGAAGGTGTTGAGAAAAGGTAGTGCAAGATGAAAAGAAAATTATTTGGAACGAAGAAAATCCAATTTCAGTATAAGACAAGTGGAAAAGTTTAAGTTGAGTAAAGCTTAGTTCATGTCGAGCACTAGTAAACTTTAGTTCATGCCAAGTGTTTTCACAATGGATGTCAAGAAACGTTGTATGTGTCAAGAATCAAAAGCTAGTTAATGTCAAGTGTCAACATTAAGAGAGATTAAGAATTCAATGAATTTGAGCCAACAAGTTTGATTTCTTAGATTATGTGAATCGTGTGAGAGATAAGGTTGATGAGCTAGTGGCACATAATTCATAATGATCCTTTTTAATGGTGAATTAAAAGAGAATTGAAGTAGAAGTTTTCAAAAAGGAATGAAATTAAATGAGGGGTAGATTCATTGAATCCTATCTAATATGACCTAACCCTAAAATGGACGGTGGAGGATAAATGAAAAAAGATGTTGATTCTCCATTTATAGAGATGGCTAGTTAGAAGCAAGGGTTGTCATGTGCAAGAACCTAAGGAAGACACAGAGTCTAGGGTATTGCTTCATTTAGTGACCTAAGAGAAGAGACTACATTGGCAAGAAAATCAAGAAGGCTTAACGGTATGGATACTTGAAGGGTGAAAAAGATATAAGAGTTGAAGAGTGTAAAAGCCAAGCAAAATGGAGGATTGAAATGCAGATCTATAATCTACAAGAGTGTTGTAAGGATCAAGCCTTATTATTACTCTCTAATCATTTTATCAGTTTACGATAAATTCTTTGAATTAAGGTTGACCCAACAATCATTTGTAAATCCTTTAACTAGGTGACACTTCAAGTGAATGATCTAAATTCCTCTAACAAGGCTCACTCCTAACAAGATGATTTATATCCTTTAAATAGGTTATTTTTAATAGTGTGCATTGTAACCTTTAATAGGGTTGGCCTTTCACATGGCATCATTTTAGAATAGTAAGAATGGGTAGTGTGTTATTGGTGGTTTTTCCCAAATTTGGTTTTCACATTAAATCATTGTATCAAATGTGTTATTGAATGTCTTATGTTTCATGATTATATTTCTACAAGCTGATTTGATAGTAACCTAAAAGTTTAAGTGATTGCATAATCTAATGGATGCATGCAAGATAAAAATGTTTTATGTATATGGTTTCACTAAGTTGTGAAAAAAATTCATTGTATATTTGGACTTTGGATAATTGATTCACCCCCCCTTTAGAGTTATTCTAAACAATTACAACAATTGGTTTCAGAGCCATCTTCTTAAGAGTACTAGTTTGAGGGTACTAGGAGGACAAGGATCAAGATGTCAAAAAGAGAAGTGTCCAAGCTTAATAGAGATAACCTTTCTGCATGGAAAAGTTTGATGAAGCTACACCTAGGAGGTCTTTGAGATCATGCACAATCTACCATTTTTGTTGAGCATACTGATCTTACTGGAGCCCTAACTTCTGAAGATTTGAAAAAGAAGAAAGAACACAACCAAGCAATGTTGGAGATTGCATTTACCCTAAGCTACAAGCCAATTTTGATGATATCAATGGTTGTGATAGTGCAAAGAAAATATGGGATGCTCTATACACTATCTATGGAAGTGACAAGAATTTTCTAAGAACCAAAACTTAAAGTCTCAAAGGTAAATTCAATGACATGAAAATGCAAGAAGGTGAGAATATTTCTCAATATTGGTCTAGGATAAAAGATTATGTTAATGCAATAAGAGGAGCTAATGGTAAAATAGATGATGATACTGAACTAATAAGTTTTTGAGAAAACTATTGCCCATCTATGTTATTAGAGTTTATGCAATACAAGAACTAGGATGTATGCTAGGGAATGATCTAACTCTTGAAGGTTTGGTAGGTAGGCTCACTGCTTTTGAACTATCTAACTTTGATAATTACAAACCTAAAAATATTGAATCTACTTTCAAAGCTAAGTTATCATTAAAGGAACCTGATGAGAAGAAGAAGAAGAAAAACAAAAGATATGTGTCAAGTGACAGTGATATAGATTAGGAAGATGTAGATCAAATTGAAGCACTATTAGCAATTAGATTTCATAGAGGTAATAAAAAGTTTAAAGGTAAGCTACCTATCATGTGTTTCAATTGAAATAACATTGGTCATATTGTTGCTAGATGTCTATAAAAGAAGAATTACATAGGTGGTGACAAGTACAAAAGTAGAAGAGATGAAGATAGCAAAGAATACAAAGACAAAGGAAAGAAGTCTTGCTACATTGTGGAAGAGGAAACAAAAGATAGATCTAAAGATCATGATGATGAAGTGGTGTATATTGCAATGAAGGATGAACCTAATGAGGATAGGCAGCTACACTAGTGTCTTGTGTGAACAAGAATGATATATGGGTCATTGATATTGGGTGTTCACATCACATGTCTGGAGATAAAAGTAAGTTCATTACCTTGAAATATTATGATGGAAATAGTTTAAGGTTTGATAATGATGCACCATGTCTAATAAAGAAAAAGGTTCTATCAAGCTCACAATTTATTTTTTATGTGATAATGCCTACTATATTGAAGGAATTAACTATAGTTTGATGATTCTATCACAAATAAAAAATTTGGGATGTAAGGTTGAGTTTGAGAAAAAAATTGCTAAGATATATGATACTAATGGAAAACTAATTGGAAAAGGTGATCAAACTAGAGGTAATCTATTCTATCTTGATATAAATGATACTACTTGCTCAGTTGTAGAATTTGATGATGTGTGGCTATGCAAAAAGAGGTTATGTCATGTTAATTTTGATAACTTTGTTAGTATCAGTAACATTAGAAAAGTTAGAGGTTTGCCTAAGTTGGAAAAGCCTAATAATATAATTTGTAGACAATGTCAGTTCAAAAAAATGAAAAAGTCATGTTTTAAGAGTAAGACTCATACCTCTAAAGAAATATTAGAGATTTTTCATACTAAATTGTGTAGACCAATTGAAGTGCAAAGCTACAAAGGAAATAAGTACATTATGCTTCTTGTTGATGATTATTCTAGAATGATGACAATTATGTTTTTGAAACAAAAATCTGATGCGTTCTAAATGTTTCAATGGTACTTAGAAAGATTTGAGAAGGAAATAAGTAAAAGTATGAAATGTTTGAGATCTGATAGAGGAGGAGAATTTACATCAAATGAGTTTGAGGTGTTTTCTAATGACAAAGGAATCAAAAGATAGACATCTACTCCTAGAACTTCTCCAAAAAAATGGAATTGCTAAAAGGATGATTAGATATGTAATGGATTTTGCTAGGAAACTCATGATGGAGAAAAATGTTGCTTTGAAATACTAGAGAGAAGCTGTAAGTATAGTTGTCTATACCTTGAACTGTTTACAAATCAAGAAAGGTACTCATTCAACACCTTTTGAACTATGGTATGGATACTCACCCAACGTAAAATATTTTTTGGTATTTGGAAGAAAGTGTTATATTATCAAAGATTTTAAGAATGGTAAACTAGATGTAAAAAGTAAAGAAGGTACATTTCTTGGTTATTCCACAAGAATTAAAGCTTATAAGGGTTTAAATACTAACTCTGACAAAGTAGTAGAAAGTGCAAATGTGAAAATTGATGAATGTACAAAATTATATGAAGTTGGACCTATAAAGAAACTAGAAGAATACAAATCATTTGTGTACTTTTATGAAGGTATGACTTCTGAAGAAGATGTTGTAAATCATGTTGCAAACCAAGAACAAGTTTCAGTGACTACCAAGTCAGATACTATGAATGTTGAGTTGCATTCAAGAATCAAGCTACATTTAGATATCGAGTTATAGAATGAAGTTTAGGAACATTATAATTCTAAGGCTAGTGTACATGATAGAGATGTTGAACTACCTAATAGAGAGCCACATAGTGATTCAGAAGTTGAGAGACCAAATGTAGAAGCCAAAGGTGGACGAATATTGTCTAAGTATGTCAAGAGACATCATTCTATTGAAAAAATCATTGGACATAAAGATGCTAGATGAATGACAAGGAACAAGTTGATAAATTATACATGTTTTTTGAGCATGCAAGAACCAAAAATAGAGAAAGATGCTTTATAAGATGTGGAATCGAGTAAAACCTTGGAACAAGAGATTGAACAAATTTAGAAAAATAAGACATGGACTCTATTTCCTAGACTAGAAGACAAAAATGTGATTGGCGCCAAGTAGGTATATAGAAACAAGTTGGATGAAAATGGTGAAGTCATAAGGAACAAGGAAAATTCGTTTGTAAAGGATATGCACAATAAGAAGGGATAGACTATGGAGAGACCTTCCCTCCTATTGCAAGTCTGGGAGGAGTAAGAAATCTACTTGCTTACTCTACATAGAAAGGTTTCAAAGTTTATCAAATGTGTGTTAAGTCTAAATTTTTTATTGGTATATTGGAGGAAGAGGTTTATATAGAACAACCAGAAGGATTTTTTGATGCTAACAACAAAAACATGATATGTAGACTACACAAAGCTTTATATGGTTTGAAGCAAGAACCAAGAGCATCGTATGAGAGGCTACATATCTACTAAAGATTGGATTTGAGAGGACTAATGATAACATCAATCTACACTTAAAGATAGATAAAGGGAAAATTATTTTTTATCTAAAATTTTTGTTGATGATATTATGTTTGGAGGTCAAGATAGTTTATGTAAGGCTTTTTCAAATGAAATGAAGCAAGAACTTGAGATGTCTATGTTTGTAGAGATCAAGTTCTTTGTGGCTTTTCAAGTATATTAGATGAAATATGCTATATACATCACTCAGTCAAAGTATTTAAAGGAGATATTAAAAACTTTTGGATTGAAAGGTTCCAAGCTAGTAAGTATACCTATGGTAACAGGACGTAAGTTGTCAAAGAATGATGATTCAACTGAGGTGAATCAAACATTATATAGGTCTATGATTGACAAATTATAATATGTATTACATAGAAAACCTGATATTGCATTATCTATAGGGATAGTTGCAAGATTCTCTACTAATACTAGGGAGAATCAGTTGATGGCAATAAAGAGAATAATGAGAAATTTGAAAGGAATAGAGGAGTATCGTCTATACTAAAAGAAAAATGAGAAATTTGAATTGAAAGCCTATATTGATGTTGACTAGGCTAGAAACATTGATGACAGAAAGAGCAAAGTGGAGGAGCATTTTTCTTAGGCAAAAGGGTGGTTACATGGACTAGCAAGAAACAAAACTACATTTCTCAATCTACTATTGAAGATGAATATGTTGTTGCTGTAGTATATTGTACAAAAATTGTATGGATCAAACAACTACTCAAAGGTATGGAGGAAACCATTGAATCTATGATAATTTATTCTAATAATACAAGTGCTATAAATATATAAAAGAATCTTGTCATGCATACAAAGACTAAGCACATTGTAATCAGGTGTCATTACTTGAGAGAATTAGTCCATGATAAAGATGTGAAGATGGAATATGTTAACACAAAAGAGAAAATAGTTGATATCTTCACAAAAGAATTACCTAAGGATGCTCTTGAGTATCTAAGAGGTAAAGTAGGGGTGATACCCCTCTCAAAGGGTATCTAAGAAGCATGAGGAGTGTCTTGCATCAAAGAAGTTGATTGACATATGTTACACATTGATGTAGTGGATCTCACTTTAGGAGCTACCTAAAGTAATCAAAGAGTTGGGACTACACGTACGTCACTAGAAAAGTAACATAGGGAGAAACTAAAAATATTCATATCTGCATATTAAGATGACATATCTTTGGCATTGTTTTCAAAGAGGGAGACAAAGGAATTAAAATAATAGTGAGAAAGTGTACTAAGTCTCATGAAAACTCAAGAAGATGAAGGAGAAATCCTAATCTACCTAATCCTAACTACTGAGGGAGAAAGTGTAACTAACTGTTGAGGGAGAAAGTGTACCTACTAATTACATTTACCTAGTAAGAGAAAGCTAATAGTGAGGGAGATATAAGAAGTGATCAAGAGGGAGTCATTAGGATGAGTTGATTGTCTATTGATTAGAATAAATAATTTTGCAACCTATTCAGAAGATGAAAGTTGTTGATAAAGGGAGAGATTTCAATACAAGGAATATTTTTTCTTTTTGGTATTCTGAATGGTCATATTGATTAATATTGGTCAACTTGGTTTGCCATCAATGACAAAGATGGATATTGTTCAAATGAAATGAGTGGTAAATTCATTGAATCCTATCTAATTTAATCTAACCCTAAAAAAGATGATGGAGGATAACCGATAAAAGATCTTAATTCTCTATTTATAGAGATGGGTAGTCAGAAGCAAGGTTTTTCATGTGTAAGAACTTAAGGAAGACAAGGAGTCTAGGGTATTGCTTCATTCAGTGACCTAAGAGAAGAAACTGTATTGGCAAGCAAAGCAAGAAGGATTAAGGGTATGGATGCTTGAAGGGTGAAAAAGATATCAAATATGAAGAGTGTGAAAGCCAAGTAGAATGGAGGACAAAAATAGAGATATGTAATATGCAAGAGTGTTATAAGTTGTTATTAGATCAAGCCATACTATTACTGGGTAAGTGCACAAAGTTGTGGTGCCAAAAGGGGGGTATAAGCGGACACCTTTTTCCTGAAATCAAAAAATTTTGGACTTCAACAAGAATTTGAAGATAGTTACGCTCAAAATTTTAAGATATGACAAAAAAAAAAGTCGTAGTCCTTTGAATCTAGTTTTTAAACTACTAATTTTTTTTCAAAATGGTTTAGTTTTAGGTCCTCAAAAAAGGGGGCCACAGAAAGTGGTACTGTTTATTCCAATAAAACATAACATTGTACAAAGTGTGGCCCCCCTAAAATTTTAACTTTTTTTTTGAAATTCTTTAATCGCTCCAGTCAAAAGTTACCTAACACTATGTAGTTTATCCCAGATTTTTCGGGTAATTTGATAATGTGTATTTTTTTTTTAATGAATTTTTAAATTAGACCCATCCCAAAAATGTGAAATATCTGGGTGCTCCCCCTAGAAATGATTGAAAACTAATCTAAAATCAAAACTTCTTTTTTTCAAAGTGTGTAGAATGGAGTCTAGTTTCTAAAAAACTAAGTTGTTACAAAATTCGATGAATGAACTAAAATCTACAGCCCAATTAGTACATGGTGGTTTTTGACAAAAAATGAACATACATTCAAAAGAAATTATAGATGAAAGACTTAAAATAGTTCAAATTAAAAATAAATTATATGGTTAGATAACTAACACAGAGACCTATAATGTTATGTAACCTGATCTTATCGATACCCAACCATGAAGAATCTTGAAGGGGAGCACACAAGCAAAATCAATCATTTTTTGTATGTTTGCTGGAAAACACATCTCAGACTTGTTTATAAACTCCAAACCTTTGGGTTGGATCTCCAAGGCAAAACCAAGCCTTAGGCTTGGTTTTAATGCAAAGCTTTGAATAGCGCGTGTTCCCTATAGCGTGCATGCCCTATTAAAATGCTATTGAATTTGAGGTAGTGCGCACGCACTATTGAGACCTAAATTGCAAACCAAAACCAAGAGAGAGCTGGGGGGTGGGGTGAGGGAATGGCTATTTGTGTGTGAGAGAGAGATAGAGAGAAAGTAGGGGATGGGAGAGGGGAGAGAGGAAGTGAGAAAGAGTAGGGGTGGCAAAGAGAGTATAGGATAGGAGATAGAGGGAATGTGAGAGAGTAGGGGTGGCAAAGAGAGTACAAGATGCAAGAGAGAGGAAGTGTGAGAGAGAGAGTAGAGGTGGCAAAGAGAGAGTATGGGATGGGGGAGAGAGATTGAAAGGGGGGATGGGAGTGTGTGTGAAAAATCTAGAGAGTAGGGGATGGGAGAGGAGAGAGAGAGGGGGGGATGGGAGTGTGTGTCTATGAAAGAGAAAGAGATTAGGGGATGGGAGAGGGGAGAGAGAGAGTAGGGGATGGGGGAGAGGGAGTGGGAGAGGGAGATAGAGAGGGGGGGAATGCGAATGTGTGTAAGAGAGACAGAGTAGGGGATGGGAGAGAGTCTGAGAGTGTGAGAGAGAGTAGGTAGTGGCAGAGAGAGCTCGTATGGGATGGGAGAGAGAGAGTGGGATTAGGGGATGGGAGTGTGAGAGAGAATAGCGGATGGGAGAGAGAGAGTGAGAGTAAGGGATGGGATGGGAGAGAGAGAGAGAGTAGAGAGGGAGAGAGAGAACTTGAGAGAGAGAGATCTAGTAGGCGGTAGGAGAGGGAGAGGGAGAGAGATAGGGGGGATGGGAGAGAAGAGAGTGGGGGGATAAGAGTGTGTGTGTCTATGAAAGAGAGAGAGTAGGGGATGGGAGAGAGTGTGAGAGTGTGAGAGAGAGTAGGGGGTGGCAAAGAGAGAGTACGAGATGGGAGAGACAGAGTGAAAGGATGGGAGAGATAGAGTGAAAGGATGGGAGAGAGTGAGAGAGAGAGTAGGGGGCGGAAGAGAGAGAGAGAGTACGAGATGGGAGAGACAGAGTGAAAGGATGGGCGAGAGTGTGAGAGAGAGTAGGGGATGGGAGAGAGTGTGAGAGAGAGTTGGGAATGGGAGAGAGAGAAAGAGTAGGGGATGGGAGAGAGAGTAGAGAGGGAGAGAGAGAACTTGAGAGAGAGAAATAGTAGGTGACCTGGGAGAGGGAGTGGGAGAGGAGGAGAGAGAGGGATGGGAGTGCGAGTGACAAATCTAGAGAGTAGGGGATGTGAGAGAAGAGAGAGGGGGGATGGGAGTGTGAGTGAGTGTGTGTGTCTATGAAAGATAGAGAGTAGGGGATAGGAGAGAGTGTGAGAGTGTGAGAGAGAGTAGGGGGTGGCAAAGAGAGAGTACGAGATGGGAGAGACAGAGTGAAAGGATGGGAAAGAGTGTGAGAGAGAGTAGGAGGTGACATAGAGAGAGAGAGTACGAGATGAGAGAGACAGAATGAAAGGATGAGAGGGAGTGTCAGAGAGAGTAGGGGATGGGAGAGAGTGTGAGAGAGAGTTGGGGATTGGAGAGAGAGAGAGAGAGTAAGAGTAGGGGATGGGAGAGAGAGAGAGAGTAGAGAGGGAGAGAGAGAACTTGAGAGAGAGAGAGATAGTAGGTGGTGGGAGAGGGAGTGGGAGCGGAGTTGAGAGAGGGATGGGAGTGCGTGTGAGCGATCTAGAGAGTAAGGGATGGAGAGAGGAGAGAGAGAGGGGGATGGGAGTGTGTATCTGCAAAAGAGAGAGTTTAGGGGTTGGGAGAGGGGAGAGAGAGAGTAGCGAATGAGAGTGTGTGTAAGAGAGAGTAGGGGATGGGAGAGAGTGTGAGAGAGAGTAGGAGGTGGCAGAGAGAGAGAGAGTAAGAAGTGGGAGAGGGAGGATGGGAGTGTGTGTGAGAGATCTAAAGAGTAAAGGATGGAAGAGGGGAGAGAGAAAGAGTGTAGGGGATGGGAGAGGGGAGAGAGAGTAGGAAGAGAGAGAAAGTAGGGAGAGAAAGAGAGTAGGGAGGCTGGAGAGTGATGTGTTCTCATATAGTGCGTATGCACTATAGCACGTATGCACTATGTGAAATCACCTAAAAATGGTCAAAAAGAAACTTTGGGGCCCGTTTCATTCATTCTCTACTTTTGTTCTGTTCTGCACTCTGTTATCCCGACAAAAATTGCGGGTTTCAACACAACAAACATTCTTTCAAAGTGGCAAACACTATTTCAAGCTAACAAACACTATTTCAAGGTGGCAAACATTTTTGGAAGCTAACAAACACCAAATTCAATCATTGGATACATGATTTGAAGACTTTTTGAATATTTCTTTTATAGAAAAGGTTAGTGCAATCTATTTTAAATATTGTTTGTTGATATATAGATACAAATTTGATTATAATTTGACATGTTGTTTAATATATAGTGAACTCATTGAAATTTGTATGTTTCAATGAAATGTTATTTTGAAATGGTTAGAAATTTGACAAGTCGTTTTATATATATATTGTGTATTCATTCAAATAATTATAATTTTTATATGTATTTGAATAATTTGACATGTAGAAATCATCATCATGCCAAGGAAGAAACCAAAAAATCAAACAAATGAAGATAGCGAGAGAGATTTGGCAATTAAAAGAGATAAAATGAAATTACTACGTAAGCAAAGAAAATTGCAAAGCAATAATGAAGAATTGACTTTCGAAGAGGATCAAGAACCACCGGTACCAAGAAACAAAGAGGAGGAATTGGAAAGACAAAGAGAATGAATGAGACTATTATGCTCAAGAAGACAATTGAATTGTGAAGCTACACCATCTTCTAATGTTGGAGTCATATCGTCTGCTACACCATCTTCCAATGTTGAAGTCATATTGTCCTCTCATATTGAAGAGACCGATTTGTAGATCCGACGATATACACACTCCATCATGTCATGTTGAAGGCACAACATCAACACATCAAGTAGGTGATATTCCATCTTTTGCATCTTATTGCCAAGGCACATCATCTTCGGTTCAAGGTACGCAATACACTCAACCTTATGTTGATGTTCAAAATGTTGAGAGAATTGAAGAGATTATAACACCTTCTAGAATTTGTTTTAGAAGACCAAAATATTTGATTGATATTGATAGTAACATTTTGAAATCAATGCCTGACAAAATTAGCAAGCGTACTTGTCAAAGAAAAGTTAATCGTATGTGGAGATTATTTTTTGATGAATTAAATATTATAGGTCAATGCCAATTGTTTGTTGAAATGATGAGGAATTTAAAATTTAGGCCTATCATGAAGATTCTTGGGCTAAGAACGATGGATGATTCAGATGAAAAAAACATTGTAAAGAATCTAATGAATGCTTATGACAAAGTGGGTTCTAAATCACACACCAAAGATAGTAATATCGCAAGACGAGTACGTACATCGACAATAGTAAGTAGCCAAATGAAGAAAGCTCAACTCATGAGAAAGACAAGCAAAACATTAAAAATTGGTAGAGGTACTCTAAGGAGAGCCATGCTAACGCGTGAGAGATTGGAAGATCCAACAAAAAATGAGTTATAGAGATTTAGCGGTAGACTACCACAAAAGGATAAAGAAATTAGTGAAGCCTTGAAATCATTGATCGAAGATTTTTGGAAAAATAACACATGTGTTTCCCCTAATCAAAGAGATGTTGTAAGAAGGAGGATTGGTAGCCAAAATTGCGAGCCACATGCAAAACATTTTTTGGACACAACTCAGACACAATTTTTGGCAAAATTTATTTGTATGTATCCTCAAATTTGAATAAGTCAAAGATTTTTTGAGATGGGTAAAAATTTTTATGTGAAGATAAATCACACACGCACAACTTGTTGTTGTAGGATACATATTGAATTTTCTAACCATTTTGATGTTTTTAGGCATATATGCATAATTTTGCATTCTCAGTTTGTTTTGCAGGATTGTGACATAAATGAGCCACCAAGATCTTCAAGGGAATTCATATCCAAAATTTTATGTGAAATAAGGGACGGCGAACAATTTTACAAGAAATCATGCTTGGATGGTATGTGCTTATTTTGTGGTTCTTTGAAACTTTTATCAACTTGTCAACATATGGATAGTACACATGCAATTGGAAATGAAATAGTAGATTATGGAAAATTTAAGACAGTGACATATGCTCTAAAAGATGGGAAACATGGTAAAAGATGTGATTTAGTCATTGAAAATATTCCAGTGTATGAGTTCATGAAGATTTTTCATGAAAACATTATTTACGAGTATGCAAGGCATACCCATAGAGCTCGATGGCTGGATTTGCAATTCAAGTTGTGCAAGGATACGTTTCCACTGGATACCATTGTTTTAGTTGTAGATTTCACAGAGAACTACACACTACAACCACAAAATGAGGTGCAAGAAAAGTATTATACTTCTCAACAGGTTTCCATATTTGTTCACATAACATTCATGCATTCACCTACAAGTACAGAGGATGACAGGAAAATTTTGAAGGAGTACCATTTTTACATCAGCGATGATCGATCACATTCTACGAAGTTTGTATATGGTTGTTTTCAACTATTTTATGGAGATTTGGCTAATAGGGGCATCACATATCGTCAACACATTATTTGGTCAGACAATTGTGCATCTTAATTCAAGAATGCATAGATGTTCTATTGGTTGAGCAGGATGCACAAGTTGTGTAGAATTCAATACATGTGGAATTTCATAGAGGCTGGTCATGGAAAGGGAGAGCACGATGGTGCAGACGCATGCATCAAAAGAGCCTTAGCTCATGAAGAACTAAAGTACAAAGATGGAGCAATATTGAAAGATGCAAAATCCATCGTCCAGTGGTGTAACGCTACAATGGGTCTAGGTAAGGAAGGTGAGTCTACGGTTCGTAGATTTTTTTGGTTGATAGATAATACTAACATTGCACCATATCAGGATTGTTGCACACTAACAGGATCCGGTGAGTTGCACTCTTTTAGAAGCTCTGATGCAGGTTCTTGGAGTATCCACACATGAAAAATGGCATGCTATTGTCCATCATGTGCAGAGGAAAATTGGGATGACTGTGAGTCGACTGAATGGGTGGACAAATGGGATATACGGGTTTTGGACCCAATTGACACCTATCGTCCCCCACAAGCACTGGAAATGGTACAGATGGAATCGTCTATTGACTTTGACCGCTTGTATGATCTAGTGCAACCTAGTAATATATATATTTATATATCTTTGTAATTTCAATATGTAACTTTATAACTTTTACGCAAGTATTTTTTGAATTAATGACCGCATTTTGTACATTTGTCACTGCAGGCCATGTTTTTGCTGTTATTGCACCTGAAGACAATGAAGAAGGGACATATTATTATTTGTGTCGTTGTGTTCAAGCCAAACAAAAATTGGATCTCTCGGTTATAGATGGTGAAGGTTTAGAGTACCATGTCGGTGCGGTGGTTGTAATCGGCACATGGCTTAGACGATATTCTGTGAAGAACCCTAACTTGTGGTTATTTGAGGATTGGCAAACAGAGAGAAAGATTCTTCATTATTCAAATCTTGTCGTTGCATCAAATTTCCACTTGATAAAATATGGTGGAAAACCACATAATAAGAATCTTTGGAGAGTTCGCAAGTCAAACCATGAGGCAATACTTGACACAATAAAATGTCGAGCAAATCCAGTTGGCTCATTAGATTGAATACAGAGAGAGGGAGAGAGAGAAAGAGTGATCAACTGGATCCAAATACATTGTTGCAACCTCTTCCCCAAGACTGTCCACATGACTAAGGTGGACCGTATTGTTATGATGCGTAAGTGATGAGATTTAGTTTAAATCATAGATTTTATGTTTTGATTTGTTTAGAATCTAGATTTTATGTTTTGATGTCTCCAATTTTTTAAAGCTAGAACAATATTTTTCATATTTTCTTATTGTGATCATATTTTTCTTTCATTGCATGTTCTCTTGGATGACAGGAGGGAGAGAAGAAAAATAAGTAGATTTCCAAACAGCCAGCCACCCTTCTTCATGTAATTTATTCATTTAAGGTAAAAGTCCCATTTCCTTTGTTTGGCTTTGGTATTTGGTTATTTAAAGTCATTATTATAGTTGGACCTTCGTATGTTTTAATTTGGGATTTTTTAGTGTCTATTTGTTATGATTATACTGAATTATTAATTCTACGATGTTTCTATTATTTAATTATTTAAAATAAATTAAAACTTTTTGTATAAAATTATTATTTTTTATTTCTATCTATTTGTTATGATTATTTCTATTATTTAAAATAAATTAATTCTATAATATCTCTATGATGAACTATTTATATTTCTAAACTTTACACATTTTACGCCGTGACCAACAATCAAACTATTATAACAATACAAATACATTTAAATAGTACTGTAAGAATGGTTTAGTTCACATAAAAAATAAGTCTATCTTAGATATTCTAAATACATCACAAAACTTTATCTCTTCAAAAAAATTGGAATTTCTCCCATCTACAGTTCCCATCAATTGTCCATAAAACTGGGAAAGGGAATAGGTTCTATGCTCCCAATCCCAACATCCTCCTGTCCACTACTAGGAGATGTGTGTAATGTAGGATTCAGCTCCATCAACTTAGTCATTTTTTTCACTAGTTGATTGGGACTCTCACCATTTGTTGCCAACTATGGTGACAATGCTTGGGGTTACACTTATTAAGTAAGAATATTTCCTAATCTAGGGATTAGAGCATTGAACATATCAGAATGTGATTTATGCTATGGGAGAAGAGGTATGTTGGGCATAGTAATTGATTCTAGGGCTAGTGCAATTACATCTCCTTCCACTAGTGTTGTAAATATAATTTCTATAGTTGTTGAAGGAACACCTCCAATATTTGGTTTATATCTCTTTCAAACATTTAGATTATCCTCTCTTTCTTTCCTCTTCTATTCCTTTAGTGCAACCATCTCCGCAACTCATTTTCCCCTCTCTATAGCATATAAGATCTCATTTCTTGCAATCTTTTCCTCTCTCCCATCTTTCCTATCCCTGATCTTCTCCTTCATGTAAAGTGCATTAGCCTCAAATAACTTCTTAGTCTCTCTTGTTCCTTAGAATTTTGTATCCTTTTCTTTGGTAGCTATAGGAATCTACTGGGTAAACCACTATGTTGTTTTCTGTCTAGTGGCATGTAACGTATAAAATCATCATCTCCATCATAGTCATTTTGGGCCTGGGTATCAAAAATTTGTTAACTATTTATTTCATCATGGTTGCCACCATTTTTAAAGCATTAGATGACGTCCTTGGGGTCAACATGTGGTGGGGATGGAATTAAAAGGGAAACATTTTCATCCCCACAAGTATTTGGTTACCCAAGGTTTGTGACAACCTCCTACAACCAATCTGCTTGTGAATCTTGCATTAGCAAGCTTAATCTAATATCAATGTTTTTTGTAAGCTCAAGGCTTTATCTCCTATAATAGTCCACTGGCTGGTTCAGGTTTTCTGGTTGGGTATTTTTAGGTGCAATTGTACCTAGTCCCTTCATATTTTATCCATAACTCCTCAACAAAGTGTTAATTGGTTCATCTAATAAGCCATTTATTTTTAGGAATGATTCAATAGTGATTTCCTCCCCCTCGCTTTACAACTCATCAATATTTGCATCATCTACAATAGTTGTTTCTTGCAACTCATCTCTTACACTTTCTCAATTTTGCCTCTTCTATGCTTGTTCCAACTAGCCCTTGCCAGTCCTAAAATATTGGGTGATTAAAATACCCTTTTCCTCACTCTAAAATATACTCCGAAACCAACTACACTTGTTTTGTAAAATATCACTCAAAACTGGCTATTTCAATCTGCCAACTAGGCCTAGTTTGAGGCCATTTACAAAGCAACTCACAATCCCTTGACTTTTGGAACTCCCATGACCCAAAAAAGTCTTAAGACACGACTCAAATGCAAGGATTCTTTTATTTTTTTGGTCTCATGATCAACTTTACAATGGTTTTTACAAAACCCTCCTTTCTAGCCCCTTTACCCTAGGGCTTTCTAGAACTCTTACTTTGCAACATCTCTAGAACCCCAAAATGGTTCGACCACCTTCACTTTGGTTATATTATATGACTTCAAACATAAAATGAAACTCTTTTTTGGAGAAAACACTAAATCCACCTTGGGAGCAATCACATACCCCTTTTTATGCACTCAAATTTTAGGGAAAACTATGCAAATACTTCTTAAATGGTTTCAACACTCAACTTTTCAGATGGAAATAGTTATTATAGACTCAAACCAACAAGAAAAATCCCAAACTTGAGGTTTCTCAACACTCAAAAACCAAATTTCAAAACTATTACCAGCACTTACTACTAGGACAATTTCTAGTTTTAATGGTCAAACTCCCAAACCATACAAAGGACCCCCTGCTATTTTTGTATTTTTAAACACTCTTTTTGGAGACCTACAATAACCTCTCTCACTTTTTGGAGATCCCACTCTGTTTTCATTTTACGACGCCATCTCGGGTGATGCTGAAACTTGCAATGTTGGCTAGTACAAAGTTGCCAACTGCCAAATCTCTCTCACCTTTCCTCGTGGGATCAAACTGTCTACTCTGTTATCTCTGCATGGTCGGGTAAACCCTATCCCCAACCTTGTCCTATCCCCTTCAGTGCTCGAACGTTCTCAGGCACGCCAATCCAGAATGTCCCCAAGGGTCACTAAATACCATAGGGCTGCGATCTTTGACGGAGCATATCTCAGAGCTCGTGCGAGGTATGGATGGGATTCTAGTTCCTTCAGGACTATGTTGTGGAGACCTACAATAACCTCTCTCACTTTTTGGAGATCAAATTCTATTTTCATTTTACAACGCCATCTCGAGTGATGCTGAAACTTGTAGTGTTGGCCAGTACAAAGTTACCAACTGCCAAATCTCTCTCATCTTTCGTCGTGAGATCAAACTGTCTCCTCCATTAGCTCCGAGTGGCTGGGTAAAACTTATCCCCAACCTCTTCCTATCCCCTTCAGTGCTCAAACATTCTCAGGCACGTTGAACCAGAATGTCCCTAAGGGTCACTAAATGCCACAGGGTTGCGATCTTTGACGGGGCATATCTCAAAGCTCATGCAAGGTATGGATGCAATTCTAGTTCCTACAGGACCATGTTGCAGAGACCTACAATAACCTCTCTTTCTTTTTGGAGATCACATTCTGTTTTCATTTTACAACGCCATCTTAGGTGATGCTGAAACTTGTAGTGTTGGCCAGTACAAAGTTGCCAACTGCCAAATTTCTCTCATCTTTCATCGTGGGATCAAACTGTCTCCTCTATTAGCTCTGGGTGGCCAGGTAAACCTTATCCCCAACCTCTTCCTATCCCCTTCAGTGCTCGAACGTTCTCAGGCACGCTGAACCAGAATGTCCCTAAGGGTCACTAAATGCCATAGGGCTGCGATCTTTGACGGGGCATATCTCGAAGTTCGTGTGAGGTATGGATGTAATTCTAGTTCCTATAGGACCATGTTGTGGAGACTTGCAATAACCTCTATCACTTTTTGGAGATCACACTCCATTTTTGTTTTACAACGCCATCTCGTGTGATGCTGAAACTTGCAGTGTGGGCCAGTACAAAGTTGCCAACTGCCAAATCTCTCTCACCTTTCGTCGTGGGATCAAACTGTCTGCTCCGTTAGCTCTGAGTGGCCGGGTAAGCCCTATCCCCAACCTCGTCCTATCCCCTTTAGTGCTTGAACGTTCTCAGGCACGCCAATCCGAAATGTCCCCAAGGGTCACTAAATGCCATAGGGCTTTGATCTTTGATGGGGCATATCTCAGAGCTCGTGCAAGGTATGGATGTGATTCTAGTTCCTACAGGACTGTGTTGCGAAGACCTACAATAAACTCTCTTGCTTTTTGGAGATCACATTCTATTTTCATTTTACAACACCATCTCGGGTGATGCTGAAAGTTGTAGTGTTGGCCAGTACAAAGTTGCCAACTGCCAAATCTCTCTCATCTTTCATTGTGGGATCAAACTGTCTACTCCATTAGCTCCGGGTGGCCGGGTAAAACCTATCCCCAACCTTGTCTTGTCCCCTTCAATGCTTGAATGTTCTCAGGCACGCTGAACCAGAATGTCCCTAAGGGTCACTAAATGCCACAGGGCTGTGATCTTTGATGAGGAATATCTCGAAGCCCGTGCAAGATATGGATGAGATTCCAATTCCTATAGGACTGTGTTGCAGAGACCTACAATAACCTCTCTCACTTTTTGGATATCACATTCTATTTTCTTTCTACAATGCCATCTCCGGTGATTTTGAAACTTGTAGTGTTGGCCAGTACAAAGTTGCCAACTCCCAAATCTCTCTCATCTTTTGTCATGGGATCAAACTGTCTATTCCATTAGCTCTAGGTGGCCAAGTAAACCTTATCTTGAACCTCTTCTTGTCCCCTTCAGTGCTTGAACGTTCTCAGGCATGTTGATCCAGAATGTTCCTAAGGGTCACTAAATGCCACAGGGCTGCGATCTTTGACGGGGCATATCTCAAAGCTCGTGTGAGGTATGGATGCGATTCTAGTTCCTACAGGACCATGTTGCAGAGACCTACAATAACCTCTCTCACTTTTTGGAGATGACACTTCATTTTTGTTTTACAATGCCATCTCGGGTGATGCTGAAACTTGCAATGTGGGCCAGTACTAAGTCGCCAACTGCCAAATCTCTCTCACCTTTCGTTGTGGGATCGAAGTGTCTACTCCGTTAGCTCCGAGTGGCCAGGTAAACCCTATCCCCAACCTTGTCCTATCCCCTTTAGTGCTCGAACATTCTCGGGCACGCCAATCCAGAATGTCCCCAAGGGTCACTAAATGCCATAGGGCTGCGATCTTTGACGGGGCATATCTCGGAGCTCGTGTGAGGTATAGATGAAATTCTAGTTCCTACAGGACCGTGTTGTGGAGACCTACAATAACCTCTTTCACTTTTGGGAGATCACATTCTATTTTCATTTTACAACACCATCTCGGGTGATGCTGAAACTTGTAGTGTTGGCCAGTACAAAGTTGCCAACTGCCAAATCTCTCTCATCTTTCATCATGGGATCAAACTGTCTGCTCCATTAGCTCTAGGTGGATGGGTAAACCCTATCCCCAACCTTGTCTTATCCCCTTCAATTCTTGAACGTTCTCAGGCACGCCGAACCAGAATGTCCCTAAGGGTTACTACATGCCATAGGGATGCGATCTTTGATGGAGCATATCTCGGAGCTCGTGTGAGGTATGGATGGGATTCTAGTTCCTATAGGACCATGTTGTGGAGACCTACAATAACCTATGATGCTTTTTGGAGATCACATTCTTTTTTCATTTTACAACGCCATCTCGGGTGATGCTGAAACTTGTAGTGTTGGCCAGTACAAAGTTGCCAACTGCCAAATCTCTCTCATCGTTCGTCATGGGATCAAACTATCTGCTCCATTAGCTCTGGGTGGCTGAGTAAACCCTATCGCCAACCTCTTCATGTCCCCTTTAGTGCTCGAACGTTCTCAGGCACGTTGAACCAGAATGTCCCTAAGGGTCACTAAATGCCATAGGGCTGCGATCTTTGACGGGGCATATCTATGGGCTATCAATACTTCGACTATACTTTAAGTCAACGATTATCAATATGTGAAAAAATGGAACTCGTTGTATTTTGAAGTACTAAGAAGATGGCCTTGCCCTTCCCCAGGAGTTTCAAAAATGGGAGACATTAGGTAAGAGACTAAAAATGTTACTATCACTTCAACGCACATGACGCAATTGGAAATGCAAATTTTGATGGTAATCATTTTGTGATAAGGGAGAGACTAGGGATGATCATTGTTACTATGTCTTTAGTAGTGGAATTTTGTTTTCTCTTGAATTTGGTGGTGGGGGATCAGTGGTAAGACTCCTTGGATATTCCTTCTTATGATGTTAGTGACAAGTGTTGCTCTTTGAAAACACTTGTACAATCTTTTTTAAATTATTTGATAAAAACAGAGAATTGTAAGTATTAAACATGATTAGCCTTTAGTTCCTAGAAGATCTTTATTTCCCCATCAATGCATTTAGAAAGTTAAGTTTGAAGAAGATCATAAATAGAAAAAATTAGAGAAGTGATTTAAACATTTATATTGATTGGAAACATGTGAGTCTTGAGTTTCCTCTACCTTTTAAAGAACGTTCCTTAGCTAGCAGACCTAATTCCACATTCTATAAGACTGTCATTGTGCTAAAGATTTAGGAAACCAACTGCTCTAAGATAAAGCTTCCCGATCAATAATAATCTAGCCTATTGAGGTACATAATACTTCTCATTTAAACTTGTGTTAATTCAGTATTAATTTTGTAATTAACTACAATTTCAGTATCTGTGTACAGGGGGTGACTGAGAAAACTATTTGAGGTCCAATTTAAAAATATATTTGTAAGGATCTCGACCAAGGTTCACAACTTCGATGATTAATATATTCATTCAGGCTAGAACCTCACAACAAAAAAATAATATATAAAAAGGTAGTGAATAACGTCATGTCTAGACCCAAATCAACCAATGAAAGTCAAATTAGCATAATGTGGAACAACAATATATGCATTGAGTGGGTTTTCATAAAAAAGCTTCATAATAAAATTCATGTCTAGAATTAAAAGACCTTAAAGAACATTTATGCTTGTAACACAAATGGCCATTCAAAACTGAATATGATTACAATATGTGAAATAGCATTGCAAGAACTTGTAATGCTCTTGTGAACATCGTTTTAATTCTTGTAAGAATCCCTAAGATGCTTGTTATACTCAAAATTTTGTTTAAATTGAATTAATTTTTATCATGTTGGTTAATTGGCTTAGGGTGATATATGCTTCTTGGATGGAATAATGAGTTCGTGATTAACTCTGTGTTAATATTCATAGCATCTTCTAGTTATTTGCAAAGGAAATTTATAAATTACTTGCTAATGTCATATGGATTGCTTGAGAAAGATGTCCGTGTTCTTATTGATGGGTACTAATGACTATCCACATTTAGTTCTTTAATATCCTATTTGACAAGCTTTCCATAGACATTTCTTTGCCATACTAAGTATTTTTGAAAACATATTTGAGTGGGACTATAGTAGATACTACCAGAAATAGCTTATTTGCAGTTTTTGAGAAATACTAATAAAGCAAAAAGGAACATCTACTAGTTGGTAGACATAATGGCAACTCTCTAGCAATTGAATTTAATTTCATACATGCACATATCTAATTTAATGTCATACATGAACATATCTAATTTAACATCATACATGAACAAACATTTAAAATAAAATGATAACCAATAATGTCATATACATTAACAAACACATAATATATTATGATAACCAATAATGTCGTATATGAACAAACATATCATATATTAACCAATAATGTCATACATCAAATATAGAATGTCATATTTACATCAAATGTGTATCGAATATGTCTCTCAGATGCCTATATATATACATGGGGAAGGAAACAAGTCTTTATATATATGTATCAAATATCTCAACTACATCTTTTCCTTCCCACGAGGGGAAGGAAACAAGTCTCTCGACGTCCTCTGCCGTCATGTGGAGGGAGATAGTGGAGATGACGGGGCCTTCCTGACATGCTCACTTGACCTCTTGTTGAGGCTCTTCTCCAGGTCGAACTAATACAAAGAAAGTAGATATGAATCAATATATATTATACGTTGAAATCAAATATATGTACTCACAAAATCAATTATTTTCTTACTGCCAACAAATAGTCACTCTGTAAGTCCACCTCAAATGCTCGTGGACAATCAGGCGTGACAAGACCCTACAACAATTCAATAAATATAATCACTTATAAATAAAATTAGAAATTTTGAGATTAACTATTATAAACAACAACTAAAATGAAGAAAATTCTTTCATACCTCTGTTAGTGGCTGTCAGCTAGCCACAGCTGCGGCCACTCCACTATCAACAGACTGTCGCAGATGAGGAGGTGTGTCTGACATCATGAGCTGCACGTCATACAATACACGTTATATCTAACATGAAACATGGAATAAATATAATCAAATGAATTAAATTAACATGAAACAATTGTACCTGTGTGAACCTCATATGATGTCTCTGCTCTGCGTCTGTGGTAAAGGTTGAGGGTCCTGTGGAGAACTAATGCACATGCATTTTTTTTGGTCAATTCTTAATATGATTACGTAATAAATATATGTATTAATTAAAATGATTAAATTGATACATACCTCAGGACTCGTCAAAGGGACAAAAAATGGGCCTGGAAGATCACTGCTAGGCCTAGGAACACTTTGACCCTAAATTTTGAACAATGTCAATAAATCCTAATTAATTAATCATTAATTATAAGTATGAAATGTGATCAAATTATTAATTTACCTGTGTGTCAATGCCAAATGTCTCATTCAGGAACTGATCGGTGGCAAGCCCATCATCTGCACCATCTCTGACATGAGTGCCAAATGTGCATAGGGATCTGCATGAAATGCACATGTGACCACGACGTATAGAAGGCTCCCCCTCAACTAATGGGCTCGTGGAATGGATGAGGGTCTGTGTCAAAGTATTAATGGTCCCTAGAGTGTTGGCCTCTACATGTTCCTTCACAACTGAAGGAATAATCACATGCTCACGCTGTGGATGGACCACGGGTGCCCTAACTACATTAGGGTCACAACGTGCTCCAGGCCTCTCAAATGATGACCCCCCACCTCTACCCTGGGAGTCTAACATATCAAAATAATTGGGGATCTCCCCAAGGAAAAACTCACAATATAATTTCTTCAAAAAATACATCGGGACCTCGTGATTGTTGCAAGGAGGGGCATCAAAAACCATCCACCATCTATCCCAAAAATTATTTCTAATAGCATCATGTATGCACCAATGGATGGGGAATCATTTAGTACCCTCTCTAATAGTATTTTGCTCATTGGGTTTTCTAAATAATGCACATATACTACCTTTTGGTATTTCCTTTTTTTTAACATCTTCATATGACAATTTATTTGCATAAAATCTTTTCTGTTCATCCCTCTTAACCAGCCAAATATCTAACTGACCACTAACTGAGGCTATCTGAGTGTTAATGGATTCCAGGGATGATGCCAATTGAGCCCTCATTGGATTGGTTTGTCCGGATTCTTTCAACCAAGCAATGATTCGTTCTAATTCAGTTTTGCCTCTCTCTATTTCATTTCTTAGATTTTCTTGTGTGCCTGGTGGAGGTCTTGCAATTGGTTCAGGTTGTGGAATTTGTTCTTCTTCTTGAGGAGGGTTTTGGTTTTGGGGTTCTTGAGGGTTTTGATGTTCTTGTGGATTTTCTGGTTGATTATGAACATTTCCTAATAAAAAATCAATTGAAATTCAAATAAATAAACAAATCTAAATAAAATTTGTAAAAACCCTACAAAAGAATATAAAAAACTTACAAAATAATATGAAAAATATATCAAATAATGCAAAGTTAGGTTTATATCACTTACGGCGTCGTCGTGGGTGCGCTTGTGGTCTTGGATTTCGTCGACGAGGAGGCATTTTGGCAAATGGTGGTGCAAATGTTGATTCTTCAACTCGTGTACGCGCTGCTCATTGTAGGAGTAGAAGAAAATGGTAATGAAAATGATGGGCTGCAGGTTTGCAGCCCATCATACATACTTTTTATTTTTTTAAAGTGCATACGTGCTATGGCTTGGGTTGCCTAAGCCATAGTGCATGCACGCTATTTAAAATAGGAAAAAAAATAATTCGTTGTCACCTTTATGGCACCACAACTCGGTGCATATGCCCTACTCTCTAATCATTATATCAGTCTAGGGTAAATCCTTTGGATTAAGGTTGACCTAATAGTCATTTATAAATCTTTCAACTAGGTGACATTCCAAGTGAGTGATCTAAAGTCCTCTAACAAGGCTCACTTCTAATAAGGTAATTGAAATCCTTTAATCAGGGCACATTTAATAGTGTTCATTGTAACCTTTAATAGGGTTGGCCTTTCATAGGGCATCACTTTAGAAGAGTGAGAATGGGTAGCATGGTACTGGTGGTTGCTTTCCAAATTGAGTTTCCATGTTAAATCATTGTGTGAAACATATTATTGAATTTGTTATGTTTCATGCTTACATTTTTGCAAATTGATTTGACAATAACTTACGAGTTTAAGTCATTGCATAATCTAATGGATGCATGGATGATGAAATTTTTTTATGGATATGGGTTCACTAGGTTGTGAAAAGTTTTAATTGTACATGTAGACCTTGGAAAATGGATTCACTCCCTCCCTCTTAGTTATTTTAAAGAATTCCAACATATCTCATCAATTCTTCTAAGTATCTTATAGATTCACTTGGTTTATTAATCCTTTCTTGTTGTTCTTTCTCAAATTTCAACTCATTCCTCAATTGGTTACTTTGTGATCTCATATTTTCAATCTCCATGTCCTTTCTATTTATTTCTTGATTTGCAAGTAATGATAGATTCATCATGTCTAATTGAGGGTTTGTAAGATTATGCACATCAAATGAATTTTCTTCAAGTTTGATAACCATTTTTCTTTTCTCTTCTTCAGTGATGACATTATATTCTTCAACTTTCTTCTTTTGTTTAGTCACTACACACAACTTTACTAATAGGGTTTCATGCTCTTTCTTCAATCCTTTGACTTCTTTATTTAGAATGTTATTTTTCTCTAGTAGGTATGCTATTTTTACATCACTCTAATGGGAATTCCCATTCTCAAACAAGCCTTTAGTGTCAACTTCTTGATAAAGTGTGTTCTATTGGATAGCCATCTCTCTTCTTTTCTTTAAGAACTAGATGCCAATCATCTGCTTCTCAATAGTTATTCCAAATTTTTAATCCTCCATCTCCAAGATTTGAACTCTCAAGGTGTTAGACTTATTCAAAGAGAACTCTTGTTTGAAGTCTTATTTGGGAATCACAATACTAAGAGGGGTGTTGGGGGCGAGGAGGGGGAGGGTTGAATCGGGTTTTGATCTTTTGGTTTTCTCTCGTGAAGATGATTATAAATCTTCTCTCTTAATTCTCTATTCTTTCCTTAGCTCTAGGTTTCTCTGTCTATTCACTTGGTCAAACATAGCCTTCCTTGCTTTATACTTAGCCTTTTTGTGCATTCACAATCTTCCTTATCATGCATACTTATTTAAGGTTTGACCCCTTCTTAAATACATAATAGAGAAAAGTTTTAGATCATAATCAAAGATCCAAAATTTATTCTTTTTTCTGCCTAGTCCTTCTATTTTCTGATTCATTATTCTACCCTTCTACAAATTGATGGCCTTTTAAAAATGCATAGTTATCTCCTTAGCTATCTCTACAATCCATAAATATCACATAGAAGTTGACCAACATGATTTACATAAGTATTTGATAATTTGTGCCATTGCAAACACATATGCCAAAATTGGGTTACTCGGTAATTGAATATTCTAACACTGAGTCATAACTAACATTCATACTACCCCTCAGCTTCAATATAGTTGACATGTATTGATTGAGATTCAGCATAAAAATATTTTTACATTTATCAATCTCCATATCTTTCACTTGGCATTTATTATGACTCGCTCTATACTAGGGTGCTCAACAACCTTAGACTTGTTTGACATATGGTAAAATATAAGCAAGTTCATGTAGTTTGGCCTTAATTGGATGGCTCAGTTGCAGTAATGATTGATAAACGCTTCCTATAAAATGACTAAGTGTTGGAAATTAATAGGCAACAAGGATTAGAGATCAACATAATAGCTCTAAAATATAACTGAAGGTGTGATAAAAAGTGATTTTATTTTGGCTTTTCAACACTATATTATTATAATTAAAAAAAAAACCCTCTATGTTTGACACTAAAATTTCTCCTACCTTTATTCATATTATGTAGTCCATAGTTGGTAAATAATAGATCTGTCAAGAAATATTATTTCAAATCTTAAAATTTGATGCATATCCTTATCTCAACAAGGCTTTTAGGTATAACAATTAGATCTTTGATACCTAGAATTTAAAAGAGCTTTGAAAGAGTTAGAGTCCCTACCTTGAGAAGTATTAAAGTCATATGCAAACATAATATATAAATATATTAGGGCCTCACAATTAGGTTAGTAAATATTTTCAATAACATTGAATTTTTAAATGAATTGTTAGTAGAATTATTCATATTGTAATTAGACAAATTGATTTAGAAAGATATCAAATCAAAAATTGTGAGTATAGTTGTTTGTAAAAGAATATTTAGTTGTGAGTATAGTTTTTTTCTCAAAGTTTTAACACTAATTATTGATAATTTAATAAAATGAAAAATATAATAGAAGATTATATTGTAGGAAAAACTAAAAAAATTCTTTAATTTAATAACCAAATTTATATTCATTAGTTAATTAAATTATTTCAATAATCTTTTTTAATATATACTTAATATATTTGAGATTAGTTTAAATACTTGGTATATCCTAAGATTTGATTTCTTAATTATGGGAGAAATATAGACTACATAATTGGAATTCATCTTTGACTTGAAATTGTGTCTTCCTTCAAATATATTTGACTAAGAAATTAATGCAATCAGATAATTATTTACATTTATTTTCTGGGCCAAGGAAAGTGGTGGTAAAGAAAAAGGGAAAAGATTCATTGCAATAGGTACTTCCAAGAGAATATCTGTGTATGTTTCCAAGTGCTCCACTCGCCTTTGATCTTTGGAAAAAGATTTGAATCTGTTGAATCTTGAGAGTATTGAGCAACAATTCTGGACCTACAATTGTCCCAGCATGCGATGAGCCTATCAAAGGCAACAAGGCTCTTGGATGGATGCATTTGATTCCACACAAGATGGAGTTTCTTTTGGTTGACGATTCAAACTCTATATGGATGTTAGAAATCCATCAAAATACAATAATGAAGTCAAAGCAGGCATCTCCACTAATGATGAGTTTTTCTTATTTACATTTAGGCAATATCAATCCTCAAGCTATTTTAATGTGTCACGCATAGGGGCTAAGATATTTTTGGAAATCTATGTTTTGGATGATCTTATGAACTATTTGAACACCATTAAATTCCTTATAAATTGAGAAGCAGAATGCCCGATCTGGAACATATGGAAATGAAGATTAGTACTACCTAGATTTGTTAATGGTTCTGGTTGTCTATTTTCCAATATCCTGAAGAGCATCTTGGCTAAAGAGATAGTGCAACATTAAGTGTAAAACCAAGTAACTAATGGAGAATAGGGTGAAACTGAAATAGGTAGTTCATGCCCTCCTTTGGGCCTATACATGCCACATTTTTGACAAATTTTCTACCACTATTGTATTATTTCCAATAGATAAGAATGTGATGCAGGCAAGGGATGAATAACTAGGCCAAAGGCACACCCAGCTATCCAAACCACCCTAAAAGAGTTAACACAATGGAAGTAAACATGAAGAACAACACCAAGGAAAGAGAGAACAAGGATATATTTATTGATTCATCAAATATTCAGCATACATGCCCATCTGTAAGGTCTTCTGAGTTACGACCAATTAAGAATGTACAACTTCCAGATCTCCAAATTAGATTTTTAAATCCACATATCTCATTTATTTTGAACTCTCCCACCAAAAATCTTCCCTAACCCTAAACCTAAACACCCTACTTATACTTGCAAAAATGGCTTATGGATAATTTTAGAACATAGAGAAACCACAAGTCGGCCCTCATCAAATATAATTAACTATACAAAAATTAAATGTGAAAAAAGCCAGCCAAATTGGAACTAAGCAGAATGAACTACTGTGCAGGATTACAAAGAAACATAGGATGCTCCTACATCAGACAACCAGGGTTGGGAAAAAAATGATTCTCCTGAATCATGCAAGTGTCACACCCTGAGCTGAATCCAACTATGACTGAAAATCCATGTAGCATCTTCAACTGGTCTATTCTTCCACTTCACCCAATATTCATAGTAATATTTTCCTCCTGTGCTCTTACCAACTCTTTGATCCAATATCTGTTCAACCTCTTCGATTTGCTTCTTAGGATAATCATTAGGTACAACAAATTCATCCTTTGACTCATGATACTTATACAAATTAGCAAAATTGAATACATGAGATATATCCATGTCATCAGGTAACTCAACTTCATAAGCATTACCACTATCAAACTTCTTCAAGATCTTACAAGGTCCAAATTTCTTCATCTTCAACTTACTGTATGTTCTAGCTAGGAATATTCCTTTCTTCAGATGAACCATCACCTCATCACCAACCTAAAAATAATGGTGTCTTCTAAACTGATCAACATTCTCTTTATACTTTTGATTACTTTGTTCCAATCTCAACTTCACTTTCTTATGCAAAGACTCCATAAAATCAGCAAATTCTTCTCTTGCAGTGCTTCTCTTTTCTTCACCAACAACATCTCTCAAATCTGATATGCCTATAGGATGCATTCCAGTAACAACCTCAAAAGGTGTCTTCCCTGTACTCCTATTCATACAATTTTTATATGAAAATATAGCTTGTGCCAATACCATCTCCCAATTACTTGGCTTATTCCCAACCAAACATCTTAGCAAATTACCCAAGCTTCTAATCACAACCTCTGTCTATCCATCTATTTGTGGATGGAATGTAAAACTAAACTTCAACTCAGTACCCATCTTCTTCCACAAAGTCCTCCAAAAATATCCAACAAACTTATTGTCTATGTCAGAAATAATACTTCTTGGTAATCCATGCAATCTCACAATCTCTTTAAAAAAAAGTTCAGCAACATGCTCAGCATCTGATGTCTTCTTACATGGTATAAAATGAGCCATCTTAGAAAATCTGTCCACTACCAAAAATATGGAATCATACCCTTTCATTGTCTTAGGCAATCCAAGAACAACATCCATACTAATGTTAGCCCAAGGTATCTCAGGAACAGTAATAGGTCTATACAAACCAATATTTTGACTCACTCCTTTTGCAACTTGACAAACTCCACAACTCTTTACAAATTTTTGAACATCCTTATACATTTGTGGCCAATAATATTTTTCTTTCAGCAAACACAATGTCTTATCAATTCCAAAATGTCCAGCTAATCCACCACTATGCTTTTCCATAATTAGATTCAACCTCATAGAAATTCTAGGAATACACAACTGAATGCATTTGAACATCATACCTTCTTGAATGGAATACTCATCATACTTACTTATGTGATCTATCAGATTTGGTGCTTTGCAATCTCTCCATGCCTTAGAAAAATCAGGATCAGCATCTTATAACTCTTTCATCTCATCAAAATAAGAACTTCAACTTTCATTTCAGTCAACAAAGAACGTCTTCTACTCAATGCATCAGCAACTTTGTTAGTAACTCCACTCTTATGCTTAATCACAAATGTAAAACTCTGCAAATATTCAACCCACTTAATATGTCTTCGATTCAATTTATGTTGACTTTCCAAGTATTGTAAAGCTTTATGATCAGTATACAACACAAACTCCTTAGGCATCAAGTAATGTCTCCATTTCTTCAATGCTTAAACAATAGTATAAAACTCTTGATCATACACAAAATATTTCCTTCTAGCATCATTCAACTTTTCACTAAAGAAAGCAACAGGCTTACCTTCTTGACTTAATACAACTCCTATTGCAGTACCACTTGCATCACATTCAACTTGAAATACTTTATTGAAATCAAGGAAAGCCAATACTGATAATTCTGCAACCTTTTGTTTCACAGTCTCAAAACTCTTATCAGCTCCATGTGTCCACTTGAATTCCTTTTTATCTCACCTCATTATCTTAGTCATAGCATTGCAAACAGCGCTGAAATTCTTTATAAACTTTCTATGAAAACTAGCTAAACCATGAAATGATCTTACCTCACTCACATTCTCAGGTGTATGCCATTCCAAAATTGCTTTAAACTTCTCATGATCCATCTTCAGACCATGAGCTGATATCACAAATCCCAGATACACAATCTCCTCTTGCATAAAAGAACACTTTTTCAAATTAATCAACAACATTTCCTCTTTCAACCTCTACAATACTTGTCCAATATGCTCAAGATGTTCTTCCTTAGTCTTACTAAATATCAAAATATCATCCAAATAAACAATCACAAACTTACCCAAAAATCTTTTCAAAACTTCATTCATTAACCTCATGAAAGTACTAGGTGCATTAGTCAAACCAAAAGGCATAACCAACCATTCATACAAACCATCTTTTGTCTTGAAAGCAGTCTTCCATTCATCACCTTCTCTTATTCTAATGTGATAATTGCCACTCTTCAAATCAATCTTGGTAAAATACTTTGCTCCACTTAAACAATCCATTATGTCATCCATCCTTGGCATAGGAAAGCTATATTTCACTGTTATCTTGTTAATGGCTCTGGAATCAGTACACATTCTCCATTCTTCATTCTTTTTAGGTGCTAATATAGCAGGTATAGCACATGGACTCAAGATTTTTCTGATCAAACCTTTTTGCAACAACTCATGCACTTGTATGTTAAGTTCTTCATTCTCTATAGGTGTCAATCTATATGGTGTTTTGTTTGGCAAACTTGCTCTAGGAATCAAATCCATACAATGACTCATACTTCTTACTGGAGGTAATCCATTAGGAAGATCATCCGCAATAATGTCTTTATATGCATTAAGCAATTTTGCAATTCCTTCGGGCACTTGGTCAATACTACCATCTGTCACTCGGTCACCACTATCTGGCACTCGGTTAGCATTATTCTCTTGCACTTGGCCTTCATTGACAAAACTTGGTTTTCTTGAAATTATGGAGAAACAAACCTGATTCTTCTTCACTTCCTTTTCAAATTGTTTCCCATTAACCATACAAATCTTTACAGTAGTACAATCAACCTCATCTAGAACTTCAATCAAAGGCAACAATATTTTTTCTTCCCATTCAGCCAAAGAGTATATTGATTCAATCTTCCATCATGTACAACATGTCTATCATATTGCCAAGGTCTACCCAGCAAAATATGACAACAATCCATGGGCATAATATCACACAAAACATCATCAACATAATGTCCAATTTTAAATTTCACAAGGCATTGCTCACTTACCAATATCTTATGCTCATCTTTTATCCATGAAACATGATAAGGTTTGGGATGTTTCAGCCTCTATAACTACAACTTGGTAACCAGCTCTTCTGATGCCAGATTTGTAGAAGTCCCACTGTCAATGATCACTTTGCATCATTTTCCAGCCATCTTACATCTTGTCTTGAAAAGACTTCTCGTTAAAACAGGTTCCTCATCACTTCTTTTATTACATAAGATTCTTCTCACCATCAGATTTTCTCCAACTTTAGGTCCACTTGGTAAACTTTCAATGTCTTCTTGAATCACAACATTTTTATTATTCTGTCCACTTTCAGAGGATCTACATTCAAAAGATCTATGCCCTTCTTTGCCTCATCTAAAACAATTGCCATGAAATCCACTTCTAGAATAGGAATTACCTTTTCCCTGGTAAGAATTATTGCCTCCTTGGTAAGAATTACCACCTTTCCATTCGGTCTTGCCTTTATCATCACTCTTCCATTCAGATTTTCCTTTATCTTGCATAGAATAGTTAGATCTACTACTTTCTCCATAAGATTTACCTCTACCTCTTTGAAATCTACCACCTCTACCTCTTTGTCTTTGTTCATGCTTCTTTGTCAAGATCTCCTCAGCCTTCAAGGCATACTGGTATGCTTCTTCCACACTTTCCAACTTCACAAAACTTATCTCATCTTTAATTCTAGATTTCAATCCATTAATGTACGTTACAATTTTCTCAACATCATCATCCAGATGTCTAGATGTAATGTCCAATCTATAGAATTTCTTGGTATATTCTTTCACAGTCATGTCCCTTTGTTTCAAATTTTGCATCTTTCTCAATAAGCTAATTTGGTAATCAGCAAGAAGGAATTTGTTCTTTACCTCGTCCACCATCTTTGGCCAATTTCTTATCTTCCTCTTTCCTCTCCTTTATCTATTAGTTTTCAAGTGCTCCCACCATAATGATGCGTGACCTTTCAGCCTAGCGACTGCAATCTTCACCTTTCTATTATCAGGTGTGTTTTAATACTCAAAGAACTTCTCCATATCAGAGATCGAATCTAGCACAATATTTGTATCCAATTTCCCATCATAAGGAACAACTTCTACATCAGGCTTTGAATTTTCCATAGATAATAATCACAACAATCTTTCCTCATCTCAATCTTCTTCAGGTTCTGGATTATGGTTTGGTACTGCTGCTTCATCATCACTGACATCTTCAAGATGCGCTCCTCTCCTCTAGGCTGTCTCCATATCATCTAATCTAGCTGCTGTTTGTCTTAACTGATCCAATATAGTGTTATCAACATTGTTTCGTTTACCATGAACCATCTTTACAAATCAAGCTGCTGCAAGATCATAACCCTCTGCAAGTTATAGGTCAAATCCACTGATCTACCACCCTACAACCAGATCCAAATTAGGGTTCTACACGATCCAATCTCCACAAGGATGAACTTTAGGCTCTGATACCAATTGATGCAGGCAAGGGATGAATAACTAGGCCAAAGGCACACCCAGCTATCCAAAATACCCTACAAGAGCTAACACAATGGAAGCAAACATGAGGAACAACACCAAGGAAAGAGAGAACAAGGATATATTTAATGATTCATCAAATATTTAGCATACATGCCCATCTATAAGGCCTTCTGGGTTACGGCCAATTACTAATGTACAACTTCAAGATCTCCAAATCAGCTTTTTAAATCCACATATCTCTTTTCTTTTGAACTCTCCCACAAAAAATCTTCCCTAACCCTAAACCTAAACACCCTACTTATACTTTCCAAAATGGCTTATAGATAATTCTAGAACATAGAGAAACCACAAGTCAGCCCTCATCAAATATAATTAACTATACCAAAATTAAATGTGAGCAAAGTCAGCCAAATTGGAACTAGGCAGAATGAACTAATGTGTAGGATTACAAAGAAACCCAAGATGCTCTTGCATCAGACAACCAGGGTTGGGAAAAAAATGATTCTCTTGAATCATGCAAGTGTCACACCCTGAGATGAATCCAACTCATAGTGAAAAATCCATGTAGCATCTTCAACTGGTCTATTCTTCCACTTCACCAAATATTCATAGTAATCTTCTCCTCCTGTGCTCTTACCAACTCTTTGATCCAATATCTATTCAACCTCTTCGATTTGCTTCTTAGGATAATCATCAGGTATAGCAAATTCATCCTCTGACTCATGATACTTATATAAATCAGAAATATTGAATATAGGAGATATATACATATCATCAAGTAACTCAACTTCATAAGCATTACCACTATTAAACTTTTTCAAGATCTTACAAGGTCCAAATTTCTTCATCTTTAGCTTACTGTACGTTCTAGCTAGAAATATTCCTTTCTTCAGATGAAGCATCACCTCATCACCAACCTGAAAATCATGGTGTCTTCTAGACTAATCAGCATTCTCTTTATACTTCTGATTACTTTGTTCCAATCTCAACTTCACTTTCTTATGCAAAGACTACATAAAATCAGAAAATTCTTCTCCTGCAGTGCTTCTCTTTTCTTCACCAAGAACATCTCTCAAATCTGATATGCCTCTAGTATGCATTCCAGTAACAATCTCAAAAGGTGTCTTCCCTGTACTCCTATTTATAGAATTGTTATATGCAAATTCAGCTTGTGCCAATACCATCTCCCAATTACTTGGCTTATTCCCAACCAAACATCTTAGCAAATTACCCAAGCTTCTATTCACTACCTCTGTCTGTCCATCTATTTGTGGATGGCATGTAGAACTAAACTTCAACTTAGTACCCATCTTCTTGCGCAAAGTCTTCCAAAAATATCCAACAAACTTACTATCTCTGTCAGAAATAATACTTCTTGGTAATCCATGCAATCTCACAATCTCTTTAAAAAAAAGTTCAGGAACATGCTCAGCATTTGATGTCTTCTTACATGGTATAAAATGGGCCATCTTAGAAAATCTGTCCACTACCACAAATATGGAATCATGCCCTTTCATTGTCTTAGGCAATCCAAGAACAAAATTCATACTAATGTCAGCCCAAGGTTTCTCAGAAATAGTAATAGGTGTATACAAACCATTATTTTGACTCACTCCTTTTGCAACTTGACAAACTCCACAACTCTTTACAAATTTTTGAACATCCTTATACATTTGTGGCCAATAATATTTTTCTTTCAGCAAACCCAATGTCTTATCAATTCCAAAATGTCCAGCTAATCCACCACTATACTTTTTCTTAATTAGATTCAACCTCATAGAATTCTAGGAATACCCAACTGAATGCCTTTGAACAACATACCTTCTTGAATGGAATACTCATCATACTTACTTATGTGATCTGTCAGATTTGGTGCCCTGCACTCTCTCCATGCCTTGGAAAAATTAGGATCAGCATCATATAACTCTTTTATCTCATCAAAACCAAGAACTTCAACCTTCATTTCAATCAATAAAGAACGTCTTTTACTCAATGCATCAACAAATTTTTTAGTAACTCCACTCTTATGCTTAATCACAAACGTAAAACTCTGCAAATACTCAACCCACTTCATATGTCTTTGATTCAATTTATGTTGACTTCTCAAGTATTGTAAAGTTTTATAATCAGTATACAACACAAACTCCTTAGGCATCAAGTAATGTCTCCATTTCTTCAATGCTTAAACAATAGCATAAAACTCTTGATCATACATAGAATATTTCCTTCTAGCATCATTCAAATTTTCACTAAAGAAAGCAACAGGCTTACCTTCTTGACTTAATACAGCTCCTATTGCATTACCACTTGCATCACATTCAACTTGAAATACTTTGTTGAAATCAGGGAAAGCCAATACTGATAATTCTGCAACCTTTTGTTTCACAGTCTCAAAACTCTTATCAGCTCCATGTGTCCACTTGAATTCCTTTTTATCTCACCTCATTATCTTAGTCATAGCATTGCAAACAATGCTGAAATTTTTTATAAACTTTCTATGAAAACTAGCTAAACCATGAAATGATCTTACCTCACTCACATTCTCAGGTGTACGCCATTTCAAAATTGCTTTAAACTTCTCATGATCCATCTTCAAACCATCAGCTGAAATCACAAATCCCAGATACACAATCTCCTCTTGCATAAAAGAGCACTTTTTCAAATTAATCAACAACTTTTTCTCTTTCAACCTCTGCAATACTTGTCCAATATGCTCAAGATGTTCTTCCTTAGCCTTACTAAATATCAGAATATCATCCAAATAAAAAATCACAAACTTACCCAAAAATCTTTTCAAAACTTCATTCATTAACCTCATGAAAGTACTAGGTGCATTAGTCAAACCAAAAGGCATAACCAACCATTCATACAAATCATCTTTTGTCTTGAAAGTAGTCTTCCATTCATCACCTTTTTCTATTCTGATCTGATGATAGCTACTCTTCAAATCAATCTTGGTAAAATACTTTGCTCCACTTAAACAATTCATTATGTCATCCATCCTTGGCATAGGAAACTTATATTTCATTGTTATCTTTTTAATGGCTCTAGAATCAGTACACATTCTCCATTCTTCATTCTTTTTAGGTGCTAATACAGCAGGTATAGCACATGGACTCAAGCTTTCTCTGATCAAACCTTTCTACAACAACTCATGCACTTGTCTATTAAGTTCTTCATTCTCTGTACGTGTCAATCTATATGGTGCTTTGTTTGGAAAACTTGCTCCAGGAATCAAATCCATACAATGACTCATACTTCTTACTGGAGGTAATCCATCAGGAAGATGATCAACAATAATGTCTTTATATTCATTGAGCAATTTTGTAATTTCTTCTAGCACTTGGTCAATACTACCATTTGTCACTCGGTCACCACTATTTGGCACTAGGTTAGCATTATTCTCTTGCACTTGGCCTTTATTGAAAAATCTTGGTTTTCTTGAAATTATGGAGAAACAAACCATATTCTTCTTCACTTCCTTTTCAAATTATTTCTCATTAATCATACAAATATTTACTACAGTACAATCAACCTCATCTGGAACTTCAATCAAAGGCAACAATGTTTTTTCCTTCCCATTCACCCAAAGAGTATATTGATTCAATCTTCCATCATGTACAACATGTCTATCATATTGCCAAGGTCTACACAACAAAATATGACAACAATCCATGGGCATAATATCACACAAAACATCATCAACATAATGTCCAATTTTAGATTTCACAAGGCATTGCTCACTTACCAATATCTTATGCTCATCTTTGATCCATGAAACATGATAAGGTTTGGGATGTTTCAACCTCTCTAACTACAACTTGGTAACCAGCTCTTCTGATGCTAGATTTGTAGAACTCCCACTGTCAACGATCACTTTTCATCATTTTCCAGCCATCTTACATCTTGTCTTGAAAAGACATCTCATTAAAAAAGGTTCCTCATCACTTCTTTTATTACATAAGGTTCTTCTCACCATCAGATTTTCGCCAACTTCAGGTCCACTTGGTGAACTTTCAATGTCTTCTTGAATCACAGCATTTTTATTATTCTGTCCAATTTCAGAGGATCTACATTCAAAAGATCTATGCCCTTCTTTGTCACATCTAAAACAATTACCATAAGATCCACTTCTAGAATAGGAATTACCTCTCCCCTGGTAAGAATTATTGCCTCCTTGGTAAGAATGACCACCTTTCCATTTGGTCTTGCCTTTATCATCACTCTTCCATTCAGATTTTCCTTTATCTTGCATAGAATTTTTAGATCTACTACTTTCTCCATAAGATCTACCCCTACCTCTTTGGAATCTACCACCTCTACCTCTTTGTCTTTGTTCATGCTTCTTTGTCAAGATCTCCTCAACCTTCAAGGCATATTGGTATGCTTCTTCCACACTTTCGAACTTCACAAAACTTATCTCATCTTGAATTCCAGATCTCAATCCATTAATGTACCTTACAATTTTCTTAACATCATCATCCACATGTCCAGATCTAGTGTCCAATCTATAGAATTCCTTGGTATATTCTTTCACAGTCATGTCCCTTCGTTTCAAATTTGCATGTTTCTCAATAAGCTAACTTGGTAATCAGCAACAAGGAATTTTTTCTTTACCTTGTTCACCATCTTTGGCCAAGTTCTTATCTTCTCCTTTCCTCTCCTTTGTCTATCAGTTTGCAAGTGCTCCCACCATAATGATGCATGACCTTTCAGCCTAGTGAATGCAATCTTCACCTTTTTGTTATTAGGAGTGTTTTCATACTCAAAGAACTTCTCCATATCAGAGATCCAATCCAGCATAGTATTTTTATCCAATTTCCCATCATAAGGAACAACTTCTACAGCAGGCTTTAAATTTGCCCTGGATAATAATTGCAACAATCTTTCCTCATCTCAATCTTTTTCAGGTTCTGGATTATGGTTTGGTGTTGCTGCTTCATCATCACTTACATCTTCAAGATGTGCTCCTCTCCTCTGGGCTATCTCTACAGCATCTAATCTAGCTACAATTTGTCTTAACTAATCCAATATAGCATTATCAACATTATTTCCTCTACCATGAACCATCTTTACAAATCAGGTTCCTACAAGATCGTAACCCTCTACAAGTAATAGGTGAAATCCATAGATTTGCCACACTACAACCAGATCCAAATCAGGGTTCTACACGATCCAATCTCCACAAGGATGAACTTCAGGCTCTGATACCAACTGATGCAGGCAAGGGATGAATAACTAGCCCAAAGGCACACCTAGCTATCCAAACCACCATACAAGAGTTAACACAACGGAAGAAAACATGAGGAACAACACCAAGGAAAGAGAGAACAAGGATATATTTATTGATTCATCAAATATTTAGCATACATGCCCATCTGTAAGGCCTTTTGGGTTATGGCCAATTACAAATGTACAACTTCTAGATCTCCAAATCAGCTTTTTAAATCCACATATCTCTTTTCTTTTGAACTCTCCCACAAAAAATCTGCCCTAACCCTAAACCTAAAAACCCTACTTATACTTGCCAAAATGGCTTACGGATAATTCTAGAACATAGATAAACCACAAGTCAGCCCTCATCAAATATAATTAACTATACCAAAATTAAATGTGAGCAAAGTCAGCCAAATTGGAAAGTATCATGTTTCAAGTCGCTAGATCCTCTATCCATCTGCTCGGTGATGGTGATGCCCCTTCCTAATTCTTTTTTGACAATGCTTCCACCCCTTTCGACATATTTCCTGCAAGGAAATTTCTCGCAATTAAATTATATTATCATAATGAATTATTTAATCATAATTAATCATAACGGTTAACCATCTTCTCAATTCCATGAATTCATGATTAACGATCAACTAGTATGTTATCTTCACTTTAAATCATAACGACTAACTATCTTACCATTTTGCTAGATTATGACAAATTAAACTGCCAATTGACTTCATATGAACCTCAACGACTATATCTCAAATTACGTCAAAACTTTGAATGTAACACTCTAAAAGAAATATTCGCTATTGGCTTTCCCTCTATATAAAATTCAAAAGTGGTTGAGAGGATCTTATAACAATCTCATCATAAAACATGGGAGTTCCATTTTTTCATAGACATCCTCAAAAAAAATTATACAGAAAAGTCAAGCAAGGAAACACACAGACTAATCCTATGATTCAAAAAAGAAATCATACCTGTAGATACACTTTCCATGTGCACTATTATAATCAAAATAATTGTTGAACCAAACTAATAATCATAGTCATCGTCAAGACCAAGATAAGGGCGACATCTATGCTGTCTTGAATTTATTAATTAATTTAAAAATCACAGAACTTTTGTGATTTTTAAATTAACTAATAAACTCAAGAAAGGGTCAAATCAAGTGCATTTTGGTTGAGATTTTTAAATTAATTAATTAATTCAAGAAGCCGTCAAATCAAATCAAGTGCATTTGTTCAACCATTTAGCCAAGGGCAGGTGCTAGTATGTGCTACGCTGACTGAAACCTTGTGTAACAAAGGATTAGCAATAAATGACCACAAGAGATCGTGTACTCCCAATTTTTCATCATTATCTTTGTTACACATAAGAAGCTTTAGACTTGGACTTTTCTTATACGTAAGAAGTTTTAGACTTGACTTTTCAGCTCCCACGTTAGACGAATAATTTCCCATCAAGTGACAGCTGTTATCCAACAAGGCGAACACTAACTACGACAGATCTAACGACCAGCTCGGTGGAGGAGCAATCCAGAAATACGTTAAATTTACCAGGTGGAAGCTTCTACGGATTAACCAGAAAACAAATAAATCGTTTTAAACCCGCCTTAGGACGTCACAGTGACAATGACTGCGAAAAGGGAAAACTTTTCGTCCACAATTCCATTGATGGTGTAATGCTGCGGAAGCTTCTCTTCCTTAATTTCTGTCGTCTTCTCTCAACTTGGAACATACCTCGAAGCTTTCTACTCCGGTTGAAATGAATTATTTCCTTATGAATTGAAGAATTGAATAGAATTGGGCGTTTGACGAATTCAAAATGCTCCTTACTCTATTAATTTACCAAGTGCATTTTCATGTCCATCACAATGAGCCGCTCAAGCTGTAACTTCCACAACAATGGAAAAGATGTTTTTTTTTTTTGGAAAGATGTTTTGTTTGTTTTTCTTTTACACATTGTTCCCAGACATTACCTAGTTTACTGATTAGAGGTAGTCTTCTAACCTTTTTGTTCTTATTGATTCTAGTAAGATTGTCAAAATTTATGTGTCCCAATTTTTTATGCCACAATTAATTTTCTTCAACTTGACTTAAAAGACAAGTATTAATTAATGACGATTCTTGAACTATAGAATCAATCAGATTATAATGATTTCCACCTATCCTTAAACCACTAGATATGATTTTATGATTAGATAACAATAGAATTCTATGATTATAAAATTTAACATGCAAGATATAAGAGAAAATGAATACAACTCACGAAAAAGAGAGATGCAAGATTTTTGCTAAGTGTGGAACCCTGAGAAGCCTTTCAATTTCATCAAAGGGAGAAAAATCACTCTATTTCAACCTACCATCTTTATTGAGTAACAAATCTCTATTGCAATTGTAGCTAGAATTGCTATGACAAAAAACCATTTCCTTTTCTCCTTTCTCAAAGTCCAATCATCAATTGGATACATATATAATTGCATGTTTCAAACTACACACACCTATACATGTAGACAAAACACAAGATATTTTCTCTCAACTACTATCAAGTATTCTTCACATATAACTATATGAATGTATGCCTTTTCTCTTACATCTTTTACACACCTTCATACAATTCTATACATACGAACATACTACACAATATTTTCACATTTCAATGTAGTTAGTTCTTGTGAACTATTTTGAAGCAAACTGAATATTAACAAATTGAAAAAGTTTGATAAAAGAACCAATTCATGATAATGACAAAATGTTAACCCTTGTTCAGAGGGTGGTGCCTCTGTCACTTCTAGGTTACTGTTCAAAATAGTTCAACATAGACTACTAAATTTGTGATATGTGCTTAACCACCTCTTGTGGATCCTTGTCTCTAGTTGTTGTGACGTTCATTGACAACTTGAGCATTTGGTGTAATGACAATAGTGATTCCAACAAGAGGTATCAGAGCTAAGTTATGAGTTCAAATCCCTTAGGTCATGCTAAGGGGGGACTGTTGAGAGGTTGGTGCCTCTCTCCCATCTAGGTGAAGGTACTATTCATCATAGACCGATGAATTTGTGACATGTGCTTAACTGCCTCCCATGGATTCTTGTCTTTGGCTATTGCGACATCAATTGACAACTCAAGCTTTTGGTATAATGAAAACAATAATTCCAACAACCTTGTGTTAGAGTAACACAATATTGTTTTCAGTAAAGATCAACCGTCAAGCTTGATAAATAATGATAAGAACATAATAACTGCAAGAAGAAGAAGACATTGATCTGTGCATTGTGACTAAAGTAGTTAGAACATTAAACCATTTACAAGTTGGTGTCGATGTTTTAAAGTTTTTACAGTTACATAATTGACAAAATATCTCAAATATAAACAATGCCTTTCTCAAAAGAACAAACAAAAGATGGCTTCTTTCAATTTTGGTAACAACAAATAAACCATATTGAAAGTATTGAATCATTGAAAAACTACATAATCTCTTTCCATCTTAAAGTAATCTTTGTTGAAGGTGAAATGTATCTAGACTAGCAATATACCTGAAGCTTGAGAAACACTTCCTTTACCTTGCTGTAGAAGAGGTATTTTCTGTTGGGTTTCCCTCTATATAAAATTCAGAAGTCGTTGAGATGATCTTATAACATTCTCAACATAAAACATGCGAGTTCCATTTTTTAGTAGATATCCTCAAAAAAAAATTATACAAAAAAGCCAACCAAGGAAACACACAAGTTGATCCTATGATTAACAAAAGAAATCATACCTATAAATACACTTGCTGTGTGCATTTTTATAATCAAAATAATCGTTGAACCAAGCCAATAATCATAGTGAAAATCAGAAACTAGACTTAGTGTACAAGTTCAAGAGAAATATAAAAAATAGAGTAGCATTGCGGTGGTAGGGTTTGTTGAGTAAGATAAACTTAGAAATGAGATACAATTCTTTTTTCTTTCGGAGAACTCAAAAAAAATTAAAAAATCTGAAATCAGATTTAGTAAACAAGTTCAAGAGAAATATAAAAAATAGAGTAGCATGGTGGTGGTAGGGTTTGTGGAATAAGAGAAGCATAGAAATGAGATACCATTCTTTCTTGTTTTGGAGAACTTAAAAAAAAATACAATTACTTTGAGATCCACCACACAAAGATGTTAAGTGTCATCATCAAGACCAAGATAAGGGCGACATCTATGCAGTCTTGAATTTATTAGTTAATGTAAAAATCACAGAACTTCTATGATTTTTAAATTAATTAATAAATTTAAGAAAGCTTCGAATCAAGTGCATTTTGGTTCTGATTTTTAAACTAATTAATAAATTCAAGAAGCCATCAACTCAAATCAAGCGCATTTGTTCAGCTATCTAGCCAAGGACAGGTGCTAGGATGTGTTACCCTAACTTAACCCTTGCTACGGCAAGAGGCGTAACCTTACAATGGCAGTAGGCCCCACTATAGAAGCCTAGCAAGTGTAACAGTGTAAGAAAAAAGAATTACACTAGTTGCTCCATTTGATCTGTGTATTGAATTTTATGGGTGCATGACCCTATAATTTTTTTTTAATCATTTCAATGCATGATCGTGGCTGTTGCTATGGCTTTCAGCTATATGTTTTGCTATGCATTTCAACCATGTATTTCAACCATGCATTTCGGCTTACCTGTGTATTTGACTATTTTTAGACCACAATTTGGGAGGTGGAAGATGAAAAGCGAAATTGGGGAAGCTGGAAGAATAAAATGACTAATATTTAACTCAAATGTACTAATCGGCCGCATCAATTTCTACTGGTTAAGTTATAAAAATTATTGGAGGAGACTACAGAGTGTGCATTGTAACATATCAAAGCCAAATGCTTATTTAGGGCTAGAAAGGAGAGGTATCTTATGTATTTTGTAGTGCCCTTTTTGAATTGAAGTAAGACCCCATAACCCTTCTCTCTTGCTTAGGAAAAATGAATGTAAGGATAGATCTTGCATGCCTACGATAGTGGCCAAGACCAAATAGATTTAATCATTAGCTACAATTTTTGTTATATTGAGATAATCATCATCCATATAGTGATTTTGATGTGCAGACATTGTTTTGATCATTGCAAAAATTTTAGAGCATAAATAACGGGTATTGCAGCACATGAACTCTATTTAAAAGTGGCATTTTGAATGAATGTGCATGATAAAAAATTGTCATAATGCCATAATTTAGTAAAAGAGTAATTGAGATAAATATGTTTCTATATTGAGCCTATCTTTTTTGTTTAGAGGTTTCTATATGTATTTTCAATTAGAAGTATTTTTGTTCTCAATTAAACAAATACACAAACAAGATATAGAGACTTCTTACTTTTCTTATTGAAATTAAAGATGTTTCTAAATTTTTCTAATGTGAATGTTAGAAAAATATTATTTTAGATGTGTAAATAAAAATATAAGAACAAAATTATTATTTTTCAATATTGCAAAAATTTTTTTTATAGGCAAATAAAAAATATAGTAACAAAAATATTCTTTTATTTTGAAAAAGTTAAAGAAAAGCATTTTAAAAGCTTATCGAAAACTAAGATGTTTCTACATTTTTTAATATATAACATATTTCTTGCATTCTATAATTAATAGTATTTTATGAGTTGTTTGAAAGTGAACTAATATGACTAGCACATAAAGGGGAAATAATTCATTACTAAGGCTTAATATGTGATGAAGGATGTTGAAGTTTTTATTATTATTCTTAGAATATATGTGTGCGTACACACACACACACACATGCACGCATATACATACATACATACATACATACATACATACACATACATACATACATATATACACACATATATACATGTGTGTGTGTGTGTGTGTGTGTGTGTGTGTGTGTATTTATATGTAAGTCTATGTATAATTAAACCCTACCAATAACCAAATTAATACAATAATGAGAGAGTTTAATCAAAATGGAACCTTAACTATAAAACTAATTATGTTTTGACAATCATTACTAAGTGATTTACAACTCTCTCCCTATTTGAACTCTACCTTATTTTAACTTTCATTACAACCATATCCCTAAGCCTAATCCTAATATTCACTCTATCCAAACCCTAATAAAAACCTAATTCAAACCTCAACCAAAGTATAATTAGAACACCTATCCATAGGGTAAATGCTAATTTTAACCCTAAGTATACTTTTAATCCTTACCTTAACAATACCCTACTCCTAAAGATGGTATGAATCATAGTTCTAAACTTAATCCTTACCCTAACTATATCTCTATCCATAATCATGATTAAATGCCAACTATAATCTTACTCTTAAAATTAAATATAGACCTTATTCCTAACTATAATCCTAAATTCTTAATCTTAATTATAAAACTAATTATAAAGAAAAATCTGAAAACTAACACTATACTTTAATTCTAAACTAAATGCTAAGTCCTAATTCTAATATAAACCCTAACCTTAAATATAATAATCATGATGTAAAAGTGCACCCTTATTCTTATCCTAAGAATAACCCTAAATCCAAATGTTACATACTTATACATATTTAGACTACAAAATATTAATGTTGATGATATCCTAAATGTTAAACCCTGATCTTAAATGGTTAACCCTCATTCTAGGTGTTAAACACAATTCCTAACCTTTATTACTAAACCCTAATCATAACACAAACCCTACATTAAAAAAAACCATAGTCATGGCATGAGGCTAATCCTTTCTCCTACATTACCGTCAAATTATAATATTAACCATGATGTTAACCCAAACCATAATCCTAATAATAATCGTAAATCCAACCCTAATCTTACTAGTAACCCTAACTCTAAACCCTAACACCTGAATGCAAGCTAAACCCAAATCCCAACTATTTTTCTAAATTAAGAGTGAATCTAAATATAAAAGGATGAATAATCTATAAAGAAAACCAAACCCCCTCAGCAGACTTCAAATCATAACCCTAACAAAACCCTAATGTAAACCTAATTGTATTCCTAACCTAAACCATAATTGTAATAATAATTCTATGCCTTGTGCTAGCTATACTCAAAACCCTAAGTATAACCATGACATATACCATAGAACATTAATTATAGGCTAAAACCTAAACCTAAATCCAAATCCTATTTCTAACCTAAATACCCACTTTAGCCCTAACCATGAATTAATTCTAGACCCTATCATAATTGCTAAAACCTAATCATAATTGTTAAAGCCTAATTGTAAATGATAAACCATAGACCTAAGCTCATACCAAACTGTGAACATATAAATGAAACCCTTACCCTAATTATATTAGTTGATTCAACATATTGCATTAAATCTTAGTAGTAAACCATAATGCTAACCCTAACCCTCACCATAATTGAAAACTAGATGAAATCACAACCATAAGGCTAATCCAAGATTTAAACCTAACCTTGACCCTAACCCGAACCCAAACCATTTCCCTAACCAAATCTCATTCTTTATCCTTAAACCTAATTATATTTCCAATCCTAACCAAATAAATGAAAACCAAAATAAATAAAAAATAAATCTAGAAATCAAATTCTACATCTAATGACAAGGATAAATATGCTATAAAATATACCCCTATAGGCAAGCCCAACCATGACATAAGTTGTAACCCTAAATGCTACACCTAATGATGTCAATGGATAATGTTATCCCTAATGATGTTAATGGATTAAATGTGTTACACACGTTGCGCTTGCTACTAGCTAATATATACTTTATATTTAAAATATGCCAAGATGTATCGAGGCATTTAATTTTTTCATCATTCACCTTTAATAAAAACTAAATTTGGAAAAATTAAACTCCTTGATACATCTAGGCATATTTTAAATATAGAGTATATACTAGCTAGTGTAACAAAGGATTAGCAATAAATGACTACAAGAGATCGTGTACCCCCAATTTTTCATTGTTACCTTTGTTATGTTAGTTTTGTTAGCTTTGGATAGCTATTTGTCCATTTGCTATTATTTAGCAAGTAATTCTTTTGCTAACTAATCGGTTTGATTAGAAACAAATATTTTTTAATTAATTGACCACTTTTGGAAACAACAAGAAACTAACTTGGTTAGGGTTGTTAAGTTGTTTTAATCTCAACCATCAATTGTAAATCAATCTTGGCCATTAGTTTACTAACAAGAGTAGTATAAAAGGAGGTCAGGAGGGCATTTGGAGAACATGAAGTTTGGAAAAATGTTTGCAATGTTAGCAAATAGTCTTGCAGTGTTAGCAAGGGCGCAATGTTAGCATGGGAATAGTAGTGGGGAATATCAGTGGGATAAATTAGGAGGTTGTTGGAATTCTGCCAGTAAGAGGCAAGGAATTTTGTATCTCTTGATTTGCTGAAGTTTAATATAATTTCTCATCTGTAGAACTAGTTTTCCCTTAGGGATTTTTCCAGGGACAATTTGTCTGAAAATATTGTGTTCATTGTGTTGTGCATTTCTTTTCGTATTTTATAAGTGAAATTGCAATTGTGTTATTTTTCGATATTAGCTAGGAATTTATTTTCAAAAATTTAATAATTTTTTATGATAGGAGATTAATAATCATTGATTGCAATAGTTAAATTTTTCACATGGTATCAGAGCATTGTTAAGGGTAGAAGAGTTTTTCCCTAGGAAAAAATTTTTGATCTCTTTAGATTTATTATTACTTTAAACCCTTAGGAGATGGCTTCAGTTGGTTTGAGAGATCAGGATAGATTGGATGGTGCCTCAAATTTTGGTACCTATGTTGTACCTATACCAGCTTGCAAAATATAGGAAGGACAATGCCAAAGCGAGGATGATTATCCTTGATGGTGTCAAGGATCATATTGTTCCACATATCGTAGAGCTAGATATGGCGAAGAAGATGTGGGACACCATTATGAATCTATACCAGAATGCTACCACCAACAAGAAGTTGATTCTCAAAGAGAAGCTAAAGAATACCTAAATGAATCAGGGAGAAGATATCACAAGTTACCTTACCAGGCTCAAACTTGTCAACGACAAGTTAGCAGCTTTTGGAAATAGCCCTAGTGATGACGAGCTAGTGAGAATAGCCCTAAATGGGTTTACTAAACAATGGAGTGTCTTTGTTCAAGTTGTTAGTGGATGAGATACTTTACCGAGTTGGGATCGACTATGGACTGATTTCACTCAGGAGGAGTTTAGACTAAGTCTTGTCAATGGGGCCAACAAGAGTCAGAAAAATGAAGTGGAATAAGAGAATGTTGCCCTAGTGGGTAAAGGGAAAGAAAAGAAGGGATCTAGCAAAGGATCAAATTCACAAAACAAAAAGAAGAAGAAGGGCCTTTCTAAGGTCAAGTGCTTTGGATGTCACAAGTTTGGCCACTATGTCAGTGATTGCCAAGAGAGGAAGAAGGGTACAAAGCAGTTGGTAGCTTCAGCAAGTGTGGAAGAACTCTCCAGTAGAATGGAAGATGAGTTTGCACTCATAGCTTGTATGGTTAGCTCAACCTCACAGTGTGTTTGGTATATAGATAGTGGGGCGTCATTTCATATGACAAGAGTTATAGAGTACTTCTCCAGTTACAAGGAGGAGGACACCAACATCCAGATTTCTATGGGAAACTTGTCCAAACTCAACCCTATTGGGAAAGGGACTGTTTAGTTTCAGAGGGAGAATGCAAAGATAATCCCACTTCATGATGTGTTATATGTGCCAAGCTTAGGTATGAATTTGACTTCTATATCTGTTCTTCAGGATAGGGGGTATAATGTACTCTTTAGAGGGACAAATATGTTGATTAAGCACAAGGATTGGAAATCACCCATAACTATTGGAGTTAGGAGTGGTCGCCTTTATAGATTGTAGTTTGATACTCCTAAGGCACTTATGCGCAACAGTAATGCTAGAAATCTTGGAGAGCTATGGCATAGGAATCATACCAGATCTAAGGGTGTTCTTGATCTAGTACATTCAAATGTTTGTGGACAGATGTTGATGAAATCTCTCAGAGGATATGGGTACTATGTTACTTTTATTGATGATTTCTCTAGAAATACCTGGCTATACTTATTGAAGACTAAGGATGAGGTTTTCAGTCGATTCCAAGAGTTCAAGGTTCTTGTGGAGAACTCGACAGGAAAGAAGATAAAGGTTCTTCGGTCAGACAATGGAGGCGAGTACAAAGGAAGTGTCTTCCAATAGTTATACACTAGAGAAGGAATCAAGAGAGAATGGATTGTTCCTTACAATCCATAGCAAAATGGAGTTTCTGAGAGGAAGAACCGTTCTATATTGGAGGTAGCAAGAGCTATGCTACATGACTAGGACATGCCCTATTACTTATGGGCAGAGGCGTGTAATACAACAATCTACATTCATAATAGAGTTCCACACAAGGTTCTAGGGAAGATGACACTAGAGGAGGCTTTCACAAGGAAGAAGCTAGATGTTAGTCACTTCAGGATATTCGAGAGTTTGGCATATTGCCATATTCTTGGAGATACACATACAAAATTAGATCAGACTACAAAGAGGGGGTACTTTGTTGGGTACAATGAGACTTCAAAGGCATACAAGATTTTCATTCCAAGGACTAAAAGAATTATTGTCAGACAAGAGGTCAAGTTCATGGAGGACAAGGAATTCAGAAGATCTAGAGATTTACTAGGAGATGATCAGAGTGAGCAGCCAACAGAAGCTCCAAGACCATGTCAAGAGTAACAATGCTCAAGTACAGTTACCAGTACAAGTGTAGACTTAGTTAGTGAAGATTCATAGACTATGGAGCAATAGGTGCAATAGGAAATGCATCTAGAAGACTTAGAGGTTGACATTTCATCCTCTATAGTTGGCAGTGGGAACCAAGTGGTTCCAGATACACAAAGGGATACTCAGGAGTTTGTGGGAGCTCGTAGGAAGAGTACTAGATAGTGAAGACAACCAACAAAGTTTAATGACTATGTGGCATTAGTTAGTCAGTTGGTAGATAGTGAGCCTTCTAGCTATCAGGAAGCTGCAAAACATGGAGAGATGCTATGGTCAAAGAATATTCTTCAATAATGCAAAATGATGTGTGGGAGGTAGTACCTAGACCAACAAATAGGGCTGTAGTTGGATCACGTTGGATCTATAAGATAAAGTACAGTGCAGATGGTAGCATTGAGAAATACAAGGCGAGGTTCATAGCAAAGGGGTTCTCTTAGAAGGAGGGAATAGACTATGAGGAGACATTTGCTTATGCTACCAGGTATACTTCTATACAAGTTGTAATCTCACTTGCAGCACAGATGGGATGGAAAATCCATCAAATGGATGTCAAGACAACATTCATTAATGGTGAGTTGAAGGAGGAGGTATATATAGAACAATCAGAAGGCTTTGTAGCACACAACAAAGAGACCCATGTGTGCAGATTGAAGAAAGCATTGTACAGACTCAAGCAAGCTCCTAGAGCATGGTATGAGCGCATTGATACATACTTGTAGAAAATGGGCTTTGTGAAGAGTGAAACAAATGCTAACCTCTACTACTTGGTGGTTCGGGGTGAGATTCTCATTCTTATTATTTATGTGGATGACATATTTCTTACAGGTTCACTAGGGCTCATAGTGGATTGTAAGAGGAACCTTGCAGAATAGTTTGAGATGAAGGATTTAGGACTTATGCACTACTTTCTAGGCATGGAAGTGTGGCAGACAGATGGGGAGGCTTTCCTTGGTCAAGGGAAATATTGCATTGAAATCTTGAAGAAATTCAGGATGGAGGATTGCAAAGTCATGTCTACACCCATAATTACGAATTGGGGGAAGGTAGATACATCTAAGGAGAAGGATATAGATCCCACTTTATATAGATAGTTGATTGGTTCGCTTATGTATTTGGTCAACACTAGGCCAGATATAGCATTTATAGTTAACTCTCTTAGTCAGTTGATGGTTGAACCAAAGAGAATGCATTGGATAGTGGCTAAGCATGTGCTACGTTACTTGTGTGGTACAGTTGAGTATGGGATCAGATATGTTCGAGGTGAAAGTATCAGGTTGATAGGCTATACTGATGCAGATTGGGTAGGAAGTACAACAGACAAAATGAGCACTTTAGGGTGTTGTTTCAGCTTGGGATCAGGAGTTGTTTCTTGGTTCAGCAAGAAGCAAAAGCTTGTGGCTTTGAGTTCAATAGAAGTAGAATACATAGTAGCGAGCATGGCGACATGCAAAGCTATATGGCTTCGGAAGTTGTTAGTAGTTTTGTTTTGTTAGAAGGTTGAGACTACTGTGATACATTGTGATAATTAGAGTTGCATCAAGTTGTCTGAGAATCCAGTGTTTCATGATAGGTCTAAACATATAGATATCAGATATCACTTCATCAGAGATTGTTTACAAAGGGGAGTTGTTCAGCTACAGTACATACCTACAGAGGAGAAGGTAGCAGACATTCTGACTAAGCCATTGGGGAAGGGAAAATTTATCTTCTTTAGAGATAAGTTAGGTGTCCTACAGAATAGCTTCCTCGCTAAGAGGGAGTGTTAGTTTTGTTAGCTTTGGACAACTGTTTGTCCATTTGCAATATAGCAAGTAATTGTTTTGCTAACTAATTGGTTAGATTACAAACAAATATTTTTTAATCAATTGACCACTTTTGGAAACAACAAGAAACTGACTTGGTTATTGTTGTTAAGTTGTTTTAATCTCAACCATCGATTGTAAATCAATCTTGACCATTGGTTTACCAATAGGAGTAGTATAAAAGGAGGTCAGGGGGAAATTTGGAGAACATAAAGTTTGGAGAAATATTTGCAATGTTAGCAAACAGTCTTGTAGTGTTAGCAAGGGTGAAGTGTTAGCATGGGAATAGCAGTGGCGAATATCAGCAGGACAAATTAGGAGGTTGCCAGAATTCTACCAGTAAGAGGCAAGGAATTTTGTATCTCTTGATTTGGTGAAGTTTAATATAATTTTTCATCTGTAGAACTGGTTTTCCCTTAGGGATTTTTCTAGGGACAATTTGTCCGAAAATATTGTGTTCATTGTGTTGCGCATTTCTTTTCATATTTTATAAGTGAAGTTGCAATTGTGTTATTTTTTGATATTAATTGGAAATTTATTTTCAACAGTTTAATAATTATTTATGATAGGAGATTAATAATCAGTGATTGCAATAGTTAAATTTTTCACATGTTATGCATAATAAGTTTAGTTTTAGACTTGACTTTTTAGCTCCCATGTTAGAGGAATAATTTCCCATCAAGTGACAGCTATTATCCAACAAGGCAAACACTAACTACGAGAGATCTAACGACTAGCCTGGTGGAGGAGCAATCCAAAAATACGGTAAATTTACCAGATGGAAGTTTCTACGGATTAAACATGAAACAAATAAATTGTTTTTAACCCGCCTTAGGACATTACAGTGACGATGACTGCGATGATTAATTGTCATGAGGAAAAAGAAAAACTTATCATCCACAATTCTATTGATGGTGTAATGTTGCGAAAGCTTCTCTTCCTTAATTAATTCTGTCGTCTCCTCTCAACTTGGAACATACCTCGAAGCTTGCTACTCTGGTTGAAATGAATTATGCTACTCCGGTTGAAATGAATTATCTCTTCATGAATTGATGAATTGAATAGAATTGGGCATTTGATGAATTCAAAATGCTCCTTACGATATTAATTTACCAAGTGCATTTTCATGTCCATCACAATAAGCCGCTCAAGCTGTAACTTCCACAACAATGGAAAAGATTCATTGTGCCTCGCTTCTACTATTATGCACTCTCTTCATCTTACCGACCTCTGGTGTTGCTGATGGCACACTAAACATTGCTTCCATACTAAACGTGAATACACCTGCAGGAAAGGCGGCCAATACATCTTTACACTTTGCTCTCCAAGAGATAAATGGCACTCGCCTCAACCTCACTATTCTAGAATCTCAAGAATTTGTTGGAAACGGTTAGAATATTGCTCTAAACCATTTCAATGGTTTCTTTTCCCTTTTTTCACATGATTTTAGGTTTGTTTTTCAAATCTGTTGTTCAATTCTCACAATAAAAATACTTGGGAAATTTTTTTACACAGTTCTACAAGTTTTTAGAAGCGAGGTTGTAGCAATTCTGGTGCAAGATCCTAAGGTTTCAAACTTTCTGGCCCCTCTAGCGGAAGAAATTCATGTACCCGTCCTCTCATTCAGTGGTTCACATGGATTTGGAGCTACAAGCGGGTCCAATTATTTACTTCCAACAATTGAGAGTAATTATGATGATATGCAAGCCATAGCAGGCTACTTCCAGTTGAAGTCAGTAGTCGTGCTGTATGAAGACAATGAGTTGTCGTTAAATGGTGTTTACCAATTGACTGAGGTGCTACATGAGTTTCAACAGGACTGGAAAAACAATAGAACAAGAATTTCAGAAGTTGTAGCACTTTCTTATTGGGAAGAGCAAATGAGGGACACACTGGCAGAATTGAAGAATAGAAGTGGTGTTAGGGCTTTTATTGTTCACACAAGTGTGCGTCTGGCTCTCAAAATGTTCTCCATTGCAAAAAAGCTTGAAATGATGTCTGAAACTTATGTTTGGATTTTCACAGATCCCATTGCTTCCTCTTTTGATTCTCTGTCTTCTTCTTCTATCCAAACATTGCAAGGAATTGTGGGAGTTAAAAGCGTTGCAACACAACAATTCATAGGATTAAAGCAGAGGTTGGGGTTCATCTCTTCAGATGATGGCATCAACCAAATTGGGATACAAGCCTACACTTTTCTAAAGCTCCTTGCAAGTGCAGTTTCTTCCTTGCGCTCACAAAATATAAAGATTGGCTATGATGTGAAAACTCCCATGAATGATATGGATTTCCCTGGTTCGATGGTAGTTTTGAGAGGAGGGAAGGTGCTTCGTGAGAAGATTGTTGAAGCAATAATAGCAAGCCATGTTAACAAAGATTTAGAAAGTCGTGAGTATGAGATTGTTAACGTGGTTGGAAAGAGTTACAAAACAGTTGGGTTTTGGAGAAAAGACATCGGGGGGCTTGAATATCCACGAAAGAAAATAAATAAGCTGGGGGCCATTATATGGCTAAGTGATACAACACAAGTTCTGAATGGGTATAGAACACTTAAAATTGCAAATATCATTGGGAAGAGGACTTTCAATTTAAGTGAGTTCCTTGGCCAGCTTTCAGGCTACACGAACGATACATTTCAGGCCATTGTGGACTCACTCCCGTACAATCTTCCTTTCGTCTACGAGGCCTTCGACAAGCGAAACTTAGTTTACTCAAATCTATCCAACTATGATGCACTGGTATCCGAGTTAGCCCATGGAAATGTAATTCCCTACAAACCCTTTCCAGCTATTGAGAAGTTAGGGTTTCTTATGTTAAAAAGTAGGGTTTAATTATTCTTCTAACTATGATGCATTGCTATAAGCATTATCTGATGAAAATGAGGGTTTGAGAATTTAGGGTTTCTTGTATTAGAAATATATTTGATTTTTTGGTTTGGTTTGTTCAGAGTTTCGATGTGGTGGTGGGAGATGCATCAATACAGTACAATCGGTCCTTGTATGTTGGATTCACACAACCATACACCCATAGTGGTCTTGTGATAATGATGAAAATGGAGAGAGTGAGAGGTGTGAGAAATAGAAAAATCAATTTACCACTCACAACCCTAAATCTAAAAAAAAAAATTGTTCGACACTTAAAAATTGCTCAGCACATGAAGGTGTTGAGTACCAGTTTTGCTCGATACTTTCTCGACCCTTGAAGGTGCTGAGTGAAAGGCGATAGGTGCTGAGTGAGCTCAGCACACAAAGAAAATGTAGTAGGTGCCAACTTAGCTAGGCACAAGAAGAGCTTGACACCAATAGATGCCGATTGACAGGAAGCAAGTACCGAGTGAGCTCGACACACAAAAAATGTAGTAGGTGTCGAGTGTTCTATTTCAACTGAAATATTAAAACTTAGAAAAATCCAATGTGAATGAATTCACCATTAAAATGAGAGACCCAAAACGTTAAGCTTCAAAAACAAACTTGTCAAATGCAACATTCAAGGGAAGAGTAATGGATTCAAGTATGCCTGCTTGCTTTACTATTCAACTTGATTAAACCATTACAAAATTTGGGAGCATTCAACTTCAACTAGAAAACCCTAAAATAACCCTAAACTGATAATACTTCCAACTTCAATAAAATTTAAACTTGTAGCTCTAATGGTTGCATACAATGGTGCCTGGACCAATCACTACTTCAACAGGACAAAACAAAACAACTAACTCATAGAATGAATAGAGGTGTCACGTGCAATTGGTGACATTGAATATACTTACTTCTATCTCTGCAACAAGTGGATCTATTGACCACTTTCTTCTTCTTCCTTTGCTCTACTCTGGAACTTTTGACCTCTTCCTCTAACTTCTCTCTCGATCTGATCGAATGGATCTAGTCATTGCTTTTTGTCTTTTGACCTAAAAACATTTTTCCCTCTCATTTCAATATTTGAAAATCTCACCTACCCGTATTTTTTTTTTTGGCTATTCTGCTTGTCATCAGGTGGTAGGTGGGTGTTTGGCTCCAAGGACAAGACAACCACCGCATTAAATATTTCAACACTCCCCCTTTGCCCCGAGCCAAACAAGTAAGGATCAATACTAATCCACATCAACTACACCAAGACACTCTCTTAGGTGTACAAAAGTTCCTATGCCTAATGACTTTGTAAAAATGTCTGCTAGCTATTGCTCAAACTTACAAAAATTTATTTTGATATCCCCATTCTCCCCCAACTCTTTGATGAAGTGATATCTGATTTCTATGTGTTTGCTTCTACCATGGAAGATTGGATTCTTGGACAATGCAATTGATGAGATGTTGTCACAATAAATTGTGGTTCCATCCTATCACCTTTCATTCAAATCTATCAAGTTCCTCCTTAGCCAAATTGCTTGACATGTTGTTGCATTTGCTGCTATGTATTCAGCCTCTGCTGTAGATTGAGCAACAATAGGTTGCTTCTTGGATGCCCATGAAGTTACACCTGATCCCATGTGAAACATGTATCCGAAACTGCTCTTCCTATCATCTAAACTTCCAGCCTAATCACTATCAGTATGACCTACCAACTTGAATTCATTTGATGCAGTATACAAAATTCTAAATCCCTTGGAACCTTTCACATACCTTAGGATCCTCTTTTTTGCTTGCCAATAGGAATCTTTTGGTGTTTCCATAAATCTGGAATTCAGACTTACTGCATGCATTAGGTCGGGCCGAGTTGCAGTTAAGTACATTAAACTTCCAACCATACTCTTGTATAGTGTTAGATCCACTCTTTTGCTATTGTCTTCTTTGCTCAACTTCAGACCTACTATAGTTGGTGTGGGGGCTGCATTACTATTTTGCATTTTGAATCTCTCCAAGATCTGCCCTGCATACTTTTCTTGAGAGATGAAGATGCCATCATGCATTTGTTTTACTTCTATGCCTAGAAAGTACTTCAAGAGACTTAGGTCTGTCATCTCAAATTTATTTTTCATGGCCTCTTTGAACTCACCAATTAGAGCCTTGTCATTACTAGTAAAAATTAAATCATCTACATACAAGACAACAATCAACACATTGCCATTTGCTGCCTTGATGTAGAGAGTAGGCTCAACATTACTTTTGCTAAAGTCATTGCTCATCAAATATGAGTCAATTCTGTTGTACCATGCCCTTGGAGCTTACTTGAGCCCATAAAAAGCTCTCTTCAATCTATATACTTTATTCTCTTCACCTACAACTTCATAACCAGGTGGCTGCTCCACATATACTTCTTCTTTCAATACACCATTTAGGAAGGCGAACTTCACATCCATTTGGAATACCTTCCACTTGTGCTGAGCTGCAATTGCTATGACAGCACACACAGTTTCCATTCTTGCAACAGGGGCATATGTCTCATCATAGTCTCTTCCATACTGTTGTTTGTAGCCCTTGACTACCATGCTTGCCTTATGCCTATCAATCTTGCCTTCAGCATTGCATTTGGTCTTATAGACCCATTTCACTCCAATCACTTGCCTCTTGGGAGACAATTCAGTTAGATCCCATGTCTCATTTCTTTCTATAGCATCTATTTCCTCATTCATGGCCTTACACCATTTCTTCTCCTTAATAGCTTCTTCAAAATATATTGGATCACTATGAGAAAATAATACAAAATTAACACTCTCATCATATGCTTCATAACTTTCATCTTCATATATCTCCCTAAGACTCTTGGTCTTTCTTGGTAACATGAAGGAGAGTGTGGGATCAGAATCTTCACTACTACTTGGCACTGACACTTGGTCATGCCTAGAGTAGCTTAGTAATGACTAAGGCTACTTGCCTTTTCTTCTATTTGCTCCTCCTTCTTGATGTTCATTAGCATCCTCTTCATTCATAATTGACACTTTACTTGAAGTGCTTGGTGACTCATCAGTTTGACCATACCAAGACTGATTTTCAAGAAATTTCACATCTCTTGAAAGAGTCATCTTATTGTTCAATGGGTCATATAATCTGTATGCCTTTGATTCTAAGTTGTACCCTGTAAAGATGCACTTCACACATTTGTCATCCAATTTTTGCCTTTGCTCTTTAGGCATATGTGCATATGCAACACATCTAAACACCCTTAGGTGTTCAACTATCCATCTTCCTCATGACCATGCTTCCATTGGAATTTTATCATGAACTACCTTTGTAGGACACCTATTAATTATGTAAACTATTGTTGCCATAGCTTCTCCCCAAAATTTAGTTGGAAGACCTTTCTCTTTCATCATGCTTCTTGCCATTTCAACAATGGTCTTGTTCTTTCTTTCAGCCTCTCCATTCTGCTATGGTGTATAGTTAGCTATGAGCTCTTTCTTTATACCATGTTTCCTGCAAAAATCTACAAAATAATTGGAGGTATACTCCCCTCCTCTATCTAATCTTAGGACCTTGATATAATGTCCACATTCTTTTTCAGCCTAGGCTTTAAATTCTATAAATTTATCAAATGCTTCAAATTTATTCTTTAAGAAATACGCCCATGTCCTGTGACTAAAATTATCTATGAATGTCATAAAATAAGTACTCCCCCTAATGGAGGTAACTTGCATAAGATCGACTAAGTTAGTATGCACTAACTCTAATGAATATCTAACCCTCCTAGAATTTCCAGAATTAAAGGGAAGCCTATGTTGCTTACCCAAAATACAAGCTTCACACTTGTCACATGAATTTCTTATATGTTACAAACCTTCTACCATTCTTTTATTTGATAACAAAGTTAAATCAGCATAGCCTAGATGACCATACCTAAGGTGCCATAGCTATGAGGGGTCTTCAATCACACTCCTTAGAGCTGATTGTGTGGGAGGTGCAGCACCAACTTGAGATGCGAAACATGTCTCTATCCTCAAGGGAAATATTCTATTCTTTGTCATTTGAACTGCTGCAAGTAAGTTCTTGCTCCCATCCTTTTCATGAATGAGACACATATCATTCTCCATCAGCACTTTGTATCCATTTTGTATGAGATGGCCAATGCTCATCAAATTGTGCTTCATACAAGGGGTGAAATACACATTTTGTATTTCCTTCTTCTCACCTTTCTTGGTGTGGACCATAATAGATCCTTTGCCCACTACTGGTAAGGTTCCATTGTTACCCATTTTAATCTTAAATTTGAAACTCTTGTCAATGAATGAAAACAAGATTTCATTACCACTCATGTGGTTGCTACATCCACTTTCGAGGTACCAAACCTCAGGGCTTCCTTCTTCACCAACATTACACATAATGAAGGCAGTGGCATTGTTTCCACTTTCCATATTCACATTAGCTACATTTGCTTATCCTAACTGATCATTTTGCTTCTTCCAACATTCATTTGCATAATGCCCATATTTATGACAATAGTAGCATTCTACATTACTCTTATTTGAGTTTTAGTTTTTCTTACCTCCTCTTGAAGTATTTTGTGAGCTACTTACTCCATCTGCTCTTCTTGAGCTTTCTGCTACAACATTTATTTGTCCTCCATTACCTCGGCCTCTGCCTCTGGAGTTTCTGCCTGACCCATTTCTTCCTCTCCACCTTCTTCTTGGATTTGACTGAGCCTTGAATGCTTTCTCTTGGGAAGAAAAAGATACAGATCTATTGATCATATGCTCATGGGTTTGTGAAATGACCTTCTTATATAGGTCAAAGATATACCAATACTGGACTAGGAGAATTCGTCAAATACTTGACATGTAACCATCAATTTATATTAGCTCCAGTAAATATTCATCAAGTCATATAGATGTAAGAAAGGGTAATAATACTGGCAATGTTCAAGAAAGAATCTTATTGCAATCAACTCTTTACAATATTTAATAACAATTCAATAATCAGATAACAGAGCCCAGACAAAATTAAGAACCTGAGTTCGTTGTCTCTATTGAAAGGTTGCCGCCCGCCCACTAATCAAGCTCATGCACAGATGTTCTGATTCTTTTAATGCCCGATTTGAGTCGGGAGAAGCTCTGAAAACCATTCCAGTCAATCAGGTAAATCATTCGCTGCCAGATCGAGTAGCCATTTGCTCTCCACCAGGTCGGGACAAGGGTCGCTTTCATCTCTTTTCACCCGCGGCTTTGTTCAAGATCGCGATTTCCATGAATTCCAAACTAGTCGCGAATGAATTTAAAATGTTTCCTTGGCCGCCTGCCAACACTGTGATCTCATGTGATTATCTCGTCGTGGTCATCGCTTGGAAATTCACCTTGAAACTAGAATCGCGTGGCAATATATCTTTATTTATGTTTGCTGATATTAGTTACAGACTTAGCTAAATCGCGTCTTGAAAGGGAATGCTAGAACTGATAGATCAGAAGTTCCTCAATGATCTCACAACATTCTGAATCCGCTGTAATACCCTCCACACTCGTCTAACGGAATCCGTCGCACTGCACGGACACGGGTTTGTTCCCAATCTCCCAATGAAGGTTGCGATTTAATTGTGTTCAGAAATCTTTGTGGTAGGTGTGCCTCGAAAAAAGCTCTGGTTATGATGTGAAACCCTGAGATCCGTTCTTATGCTATAGCCGCTCAACAACTCTCGACTCACAAATTTTCCATTTTAATGACCTCAAGACTCCCGCCTGTGATGAGATGGTCCAAAAAGGTTCGTTAAAAAGTAACAGCTTCAAGAGAAGTCAGGCAGTGGAAATTATCCTTGTAAAATTTTGTATCTACTGTGAATTCTGTTTCAGATGGTGCCCCTCTGAATTGTATCACATTGCCTTGCCCAGCTTGCTAGATTCAGACATCTTAGTAAAACTCGATTCTTTAATTCATCCACCATGAAATGGCTGAAGACCATCTCCAATGTGCAACCCTTCGGAAGATATCTCACTTCCTCAGTTATGCAGATCCAAGGGAGTTTTCGTTCCCAAAGACCAAATGGAATTTGTAGACCGGAAACCACAAATTGCTCCAATATGATAAATAGTAGAATCCCCAAAATCGCCTACTTCAAATGGGAGCCCAATTTCCTCTATTATTCCTTCGCTGAGAAGTTTTTGGAAGTTTTTCGGAATCATCTTTTATGATGTAAAACTTTATAAAATTAAATAAATAACTTTATAAAGTTGGAGTACAACCTTTATTTAATATTAGGATGAGTAGGCCCCACTTACTCAATTATTATTCTTCGAGAGAAAAATTGTAATTATCGGAAGACAAAAATGACCCTCTTCCCATAACCATTTGCCTACGAGAGTCGATGATAGGAAAATCCCCTGTAAAGTTATGCCGCTAAAAAGGGGACATGACAGTCCGCCCTCCCTGAAATTGCTTGCCCTCAAGCAATCTCAGAGCTGGATGCTGCAAAATTGTCTCATTCTCCCAAGTAGCATCTTCGACTGGTAGATCCTTCCATTTAACGAAATATTCTCTAATTACTCTTCTGCGGAGCTATTTTTCTCTGCTTTCTAAAATGAATTCTGGTACTAGGATCAATTTCCCTTCATCATCCAAAGGCGGTAATACTGCAGAAGGTATCACATTCTGTCCCAATGCCTTTTTAAGGCATGATACATGAAACACATTATATACTTTGCTATCTGCTAGTAGCTCAAGTTCATAAGCCAATTCCCCTATTCGCCTGGTGATCCTGAAAGGTCCATAATACCTAGGCTTAAGCTTTTCTGACCCATTCTTTTTGAGAGTAGATTGTCGAAATGGATGAAGCATTAAGTAAACCATGTCGTCCACCTCAAAGCTCCTCTCCATCCTCTTTTGATCTGCGTATTGCTTATACTGGTTCTGTGCCCGAGCGATGTTATCACGTAGAGAGCTAATAATATCTTTACTTTCTTGCATCACATCCCCAACACGTGGAACCCGAACATCACCCATCAATAAGTCAATGAAACTGGGTGTATCATAGCCATATAATGCTTGAAAAGGTGTCATCTGGATAGACATGTGGAAAGTGGTGTTATAGCAATACTCACACAGATAAATCCATCTTACCCAAGCCTTCTGCTGATCAGCCACGTAATTCCTCAAGTAGCCTTCCACCCATTTGTTTACTACCTCTGTTTGTCCGTTGGTTTGCGGATGGTAACTAGTACTGGGTGTGAGTTCAGTGCCACATAATCGGAACACCTCTCGCCAAAATTGACTCAAAAATCTACTATCCCTGTCACTGACAATACTGCGGGGTATCCCATGTAACTTGAAAACCTCTCTGAAGAATACCTCGGCTACCTGTACTGCAGTATAAGTAGTGGTGATGGGAAAGAAATGAGCATATTTCGTTAGTCTATCTACCACCACATAAATGCAATCACGACCCTGAGCCTTGGGTAACCCGGTAATGAAATCCATGGATATGCATTCCCACTTCTGAGCTGGAATAGGAAGTGGTTGTAGGAGTAATGCTGGGAAGGTGCGTTCCTGCTTATTCTGCTGACACACAGGACACTCACGGACATACTGCAATACATCTGTCTTGAGTCCCTTCCAAGTGAATCTTTCTCGAACCTGTCTATATGTTTTAAAGTATCCAGGGTGACCAGCTATAGGGGAATCATGAAAAGCTCGCATAATAAACTGCTTCACCTTCGATCCTGGGACTAAAAATATCCTACTCTTGTAAATAATCAATTCATCCACAAGTGTATACCTGGTATCAACAAGTGTCCCATCAACTATCCTAGATGCCCATGGATCTCTGGCATATTCTGCAATTATTAGATGCTTCCAGTCCTCAGAGATCTCAATCATTGAACTAAGATGTGGTCTGCGTGACAAGGCATCCGCTACCACATTCTGCGTGCCCTTAACATAAGATATATAAAAGTCATATGCCTGTAACTTACTGACCCATTTTTGCTGTCTATCATTGAGATCCCTCTGTCCAAGGAAATGTCTTAAACTGTTGTGGTCAGTTTTTATGCAAAACTTACCACCTATTAAGTACTATCTGAACTTAGCTAATGCATGTATGATGGCTAACATCTCCTTGTCGTAAATGTTGAATGTTTTCTCTGGCCCACGGAGTTTCCTACTTTCATATGCAATTGGGTGTTTATCCTACATCAAAACAGCCCCAATACCCTCTCCTGAAGCATCACACTGGAGTTCAAATTTTTTCGAGAAATTAGGCAATGCTAGTACCGGACATGAAGTCATGATCTCCTTAAATCTGTCAAAACAAGCTTGTGCTTTTTCTGTCCAAATGAAAGCTCCCTTTTTAAGCAAGTCTGTCATAGGAGCCGCATTTCGCAAATATCCACAAACAAATCTGCGATAGAAGCCACATAAACCAAGGAACCCTCTCAGCTGTGTCAGGTTCTCAGGAGTAGGCCACTCCATAATAGCATGAATCTTATCAGGGTCCATCCGTACCCCTTCTTTACTGATAATATGTCCCAAGTATAATAATTCGATCATGCCCAAATCACATTTAGACTCTTTTGCATACAAGGATTCTGTTTGCAAGGTCTTCAGTACTGTCTCTAGATGCTCCATATGCTCATGCCATGTTCGGCTGTATACCAAGATATCATCAAAGAAGACTAATACAAACTTCCTCAGCTGACGATGAAAAACCTTATTCATGGTGGACTGGAAAGTAGTTGGTGCATTGGTCAATCCGAATGGCATCACGAAAAACTCAAAATGCCCACAGTGGCACCTGAATGCGGTCTTCTCAATGTCCTGTTCTCTGACCCTAATCTGGTGGTAACCTAATCGCAGATCAATCTTACTAAAGTAGCATGCCCTGTGCAGTTCATCTATTAGTTTATCAATCCATGGAATAGGATATCTATTCTTAATGGTTTTTTTATTCAGCATCCTGTAATCTATACACATCCATAACGAACCATCTTTCTTCTTAACCAAGACTACTGAAGAAGCAAAAGGAGACTTACTATGTCGGATGTGTCCCATCGCCAGAAGCTCCTTGATGGTTTTCTCTATTTCATCTTTGAGCCTTTTTGGATGCCTGTATGGAGTGATCATGACTGGTTTAGCACCTTCTTCTAATTCGATGATGTGCTCAATCCCCCTATCAGGTGGTGTACTAGGTGGAATATCGCTGAAGACCTTACTATACTTTTCCCTCAATATCTGTATGTTAGGGTGATATTCTTTCTTTTGTTGTTCCTCTTGTGTAGGCATGAGAGTACACAGGGCTGCCCATTCAAGATCCTCATGTCTCACCAATCTTTCCAATCGTCTAAGAGAAATCGTTCGGATGTCACTATTCCGAATAGCTCTCAACACGTGTTGCCTCCCATCTACTTCGAACTTGATCTCCATGTCCTTGAGTCGAAAGATAACCTCTCCCAATAAGCGTAACCATGTCATACCCAAAACGATATCCAAGTCACCCATATGGACCACGTGGTAATCCGCTTTGAACTCATAATTATTCAGGCGTAAAGGCATGTCTTTGACTATCCTGTTACACTTAAGAGTGTATCCATCAGCAACCTGTACTTGAAGACCTTCAAATTCTTCTGTCTTAATACCACGACGTTCAACCAATCGTGCATCAATGAAGTTATGTGTAGCTCCGGTATCAACCAATGTAATCACCTTCTGTCCTGCTAGAACACTACATAATCTAAAAGATCCTTCCTGCTGAATGCTAGACAAACGCCCTTGCTGTAGATGCAATTTAGGTTCTTCCTTTTGTTCTAACTTTCCTGTCTCTTCCTCAGATTCTGAACCAGTGTGTTCATCCTCTTTTGTTGCATTGTTGGAATCTGATCCTTCGTAATATGCCCACATAACCTTATTTGCTTTTCCTTTTGGTCACAAAGGACAATCATGATCCCTGTCATATGGACCTTTGCAATAGAAGCATAATTTCTTCCTTCGCAAGTCATTTAATGCCTCTGTATCTAGGGGTGTGGTAGATTTCTCTTTGGTTTCAATGCTCTTCCCTTTATTCTTATCAAACTTCTTATTGTCTCTGAAAGAGGTAGTACTCCTGGAAGTGAACCTGCTAGAGGGTGCTGTAAGCTCCATACTCTGTGCTTTCCTCATGGCTTCCTGCAGTGTTGACGGGTCAAATGCCTTAATCCATCCCTTGAGAGGTTCAGACAATCCTTCTGTAAATAAGATAACTAACCTCCTTTCCGACACATCTGGTACCATGACTGACAACCTTTGAAATTCACTGATATAAACCTCTAAATTGCCAATCTATCTTAACTGAGCAAGGTCGCGGAAGTAAATTTCTGGATCCTTTTTATCAAAACGTTCAACCAATCTATCTACAAAATCCTGGTACGATGTTACCTGATTGTGCTGCAAAGTAACCATTCCATGTGACCACCAATCATGAGCTACGCCTTCCAGATGCAAGGTGGCATACCTGATGGCATCTATTTCAGACATAGGCCTTAATTCTAGAAAGGTGTCCAACTTATGAATCCAAGCTTGCGCTGTCATCTGACCATTACCATCGAACAAAGGTAAAGTAAGTTTACTGACGGCTCGCTGTAACTCACTATCATGACCTCCTCTAGGTCTCCTATTCTGGCAGCTATTCCTCATATGTTCCCTTCTTTGGTTTAAATATCGATCGAAGTTCAATAATTCATGCACATGCGGGGGTAATGCCTGCCATTCTGCCGTAGCAGCCCTAAGATCATCTTGGAAATCTTCTGGTACATCGTCTTCTCCCATCTCCTGAGCCTCTTCCCTTAGGAAGGTGGGACGAGTAGGCCTATTTGCTATCCATGATCTGCGCCTAGGAGCCCCTTCTGATCCTACCACACTCCTATCATCATGATTAGATGTGCCTCTTCCTTGATCCTGAATCCTGGGCTGAATAACTCTTTCCATTATGGTAGTCAAAGCCTATAGTGTCTGGGCTATTTCTTGTTGTCCGGTAGTCATGATTCTGTAAAATTCTCTGGTTTCATCATCATCGACTCTGGGAAATCTTGGTGGACTATGTGTTTGTCTTTCACCCATATCTCCGTCCTTAAATATGGTTCTCTTGCGAATATAACACTGGGAATATGGTTGCATAAAAGTACTCTTACCCAATCAGGATGGCCGGACTACTGCTCTGATACCACTGAAATGACCTTCTTATATAGGTCAAAGATATACCAATACTGCACTAGGACAATTCGTCAAATACTTGACATGTAACCATCAATTTATATTAGCTCCAATAAATATTCATCAAGTCATATAGATGTAACAAAGGGTAATAATATGAGCAATTTTCAAGAAAGAATCTTATTGCAATCAACTCTTTACAATATTTAATAGCAATTCAGTAATCGGATAACAGAGCCGAGACAAAATTAAGAACCTGAGTTCGCTGTCTCTATTGAAAGGTCGCCGCCCGCCCACTGATCAAGCTCATGCACAGATGTTCTGATTCTTTTAATGCCCAATTTGAGTCGGGAGAAGCTCTAAAAACCGTTCCAGTCAATCAGGTAAATCATTCACTGCCAGATCGAGTAGCCATTTGCTCTCCACCAGGTCGGGACAAGGGTTGCTTTCATCTCTTTTCACCCGCGGCTTTGTTCAAGATCGCGATTTCCATGAATTCCAAACTGGTCGTGAATGAATTTAAAATGTTTCCTTGGCCGCCTGCCAACACTGTGATCTCATGTGATTATCTGGTCGTGGTCACCGCTTGGAAATTCACCTTGAAACTGGAATCGCGTGGCAATATATCTTTATTTATGTTTGCTGATATTAGTTATAGACTTAGCTAAATCGCGTCTTGAAAGGGAATGCTGGAATTGATAGATCAGAAGTTCGTCAATGATCTCACAAAATTCTGAATCCGCTATAATACCCTCCACACTCATCTGACGGAATCCGTCGCACTGCATGGACACGGGTTTGTTCCCAATCTCCCAATGAAGGTTGCAATTTAATTGTGTTCAGAAATCTTTGTGGTAGGTGTGCCTCAAAAAAAGCTCTGGTTATGATGTGAAACCCTGAGATCCGTTCTTATGCTGTAGCCGCTCAACAACTCTCGACTCACGAATTTTCCATTTTAATGACCTCAAGACTCCCGCCCGTGATGAGATGGTCCAAAAAGGTTCATTAAAAAGTAACAGCTTCAGGAGAAGTTAGGCAGCATAAATTATCCTTGTAAAATTTTGTAGCTACTGTGAATTCCGTTTTCGATGGTGCCCCTCAGAATTGTATCACATTGCCTTGCCCACCTTGCTAGATTCAGACATCTTAGTAAAACTCGATTCTTTAATTCATCCACCATGAAATGGCTGAAGACCATCTCCAATGTGCAACCCTTCGGAAGATATCTCACTTCCCCAGTTATGCAGATCCAAGGGAGTTTTCGTTCCCAAAGACCAAATGGAATTTGCGGACCAGAAACCACAAATTACTCCAATATGATAAATAGTAGAATCCCCAAAATCGCCTGCTTCAAATGGGAGCCCAATGTCCTCTATTTATTCCTTCACTGAGAAGTTTCTGGAAGTTTTTCGAAATCATCTTTTATGATGTAAAACTTTATAAAATTAAATAAATAACTTTATAAAGTTGGAGTACAACCTTTATTTAATATTAGGACGAGTAGGGCCCACTTACTCAATTATTATTCTTCGAGAGCAAAATTGTAATTATCGGAAGACAAAAATGACCCTCTTCCCATAACCATTTTCCTACGAGAGTCGATGATAGGAAAATCCCCTGTAAAGTTATGCCGCTAAAAAGGGGACATGACAGTTTGAAGTGTACCCATTAACTCATCCATTGTCAAAACAATGAGGTCTTTTGCCTCTTGTATGGTCATAACCAAATTTTCATATTTATGAGGTAAACTCCTTAATATCTTTTCCACTATCCTCTGCTCTTGATAGTCTTCTCCATTTGACTTCAATTGGTTCATCACATTGGAGGTCCTTAAACTAAAGTCTACAACTGATTCATTTTCCTTCATCTGGAGGTTCTCAAACTCCCTCCTTATGATCTATAGCTTTATAGTACGGAGTTTATTAGTCTCCTTGAAGTTTGTAGATCAAAGATATCCCATGGTTCCTTTGCATAATTTGCTGCTGCAATCTTAGGGAATATATTCTCTATCATTGCTGCTTCAATCAAACTTAATGCCTTTGCATCTTTCCTCCTTGACTCTTTCAAATGAGTCTTCTGTGCATTTGTGAGAGCAGCATACTGAGTTGGGTCTATCACATCATTGAACCCATTAACTACAAACTCTCACAAATCATTTGCAACCATTATGGTTTTCATCTTCTTTGCCCATGTATCATAATTTTGCCCATTAAAGGATGGTGGTTGGTGCCATATCTTTACTGCATCTCCTACCATGTCAAATATCTCAAGAAAAAAAAATGGCCTAACTCACTGTGGATGTGGGGCCTCAAAGCTCTGATGCCATGTGAGAAATAAAAAACTTAATTTAACACTCACAACCCTAAACCTTAAAAAAAATTTCCTCGACACTTAAAAACTACTCGGCACATGAAGGTGTCGAGTGCTAGTTTTGGTTCGCACTTGCTCGGGCCTTAAAGGTGCCGAGTGAAAGGCAACAGGTGCTGAGTGAGCTCGACACACAAAGAAAATGCAGTAGGTGCCGAGTTAGCTCGACACAAGAAGAGCTCGACACCAACAGATGCTGAGTGACAAGTAGCAAGTGCTGAGTGAGCTCGACACACAAAAAATGCAATAGGTGTTGAGTGTTTTGTGTCAACTGAAATATTATAACTTAGAAAAATTCAATGTGAATGCTTTCACCATTAAAATGAGAGACCCAAAACGTTAAGCTTCAAAAACAAATTTGTCAAATGCAACATTCAAAGGAAGAGTAATGGATTCAAGTATGTCTGCTTGCTTTACTATTCAACTTAATTAAACCATTACAAAATTTGGGAGGATTTGGCTTCACCTAGAAAACCATAAAATAACCCTAAACTAATAATACTTCTAACTTCAATAAACTTTTAAACTTGCAGCTCTAATGGCTGCATACAATGGTGCCTGGAGCAATCATTGCTTCAACATGACAAAACAAAACAACAACTAACTCACAAAATGAATAGAGGTGTCATGTGCAACTAGAGACACTGAACATACTTCCTTCTATCTCTGCAACAAGTGGATCTACTGACCACTTTCTTCTTCTTCCTTTGCTCTGCTCTGCAACTTCTGAGCTCTTCCTCTAACTTCTCTCTCTGTCTAGTCGAATGGATCTAGTCAGTGCCTTTTTTCTTCTGGATAAAAACATTTTTCTCTCTCATTTCAATATTTGAAAATCTCACCTACCCATATTAATTTTTCTGGCTGTTTTGCTGGTTGTCAGGTGGTAGGTGGGCATTTGGCTCTAGGGGCAAGACAACCACTGCATTAAATATTCCAACAAGAGGGAAGACATGGTCATTTCTTCATCCATTCAGTGGAGGGTTGTGGGTGATTGTGAGAGTTTTCTTTGTCATCACGACGTTCCTTGTGTGTTCCATGAGAATAACGACGAATTCAAAGGAAAATTTAACGAACAAATACTCACTTCATTGGCGTAAGAATACATCTTACTTATTACATATCTTCAGTCTATTGCAATGTTTAATTTTTGAGCTTGTCAATTGCATTCACACTTTATTCCTAAGACAAGATCCTTATAGTATCTTGTATTATGTGCAGGTTGTCGCTGTCTGCCTTCATATTTGCTCAAAGTAAGTATTTACCAATTTCTCGTCCACAACATATGTTAGGACAGGTGTTTATTGAATGATTTTTTTGACTTCTTATAATCATAGAGGAGACATGTCAATAATAGAAACTGGGGATGTTGGTGAGCATATGCTCTTATAAATTAGTAGTGTAAGGATTTTTCTTTTTTGGAGGTGTGTTATTTAAGTAAAATTTTCATACAATAGAATTTAGAAATTTTTCTAGAATTCTGGTATGTGATAATTTTTTTATTTTGCTTCTAGACCAAGTCTTAGTAGTCTCCATTTATCTCTCCAAGTATTAAAAAGACATATTTTCACCAATTATACAACCTTCCCTCTTTTAGCTTTTAACTAATTATTAAATAGCCTCTGTCTTTTGCCATGCAATTCCAGTTACTTCTACAACTAGTCAGACCATTTGCAGAAAAGTCTGTCAGCAGAAATTTCCTTCGCATTGTCCCTTGTAATGGGCATGTCTAGAAAAGTTTGTCAGCAGAAATTCCTTCTCTTCATCCCTTGTAATGGACAAGTCTATGCACTATTGATCTAACAATAAAAAATACTTATTTTTTATTTATTCTAATTTTTGGAGTAGTTAATAAATAAGATCAATGATGCATTATAACCATTAGATAGACAGTTTGCATCCCCTACAATACCAACTGCTTCAACTGTAAGCAATATGAGTAGGGAAACACTAGGTGTAATTTGTAGCTGCTTGCTTTATCATACTATGTTCTTATGAACGAATCAAGAACCTAGGCTGTTTCTCAATTCAGCTAATAGTATCAATTATCTTGTGGATGTGTAATGACATAGAGGAGAAGAAGTGAAGAGCACTCTGGGCAAGGGAATAGTGGCTACGTGGCTTTTCATCACCCTAATATTGAACAACAGTTACACAACACATTTGACCTCTATTTTAACAGTAGAGAGACTGGCTCCCACCATTACCACCATGAAAAGCCTAAACACAAGCAATGTTAAAGTGGGTTACATGAATACTGCATTTGCCAAGGGTTATCTTCTACAAGATCTGAACATACCAGAACATAGATTGGTTCCTCTAGTGAGTCCGCATGATTATGTGGAAAAGCTATCAAAGGGTGAAGTGGGTGCCATAGTGGACGAGAGCCTCTACATTCAAATAGTGAAATCTCTCTATCCATGTGAAAAGTTTGAAGTTGTATATCAAGGATACTTAGACATAGGAGGCTTTGGATTTGTAAGAATTTCTTCTATATCTCATTTTGTGTCATTCTTAACTATCACACACTAAGGAAGAAATTAAGCTTAGAAAAATAAATCAACTTTGGCTATTCAACACTTTTAGCCTAGAAATCAAGCTCTAATATGTGAAGCTAAATTGGTGCTATTCACTTTGTTGTACACTTTACTTCCATTTAAATAGATGCCCACTCTTTATAGGATGCAGCTATCCTCCCCACAAATTGCACCATTGACTAAATTTCAAAAAAATGAAAACACAATTATTTCTTTTGAAATTTTAAGCATTTGATCTTCATGATCTGTATATTTTGTGATAAAAAACAACAAATTTTTTTTAGAAAATTTGACTTTATTTTCGTAAATCTGAAAAAGAATCATATTTGACTTCTTTTTATCTTTGGTACATTTTGTCTGAAAATAAACCAGCCCCCTTTTTATATCTAAATTTACTCTACAATTTCTTTTCTCAAAGTAAAAGTAGATGGCCATGAGTTCTGAAACTCCCATGTCTGTGACAGTTTTTCACGAAAGGGTCGCCATTTCTAGCAGACATAACTGAAGCAGTGTTGAATGTATCGGAGCATCATTTCAGTGTACAGAGCATTCGCAACAAATGGTTTGGGGAAGCAACGTCATGTCCAGACATGGAGTCAGGGTTTCAATCGGAAAACACTCCCATCACACCTGCAAATCTATGGATTCTTTTTGTTCTCACTGCATCCATCTATGCTCTGACTGCGTTGATTCATATCGGTCGAAAGTTGCATCGATGTCGGCGAGATTTGAGGGCAGCATCCAACGGACAAGATTTCTCTACGCGTGTAATGACAATGATCAGATCTTTAAAACTTGGGAGGGCCCCCCTTCCATCCATAGAAATCTAACGCGGATTCCGCAAGTTGTGGAAGACTCGAAATTTTGGAGTCAATGTTTTATTGATATATTCATCTGTGTATAATATCCTTCCATTCCAAAAGCCATTGTTTGTATATTCATCTTTGCATATCTTCCCATTTCAAGAGCCAATATAATTTCTAATCATATAGAAATCTAAGGCGGATTCTTTAAGTTGTAGAAGATTCTAAATTTTGGAGTCAATGTTTATATTGATCTATTCATCTGTGTATACCCTCCGATTCCAAAAACCATTGTTTGTATTTATACAGAAATCTAAAGCGGATTCCTTAAGTTGTAGAAGACTTTAAATTTTGGAGTTAATCTTTGTATTAGTATATTCATCTTTGTATATCTTCCCATTCTAAAAACCGTAGGTTATATTCATGACGCGTTTAATGCGTTACGGAGTTTTACAGAGTTAAAAGATATGAAGTCAGTTGTTGAATTCTCGTCTCCACCGACAGCTGTGAGACTTGTCTTTTACTGTGAAGATTCCTTCTCTGAACAGAAATTTAAGATCATTTAGAATATATTTCAAGTGGCTTGTCTTAGATATTTGTTTCTAGAATTTTATTTTGCACGTTTGATTCGTTACGTAATTCATTGCTTACCAATGGAACTCTAGATATAAAACAAAAATATAGACAACTATCCATAAGTGTCGTTTGCTTGTGATAAATTGAAGACAACTACCGGCATTACTTGGCCTCATTGTGTAGCCCCTATTAATTAAATGTTTTAGAGATAAACTCTTGAAAGTTAGGATTATAAATGTTAATAGTATATTCTACCTTATTACTATCATACTCATGAATAAAAGCTCCTCTCTTAGGCGGAACAAATTTGCTGCTATAGCTAATTTAATGTACTTATAATTTAAAATTTGTATTTTGTTATGTGGTCTAATAGCTTATAGATATTGTTTTGACTTTTAGGTAGTAATGATATAAAAAAGTTTCATTTCAAAGCATTGTTCAATATTTGCTTAAAGATGCTCAAATAATTGTGCACTACAACCATATCACAAATTACCAATATTTATGCACAAATGCCCCAGTAGTCATAGACTATGGGTACCAATAAAGTAGCACAAATTCCTCCATTTAAAATTGTCTACAAATTCTAATAACTTGGGGTATGAGTGGGTGGCTATTTGTACGTGTGTAAACTATTAGTGACTTTTTAGTTATCATTTTCTCCAAGGAATAATTTAGTGACAATTATTCGTAGTTTGGCGAATTCTAAGATTTCTTGGTGTTCAAATTGGCGATTTATGAGCTATTTCATCGAGGCCAAATCGCCCAACATTATCATGGTAACCTGGTCAATAATCCTTCCAATCGCCAAAAATACTATGCACTTGATGTCTTTTTTAGCGTTATTTGCCTTGCGTTATGCCAACATGGTTATTGCCACCCATAAGATGTTCGCCAACTCTTATTAAATTTGATTTTCATGCATGTGAATCATTCACCCACTGTCATTAATTTTAAATTACTTTAGTCGGCCCATTTCGAATTGGACAGTTAAACACATTTCACCTCAATTCACAAAAATAGAAATTGGAATCGTTGATGGATATAAATTCTAATTGGTAGTTAGCTGATGAACACTATCACTTTTAGATTTCTTTTTCTTTTGGTATACCTACATTGGCATCTTGATTGGAATTTCAGAATAGCTCGAGAATCAAGTTCATGGTCAAAAATCAATTTCATTTATGCTACAGTTTGATGTCTGTTAAGGCTATTAAAATTTACTATAGCCGGAAGAGGGGTTACGTTGGGTAGAACTCTGATGCTAATTTCTCCAATTTGGGCTTGAGATATATGCATTTCCTGCACCAATTCGTCATCTTATGTCAATAAAAGTTAGAGGCGGTGACTGGATGAGAGAAAGGAAAAATAGTTTAAAAGAGAAGCAACCAGTCTATGACAAAGGGGTGAGGTTGAGTGAGCAATTGATCGAATTTATTTGGAGCAGAGATGGGCTCCATATTGACGGAGGTGGGCTTGTCGCTCTCCTTCCAGAAAACCCCCAGTTTGAGGCATCTTGTTGAATTCTGATCTGTGGAAGCGCATAGAGGTTGTGGGAGGGAAAGTAGAGCATGAAAGATCTGGATGAGTATGATGATGAAGATGAAGAGGGGAGGCAGAGCCCCATCTAATAGTTGAGCGAAACTACTGGAGATGCCATTTTCTTCTGTGAAAAATTTAAATATTGCAGTCACTGATTATTAATCTCCTATCATAAATGATGATTAAACTGTTGAAAACAAATTCTTAGCTAATATCGAAAAATAACACAACTGCAACTTCACTTATAAAATATGGAAAAAAACACAATGAACACAATATTTTCGGACAAATTGTCCTTGGAAAAACCCCTAAGGGAAAACCAGTTCTACAGATGAGAAATTATATTAAACTTCAGCAAATCAAGAGATACAAAATTCCTTGCCTCTCACTGGCAGAACTCTGACAACCTCCTAATTTATCCCGCTGATATTCTCACTGCTATTCCCGCGCTAACACTGTGCCCTTGCTAACACTGCAAGACTCTTTGCTAACACTGCAAACGTTTCTCCAAACTTCTTGTTTTCCAAATGCCCCCTAGACCCCCTTTTATACTACTCTCGTTGGTAAACCAATGGCCGAGATTGATTTACAATTGACGGTGGAGATATAAAACAACTTACCAACCCTAACAAAATTGGTTTCTAGTTACTTCTAAAAGAAGTCAATTATTTAATAAATAATTGTCCTTGCTCTAACCAATTTGTTAGCAAAAACAATTAGATACTAAATAATAGCATATGGACAAACAGCTGTCCAAGCTAACAAAACTAACACTCCCTCTTAGCGAGGAAGTTGTTCTGCAGGACACCTAACTTATCTCTGAAGAAGATAAATTTTTCCTTCCCTAATGCCTTAGTCAGAATGTCTACTACCTGCTCCTTTGTAGGTATGTATTGTATTTGAACAACTCCCCTTTGTACACAATCTCTGACGAAGTGATATCTGATATCTATATGTTTAGACCTATCATGAAAAACTAGATTCTCAGACAACTTGATGCAACTCTGATTGTCACAATGTATCACAGTAGTCTCCACCTTCTGACCAAACAAGGCTACTAACAACTTTCGAAGCCATATAGCTTCACATGTTTGCATGCTAGCTGCTATGTATTCTGCTTCTGCTAAGCTTAGAGCCACAGACTTCTACTTCCTGCTGAACCAAAATGCAACTCCTGATTCGAAGCTGAAACAACACCCTGAAGTGCTCCTTTTGTCTATTGCACTTCCTGCCCAATCTGCGTTAATATAGCCTATCAACCTGATACCTTCACTTTGAACATATCTGATCCCATACTTGACTGTACCATGCAAGTAACGTAGCACATGCTTAGCCACTATCCAATGCATTCTTTTTTGTTCAACCATGAACTAAGTAAGAGAGTTTACTGCAAATGCTATGTCTGGTCTAGTGTTGACCAAATACATAAGCGAACCAATCAACTGTCTATATAAAGTGGGATCTACATCTTTCTCCTTAGTTGTATCTACCTTCCTCCAATTCGTGATCATGGGTGTAGACATGGCTTTGCAATCCTCCATCCCAAATTTTTTCAAGATTTCAATGAAATATTTCCCTTGACCAAGGAAAATCTCCCCATCTGTCTGCCACACTTCCATGCCTAGAAAGTAGTGCATAAGTCCTAAATCCTTCATCTCGAACTCTTCTACAAGGTTCCTCTTGCAATCCACTATGAGCCCTAGTGAACCTATAAGAAATAGGTCATCCACATAAAGAACAAGAATGAGAATCTCACCCCCAACCATCAAGTAGTAGAGGTTAGCATCCGCTTCACTCTTCACAAAGCCCATTTTTTGCAAGTATGTATCAATGCACTCATACCACGCTCTAGGAGCCTACTTGAGTCCGTACAATGCTCTCTTCAAAATGCACACGTGGGTCTCTTTGCTGTGTGCTACAAAGCCTTCTGGTTGTTCTATGTATACCTCCTCCTTCAACTCACCATTAAGGAATGTTGTCTTGACATCCATTTGATAGATTTGCCATCCCATCTAAGTTGCAAGTGAGATACAGCTCATATAGATGTATACTTGGAAATTGGAGCAAATGTCTCCTCATAGTCTATTCCCTCCTTCTGAGAGAACCCCTTTGCCACGAACGTTGCCTTGTATATCTCGATGCTACCATCTACACCGTGCTTTGTCTTATAGATCCAGCGTGATCCAACTACAACCCTATCTGTTTGTCTAGGTACTACCTCCCACACATCATTCTGCATTATTGAAGAATATTCCTCAACCATAGCATCTCACCATACTTGATGTTCTACAGCTTCCTGATAGCTAGAAGGCTCACTATCTACCACTGACTAACTAATGCCACATAGTCATTGAACTTGGCTAGTTGTCTTCACTATCTAGTACTCTTCCTAGGAGCTCCCACAAACTCTTGAGTATCCCTTTGTGTATCTGGAACCGCATGGTTCCCACTACTAACTGTAGAGGATGAAATGTCAACCTCTAAGTCTTCTAGATACATTTCCTGTTGCACCTGTTGCTTCATACTCTATGAATCTTCACTAACTAAGTCTACTCTCATACTGGTAACTATACTTGAGCTTTGTTGCCCTTGACTTGGCCTTAGAGCTTCTGTTGGTTGCTCACTCTAATCATCTGCTGGCAAATCTCTAGATCTCCTGAATGCCTTGTCCTCCATGAACTTGACATCCCATCAGACAATAATTCTTTTAGTCCCTGGAATGAAAATCCGATGTGCCTTTGAGGTCTCACTGTACCCAACAAAGTACCCCCTCTCTGCAGCCTAATCTAACTTTGTACGTGTATCTCCAGGAACATGGAAATATGCCAAACTCCCAAATATCCTAAAGTGACTAACATCTCGCTTCTTTCCTGTGAAAGCCTCCTCTGGTGTCATATTCCGTAGCACCTTGTGTGGAACTCTATTCTGAATGTAGACTATTGTATTACACCCCTCTGCCCATAAGTAACGGGGCATGTCCTGGTCATGTAGCATAGCTCTTGCTGCCTCTGATATAGAATGGTTCTTCCTCTCAGCAACTCCATTCTGCTGTGGATTGTAAGGAACAATCCATTCTCTCTTGATTCCTTCTCTAGTGCAAAACTCCTGGAAGTCATTTCCTTTGTACTCGCCTCCATTGTCTAATCGAAGAACCTTTATCTTCTTTCCTGTCGAGTTCTCCAAAAGAGCCTTGAACTCTTGGAATCGACTGAAAACCTCATCCTTAGTCTTCAAGAAGTATATCCAGGTCTTTCTAGAGAAATCATCAATAAAAGTAACATAGTACTCATATCCTCTGAGAGATTTCGTCGACATCAGTCCACAAACATCTAAATGTACTAGATCAAGAACACCCTTAGATCTAGTGTCACTCCTTGGAAATGATGCTTTCGCAAACTTCCCCAACACACAACCCTTACATACATCGTCATGCTCTGTGCTCACCTCTAGAACACTTGTCACTGTCTCACAAAGCAATCTAAGTGCACCATGATGAATATGGCCCATCCTCCTATGCCATCGCTCTCCTAGATCTCTAGGATTATTGTTGCTCATAAGTTCCTTAGGAGTATCAAACTACAATCTATAAAGGCGACCACTCCTAACTCCAATAGTTATGGGTGATTTCCAATCCTTGTCCTTAATCAACACATTTGTCCCTCTAAAGAGTACATTATACCCCCTATCCTAAAGAACAGATATAGATATCAAATTCATACCTAAGCCTGGCACATATAACACATCATGAAGTGGAATTATCTTTCCATTCTCCCTGTGAAACTGAATAGTCCCTTTCCCAACAGGGTTGAGTTTGGACAAGTTTCCCATAGAAATCTGGATGTTGGTGTCCTCCTCCTTGTAACTGGAGAAGTACTCTCTAACTCCTGTCATATGAAATGATGCCCCACTATCTATATACCAAACACACTGTGAGGTTGAGCTAACCATACAAACTATGAGTGAAAACTCATCCTCCATTCTACTAGAGAGTTCTTCAGCACTTGCTGAAGCTGCCACCTACTTCTTACCCTTCTTCCTCTCTGGGCAATCACTGACATAGTGGCCAAACTCGTGACATCCAAAGCACTTGACCTTAGAAAGGTCCTTCTTCTTTTCACTTTGTGAATTTGATCCTTTGCTAGATCCCTTCTTTGCTTTCCCTTTACCCGCTAGGGCAACGTTCTCTTGTTCCACCTCATTTTTTTGACTCTTGTTGGCCCCATTGACAAGACTTAGTCTAAACTCCTCTTGAGTGAAATCAGTGCATAGTCAATCCCAAGTCAGTAAAGTATCTCGTCCACTAACAACTTGAACAAAGACACTCCATTGTTTAGTAAACTCATTTAGGGCTATTCTCACTAGCTCATCATCACTAGGGCTATCTCCAATAGTTGCTAACTCATCCTTGACAAGTCTGAGCCTGGAGAGGTAATTTGTGACATCTTCTCCCTGATTCATTCGGGTATTCTTTAGCTTCTCTTTGAGAATCAACATCCTGTTGGTGGTAGCATTCTGGTACAGATTTAGAATGATGTCCCACATCTTCTTTGCTGTATCTAGCTCTGCAATATGTGGAACAATATGATCCTTGACACCATCAAGGATAATCCTCCTCAATTTGGCATTATCCTTGCTATATGCTGCGAGCTGTGTTGCATCCGTTGGTACAAGTACAACACTGGTAGCATAATCCTTGATACCATTCTCTTCCAACAATAAAGAAATTTTGGCCTTCCAGACACCAAAATTTGAGGCACCATCCAATCTATCCTGATCTCTCAAACCAGCTAAAGCCATCTCAAGGGTTTAAAGGAATAATAAATCTAAAGAGATCAAAATTTCTTTCCTAGGGAAAAACTCTTCTACCCTTAACTATGCTCTGATACCATGTGAAAAATTTAACTATTGCAGTCACGGATTATTAATCTCCTATCATAAACAATGATTAAACTGCTGAAAACAAATTCTTAGCTAATATCAAAAAATAACACAACTGCAACTTCACTTATAAAATACGGAAAGAAAAACAATGAGCACAATATTTTTGGACAAATTGTCCTTGGAAAAACCTCTAAGGGAAAACCAGTTCTATAGATGAGAAATTATATTAAACTTCAGCAAATCAAGAGATACAAAATTCCTTGCCTCTCACTGGCAGAACTCTGACAACCTCCTAATTTATCCCGCTAATATTCCCCACTGCTATTCCCACGCTAACACTACACCCTTGCTAACACTACAAGACTATTTGCTAAGACTGCAAATGTTTCTCCAAACTTCTTGTTTTCCAAATGCCCCCTAGACCCCCTTTTATACTACTCTCATTGGTAAACCAACGGCCAAGATTGATTTACAATCAACGGTAGAGATATAAAACAACTTACCAACCCTAACAAAATTGGTTTCTAGTTGCTTCTAAAAGAAGTCAATTATCTAATAAATAATTGTCCTTGCTCTAACCAATTTGTTAGCAAAAACAATTAGATACTAAATAATAGAATATGGACAAACAATTGTCCAAGCTAACAAAACTAACAGCCTCCTCCCCTCAGCCCCCTCACCTTGCCCATATCAACTCTATCCTTATCTCTTCCCCAATCAGATTGGCTTCCTCTTTACCATGTTTTCCTTCGCAACAAGAATAAGGAAATTAAAATTCCTCTAACCTTACCCCTCCCCATCCCTTGCATCATTATCTTCCTTTTAAGATAGTGTCAATTCATAAATATAAATGTAGAAAATATTAATCATGTGACAAAATGGGAAGCCTGTGAAGAGTTTTGATGTCCAAAGCATATTACCTCAAAGGATCGTGCTATAATTCCAAGGTATGCACTATGTGTTTCATGAGAATCGTTTGATATTCTTTCAACCAAATGTGATTAGCCCATCATGCCAAAAATGGGAGCTTTGTAGTTGCAATTGCTATACTAATTGTCAAGGAAATATTTGACATTGGTAATTGCCCTGATTATTATTTCAAAGATGGAATATTTTTTACTCATTTGCATATAAGTATTATCATTATTTCTATAAAAATTCTTAGTTTTTATCACTAACGAATAAAAGTCTTGATAATGATTAGAAAATATATGATAAAGAACTGATATTTAAAAATTTGAAGTAAATGAAACCCTCTTCGTTGTCTTGTAGTACTCTTATGCACAAAAATAATTATCAATTTTTTCCATCTACCAATAAAGCAAGAGAAGTATAAGATTTCCTCCATATGTATAAAAGCAAGGAAGAAATTTTAAAAGCATGCTGGAAAGTAACTTTCAACGATTATGATTCCACCTTATTTGAAGACACCACTTCCATGTGGATTGCAATGTAAAATTATAAAAATTGAAGGAAAAAAATGTGGAGTTGATATGACAAAAAAAGTATAAACTATTCTACATGCACCAAGCACATTCATTGGCATATTATAATTTCATGACAAATTTGAAAACATTGAAAGTGGTTGTAGACTATTGACATGAGAAGGGTCTATTTTAATGATCCATCTAACATTATTAGTTGATATTTGAATATTTTATACTCCTTTTTTTTGGTAATTTACATTAGGGATGAGGCCCTCTCCCATCTTATTAATAATTGGAAATTCACACAAAAATCTTGTAGTGGGGTGATCGCTATCAAAAAAGCCACTAAAATGGTAGGAATTCAAATGATAAGTTATGAATCCACCATAATATATTATCATCTTAATAAATTATTTTGTTTTCATTATAACAATAAATATTTTTGTTTTTGGAAGATCCTACAACATAATGATAAATGGTGAGCTTCTTAGCTAGGAGGTCTAGGGTTAGAGTTTACTCAAGATTAATAAATAATAATAATCACAACACATGCTGATAATTAATCTTGACTTCAGCCTCTTTAAAAAAATGAATGTTTATGTTTCAGGTGCATAATAAGATAGGAATGATATAAGTTTTATAATTTATTAATTTTGTAAGAATTTACTTTATTTTATTAAAATATTATTATTAAATTTAGGCATATCACTATAATGTATTTATTTTCTGCCTAACACAATGAATCATTTGACCCACAAAATTAATGTTTAACTTTAGAACAAAATTGCCAATGCATATATTTTATTTCTATTACAATAAAATAATTCACTTGTAAAATTAATATTTTACTGTGAAAATTATTTTTATTTGCCAATATATGTATTTTTGTGGTTTTAAAAATAGCACAATTTGCCCAATTTTTATGCATTATTCGAGAGATTATGAATTATTCGCCAATGGAGATTATTATTTTTAATTTCTAAATCAAAAAATTTTGCAACAAAAGTTATTTTTTTTGTCAGGAGTTTTACACCTTTCGCCAAGGTTTTACACCTTTTTTAAGGGGGGGTTTCTAAAAGTATACCCTAATTTTCTCAATTTCTTAAAAGCTAGTAATTTGATTCAATTGGATGCGAAACTAGTGAATGAAAATTGGAACACAGCTGGCCTTCCTTTATGACAAGTTGCCTCTCATATTGAATTGTAGAATAAAGGAAAAAAATATTGAAATTGACAATTCTTTTGTGTTTCTTCAAATTGCATGTTGTGAGGTTTTCTCTAAATAGTCAAAGGTAGTCTTTCAACATAAAATCTTCATTAACCATTATTTTATTGAGAAAACTTATGATCTTTCTCATAGAAAACTTAAATTGTAATAAAAATTGTTATGAATTCTTAATTATGCTAGGGCCATTGAGCCTACTTATTTGAAGTGAATTTGTCAAATATAATTTTCTCCACAATATATCAATAGTTGTCACAAGAAACATTTCTACTATAATATTGTTATTGACATGCCCTCTTTAAAATAGACACCTACATTTGCCATTAAACCAAGGTACGATATCTTGTTTTTTTCCCTATGAGAAGATATTATAGTCAGTTTAGGTGGGAGGCCTTGGGTTATCAATAGGAATGGATCTCTTACTTGGATCTATCCAGCACTATATTTGAAGCTATCCTAGTTTAAGTATAACTTTTAGGCTTACCCTTGGAGTACTAGAATGACTGTAACAAAAAAAATCAATTATAATATTGTTATTGACATGTCCTCCTTAAAATAAACACTAACATTTTTTTATTAAAAATCAGGGTATGATATCTGGTTTCCTATCCTATGAAGAAAATATCATGCCCATTCTAGGTAGGGGGCATTGGGTTGTCAATAAGTCTTTTACTTAAGAAATAGACCTCTTATTTCGATCTATCAAGCACTACATTTGAAGCTAACACAATTTAAGCATAGCTTCTAGGCTTACCCTTTGATTATTAGAATGAAGACATATTTACAAGTATGGAATGTTCCTTCAATGAGCTAGCTATTGATACATCATGACACCTTCAAGAAAGAGGTTGGTCTATACTAGGGTTTCTAATAATATTACTTGATCCACTTTTTGGAAATATAAGAGTAAATGAGAGGGGATGAGTAAATCAGTTACCATTAATTTAAATCCTAGATTCCTTAGATGTCAACATAGAACTCTAACTTCACTAAAAATATTGATGCTCAGTAAATTTATAGTCACTCGGTTTACACTAGTAAATGTTGTAAACCAACAAATATTTAACATGCAAATCTTATGATATTTTCTTTGATTAACCTTACTTAACTTAGTTCCATACACCTAAAAGAAATAGCATGAAACAAGTGACACCAAAATTTAATGTGGAAATCCAATTTGGGAAAAAACACCAATTGAAACTAGTTATTGATTTTCACTCTTTTGAAGTGAGCCCTATTAGAAGCCAACCCTATTAAAGGTTAGAAAAAATATTGTTAGGTGTGAACCTATTAAAGGATTTAACACCTTGGTAGGAGTGGCCTTGTTAGAGGTCTTTATACACTTCAATCTAAAAATGCCACCTTATTAGGGGATTTACAAATAGTTGTTAAGTTAACTCTGTTAATAGATTTAGAGCATTGCTACAATGGTTAGAGAGTAAGAATGAGATGACCTAATTTTCTATGCATCTGAATTGCTGATTACAGATCTCAATTTTGGCTTGTATACTTGATTCTTTTTGATCGAATGTATCTTTGTAGGTCCACAAGGATATTCTTCTTATCCTTCAAATTCACTTCCTCTAAACATCTTATATATTTCCATTCACTTTTTCACATTCAATCCTCAACTTGACCTTATATTTATTTCATACACATTGTCAATTCAACTTGAATACAAATTAAAATAGTTAATATTCATCTCCTCAATCAGCTAGAACCAATAAATGAATCTATTGAACTTAATATGCCAAAATAAGAAAATCCTTCATTAACCAACCCTACTTGATAGACACTAACTCAAAAATGATTTTCTTGTGTTAACCAAGTGAACTTGGTTAACACTGCATCTTCACAAAGTTCCTTTGGTAACCAAGTGGGCTTAGTTAACATTGGTTCCATCCAAATTTTTGTGAACATTAATCGAGCGAGCTCAATTAACACTCAATCTTCTATGAACTTCATTTTGTTGCCCAAGTGAACTCAGTAGTCACTACCTTCTGAACTAGGCAAACTCTAGAATGCTCAGCACACACAAGAAACTGTCTTCATTACACAAGTGACCTTGACATTAACTGATTAGCAAAGATATGATATTTTTTTTAATATCAAAGACAATACATAATTAACCAATTATTTTTAAAAATCTGCCTCTTTGGCATTGATGGCAACACAACAAGTCATAATACAATGAAATTTTAAAGACAAAATAAAGTAAGGAAAATATCCTTAGTTTCATTTTGATTCTCATCTATGAGAACTCCCTCTATCACTGTGAACTCCCTTTGCCTTCAATTTCTCCCTCTATTAGCAAACTCTATCTCTTTCATTATCTCTCTTTGATATCTTCAAGAAAATTCTCCCTTATCGCAAAAATCTCACTTTATAAAATTTCTATGAATATGAAAACAACCTCTCTCTCTTTGACATCTCATGCCAAAGACAATATTTAGTGAATATCAATGTACCTCATGTACTAGTTCATATGCAATATGCCCTTTTCAATACTACATCAACTAACTAATCTTCAACATCCTCTATTTGATGCATCGCTAAACTTCATTTTAGTAAGCTTTGGATAGAGGAATGATCCCTAACTTACCTCTTAGATACAAAAATGCATCATTAGGTAAAGGCTTAGTGAATATGTCTACAATTTTTTCTTTATTATTCACATATTCCAATCTTACCTATTTATCTTGCACCAATTCTCTAGAAAATGATATTTTATTGCAATGTTCTTGGTCTTGGTATGCATCACATGATTCTTTGATATATTAATTGCATTGGTTTTATTATAGAATATAATCAATGGATCCTTGAATTCTATTTTCATACCTACTAATAGTTGCTTGAACCAAACAACATTGAAACAATTAACTCTTGCTGTCATATACTCTGTCTCTTTTGTAGACTAAGAAATACAATTTTTCTTCTTGCTTGTCCAAGACACTAATCTTTTATCAATAAAGTATTCTCCACCACTGGTGTTCTTCTTGTCATCAACACTTTCTTCCCAATCAATATCTATGAATGCTTTCAAATTCAAATTCCCTCCTTTCTTGTAACATAATCCATAATCGTCAGTACCCTTTAGATACCTCATGATTCTCTTAATTTCCATCATGTGATATTCTTTGAGATTTTCTGAGAATCTTTTGCACCATACTGATTGCTAATACAATATTGGGCCTTGTGTGCACTACATATAGGAATTTTCCAATCATTGATTTGTATGTGGTCTGATCTACCTCTTTGTAATCATCATTCTTGGAAAGCTTCTGTCTACTAGCCATAGGTGTTCGAACTAGTCTTGAATCTTCCATTCCAAATTTCTTTAGTATCTCCTAAATATATTTTGATTGAGTAATGTAGATACCATCTTTCTTCTATTGAGTCTACAATCCAACAAATAATTTTATCTCTCCAAACATGGATATCTCAAATTCTTTACTCATCTCTTCATAAAAGGCTTTGCATAGGTCATCATTTCTAGTAGAGCCAATACAATTTTCTTGTCTAGTCCTTCTTTGATATACAAGCTACTATTATCATTGTTCTTTGAAAACTAATCTTTATCAAGTAGTTACGAAGTCTTTCATACCAAGCTCTGGGAGCTTGTTTGATTCCATACAATGCCTTGTGTAGTTTAAAAACCACATCCTTTTTTCTAGTATCTACAAAACCTTTTGGTTGTTCTATTTAAACTTCCTCTTCAAGAATTCCATTCAAGAATATAGATTTCACATCCATTTGATAAATTTTAAATCTTTTATGTGCAACATAAGCAAGTAGAGTTCTAACATCTAACGTTGCAATAGTAGAAAATGTTTCACCATAATCAATACCTTCTTCTTGATAATAACCTTTGCATACCAACCTTGCTTTATTTTTGGAAACTTCTCCATCTTCATTCAACTTATTTCTGAAAATCCACTTAGTGCCAGTTACATTTTTATCCTTGGGTATAAGGACAAGAGTCCATGTCTTATTCCTTTTTATCTATTCTATCTCTTCATTCATAGCTTCAATCCAACTATTATTATCCAAAGCATCTTTAACTAGTCTAAGTTCAAATTTAGTAAGAAAACATGTACCTTTCAATTTGTTTCTTGTCTTTGTTCCATATGACTTGTCTCCAATGATTTGAGTAGATGCATGGTGCCTTGTGACATATCTTGCTAACACATTTACTTTTGATTTATAACTTGTTCTATTAGCATCATCATGATCTTCTATATCAAGCTTAGGTTCTACTGTCTGTGACTTAGGTTCATCAGACTCGATTTTCTCTGGCAATAGCTCAATAGCTTTTGACTGTGACTTGGGTCCTTTAGGCTGTGACTTGGGTTGCATTGTTTGCAACTCGGTAGCCTCTAAAGATTTTTGGGACTCAAGAGGTGAAGTTTTCTAACTTCCAATTGGATTAGGCCATTTATGAGGTTCATAGTAGATAAAAATTTTGTAATTATCAAGTTCTTTGTTACTCTCTTCTTCATTCTTTTCTACAAACTTATCAATTCTTACATGTGCACTTTTTATGATCTTATGAGTTCATAAATTCAAACATTATATGCTTTACTTCTACAAGAATATCCTAGAAAATTCCTTCATCACCTTTGACATTAAATTTACCTTTCCTTGATTCCATCAAGATATAACATTTGCTACCAAATAGTTTCAAGTAACTTACATTAGGTTTGTAGCCATACCATAGTTCATAAGGATCTTGATTTGAGTCTTTCTTCAATTGTACTATGTTCAAGGTATGCACTGCAATATTGATTGCTTCCTTCTAGTATTTGATTGCAATGTTCTTTTCTATCATCAAAATTCTTGCACAATCCATGATGGATGTGTTCCTTCTTTGAGCTATACCATTTTGCTATCATGCACTAGGGGTTGATACTTGTCTTATAATTTCTCTTTCAATTCAAAATTCATTGAATTCATTAGAAATGAATTTTCCACCTTTGTTTGACATCAAACACTTCAACTTCTTTCTAGTTTCTTTCTCTACTCTTGGTAGATACCACCTAAATTTTTCAAATTATTTAGACCTATCTTTAAGATACATTACAATCATCATTCTAGAGTAATTATTAACAAAAAGAGTAAAATACTTATCTCCACTGTAGCTCTCAATTCCCTTAGCTCCACATAAGATGAACTAGCTCCAAGACTTCTTCAGAATGATAGTTCTTTCTTTTGAAACTTGTCTTGCCCATCTTACCAATTTGAAATTTTTTTCATAGGCCCATATCAGGTTTCCTCAGACTAGGAATACCTCTCACACTTTTATTTTTTCTTATCTTGATCATATTATCAAAGTTCACATGACACATCCTTTTATGCCATAACCATCTTTCTTCTGCTTGAGCAATGAAACATGAGCTTTCACTGAGATCTAGGTAGAATAGGCTACCTTTCATTTGGTTACCAGACCCAATCAGATTACCTTTTCGATCTAGTAGCTTGGCCTTCCTGTTCATGAATTCTACCTTGAATCCAATGTTATTCAACAATGCCACACTTAGTAGACTATGCTTTAGTCCTTCAATCAAAAAAGCATTATCACATCTAAGTTCATTGGTTAGTGTGATACAACCTTTTCCCTTTATACAACATGGTTCATTGTTTCCAAATCTCACACTTCCACCATAACAATGTTCCATATGTTCAAAATTTGTTTTCTCACCAGTCGTATGATGTGAGAAACCACTATCAATAATCCACGTATCATTTTTACTAACATGAGAGATAAGTTCCATTTTATCTCCTTCATCATCATATTTATCTTTTACAACAATATAGACCATTTCATCATCTTCACTACTATTTTAATCTTTAGCCATAAAACAAGATTTCTTACCTTTGTTCTTCTAGTCCTTGTAGTTTGTATAGTTTTTGAAATCCTTCTTTCCTTTGTACTTGGTATACTTATTTTTATCTTTGTCTTCTCTATTTGGAAATCTTGCAGCAATGTGTCCAACTTCTTCACAAGAGAGAAAAATTAAAGGAATTTTACCTTTGTACTTTCCTTTGCCTTTGGGAAACCTTCTTGCAAATAATGCCATAGTAGTTTCAAGATCAATATCAGAACTATCATGCTTTTCACTTTCAAATTGTTTTGCTTTTTACTTTTTAGCTTTCTTCTTAATTGATAACTTGGCATCAAATGTAGACTCAAGATTGCTAGAAGTAGGAACATAATTATCATAGTTATCTAGCTCAAATGTTGTCAATCTTCGAACTACTGCATCGAATGTTATATCATTCTTTGGATTGCATCTCATTTCTTGAATTTCTATTACTCTAATTACATATATAGGAAGAAGTTTTCTAAGAAACTAACTTACCACTATTTCGTTTTCAATCTTTCCTCCTGAAGTTTTGATTCACAAACACTAGCTTTGATTCTATTATTGCAATGTTCTCATCTTCTCTCATCTTTATTTGATCAAATTATCCTCTGATATTTTTAGCTTTATCTCTTCTTACATTTTCATCTCCTCCATACATGACTTTTAGCTTGATTCACATTTCATAAGTAGTTCCACAGTCTTTGACTTCATCAAATTCAACATAGTTGGGAGATGGAGCAATATCAATCATCATAATGTTATGACTCTTCTTTTCTACAATTTCTTCAATAGTCATAGTTCTAGTAGGTGTCATGTATTTGATGTCTAGGTACTTTAGCCATGAATCTCCAATAGTTTCCAAGTGCAACCTCATGAGTTCTTTCCATGTCTTGAAGTTATCTCTATACAGCTTGGGGATCTCCCTTTATGTATGACATCTTGATCTTTAACTTAGGTCCTTAAAACATTCTCTGCAAGCACCAAGATGCTCTGATATGAATTGTTGGAAATATAAGAGGAGTAATTAAGAGGGGAGGGGTGAATAATTTACCACTAATTTAAATCCTAGATCCCTTAGATGTTAACACAAAACTCTAACTTCAATAAAAATATTGATGCTTAGTAAACATATAGGCACTCAGTTTACAATAGTAAAAATTTTAACTCGAAAAATGCTTAACATGAAAATTTTATGACATTTTTTGTGATTAACCTTACTTAACTTACTTGCATACATATAAAAGAAATAGCATGAACATGAGTGATATAAATATTTAACGTGGAAACCCAAATTGGGAAAAACCATCAATTGCAACTAGTTATTGATTTTCACTCTTCTAAAGTGAGCCCTATTAGGATCCAACCCTATTAAAGTTTACAAATCACATGGTTAGGTGTTATCCTATTAGAGGATTTAATCACCCTGTTATGAGTGGCCTGGTTAGAGGTCTTTAGGCAGTTCAATTTAGATATGCCACCTTGTTAGAAGATTTACAAATAGTTGTTAAGCCAACTTTGTTAAGAGATTTAGATCACTTATATAATGGTTAGAGAGTAACAATGAGATGACCTAAGTTCTGATGCAACTAAATCTCTGATTACATATCTCAATTCTAGCTTGTATACTTGATCCTTCTTAATCGAATGTATCTTTATAGGTCCACAATGATATTCTACTTATCCTTCAAATTTGTTTCCTCTAAGAATATTCTATTCTTCCATTAACTTTTTGACATTCAATCCTCAACTTGACCTTATACTTATATCATAAACATTATCAAAATGTTCCTTTGGTAACCAAGTGAGCTTGGTTAAGATTCACTCTTCTATGAACTTCTCTTTGTCTCTTGAGTGAACTAGGTAGTCACTATCTTCTAATATAGGAAAACTTTGAAATGCTCAACACACACAGGAAACTATCTTCATCACTCGAGTGAGCTTGACATACATTGGCTAGCAAAGACATGAGATTTTGTGTGACATCAAAGACAATACACGATTAACCAATTTTTTTGACATCACAAACCTTCCCTTTTCTATTGATATAGTTTTAATGTTTTTAATATGGGACATGATATATAATTTGAAACCTTTTCCTTTGTTTGATTTACATGTAAAAGATCTAGGAAATAGGGTAAAACAATGCCTCCTTTAGAGCCAGAAATAAAGTCTAAGGTTTTAACCAAGAAAATGAAGGTTGGAAAAGTAACATGTAGCAAGGGAGTGTGGGATAATAGAAAGAAGAGCTATTTGTAACCAAAAAAAATTGTCAATGACAAGAATAGCATAAAATGGTGACACTGTACATCTAGAACTAAATAACATCTATTAGCATGGAGGGGTGTTATATTGTGGGAACCCCTATGGACAATGAGGCAAGAAAATACATTCATATAAATTCTTATGATAAAGACCAAGGGGATGATGCTATTATTCCAGTGGAAAGGAAAATTATACTATTAAGTAGTCTAGTTATGATTCAGGAGATATTGATTAAAAAAATGAAGATAAGGTCAAGAATATTGTTTCTCACTCTTCTCCTTCTTGTCAAGGAGCCATCTAGATGTGGTCAAATCTTCATTTCCTTCAGTCTCGAATCAGAGCTCTCCTAAGATAATTAAACTAGACTATCTGTGTACAAAAAGATAGAAATGTTCACTTTGATTTATTTTCTATCCTTGACAAAAATATTTTTAGTACCTACATAGAGCCAAATGCCTCTAGATTCTTATTCTTGAAAAGAAAAATTGAGTGATCAAGAAATTGATAAAGTGGAGGATAACTCCTTTATAGGGGTGAAGAAGAAATGGAAGAAAATGAAAACCTCATTGGAAATCTCCAACAAAAATAAACCAAAAGTAAGTTGTGGTTTTAGAAATATCCTAGGAAGAAAATCAATAAAGTGACACAGTGAGAAACATTGCATACAAGATATAGCAAATAGGGTATGTGAACAAGAAAATGATTTTTTTGGAAACATATGGCAAGTAAAAAATGAAAATCATATGGTGGAATGCATTTCTCATAAATAATATATTGTGCATCATTTTGTTTTACATATTAAAAACTAGTAAAAAATAGAATATTTTCCTAAAGGAATAACCTAGTCACACAGTCACTAATAGTTGAGTAACAACTCACTGACTAATAAAATAGTATAATGGATTCTAGCCACCCATATTCAATATAAATATTCAATTCTATGTATAGAGTTTAACATCCAACTATGTAACAATCTAAAATAATAGATAGTACTACAATAGTAAAGAGAAGAAACTAAAGTACAAGAAGATATAGCCATAGTATTAAGAGTTTCTATTGTCCAAATATTCTTACTAGGTATGTAGGGAATGAACTTAACCATAATAAAAAATAGCAAAAAATAATCAAGACAAGAAGAGGTTGAACCCTCATTTCTTCTTCTCCTCTGTGGGAGTTGGTTCTCATAGAAATGCATCCAACCAATCATCCAGAAGGAACCTATAGAGAATCTAGAAGTTTCCAACCTCCAAATCAGCTTTACTCTCCACCTTCTTTTGTTGCAAGAGCTAGAGAGTGGTTAAAAAAAATTATTCATGGGTGTTGAACCTCAGGTCCATCTTTGGAACTTTCTTCTTGAAACTATCCATCTCCACCCATAGGATCTTTATCCTAGCTTCAACCTACAAAAAGGTTGTCTTCTCCAAATTGGGAGAAGGGAGGGCATCCTAGACTGGGGTGAGGGGGTGATTAGGGGGTGAATAGAGAAAATTCTCCTATGGCTTCCTAAGAGAAATGGTAGTCATGAGGGGTGAATTTTGCATAATCTTGTTAGGGACCCAGAAAAAGATACTTTTTCTAGTGTAGGAAACAAATGAGAAGTTAAATGTTTTCATAAAATATGGTGTTCAATGTCATAGATCAAAAATTTCTTTTGGAGGTGTTGTAAATTTTTGGAATCCCAACCCAAGTTAAAAGGTTATCCTATTTGAAAACATGCAAACATTACGGTGACAATATGTAGGGACATTAGAGAAAAATTCAGCTAGATTCAATTCAATATTTACGCTTCCAATAATATGCCAACTAGACAAAAAAATTGGCATAGTCTAGTGTCCTGTAGGATGAAATTATCTTAAATGAGAATTTGATTAGTTTTGGGGATTTCAGTACTCTGTTGCAAGACATTGAGAAATTTGGTGGTTCTTAGATTTAGTTGGAAATAAAAATAGACTTATTTGGCTTTATTAATTATCAGTGATTGCAATATGTGGATTTAAAAGGTGTTGCTTTTATTTGGACTAATAAAAGAGTTAAAAGAAATTTAATTTATGTAAGGTTATAACAAGACCTAATCCACAACAATTGGCTTAATAAGTGTTTCCTTTCATTGACTTCTACTTTTAGGATTGGATTAGACCATTATTCAATTAGTATTTTTAATAGATTCTATGTTAATTAAAATAAAATTTGCATTTATAGTTGAAAGAATATGGTTAGTTCATCGAAAACTTTATGATTATCATAAGAATTGGTAAAATAAGAGGGTTATTTGTACTAGTATGTTCACGACTCTGAAGAAATTAAGGGAGATTGGGGAAAATTTAAGAAAATTAAATAGAGAAAATTTTAGGAATTTACTTTCCTCAAAATCTTCAACCCAATTTGAGTTAAAAAACATTCAACATGAAGGATGTATATCACATTAATTTCCTAGAGAAAATAAAATCCTTGTCTAGTATGTTGACATCATTTCACAAGATGAAGAATTTTGGAAACAAAGATCTAGATCGCTATAGTTTCTGTCAATGAATAAAATCTATATTTTTCATTTGAACACCCTTAGGAATGGGACCTTGACTATGATCAATCATATAATGAAAAATAGATTAAAGATAAGCTAGAATGATGATATCAAAAGGGAGGTAGTTAAATTTTTTGGGGATCTTTTTTCTGACGTTGGCATGGATATGATAGTTATGATAGTGCAAGAAAACATCATTTCTTAGGAAAACACAAAGATTCTTAATAAAGTCAAAAAAATGGAAATAATTACTTATTCATTCGATAATTTAGGAAGGTATTTTTATCATTTGAGGATAAGAAGGCTCTTGGTCTAGATGAATTTCCAATTTTTTTCTTTGAAATATTTTGGGAAATTGTACAAAAGAATGTTAGGAATATTATGAAGGTATTGTATTTCCTCTTTATAAAAAGTCTGGGAGAGATAGTTGTGAGTATGAATACCATAGGGGGTAACATAGGAAATATATGAGAATAAGTCAATGGTCAATTTGTAAATTGACAAGGATAAAGGTCAAGAGAAATAAACATGAACAAGAAAGGGGAAAAATAAAATTTGAAAAAGAATTTTGGGAAGATCCATGAGGACATTGAGGAGATGAAAATAATGGTGCTCAATGTGAATCACATTGAAGTTGAGGTTCTTATACTATGAAGACTTTGGTATAATATTTTCTACTTTTCTTATTTTTTATTTTGTGTTGTCCTTTTGTTTCCATACTATTTCTACTATGGAAAGATATTTACTTTTATTCATAAACCTAAATAACTCATATAGTAAACCTATTTTTATTGTAAATAAAAGGCTAACTAATATTGAGTGACTCTTAAGAATACATTAAACAATGTCTAGAATTTTTTTACAGTCTTATAAACATACTTAACATGAGTGGTGAATGCCTTTCCAATTGCAAGATCTGCAACTTTGAATATTATCTTTATCTTTTCATACGAACATGGTTAATACATTATCTTGGTTGAAATATCTTCATGAAGTAAATGATTTTTAACCTTATTCTTGAGAGCATGATTGAAGTGTAAGTAACCACCTACAAATAACATACACAATGTAAATTTTGATAGTGGTTGGCCCAGGGAAACCATTTTCAATTTTATAGAGTGTCAATTCAACTCAACCATATTTTTGAAGGCACATGCACATAGGAACCCTTCATGTTGTTAATCTATTCAAGCATTTGTTATGGATGTTGACTCTTCCTCTTAGACCATTTGCATAAGATACTATGGTAGTGTAGAGGTTGACATAATGGTGACATAGTAACTTCAAACTCTTTTCACCAAGGTATTGATGATCTTGATATTGCAGATGTAGAAGAAGGTTTTGGGAAGTATTTTGTACAATATTTGTAGGAAATATCACTTGAGGAAAGAACTCAAATTTCACTAATATTTCTCAAGGAAAATTGTATGCGACCTACATTGGATTAAAATATTTTCTTGGTGACACTATGAAAACTTAGACCCATATTATATAATTGTTGGAACTATAATTAGAACATTTTTTATATTGTCATTAATTTCAAATCTTACTGGCAAGACATTTTCTAATAGTGTAGAGTGTCATATCATTTGAGTGATGAAGATGATTTGAAAAGAGGGATAACAAGTTGAACTAGTAAAGTGGTTGAGTAAAGAGGAGTGAGTATGATGGAACTACAAAGGGTACTTGATTATTTAGCATTTGACAAGATAATATGTCATTTGATCATTCTATTCAGTGAAGAAGAAATATGAGTTAAAGTGTAGAAGATATGATTGATACAAGTCAAGAAGTTAGGTAAAACACTAATTTGACCTAGCAGTACATTACTAGGTCAATAAAGAAGTTAAGCATAACCAAGTAGAAGATTAAGGATCTTAAGTATTATCTAAGAAAAATAATATTAGCTGAGTGATGGTAATGACCAAGAAAGATGAAGGAAAACTAAAGTAGTGATTAAGCACAATGATAACTGAGAAAGCTCATACAAGCTGAGTGAGACAAATCAATAATGACCAAGCTAGCTAGTGTTGATCGAGCTATAGAATGTAGTCATGACTAAGTGTCAACACATTAATAGTTTGAGGAAGAATCAATATTTGATGCCGACACTATTGAATTTATAGAATAGTCAAAATATGTTAAAGATGAGGATTGATGAGATGACATATTGAATGTACGACTTAATTTTAATGAGCAATCTAAGGTGAAGATTCAATGAGAAGTTTCCATAAGTTTTAAGGAAATAAGAATAATGATAAAATGATAAATAGATTTAATGAATCTGATCAAACCCTAAGATCTATGACTATGTTTAAGTGGCAAAATATTAAACCTATATATTTAAGGAGGTATATGAGATTTTTTTAGATTGGCTGGAAAATTTGTGAAGGATAAATAGAGGATAAATTTGTAGAGGAAAAATGAGAAGTTGGTGACAGTGATATTGGTTGAGGTATACCCAAGAAGATAAGAGATGGAGAATGTGATTAAGATGAGCCATGGAAATGAGAATGAGTTAAATGGAGATATGAATATGTAAAAAGAGTTATAATTTATTAGATCAACCTTGCTATTAATTTCTAACCATTGTGGCAGTAAAAATATTTAATCAAGGTTGATCTAATAGTCATTTTGTATTCCCTTTAATCAAGGTGACACTCTAATGGGATGTTTTTAGAGACCTCCAACAAGACCACTCCTAAAAAAGTGATTAAATCCTTTAATAGGGTCACACCTAATAGTGTATTTTGTAACCTTTAATAGGTTTGGCTCTTAATCAAGATCACTTTAGAAGAGTGAAAAAGAGGTGGCATGTTACTTGGTGATTTTTCCATAATTGGGTTTTCTCGTTAAATCCTAGTATCATTCTTGTGTGGATATTATTTTCATGTGTCATGCTATTTACTATTACATATTTCTACAATTCAGCTCACTAAAATAGAGAGCTAGGTGTTGATATGAACACGTTGAATTACTGATGATTTGTTATAGTTACATAATAGATTTATGAGTTTAATAAAGTTTTTTGAATTTTCTAAAAGTCAAATTGGTATATACGGTTAAAATAATATTTCCCTTTGTATTTTTTAATGTTGTTAGTTCATACAAAAATATATGATTTTATTAGGAAATGGTAAAATAAGAGAGTTATTGGTACTAGTATGTTCTCAATTGTGAAGAAATTAAGTGATATTAAGGCAAATATAAGAAACTAAAATAGAGAAACTCTTAGGAATTTACTTTCCTCAATTTTTTGATCCAATTAGAATTAAAAAAATCAATGTGAAGGATATATATCACATTAACTTACTAGAGAAAATGAATCGTTGTCCAATATAATGACATCACTTCCAAAGATGAAGTATTTTTGAAACAAAGATCTAGATCACTAAGGTTTTCTTCAATGCATAAATAACTAGAATTTTTAATTTGACCGGTACAGGTCCTTGAATAGGATTACTCGTGTAATGAAAAATGGATTCAAGATAGGAAAGCATGATGATATTAGAAGGGAGGTAGTTAAATATTTTGTTGATCTTTTTTCTAATCTTGGCATGGATATGTTATTGCAAGAAAACCTTATTTCTTAGGTCATCACAAATATTCTTAATAAACACAAAAATAAGATGGAAATGACTATATCTTCATTCGATCAAGTTAAGAAGGAAGTTTTATCATTTCAACATAAGAAGGCTCTTGGTTTATATGAATTTCCATTTTTTCTTTCAAATGTTTTGCGAAATTGTAGAAGAGGTTTTTATGAATGTTATGAAGGTATTGCATTGCCTCTTTAGAAAGATCCTATGAGAGATAGACATGAATAGGAATACCACAATGGGTAATATGGGAAATTTATAAGGACTTGAGTTGGTGGTTGATTTGGAAATTGACAAGGGGAAAGGTCAAGGGAAATCAATATGAAAAAGAAAGAGGACAAAATAAAATTTGAAAAGGAATTTTGGGAAGATCCCTTAGGACAATAATGAGGAGATGAAAATTGTGGTGCTCAATCTGAACCAAATTGAAGTTGAGGTTGCTTGTACTTTAAAGACTTTGTTATAATTTTTTTTTATCTTTCTTGTTTTTTCTTGTTTTGTTCTTTATGTTGTCTCTTTATGGTCATACTATTTATGCTATGGAAAAATATCTATTTTTATTTGTAAATCTTAATGACTCAACTAGTAAAAAGTTTTTTTGAAGGTTTTTGGGTCCCTTCAAAACCTATTTTTATTGTAAATAAAAGGATAATTAAGTTTGAGTGGCTCTTAAGAATACATTATGAAATGTGTACCAAAATGTTAAAATCTATAAATACACTTAGTACAAATGGTGGATGCCTTTCAATTTATAAGATCTACAAGTTTGACTATTCTCTTTATCTTTTCATATGAATGTGCTTAATACATTATCTTGGTTGAAATATCTTCATGAAGTAAATGATTTTTTACCTTATTCTTGAGAACCTTATTAATGTGTAAATAACCACCAATACATAACATACACAAAGAATAAATTGATAGTGGTTGGCCCAAGGAAACCTATTTGAATTTTATAGAATTTCAATTCAACTCTACTACATTTAGAAGTAACATGAACATATATGAAGCCTTCACCCTATATGATGCTATTCAAGTATTTGTTATTGATATTGACTCTTCCTATTAAGCCACTCATATAAGATACTATGGTAATGTAGAGGTTTGACACAATGGTGATATAGTAACATAAAACTCTTTTGGCCAAGGTATTAATGATCCCTAATATTATAGATATAGAAGAAGGTTTTGTAGAGTATTTTGTACAATATTTGTAAGAAATATCACTTGAGGAAAAAACTTAAATATAACTAATATTTCTCAATGAAAATTATATGCAACCTACATTGGATGAAGATATTTTCTTGGGGATACTATGAGGGCATAGTTACCTTTTATATTTCTTGGTGACACTATGAGACTATAGATACATATCATATAATATAACCCACCTTAAAAAAGGACAAGCCTTAGTTTGTTTTCATTTTGATCAGACTTCCTAGTAGACAATTTTTTTCTCCTCTATTAACAAAAATAAAGAATGTGATTGAGGCCCCTTCAATGTGATATTACAACCTATTGTGATCATTGACGAGGATCTCATCTTCTTATGGATTTAAACTTCTTATTTCTATTTTGAAAAGATTGTTCTTTATAATTCCAAACCCTATCATTATTCTTTTCTTGAATTTTCCATCTTCATGACTCCTCTATCATATGAGGATGCAAATATCATTCGAATATAATACCATATGCAAGATATATTGGTGAGAATTTAATTGAATATTACTGATGTTATGATTAGTTAGAACAATGTATAAACAAAGTAGTTACACTGGTAGTAGCACTATAATTATAGAGACCACAAAATAATTGAAGAGGTAAATGTAATAATAGTTATGCTAACACTCATTTCTAGAAGTACAACCCAAACTTGAGGCACTAGTAATGTCTTGTAAGACCCCATAAATATTTTTCTTTGATATTACACTTGAGGGACCATCCATTTAAATTTTCACATTTTTTCTCTCTATAAACTCATAATTAATATTCATACATAAAGAGAAAGTTATCTTTAGCCAAATCCACTTTTTTTGGATTTGTTCATCCTATTACTTGTGTAAATTGGATTTGGAAGTGTTATCATTAAGACATTGGAAAACTTCTTAACTTTTGTATAATATTGGTTAGTTAACCTATCGTTATGTCTCACTAAATATTCACCCATTTATTTATTTCTTTGAAAAGAAAATATTTACTATGGGTACAAGCTTTTAGCAAATATTCCCATCCAAATTAAATGAGAAGATAGATTTGACATGCTTCGAAATAGTTCAAATGTATAATTGATAAATATATATCAAATGTAACCCATCAATTCATTCAAATAGTGGAAATAATCACTTCAAAATTATAGTAGCACATGGGAACTTGAACCTTGGTATATTTACATTAGAAACTACAAGAGATAGTTAATATCAATGATTTGTAGTATTTTTTGGTAAACAATTTGTAGCCCAACATAGATGAACACAAGCCATGAAGTTTTATTAGGCAAATAATTTTGTCTAAAATATTCAATTCATATAAAATAACATCCTAATTAGGAATTTAATAGTTTATCATCATCATAAATTAATTTAAATTTCTTTTCTTACCAAGCTCCTCTTTTAATTTTAAGTTTTTTTGAGGAAGAGATGTACATTTGATTGAAGTAATTGAATTTCAACTAAATACTATTGATGCTACATCCCTTAATATTTTTAACCACTTTGTCTCCCTAAAGAATGTTTGTTGTTTTCTCACAACCAATCAGCTCTTAAATTGCTAAGAATTAGAATAAGTTGAAGAGTTATCTCAAGAATTCTTTAGCTTATCACTATTGATAGATCATGATAAAATTTCTATTCTAAGAGATCTATATAGAATCATAAATATCTAGATATGTGGGTCATTGGTTAAATTTATTTTAGTTCATATTGCTTCACATATACATAAGCTTAATCAAGAATTTTTTCTAGTTAAATATGAGCCATTATCGGGCTTCAAAGCCTCAAAGCTTGACTTATACATCTCTTAATAATATCTTCACACAACTCTATTCTAATTAAAAATTAAATAATAAAACACAACACTACCTACTTAGGGTTGATCCACCATTAAATGATTTATTTAATTATATTGCTAAAAAAAAAAATTTAATATGGTTGGATAGATTATTACTAAATGTAACAAAAAAAATGAATTTATTATAAATCCAAATTAATGAAGGTGGATTCCATCGAAAACATTTGATAGATTGATTTCAACAATTTCCATATTAGAAAATGGTGAGTAGTGAGAGTGGAGGCAAAGGTAGGGTTGTAGGCAACAATAGTGAGGGAGAGAATGAGGACATTGATGATACAGATGATGAAGATGAGTTTCTAGATGTAGGACTATTAATGGATAGCTATTGGTGTTTCCCATCCTATGGGTTTTAGTGTGGCAATATTTTTAGTGTAGCAATAATTTTCTCTACTATGGTTGAGGGACCTTTTGGATGCCCTTTTCTTGTTTTTCCTGAGAGTAGTGCTCTATTTTCAGCTTGGATTTTGTGGCCTCTAATGTTTTTTCTTAAGGTTTTTGAGTTATTTCTATGTGTTCAAGTGTGGTCACAGAGGGTGTGTGTTGAGTGGCTCCTCTCCTCTCCCTTCATATTGCTCATTTTTTATCTTCGTATTTGGCCTTCAATGGTGTGTGAGGTTTTCTCTGGTCTTGCTATTTCTTTTGAGGTGGAGTTTTCTCTTCTTACCTCAATAAGGGTTGAAGTTAGTTTTGCTCTATTTTCATCATTCCTATTTCTTGTTGAGGTGGAAGCCCTTTTGACATGTAGGGTCAACTTTTAGAGGTGGTTGTGTTGGTTTGAAGTCATTGTCACTTGCAGGATGTCCTCTTCTTCTTTTGGTGGTAGGTTGGGAGGATAGACTAAGTCTCTCTTCTCTTGGGCTATTATGTTTTGACTTTGTTAGTTGGCTCACTTTTGTTATGTAGGGTTTGGTGTGTTTGGTTCCATCTTTCTTGATGTTGGAAGTTGTAGTGCTCACTCTACAAACTATGGTGTTGGTGTCATATTGGTTCCTCTATCTTCTCCCCAATACTTCGGCCTTTCATGTCTGGTGGATATGGTGCTAACTTTTTTGGCTTCTTTTTTCCTTCTTCTGCTTGGCTTTTGGTATGGCATTCATAGTTCCTTCATCTATTGTGCTATGTCTTTCTGTGCTTGGGGTTTTAGGGACTCTATTGTAGTTCTTTTGATTATTGTTTTTCAGCCATGTTGGTTCTCTGGTTCCTTCCCTTACTTGGTGTGAGGGTTTTTCTAGTACTATTTCTTTGTCTTCTTTAGTACTTCTAGCCTCTCATATTTTGTGGTGGTAAGTTCTTAGGTTGTTTGTGTTCTAGCTTGAGGTAGTTGGGTGCCTTCTCTCCCCAAGCATTGATTTTGTGGTTTGTATTGGTTCCTTCTTCCAATGCACCCACATCTTGGTGTTTGGTAGTTTTTAGTCTATTTTCTCCTTTTTTTTGTATCATATAGGTTGTGGCTCCATTCAAAATTCTTTTGAATTCACTTCTTGTGAATTCGTTCTTGCTTGTCATTTTCAATTGATATTACTTTTCTGCCCTAGTTCATTCTTTTTTTGTGGGTTCAAACTATTTCCCACTTTATCTTTTCATAAAAAGTGCCATATTAATGAAATCACAAGAAATTTAATGTCACCTTAAACTATACTAAAACAAGCTTCAAATATGTGATAATTGAGGAAGCAGATGGCCCCATCTTGAAAATATGGAGAATAATTGTAACATTCTTCATAAAAAATTCAAAAGTATTAATAGCCTAAAGTTATGCTTTGGTTAATGATCCTTTTATCTATAGACTAAATTGAAATATTCTTAATGAATCCATTAGAGTTATGGTCTAGATTTGGTTATGTAGTTCAATGTTTCTCTCTTGCATAATGTTTATTAAAAAAGTTAAAAATAACAGAACCACTGTTAATGATTTTTAATTTAATTAGTGAATGTTAAATAAACATAATCTCAAGTGGTATATAAGCCATGCTACTTGCCTAATATAAGACATGAATGTTGATGGAGTAATTTCTCTCACCTACTCCTCATTCTCAACCTATCAAAAGCAGAAGATAGTGCATCATTCATGAGCTACCCAACACTGTTCACAATTGTAGATAAACAACCACACATAGTTGTCCATAGCCGCTCCATACATTTACCATTTATTCACATATAACTTTGATCTATGAGATTTTTAGCATTTAATATGCATTTTCTTATAAATAGAAAAAGTTGGGTTTGTGATTAGTAGAGCCCATTTTGGGTTTCTCATATCTCTTATGGTTTCTTCTTCTCTTTCCACTGCTTTTTTAGTGTTTTGTTATATTTTTCATCATGGTATTAGAGCCAATGGCTAAACGATCTTGAAATTTTTTGAATAGATTGGTCAGAATGAAAAGTGCTAGCCATTAAGTATTTTTTTGTTAAGGCTAATGCAATGTAGCCTAGTAGGAAATAGAATTTGAAGCTATCCTTTGCATCATTAGATTTGCAAAGACAAAAGCTAGAAAGAGAGAAAGCACTACAAAAATTCATGCTAGTCATTGCATGGAGGATCTCAATTATGTGAAGATAGATCATTTCCAAGATAGAAAAAAGAGAAGACATTAAAAATGGATGATAAAGGTAAAGATGAAAGTTTATTTTACTATGATGAGAAGTTGTGTGTTATGTGAGTGTGTGTTTGTAGTGTTTAATGAAGATTGAAGTTTCTTTTTTATTTGTTAATGAAATGTGTAGAGGTTAGTATTGCTTTTTTTTAATTGAGGTTGAACTTTGTTTGGAAGATGTATAATGCTAGTCATGCTAGTGTAAATTGTCAAAGAAGGTGTTTTATAAGAAGATGTGTATGAGGAAGATCAAAGTTGGTGGTAGATTGAAATTGTGACAATTTTCTATCCTCAAGGACAATGTATTTTGGACAAAGTTGTGTGTGAGTTTCATTTGTTAAAAGAAAATTTAGACATTGAATTGTACCTAAGTTGTTGTAAGGGGTATATTATCAGTTGTATCTAACATCCTAGATTTTGGTTTGACATATTAATGAACCATGTATTTGAAAAGAATTCCTCTAGGACTAGTGAGTATAGTGGCTAGGTGCCCATGTATCTCGGTAGATGGATACCTTTCTATATGGAATCAATAATTAGTTTGATGTAGGTGAAGAAGGAGAAAAGCCAAAGTGATGACAGTTTTCCCATCATGTGAACTTTTGGTAATCTGATAACCATTTGTGGTGTTTCCACATCATGTGAGTTTGTGGTAATCTAAAACCATTAGTGATGTTTGGTGGTCTATTGTAACCACTATTATGTGAGGTGTGTGGTTAGCTAAAACCATTCAAATGCAAAGTTTTTGGTCAGCTAGAAACCATTTGTATTACATTTGTTAGGGGTATGTTGTAAAACCTAAAGTGATTATGATGAGGGAAAACAATATAAATTTAGTAGCATTACTAGAAGAAATTAAGGGGTAGTGTCAGTGGAGTAATTTCTCTCACCGACTTCTCATTCTCAACCTGCCAAAAGCAGAAGACAACATGTCATTCATGAGCCACCCAACACTATTCATAGTCGCAGATAAACAAAGACACATAGCCATCCATATCTGCTACATCCATTCACAATTTATTCACATCTAACTTTGGTCTGTGAGATTTTTTGCATTTAATATGCATTTTCTTATAAATAGAAAAAGTTGGGCCTATGTTTAGCAGAGCACATTTTGCCACCCAACACTATTCATAGCCATAGACAAAGAACCACACATAGCCATCCATAGGTGCTCCATCCATTCACCATTTATTCACCTCTAACTTTGGTCTGTGAGATTTGTAGCATTTAATATGCATTTTCTTATAAATAGAAAATTTTGGGCCTATGTTTAGCAAAGCCCATTTTGTGTTTCTCATATCTCTTATGGTTTCTCCTTCTCTTTTCTCTGCTTGTTCAATGTTTTTTTATATTTTTCATCAATATTAACGTAAAGAATACTTGCCTAATATAAGACTCCAACATTAAACTAAAGAATAAGACAGTAAGACTAAGATGGTGCCACAAGAAAATTTGGCAAAATGTAGATACTGCTTAACTCTAAACTACAAAAAGTTCAACTTAAAACTTACTCCCTTTTTATGAATGACTTAACCCAAAAAAGGTTAACTTTCTTGGTCAAGAGTTCTTTTTTTTAACAATGAGTGATTGACCGTTAAGGAATAAAATTATTCAATCTTGAAAAGGCGACTGAGAGAAATAGAACACTGCGCAAACATGGACTCATCAACCTAAATAAGATAGGTTTTGAAGGCATTAAGATGAAATATAAATCAATTGCACCACATATCCTCTTAATTTCATTGACTTTGACTCCAAAGCCAGCATATGTTGCAGGATGTATTCATTGGCAAGAGCAAGTCCATCTTCTACTTCATAACAATTGGGAAGATTCATTTCAATTCTATGGTTCCAATAAACACTCTATTGAGTTTACTAGTATTTGATGTTACTATCTCCACTGGTGCTAATGCTCCTGAAATTTTAGCTTTAATTAGTAACCTTCTTTCATAAGGAGGTTAAGAATCTATACCAATCCTATTATTCAATTGTGCATATTCTTTTGATAAATAAAAAATCAACTTAAACATCACACACTTGATTTCTATACTAGAAATAATAAATTATCAAAATTGGCTTGTTGATTTCAATCTTAGTTTTTTCCAAAAATTATGTATTGTTTAAGGATGACACTAGAAATGCACCAAGATGTTTTCTTTCCACATCTACTAATTGTAATGAAGGCATGAATGCCACAACAGCCATAGAAGCCTACTTTAAGTTGAAGAAATGTAAGTTAATTAATAATGCAAAAGAAAAGTATAGAACAACAAGATGCATAAACACAAATGTCTATCGTGGTTCACCATAAATCGTGGCTACGTCCACACCAAGAATAGAGAAATTATATTGATGAAAATACAATAACTTTACAATAGATGCCATCAACATTTATAGATCACAAATGATCACTTGAAGAGACACAATACAAGAGGAGGGAAAACAATCATGTGCTACTGGCCTTCAATATTCAACAATCTCCCACCTAAAGACAATAGATGTATCAGTTGATCACCCATTCCCCTACTCTACATGCTAGCCTACTTCTTTTTAACAAGGCCAAGAGAAGTCTTGGCACATTTGAACTTCTCGTTCACAACAACCTTCATCAACATGTCTGCCAAATTGATCTTTGTATCAATTTTGTCAACCTTTAGTTTCCCTTCTTCTACCACATAGTGAGCATTCTTGTTAATATGTTTGGAGCAATGCTAAGAGGAATGATTGTGAGCCATAAAAAATGCACTCTGACTATCAAAAAATAAAACATAATCATCTTGTTTCCAATGTAGATCGTTGAACAAGTGTTACATCCAAATCATCTCTCTAGCTCCTTCAGAAAGAGCCAAGTATTCGGCTTTAGTAGAAGAAAGTGAAACAAAATGTTGTAGCCTTGCGGCCCAACTAATGGCAATGCCAAAAAATATGAAAGCATAACCAATAGTAGACCTAAATTTTTCTCAATCTTTGGCAAGATTTGAATCACTGAATCCTTGCAGCTGATCATGATTTCTACCAAAACACAATGGATAACCATAAGTGCCCTTGAGATACCGTAATATCCACTGCACTACTTCCCAATGAGGCTTCTTGAGATTGCTCATGAATCTACTAACTACTCCCACCACATGAGTAATATTGGGATGTGTAGAAACCATAGCATACATTATTGTCATATCCCCATTTTAAGATATAATTTTAATAATTATTAGATAATACAATGTTATTAAATAAATAATAAAGTTATATTAAAACTAATAGTAAAATATAAAATAATATTTATTTAATCTGTATTATTAATAAAATAATATTTAGTATGATATGTTAAATAATTAAAAAATAATAAAATTTCAATGAGTAAAGAAATAAATAAAAATAAATATATAAGAGACAATATTGTAGAAAGTATGTTAACTTCTAATAATAAATAAAATAAATACAAATAAATAAGTAAATAAATAATATAACATAGAATAATATAAATTAATTAAATCTAATAAAAAGTCAAGAGATGTTTAGCAAATAGACATGACTCCTTAAAATTAAGATATAAAAGGGAGGACGGTTTATTTTAGAGAGTAGAAAAAGGAAGAGGAATGGAGCGGAGTTCAAAGAGGAAAAATGGAAGAGGAAAGTAATATGAAGAAAATAAGGAAGTGAATTTCTAAAGGGGTATAAATAGTATTGGAAGGATGTGAACATTTGAAAGGGTCATAATTTTTTTTTTGATGAATAGTCCTTTTCAATTAATAAAATTTACTAAGATTAAAATTCACAAAAAAGGAGCTGAGGGATACAGGATCACCCTGCAAATGAGTTCAAATGGTCAAAGCTGGAATAAACAACATGGCCTTAGCCAAAAACTATAAACTATTCATAAAAAAAAAAAACTTTTAACAACCTCAGGCTGCCAAGGCAGTACCAGCAGAGGGAGGAGGATCATCTTTATTAGGAAATTCCCACGCATCAGTGGGATTGTGAGGCGGACTGGGAATAGTCTAGCCGTTAGCAGCATCAGTAGGATCTGGGGTAGTCGTAGTCTTCACATCCTTCTTGTCTGGCCGCGAAGGAGAAATTGCCAAGGCCAGCTAAGGAAATTTTCTAGAGTGCGCTCGTCCAAGGGGAGGAGCCGGAGACTGGCCAGAAGCTCGCCCATGGGGGGAGCCGGGGACCAGCTAGAACCACCACACGGTGGGGAAGCAAAGCAGCACCTCCAGCTGCCATGACCACCACTTGGAGAGTGGTGGCGGGGACCATGGGAGCACAACATGTGTGAATAGTGGCCAGAGGATGAGGAGGCATCGGCCAAGGCATCCGGAGCCACTCTAGGAAGGGTGTAAGGAGCATTGCCCCAATGATTTAACAACTCCTATAAGTGTGCAACCTCCAAGGAAACTTTATTAGCTTGCACCTGTATGTGCATAATGACATTGTTACAAATGCATGCCTTAGTGTACATTGCAATGTTAACATCCAAAAAACTGTGAGTGAATAAAACTGCATTCCTATCTTTCCATAGAGAAAAAAAAAATTTCCATCCTTAAAGTATGCCAAATCTGGGAGAACTTCTAAGGAAATCTGGGGGAATCACCCAGCAGGATCATGTGCCATGAAAAAGGTTCGGGCCTAAAAGGCTTGAAAAAATCATGAATCCAGTGCCAATAATTTTGAGCACGCTTGCAAAACTAAAAAATATGCAAAAAGGACTTAGGTTGGCCATAGAATGGGCATCTGGGATCAAGAACCCCAATGTGCTTGAGCTGAGGCCCCAGGGGAAGACCTTGGAAGGCAAGGCACCAAGAGAAGTGTGTAATCTTAGGTTCTATAATGGCACTCCAAATGGTGTTGAACCATTTTCTCCATTGAGAAAGTGAAGAATGCAAATGCCACCATTGATTAAGCGTGTCCACCATTGGAAGGTGGGGTGAAAGCCATCTGTATCCCATATTGGGCTTATATTTGGTAAATGGAGTGGCAGGAAACCACTTCCAATCATACCACCAAGGACAAACAGACTGAATCCCCACTTTATGAAGTAAGTGCACAGGGATGGAAGACAACAGTGTTAGAGTAATTATTTGTTCTAACTTATTAATTAAATCACTTTGATTTAATTAATTAAGTTCCCTATTACTCTAGTTTTCTTAAGCTATCTTGTAGGTGCATATAATTAATATTTTATTAATTATATTGTGCAACCCTAGCTTTCTTAGGCTTTAGTTTCCCTTTTTGGGTTTTGTGATTCCTTTATAAGGATTCACCTCTTTGTATTTTATTCATTCACTTATTGGATTATATGAGATATTTCTCTTTGCATGTCCATAAGATGGATCTGGCTTTTTGGCCTCCTTGATTTTTCCTTGCCTTTGTTCTTTGCTTCATCCATGTGACAGGTTTATGCATCCAGGTGTTCTTGGGAGATTAGTTTTTCACCTAATCTCACATGGTATCAGAGCTTTTCTATGTGCAAGAGTAGATTTTAGTTTCTTTATTTGAGAGATTGGGGGGGGGGGGCAAATAAATTTTATTGTAATTTTTTGAAAAACGAAGTATGCTCTTCTCTTGCATCTTTGGATGATCCTGAGAATCAGAAAAGTTTTGACAAAAAACACTTTCTGGGTTTTGTTCGCAGCCCCGAAAAACCATCTGGGTATCTTTTAGATTTTGCATGCAAGCTGTATATTTTTGAGCATGCAAAGCTACGTCCATACCCCTCTCCGTTGGCGGTCGCAGATTTGAATACAATTTTTTTTCAAATCAAGGGATCAGCAAATTTTTAGAGCACTTTGGGCCCGAACGAACATCACCATTGGATTCGGAAGGCCGTTTGTAGTCAGGATTCATATAAAGCTTGTCGTTTTTGGACACAGGGCAATTTTGGGGATTTTTTGAAGCCTCCAAGGTCTGCTATACGGATCGTACGGACGAAGAAAAAATAAAAATAAATAAAAAATCGAAGCGCTGCCGCCGCGCCACCCACGCACAACCCGCAGCAGCCGCAGCAGGCAGCGCCGCCTGGTCTCCGCCGCCTCCCGACCGCCGCTCGACTGCCACATCCACCGGTGGTTCAACCTCCTTTCGCCGCCCTGCGACCACCTCCACTCAGCTCTAGCTCTTCCTATGATAGCTCAGCGCCCGCTGCTTCGCCGGGCATAGTAAGTAGGAGCCACGTCAGCGCCAGTCTTTGCGTGAGACGTGGCAAGTGTGCCACGTGATCTTCCATACCTGCCACGACATCTTCCCGCCATGTGGCGTCCATGTGGCACTGCCACGTTGCTGCCACGTGGCCTCTTTTTTGTTGCGACGGCTGACGGGCCATCAAATTTTTTCCCGTCAAATGCTGACGTCAACGGTGTGTCATCATCCTTGCTTGCACTCTCCTTCTATTTGGTTTTGGACCTACTTGTGGTTTTTTGGCCATAACTTTTGCATACGGAGGTATTTTTTCGATCTGAAAGAAGCGTCAAAAAGCTGGTTCCGAGATGGAGATGCTGGTATAAGTTTTTTTGAGTTTTGATTTAGTTTGGTTTCCTATTATGGTAGTTGAAGCTGGATGTTCTATTTTGCACTCCGGGAGGCGTATCTTGAGCTTTCGATCTCCAATTTTGGACTTCTTTATATCATTGGAAAGCTCTTTCTGTGCTTTCTAGTGATGCTGGTTATTTTTCTAGATTCTATTCCAGACACATCCTATTCAGTCTTTTGCATTTTAGCATTCTGGTGGATATTCTGTTTGTTTCAGCTCCGGAGATCGATTTTGTTGCTTCAGTTGCTTCGTTTTGGGCTTTACCTTCTGTTGTTTCAGCCTTATGTTTTTTTTGATCATTTTTGATATTCACTATAAGCATCTTTAAGCAACGCACTGAGATAAAGTGCCACTCTTGCGTTTCGGGATCCTTTTCATCATTGTGATTCATTGTACTCGCACTATTATATAAAGTGCCATGGGGAGATAGTTGTTTGCCGCTTATAGGCCCTCTTTCTCTAATTCCTCATGCAGTGTCGATGACACGTGCCTTTATTTGTGTTTGTACCTCACTCTCGATGTGTTTGGCTCCTGTGTTGTAGGAGATTTTTGGCCCATCTTTTCAGCTGCCTGTCACCTCACCTGCCTTAAGGGGAGGTTATATTGTTGTTCTATGCTTCTTTGGTTGATGGTTCGTGCCTTCTATTTCCATGGAGGTTCCTTTGGTTGATGGTTCATGCCTTCTATTTCCATGGAGGTTCTACAGATCAGCATTTTGACAGAGTTTTGCGGTTCTTCATGCTTCAATGATTCTCTTCTGATCTCTTTGTTCCTTCTTCTGGAACATTCTTTGCTATCTCTTTTTGGAGTAGGGTTTTTCCCATGTGGTTTTCTCTATTTCTCCTCTTTATAAAGATTTTGTTGTGATTGGGTACCTGATCTGGCCTTGTTGCCGGGACCCAATTCTCTTTCATAGCTGTGCTAGGTTAGCTTCCTCCCAAGCTTCGCTTAAGGGGGGGTGTTAGAGTAATTATTTGTTCTAAATTATTAATTAAATCAATTTGATTTAATTAATTAAGTTCCCTATTACTCTAGTTTTCTTAAGCTATCTTGTAGGTGCATATAATTAATATTTTATTAATTATATTGTGCAACCCTAGCTTTCTTAGGCTTTAGTTTCCCTTTTCGGGTTTTGTGATTCCTTTATAAGGATTCACCTCTTTGTATTTTATTCTAACAAACAGAAGGTCATAAGTCTGGCGATTGGCATGAACAAGGTGGTATTGAACTTGCATATCCTCCCATGACTTGAAATTCATGGTGACTCTTGAAAAAATGTCCTTGGTAGTGCGGATGCCACGTTTAAAGAAGCGTAGAGCAATGGCACCTTGAGTCTTGGCAAGAGGAGTACCCTGGAAGGCAAACAAGGGAGACCACCAAATGTTCTGTTGATTAAAGGACAACCCATTGTGAAACTCATCACCAGCCCAACGAAGCCAAGGTTTAACAACTTCCTAGGCTTTCCAGATGCTCTTTATAACAAAAGAGCCATGTATGACAACTAGTTCACGCATAGTGAGAAAGGTCTGAAAACCAATCCCCTTCCACGTCGGTCTGTTAGAAGGGAAGCCTGAAGAGATGCAATGCCTAACAAGAATTTTCCAGGCTTCATCTCTAGAAATAGCTCTGATAATCCATTTAGCACAAAGGGCAAGGCCCTACTTTCCAGTGGAAAGCAAGCCGAGACCCCCAGATTCCCTTGGGAGACAACAAAAATCCTAAGCAACTCTGTGAAAACCATGATGGTCAGAACTAGAGGCCCAAAGAAAATCTCTGAGAAAACGTTCTAATTTGAGATAGGAAGCTTTGGAGGAAGCCCAACAAGAAGAATAATAAACATGGGTGGCAGCCAAAATCTTAGAACAAATCTGGAATTTACCAGCAAGAGAAAACAGCTTAGTGATCCAATAATCAAGCTTTTTGTTAGTCTTTGTAAGCATAACATTCCAAAGTTCCATAGGGGAAGCCTACAAAGCAAAGGGAATGCTAAGAAATTGGAAGATTTCTCCATGAGTAACCCATTTCCATTGGAATTGGCTGAGCCAAGGTGGAGCTAGCAAAAAAGACTATCGGTAGCAGAGCGTTTTATGCCATTGAATGGCAGAGCCAGAGGCTTGACAAAAAGTGTCCAAACAATTTAAAGCATTTTTTATGTTTTCTTCATCTTCAAGAAGAGTAAGAAAAGAATCATCAGCAAAATGACCATTGACTAACTGGGAAGAAGAATCAGGCAAGGAAATGCCATGGACCAGTCCTGAAGACACAGAGTGAGCAAGTAAATAACCAAAACCTTCGACAGCAAGGACATAAAGCGCTAGAGCTAGCGGACAACATTTTCTAATGGAACAAAAAAGTCCAAAAGCTTTAGATTGTGAATTATTGATGGTGATGCAAGCATTAGCATCAACAAAGAGCATCTCCATGGACTGAAGGAAATTGGGACCAAAACCCAAAGCCTAAAGCATGGCCAAAATGAAAAGCCATTCAATGTGATAATAGGCTTTAGCAAAATCTATCTTTAAAAAGATAGCCTGCTAGTTGGACTTATGGGCCCATTCTATACCTTCCCAAATAGCAATGATGTTGTCAAGAATATACTTGGATTTGATGAAGCCAATTTGTTCAGGCCGCACAATTAGAGGAAGCATATGACAGATTTTGAGAGAAAGCGCCTTAGCAATGATCTTATAAGACACATTTAGGAGGGTGATGGGCCTCCAGTTGCACATGTCCTCAAGATCACCAGCTTTAGGTATGAATTTAATATTGCCTTTATTTATGATTGCTCCTAAGCTTTTAGAATGGTATGCTTTAAGATAGACTTTGTGTAGATCAAGACCAATTTGCTCCCAAAGATGTTTGTAAAATTCACAGGGAAATCCATCACACCCAAGGGATTTGTCATCCGCCATGGAGTAAATTGCCTCTTTAAGGTCTCAGAGGGAAAGAAGTTGCTTACAGAAAGCACATTGCTCAACTGTGAGGTGGTTTGGAGTAACAGTAATACACCTTCTAAGAGCCTCCTCCTGAGCAACCGAATGGCCCTACGAAGCAAAGACGTTCTCATAGTGAAGAACAAAAGCTTGCAAGATGTTAGGCAGACTGGAAAGAATATTAGTTCCCTATTTTATCTTTTTATGACGGGCTCGAAGAGCCTGGAAGAACTCCTTTGAGGCTTTGTCGCCAACCTCCAACTAGTGGAGATGGGCTTTGATTTGAGCTCCTCGTGCAACATAGTTATCAGCAATTTTCTTTTCATGGCGAAGCTTGGCAAGCTGAATTTGTAGATCCACATCAAAGGGGCTGAAGGTGAGTGCTTCAGAGGCTTTTTTGAGGGCAAGGGTGTTGGCTTCATAAGACCATTTTTTGAAAATTGCCAACTGACGCCAATAGATGCTCAAAAATTGAGCCATTTTGGTAATGGCATCATTCCACCATTGAATCCAACCTTGATGGGAATGTGGACATGATTCCAAATTCTAGACACGTTGTATGTGGAAGATGGTGGAAGCATGCAACAACACAGACCTATTGAGGAAGAATTGAGACTTGGCCACTTTGGGGATAGTTGTTTGCCAAAAAATGCCAAAATAAATGGGATAGTGGTCTAACAACATCACATCTATTAGGGGAATGACAGGTAGATCACGATCTTCAGAAAAGGAAAAAAACGGTTGTGCCGAGATCATAGCACGATCAAGACATTTCAATATGCGATCAGGACTGGCTCAAAAATTGGACCAAGTGTGCTAGGCCCCACTATCATGACGGTGACTAGCATTGGGATAAAAAAGGCCCAATTTATGATGCATGTAAACCCAGGCTTCTCTTTCCCCAGCTGTCCAACGAAAAGGCAGAATGCCATCTTTGTCAGAGGCCACTTCAACCATATTGAAGTTCCCACACAGGAACCAAATAGCTGGCGGCAAGTTGTCAGCAAGCCAAACCCACATTTGTGCCCTTTCCACAGCATCATTGGAGGCATAAACATTAATAGCTCCAAAAGAATGATTGTTAATGGAAAGAAAAAGCCAAATAATATGGTGTGTGGGGTCAGAACCGTGCAAGATAATAGCAGAATGAAGGCAAGGTTACAGGAGAGTAACTACACCACCTTGGCCAGCTTCATGCTGAGAAGAAAACATGATGCTATCCTGCCAAATGACGCGGCATGCAGCAAAAAGTATGAAACCATAAATCTTAACTTCTTGTAGGCAAAGAAAATCTAAATTCCAAAGTCTATGACGGGTATCCTGGACATAGAATTTTCTGGGGAGGTTTGTAAGACCTTGAACATTCCAAAAGAGTAAGTTCATGAGAACTCTTCCATATCATCCTCATCCTCCAAAGAGGAGTAACTATTCTACAAAAAGGTAGAAACTGGGTGAAAGTCAGATGGGAAATCCTTTGGACTTACAGCCTTCCATTTTACCTCTGATATCTCTACACATCCAGGAGGACTACGAGAATGCCTTGTTGCTGGTGGTACTATGGAAGAGACTGCAAGAGGAGAATGAGCCCTAGCCAAGGACGAGGCCCTGGTGGCTGCCTTAATCCCCTGTGAACCAGCAAGGTTTGAAACCTGTGAAACTAGAACAAGTGCAATGAAAGCCGATGGCGTCTCCATGGTAGCAGGCACTGACACTTTGGTGGAAGCAGGAGGAATCATGGTAACTACCAGATAGGATGGCTTGGGGGCCAAAGGATTCAAGGCAGGCTTGCCCTTGTGCCCAACAATAACCCATTTTTCTTTTTTTCCTTCGACCTATTTGGCAAGTGTCACTTTAGGTTGGGGTTTGACCCTAGGCGTAGCTAAAGGGCAATCCCTGATCTTGTGTTCCATAGTATGGCACCTATAATAGGTGTTAGGTAGGTTCAAGTAAACCACCTTTTGTGAGAAGGTTTGAGCACCAATTTGGATTTCCACATAATCCTTGAGATCATTAGAAAGATCAACTTCAATGCAAACACGCTGTTGAGGGTGAGCATTAAAAAATTTCTCTGGCTCCTTGGTAACAACTTTGCCAAGGGCTTGGGTAATAGACTCAATAAAAGGCCAACAGGGCAAGGGTAGACCTGGGAATTTGACCCAAATAGGAACCCTAAGCTTTTTATCATTCGAGACATAGAAGTCTCAGGACCATTTCTGAAAAACAAGCAGAGAGGAATGCACAGACCAAGGGTCATTGGTAAAAACTGCATCTTCTTGCGACGGGTTAGCAAAGAGAAATTTAAAAAAACCTTTGGTAAGGTTTTTCACAGTGTCAAGGAAGACTCCATGAGGAGTCAAGCTTTTTTTGACCCATTCTTTGAGCATAGCTTTAGGGGGAGTCCTACCATCAAAATATCCTATCAAGGTATGTTGTTCTAACCAGTCACATGCAGCATCAAATTCTTGCAAAGGAAGGACAATATCAGGATTACCTCATGGAAAACCTTCGGGGCAAACTTGCATGGGCATTTGTTTGGTGGTGGTGCCATGGCAGTCTGAAGCAACAGTGTGAACACCAGAAACAACTGGTTCACCGCTGGCCAGAGCCATTATAACTTAACCTAAAGCTCCTGCAGTAAATGTGGTATGACAAGTGTTGACAAAAGGGGAGTGCAGGTGAAGGGTTGTACGCAAAAAAAATTGAAAGTTTGCATGAAGCAAGAAAACCCTAGCAGAAGGGGTCATAATTATGAATAGTTGTGACTCTTCAAACATATTTTGATTATAAAGTATTCAGACTTTTCCAAAAGAATTTAATTATGAAGTATCGTGACTTTTCAAAAGGATTATAATTATAAAGTGTTGTGACTTTTAAAAGGATTTGTATTATGAAAAGCTATGACTCTTGGGAAAAGAGAAACAAAATAGTATATTTTGTCCTTTCCTTATAATTAGAAAATGAAGAATTTTGGAAAGTAAATATAGAGTTGAGATAATCTAGAAGGAATAATTCATTGAAGGGCCAACTAAGGATAGAGCCACATTGACCAAGAAAGGAAGAAGATAAGAAAGATATGTTGATGAATTATATTTGTTTAGTTATATTTATTAATTTATTTATATTACTAAATCATACTTGTGGATAATATTGCGTTAACCTATGACGTTAATATCATGGATAACAATGTTACTCATAACATGGAGCATGCAAGATATTTAAGATCTCCATCATCTGTAATGGTCGAGTGTCGATATCATAGCATGGAGCATGTGAGATATTTAAGATATCCATAGTCTACCATGGGCAATAATCAACATACCAAAATATTTTGAAGTTGTCAACATATGCATATGTGAGAATCCTTGGATAGAGGATGCCCATCCAAGAAGAATCTTAAGGGGTGTGCTCCTAGGAAGATGGCAAGGTAGCTATAAACTAGGAAGCCTAACTTGGAGAAATCCTTAAGTTTGGGGTTAAATTAGAGGGTAGAGTAATATAGTAAGTTTTGTTATTATTGTGATTCTAACATTTATTTTGCAGGTATTACTTGTCCCTAACTAACCCTATTAGTGGGGACATTACAGTGGTATTAGAACATGATCCCACCATCCTGTAGGGTTAAAGAGGATCTAGAAAAATAATTAATATGAAAGACTAATGTAGAAAGTTAATAACTATTAGCAATGCTTCAAACATATCCATGATAGCAACCTAATAATTTGGACTAAAAGAAATATATATTTTAACTCAACAAAAGAAATTATCTAATTTCTTAAAGACAAGCAATTTGAGGAAGAAGGGACTATCATATCCCCATTTTAAGATAGAATTTTAATAATTATTAGATAATAAATTGTTATTAAATAAATAATAAAGTTATATTAAAACTAATACTAAAATATAAAATAAGAAAATAATATTTATTTAATCTATATTATTACAAAAATAGTATTTAGTATGATATTTTAAATAATTAAAAAATAATAAAATTTCAACGTGTAAAGAAATAAATAAAATTAAATATAAGAGACAATATTGTAGAAAGTACGACAACTTTCTAAATAAAATTTACTAATAAAAAATAAAAATAATAATAAGTAAGTAAATAAATAATATAACATAGAATAATATAAATTAACTAAATCTAATAAAAAGTCAAGAGATGTTTAGCAAATAGACATGACTCGTTAAAATTAAGATATAAAAGGGAGGAGAGTTTATTTTAGAGAGTAGAAAAAAGGAAGAGAAGAGCAGAGGAGTTCAAAGAGGAAAAATGGAAGAGGAAAGTAATATGAAGAAAATAAGAAAGTGAATTTCTCAAGAGGTATCAATAGTATTGAAAGGATGTGAACCTTTGAAAGAGTCATAATTATGAATAGTTATGATGCTTAAAAAATATTTTGATTATAAAGAATTTGGAATTTTCCAAAGGATTTTAGTTAAGAAGTGTCATGACTTTTCAAAAGGATTATAATTATGAAGTGTTATGACTTTTCAAAGGTTTTTTATTATGAAAGGTTCTGACTCTTGGAAAAAGAGAAACAAAATAGTATATTTTGTCCTTTCTTTATAATTAGAAAATGAAGAATTTTGGAAAGTAAATATAGAGTTGAGATAATCTTGAAGGAATAATTCATTAAAGGGCCAATTAAGGATAGAGCCACATGGACCAAGAAAAGAAGAAGGTAAGAAAGGTATGTTTATGGATTACATTTGTTTAATTATATTGATGAATTTATTTATATTAATGAATCATACTTGTGGATAATATTGTGTTAACTTATGAGGTTAATATCATGGATACTAATGTTACTCATAGCATGGAGCATGTGAGATATTTAAGATCTCCATTGTTTGTCATGGCCAAGTGTCAATATTGAAGAATGGATCATATGAGATATTTAAGATCTCCATAGTCTGCCATAGCCAATAATTGACCTACCAAAATATTTTGAAGTTGTCAACATATGCATATGTGAGTAGCCTTGGATAGAGGATGTCTATCCAAGAATAATCTTAAGGAGTGCACTCTTGGGAATATAACAAGGTAGCTATAAGCTAGGAAGCCTAACTTGGAGACATCTTTAAGATTGGGGTTAAATTAGAGGGTACAATAATATAGTTAGTTTTGTTATTATTGTGATTCTAACATTTATTTTGTATGTATTACTTGTCCCTAACTAACCCTATTAGTGGGGAAATTACAATTATGCTACCAACCACTTATTTATAAGGAACATTGTGCATAAAATCCTTCTCTTCTTGTGTTTTGGGACACAAATAAGAACTTAGGTAGAAGTGGGGAGCAAGAGTAATAGGAACATTTTTAGCTTCAACCATACCAAATTACTCTACAACTTTGTCAATGTATGATTTTTGTGACAAAGTAAGCATCTTTTTCGTCTATCTCTAGTGATAGTCATTCCAAGAATCTTTTTGGCCAACTTTATATCTTTCATGGAAAATCAAGAAGCTAATTCTTTCTTTAGCTTGCTAACTATTTGAGGAGAAGTAACAACAACTAATGTGTCAACTACATAGAGTAGAAGAATAACAAACTCACCACAAAGAAGTCTTTTATAGTAGACTCACGAATCTAATTTGCATCAGGTGAAGTTGTGTTCAACCATGAACCAATCAAACTTAATGTACCACTGTCTTGGAGCTTGCTTAAGCCCATACAAAATTCACTTTTTCTAGCAATAGAGATGTTCTTTCCCCTTTTGAACAAAGCCTTCAGGGTGTTCCATGTACAATTCCTCATTGATTTCACTAGGTAGGAAAGTCATCTTGACATCAAGCTATTCGAGCTCAAGATCCCGAATGGCTACCAATCCCAAAAGTGCCCAAATTGTAGTCATCTATACAATTGGTGAGAAAATCTCTACAAAATCTAGTCCCTTTTTCTGAGCATACCCTTTGACAACTAGCCAGGCATGGTACCTCTTTCTACTACCATCTTCCTCTTTCACCTTATATACCCAATAGTTTTTTAGAGCTTTACAGTTGGGTGGAAGTAGAACTAAATCCCAAGTTTTATTGGTTTAAAGATAATTCATCTCTTCCTCTATCACAATCATCCACTAATTTTAATCAATACTTCTACAAGCATCTCTAAAATTAACTGGTTCTGCTTGATTAGAGATTAAAATCTAAGGCTCTACCTCCTTAGAGTAAAGTAACTCATAGTCTGAATACTTGGTAGGCATCCTCATCTACCTTGTAGATTGCCTTAAGTCTAGAATGTGTTCCTCATTCTGATGTTGGATTCGATGAGTAGAGATATCCATCAAACTAATGACATAATTTTGTGGGACCTATGATGAAATATTTGGATGTATATCTCAAATTGAAAAACCAATGTCATTATTCCTCCCATGCTCTTGAGTAGTCCATGTGCCATGTTCTTCACTGGCAGCATCACGATTGTAGGAATGTAGACAACATTCTAAGGCATGCATGTGCTTTTTTGCTACTTGGTGAGGAATGGTGTGAGGAAATTTAAAAACTAAATCTTGGAAAGGAGAAGCCCATGTTCTTTGTTGACCCCCACTGCTCCCTAGTTAATAGTTACTATCAAAACTAGTTTCCAACATTCTATTGCATAGAATAGACAAGGTAAAGAATTTTTGTTCTTTTTGATAGTTGCTTTCTCTTTATAACCTGCATCAAATTCTTGTCCTATTTGCCGTGTGGGTGAAAGATCTCCAATCTCATAGACACCCTGCTCATCATAATGGCTTTTTATATTGTGTGTGTGATGGAAGAAGTGTGTAAGGGCATTTAGAAGTAATCTGCCTTCATCCTCCAACGTATGATGACCACCATGAGTCTGAGCATCATTCCTCCTGCGTGGGTGAGTGGATTGCAACCCAACATGGGTTGTCATGTATGTGCCATCATCATTGATCTCTTCCTATCTTCTTACAATAGTAACATCACTAAAAATCTGTCCCAACTACCAAACATGGTCAATGTGAGTAAAAACTCCCCTTATTTTGTGCTCTATTTATTGTGGTGATGGAAAAGTTTCTATAAGAAATAGAGGGACTATGTTCCGATGCACTTCATCTCTAGTTTATGAGGTATCTTCAAATATTTCTTCATCAAACTACCCATGATTAACATGATAAAGATCCATGCTCGGGATGAAAAAAATGTAGGATTTGGAGCTAGCACATAGGTAGGAGTAGAAACCATAGGCTGAGATTGTGGGTTTAATGAAGCATTATTCTCATTAAACAAAGACATATGAATAAAATCTTTAATAACTCTTTCTTGTGGTGTTGATTGAAGAGTCAAAAAATTTGTCTTGTTAAATACCACATCTCTACTCCATATGATCTTCTTTGCAACACGATCCCATAATCAAAATCCAAACTGATCTTCACCATAGCCCATGAAGATACACTACTGTATTTTGAATCCAGCTTTCTCCTTTTTGCTTTAGGAACATGAACAAATGCTTGACACCTAAACACTCAAAGATGTGAGTAGGAAATCCTTCTACCCAACCATTCCTCTTCTAGAATTCCAAAGTCCAAACAAAATGAAGGACTTTGATTAATTAAGTACATTGTTTTATTGAAGGCCTCCACCTAGAATTCTTTGCCTAAACTGACATTAGATTGGAACTTTCTCAAGTATAGTTTGAGTTAGTCTTTCCGCTGCCCCATTTTCTTGAGGGGTGAATGGCACAACTTTCACCCATCGAATACCTTGATGTGCATAAAAGTTATCAAACTCCAACAAATAGAATTCACCTCTATTATCTAATTTTAAACATTTGATTTTGTATCCGCTTTGATTTTCAACAAAAGCTTTAAAAAATTTAGATTTTGAGAAAAATTAAGACTTTCTAGACATCATATAGATCAAACCTTTCTACTACAATCATCAATAAAGGAAACAAATAAATTTATGCCTCTATGAGAGGTTACCTCTATTAGACCAAAGACATCTGAGTGCACTAATTCCAATGGTTTTGCCTTCTTGTCATGACCATGCTTCAAAAAGCTAACACATTTTTTTTTCCCATGAAGAAAATGCTGACAAAATTCTAAATCTACTAATTGGAGACCTGGAAGTTGATCTCGATGAAGCATAACCTTTAGCCCCTTTTTGCTCATGTGGCATAATCTTTGATGCCAAAGTGTGACATTGCTGTCCACAATAGTTATTATATCTCCCACCTCATCATTAGTTTCTACAACAAATAGGCTACCAAATTTATCCCTTTTGGTGATAATCATGGAACCCTTGGTGATTTTCCATGTTTCTATGAGGAGTGTAAGAAAACCTTGAGCATATAACTAATTGAAGGAAATCAAATTTCTTTTCAATATGGGAACATGCCTAACATCCTGAAGCAGTAATTGAGCACCTCCTTCTATTGATAACAAAATATCACCCTTTCCTATAATTTCACAAGGTTTTTTATCACCCAAATAAACATTCCCAAACTTAGCTTGTAGTTTGTGAATGCTTTGTTGTAAGAGGATGCATGAGATGAAGCCAAGTTAATTACCCATGAATCTAAAGTTGTGTCACTTGTCACAAGAACCAAAACACCATCACCATGATCATGAATGATCTTTTTTCCACTATCCAAAACCTTTTCTTTAGCCCTTTTAAATGTTTTGCAGTCCTTTTTAATGTGACCATCCTTTCCACAAAACCAACAACCACTTTGCCTACCTCAGGACTGTGATCTTCTAGCTGATTGTGACCTTTGGTTGTTGTTATTTCTGCCTCTATGTTGAGTTCTTCCTCTATTTTTTGTACTAATCATCATTAGCACATTGCCAGATGAAGACTTTTTATTAGTTCTCCTCATGTCTTCACTAAGAAATGTAGAAGCTACCTCATCGTAGACCATCTTATTTTTGCTAGTAACAAAAGTGTTGACTACTATTACCACACCGTCCTAGTTGTCTCATAAGGAACATAATAAGATGGCTACCTTATTTTTACCATCTTAAGGCATACCAATGGAGTATTCTTGACATAAAAGATTATTTAACTCATTTATGTGATTCAAAATCATTTTTCCATCCTTCATCTTCAACTTGTAAAGATTCTTCATGATAAAATTTTTGTTTGCAGTAGATGTCATTTCATACATATTTTGAAGTTTATCCCATACCTCCTTTGTTGACTTTTCATTGTTCACATTGAACAACACATTTTTAGACAATGAGAGAAAAATCTCTGCCATTTCCTTTTCATTGATTTTATTCCAAGTCTCATCTATCGTGGAGGTTGGCTTCCTAACTTTACCTCCAATTGTAATTGTAAGATCATGCTTGACCAATAATGATCACATCTATACCTTCCACAAACTAAAATTCTTCCCCGAGAATTTTTGCACTCTTGATTCCTCCATGACTTCAAAATTTGATCACCAAAATGAATTGTAGGCTCTAATACCAATTGTAAAATAATTAAGAATGTAAAAGAAAAGTACAAAATAGAAAGATGCATAAATACAGATGTTTATCATGGTTCACCACAACTTGTGGCTATGTCGACACTGAGAGTAGAGGAATTATATTGATGAAAATAGAATAAGTTTACAATAGATACCATCAACATTTATAGATCACAAATGATTAGCTAAAGAGACACAATACAAGTGGAGGGATAACTCCCATGTGACTATTGGCCTTCAATATTCAATAAGATAGCGGTCATGGTGTATGAAGATGATGAGTTCTAGTTAAATGGTGTTTACCAATTGACCAAGGCACTATAGGAGTTTTAGGAGAACTTGGGAAACAAAAAAATGACAATTTTAAGGATAGTGGCACTTTCTTCTATTTCAATTCAGGACCATATTAGGGAAACTTAGTGTAATTTAATAACACAAGTGGCACAAGGTTTTTCATTCTCCACAAGAATGTGCACCTAGCTATCAACATATTTTTCTTAGCATGAGGAATAAAAGCCATGTTTGCATTGTCATGGACTTTGATCCTTCCTCATTTGATTCTCTGTCTTCTACTTCTATCCAAATAGCTAGGTTTGGGAGAAATCACATGGGACACCTTCAATCTTAATGCAAAGAGGAAAAAAAGATGGAGCTATTATCTGGCTGGGTGATAGCACACAAGCTCACAATGACTATATTTTTTTGTGTAAATGTGAAAGTCTACATAGGCTAATTTCAAATACTTATAGATTGGGCTATGATGATTTTCATGTACAATTTTGTATATAAGTAAATTACTTAAAGTTAAAGTTTAAATAGCTTTTGGATATTCGAGGGTCTCTTTATAGAGACTATTGAACATAGAGTGGTAGAAAAAGATCTTTTAAAAGTGTCATTTGATCCTTTCTATGTTCTTACACTAATAGCAATTCACTCAAAAATGTCAATACTTGTAGCTAAGTTCCAAAAAATGGTGCACAAATGGGTTAATCATTGACCAAAGAACCTAAAATTGTGATCAACTATTAGTACATGTGTGATAAGCTATTAGTACACATGTATTATTACCTTTAGAACTCATTTACTAGTAGTATTAGGAGGTCAACATGAAAACAAAGCCAAGTTTATTAGATCATGTCAATACTCATGACTAAATTCCCAAAAGTGGTGCCTAAATGGACCAATCACTGACCAAAGAAGCTAAAAGGTTATCAACTATTAGTACATGTTTTATTCTTTTTAGAGCTCCTTTACTAGTAGTAATTAAGAGGTCAACATGACAAAAAACCTAAGGTTTCTAGACCATGTCATAGTGATGACTAAAATCTAAAATTGGAACACAAATGGGCCAGTCACCAACCATAGAAGATAAAAAAAGATCAATTATTAGCAGTTGTGTGATACATGTTAGTATTTTTAGAGCTCCTTTACTAGTACTAATTAGGAGGTCAATGTGAAAAAAAAATTCAAGGTTATTAGACCCCCTAATGGTTATTGGATCAGTGAATATAGTGGTTGGATCTTAGGGTACATGAATGACACGTTTCAAGTTGTCATCGACACACTTCATTATAATTTTTCTTTTATTGACCATGAATTTGAGAACAACTCAAATCTCTCTAACTAGGATGCATTGGTAATCAAGTTAGTCGACAAAAAAGTAATTTTCAGCAATCCCTCTCTTCCTGTTATTGAATAGGGTTTCTTAAATTATGTGATAGAAGCTAAATTTAAGTGTAAATGTTTAATTGTACAACCATTTGAATTTTTATTTTAGGATCATCTATGCAAATGTAAAATCGTAGCCATTGTTATTGATGATGACCAAATGTAGGTTTTGGTCTCATATAAATAAGAGCGGAGGATACATGTCTATATGGTGTAATCATCATTTAAATTATATTATATTTACATGAATAATAATAATATGTATAACAATATATATATATACATACATATATATATGTATGTATATGTATATATATATGTATGTATATGTATATATATATGTATGTATATATATGTATGTATGTATATATATATATATATATATATATACACACACACACACATTAGTACATAATATACATATATACATACTTACACATACATATATATGTATATGTATATATATACATATACATATACATATACATATACATATACATATACATATACATATACATATACATATACATATACATATACATATACATACATACATACATATATATATATATATATATATATATATATATATATATATATATATATAGGAAATGATGATTACCAATAAGAATAATGTATATCGGATCAAATAAATCTGGCTAAAGCTACAATTTTAACACTCCCTCGTAGTTAGGGAGGATTGATATAGAACACATTATGCTGTCAAGTATATGATGGAATATCATCTCACCTTTTATAACACACAATTGAACTAAATTTCATAACTTTAATATAAGCTTAAACACCACCTTAAGTGTGATGGGTAAAAGTATAAAGTTGTGTCACCTTTTAGGCTAACTTATCAAATAAACTAAATTTGAGTATTTCTCTCTGAAATTATTATTTTTCAACCATATGATCTAGATAAATTCATTTTAGCTAAGTTATATATGTTCTCACACTTTTACAATTGGAAATGTCTATTAAATGCATGTTTTATATTAGTTTCTATCCAATTACTAAAGAAATGAAATTATTTCAAAAAAGTGGTGTTTCAATATCTCGTACTATTTTTTATGATTTTTTTTTAATTATAAACACCATTTTCTAGAGCTTAGTATTAAGATTATTCTCATATAGATTTTATAGTGTTTTAATTAGATATAGTATATTGTAGTTAAAAAATTCTACAAGCATGTATTTTAACACTAAAAGTTATGTTAGTTTTGAGAAAGAAAAAATATTAAATCATATTAAAAAAATTTAAAAACTATATGATGTTCTAAAGGAGAGAGTCATTTTCTAGAATGTATAATTTCTCTCCTAGTTAGAATAGATCTATTTTGTAAAATGTGGTGGGAGATTGAAACTACCAATTTCAGGTGAGTTGAAATTTGAATCATTATAAAAGTGAAAATGTAGGTCTAAATATAATTTTTACTTTTGATTGTTCTAGCTATATATGTTTTATATAACATATTCTGAGATCAAAGGGAAATAGGTTTATCTCCATATAGTTTCTTGGTGGGAACTAGACCCCTAATTTTCAAAAAAAATTCAGAAGCTAAAAAGTCAACTATAAAAATTTGGAAAATATATCAATTCTTATTCCATATAATTATTAAAAATTATAATCCTAAAATTCATCTGTTTCTACATATTTCATTAGTTTACTTCATTTTCAAATTCAGAATAATGATACCAATTTTATGTCATTGTAGGTGAATAGTTATACTTTTGTTAGTCTTTTGGTTTACAAAAGAGTGACACACGTTTGTGCTTTTACCTTGGTCTATAATAGTAACTATGTCATCGTGCTCGACAAGATTCATCCCAAAGAACCATAACAAGTTGGTTATCATTACCTGTCCAAAAAAATCTAGCCCAAAGAACCATGACAATAGGTCTACCATTTATAAGACAGCCACCTTAAAATGGTTACCTTCTATCTTTTTGTTATCATGACTTTCAAGTTTCTAGGATAACAATTTAATGATGTCTATCATTATAATAGGTCTACCATTTATAAGATTGTCATGTTACAATGATTACCATATATATATATATATATATATATATATATGTCAATAAAATATTGTCACCTTTCATTACATATCTTATGTGAAATAGTAACCACCATGAACCTAGTCAGAGGGTGGTACAAAGGCTTTCACCTTAATTTTCTCTCACAAAATAGAATGCATTACAAGGAGTTTCACTTAGAACTTCTCCTCATAGAGAAGATAACATTCACAAAGAATTCCAAATCAAAAAATTATCCCTCTAAAAAATGATCCTAAGAAGTCAGGTGTAATAGTTACTCCCTTAGAGACTCTCTTCCCCAAGATTCTTGTTAGACTCACTCTAAATATTATATGTAATTTTTTGGTGATAAGTCATCACTTCCTCATGATATACATAGGAGTGGGCCCATCAAAATCATGGAGTTTACACACATCTATTTATAGACTCCCTTTGAGTATCAATTTTCTAAGCTCCTTTGTTGCCTTAGAAGAAGTGTCATTCTCCCTCTTAATGTAGAAGAGTCATAATCTCAATAATCAAAGATGGTTGCTTCAAGAGCCTCACTTTATTCATCTTGATCATTGGGGTTTGTCGAGCTACTATCATTCAATTGAGTCTGGACAATATTTGGTAGCATATGTAAAGTTTCAACCTTGTGTTCCTGTAAGAATGTCCTCAAACATAAAGGAAAAAATCAAGGAAAATAACCCTTATAGCATGTATAGAGTTACAAATAAGAGATAGACTACAAAGAATAGAAAAATGTAAATGATAACAATACTTATCTATACATAAAGATTCAAAATTTATCTTATTATATTATTTGAGAATTGAATGTATCCCCTCTAAATAAGGTTCAAGTGGGAATGGAAAATTGACTTAATCCCCCCCAAAATGTAAAATTTCCACTCATTCTTATATTGTTGAATAATTTTGTATCAAATATGACTATTCCTTTCTAAGTATCAACTTTTTCTTTTCATCCATTGAAGTTCCAAATATTTTTTTAGTTGAGTAGTAGAAGTGAACATGACCTTCTATTTTGTCAAATGTGATACCCCCAACCAATACCCAACTAAAGAACAACCATAAAGAGAAAAAACATAACATACTAATAAGATTATCACCCGAATATTTTTTTTTTTTATAACAATTTCCAATACAATTTAACCTTTGTACAACAGGTTCAATAAAATACTCATAATAAGCAAAGTAACGTTTCTAGATTATTACATCCGAGAAAATGACCTATCCTTACTCAATACTAAAAGTACAATAGAAGCAACTAAAGTACATTCAAACTAATCACTGAATCTAAATGTTAAGAAGCTGACTTTCTTCTAGTTCCGTATTCAAATATAACTCAAACCTGAAATCAAATCAGCACAACCACAAAACACCAAGCAGGGCTTAGTAAAAAAATTAAACTGATATAACCTCCAAAAGATGCATGTTAGATTTAATAAAAAAACTATCATTATTAAATCCAATTATCAGAAGTATTGAAAATACCATTTTCTTTTCACAATAAAACTGTAACGCAAGAAAATTATTTCTCACACGTAAATATGCAGAAATAAACTCACATAGAATATGACAAGGTAATGATCCAGTAGTCCATGTGTGTCAACATAAGAATCTACATTTAGCCACTCGTAGAACTCACTATGTCAGGTGAAACCATAATGTTCTTATCTTATTATATGATTCCCATCTCATGAAATTTTAAATGTTACCACTTCTTTAACTAACTATCATAAACTTTCCCATAAGGATCCAGACTTGTGTCAGAGGGCATCCAACAATGTACTTCTATCACCACAAGTTACTCACTTTATGACAGCCGCCCAACCTAAAGGATCACACTTGCATAATCTAACATACACATAGTTTTAGTTATATTAATTGGAAGATAAACTTAGACTAATTTCCAATTTCAACTAATACACTTATTTCTTTTGCCTCAATAAAGCAATTGCACTAGCAAACAGAAACATCATTTGAATCCATTTCAATCTTTCAAGTACCATTTGAAACCATAATCATAACCACATTTATCATTCATTTGACAACTATATTCTAATTTAATAATAAGAAATTGAATTTTTCTAAGATCCTCTATACTTACATTCAATTTAAAAATAATATTAATAAAACTATCCACATATATTAACATATAAAATTAATCAAATTGCATTACTAAAAAAAAATAGTAATCTCTATAATTTCCAGATTATATATCTATGGTAAAACTAACAGTGCAATTCATAAGGATATACATACACATTGATACATATAAGTAAATACTTATACATATATGTATGCACAACACTTATACATATAAGTACAAGCACTTAATTACATATATCAAAATATACGTAAAACCTTATTAATTTATATACAGCTATAAAATAGAAAATAATCTTTTCCACTATACCTTTTATAACCAGTTGGTACCAGATAAACAATTTTTCACTGCTTAATGAAGTAATTGTGTTGACAATATATCAATATCAAATTGTTTATTTTTGTTTCAATATTCTTGTTCCAATACAAATGAAACATAATTTTCCAAACTTTCTAAATCTGATACAGTCAATAAAATGATCTTGTTTGCATTCGATGCTTCAGACCAAACATAAGACAATAGCCACAATAAACTTCACTATACTATGAATTTAACCCAACAAACACAACCCACCTATACTACAGTAAAAACTCAAATATTTGCTTATAGAACAATCTCTGAATTCGCAAAATGATTTAGCAATACAAATGACAGGATTCAAAACCATTTTGAAATGTTAATCTCAAAATTATATATATATATATATATAAACTTATGCTTATTACACTAAATTTTGAAACCCATAATCGCAGACAACGTAACAACTATGAAACTATATCTTCATACCCGAAAACACATTAATATAGACAATAGACAGCATCCGGATATCATTTCATGCAAACGTTTTATTTCCTATTTATTGTCTAAACCCATCACCTAAGAAAAGACTACAACATTGCAGAATGTATAACAACAACGATTTGACAAAAAGGAAACCAATCCTCCACTCGAAGTCTATACCTACGATTTACAATCAAGTCTTGAAATCAATGCAAAATTCATGATCGAAAGAGAATATCTCCACAAACTCAAACTCATGGCTGAGTCACATAAGTAACAAAATCTTAACCACAAAACAGAGTACTCACAGAGCTCGGCTCAAATAATAGCCTACACTTTATGCTATCACAAAATTTACAACTACAACATACACATAAAATCACAAAACCCATATACATCCATGTTACCTGAGCGATATCTCCATACCCACATCTGAATACGGTATGTACAGAACAAAACGCCGCACAACAACCATACTCTACATTTTACATGGTGGAGTGAAACCACATACTATCTTAAACTGAAAGAACTTAATACACTCATGCATTTCAAACTTTCGAAAGAAATAATTACAGAAATACAAAGCCAAAAATTTAATCTTACACCCGACTCTGGGTTTACACTAAAGTAAGCTTTGAAAACCCCATACTCTGCAAACACCTAAAGATGGATAGTGAATTTTCAAACACAATGTCTATTTAATAATCAATAATCACCATTACACACTGAAAGTAATACAGATAAGAGAGTAAAGTTTTGAGAAAAAGCCCCCTGCCTGGAAAAACCCTCTGCTTCCAAATTCGCAACCCTCTAATCCTTGCCACAATGAAAATAGAGAAAACCTTTTAAGAGATGATACTAAGAGATATGCAGAAACAAAACAACAAAACCACAATAAACGAAATTGTAAACCTTCAAAATGCTAAAAGGAAATGATTTCCTCCATAGCTTCCATCAATTTCCCTATGAAAATGCAAAAGAAATCGCTCAACAGAGCATCCATAACCCCAACTTCAACCAACAATGGCAGTCTGAGCTTGACAATGTGAGAGATCAATGCTCATAACAGTGTACCAACTTACCAATCAAGAAGCCTGCTCTTCATAAAAACCCACTAACTTGCCACCATAAGCCAAAACCCAAAACCCCCATGCCAAGCTTTAGTTTAGGCATTGATTAGCTTAGGCTTAGTTTAGGTACTAAATCACATACTAACATAGCATTAAATACTAACATCAATATCCATATTAATATCAATGTTAATATTGATATTAATTTTGATTTTGATATTCATGTATAATATACTAATTTAATATTCATATCAATGTTAATATTAATATTAATATCCTAGTTTAATATTAATGTTATTTACTAATTAATTAGTATACGTATATGTATACATAATATTCATAACCTGTATAAATATAAATACCAGCACACAAATACATACAATTACATATATATATATATATATATATATATATATATATATATATATATATATATATAATAAACTAGTATACATATATATATACATATATAATATAAATACTAATGTACTCGTACTTATATTCGTAAATGTATAATTGTACACGTTATAAATTTACATATACATATATGTATATACTTATAAACTGGCAAACAACAAACACCAGGTACAGAAAATATTTTAAAATCAGCTTAAATTCAAATTTGAAAATACGTATCAGACGAAGATAAAACTGAGACCATAATAACATCATTAATAAAATTTGATTTCTGAATCCTAATTGATTCAAATAATGAGATTCTGAATATAACACAAAACTGACAACATAAAATCTCTTTTCAGAGAATCAGATTTGAGTATTTTCCGAATTCTCGAAAAGTTCAACATAAAAATACTAGAATAAAGTAACTTAACAAGTTCCAAACTATCCAATCAAAGTTAACTAATTCCTAGATTCCAAAGTGTAAGATGAAGACGGTCAGGGCCATGACACCCTTCCCCACCAACTTAGGCTTACTCCTGGAAGCCTAAAAATACATAAGGATGAGAAACTTTCATTGCCCCTATATCTTCCCAAGTTGCAGAGGTATCATCATTGTGATCCCATAATACCTTTACCTATTCCACCTTGCGACCTCTGAGATTTAGCTATCTTTGCTGAATAATTCGCACTGGTTCCAACATCAATTGGCCATCCATTACCTGTAATGCATTCTAATTCATAACATGAGTGATATCAGGTATGTATTTCCTCAAAATAGACACATGAAAGGCATCATGGATTTGAGATAGATTGGGAGGCAAAGCAATTCTGTAGGCAACTGGACCAACACATTCCTGAATTTCAAACGGTCCCACAAAATGTGGAGACAATTTGGAACCTTTACCATATCTAACTGGACTTTTTCTAGGTCTAACCTACAGAAAAACTTTGTCCCCAACCACAAATAGACACTCAATCCTATGCAAATCTGCATACTTTTTCTATCTATCCTGTACTGTAACAAGGTGTTCCCTGATTCATTTCACTTGCTGCTCCATATCTTGAAGCATTTCAAGACCTAGAAGAATTCTATCTTCCAAATTATCCTAGCTCAAATGTGTTCTACAAGGTCGTCCATACAAAGCTTGAAATGGAGCCATACCTATAGAGCTGTGATAATCGTTATTATAAGAAAACTCAACTAAATGCAAGAATTCTTCCCATTTGTTCTGCCTATCCATGACGTACATCCTGAGCATGTCTTCCAAAATCTGATTTACATGCTTAGTTTTCCTATCAGTCTGAGGATGATATGCAAAACTGAAGTTCAACTAAGTATCAAGTTCACAGTACAAAGACCTCCAAAGTGAAGGTGTGAAAATTGGGTCCCTATCAGATATGATCTTCTTTGGAATCCCATGCAATTTTACTATCTGTTCCATATAAATATGTGCTACAGACGCAGAATTATGTGAAGATCTCACTGGAATAAAATGTGCAACTTTGATTAACTTGTCCACTACAACCATGATTGAATCATGCCACCTAAAAGATAAAGGTAATCCCACTATGAAATCAATGGAGATAGTATCCCATTTCCATCCAGGCACACTGTGAGATTGAAGTAAACCAACAGGATGCTGATGTTCAGTTTTCACCCTTTGACATTCTAGGCATCTAGCAACAAAATTTGCAATATCCCTCTTCATACCTAGCCAATAGTAATGTTGTTTAAGATCAACGTTCATTTTCTTAACACCAGGATGTGCTGAATAGGGAGCTTTATGAGCTTCAGACATAACCAAATTCCACAACTCTCCAACCTTAGGAACATAAATGCTACCTTTGTAGATCAGCAACCCATCAGTGCTGATAGAATACCCCTCAAACCTACCTTCTAATGCATTGCCACTATCTAAAACAACCTTAACATCCAAAAACCATGGATCAAAAATTAGACTACGCAATACTTTCTCCTTCAAATCCATTGTGACAGTTAAAGAAGAAAGCTTGTGATATCTTCTACTAAGAGCATTAGCCACCTTGTTCTCTTTACCTTGCATATATATAACTTCAAAGTTATATTCACACAAAAATTCCATCCATCTACACTACCTTGCATTTAGATTTGGTTGTGTGAAAATATATTGAAGGCTTCTATGATCAGTGCATAACTCAAAATGCTATCCAAGGAGAAAATGTCACCATTTGGTCAACGCATGCATTACTGCAACAAGCTCCAAATCATGAGTTGGATAGTTTATCTCATGATCCTTGAGTTTCCTAGATTTGTAAGCAATCATCCTACCATCTTGCATTAAAACTGCTCCTAATCCATCCAAAGATGCATCCGTGCAAACTACAAATTCTTTACAAGGATTAGGTATAGCCAATACAGGTGCACTAGTCAAAAGTTCCTCAAGATGTTGAAAAGCCTCTTGACACTTATCTAGCTAGATAAATTTATTACCTTTTCTCTGAAGAGAAGTGATAGGATGAGCTATTTTTGAGAAATTAGCCACAAACCTTCAGTAATAACTAGCTAAACCCATAAAACTTCTCACTTCAGACACGTTTGTAGGTGTTGGCCACTCTACAATAGCTCTAATCTTAGCTGGATCCATAGCTATACCATCTCCCATGATAATGTGTCCAATGTAACTAATTTCAGATTTGAAAAATTCACACTTATCAGGATTAGCATACAACTTATTCCTTTGGAGGCATTCAAATACTTGTCTCAAATGTCATTCATGCTCTTCCAAGGAGTTAGAATAAACCAGAATGTCATCCAGAAAGACTACTACAAACTTATCAAGGAAGGTTCTAAACACTCCCTGCATCAGACTCATAAATAATGGTGGCACATTTGTTAAACCAAAAGGTACAACAGTAAATTCATAATGCCCATACCTAGTTCGAAATGCTATTTTATGCATATTGGCTTCTTGAATTCTAAGCTGATGGTACCTAGATTTAAGATCAATTTTAGAGAATATTTTAGCACCCTTCACTTGATCAAATAAGTCATCAATTCTAGGCAATGGATACCTATTCTTGATAGTAACTTTATTCAATTGTCTATAATTGATACATAATCTGAGAGATCCATCTCTCTTCTTAACGAAGATAACAGGTGCACCCCAAGGTGAGACACTTGGTCTAATCAGCCCTTTCTCAAGAAGTTCTTCAAGTTGAAACTTGAGTTCTACCAATTCTTGTGCTATCATACAGTAAGGATTTTTATTAATTGGTTCAGTTCCAGGCACAAGATCAGTCCCAAAGTCTATCTCTCTCTTGGGTGGACTACCCAGAATCTCTGTCACAAACATATCAGAAAATTCCTTTAGCAAAGGTTGGTCTAGACTAGTTTGTTGTGCCTTAGGTTCAAAAAAATCTTTGACAGAAATAGAAAATAGCTTACAGCCTTTCCGTAAACACCTTTGAAGTTGTTTAGTAGAAATAGTTCTAATAGAAATAGGCCTCTTAATTCCTGAAATGACTTTACTTGCCCCAAAATCATCATTACATTCAATAGTCTTCTCACTGCAATCAATTACAGCCTGATGCTGATCCAACCAATCCATCCCTAAAATTACATTATAGGTTCCTAAAGGAATAACTCTGAGGTTTTCTATAGTGGTAAATGCCTTAAGATGAATTTCACAAGTTATCGCAATCAGCCCAGTTTCTACCTTACATCCAGAAGCCAACTCAGCTTGCCATGCCATCTCAGCCTTTCTCATAGGAATATTACAAAATTTAACCAAATTGGCAGAAATGAAAGAATCAATGGCACTTGAATCAAATAAAATGAAAATTTTCGTACCTTGAAAAGTACCTTTAGCCTCAATCACCGTGTTCTGATGTTTTGCTTGATTATGATCCACAGTAGCAAAAATACGGTGGTTCTTTCTAGAGTCACCGATAGTAGCTTCAGAACCCGATGCCCTTGGCCTTCCTTGATTATTTCCTTTAAGAGGATAATTCCATTGTAAGTGACCCAACTACCCACAATGCCAACATTCTGGTCCTCTTTTGGTACTCTTATCCTGCAAGGAATTTTCTTGTGGCAACGTAAAACTCTATTTCACACTTTCAATAGGCTTAATGGATTTTGGTAGTTTAGGGACCTTAAACCCCTTGTCTAATTTGGTAAATTTGCTGAACTTCCACTTTTGAGATTTACTACCATAGCCACTAGGCACTGCCTTAGAATCATCTTTGAAGGATTTTTGAGTTTTACTGCTGCTAGGAATACGTGAAATAACAACACTTTTGGTTGAAAAACCAGATTTCATCTCAGCAAGCTTAGCCTGATCAGCTACTTCCTTAACAGTTTTTGGTTTGAAAGTTCTCACTTCCTCACCAATCCTAGGATTTAAACCCTTGATAAAGTGCTGCACCAAAGGTTTGTCACCCTCATTCCAACCAGAATACTTAAGCTAAAAGAATTTTATTTCGTACATTTCCATGGTTGAATTCTCTTGAGAAATGTTAAAGAATTCCTCAGATCTGGTTTGCTGCCAATACTCAGACATAAACCTTTCCTGAAACCTTTCAATAAACAATTCCCAAGTAACTTGAGAAATGTGAAGACCAAGATGCTCTAATTCCATATTCCACCAAATTGATGCAAAAGACCTTAACTACATTGCAGTCCAACGTACTTTCACATTAGTGTGATAAGCATGCAGCATAAAACATCTTTCGATGTTTAGAAGCCAAGCTTCAGCTTCATTACTAGCTTCAGTACCATTAAAATATGGTCCTTTGAGCTTAGAAATCTCTTTCAGCTACGTTCTAATAACAAGATCTTCTATAATAGCTTGATTGGCATTAGGAATCTACAAATTCTGAACATTTGCTCCCCCACCAGGACCGTTATTCCTAGCTTCAATCCCATCTAGCTAACCAAGAATCTGCTGAAGAATCTTAGCTTGAAATCCCCCTTGTTCCTCATCATGAGGAATTTCATCATCAAGCCTATCTTGACGATCTTGACCACCAATGCCATGACCTCTACCTAGGCCTCAACCATGATCTCTATGTCCACCTCTGCCTCTGCCTACTTCGACATCAGCATTAGGGATACCTCATCCCCATGCTCCTCGTGTAACAAGAGGCATACTAGAATTCTTGTAAAAGAGATTTAGTTAAAATCTCGTAGGAAGCATAATGAAACCCCTAATAAACCTATAGAGTCCCGAGTGTTTAAACCTTGCTCTGATACCAAATGTGATACCCCCAACCAATAACCAACTAAAGAACAACCATAAAGCAAAAAACATAACATACTAATAAGATTATCACCTGAATAATTTTTTTTTAATCTGAGAAAATGACCTATCGTTACTCAATACTAAAAGCACAACAACAAGAACTAAAGTACATTCAAACTAATCACTGAATCTAAATGTTAAGAAGTCGACTTTCTTCTAGTTCCATATTCAAATATAACTCGAACCTGAAATCAAATCAGCACAACCACAAAACACCAAGCAGGGCTTAGTACAAAAATTAAACTGATATAACCTCCAAAACTTGCATGTTAGATTTAATAACAAAACTATCATTATTAAATCCAATTATCAGAAGTACTGAAAATACCATTTTCTTTTCACAATAAAACTGTAATGCAAGAAAATGATTTCTCACACGTAAATATGTAGAAACAAACTCGCATAGAATATGACAAGGTAATTATCCAGTAGTCCATGGGTGTCAACATAAGAATCTACGTTTAGCCGCTCATAGAACTCACTATGTCAGGTGAAACCATAATGTTCTTATCTTATTATATGATTCCCATCCCATGAAATTTTAAATGTTACCACTTGTTTAACTAACTGTCATAAACTTTCCCAGAAGGATCCAGACTTGTGTCGGAGGGCATCCAACAACGTATTTCTATCACCACAAGTTACTTGCTTTATGACAGCCACCCAACCTAAAGGATCACACTTGCATAATCTAACATACACATACTTTTAGTTATATTAATTGGAAGAAAAACTTAGACTAATTTCCAATTCTAACAAATACACTTCTTTTGCCTCAATAAAGCAATTGCACTAGGAAACAAAAACATCATTTGAATCCATTTCAATCTTTCAAGTACCATTTGAAACCATAATTATAAAAACATTTTTCAATCATTTAACAACTATATTCTAATTTAATAATAAGAAATTGAATTTTTCTAAGATCTTCTATACTTACATTCCATTTAAAAATAATATTAATAAAACTATCCACATATATTAACATATAAAATTAATCAAATTCCATTACCAAAAAAAAATAGTAATCTCTATTATTTCCAAATTATATATCTATGGTAAAACTAACAGTGCAATTCATAAGGATATACATACACATTGATACATATAAGTAAATACTTATACATATATGTATGCATAGCACTTATACATACACGTACAAGCACTTACTTACATATATAAAAATATACGTAAAATCTTATTAATTTATATTCAGGTCTAAAATAGAAAATAATCTTTTCCACTGTACATTTTATAACTAGTTTCTACCAGATAAACAATTTTTCACTCCTTAATGAAGTAATTGTGTTGACAATATATCGATATCAAATTGTTCATTTTTGTTTCAGTATTCTTGTTCCAATACAAATGAAACATAATTTTCCAAACTTTTTAAATCTGATATAGTCAATAAAATGATCTTGTTTGCATTTGATGCTTCAGACTAAACATAAGACAATAGCCACAATAAACTTCACTATACTATGAATTTAACCAACCAACCACAACCCGCCTATACTACAGTAAAAACTCAAATATTTTCTTATAGAACAATCTCTGAATTCGTAAAATGATTTAGCAATACAAATGACAGGAATCAAAACCATTTTGAAATGTTAATCTCAAAATTATATATATATATATATATATATATATATATATATATATATATATATAAAAACTTATGCATATTACGTAGAATTTTGAAACCCATAATCGCAGGCAACGTAAAAACTATGAAACTATATCTTCATACCCAAAAACACATTAATATAGGCAATAGACAGCATCCAGGTATCATTTCTTGCAAACGTTTTATTTCCTATTTATTGTCTAAACCCATCACCTAAGCAAATACTATAACATTGCAGAATGTATAACAACAACGATTTGACAAAAAGGAAACCAATCCTCCACTCCAAGTCTATACCTACAATTTATAGTCAAGTTGCAAAATCAATGCAAAATTTGCGACCGAAAGTGAATATCTCCACAAACTCAAACTCATGGTTGAGTCACATAAGTAACAAAATCTTAACCACAAAACAGAGTACCCATAGAGCTCGGCTCAAATAATAGCAACATTTTATGCTATCACAAAATTTACAACTACAACATACACATAAAATCACAAAACCCATATACATCCATGTTACCCAAGCGATATCTCCATAGCCACATCCGAATATGGTATGTGCAGAACAAAACGCCATACAACAACCATACTCTGCATTTTCCATACTAGAGTGAAACCACATACTATCTTAAACTAAAAGAACTTAATACACTCATGCATTTTGAACTTTCGAAAGAAATAATTATAGAAATACAGAGCCAAAAATCTAATCATACACTCGACTCTGGGTTTACACTAAATTAAGCTATGAAAACCCCATACTCTACAAACACCTAAAGATGGATAATGAATTTTCAAACACAATGTCTATTTAATAATCAATAATCACCATTACACACTGAAAGTAATATAGATAAGAGAGTAGAGTTTTGAGAAAAAGCCCCCTGCCTGTGAAAATGTGAAATGACACAAGAATAATGCCTAGAAAAACCCTCTACTTCCAAATTTGCAACCCTCTAATCCTTGCCACAATGAAAATAGAGAAAACCTTTTAAGAGATGATACTAAGAGATATGCAGCAACAAAACAACAAAACCACAATAAACGAAATTATGAACCTTCAAAATGCTGAAAAGAAACAATTTCCTCCATAGCTTCCATCAATTCCCCTACGAAAACAGAAAAGAAATTGCTCAACAAAGCATCCATAACCCCAACTGCAACGAACAATGGCGGTCCAAGCTTGACAATGTGAGAAATCAATGCTCATAATAGTGTACCAACTCACCAATCGAGAAGCTTGCTCTTCATAAAAAGCCACTAACTTGCCGCCATAAGCCAAAACCCAAAACCCCCATTCCAAGCTTTGGTTTAGGCATCGATTAGCTTAGGCTTAGTTTAGGTACTAACTCACATACTAACATAGCATTAAATACTAACATCAATATCCATATTAATATCAATGTTAATATTGATATTAATTTTGATTTTGATATTCATATAATATAATAATTAAATATTCATATCAATATTAATATTTTTATTTTTATTAATATTAATATCCTAGTTTAATATTATTGTTATTTAGTAATTAATAAGTATAAGTATATGTATACACAATATTCATAACCTATATAAATATAAATACCAGCACACGAATAAATACAATTACATATATATATATACATACATACATGTATATATATATATATATATATACATACATATATATATATATATAATAATAAACTAATATATATATATATATACACACATATATATAATATAAATACTAATGTACTTGTACTTATTAATATTAATATCCTAGTTTAATATTATTGTTATTTACTAATTAATAAGTATACATATATGTATACATAATATTCATAACCTATATAAATATAAATACCAGCACACGAATAAATACAATTACATATATATATATATACATACATACATGTATATATATATATATATACATACATATATATATATATACATACATATATATATATATATATATACATACATATATATATATACATACATATATATATATATACATATACATACATATATATATATATAATAATAATAAACTAATATATATATATATATACACACATATATTATATTATATATATGTGTGTGTGTATATATATATATATTAGTTTTTTATTATTATTATATATATATATATATATATGTATATCTTTATATATTTGTATGTATATATATATATATGTATGTATATATATATGTATGTATATATATATATATGTAATTGTATTTATTCGTGTTCTGGTATTTATATTTATATAGGTTATGAATATTATGTATACATATACGTATACTTATTAATTAGTAAATAACAATAATATTAAACTAGGATATTAATATTAATACGAAAACATAGAAGAAATCGCTCAACAAAGCATCCATAACCCCAATTGCAACGAACAATGGCAGTCCAAGCTTGACAATGTGAGAAATCAATGCTCATAACAGTGTACCAACTCGCCAATCGAGAAGCTTGCTCTTCATAAAAACCCACTAACTTGCCGCCATAAGCCAAAACCCAAAACCCCCATTCCAAGCTTTAGTTTAGGCATCGATTAGCTTAGGCTTAGTTTAGGTACTAACTCACATACTAACATAGCATTAAATACTAACATCAATATCCATATTAATATCAATGTTAATATTGATATTAATTTTGATTTTGATATTCATATAATATAATAATTTAATATTCATATCAATATTAATATTAATATTTTTATTAATATTAATATCCTAGTTTAATATTATTGTTATTTACTAATTAATAAGTATACGTATATGTATACATAATATTCATAACCTATATAAATATAAATACCAGCACACGAATAAATACAATTACATATATATATATATACATACATATATATATATATATACATACATATATATATATATATACATATATATATATATATATATATATAATAATAAACTAATATATATATATATATATATATATATATATATATATATATATACACACACATATATATAATATAAATACTAATGTACTTGTACTTATATACGTATATGTATAATTGTAGATGTTATAAATTTACATATACATATATGTATATACTTATAAATTGGCAAACAACAAACACCAGGTACAGAAAATATTTTAAAATCAGCTTAAATTCAAATCTAAAAATACGTATCAGATGAAGATAAAACTAAGACCATAATAACATCATTAATAAAATTTGATTTCTGAATCCTAACTGATTTAGATAATAAGATTCTGAATATAACACAAAACTTACAACATAAAAATATTCGTTTAGAGAATCAGATTTGATTATTCTCCAAATTCTCGAAAAGTTCAACATAAAAATACTAGAATAAAGTAACTTAACAAGTTCCAAACTATCCAATCAAAGTTAACTAATTCCCAAATTCCAAAGTGTCAGATGAAGACGGTCAGGGCCATGACATTAAACTCGTCCACAATACACCAATATTTTGATTACGTATGATTGTGCCACATGAATGACTCTACAACTCATACATCAAGTTTTATTCATCAAGGAGAGAATTTTAGATGGTTCAAATGAATTCTTAAAAATCTCATTAATGTCTCATAACAACTCAAATTTCCTTAGAATAAGCTTTACAAATACAAGTGACATCATTTAGAAGTCATCACTTCCTCAGGTGGACCCATTAAAATCACATGGTCACAATGTATAAATCACAGTCCTCTTGACAATGACCATTAATTGATTACTAGAGAAATCTATCTCAACATTATTTACTCCCTCTAAATCAATAAGACCTAGATCATGGAAGGTTAACTAAATAACACCTCATTCTTCTACATTTCTTTGAAGGTTGCCTCTACTAACATGCTAGACTCTGTTTGAATCTCAATTTTCATTTTCCTACAATAACATTCTCGGAGGAAAAAATTCAAGGCATTTAGCTCTTATAGTATATATTGAAATGCAAGTAAAAGAGAGACTAATATAATTCTCAAAATAAGCTCTTTCCAACAAAATATAGATAAAATCTATAATTTGAACATATATACATATATTTCATTGAAATAGATTATTAAAATAATGTTTTCAATAATAACTTTAAAATTTCCTTTGATTACATGAATTATCCTTAAAAAATGTGTAACCATAATGAGAAATAATATTATTAATTATTAATCATTGATGACTTTAAATTAATCCATATCTCAAGTGTGTGTGCGCGTTTACACACACACACACACTACAATAACTTCAAATAAAAACAAGAATTTTAAATATATATCATACCTTGTTTACCTTACCAATCTCATTTTCTAATATTCCAATTACTTCTTAAGAGATGGTTCCATCACCAATATCCAAATGGTGGCGAGGGCTCACTTTTCACTTTGATAGGGACCAAGAGCAAAACTTATCTTTTAAGATAGAAATTAGTATCTCTTTCTTTGTAAATCATATTCATTCATAAATTTCACTTCTTCATTCATCTGGTTATCTTAATTTTGATTAGGTGATGTCGTCTATGCCTATCCTTGGAATTAACATTTGAGGATAGGTTTGTATGCATCCATGATCTTTGTAATATAGTCTCCAAATAAGTTTAAATCATCTTACATATATTTATTTCATGTCCACTCCTGTGGGGGTTAGTTCATAGTGTAAACTTTAATCAATCTTGTAAGTATCATTCACTAAAATCTATAGTAATTCTAGATCACATCTATATTCCCCATTGTTTATTATTCATTATAATTATAAAGTATATTGCTCTTACTAATAGTACAATGTACCTATTTACAATAACACATAATCACAATAAATATGGTAATGATAATATTTCATTGAGTAACACCACTTACCTTCTCACCTTCTATTTTGGGGGTTCATGACTTTGTCAAAAACTTGTCATTGGTCATTTTCATCATTATTATCTTTGGTTTGTGACTTGTGAAAGTATAATCTCTACTTAATACTTATCTTGTTATCATTCTCTTTATTCTCTACTATCAATATTGAATAATGACTTGGGATTACATGTTGTTCATGAATTTCAAATATAACTTTTTCTGAGATGATATATGCCTCTTCTATATATATTTTTCTTATCAATTATCCAATTTTCTCACACTTGGTCATTCTTTATCTTCTATTTTATAAACTATCAATGATAAGTGTATATATATACCACTTCAAGGGTTACGTATACTCTTTGATATATTTCTTTGGTTTACAACCTTGATACATTAATCTCCTCCCCTCGATGATGGAGAAGGATATTCACTTGTCTTTGACATTGTTTGTTGATAGATCATATTGCTTGTGCCAAGTCAAATGTGCCTTCTATATGTGGATAGTAGAAAGTCTAATGGAGAATGCGTGATTAGGCACTAAAAAATTATTAGGCGTAAGAATTTTGTATATAGATGAGAACAATACACTATTTCTAACAATGTCCTTGTTAATTGTCTGAATTAACCTCTTTATTTCTCTGAGTAATTCCTATATCATTTAAAATATTTTGGAACATGATTCTAACGCTCTATTTTCTTATCATCGTATGTGCTCCGCTTCAAATTTAATATTTCACAAACTATGATTACAATGAAATATAGGCATTGATATACTTTTGGCATGGAAATTTGTTGGGATATGAATTAACTTATTATCTCCTCATACTTATCTCATCAAATACCCTAAGCTCATGGTTTAATCATCAACATTTGTCATTCTTTAATAAAATCCTCTACAATATCACGTGTACAACTTGCTAGTAGTCTGTCCTAGTGCGAATTTTTGATGTTTTTTTTAAATGCTCCTGATGCAGGAGCATCTTGCATGGGCAAATTAAATTATTAGAAAAAAAAAGGAAAAAAAAAAAAAAAAATTGTGGAGGAGAGAGAAAGTGACAAAAATGGAAGGAAAATAATATTAAAAATAGAAAAATAGGAAAAATGGAGAAAAGAGGAATTTCTATTTTCAAGGTGCATGGGTGGCATAAATAGAAAATAATAAAAATAGTTGTCATTCCATTAATCGAGGTATGTAGGTGGCATTTTAGAAGTTTGTGGAAAGATCCTTAAATCATGTATTTAATATTTGTTGGGTGCTTAGTTGTGTTTGGGTGGGAATTTAATATTTATTTAAAGGTAGTTGTATTTACCTTTTATCCCACATTGGTTGTGTTTGTAATGTCTTGGGTTAGAAGTGCCTATTTAAGCAAGGCTTATTATCATTTGTAATCAAGTTGAAGTGAAGCTCTTCAAATAGAAGCTCTTTGTATGTAATCTCTTGTAAGGAAGTTCGAAAAATGGAAGCTCTTCTAATGGAAGTTCGAGAAATAGAAGTTCTTGCGTTGTAAGCTCTTCAAACATAATCTCTTCTAATGGATTTCAAGTATTAATGGATGCTTTATGAAGCATTTTTGTCATCTCTCTATCTCCATATTGTTGCATTTTTTGTTATGAGTTGGTACAGGTGGTGTGGCCCATCATTAGTGGTATCAGAGCATACATTTGTCAGTGGTAGCAGAGCGTACCATCATCAGTGGTATCAGAGTAGGAGTTCCTGAGCGTGCGAACAGATTGCTGAACGTGAGGCAGTTTGCACCAGGACCGACTGTGAGGTGGTTTGCACAAGGTTCTTGTGTTGCATGAAATTTTTCTTCTAAAGACTTGATTATGGAGAAGAGAAAGAAGAAGATGACTTTTGTGATTGGATGGATTCTAAGGATTCCTCGACTTGAGAAATTTACATCAAGAAATCAACAATCATTGCTAGTTGATTTGCAGAAGCAAGTGAATGAATTAGAAGTTGAGTTGCGGAAACAAAGAACATGTCACCAGAAAAGAGATGTTGATAATTCCTTGGATGTGGAAAAGGAAGATGATCCAGTGGAAGAGCAAGCGGATGAAGAGAAAATTATTTGCGAACCAGAAGTTGAAGAAGATGAAAGAGAAGAGGAAGAGCATGAAGATAGCCAGATTTGTATGCCAAAAGTAGATGAAGGTGATTGGAAGACTAAAACAATGGAGGAAGAGTATAGTGCCTTAGTTGGAGATCAAGCAAGTGGAGTAGTTACGTACATTGTTGATGACATAAAAGAGGCAAGCAAAGATGAAGATGTCAAATAGGTAAATTCTTATGAATCATGGGATGTTGTCTTTGATATGGGTTTAAAAGATATTGATGATTTTTTTGCATGAGGATCTTGTTAGTCATGTGTGGTATGCAAAAGAAGATTGGTATGGTGTTGCTAGATTTATTACAGGTGTGATTAATTCAACAAGATTGGATGAGGATGAGATTTATACTTGGATAGAGTTCATTGCAAAGGAGAAATTTCAGCATCGGATACTTGTTCTAGCTATGTGTTGGAGGAAGAGGAAAAAAATTATGTCAACAATGGCTACTTCATTTTGTGACTCCATATTCACAAAAAAAATTTCTACCATGGGATTCGGATGCAGGAGCATCATGCATCAGCAAAAAAAAAATGTGGAAGATTTGTATGTTGGTTTTCTTGTCCATATTGAGGTGGAAGCTTGTGGTGAAGATGAAGATGGTTCTATATCTTTCTTTTGACATCAAAGTCTGGGACACACTTTTCTATCTACCAAGGGAGTCTGATGCAGGAGCATCTTGCGTGGGAAAATTAAATTATTAGAAAAAAAAAGGAAAAAAAGAAAAAAATTGTGGAGGAGAGAGAAAGTGACAAAAATGGAAGGAAAATAATAAAAAAATAGAAAAATAGGAAAAATGGAGAAAAGAGGAATTTCTATTTTCAAGGTGCATGGGTGGCATAAATAGAAAATAATAAAAATAGTTGTCATTCCATTAATCGAGGTGTGTAGGTGGCATTTTAGATGTTTGTGGAAAGATCCTTAAATCATGTATTTAATATTCGTTGGGTGCTTAGTTGTATTTGGGTGGGAATTTAATATTTATTTAAAGGTAGTTGTATTTACCTTTTATCCCACATTGGTTGTGTTTGTAATGTCTTGGGTTAGAAGTGCCTATTTAAGCAAGGCTTATTATCATTTGTAATCAAGTTGAAGTGAAGCTCTTCAAATAGAAGCTCTTTATATGTAATCTCTTGTAAGGAAGTTCAAAAAATGGAAGCTCTTCTAATGGAAGTTCGAGAAATAGAAGTTCTTGCATTTTAAGCTCTTCAAACATAATCTCTTCTAATGGATTTCAAGTATTAATGGATGCTTTATGAAGCATTTTTGTCATCTCTCTATCTCCATATTGTTGCATTTTTGGTTATGAGTTGGTACAGGTGGTGTGGCCCATCATCAGTGGTATCAGAGCATACATTTGTCAGTGGTAGTAGAGCGTACCATCATCATATAGGTGGGTGCTCAATCACATTCACCTAATTATATGGTACCTCCATGTGGGATCAATAGCTAGAAATAATCTCTCTTACATATTTTTTTATCTGCATAATTCTATAATAAAATAGAGTCTCTAAGGACTATGTGAAGTATTGCAGTCTTTTTGTTTTCTTTTGTTATCAAATCAAGGTATTTAGTCTCTTTTACTTCAATGAATCCATTTATATTATACATGTTTGTTGGAAATGATAATGGGAAAGTTGAATCAACACTTCAAAACTTTAACCATAAATCATTCACCAGAAAACCATATCATAATTTAGCATGTAATCTAAAATAGCTAGCTACACATTTGAATTCATAGAATGAACCAAATAACACATGACACAATAAATTTGCTACCTACAAACCCTCCAACAACAAGGTAAAATTGGGGTGGGGATGACACCCATAAATCTTCTCTATTCGAGTTGTAAAGTGTAGCCAATTATGGTTACAATGATTTTGACCATAAACTATGATCTACTCTATGAGGCATGTGCCCAATTAAAGGCTTACAAATACTATCAAGTCTAAACTTGTTAAAGGATTTCAACAGCCTCTAAAAGTGTGCCTTGTAAGAGGACCTAAAGTTAAAATAAAGCAAGCACTTGGCTAAGAGATATACACAAGTCTGTTAAGACTACTCTCTTAGGATATTTTCTATGCATCACCAAATAAAATGATTTAGCACCACATGATCCTTTGGTAATCATACTATTGTTAGATGTCAGATCTTTTCTTTGCTAATAAAACCTTGATCCTTCTAATTAGATATGTCTCCTCTATCCTATCTCTTTTTTCCTCTATTCTCTCTAACTAATTCTATAATTCAAATCATTGTTTTAACCTCCATAGCCACCTTGAATTCTCTCTCTGCACCTAGGATTCATCTCCTTTTGCACACACAAACTCTTTAGGATTTTCCTTATTAAATAAACATAGGTAGAATGGGTTAGGTAAGAATCAATGGCTGAGGTAAGAATAAATAGTTTACATAAAATTTTGTGTCATTAAAAACAACTATGTCCAAAATTATTCACTCAACATCTAAAGGGTCTAATGCTTGACCATCACTACATTGTCATTGTTGAAACTTAGCTTTTGAATGACTCATGATACACTATTTACTCAGCTTCTGAATTACTTGACATGTATAGACTACTCGACACTTGAGTGACTTAGCACATACTAGGTATATTGGTTAGCATGTATTATCTAGTAAACGGTGCTTGGCATGCTTTGATCACTCGACTTGTACTGATTTCTTAACTCACTTTGATCACTTAGCTTGTGTTGTAATACAAATAGGTAATGACTAAGTGGTTTTTCATTTCCTTGTAAAACCAATCTAAGATTAACAATCTCCCACTTTGACGTGAGTGGAAAAAATAATTTTTCATGCAAATACAATCCTTATTATGAGCATAACTCAAACAATATGTATACACTACTTGGCTCTCATACAAAATTTCAAAATTTGCAAAATTGCAAAACTTATGACTAACTATCATACCTTATTTCTCCATTACTCCCCTGAGTAAATATTTCCTTTGTAGATCTGAATCTGAAACTCCTACTAAGTAGATTTTTTGTCCCTTATTTATGCCTTATTACTCCCTCTTTCTCAAAATTATATTATTTTTATTTCTCATTCCCTTTTACACCCATTTCCCCCTTTTTTGACACTTATGTCATGGGTGGTACACTAATATTGTATTTATCCAAAATTATTTATGGATCTTGATGATAATTTTTAACTTGACATCCCAATTGTTGCGTACTACCCCTAGAGATTGATATTGAATATCTAGTTAGGTAGCAAGGTCAACTAAGCCATCATGAGTTGAAAGTTGGTTATCTTTCTTCATCAATGCCTTAGCGTAGGCTAGTTCCTTATGCAACACTTCCATGTGTGGGGTCAACATGGATTGGATGCTTATCAAGGTAGCTCTAATAGTACATCTTGTGCTTGCAACACGGCAAGCCTACCTTGTGTGGACAGTAACCTGTGAAAATGAGATTGACTTTGACCACAAAATATTTGTAAGGTAGTACATATAAGCTATAGATCTTGTTGCAATTTGTCAATAGCCCTTTGAACTTCCTGTGTGAATATATTTATATCGCATAGCTTGGTATAGAGAGAGAAAATATTCTCTAACACCTTCTTCACACTCTCCACTTTGGTTGCTAGATCATCATGTCTAAGTGCAATAGCACTAGATATCTTTTAAAGTACCTTTGAATAAAATTTTCTTTTAGATCATTCTAAGAATTTCACATTAGAATCCAAGTCTTCATCCATGATCTTATAAAACATATCAACAAGTTTTTCAATCATAGATTTGGCTTCATGTGGCTTAGAAAGGATGAAAGCATCGCGAACTATATAGTTGTTGTCATGTAAAATGTGCTTTGTCTTTTTCTGCCTTGTCAGCAAGTCTTGCCTCTTCTTCCATTGTAGAACTTCCTTTAGAATGCCCATCTACTCTAAAGTAATATCCTCATATGATGTGTCATCTATGCTCCTTGATATACTAGCAATTGGCCTTGACATTTGCAAAGGTGTAACAAAAGCTGATAGGGTAACCAGAGTCTATATGGGAATTTTTTCTTCTTATGTAGTAGTCACCTTCAAGTCTTCAGTCTTATCATATTTACTCTCTTTCTATTGTGCTTCACCTTGTGTATGTAGAGAAGGTACAAGACTTGCTTCTTGACCTGTGTGAACTTCAGTTCCATCTTCCTCAACAATTAATATAGTTGGCATACCTAAATTTTTTAGGCTAGGCAATGATGTAGATGTTTGTTGTGGCTCTGCCTTTGCCTCTATTATCTACTGCAATTATAGGCATTACAGATTGTATCTTAGTTGTAACAACTTTTTGTTCTAGGTTTGCACTTTAATTTCTTTGTAGATCTCTTTTTCTTTCTCCTTTTCTTTTGTGGATTGAGGGAGAAAAATAGGTTTTTCTTTTGATTTCTCCCCTACTGATGCAACTTGTTCATTTTGGATCTCATGAGCTCTCACCAATATGGGATTTGAGCATAGTTGTGCTATTGTTTTGGATTCCTTCCTTCAATATCTTTTTTAAATCTTCTTTAGTCAATGGATTTCTGTTATGAGATGAATTATTAGGAACATCCTTTATTTTTACTAAGTCCTATTGACTGACTTGTTCTATATGTGGAGGACTAGTACTCGACACTTTTTCATCCTGAACATTTTGTTGCTCTTCATCACCTATGGCCTCCTCTGCTATTGTCTCCTTAGTGCCTTCCACATTACCATCATTGACTAGGACCTCTTTTACAATAGTTTCTACCTCTTTTTCACCTTTCTCAGGTTTGTTCATCTCTTCTTCTTCTTTCTTTTTTGTGGCCTTGGTGGATGACCCATAAATATCCTTCCAAAGAAATGTGCTTTGAGTTACCAATTCTTCTATTTTATTCCTCAAATTTTTGAAAGCTCAATTTTTGGGGGTAAATCTGCCCTTGTATTTTTTCATGGCTTTAGCCATCATCTTCTTGCCCAAAGCAGGCATAACATAGGCTAATTGAGCTCATCTAATTTGGCTTTTAGTGGTTAAACTACATTTCCACTTTTTTTCAACTCGGTTACATAGAATTTTAGGTAAAGAGTTGGTAATCTCTAGTGGATTAGATTTAAACATAGCCATCATATCATATATAGCATTTTCAACCTTATTTTTATCGACACTCCCTAGCTTATCAAAATCAACATGTGTGAAGCTTAAAAAATCTGCATTTGTAATAATATTTTCACACAAATTATCTATGTTAGTAGAGGGATTGTGGCTTACCACCTTGTATTGACTCAAGTCATCTGACTCAGTTTTCTCCTCATCAAAATCAGGTTGAGGAACTAACTTCTTCTTCAATCTTTTGTATGTTTTCTTAAAAGGCTCACTTGGCTCTATTCAGTTAGGTGTCCTCTTGCCCTTAGGCTTCACAACTTCTTTTTCTTGAGTGGTGGCTTCCCTTGTGCTAGACCTAGTAGTAGCTATTGCTAGCTTCTATTGTGATAGCTATTGCTAGCTTTTGTTGTGGTCAATTCACAAGCTTCTTTGTAGGTTTCTCTACTTCTGGCTTCTTAGTTGGTTAAGGTGCTTCCTTGGCTTCTTCTTCCTTGGCACTGTCTGCTTCTTCTCTTTGGTCTTCTCCCAAGCCTTGGACTTCTCCTCCTTCTCCTCCTTCCCCTCCTCCTTCTCCTTCTACTCCTACTCTTTCTCCTCCTCCTCCTCCTCCACCTCCACCTCCTCCTCCTCCTCCTTCTAATTCTTCTTCTGCTTCTTCTTCTCCTTCTCCTCCTTCTCCTCCTTCTCCTTTTCCTTCTCCTTCTCCTTCTTCTCCTTCTCCTTCTTCTCCTTCTTCTTCTACTCCTTCTTCTCCTTCTCCTTCTCCTTCTCCTTCTCCTTCTCCTCCTCCTCCTTCTTCTTCTTCTTCAACATTTTGTTCTCATTCTCCTTCTCCTTCTCCTTCTCATTCTTCTTCTTCTTCTTCTTCTTCTCCTTCTTCTCCTCCTTCTTCTTCTCATACTTATCCTTCTCATTCTTCTTCTTCTTCTCCTTCTCCTTCTTCTCCTTCTTCTTCTCCTTCACCTTCTTCTTCTCCTTCTTCTCCTTCTTCTCCTCCTTTTCATTCTCCTTCTCCTTCTCCTTCTTCTTCTCCTTCTTCTTCTTTTTCACCATTTTGTTATGATTTCTAAGAACTGTACCTATCTTTAGGTTTATTGTGATCCTTAATTTTTCTTCCTATAATTACCAAATCAGGTGACACTTTTATCAATATCTTCTACTAGTAAAGTTGTAATAGTTGCAAAGGCCTCATCGACATTTATCTCATATGGGAAGGGTCTTAGCCATCTAACTCTTGGTATTTCTCATTTCACATATGTATGGTCTACATCCACTAGGAAAAAAATATCATCGTAATGTTTTTCCACTAAGGATATAGGTATCCTCAACCTCTATTTCATGAATTTCTTAAAATCCTCAAAGTATCTAGTCATTGCTAACTCAAAGTTGTCTCCTAGCTATTGTATGAATTGTAAAATTTGTTGTGCAATTGGCCTATTGGTCTTCCAAGAAATTGTACCAAAGGTAGGGAAGGTGTTTTCCACATAAAAGAATGTACAAATAAGTAAAGAACCAAATTTTCGTGATGCACTTTTTTCTTTCTTGATGGCCTCCAACTTTTCTGATAGTTGATGTAGTTGCAACTCAACAAGGTTATATGAATGGTCCCTCTTTACTATCATTTAACCCAAATCCACAACCATACATGATACACTTTTTAGTTGGCTAGACTAAAAGAACTTGTGAGCAATCACTCTCTCTACAAATGCAATTAGGGGATCTAAAATTTTGTCAATAGACATCCTTCTTTTGTTCCATACTACACTTGTATTCTTTTCAATAGTTTCCTTCACATCACTTCACATGCTCTTAAGTTGTTCAAGGCTAGGGTACCCTAATAATCATTTTATGATCCTCTTAGTGAGATTAATTTTTCCACCTTCCAACAAAATATAGTTATCATGTATGCAAATTAGAACAGTTCTAATCCATTGAGTCTTAAACACTTGAGGAAAATCTAGGGCACAGTTTAACCCTTTTCGTTCAACAATTTTATATTCTTCCCTCAATATTCCATTATCACATAGTTTGTTGTAGGAATCTCTTATCTCCATATTACCTACTTCTCCAATCTTTCTCCTATAACAATATCTAACATCTTGTATGATCAATACTTTTGGTGGTATCATACATAATGCACTAGACAAGTCTCCTTTATATGCTATCTCAAGGATAGCTTGAAAATGGGGCTACCTAACATCATTACTTATCACTTGAACATTGAAGACATCCTTCTTCTCTTTCCTAACATTTTTATAAGAGCTAGATACCATTTCAAATATCTAGGGTTTGCAAAAATTCAAATATTGTAACTCAGGAATAGCCAAATACCTTTCAAATTCTATGATTGATGATGAGTAGTAGTTGAATCTAGTTCAAAAACACTTGAATATTCTTTCTCAATTCACCTTTGTACTCTTCATGCCTTTTATAAAATTTGGTAAGTGAAAATGAGTAAAATTTTTACTATATAACCCTTCATATTCAACAATAAATCTCAATTCTTACACAACTGTATGCTTAGCTATCATAGGACTTTCAACACACTTGGATAATAGATGATTTCCAATATGCTTAGCCATAACTATAATATCTCTCACACTCAACAAAAACTATAAAATTTTCCATGCTCAGCAACAACATAGAATATAATAAAACTAAAGATTTCTTCCAAGTTCTAATCACTGGATTGCATTTTGTGGGGACTAAGTTCCACTTTTAATAATACCATCAAGGAAAACAACATCATGTTGCACTAGTAGCAGCAGAGGGGGAGGTAGTTTAATATTCCACTAAAGATCTAGAGTGAGTAGAAGCACTACTCCTAGCATTTAGAAGAACTAGAATTTCCTCATGCATGTACACACCTCTTTTCTAATCTCTAGGGCCCCCTAAAATTCTATGGGTAACACCAAACTTACTCTAACCAAACATCAACTGAAGATAGATAGATAGGCAAAGCTAGCAACCGATCAAATCTTAATTCATGCATATATAATCTTTTTTGATCTTAGATTCTAGGAACTAGTGTATAATGTAACTTTTGAAATATCAGTCCCATACATACCTCTTGATTTCCTAGTTGGCGTGATGTGATCACCTAATCCACTGGATAAAGTGACCTTTTCTAAGCTTCATGTGATATAATCTTCATTCTTCTTCCATGTTTTTTTCATCTCTACCTTTACCTCCTCAACATTGACCTTTTCTTTTCATTTATTGTTTCTATTACTCAGCTTTGGTGACCTGGTTGGAGAGTTTCTACTGACATGACCAGTCTTGAGATAACTAAAGCATGTAGTCTCACTCATCCATATATTATAGTTGCCTCTAAATTTTTTTCTAATGCAATTCTTGGGAACATGTCCATATTCTTGACAATAGTGACAATTTTACCTTGTATTTTAATTCCAATCATAGGATTTTTCATTTTTTGTACCTTTGACTGCTTGTTTGGTGTCCACATGGCATTAGATTTTCATTAATGTGCTTTGTGTCCATACTTCTAACAGTTATTGTGGTATCCTTAAAATCTTTGAGTGCTCATGGTCTTGGTCTTGCATTCACGTGCTTGATGTCCTTGCTTGTACTTATGACAATAACCCTTGAATTTCTCCTTAAGGTTCTGATTTGTATTGTTTCTCCTGCAAACATTTATTGTATGACCCAACTTTCCACAATTATGAAAAGTGGCTTTTTATTTCTTACCATTTTTAGACAATTCTCCTTCATTAGTACTTGTGTATCTCAATTGAGCAATATCATTATTGGGTCTTGGAGATTTCATCAGTTTCTTAAAGTATTTGATGGCTCAACTAGGTTTATTGAAACTTCAAATGAATTTCTTTTCTTCTCTTGGTTCATTCCTCAGTTGATCATTCTGTAACTTCAAGGTTGTGATATCAATATTCTTTCTATAAAATTCATGGTTTACGACCATCAATTGATTCATTGTAGCTAGTTACATGTTAGCAAGCTTTTGCCCATTGAATGTCTTCTCTTCTAGTCTGTTAGTTAGTGTTATTTTTTCATCTTCAATCATGACTTTTTCTTCCTCAACTTTGTTTTTCTATGTGGCTACCTCACATAGCAATATGGATTGGATTTCCTATGACCTCTTCAGTTAGGCTATTGGTCTTTTTCATCAAATATGCAACTACTACATCAAACTCACTTGAGTTTCCATTCTCAAATAATACATTAATGTCTTCTTCTTGGTAATGAGTGTCATTTTTCTAAATAGCTAGCTCCTTTATTCTCTATAAGGAATGTTGTTGTTCATCTCTTTATTCCTTGAGTCGGTGTATGGAAAGATGTACTTCAATTTTCTAGTTCTCCATAGTCTTTCCCAACTTGTAGATTTCCATCTTCAAGATCTTACCTCCAAAACTATCAAACTTTCCCTTCTAGATAACCAATCTCTGATACCAATTTTTGGAAATAATAATGAGAAAATAAACTCTGAGAGGGGGAAGGGGGGTATGAATCAACACTTCAAAATTTTAACCATAAAACATTCACCACACATCCATCTCATAATTTAGCATGTAAACTGAAATAGCTAACTACATATTTGAATCCATAGCATTAAATAAATAATACATGGCACAATAAATTTGTTACCTAGAAACCCTTTAATGACAAGGTAAAACTGGGGTGGGGATGACACCCACAAATCTTCACTACTATAGTTGAAAAGTGTACCTAGTAATGGTTCCAACGAGTTTAACCATGAACTATGATATACCCTGTTAGTGGTCTACCATGTTAAAAATCCTTACAAAAATTGTTAGGTCTCACCTTGTTAAAAGTGTGCTTTTATAGAGGACTTAAGATTACAATAAAGAAAGAACTTGGTTAAGATATTTAGACAAGTATGTTAAGACTACTCTGCTAGGAGATTTTCTTTGCATCACCTGTTAAAATGATTTAGCACCACGATCCATTGGTTAGCACCCTCTTGCTATATGTTAGATCCTTTTTTCCCTAATAAAATGTTGATCCCTTTAATTAGACATGTCTCCTCTATCCTATCCATACTTTCCTCTGTTCTCTCAAACTAATTCTATAATTCAAATCATTCTCATAACCTCCATAGCCACCATGAATTATCTCTCTATACTTAGGATTTATCTCCTTCTACACATACAAACTCTTTAGGGTTTGCCTTGTTAAATAAACATAGATGGAATTGGTTAGGTCAGAATTAATTATTGAGGTTGATCCATATTTCCTCTTAATTCAGTCCTTAATTTAATTTTTTGCATGTATTGCATAGGGATTCAAAATATACCTCCATACATATCTTCAAGAATCATAAATAAATCATAATGTTGGCCCAAAAATGGTTTACATAGAAGTTTGTGCCATAACAAAAAATTATATCCAAAACTTTTCACTCAACATCTGGAGGCTCTAATGCTCGACCATCACACATTGTCAATGTTGTAACTTGGCTTCTAAATGGCTTGACATACACTTTCTACAAAACTTCTAAATCACTCGGCATGTATAGACTACTTAGCACTTGAGTGATTCAACACATACTAGGTATATTACTCAGTGTGTATTATCTGGCAATTGATGCTTGACATGCTTTGATCACTCAGCTTACACTAATTTCTTAGCTCACTCTAATCACTTGGCTTGCACTATAATACAAATAGATAATGACTAAGCGGTTTGTCACTACCTTGTCAAAACCAATATGAGATTAATAGGTTGGGTATTGTGTTGGGTTTGTGTTTACTTGGTACATCAATATCTATAGAACTGTATTGATAGTTTCCATTAAAAAATTCTTTAATTATTCATGATTGTAGTGATTCCTTCCTTGTCTAATGTGTCATCCAGATCCATTCCTTAGTTCTTAGGGGTACATCAAGAGTCTTCCTGATACACATATTTGAATAGAGTGATGACCTCTCATGCACGCTTCCTACTCTACTAATTTGAATAAATAGAGGGCTCTAACCAAAAATATTTTATAGAGGAAAATAAATGTAATGTCCAAATATCATTGGATTCTTGAGAAAATCACATGCCACTTTTAATTAAAGTGCAACTCTTTATCACATTTGTAGCCTTCTCTAATATCATGTTATTTTGGGTTCATTTCTACAAATGTAGAATCATAGCCATTATTTTTTATGATGTCCAAATGTAGATTTGGATCTCATATAAATATAAGAGGAGGAGACATGTCTCATGAAGTGACATGTTTTTATGGTATAATCATCATTTAAATAATATTACATTAACATTAATAATAATAATATTTATAATAGTATATATATAATATTATATATATTATATACAATAATATATATTATTAACATGGATAAGTATTTATAGGAAATGATGATTACCAATAACAATAATGTATATCAAATTGAATCAATCCAACTGAAGCTACAACTTTAACAAATGTGACATTATTGTGGAACATTTCCTTTTGATTTGATTTCACCCAACCATACACCCAAATAGGTTAGGTAGTTTGTAGAGATCATGAAATAAATAACTCTACTTTGTTCTAGATTTAGAATAGGAAAGTTTCTCTCAACCTTATTGATGGTTCCTTCAAGAAAGGTAAAGTGTTTCTTAGTCTCCAACACTTAAGAATAAAACAAATTTGGATTGTGAATCAATATTTCCTTAACATTGAATGGAATAATGTTAGAAAAATAAGAGATGGATGAAATTTAATGTCAATGGTTATTTTAAAGGAATGCAGGCATCTCGATAGCTAAGGGCATCATCAATGACTATAATGATACCTTATAGAGGGGTTTGGTAGGAACCTTGGAAGAGAGAAAAATGACTAGGTTGAAGATATTGTGGCTTGGTATGACATTAAACATACGAAGGATCTTAATTTTGATAATATTGAGTTTAAGTGGGACCGAAAGATGATTTTGGATCACCTTCAAAATAAATCTAGTTGTACTCTGTATATTTCTTATACAATGAATGAATGCAAGAGAATGTTGTCCTCTTTTACAAGTGTTACTCACTAATACACTTAGTTGCTGATTTTATGGTCAATAGAGAGATGAATGAATATGATTTGGGGAATATGAAATTTAAGGGGTGTCCCAAGGAGCTAAAATAAATTCTCTCTAATAAATAAAGAAAGAGTTAGGTCATTATGCATTTTGTGGTGCAATTTGAAGAATGTTTTATTTGGAAGACATAGTAATTTATTAGAAATAAGATGTTAGAATTATGAAGAGTATTAATGAGATGATTTTTTTTATCTCCCTTTGTCTTGTAAGATTTTTATGCGTAGATTTTATTTTATCAATGGTCATATTTTATGTAACTTTCTTACATGTGATAAGGGGGTATATTGACTTTGATTTTCATCCACCCTTGAATTTGTGATAGTGGACTCAAAGTGTACTCCTCATAAGGAAAGAGTCTCATCTTCATATTAGACAAATAAGAATACTAAAATGGAAACTATGATTATGATCCCTAATAATTTTGGCAAGTGGTCTATTTTAATGATGACACCTCATAATGTTTTCTTAATACAAATTGATCTTTCTATAAATTATAAGTACATTATATTTCATGTGATTAGATTTTCCACAAAACCTCATATGGGGGTATGTATAGGATCATGGTCAACCAAAATGGGTAAAAGTACAACGTTGTGTCACCTTTCGGGCTACATATCAAAATGATTGAATTTGAGTATTTCTATCTAATAATCATTTTTGTTCAAACATTTGATCTAGATAAATTAATTCTAGCTAAGTTATGGGTAAGTGCAACAAGTTGTGCCAAAAGGGGGGTATAAGTGGGCACCATTTTTCTAAAATAAAAAATTTATAACCTTCAACAACAATTTGAAGATAGTTATGCTCAAAATTTTAAGATATGATAAAACAAAAATAGTAGTCCTTTGAATCTAGTTTCTAAGCTATTAATTTTTTTTCAAAATGGTTTAGTTTTAGGTCCTCAAAAAAGGGGGCCACAGAAAGTGGTACTATTTATTCAAAAAAAAACATAACATAGTAAAAAGTGCGGCCACCCTAAAATTTTAACTTTTTTTTTGAAATTCTTTAATTTCTCTAGTCAAAAGTTATGTAACAGTGTATAGTTTATCCTTGATTTTTGGGTATTTTATAATGTGTATTTTTTTTAATGAATTTTTTAATTGGACACATCCCAAAAATGTGAAATATTTGTGTACTCCAATAAAAATGATTAAAAAATAATCTAAAATCAAAAAATCTTTTTTTCAAAGTGTGGAGAATGGAGTCTAGTTTCTAAAAAACTAAGTTGTGAAATTCGATGAGTGAGCTAAAATCTACAACCTAAATGGACATACATTCAAAAGAAATTATAGTTGAAAGGCTTGAAATAGTTGAAATAAAAAATAAATTATATGGTTATATAGCTAACACAGAGACCTAGAATGCCATGTAACCTAATTTTATTGATGCTCAACCATGAGGAAACTTGAAGGAGAGAACACAAGAAAAATCAATCATTTTTTGTATGTTTGTAGCAAAACAAATCTCAAACTAGTTGGATCCCCAAGGAAAAACCAATCCTTAGGCTTGGTAGAATGCAAAGCTTTGAATATTGTGTGCACACTATAGCATGCACATGCTATTTAAAGCTTTTTAAAAATTGGGTCTTACTAGCATGTACATGCTTTAGTGTGCATGTACTATTAAGACCTAAATTTCAATAGACAAGGAAGGAGAGAGGCAGAGAGCTTAGAGAATGAGAGAGATTAGAATATGGGAAGAGAGTGAGAGGTGGGATAGGGAGAGAGGGAGGGATCAAGAAATAGAGAGAGAGAGAGAGAGTAGGGGATCAAAGAACATGGGATATGGAGAGAGAGACAGAGAGAAAGAGAGAGTAATGTATGGGAGAGAAAGAGAGAGAGAGTAGGGGATGGGAGAGAAAGAGAGAGAGCGGGGGATGGAAGAGAAAGAGAGAGAGAGAGTAGGGAGATAGAGAGAGGGATGAGAGTGTTTGTGTGAGAGAGAGAGTAGGGGATGAGAGAGAGTGTGAGAGAGCAATAGGGATGGTAGAGAGAGTATGGGATGGGAGAGAGAAAGTGTGTGTGAGAGAGAGTAGGGCATGGGAGAGAGAGTGTGTGTGAGAGAGAAGTGGGTTGCAAAGAGAGAGTAGGGAATGGGAGAGAGATTAGGAGGTGGCAGAGAGAGAGTAGGGGATGGGAGGGAGGGAGAGAGAGAGAGAGAGAGAGAGAGAGAGAGGGAGAGGGAGAGGGAGAGGGAGAAAGTGAGAGAGAGTAGGGGGTGGAAGAGAGAGACTAAGGGATTGGGGAGAGAGAGAGAGGGGATGGGAGAGATAGATAAGGGGTGGGAGAGTGAGAGTGAGAGGGAGAGAGAGTAGGTAGTGGGAGAGGGAGAGTGAAAGAGAGAGGAGATGGGAGAGAGAGTGAGAGAGAGAGAGAGAGAGAGTAGGGGGTGGGGGAGAGAGAGAGTATGGGTGGGAGAATGAGAGAGAGAGTAGGGGATGGGGGAGTGAGAGTGAGAGAGAGTAGGTGGTGGGAGAGAAAGTGAGAGAGCGAGAGTGAGAGAGAGGGAGAGAGGGATGGAGAGAGAGAGAGAGTAGGGGATTGGAGAGGGGAGAGAGAGAGAGAGAGAGAGAGAGCAGGGGATGGGAGAGAGAGGAAGTGTGTGTGTGAGAGAGAGAGAGAGTAGGGGGTGGTAGAGAGAGTAGGGGATGGGAGAGAGAGAATAGAGAGGGAGAGAGAGTAGGAAGTGGGAGAGGGAGAGGGAGAGGGAGGGAGAGGGAGGGATGGAGAGAGAGAGAGAGAGAGAGAGAGAGAGAGAGAGAGAGAGAGAGTGGGGGGATATGAGTGTGTGTGTGTGTGTGTGTGTGTATGAGAGAAAGAGAGAGAAGGGAGATGAGTGTGTGTGTGTGAGAGAGAGAGAGAGAGAAGGGGATGGGAGAGAGGAGAGAGAGTAGGGGATGGGATAGAGAGTGTGAGACAGAGTAGGTAATAGGAGAGGGAGTGGGAGAGGGAGAGAGGGAGGGGGGATACAAGTGTGTGTAAGAGAGAGACAATAGGGGATGGGAGAGAGTATGAAAGTGTGAGAGAGAGTAGGGGATGGAAAAGAGAGTATGGGATGAGAGAGAGAGAGTGAGAGTAGGAGATGAGAGAGAGATAGTAGAGAGGGAGAGAGTGAGAGTGAGAGTGAGAGAGAGATTGAGAGAGAGAGAGTAGGGGATGGGAGAGAGAGAGTAGGTGATGGGAGAGGGAGTGAGAGAAGGAGGAGTGAGAGAGAGAGTAGGTAGTGAGAGAGTGAGTGGGAGAGGGAGAGCAAGAGAGAGAGTAGGGGATATGAGAGAGTGAGAGAGAGAGTGGTAGTGGCAGAGCAAGAGAGAGAGAAGGGGATGGGAGAGAGAGTGAGAGAGAGTAGGAAATAGGAGAGGAAGATAGATAAAGAGAGAGTAGCTTGAGAGAGAGAGTAGGGGATGGGAGAGGAGAGAGAGTGAGAGAGACAGTAGGGGATGGGAGAGGAGAGAGAGTGAGAGGGAGAGTAGGGGATGGGAGAGGAGAGAGAGAGACCAAGAGAGAGTAGCTTGAGAGAGAGATTAGGGGACGGGAGAGGTCCAAATAATGAGAGAGAGAGTAGGTGGTGGGAGATGAAGTGGGAGAGGGAGAATGAGAGAGAGTGAGAGAGAGAGAGTAGGGAATGGGAGAGGAGAGAGAGTAGCTCAAGAGAGAGAGAGTAGGGGATAGAGTGTGAGAGAGATTAGGTGGTGGGAGAGGGATTTGAAGAGGCAGAGAGGGAGAGAGAGATGGAGGGATGGGACTGTGTCTAAGAGAGAGAGTGTGTGTGAGAGAGAGTAGGGGATGGGAGAGAGAGAGTGAGAGAGAGTAGGTGGTGGAAGAGGGAGTGCCAGAGGGAGAGAGAGGGGGGGATTTTTAGTGTGTGTAAGAGAGAGAGAGAGAGAGTAGGGGATGGGAGAGAGTTTGAGAGAGTAGGGGGTGGTAAAGAGAGTACAAGATGGGAGAGAGAGAGTGAGAGTAGGGAATGGGTGAGAGAGAGACTGGAGAGGGAGAGAGTAAGAGTAAAAGATAGAGTGAGAGAGAGTGGGTGATGGGAGAGAGTGAGAGAGAGTAAATAGTGGGAGAGGGAGTGGGTGAGTGAGTGAGAGAGTAGGTGGTGGGAGAAGGAGTGGGAGAGGGAGAGCAAGAGAGTGAGAGTAGGGGATGCAAGAGAGAGTGAGAGAGAGAGACAGTATCAAGAGAGAGAGAGAGAGAGAGAGAGAGAGAGAGAGTAGGGGGTGGGAGAATGAGAGAGAGAATGGGATACAAGAGAGAGTGAGAGAGAGTAGGTGATGGGAGAGGGAGAGTGAGAGAGAGAGTAGGGGATGGGAGAGAGAGTGAGGGAAAGAGTAGGTGGTGGGAGAGGGAGTGGGAGAGGGAGAATGAGAGACAGTAGGGGATGGGAGAGTGAGAGTGAGAGAGATTAGGTGGTGGGAGAGGGAGTGGGACAGGGAGATAGATAGAGAGAGAGAGTAGAGGATGGGAGAGAGAGAGAGAGAGAGTAGGTAGTGGGAGAGGGAGATAGATAAAGAGAATCCAAAGAGAGAGGGAGAGTAGGGGATGGGAGAAGAGATAGAGTGAGAGAGAGTAGGGAGAGATACAGTAGGGGATGGGGGATGGTGGGAGGAGAGATTATCTTTCACATAGTGTGTATGCACTATATGAAAACAGAAAACATGAGTATCCATATTCTTCTTTTTTTCTATTGTGTATTTTGTTTTTCTAACAGAAAACATGAGCTTCATGTTGTTGAAGGTTAGCAAACACTATTTGAAGGCTTTTTGAACATTCTTTCATTCTATTTGAAGCTCACAATCACCAAATTCAATCATTAGATACATTATTTGAAGGCTTTTTGAATATTCTTTCGATAGAAAAGGTTAGTGCAGTCCATTTTAAATATTATTTATTATTATATAGAGACAAATTTCATTATAATTGGACATGTTTAATATATAGTGAATTCATTGAAATTTTTACGTTTGAATGAATTGTTATTTGGACATGGTTAGAAATTTTACAAGTTGTTTAATATATATTGTGTATTCATTGAAATAATTGTAATTTGTATATGTATTTGAATGATTTGTAATTTACAAATTGTAAGTAATTCAAATGTTTGAATAATTTGACATATAGAAATCATCATCATGCCAAGGAAGAAATGAAAATCTCTAACAATGGAATAGAGGGAGAGAGATTTGGTAATTAAAAGAGAAAAAATGAAACTACTACATGAACAAAGAAAATTGCAAAGCAATTGTTGGTGCTCAAAATTGCATTCCCATTTTGAGCCTCAAGAGGTGTTTAATGTTTCTAACACCCTGCATTCAGTGTGTCTAAGTGTTCTATGAAGTTAAACTGGCATTTCGAATCAATCTGTGAAGTCTTGTTTTGATTAATTGTCATTTGTACATTTTACCCAAAGAGTCAAACAATGATAGGAGGGCATGTTTGCAATCGAATATCTCACACCCAGAAATGTTTTGTGACATTTTGCTTTGGGAGTATCTAGTGTCCATACCCGAGAACCTATGTTTTATATTTCAAGTCATTTTGAGTTTGTTTGATTAGGTTTTTAATCCCTCAAACTTGGTCAGTTACTATTTTCATGCTTTTGCAGTTAATTCTGAATATTAGGAGGCCATGTTTGACGTGCTATAACTTTGACACAATGGACCAAAATGCTAAAATTCCTTTTATGTTGCATCATAGACATCAGAGACTTGTTATGTTTCAAGTTTCAGCTTATGAAGAATCCATTTGATATGTTTTCAAATGCAATTCCAAATGGAATTTTTATCATTTTACTGGTGTCAGCATTTGCAGATTTGTCAGGACCCTTGTTCATGATGTCATAATTCCTAATCCATTATAGGTGAGATCAAATGGATTGTACCAATGTGTTCACCTCTGAAAATACTACAAGTGTGTCAGTTTTTAAGTCTTGATGAATCCATTTGCTCACTTTTCCAAGCCAATTCCATTCGCAAAAATCACCTTTCTATCATTGTTTGTAGTCAGCAATTTTGAGTAGCTCACTTTGACCGCTTTCCATTTACACCCTATTATTTGTCACAAGCCCAAATTGCAAATTCATACCTCATGATAATGAACCAATCTCCTAGTTTTCATCCTCCCAAGTATCTGTCTACCCAATTTTTGAAGCCAAAACTGAACGCAATTTAGTGTTTTCTAACATGTTTGCTTGTAGGTAACTCTAAGAATGCAACTTTGATGGTGAATATCTTTTGATTGGAAATTCGTCATAAGAGGAGATCTGATAGGGTGAAATTATGTGGAACAAAGAGTCAGTGTGCCAGTTTTTAGAGCCTGGTCAAAGGTTTGGGTTAGTTTTTAAGGCCAGTCAAAGGACCTTATGGCACTAAAGTGATAGGTTGCAAGTGATAAAATGAATATTAAATGATCAAATTATGATCCAATTTGATTCCAGTCAGTATGAAAAGGTTAGTGGATAAGTTTAGCGAATCAGTTCTTCGGAAACAAAATTTTTTTTGCTGGACCCGCTTTGGGGTCCGACTAATTCCATCAAACTATTGAAAATATGTACAAATGAAAGATGTTTTCAAAAGGGGACATGGTAGTTTTTCAGTCACTATAAGTTTTCCTTTAAAACATATGCATGATATTACCTCCTACAAGTTGTAAAGGTTTTTAGTCCATTGTTTGATTCGCACAAATATTAATGGCAGATTACATGAGTGAATCCATAGGCACAATGAAGCCTCTTTGTGTGAGATATGAATGTTGAATTAAGGGAAAGATTGTATAAAGTTTACTATCTCCTAGGTTGTTGTATCAATATGGGAGTAACTGCATGTAAGAGGAGCATGGTCAGATACCAGTAAAATAAAGATGCCATAGTGAGTAAAGCCGTAGCTTGTAAAAGGAGAAACCACCACTCAAGCAATAAAAGAATAAAGCTGATGGCCAAGGATGAAGATCACAAGCATACAAATTTTCTCCTATGAATGAATGCATGTGCAGTAGGTAATCTTTCTACCATTGTTAATGGCAGAAAAGAGAAACCTACCACTTCTTGAAACCATTAGTTTTTTCCATCATTTATGCGGAAAGAGTTTAGAATCGCTATATAATAAACAACAAGGAGATAAGAACAATGATGAAATTTTTGATTGCCATATAATTTGGAGAACCGGCTTAAAAAAAAGGAGGAAGCTGCTACAAATAGAGTAGCCAGCCAAGACTTCCACATGAGGACCTAGCGCCAACACATGGGAAGAAACCATAGGGCAGTTTGGATTTTAGGGGGCAGCATTGATGCCATAGTCCACAAGGGCATTGTAAAAAAAAATGCAGGAGGTGTTATCCCACATCGATAGGGATTTGATATTTATAACATTTTAAATGCCCAAACACACAAAGAAAAGTTCTCTTCAAAAGGCACGACTTTTATAAGCTACAGGTATAAATGGTAGGGTCTGGTGGTCAACCTAAAGTGGATGCTAGCTGGGAGATGATGTCATAAATTTTAAACAAAAATACAAACTTGATGAGGTGGCACCTGAATAGATCAAATGCTAGATCATGACATGTGGATTGATCGGAGGGCTGGTGCATGCTCGCAAATTGAAGATACGAGGAAGATAAATAATGTAGGAATGCCCCTATTTGACATGTGGCGATGGGTCCCTATCAGAGTAAATAAAGAGTAGTTTGATAGGATGTGCCAGATCGTGACATGTGTCACAATTCGACTGTGGGCACATGCCTGCAAAACAGAGATGCAAGGAAGTTAGAAAATGTTGGCATGCAAAAATTTGACAAGTAGCAACGGGCCCGGGTCAGGAGATAACATGGTGAGGATGAAATGAGTGCACTAAGGTGGCGAGTTTAGACCAAGGGCTTAAGATGTTGCCATGTGGCAAGATCGTGCGGTGCGTGCATGCTCGCAATAACAAGTTGCTTGCCAGTTAAATATTGCAAGGATGCGGGATGCTGACATGTGTCAACAGGTCCCACAGATGATGGCATGGCATACCTGCATGCAGGGGATGACGGAGTAACTAGGTATCCAATCAAGGGCTACCCCATGGCACCTAGTCAAAGGATAGTTGACCTCGAATTGGAAGGATAAGGAAAAAATGAAAGTAATAAAAAATAATAATAATATTTTATTATTTTCTCAAAAAGCATGTTACGTGAATATTTTAAATTTGAAAGGCATTAAATATAAAGTTTGAACTTTAGATAGTTAAAAAATTTTCAAATTTTAAATTTAAAAAGCTGTAGACCTATTTTTTCTAGCAGAGGGACTATTTGTCAGATGGACTTTTAGGGGGTTTCTTAGAGGTAAAATAGGCAATGTTATATATCACCGAAATCTAGGGAACCTAAATTTCCTGATTCTAAGGTCAACTTTTGCATAGAATGCCACTGGTTTAGGCTATAGGAGGTTTTCTTTCAAATTCCTATCTTGCAACCGAATTCAGGCATCAAATTTCAAAACTAATTTTTGGTAACATAATTACCTAAATATGAGCAAAAGGTGTTGAAAATGTAGTTTGGATAAAATTCTAATCAGATTCACTCAGTAAAACTCAATTTCACTAGCATTTTCATGAAGTTATCAGATATTTTGATAACTCAAGGGATTTCATCATTCAATAGAAGATATTTTGCAAATTAGTTATAGTGTAATGATGAAACAAAATTAGATCAGATGGGTAGAGAGAGAAAAGGGGTTTTGCAATGAAACAAGATGGGATTCCAAGTGGACACTTGTCATCTTCAGAATATATCCAAGAATTCTTTCTTGTCTATGTCTTTCTATGTTTCATCCATTGAGAGGGTTCCAGTCTTTGGAGAAAAACCAGTCACTACTGAGATACCAAGTTTTGGATCCAGTTTTGATGTGTTCCCATACTGCAAAACCACATTCTTTCAACACTTTCTCTGTTGTATGAACAACAATAGGAAGGTTAATATAGATAGTTTAGATCTATTAGGTTTTTTTTTGTTTTCATTTCATGCATATGATTGTATAATTTCAAGTAAATAATAAAAAGAGCAGCAAATGATTGAATTTTAGTTGAATCTTGTCTCCATTCTCAGTGAGTTGTAATGTTTTATGACCTTTGAACAAAGAGCCTAGGTCATAGTAGTAGTCTTTTAAGGCTATATGTTGTTTCATTGTTGCTAATAATTCAAGGAATTGTGTAAATGCTTCATAGAAATCAATAGCGTTATAGATTTATTGAGGAGGATATCAGGTAAGAATGAGATTTAAATTGAATATAGATGTCTATTTACAAGTTGAATAGATAGATCAAATATCTGAAGATACATATATGTCTCAGATATTCATATGTATGTTTGTGATTCATGGATTTGCCCAATGGTTAAGGCACTAATTGATTACAGGATCACTAGGTCTTACTGCTGCATATTTAAGGTTTTGCCAAATTCAACATTATTAATTAAACATTCTTTCCCTTTCATGTTGAAGGACCTAAATGTTTAACCCTCACTCAGCTTATGAGAATCATAGATCTGCATTTAGCTACTATAGATTGATGTTATTTCATGAGTTATTAGGAGATATAAGGGTTTTAATCCAATTAAGAGATTCAGGGATATGTTTTTTGCACTAGTACAGTATCATTTGAATTTGAATTCTACCCACCTAGGTTTAGCAGAGCTTGAAGTAGAAGAAGGGTCATGCCTTATAGTTGGCCTATTGTTAGAAATGGCATGTTTAAAATGGGAGTTAGCTGCCCCTAGATATGTCAGTTTCTCAATGGGATAATTGAAACCCCTCTAGCATTTTGAAACACCAACAAGATGGCGACTCTACTGAGGAGTCTATAAAGAAATTCATTGTTAGAATTACTGGAATCTCTGGTATAAATAGCAAGGTCATGAAGTGTTTTCCATTTCTTTGTTGAAGATTCATGTCTCCGAGTAAGGTTTTATCCATATGTAGTAGTGTGTTGTGAGAATTGAATGTAAATTTTGTTCTATGACTATTATAAGTCTATCTTCAATCAGTTCAGTCTTTGCAAGTGCTGTTGAGAAAGTTTCAGAGTTAAGAATTGATTTATAAAGTGTAATTTTTTTTCAAGATGATAATGATCTGCAAGTTTCTCTTACATTGAAAGTCTAGTTTAGATTTGTCAAGTGACAAAATATGTTTTATTTCTCACAAACTATGAGTGGTGACTCTCAAATCTCTGTACAAGTTTGTTCCTAGTTGATTTCATTGGAAAATTTTGAAGGATTTTTAGTTGTATGGGTAGATCTGATGCTTTTGGTAGTCTCTTGAAAAGGGAGTTTGAATTCTTGATAAGTTTTTAAGTGCTATTTGCAATCTGTTGTTATAAGAAATTAAAGTGTAAAAAGTGAATCACAGTAGTGATTATTATATTCCACTTGCAAAGAGGTGGTAGCTCTATAAAGTTTGATCAGTGGTGTAAAGGAATTTCAGTCTTGCACGTGTGCCAACCAGTAGATCAATGTTTTTAGTAGCAACACTTTAGGTATTTTACAATTTCATGTGATTTTGTTTCCATGAAAGTAAGCTCTACATATGTATTCTCCGTCAAGTGAGTTTCAACACTAAGAAGAGGAGAATAGTCTAAAAAGTTTCATACACTTCATTGATTAAGTTTTAGCTTGTTGTTTTAAAGTTGTGAAATGTATTTGAAGTGTTCGTTTGGTAGAGGGTTGTATAGATCTCTTGCAAGTTGTAAATCAGAATTTATTATCGATGAATGAGTTTCATATTTTGGAAAGAATGTTGAGTTTTATTTCACCTAGTATGCAGCCGGTCAATGAAAGGCCTATATCCATTTCTACCAAGAGATATATTCCAATAAATTTCAATGGTACTCATGGTTTCCCAAATTTCATTCCTAATGACATCTGAAATAAATTGCCTAAGTTTAGTGGGAACCATACTATTTTAGCTAGTCATCATGTTGAATTGTTTAGTGATTTGATGGGTGACTATGAGATTTCTCATGAAGACGTTCACATGAAGTTATTTGTTCAAACCTTGGAAGGAGATGCTAGAGACTGGTTTTCATTTTTACCAGCACTTTCTATTTCATCCTGGAGTGAGTTTCATTCTTCCTTCATGGAGCAATTTGGAGAATGGGTAAGCATATCCAATTCCTATGATAAGTTCTTGAAGATTCACATTGAGTGTGATGAACTTGTGCCTCAATTCAACATCAGATTTGCAAGAGTTTTGAATGAAATCCCTAAGAGTTATAGACCCGATGATCAAATGTTTTCAGTAGTTTACTTCGATGCATTTGACAAGAAAATGAACTATCTACTAAGGGATAAAGAACCATAGAAATAATACTAGGCCTTTATGACTGCTAGAGATATTGAGAATAATTTGAAGTATGGATTGAATAGAGGTCATTTTGCCTTGAATGATTGTTGGTATAATGTGTTTGAAAGAAAGGATAAACATAGTGTTGATGTTTCAGTTTCAAATCATAATGTCAACACCCCTACTATAATGTATGATCAAATTGAAAATTTGGATCATAATATGTGTGTAGAGAAGAGTGAGTTTATTGCAAATAGAGACACATATGTTCCTAATACTACAACAGTACGATATATCTCAGATTTTGATAGGGTTCAGCATTATGTTGATTTGATGAATCAAGGTTTAGTTATAGTAGTAAGTCCTTCTCATGATAATTATATGTATGATGATGTAACTAACATTTCAAAATTTGAAGTTGTTGAACCTAGATCTCAGTCTTGTGCAAGTAAGGAGGCTAAAAGGCATCTCTCTGATCATGAACTTAATGTGGCTGATTCAACATGTTATGGAGAGATAACATAGGATGAATAATGTAAGTTACACGTATCCCTATCATAGCCAGAAGCACTAATCTCACATGTTTCTGATGTTTCAGCAGTAAAGGGCAAGATGTATTTTCTTAATCAACAAGATAGGCAGGAAATGAATTATGTTATTGAGAGATTACATCATGTTGAAAGTGTTATTAAATTTAAATTTGAAAGACAGTTATCTCAATGTGAGTATGAAGAAGCTAAAAGTCATGTTTCAAATGATAACAATAAAGTTGTTGATCCAATGGATTATCAAGAGGCGTCATATGAAGGAGATGATGAGAGTGGTTACTCGAATCACAGTGGGAAAATGACACAATATATTCACCTTTATATGAATCTAATGCTGATTGGGAAGAAGAAAGAAATGATGATAGTGAAGATTCATTTGAAAGTGAAGGTATAAATTCTTTTTCTAAATCTGAAAAGGAAAGTGCATCTCAGTTTTTGTGTTATACAAATCAGTTAGTCAACGAAAAATTTGAAAGTGATTTGTCCACAAAGTATGAAGATAAAGAGATGGTGAAGTCAGTTGATACTAATGAGTTTGAATATGAAGATTTCAGTGAAGAGTTGTCAAGTTTTCTTACATTAGATAGTAAAGATTCAACATATGGTGAGATGTTTAGGAATGAATCAGGGTCTATTCATAATGGTTATCCTAAACAAGATAATGAAAAGGATGTTATTATGAACACTATATGTCTGGTAGAAGAAATAGCGAGTCTTGATATAATTCTAACTTTTCTTTATATGCTGAAAGTCTCCATGAAGACAGTAGTGTGAGAAGTGGTTTTAAAGTATATACTAACACTTTGTATGATGAATATCCTGATGATGATCAACTTATGTTTTGTCAAGATGTTCGAGAAGGATCATTACATGGAGTTATTAACCCACTGTTTGAGGAGAACTGCGAGCTTTTAGATTCAGTTGAACTGGATATAAGTGATGATGAATTATCATACTACTGTAAGAAATCAGTTTACTCTTCTTCTAGATGTGATAGTGAATGTACCAATCATCATTTCAATTATGATTACGAGAATAAGGTGTTTGATGAGAGTGTTATTGAAAATTAGCGTGCACCTTTAAAGATTTTTATGATGAACTTTTTGATGTGAAGATTAATCTATTTGCTGATTGTGAAGAACCATTTGAAGACTATGGATTAGTTTTAGATTATGATATTGAGGACTTGTGTGAATACCAGTCAGATTGTTCATTTGAGCCTCCTCTGGTTATACAAAAGGATATACAACTTGAAGGTATGAGTGATCCCTTTCTACATGTTGAATATGATGCATTCATATTCGAGACTAATAGCATATATGAGTCATTAAATGAAGAAGAGTTTTACTTTCACTTTGATATTTTTAAGCATGCTGATCAGAACTTTCATAATGAGCAACTTGTAGAAGATGAATCTAGTTTTTACATGCATTATGAAAATGAAGGTGTTGATTTCATTTTGCCAAGTGATTTGTCTCATGATGTTAATCTGATTGGTGAAATTGGTAGGAGAAATAATTTTAGTGTACCTCATGCAAGTTCAGATGAGACTCATGTTTTTGATAGAGGTAAGAAGTTTTGTTGAAGTTTGGTGGCCTGGGGTCATCATATGTATATAGTAGTTTTAGTTGTTTCCCTGCTTTCAATAAAGTTGTTCGAGAGAAGTTTTGAAATTTTTGGGAATGGTCTTCTTCTACCAAAGATCTGAAATATTTCCATGCCCACAAGGGACATGCATCCCAAGACAGAGCCACTGTTGGCGCTCAAAATTGTGTTCCCTTTTTTAGCGTCTAATTGAAATTTTAAGTCAAATCAAGCCCCATAAATGCATACATACCCGACTATACCTCTGAGCCCCATGAGGTGTTTAATGTTTCTAACACCTTGCATTCAGTGCGTCTAAGTGTTCTATGAAGTTAAACTGACATTTTAAATCAATCCGTGAAGTCCCATTTTGATTAATTGTCATTTCTGCATTTTACCCAAAGAGTCAAATAGTGACAGGAGGGCATGCTTGCAATCAAATATCTCACACCCAAAAATGTTTTGTGCCTTTCTGCTTTGGGAGTGTCTAGTGTCCATACCCAAGAACCTATGTTTCAAATTTTGAGTCATTTTGACTTTGTTTGATTAGTTTTTGAATCCCTCAAAGTTGGTCAATTACTATTTTCATGCTTTTGCAATTAATTTTGAATTCTGGGAGGCCCTGTTTGACATGCTATAACTTTGACCCAGTTCACCAAAATGCTGAAATTCTTTTTGTGTTGCATTGTAGACATTAGAGACTTGTTATGTTTCAAGTTTCAGCTTATGATGAATCTATTTGATATGTTTTCAAATGCGATTCCAAATCAAATTTTTATCCTTTTACTAGTGTCAGCATTTGTAGATTTTTCAAGACCCGTGTTTGTGATGTCATAATTCCTAATCCATGATAGGTGAGATCAAATGGATTGTACCACTATGTTCACCGCTAAAAATACTCCAAGTGTATCAATTTTAGAGTCTTGACAAATCAATTTACACACTTTTCCAAGCCAATTCCATTTGCAAAAATCACCTTTTTGTTATTGTTTGTAGTTAGCAATTTCGAGTAACTCACTTTGACCGCTTACCATTTGTGCCCTGTTATTTGTCATGAGCCCAAATTGTAGATTCATACTCTCCTCATGATAGTGAACCAACGTCCTAGTTTTCATCCTCCCAAGTATCTATCTACCCAGTTTTTGAAGCCAAAACTAAATGCAATTTAGTGTTTTCTGACATGTTTGCTTGCAGGTAACTCTGAGAAGGAAACTTTGATGGTGAATATCTTTTGACTGGGAATTTGTCATAAGATGAGATCTAACAGGGTGAAAGTATGTGGAACAAAGAGTCAGTGTGCCAGTTTTCAAAGCCTGGTCAGAGGTTTGGGTCAATTTTTAAGGCTAGTCAAAGGACCGTTTAGCAGTAAAGTGATAGGTTGCAAGTGATAAAATGAATTTTAAATGATCAAATTGTGATCCAATTTGATTCCAGTCAGTATGAAAAGGTCGATGGATCAGTTTACAGAACCAATTGTTTGAAAACAATATTTTTTTTGCCGAACCCACTTTGGGGTCTGACTAATTCCATCAGACTATTGAAAATATGTACAAATGAAAGATGTTTTCAGAAGGGGACTTGGTAGTTTTTCAATCACTATAAGTTTTCCTTTATAACATATGCATGATATTACCTCCTACAAGTTGTAAATGTTTTTATTCCATCATTTGATTCACACAAATATTAATTCAAGTTTTGAAAAAATTGAAATGACTAGCAGATGACATGAGTGAATCCACAGGCATACTGAAGCCTCTTTGTGTGAGATATGAATGTTGAATTAAGGGAAAGACTGCATAAAGTTTTCTATCTCCTAGGTTGTTGTATCAATATGGGAGTAACTACATGTAAGAGGTGTATATGAGCAATGTTAGTATGCTAATAGAAACCAAATTTAAATAAAGCTTCTACAAACTAAACAAAATTCATAAACTTCAAGATAGACTAAGATGAGCTCTCAATAGAGAATATGAGCCATTAATGGGCTCTCTCAATGAGAAGCTCTCTTTTTGAGTAGCTTTGTCTAAATAGATAGGATGTATGCTCAAGCTTATGCTTCAAAAAGGGCTTCAAATGGAGTTGGAATTTGGTTGTGAGTGTATGGTTTTGATGTAAAATGGCTTCTCAAAATGGCATTATGACTTTACTTCATGGATTGTGTTATTTTTCAAAGGGGAAGGATCCAATTTATAGGCAAGAGGCTTGAGGGATTGAGGGCTAAGATGCAAGGATGGGAAAAAGCTCATGGAGGGCTCAGATTGCATGAGAGGAGAGCACATGGATTGTGCTTCCTTACATCCAATCAAGGAGTGACACATGTCACATGGTGAGAGGATGGAGGAAAGGGGAAGGATGAGTCAAGAAAGGAGGCTCAAGGGATAAAATCTTCATAAAGACCCTCATAATGGCTTGTAAGAGCAATAAAAGGGCTTGGAAGAGTCATTTATGGCCTAGTGGACTTCATAAAGTTTTATGGCTGAGATATTTTGAGGGAGATGAGAGAAATTTCAACTTGGGCTTGATTAGGAGGGTTTTAAGCTTGCTTAGGATTGTGCAAATGATTAGAGGATGGATTAGGATGGTTTAGGATTAGCTTAGGGATAGGCAAGTGGATGGCATTTAATGAGGGTGGGTGAAGGAGGAGATATTTGTTAACTTTGGCTTGGGTTAGTAAGTCTTAACCCATTTTTAAGGAATGTGACAAGGTTAGTAGGGGATTAGGATTAGGTTTAAAGACATCTTCTAGAAGAGTCTAGACTTTGGATGAGGATAAAGACTTTCTAGAATAGTCTAGAATTTCCTAGGATGAGGATGAAGACTTTCTAGAAGAGTCTAGAACTTCTTAGGATGAGGATAAATTAGATTTTTAGGAAATAAATAAAGTTTTATTTATTTCAAGGGTTTGGGTTGAGGAGATATTTATTAAAACTTTTTTAATAAACATGAGGATTAATATTTAATCTTAATTAAATATTTTGAGTTGAGATTAGGGGTAGGAAATGATGGGATTAGCCTTTAATCAAAATTAAAGAAGGATTAGAAGATTTTGGAAGAGGTTAGTGGTCTTAAGGAAATTGGCTAAGTTTTGGGCAAAAAATAAATTTTTTATTTATTTTGGGTCTTTTGGTCAATTTATTAATTAAGAACTCACACAAATAGAAAGGGAAAATTTCAAACAAAAATAAGCCCAAACTGTAAGTAAATAGGAACAGATGCAACACATGGGAGAAAATCGAGGAAAATAGCACACAAGTTGTAGGCAAGTTTGGAAGTTGTGACATTGGAGGAGTCACATTTTTACAAAAGCAATCAGCATATGAGTGATGGAATCCCATGCTATAAAGGAAAAAATTGCACTTTGAAAGGGGAGAGACCATAAAAAATTTGGCAATAGATTGAGAAAAAACAAAAGAGACTCATGCCCTGAAGGAAGGCATTTAGAGTTCGGAGAATCGGCTTTAAAAAAGGAGGAAGCTACTACAAACAAAGTAGCTGGCCAAGACTTCCATGTGAGGACTTAGCACCAACACATGGGAAGAAGCCATAGGGCAGTTTGGAGTTTAGGGGGCAGCATTGATGCCACAGTCTACAAGGGCATTGTAAAAAAAATGCAGGAGGTGTTATCCCACATCGATTGGGATTTGATCTTTATAACATTTTAAATGCCCAAACACACAAACATAAATTGTCTTCAAAAGGCACAAATTTTATAAGTCCCAGGCATAAATGGTGGGGTCCAGTGGTTGACCTGAAGTGGATACTAGCTAGGAGATGATGTCATAAATTTTAAACCAAAATGTGAACATGATGAGGTGGCACCTAAACAGATCAAACGCTTGGATAATAACACGTGGATTGATTAGAGGGTTGGTGCATGCTCGCAAGTTGAAGATGTGGGGAAGATAAATAATGCGAGAATGCCCTTGATTGATACATGGTGATGGGTCCCTATCAGAGGAAATAAAGAACAGTTTGATAGGATGCACCAGATTGTGACACGTGTCACGATCCAACAGTGGGGGCATGCCCACAAAACAAAGATGCAAGGAAGTTAGAAAATGTAGGTATGCAGAAATTTGACAAGTGGCAGCAAGCTCAGATCAGGAGATGACATGGTGACGATGAAATGAGTGCGCTGAGGTGGCAAGTTCAAACCAAGTGCTTAAGATGTTGCCACATGGCGAGATCATGTGGTACGGGCATGCCCGCAATAACAAGTCGCTCACCAGTTAAATATTGCGGATATGCGGGATGCTGACATGTGTTAGTGGGTCCCACAGATGATGAGATGGCATACCTATGTGTAGGGGATGATGGAGCAACCATGTCTCCAATCAGGGGCTACCACATGGTGCTTGGTCAAAGGATAGTTGACCTTAGATTGGAAGGATAAGCAAAAATTGAAAGTAATAAAAAAAATAAAAAATTATAATTTTCTCAAAAATCATGTCACATGCATATTTTAAATTTGAAAGCCATTCAATATGAAGTTTGAACTTTAATTTATTTAAAAAATTTCAAATTTCAAATTTTTAAAGGTGTAGACCCTTTTTTTCCTAAATTTAGTTTTCCTATTTTTTAGATGGACTTTCAGGGGGTTTCTGAGAGGCAAAATAGGTGATGTTATATATCGCCAAAATTGGGAGAATCTAAATTTCTTGATTTTGAGGTCAATTGTTGCATAGAACACCACTGGTTCATGCTACAAGAGTTTTTTTTTCAAATTCCTATCTTGCAACCGAATTCAAGCATCAAATTTCAAAACTGATTTATAGTAAAATAATGACTTGAATATGGCCAAAAGGCGATGAAAACACAATTTGGATAAAATTCTAATCAGATTCACTTAGTACAACTCAATTTTACTAGCATTTTCATGAAGTTATCAGATATTTTCATAACTCAAGGGATTTCATCATTCAACAGAAGATATTTTGCAAATCAGTTACAGTGTAATGATGAAACAAAATCAGATCAGATGGGTAGACAGAGAAAATGGGTTTTGTAACTAAACAAGATGGGATTCCAAGTGGACACTTGTCGTCTTTAAAATAGATCCGAGAATTCTTTCTTGTTTATGTCTTTCCATTTTTCATCCATTGAGAGGGTTCCAATCTTTGGAGAAAAACTAGTCACTACTGAGATACCAAGTTTTGGATCTACTTTTGATGTTTTCCCATACTATGAAACCACATTCTTTCAGCACTTTCTCTCTTGTATGAACAACAATAGGAAGGTTAATACATATAGTTTAGATCTATTAGATTTCTTTGTGTTTTCATTTCATGCATATGATTGTATAATTTCAAGGAAATAGTAAAAAATAGTAGCAGATGATTGAGTTTCAGTTGAATCTTGTCTACATTCTCAGTGAGTTGTAATGTTTTATGACCTTTGAACAAAGAGCCGAGGTCATAGTTGTAGTCCCTTAAGGCTATATGTTGTTTCATTGTTGCTGATAATTCAGGAATTGTGTAAATGCTTCATAGAAATCAATAGGGTTACAAATTTATTGAAGAGGATATCAAGTAAGAATGAGATTTAAACTGAATATAGATGTCTATTTAAGAGTTGAATAGATCGATTAGATATCTGAATATACATGTGTCTCAGATATTCATATGTATGTTTGTGATTCATGGATTTTCCCAATGGTTGAGGCACTGATCGATTACTGGATCACCAGGTCTTACTACTGCATATCTAAGGCTTTTTTGAATTCAACATTATTAATTAAACATTCTTTTCCTTTCATGTTGAAGGACCTAAATGTTTAACCCTCACTTAGCTTATGAGATTCATAGATCTAAATTTAGCTACTGTAGATTGATGTTATTTCATGAGTTATTAGGAGATATAAGAGTTTTAATCTACTTAATAGATTTAGGGATATGTTTTTTGCACTGGTACAATATCATTTGAATCTTAGCTCTACCCACCTAGGTTTAGCAGAGGCTGAAGTAGAAGAAGGGTCATGCATTATAGTTGGCTTGTTGTCAGAAATGGCATGTTTAAAATCAGAGTTATCTACCCCTAGATATGTCAGTTTCTCAGTGGGATAATTGAAAACACTCCACGATTTTCAAACACCAATAGAAATAATAAAGAATTGTCTTTTGAATAGGAACAAGAACCACTGATAAAAAGAAACAAAGAGGAAGAATTGGAAAGACAAAGAGAATGAATGAGACTATTATGCTCTAGAAGATAATTTAATTTTGAAGCTAAACCATCTTCCAATGTTGGAGTCATATCATCATCTCATGTTGAAGAAAGGCTAATTTGTACATCCGTTGATGTACACACTCCATCATGTCATGTTGAAGGCACAAAATCCACATATTAAGTAGGTGATATTCCATCTTTTGCATCTTATTGCCAAGGCACATCATCTTCAGTTCAAGGTACACAAAACACTTAACCTTATATTGATGTCCAAAATGTTGAGGGAATGGAAGAGATTATAACACCTTCTAGAATTCATTTTAGAAGACCAAAATATTTGATTTATATTGATATTAACATTTTGAAATCAATGTCTGGCAAGATTAGCAAGCATAGTTTTCAAAGAAAAGTTAATCATATGTGGAGATTGTTATTTGAAAAATTAAATATTATAGATCAATGCCAATTATTTCTTAAAATGATGAGGAATTTTAAATTTAGGCCTATCATGAAGATTCTTGGGCTAATAATGATGGACAATTAAAATGAAAAAATTATTGTAAACAACATAATGAGTGCTTATGGTAAAGTGGGTTCTAAATCATGTACCAAAAATAGTAATATTACAAGATGAGTACTAACATCAACAATAGTAAGAAAAATGAAGAAATTTTGACTAGTGAGAAAGACAAGAAAAATATTGAAAATTGGTAGAGGTACTCTAACGAGAGCCATGCTAAGGCGTGAGAGATTATAAGATCCAACAAAAAATAATTTATGGACATTTAGTGGTAGACTACTGCAAAAGGATAAAGAAATTAGTGAAGATTTGAAATCATTGATCAAATATTTTTGGACAAATAACACATGTCTTTCCCCTAACCAAAGAGATGTTGTAAGGAGAATTGGTAGCAAAAATCGTGACCCACATGTGAAACATTTGTTGGACTCACTAAGACACAACTTTTTGCAAAATTTATTGGTATGTATCCTCAAATTCAAATAAGTCAAGGAATTTTTGAGATGGGTAAAACTTTTTATATGAAGATAAATCACACATGCACAACTTGTTGTTGTAGGACTCATATTAAATTATCTAACCATTTTGATGTTTTTAGGCATATATGTGTGTTTTTCTATTCTAAGTTTGTTTTGCAAGATTGTGACATGAATGAGCCACCTAGATCTTAAAGGAAATTCATATCCAAAATTTTATGTTAAATAGAGGATAGCCAACAATTTTACAAGACATCATGCTTGGATGGTACATGCTTATTTTGTGGTTCTTTGCAACTTTTATCAACTTGTGACCATATGGATATTACACATGCAATTGGAAATGAAATAGTAGATTACCAAAAATATAAGATAGTAACATATGCTCTAAAAGATGGGAAACATGGTAAAAGATGTGATTTAGTCATTGAAAATATTCCAATGTATGAGTTCATGAAGATTTTTCATGAAAAGATTATTTACAAGTATGAAAGGCATACACATATATCAATTGTTGGATTTGTAATTCAAGTTGTGCAAGGATACATTTCCATTGGATACCATTGTTTTGGTTTTAGACTTTGTAGAGAACTACACACTAAAACCAAAAAATGAGGTGTAAGAAAAGTATTATACTTCTCAACAAGTTTCCATATTTGTTCACATAAAATTTATACATTCACCTACAAGTACCAGGAAGATTTTGAGGGAGTACCATTTTTACATCAGCGATGATTGATCACATTCTATGGAGTTTGTACATGGTTATTTTCAACTATTTTATGGAGATTTGGCTAACAAGGGCATACCATATCGTTAGCACATTATTTGGTCAAACAATTGCGCACCTCAATTCAAGAATGCATGGATGTTCTATTGGTTGAGCAAGATGCATAGGTTGTCTAGAATTTGATATATGTAGAATTTCATAGAGGCTGGTCATGGAAAGGGAGAGTATTAATGTTCAAGTGCATACATCAAAAGAGTCTTAGATTTTGAATAACTAAAGTACAAAGATGGAGCAATATTGAAAGATACAAAATCCATCATCTAGTGGTGTAATGCTACAATGGGTCCAAGTAAGGAAGGCTAGTCTATGGTTCTTAGATTTTTTTGGTTAATAGATAATACTAACATTGCACCATATGAGGATTGGTGCACACTAATAGGATCAAGTGAGTTACACTCTTTTAGAAGCTCTGATGCAAGTTCATGGAGTATCCACACATGAAAAATGGCATGTTATTGTCCACCGTGTGTAGAAGAAAATTGGGATGAGTGTGAGTTGATTAAATGGGTGGACAAATGGGATATACAAGTTTTGGACCCAATTGACACCTATCATCTCCCACAAGCACTAGAAATGGTAGAGATGGATTTTTCCCTTGACTTTGACTGCTTGTTTGATCTAGCATAGCCTTGTGTGTGTGTGTATATATATATATATATATATATATATATATATATATATATATATATATATATATATATATATATATATATATATATATATATATATATATATATATATATATATATATATATATATATATAATCTCAATATGTAACTTTATAACTTTTACCTAAGTATTTTTAAATTAATGACCACATTTTGTACATTTATCACTGTAGGCCATGTTTTTATTGTTATTGCACCTAAAGACAATGAAGAAGGGATAGATTATTATTTGTGTCATTATGTCCAAGGCAAACAAAAATTGGATCACTCGGTTATAGATGGTGAAGGTTTAGATTACCATAATGGTGCGGTGGTTGTAACTGACACATGACTTAAATGATATTCTATGAAGAACCCTAACTTGTGGTTATTCAAGGATTGGCAAAAGGAGAGGAAGATTCTTCATTATTCAAACCTTTTTGTCACATTAAATGTCCACTTGATAAAATATGGTGTAAAACCACATAATATGACTCTTTGGAAAGTTTTTGAGTCAGACCACAAGGCAATACTTGAGACATTAATATGTATAGAAGATCTAGTTGGTTCATTAGATTGAATAGGGAGAGGGAGAGAGAGAGAGAGAGAGAGAGAGAGAGAGAGAGAGAGAGAGAGGTGTAGGGGTACCTTGAATCATAGGACCCTCACCTTTTCATTTTTTTTGTGTTATGCTCCAGGTGACCCTTGTAAGTTGAATAAGGTTCATTGGACCTAGGTGTGGTAGCTAGGGTATTGGATGTCATTTAATGTCCTTAGAAGAGTTACTATTTTGGCCTAAAAATCAAGAAATACCTTGCCATAGGGAAATGATTAACGTAAGGGATAATTCTTTAGCTTAGGGAAGGGCCCCTAGCATGGAATTGTTAGGGAATAGCCTAAATAACAAGTTAGAAGTGTTAAGAAGAGCAACCAAGAAAATTGCAAAAGTTGCTATATTGCAATTTTGCAATTTTTATAAAATGTCGATTTTGCAAGAAATTGTGGATTTGTCTTTGAAAACTTGAAGGAGGTAAATGCTGCCCATAAGGATGAAGGGGAAAGACCTAGGAGGAGATATAAAGACTTTCCAAACTCTAAAATGAGAGAAGTTAATATCATTGTGTATAGTCAGCATGCTGTAGCATGATATTTAAAGACAAAATTATTGAGTTTCTGACTTTTAAGGCCAGTTTGACATTTTTTTTGTAGACTATACTAGTTTCCATGGTAGATTTGGTTGTTTAGAACAATTTTGTTTTAGGAAGTTTGGTTTGATTGTCTTTCTTTTCATAGTTTTAAAAATCTCTCTCTTTTCACTAGTTTGTTGTCCTATTTTTAGCACCTTGTATTAATAATGGTGTAACTCACTATCCCACTATGGGATTTTTATAGCCTCTTGCAGATAGTGAGTATACACAATGTAATATATTATGGAAAAATAAGGGCCCTTCAAAACATTGGCAAGAAATTTTAACCTCTTTCCCTAGGCGAGCTAGAACATGTCCAACAAGTGCATCCAATAAAGAAAAGGAACATCATTGAAAGATATATGCATATGTGAACATTAACCAATAAAAAATATAAAGAAATATAAATATTGAATATTTTATATGTACAAAAAAGATTTTTCCAGACCAAAGGCAAAAATTCATTCATAATAGTAAGAGAATTAAGAACTAGATATATATGAACCAGATTATTCTTACATATGTATACAGTATTATTGACCCAATTAGAATTAGCAAAATGATATTGAACATAATCTCCATTACAATAGCATGGAAGCTTTGTGGTTTTAATAGTTATATTCTTTAGTCCCAAAAATGGGCATTATAGATATTGCTCACTAATCCTTTACAATAGAAAATGTTTACAAAAAATGGCATGTACTTGTATGAGGACATTATATATTATAGAAATCCCACACCAAAGCAACTGGCTAGCTGCTCAAAAAATAGTAACTTAATGCAAGTTTGATCATAAAGATACCTTAGTAAACTAATATCCCCTTTACTCAAGCAACATCTTGGTCATTGATCCAGCATTAGGTAGCAAAAGTCTTCAAACAACAAGGAATGGTAGAAGTTCTCAAATTCCCTCAACACCAAAGGTGAAGGGTCCTAGTGCCAAATACCTATCATAGGTATGGAGATAGGCTTATAGGAAGGTTATTACAAAAACCCCACAAAATAAGCTAACCTAATCACTAGGTCTACCAAATTTCTAAGCACCAAACTCTCAAAATGCACTAATGAATTCCCTTAGCCAAAGACGCATCAAACCCCAAAAATTGGATACAAAGACCTAGGGTGGCCTATTATCATTGATATGTCCTATTTAGGTCCTAATAAATATGAATAAATGATTAATTTCATCAAAGACAACTTATAGCATCAAGTTGCTTTGAAAATCAATTAATTGGCTTATAGCCCTCCTAGAATGAGAATGAGGCATAAGTTTGAATTCTTCCAAACAACATGTGACTTGACTAGGGATTTGGATACCCTTTTGGGTTTTATAAAACATGCCAAAGCACCCAAGGATGGAGAGGAATAGAGGTTGCTATTGTTGCAACATTAGATCAGATTCCTAGGCCTAATTAGGGCTCCATTTACTCTACAAGTGTGTTTTCTACAAAGGAGAAACTCAATTCAACTATTAGGATATGTTGCAGCATGTAAAAGAAAAAAAAATCCAAGGTTTTAGCCTCTGATGAATCCAAATCAAACTTGAAGGGATTGTTACAAATCTTGTATGGTGTACTCATGGTGATGTACACTTAGGGTATGCCGAAAAAATCAACTCCTTGCATTGTTACACTTTGCATTCCACCAAAAGGCATCAATTTCCAATGGAAAAATGTGTCAAAATGACCCAACCCTAGCGAAGTGTTGATTTCTAGGATGAATCCTAGTTAACGAAAAAGAAAAATTGATAACTTTCAACCTATGAAGAATTAGATAATGAGACTTGATGCAAAATGAAATAGATAAAACTCTCCAACTTCTAAATCCATTGGCACATTCCCTCTCATCTGTACAATTCTGTACAAGGGTCTAGAACACATGTTTTACAAGGAAAAATTTTGATTTGTATTGATTTCAATGCCAAATTACAATTGTGATTCCTATCATCAGCCTATAAGGCTTTATAGGAGTTCTCTAATAGTTACATGGTTAGTTTGAACTACCTAGCCATTGGAGGAAAGGATTTTTGTAATATTCAAATATGGAAAGAATACTTATGAGAGGGGGGGGGGGAGGGGGGGGGGTTTGAATCAAAAGTATTACACTTTAACCAATAAAACTTTTATCTCAAAGTAAATTGCATGCATGTAAATACATCAAGAAAACACGAAACTAAGACATGCATCAACAACACATAACACTAGAGTTTGGTAAACTAGAAATCCTTCAGAAATAAGAAGGAAAAACTGGGGTGGGGATGATACCCACAAAAATCACTGCAGCAATATTATTCAACCACTTCTGATGGTCTGCCCTGTTAAAGGCTTTACACTATGTCAATAGTGACCTAGTTAAAGGATTTACAAACACGTAACATGAAGTGTCACCCTGTTAAAGGATTTAATCACCTTTTGATAAGGATCTACAAATAGCTATTAAGCCAAACTATCTACATAGGATTTCTTTTCTAATACAATGGTAAGAGAGTATTAGGTATTATAAACCTGATAGTTTGTAATCCTTGATTACTAAATGCAGGCACTTGTTCTGGCTCTTTCTCTGATTTTGATCCTCTAAGATCTGATTTTTGTTTGTCTACTTTGCTTTGTTCTGATCAACTGAATATTGAATTGCTATTCTTACTATCTATGTCTCCTTTCACTGAATTCCATTCTATTTTTCCCTTAACACTGGTCCTTCTTCTGTCATCATCTTGTCAGTGAAAAAATTTTGTCTTCCTTAAAAAGATTTTGAAGACTTAGGGTTTGTTATGGATCTACGATCCTTATTGGAATTCAATTTCTCGCTCAATACTTGCCTTTTGCTAATTGGTTGCATGCCTTTCCAATTTTCCAGTTGGCTGAATGCAGATTGCATAGGAAATGTAAAAGATTCATTCTTATCTCTAAATCTTTTGAGATTTACCTTATGTTGGCTACAAAAATGGTTTACATCATAGTTTGTGCAATTACAAACTTTTATGCTGATATCCTGAGTTACTCGGCTCCTGAAGCATTACTGATGCTCGACACATGTTGTTTCCTGGATAGCTTGGCACCTAAACAAAACTATATCACTCGACACCTTATGTTACTCAGCACTTGATATTACTCGGCACTTGATATTAGTCGGCACTTGATATAACTCAGCACTTGATATAACTCGGCTTCTATTCTTTTCTCAGCATGTATAGTGAAAAATGGTTAAGTGTATTAACACTCAGCTATCAAAATTATTCTTTAAACCAACAATCTCCCCCTTTGACATGTGTGGCAAAAACACTTAACTAAGATCCTGTGATCTTTGACATCATTTCATGAATCTTCTTATTTGCTTCAAAAATATTAGGAACAAATAACAATATACCTTATGACTCCCTGTGAGTTGATTATGCCTTTGTACACTTAGTGACTTCTGTCCTGTTTCTACATTCTGACCAATATTTTATATCAAAATTTGTCAAAAATTCTCTATCTCCCCCTTTAATCATACTTACTATTTCATTCTGTATTTAACTCCCCCATACTTAATCTCTACTTAACACTCACTCCATACTTATTCTCCCACTTTTTGACACTTATGTCAAGGGTTCTATAGGGAAATGCCATACTTGGCCAAAAATGTACTATTTACTTCAAGTAGTACCTTCAGAGCTGCATCCAAATTTGCTAGTGCAACATCCAATGACTTATGTTGGATGGCAATCTCTGCTGCTAGGTGTACAAGTCCATTAGATGTAGAAAGATTGGGGTCTTTCTTGCAGACTTTCTCTGCATTCATCTGCTCCTTGTGAAGTATTTCCAAATGAGGAGTAATAGAGGATTGAATTTGCATCAATTTAGCTTTGGTGGTTGCCTCCTCTATTGCTAAGACAACTAACTCTCTTTGTATGTGAAGCGATTGGGTAAAATGCTTCTCACTCTAAGCTAGATTTGTAGGGGATTGCATGCTATTAATCTTCAAATTTTTCTCCAACCTCAGTATCTTCTGGCTAGTGTCCTGTGTGAATGTGGAAAAATCACACAACTTGTTGTACAGGGAAAATATGTTTCCAAGTACAGTTTTGACTGTTTCAATTTTCTTAGCCAGCTCCACTTGTGATAGTGCTATATCATCGGATATTTTCTTATTTACCTTGCCTTGGAATTTTCTTTCTGACCATTCCAGTAATTTGGCATTTGTTTCCTGGTCTTAAATAGTCACCTGGTCAACTATATCAGATAGTTTCTCTATAATTGGCCTTGACTCATCTAGAGACTGTAAGCAAAAAGCTTCTATGAATATGTCTTTGATTTCATTCAAGGTAAGCTTGTGCTTGTGTTCTCTTTTTAGTGCTTCTTGTCTCCTTCTTCTATCCAATGCACTCTAAATTTCATTGATCTTCTCTTCAGTGAGAGTGCTTGATTCATAGTATGGAATCTTTATTTCTTCATCAAGCTCAGGAACTCCATAGTGAAGTTTCCTAACTACCTTTGATGAGCTCAAGCCTGGTGTCCTGATTTGTAATTGTAACCTATCAGTGCTCGGCTACTAAAGAGTTTGTGTTGGAGTGCTAGATTTTGGTAATGCAACCAATATTTGTATTTTAGAATCCTCCTTCCTTCTTGTCTCATCTTTTTCTTTAGCTTGTATATCCTTTTGATGATCACTAGGTGGGGTTGAACTTGCTAGCTATTTAGATATTTCTTTAACTTCCCCTGTTGTTGTACTCGGCATCTGAAGTGTGTCAATGACTACACTTGGTGGAGGTAGTGGAGGAAGGAATAGAATACTAGTAGGTTGTATGGTCAAAGGTGGTTCTTGTGTTTTCACCTTGACTCCCTTTGTTTTTACTACTGGATTCTGCAATTCATCAACACTGACCAATATAGGATTTGAACATAATTTTGCTACAAGTGTTGATTGGTCAAGGATTTCTAAATCCCCTACAGTTAATGGATTGATGTTTGGACTAAAAGTGTCTATAACATCCTTGATTTTGATAATCTCTACAGGTGTGATGGTGGCATGAGGAGGACTAGGAACGGATACCTATGTGTCTTGCACACTTTGATCTTGTTGCTCAGCTGTATCTTTCCCTTCCTCTTTCTCCTCTTTATGTGCCTTTTCATCTTCCTTTTCTTCTTCAACCTTCTTCTCCCCTTGTTCCTTTTCTTTTTCCTTGATTCCTGACACCTTCATCTCCTTTATCTTGGCACTTGCCTTTTCCTTATATTCTTCATTATACACATCTTGTATTTTCTTGTAAAATATCTTCCACAATCCTGTGGATTTTGTAACTACCTCCTTAATTTTGTTCTATAAAATGCTGAAAGCTCTATGTTTGGGAGTAAATCTATTGTTATGCCTCTTGACTGCATTCGTTATTTGATCCTTAGTTAAATCAAGCAACAATCTAGCTAATGTTGATTCCCTTATCTCCCTTTCCATTTGTAAAAAAAAATGCCATTTATCCTCTACAATTTTGTACAATTCTTAAAGCATTGATTCATCTAATTCTAGAGGTGTGTGCTTATACTCAACCATCATAGCATACACTGATTCCTCTAATTTACTTTTTTCTTCTTTGGTGAGCTTAGAAAAATTTAGATTCTTCAAACCTTTCAATTCATCATTCTTAATCTTTGAACATAATTTATCAATAGTAGTATGAGGTTTGTGCCTTACCACTTGAAATTGGTTGTTGTCCTCTGACTCAGTCTTCTCCTCATCTATTTGAGGTTGGGCAACAAATTTTATTTTCTTCTTTGGCTCGATAGTAGTCTTCTTTGAAGTTTTCTTCTTCTCTTTTTCCTCCTCTTGGGATTTTTGTGCTACAGCCCTTGTAGTAGGTCTCTTTGGTGCAAGAGTAGCTACTTTCCTTCCCTTGAGTTGAGGAGCAAGAGGAGTTGTGGCCTTTCTTTTTGTGACCTTGGTTTCAACTTGTGCTTACTTGACTTCTTCTTCTTTAGCACTTTCTTCTTTATCTTCTCCTAACCCTTGAGTCAAACCTTGTGGTTCATCTCCCTCATCTTCAATGTCTTCTTCTTCCTCTTATGTTGTTCCTTCTCCTTCAACACCAAATTTTGGTTTGATTTGCCTTACCAATTTTTTTTTCTTCTTTACTGCAGAGGTAGTCTTCAAATCTGTTATCACCCTTGATTTTACAACATCATAGGTTCCAAAGGCTTTTGCATTCTTATCAACTTCTTCTGCAAGGAGGGTTTTTATTGCTGCAGAGGCTTGATCAATGTTGAGTTCATAGCCTAGTGGCCTAAGCCATCTTACTCTAGGTATGACTGCTTGTATATAGGTATAATCAATATCTACAAGAAAACAAATGTCTTTTTCATATTTATCAATCAATGAGACTAGAATCCTCATTCTTTGTTTCATGGACTATTTGAAGTCCTCAAAGTAACTAGTCATTTGGGCATCAAAATTATCACCCATCTATTCAATATATCCATTGATTTGTTCAACAATTATTTTTTCTGGACTCCATCTCACCTTACCCATAGAAGGGAATTCTTTCATCAGATAGAAAAACATGCACACTAAAACTGATCCAAATTTGCACTGAGCTCCCTTGCTCTTCCTTATAGCTCCTAGATTCTCATTAATCTGTTGAAACATGAGCTCTGCTAGATCATAGGTACGATCCTTTTTAATAATTTTGTATGCAAGATCAATTGCTATACAAGGCACACTGTTTAACCTGCTTGACTGATAAAATTTGTGTAAAATGATTCTTACAACAAAATCTACTAGGGGTTCTGTGATTGTATCAATAGTCATTTCCCTATTATTCCACTTAGCACCCGTGTTTTTCTCTATTACTTCCTTTTTGTCACTACACAGGGTCTTTGGCTGATCTAGGCTTGGAATACCAGTGACCCTATGAACAATTCTGTTGGTGAATTTTATCGGCCCTGATTCTAGCGAAAAGCCTCCATCATGTATTCTACTCAAAAACTATGCATACCCATTCAACTTTGAAAACAATAAGAAATTCTAGGGTTTTGGTTAATCCTTTTCTCTCAACTATTAAGAACTCATCTTTCATTATTTTTTTCTCACATAGCTTGTCATATGCATTGTAAATTTCTAAATTTCCTATGGCTCCAATTTTGCAATTATAGCATCTACGAACATCTTGGACCATAACAACTTTATCAGGAATAACTGATAATGCACTTGCAGGATCGTTCTTATATGCAACTTCTGGAATAGGCTTGAATTTTGGTTGTTTAACTTCATTACTAACCAACTAAATTTCATGACTCTCTTTACCCTTAGTGGTTCTAGACCTAGATTCCATTGTTTTCCAAACTAGGGTTTATAGTTTAAACAAGATTATAAACACTATGTAGTGTTGAGAAACATGTGTCTCAACCTTGCAATCCTTTCTTGGAAAATTCCAAAATTTGTTTGTGGAAGTTTCCCACTTGTTTATACATTGGAAAATGGTTAGTGAGTTGTTAAAATGAGTCTTGTCCATAGTAGAATATAGGTAGGTCATTTTTAGAGCATTAATAACTCATTTTGTGACTTTTATGGGGGTCTAGACTAAGAGACAAAATTGTGGACGGGATTACTAATTTAACCTAGTTGTTTTTCCATATTGGAAATGTAAATGTCAAAAATGGGTAACATGTGGCATGGTAGTTTTTCCCATGGTTTTGTAAAACCATAAGTGGTTTCCAGGTTGTAAAATCACTATAAAAGGAGGGCTTGGAGAGGTGTTTGTGTAATTGAGTTTAGTTTGCAAGACTGGTGCTAGAAGGAGTCTCTCCAAGTTCGAGTTGTGGTGATGTGCTCCTGTAAGAACTTGCATTGCAAGTGTATTGTAATCATCTTGGTTTATTAAATACATTCTGCAAGATTTGGAGGGTGGGGTTTTTCTCCCGAAAGGGTTTCCCCATGGTAATCACTGTGTTGTGTGTTCTTTATTATTTTGATTATGTTATTATGCATTTCTTGAGATCTTTGCAATAGTTACTTTGATTTGCATAATCATCCTCTCAAAGATTAGCATAGGAAGTGATTTTGCACACCTTTTCTTCCTTACAAGTGGTATCAGAGCCTGGCCAGTTTTGGTTCTATTTGTTGAGGATAGTGTTTTTTGAGCTAATCAAGGTTTGAGTGGGAGCTTGTGCAGAGCATTTCATTTCTGTGTTGCTAGATTGAAAAGATGGCAAGTATGTCAGGTAGAATTGATGTTGAAAAGTTTTCTGGCACAAACTTTGAGATGTGGAAGCTAAAGATGGAAGATCTGTTGTCTGATCAGGATCTATGGGATGCAATTGATGAGAACAAGCTGAGGCCCATGGATCTAACATTAGCCCCACAATATGATGTGACTGATAGATAAGCTAAAGGTCTCATCAGATTGTGTCTTGTAGACTCGATTTTGATTAATGTCCATGAAGAACCTACTGCGAAGAACCTTTGGAAAAAGCTTAGTGAGATCTATCAAGCAAAATCACTTGCGAATAGGATTTTCTTAAGGAAGAAGTTGTATTCCTTGAGAATGGAAGAAGGTGGACAAATTTCTGAGCATTTGGAAAGGTTTAATATGTTGGTGACTCAGTTGACCTTAGTAGGGGTGCCAATGGATGAAGAAGAAAGGTGTCAAATCTTGTTATGTTCATTGCCAGACTCATGGGATAGTCTTGTGATGGCTATAGGGAGCACTTCAGTTGTCTTGAAGATGGAGGACATTGTTGATTCTCTACTTTTTGAGGAGATGAGAAGGAAGGTCTCTCTAAATGCCAAAGAGGTTTTGAGTGTTCATGGAAGACCAAAAGAAAGAGGCAAGAACAAAAAGCAGCATGGCCATTCTAAGTCCAAAAATAAGGGGAGATCAAAATACCCTAGTAAGTCCAAGGCAATCTGCTAGAATTGTGGAAAACCTGGACACTTCCAAAAGGAATGCAAAGAGGAGAAGAAAAAGAAGAAGAAGAAGAAGCAAGATTCTGATTCTGAGTCTAAGAAGGAAGATGAAGATGCTTTCATTGCACCCTTGGCCACTCATGCAGGTGAAAATGCATGGTTAATAGATTCAGGTGCATCTTTCCACATGACTCCTAATAGGAACTAGTTTAGTAAGTATGAAAATTTTGATGGTGGTAAGGTGTATTTGGGTGATAATTTAGTAATTGATATTATTGGTCATGGAAGTATTCATGTGAAATTTTTTGATGGTAGTTTCAGAAGATTTGATGGTGTCTTGCATATCCCATGACTAGCAAGGAATTTTTTATCTGTTAGTAAGCTAATAGATGCGAGTGTGCATGTACAATTTTTTGAAGCAGGTGTAAAAATGGTGAGAGGTGCTATGGTAATAGTAAGAGGAAGTAGATTGGGTACATTGTACCAACTTGATGCATGCACAGTTGAGTGCAATAGTACTTCTGATAAGATTGTGAAAAAGACTACTCAGTCGAAGAAGGAGAGAGTTTCTCTCTGAATAGATGGTCATGGTTTTTGGGTACCCAAGGGTGCTCTATCTACCAAATCAAAGTTTCCTATAGAGAAGACTATGTTATGGCACTAGAGACTTGGCCACATAGGTGAGAAGGGCCTATAGACCTTGAAAAATAAGAACCTTGTTGATGGGTAGAATGACTGCAATCTTGAGTTTGATTTTTGTGAGCATTGTATCTATGGTAAACAAAATTGCATTCAGTTTTACTCGAGTTCTCAGAAGTCTTCATTTATTTTGGATCTAATTCATTTGGATGTATTTGGTCTAGTTGATGTTCCTTCTATTGGTAGATCAGTTTATTATTTTTCTTTCATTGATGATTTTAGTAGAAGAACATGGGTTTATTTCCTTAGGAGTAAAGCTGAAGTTTTTAGTCATTTCAAAGAATTTAAAGCAATGGTTGAATTGCAGACTGGAAAGAAAATAAAATGCTTGAGAACTGATAATGGTGGTGAATTTTGATCCAATATTTTTGACACATTTTGTAAAGATTGTGGTATTAAAAGAGAGAAGACAACTCTGTATTCTCCACAGAAAAATGGAGTTGCAGAAAGAATGAACAAGACCTTGATGGAGAAGGCTAGGAGTATGCTGAGTGGTGCTGGACTAGAACAAAAGTTCTGGACTGAAGCTATAGCCACTGCCTACTACTTGATAAATAGGTCCCCTACATCAGCTCTTGTTGATAAGATGCCAATGGAAGCGTGGTCAGGCCACAAGCCTTCACTTAGACATATGAGGGTGTTTGGTTGTGAGGCATATGCTCATGTGCTAAGGAGAAGCGAACAAAATTGGACAACAAAGTTGTCAAATGTATCTTCATTGGATATAGTTATGGTGTGAAAGGATACAAGCTTTGGGATCCTATTGCACAAAAGGTATTTTATTCCAGAAGTGTTATTTTTAGAGAAACTAAGCCTTCTTCTATTACAGTGCAGCCAAAACAAATTAAAGAAAAGAAAGAAGTGATTCAACTTCCTGCTACACCTGAGAAAGTTGAATCAAGGCCCTTAGAAAGAGGAGATGTTGAAGAGAGCTCTACAAGTTTTAAATCATCAGAGGAAGAGGGAGAACCTAATCATGAACCTGAACCTCCCAAACCTGAACCAGATCTTGTTCAAAGATTTACTAGACAAAGGAAACCACCTGAAAGGTATGGGTATTCTCGTGATGATTGGAGGTGCATATTTGCATTGAATGCTAACATTGATGAACCAAGATCTGTAGAAGAGGCTCTTGGTATGAATGATCCAGAGTCCTGGAAAATAGCCATGGATGAAGAAATGGCAGCTTTTAAGAGGAATCAAACGTGGGACCTTGTACCATTTCCTAAAGGATGGAAGCCTATTGGTTGTAAATGGGTGTTTAAAAGGAAGATGGGTTCAGATGGAAGCATTGAGAAGTATAAAGCACGTTTGGTTGCAAAAGGTTACTCTCAAGTTGAGGGAGTAGATTATGGTGAGATTTTTTCTCCAGTAGCCAAAATGACATCCATTAGATTTTTTCTTTCTATTGCAGTAGCTTATGATCTAGAGATCGAGGAAATGGATGTGAAAACTACTTTCCTTCATGGAGATTTGGAGGAAGAAATTTACATGTTACAGCCAGAGCACTATGTAGTGAAACGTAAAAGTCATTTGGTCTGTAAATTGAAGAAATTCTTGTATGGTTTAAAACAGAGTCCTAGGGTGTGGTACCAGAAGTTTGATACATATGTGTTGAGTTTGGGATTTGTGCAATCTAAATCTGATCACTGTAGATATTTCAAATTTGATGGTGATGGTTTCCTGATTATTGCCTTGTTTGTTGATGACATGTTGTTTATTGGCAAAGGAAAAGGTTTGATTATAGAGTTAAAATCTCAACTCTCATTAAAGTTTGAAATGAAAGATCTCAGTGCAGCTAGGCACATTCTGGGAATGGAGATTAGACAAGATAGACAAAATAGAAATCTTTGCTTAGGCCAAAGTAAGTATGTTGGTACTATTTTGAAAAGATTCAATATGCAGGATGCAAGACCATTGAGTGTTCTTGTTACTATGGGAACAAACCTTTCTAGCTCACAGTGTCGTACATCCCCATTGGAGATGGAAGAGATGAGTCGAGTACCATATCAAAGTGTTGTTGGAAGTTTGATGTATGCTATGGTTTGTACAAGACCAGACATTGCCCAAGCAGTGGGAGTACTTTCCTGTTATATTTCTAATCCAAGAAGAGCACATTGGGATGTAGTAAAAAGAGTTTTCAGATACTAGTGAGGTACCTCAGAGTACTCAATATGTTTTCATGGAATAGGAAGTGAGCATTCCTTGGATATTCGAGGCTATGTGGATTCAGACTGGGCTGGTGATGTTGATAGAAGAAGATCCACCAGTGCATATGTGTTTACATTATTTGGTAGTGCAATCAGTTGGATGAGTAAGCGACAGGCTCTAGTCGCTTTGTCAACTACTAAGGCAGAGTATATGGCAGCTACTCATGCCTGCAAAGAAGCCATCTAGCTAAAGAGATTGTGTTCAGATATAGAGTTCAAATAGGGTGCAATGACAATTTATAGTGGTAGCCAGAGTGCAATCTGCCTAGCGAAGAACCCAACTTTTCATGTGAGGACCAAGCACATTGATGTAGAATATCATTTTGTAAGAGATATGATTGAGGACGACAAGGTGAAGCTAGAAAAGGTAGAGACTTTGGTGAATGTTTTTGATGCATTAACTAACCTCATGAGCATAGAAAAATTTAGATGGTGTTCAGAGTCTATGGGCCTCTCAGCCCCCAGCAATTAAGTCCATGATATTTTGGATCCTCTGACTCTTGGAAGGTGTTTGAAAAGTGGGAGAATGTTGAGAAACATGTGTCTCAACCTTGCATTCCTTTCTTGGAAAATTTGAGAATTTGTTTGTGGAATTTTTCCGCTTGTTTATACATTGGAAAATGGTTAGTGAGTTGTTAAAATGAGTCTTTTCCATAGTAGAATATAGGTAGGTCACTTTTACAGCCTCGATGACTCATTTTGTGACTTTTATGGGGGTCTAGACTAAGAGACAAAATTGTAGACGGGATTACTATCTTAACTTGGTTTTTTTTTTATATTGGAAATGTAAATGTCAAAAATGGGTAACATGTGGCATGGTAGTTTTGCCCATGGTTTTGTAAAACCATAAGTGGTTTCCAGGTTGTAAAATCACTATAAAAGGAGGGCTTGGAGAGGTGTTTGTGTAATTGAGTTTAGTTTGCAAGACTGGTGCTAGAAGGAGTCTCGCTTCTTTGTTCAGCACTCTTTGATGATTCTCCAACTTCAATGCTATTGTATCCAAGTCCTGATGTATCATGGGTTGATCTTGGGGATTTCAGTAATTTGTCAAAATACTTGATGGCTTCATTAGGTTTGTTGAAGCTTTCTGAAATTTCCTTTTGTCTTCTTAAGTCATTCTACAATTGTTCATTTTGCATCTTTAGTTTAGAGATCTCAATGTCTTTCACATTAAGTTCATGATGAAGGTTCATCAGTTGGGCAAGTGTATCCATCTACATGTTTGAGATCCTTGTCAATTCAGTACATTTTTCTTCAAGTCTATTTGCAAGATTTATTTTGTCATTTTCCATCATGACTTTATCTTCAACTATTCTTTTCTTTTGTTTAGTGATTTCACCTAACATTATGGCCTGTGATTCATGTTCCATCCTGAGAGATCTTATCTCATCTTCTTGAACTTTGTTTTTCTCCATCAATTTTGCAATTGCTGCATTAAACACTTTAGTATCTCCATTGGAAAATATATTTGTGTTATCAATCTCCTTGTAGTTTATCTCATTTTCGGCTATGGCTAAATCTTTCCTTCTTTTCAATGAGTTTCTCAACTTATCTCTAGATTCCTCCAAGCTATGCAGAGCAAGTTGCACATCTATCACCTGGTTTTCAATGATCTTTCCTAGTTTGCAAACTTCCATCTTTAGATCCTTTCCTCCAAAATGTTAGGCTTTTTCTTGTGAGAACCTAATCCACTCTGATACCAATTGTTGGAATATTCAAATATGGAAAGAATACTTATGAGAGGTGGGGGGGGTGGGGGGGGGGGGGGGGGGGGGGGTTGAATCAAAAGTATTACACTTTAACCAATAAAACTTTTATCTGAAAGTAAATTGCATGCATGTAAATACATCAAGAAAACATGAAACTAAGACATGCATCAACAACACATAACACTAGAATTTGGTAACCCAGAAATCCTCCAAAAATAAGAAGGCAAAATTGGGGTGGGGATGATACCCACAAAAATCACTACAGCAATATTATTCAACCACTTTTGATGGTCTACCCTGTTAAAGGCTTTCCCTGTTAAGGGCTTTACACTGTGTCAATAGTGACCTGGTTAAAGGATTTACAAACACTTAACATGAAGTGTCACCCTGTTAAAGGATTTAATCACCTTTTCATAAGGATCTACAAGTAGTTGTTAAGCCAACCTATCTACATAGGATTTCCTTTCTAATACAATGGTAAGAAAGTATTAGGTATTATAAACCTGATAGTTTGCAATCCTTGATTGCTGAATGTAGGCACTTGTTCTGGCTCTTTCTATAATTTTGATCCTCTGAGATCTGATTTCTATTTGTCTATTTTACTTTGTTCTGATCAACTGAATATTGAATTGCCGTTCTTACTCTCTATGTCTCCTTTCACTGAATTCCATTTTGTTTTTCCCTTAACACTGTTCCTTCTTGTCTCATCATCCTCTTAGTGAAAAAATTTTGTCTTCCTTAAAAAGACTTCGAAGACTTAGGGTTTGTTATTGATCTATAATCCTCATTGAAATTCAATTTCTTGCTCAATACTTGCCTTTTGCTGATTGGTTGCATGCCTTTCCAATTTTCCAATTAGTTGAATGTAGATTGCATAGGAAATGTAAAAGATTCATTCTTATCTCTAAATCTTTCAAGATTTACCTTATGTCAGCTACAAAAATGGTTTACATGATAGTTTGTGCAATTAAAAACTTTTATGCTGATATCTCAAGTTACTCGGCTCCTAAAGCATTACTGATGCTCGGCACATGTTGTTTCCTAGATAGCTCGACACCTAAACAAAATTGTATCACTCAGCACCTTATGTTACTCGACACTTGATATTACTCGGCACTTGATATCACTCAACACTAGATATCACTTGGCACTTGATATCACTTGGCACTTGATATAACTTGGCACTTGATATAACTTGGCTCCTATTCTTTGCTCGGCATGTATAGTGAAAAATGGTTAAGTGTATTGACACTCAGCTATCAAAATTATTCTTTAAACCAACAAGGATTTGAAAGTATTTGACACTTTTTTTGCAAAGTTGATCAGAAGTTACTAACATGGTCTAGACCTAAAGTAGGTGATCCAACATGAATCTAGTTATTAAAAACAATTAAAAACCTAGAATCCTATTCATTTTTTAGGAGTATTGATCATATTTGGTCTTAGTTACCAAGGGGCTCATATTTATGCCTAATCTTGGAACTAGACCTTACAACTGGATCAATGTGCCAACCTAGTGTAGGATCACCCACTCCACCACCATCAAACAATCAAGGAGTTTTCACTAAGGTCACTAGGACCTCTAACCATGCTTACAAATATTAGATTGGTCATTGGATCACATTGTATGACCATAGTTCCAGGATTGGCAATTTATAAGCCCTTGGCTAGCTATTGGTCATAAATGATCCCATATCTTACGAATAGATATTTGCATGGCTATTTCTCATATCTTTCATGTTTAGACCCATTAGAGATCATAAAATAAAGTCTTGGACCAAGTTTGGTCACTAGGGGCATAATAATGCACAAAAATGCAAAGTTGCTCAAAAAGTTGTTAAACTTTCAAAAACTCTTCCCCAAATGACTAGTTGGTTGAAATCAACCTTTTAACCATTGTGGACAACCTATATTATCCCTTATAGGTGGGAAATAGGTATGATCTACTTATTTTTGCAAGAAATATATAAAATAACCTATTTTTCCTCCAAAATTATGTGTTTCAGAGAATTGTATCGACTGGTATAGATGTTGGGACATGTGCCACTGACCCCAAGAGTTAGAGGGGTGAGTTACCTTTCATTTTCACTTGGTTTCATGTTTTGATCCTTTGTACTTTGGAAGTTATTCAAGTTTTGTTGAAGGTGCCTAGAAATCAGCATTAAACCAATGGTTTAACCTAGGGCCTTGTTGTTTTTGCAGTTTCCACCATGGGAATTTGATGCTCCTTGGTGGAATACAAGCCCTATCATTTTAATTCATGATTTTGTAGGTCTTACAGATGGCCAAGAAAGAAATGAATTTTTCCACCATACCCTAGGTGTATGGCTCCATACATGTAGCATTCAAAATTTCACCACAATCATTATAACTTTTGCTCCAGAGTGATCCAAGGTCTGTAACTTTGGATGTGGACCTTTTTCACATGTGCATAGATGTTGCAATAATTGTTTTGAAGATTGGAATGTGTGAAAGGGTACCTATAGTGTAACTATAGCCTAATTAGCCCTATCAACACTTTCCAAATGTTGTTACAGTAGTGGCTTCTAGTCTCTTCTAGTTTGTGAGGTTTACATATGTTTTATAGGTCCTAAATGGGAGTTTGAAGCTTACTTTAAAATATATCTTCATGTGGGGTTTTTCCATATTATGTTCAATTTATAGTTTGAAGGGCTACTAGCCTTTTCAATGGCAAACTTCTGTAACTGTATATTAGTGTTGTTTGGACACAAGAGAATCACTTTATTTTTTGTATACTAACCTTCATAGGTCTAAGGTGTGTTTGTATTCCATTTCATAGTCCTTGTTCTCTTTTCATTCATGTTTAAGGGTATGTTCCCTTATTAGGTCACTATATTGAAAAGTTAGTTCTTGGCTATGCTACTAATGGGAATCATTTCAATCTTATTTTTAGAATTAGTACCTCATTTTTCTTGAAAGAATAATTTTTTTTTTTTCAATCTCTTTGAAATATCTGTAGTTGGTAGCCAATTTCTTATTCATTTCCTTTCAATATTCATGGGAAACTAAGGTATTTGGTTACCTAATAGGTTATAGGAATCTTAACTAGGGTCCCAGAATAGTCCTAGATGGATCCATTTGACCTAAATATGTAAAGAGCAAAAAAAGCTCAAAAGTTGCAATGTTGCTCAAAAAGTTTCTTGAGCAAGTTTTGCAACTTTTGTAAAAAAGTTGCAAATGGAAGTTTGGGAAGTTGTAACTATCCATGCTCAGTATATGAGCATGGGAAACATATTATTTAAGGTTAGAAGTTTTCCAGTCATATTTTCATTTTAAGCAACTTTTACAACTTTTGCAATTTTGCACAAAAAGTGTAACTTTTGCAAAGTTCACTAAATTTCACTTCTACAACTTGGAAAAGTTCCAAACTATTAAAAACAACTAAAAACACCTAATCCTAGGCTATCTTGATAAAAAACTCCAAAGGACCCAATTTTGCCTAATTAGCAACTTTTGCTCATATCTTGCACAAAGTGGCCTAAGCATACATATCTTGCTCATATCTCTCTCACCATTCACTGTGGGATCAAACTATTTATTCTGTTAGCTCTTGGTGGTTGGGTAAACCCTAGCCCTGAGCTAATCTTATCTCGTTGAGTGCTTGAACATTCGCACGCACACCTAATCGAAATGTCCCTAAGAGTCACTAAATGCCATAGGGCAATTATCTTTAATGGGGCATATCTCAGAGCTCATGTGAGGTATAGATGTGATTCTAGGTGCTATAGGGCCATGTTGTTGAGACCTACAATAACCTCTCTCACTTTTTAGAGATCTTATTCCATTTTGATTTTGTGACCCCATCTTGGGTGATGCTAAAACTTGGAATGTTGGCTAGTACAAAGCTGTCAACTACTAAATCTCCCTCACTATTCATCATGGTATTGAACTATCTATTCTATTAGCTCTAGGTGGCTAGGTAAACCCTATTCCTAGTCTCATCCTATCCCATTGAGCACTCAAATTTTCTCGAGCACGCCGAACCTAAATGTCCCTAAGAGTCACTAAATGCCATAAAGCAATGATCTTTAACAAGGCATATCTCAAAGCTCATGCAAGGAATGAATGTGATTCTAGGTGCTATAGGATCATGTTGTAGAGACCTATAATAACTCTCTCTCTCTCTCTCTCTCTCTCTCTCTCTCTCTCTCTCTCTCTCTCTCTCTCTCTCTCTCTCTCTCCAAAGGTCTTAATCCATTTTGATTTTGTGACCCCATCTTGGGTAATGTTGAAACTTGTAGTGTTGGCTAGTACAAAGTTGCCAACTATCAAATCTCCCTCACCATTCATCATGGGATTGAACTATCTATTTTGTTAGCTCTGGGTGGTTGGGTAAACCCTAGCCCCAAGCTCCTCCCATCTTGTTGAGTACTTGAACGTTCTCAAGAACACCAAACTAAAACATCCCTAAGAATCACTAAGTGCCATAGGGCAATAATCTTTGATGGAACATATCTTAGAGCTCATGCAAGGTATGTATGCAATTATAGGTTCTATAGGACTATGTTGTAGAGAGCTACAATAGTCTCTGTCTCTTTTTGAAAATTTAATTTCATTTTGATTTTATGACCCCATCTTAGGTGATATTTAAATTTGTATTGTTGGCCCTTACAAAGTTGCCAACTATCAAATCTCCCTCACCATTTGTCATGGGATTGAACTATCTATTATATTAGCTCTAAGTGGCTAAGTATGTTAGATTATGGTGACTAATCAAGAAAGTATTGTACATACTTCATAATTAGTGGGAAATTTTTTTGGTACTATTCATAGATTTTCCATTCGTAGATTTTCCATTTGTAGATTTTCCATTAAAGTTATGGCTAATTTATGGCCAACATGTTATAACCCTAAAGTAGTTTAATACTTGTATAAAAGGGCTTAGGGTTAGGGATTGTTTTATAGTGTGATGCGAAATTGGTTCTTGTGGCAGTAATGAGTTGTAAGGGATTACTGATTGTAATCAGGTTGTAATCACTAGATTGTAATAAGATTGGACTTACTGTTTGGTGGATGTAGCTCGAGGATTGGGTGAACCATGTTAAATCTTGGTGTCTTCTATTAATTTCTATGTGATCTATTATCTTCTATTATTGGTTATATTTGCATGTATTTTTTATTTCTATCCATGGTTTTATCCTAATAAGCGGTATCAAAGCCTAGTTTTTATTTAGTTATCCTCTGCAGGAAAGTTTTAGAGTTGAGTGGAAGTCTCACGATTGAGTGGAAGCAATGGAAGATGAGGGTAAGCTGAGGGTTGATAGGTTTAATGGGCAGAACTTCCAATTATGGAAGATGCAAATGGAAGACTATCTGTATTAGAAGGATTTATGGAAGCCATTGGAAGGAAAAGCCAAGAATCAAGGATCTATGTCAGATGCTAAATGGGATCTTTTGGATAGAAAGGCATTTGGAAGCATTTAGTTATGCTTGGCACCATCGGTGGCATTTAATATTACAAAAGCAAAGATGATAGAAGAGTTGATGAAAACCCTAGTGACACTGTATGAAAAGCCCTCTACTTCAAACAAGGTATTTCTCATGAAGCATTTATTTAATTTGAAAATGGCAAAAGGTGGATTTGTTGCAGATCATTTAAATGATTTTAATACTATTAATAGTTATTTATCTTTTGTGGGTATAAATGATGAAGAGATTAGGGCTCTCTTGATTTTGTGTTCTTCGCCTAAAAGTTGGAATGGCTTGGTAATGGTGGTGAGTAATTCTATTCCTGGATCTAGTACCCTAAAATATGATGATGTGATCGTTGTTTTTTTTAGTGAGGAAACTTGTAGGAAATCCTCAAGTGAATCTACATCAGGAAGTTCTTTGAATGCACAAAGCAGGGGAAAAACAAATAAGAGAGGAAATAACTCTGGAAATCATGGGAAATCAAGAGGAAAGTCAAAGCGGAAGAGGTCTAATTCAAGAGGACCAAATGATTGTTGGTATTGTGGGAAACCATGTCATAAAAAGAAAGATTGTTGGAATTGCAAGAAAAATGAAGGAGATAAATTAGATGGAGACAAGGAGGCAAATGTAGTAAGTAACAAATCCAAAGAGGATGCTTTGCTGCTATCTTTAGAAAGTGTTGATGATTCATGGGTTTTAGATTCTGGTGCTTCATTTCATGCTACACCTCATAGAGGTTATTTCATTGATTATGTCCAAGGGGATTTTAGGCTTGTTTATTTGGGGGATAATGAACCCTGTCAAATTGTTGGAAAAGGAAAAATTAAGATTAAGTTGGAGAATGAAAATCGTTGGCTACTACATGAGGTAAGACATGTTCCAAGGCTAAGTAGGAATTTAATTTCAGCAGGGAAACTTGGTGATGAGGGTTGTGTAGTTACTTTTAATAATAAAAATTGGAAGTTTTCAAAAGGTTCCCTCATAGTAGCAAAAGGTGTGAAAGTAGGCACCTTATATCTTTGTACAAGTCATATTTTTCTTTCTACTTTGATTGTTTCAGAGAAAAATGAATGATCAGGAACAATTGATGTAGTTGAGCAAAGAGAACAAATAGCTGCTATAGATTTTGATACATCACTATGGCACAATAGACTTGGGCACATGAGTGAGAAAGGTATGAAATTACTTCATTCAAAGAAAGCTTTACCAAGTCTGAAATGTGTTAATATGGATATCTGTGAAAGTTGTGTATGGAAAACAAAAGAGAGTGAGTTTTGTAAATACTGGAAAGGAAAACAAAAAGGAGAAATTAGAGCTTGTGCATACAGATGTATGGGGACCAGCTCAGGTATCTTCCCTTGGTGGCTCTCATTATTATGTTACATTTATTGATGATGCAACTAGAAAAGTATGAGTTGATTTCCTTAGATAGAAATCTAACGTATTTCAAACTTTTAAGAAATGGAAATGCTTGGTTGAAAATGAGACTAGTAAGAAATTAAAAATGTCTTAGATCTGATAATGGTGGTGAGTATTATAGTCACGAATTTGAATATTATTGCTCCACTAATGGTATTCATAGATAGAAATTGTTCCAAGGACTCCACAGGAAAATGGAGTCATTAAACGTATGAACGGGACTATAATGGAGCACTCAAGGAGCATGAGGTTGAATGGTGGGTTGCCATTACATATGTGGGTAGAGGCTATCAATACTATAGTATATTTGATTAATAGATGTCCCTCTACTCCTTTGGGCTATGGTATTCCAGAGGAGGCATGGACTAGTAAGAAGGTGAGTTATTCTTTTCTCAAGAGCTTCGATTGTGAAACTTTTGCTCATATAGACACTAAAAATAGAATCAAGCTAGAAGATAAATCAAAGAAATGTGTCTTTGTTCGATATGACATTAACACATTTGATTATGGGCTTTGGGATTTTGAAAATCATAAAATTGTAAGAAGTCAGGATGTCATATTCAATGAGAAAGTGTTGTATAAAGATCTGTTGTAGCAACATGAGAAGAAAGAAGATGATTATGTAGTGTTGGATGATACTCCAAAAGCTTATGTTCCAACCATTCCTCATGATGTGCAAAATCTGAAACAACAAATACCACACACAACAATGAATGTTAGATGATCAATGAGGCAAATTAGACCTCCACAAATATTTTCTCCCTCTTTGAATTCTATTTTACTTACTGATCCTTGTGAACCTGAAAGTTATGATGAAGCTGTGCAGGTGGATACCAAGATTTAGTGGGAGTCTGTAATGATAGATGAAATGGACTCTTTTCTAAAGAATACGACATGGGATTTGTGCAAGTTGCCTGCAAGTAAAAAGACTTTATAGAATAAGTGGGTTTACAGGTTGAAAGAAGAGGAAGGAGGTAAGAAAAGATTTAAGGCTAGTTTAGTTGTAAAAGGATTTGCATAGAAAAAGGGAATTGATTTTGATGAGATATTTTTTGTTGTTGTTAAAATAACTTCTATTCGTACTGTTTTAAGTTTTTTGGCTATTAAAGATTTGCATTTAGAGCAACTGGATGTTAAAAAAACCTTCATTCATGGTGATTTGGATGAAGAACTATATATGGCTCAGCCACGGGGATTTGAGGTCAAAGGTAAGGAGAACTTAGTATGCTAATTGAAGAAAAGTTTATATGGGTTGAAGCAAGCACCTCGGCAATGGTATCTAAAATTTAACAAGTTTATGCATGAACATGGCTATAATAGGTGTCATTCAGATTATTGTGTTTATTTTAAGAGGTTGGATGATGATAGCTACATTATTTTATGTTTATATGTTGATGATATGCTTGTAGCTGGATCTAACACGAATCATATTAAGGGGCTAAAATGCTAGTTAGTACATGCATTTTCTATGAAGGATTTGGGGGCAGCAAAACATATCCTTGGTATGAAGATTTGCAGAGATAGGAGGAATAGAACATTGATGCTATCTTAGGTTGATTATGTGGAGAAGGTGTTGCAACGTTTCTCCATAGAGAATGCTAAAGGTTTCAGCACACCTTTACTTGGTCATTTGAAATTGACTAAGGAGATGTGTCCTAAGATATAGGAAGAGGAGGATAAGATGTCCAAGGTACCCTATACTTCAGCTGTATAAAGCTTGATGTATGCTATGGTATGCACTATGCTAGATATTGCCCATGCAGTGGGAGTCATTAGCAGGTATATGAGTGATCCAAGATTTGAGCATTGGAATGCTATCAAGTGGATTCTTAGATATTTGAGAGGAACATCCAATAAATGTTTACACTTTAGGGGCTCTACTACTAATTTACAGGGCTATTTTGACTCAGATTTGGTAGGAGATATCAATACTAGGTAGAGTACTACAGGTTATGTCTTTACTGTTGGTGGGGCAGCCATGAGCTGGGTTTGTAGGTTACAGAAGATTAATGTTCTATTCACTATAGAGGTAGAGTATTTTGCTTCTATAAAGGTAGCAAAGGAGATGATATGGCTTTATTTCTTCTTGGAAGAATTGGGACATCCTTAGAAGGATAATTATTTGTTCATAGATAGTCAAAGTGCCATTCATCTTGCAAAGAATTTAGCTCTGCATTCTAAGATCAAACACATACAGTTGTGGTACCATTTCATTCAGTCAATTTTGGAGGATGGACAATTAAAGCTAGAGAAGGTACATACCAATGACAATCCAACAGATATGTTGACAAAGGTTGTAACAAGGGAGAAGCTGAACTCCTCTTCAGCTTCAGTTGGTCTTTTAGATTGAACATGAATAAAAGAATAGCATAGTCTAGGTTGGTTTGATCTAGTGGGAGCCCCATGTGGTAGTGGTATTGCTATAGGATCAATCTCCAAGTGGGAAATATATTTTTGCTTAGTGTGGAGCCTGATCAGTCCCCAAGTGGGAGATTGTTAGGTTATGGTGACTGATCAGGAAAGTACTGTACATACTGCATAATTAGTGGGAAATTTTTTTTGTACTATTTGTAGATTCACCATTTGTAGATTTGTCACTAAAGTTGTGGCTAATTTATGGCCAACATGTTATAAACCTAAAGTAGTTTAATACTTGTATAAAAAGGCTTAGGGTTAGGGATTATTTTACAGCGTGATGTAAAATTGGTTCTTGTGGTAGTATTGAGCTATAAGGGATTACAAATTGTAATCAAGTTGTAACTACTAGATTTTAATAAGATTGGACTTTCTGTTTGGTGGACGTAGCCCAGGGATTGGGTGAACCACGTTAAATCTTGGTGTCTAGTGTTCATTTTTGTGTGATCTATTATTTTTTGTTATTGGTTATATTTGCATGTAGTTTTTATTTCTGTCTGTGGTTTTATCCTAACAAAGTAAACCCTATCCACAGACTTGACTAATCCTATTGAGCACCTGAACATTCTCAGGCATGGCGAACCAAATCATTCCTAAGAATCACTATATGTCATAGGGAAGCAATTTTTGATAGGGCATACCTTGGAGCTTATGTAAGTTATGGATGTGATTCTAGGTGCTATAGGACTATATTGTAGAGACCTATAATAACCTCTCTCACTTTTTAGAAATCTTATTTAATTTTGATTTTGTGACCCAATATTAGGTGATGTTGAAATTTGTAGTGTTGGCTAGTACAAAGTTGCCAACTCCCAAATCTCCCTCACCGTTTATCATGGGATCAAACTATCTATTCTATTAGCTCTGGGTGACTAGGTAAACCCTATCCCCAAGCTCCTTACATCCTATTGAGAACTCAAACATTATCTGGCATGCAAAACTGAAACATCCCTCAGAATCACTAAGTGCCATAGGGCAGTGATCTTTGACAGGGCATTTCTCAAAGCTCATGTGAGGTATGGACATGATTCTAGGTGCTATAGGACTATGTTATGGATACCTAAAATAACCTCTCTCTCTTTTTGGAGATCTTATTATATTTTTATTTTGCAACCCCATCTCGGGTGATGTTGAAACTTGTAGTGTTGGCTAGTACAAAGTTACCAACTGTCAAATCTCCCTTGTCATTTGTCATAGGATCAAACTGTTTATTATGTTACCTCCGGGTGGCAAGGTAAACACTAGCCCCCAGCTCCTACCATCCTATTGAGCACATGAACATTCTTGGGCACAGTAAACTGAAATGTCCCTAAGAGTCACTAAATGCCATAGGGCAACAATTTTTGACATGACATATTTGAAAGCTTGTGTGAGGTATGGATGCAATTCTAGGTGCTATAGGACCTTGTTGTGGAGACCTACAATAACCTATCTCTCTTTTTTGAGATCTTATTCTATTTTGATTTTGTGACCTCATCTTGAGTGATACTAAAACTTGTAGTGTTAACCAGTACAAAGTTTCCAACTACCAAATCTCTCTCACCTTTCATCATGGGATCAAACTATCTATTTGGTTAGCTCTAGGCCACTAGGTAAACACCAGCCCCAAGCTCCTCCCATCTCATTAAGTGCTCAAAAATTCTCAAGCATGCTGAATCGAATCATCCCTAAGAGTCACTAAATGTTATAGGGCAAAGATCTTTGATGTGGCATATCTCAGAGCTCGTATGAGGTATAGATGAGATTCTAGGTGCTATAGGACCATGATGCAAAGAACCATAATAACCTCTCTCTCTCTTTTTGGAGATCTTATTCCATTTTAATTTTGTTACCCCATCTCAGATGATGTTGAAACTTGTAGTGTTGGCCAATACAAAGTTTCCAACTGTTGAATCTCTCTCATCATTCATCATGAGATTGAACTATCTATTCTATTAGCTTTAGGTGACTGGGTAAAACCTAGCCCCAAGCTCCTCCTATCTTGTTGAGTGCTCAAACATTCTTAGGCACACTAAACCAAATCATCCCTAAGAGTCACTAAATGCCATTAGGCAGCAATCTTTGACTATGGCAACTAGATATGTCATCTCATTTAATGATGGAGACTCATGATAGAAGGTAAAGGGATAATCGTACACCTCATTTTGAACATGTTATTTTTTTATGGTAATAAGGTAATCCTTGTTTGTAAGGTCAAGGAAGTTGAGGTCACATATAAACCCAAGTTGCCTTAGTCCTAATGATTTTTCTTTTTGTTATTTTTATTGTCAATAAGTTGACTCAATAAGTGTTTTGAGAGTCATTAGAACTTATATAGATCCTATATGTTACCAAAAACTACTTGGTTAAGTTTTAGGAAGAGTTAATGCAAAAATTACATTTTGCAATCAAAGTTGCTAACAACTTTTTGGCAATTTTAGCAATATTTTGGAAAACTGTGAAATTAACCTTGTAACCTATCAAACCAACTGGTACTTAGTTGGAATGGATGTCAAATTATGAAAATACCCTCTATAAATTTAGAGGAGGCATAAGGCATTGGTGATTATTAAGTTTTTTTTATATGGCAAGGAATCACTATTGATGCTAAACTTGTATATAGGATCATTGAGTTATTATCAAATATTTCTACTTCCTGTTTGGAACAACAAAATTATACTTTGTCAAAATTAAAAACCACTTTAGCTACACATTATCACTAAATGGAGTTAGTGGAAGATGTTAAGGATCTTATTTCTTTTCTTAATATCCATTTCATGGGTTTGAAACATAATTAGTTCCCTTTGTGAAGAGTTGTCCAAAAATCAACAAATTACATGTTGTTGCAAAGAAAATATAGTCACAGGATGTTGAAGAATCTCTTGGAAGGATGGAATATATGACAGACTGAAGTTTTTGAGATAATCATTAGGTGTTCCTTGAAGTGTCAAAGATGTTAGTTTGAAGTAAGAAGTTGATTATCATCCATTTCTCAAATTTTCTCATTTTTCCCTTATTGCTTTCCAAGTCTTGAATAGGGAAAGTGATCAAGTAGTTTTGTGAAGTTGGGTAAAAGTTTATTCAATTTTGTAATCAAGTTGAAAAGAGTCTTTGAAGCCACTTAGGAAGGTGGGAATGGTAGTCTGCGTTAAAAGTGTTATTGTTGGAAATTCACTAGATTTTAGTATGAACACTCTGAATCATTTTGGATGCAATTTACATTATAATGAAATACATGAAATGTCCTTAAAATGTAAACAAGGAAAACAAGACATATATTATGATAACTAATAATTCCATACATGAACAAACATATCATATATTAACCAATAATGTCATAAGTCGAATAATGTCATACATCAAATATATGTCATACATCAAATATAAAATGTCATATATACATCAAATATATATTAAATATGTCCACTGACATAAAATCCAACATATATGTCCACTAATGCCTAAACATGTGTGTCTATCAAATTTATCTTCTCCTTCCCACTAGGGGAAGGAAACAAATCCCTAAAGGTCTTTGATCATCATGTTGAGGGAGATAATGGGGTTGATGAGGTCTTCCTCACATGCTCACCCATCCTCTTGTTTAAGCTCTTCTTTAACTCGTGTTGATATAAACAAACTAGATATGAATCAATAATTATTATACATTGAAATCAAATATATGTAGACACAAAATTAATTATTTTCTTATTTCCATCAAATAGACACTCTATACATCCACCTCAAAGGTTCATGGATGATCGGGTGTAAAAAGACCCTACAACAATTCAATCAATATAATCACTTATAAATAACATTTTAAATTTCGATACTAACTATTATAAACAACAACTAAAATCAAGAAAAATCTTTTGTACCTTAGTCAATGGCTCTGAACTAGCCATCATTGTAGCAATTCCATGATCGATGGATTGGAAAAGATAAGGAGGATTATCAAACATCAATGGTTGTATGTCATATAATACAATTTAAAGGTAACATGAAACAAAAAAACAAATATAATCAATTGAATTAAATTAACATGAAACAAATGCACCTCTATGAAGCTCATATAATGCCTAGGCTCAAAGTCCTTTGTGAATGTTGATAGTCCAATAGAGAGTTGATGCACATGCATAAATTTTTTTTGTCAATCCTTCATATGATTACTTAATAAATATATGTATTAATTTAAATGATTAAATTGATACTTACCTCTCAACTCATTGAAAGGATGAAAAATGGGGTTGGGGAATCTATACGAGGACCAACAACACTCTTACCCTAAATTTTAAACAATGTCAATACATGTTAATTAATTAGTCACCGACTATACATATAAAATGTGATCAATTTTGTTTATTATAATTATAATTTACTTATGTGTCAATGCCAAATGTGTCACTTAGGAACTCATCAGTGACTAGCCCATCATTCATACTATCTTTAGCATGACTGCCAAATGTGCATAAGGATCCACATGATGTGTACATGTGATTGTGATGCATAAAAGGCTCCTCCTCAACTAATGGACTAGTGCAATGAATGGCAGTCTGTGTCAAAGCATTGATAGTTCCTAGAGTGCTAGTCTCTACATGTCCCTTCACACTTGAAGGAATAATCACATGCTCACCATGTGACTTGAAAATAGGTTCTCTAACTACATTAGGGTGATGACATGCCCTTGACCCCTCAAATGATGACCCCCCACCTCTACCCTAACATTCTAATATATCAAAATAATTGAGGATCTCCCCAACGACAAATTCGCAATACAATTTCTTTAAGAAATACTTTGGAACCTCTTGATTATTGTAGGGAAGGGTATCAAAGATCATCCACAATCTATCCCAAAATTTATTTCTAATACCATCATGTATCCACCAATAGAGGGGGACCATTTAGTTGTATGTTTAACAATATCTTGTTCTCTAGGATTTTTAAACAATGGACAAATATTACCTTTTGCTATTTCCATTTTTTTACATCTTGATATGATAATTTGTTTGCATAATATCTTCTTTGTTTATCCCTCTTAACAGGCCAAATATCCAACTGACCACTAACAAAAGCTACATGGTTCATATTAGACTCAAGAGAGGTTGCCAATTATGCTCTCATTAGATTGGTTTATCCAAAAGATTTCAACCTACCAATTAGTGCTTTGAATTCATTTTCCCCTTTTTCCATTTCATTCATTTTGTTTTCTTGGGTGCCAGGAGGAGATCTTCCAATCAGTGGAGGTTGCAGAATTTCTTGCTCTTCTTATCGAGGGTTTTGATTTAGATCTTGTGGAGGGTTTTCATTTTGATTTTGTTGATTTGGCTAGGGATTTGGTGGCTCATTCTTCACATTTTCTTATAAACCACCAATTGCAATCTAAATAAATAAACAAATTTAAAGTAAAACTAAAAAAACTTTCAAACAATGTAAAAACTTACAAAGCAATGGAAAAAAAGAGTAGAAAATATACAACATGATTTCAGTCTTGATCTTTGATGATGAGGAGGCATTTTGAGGTTGCAAGGTGATAAAATTCTTCAACATTTCCAATCTGTGTGCACATTGCTAAGGAGAAGCAATGCAAAACCCAAAAACGATAAAATGGGCTATGGGTTTGTAGCCCATATACAATTTTTTTTAGTTTTCTAAAGCACATATGTGTTATAATGTGCATATGCTTTGGAAAATTTAGAAAAAAAAAATGTTATGTGTCATGTTTTTGGCACCACAACTTGATGCGCATACCCTTATATATGGTCTTCTACTTTTCCATTTGGAAATATCTATTAAATGCATGTTTTATACTAGTTTATATCCAATTATTAAAAAATAAAATTATTTCAGAAAAGTGCCATTTCAATAACTCTTACTAATTTTTAAGATATTTTTTTAACAACATATAAACACCATTTTATAGATCTTAGAGTCAAGAATATTCTAATGTAGAGTTTATAGTGTTTTAATTAGCTATAGTATATTGTAATTTAAAAATTTCACAAGCACTTATTTTAACACTCAAAAAAATGTTGAGTTTGAGAAAGAAAAAATATTAAATCATACCAAAAAATATAAAAAATTATATGATGTTCTCTAGAGGAGAGCGTCCTCTTCTAGAATGTATAATTTTTCTCCAAGTTGGAATAGATTTGTTTTGAAAAATGTGGTGGGAGATGAAAACTATTGATTTTAGTTGAGTTAAACTTTGAATCATTATAAAAGAGAAAATATAGGTCTAAAGATGATTTTTTTTTTTATTGTTCTTGCTATATATGCTATTTATAACATAGTTTGAGATCAAATGGATATAAAATTTATTTCCATATAGTTTCAAGGTGGGAACTAGACCCCTAATTTTCATCATTTTTCAATAGCTAAAAAATGGTCTATAAAAATTAGGAACATATATCAATTCTTATTATAAATAATAATTAAAAATTATAATCCTAAACTTCATCCATTTCTATAGATTTCTTTAGTTTATCTCATTTTGAAATTTAAAATAGTAATACCAATTTTATGTCATTGAAGGTGAATAGTTATATTTTTGTTAGCCTTTTCCTTTACAAAAGGGTGACACAATTTGTCCTTTTACCCAACTATGGCCTTTAGTGGTCATGAAAAACTAGCAAATTAAGGTTATGTTAACGTGACGCATAATTTTAAAGTAGTTATGGGCTTTATATCAAAAAGTTGTTAGAAAAAAAAATGTAGGAAATTGAATGTAATTTATAAACTACTAGGCATTATCTAGAGAAAAGATTATTTGATTTGTCAAAATTCTAGATTTTAATGTAGAACTACAAAAATTTCAAGGCGAACATAAAAAGTAAGCATACGTCTAACCACCTTAATCGCAACCAAATGAAAATATTATTAAATATAATTATAGATAACAAAATGTAGACTCATGCCTAGATGTGATGGATATTTTTGGGTATTTTGATTCTAAATAAATAATTAAATATGTATTTTCTACTATAACTTTTTCTAGAATAAAAAAGAATTCATGTCTGACCACCTTAACTAATTGAAAACTTTACAAACATAAATTATTGTTTTTTCTTATGCTATGAAAAACGTAGAATGTGATGCAACTTTTCGATTTCAAAAATGTTAAACTATATGAAAGTTATAGCTATTTTTCAATTAATATGTCAATTTGTAGTTTATAGACATCTTCATCTAAAATTAACTAGTAAATACTTATTGAACTCAGAATTTGATAGCAATTATATCGATGGAATGTTGAGAGTGTTATGAAAAAACCCTTTTTGTTTCATTGAATTTTGATGAAAAAAATATTGTTAGATGGCTACTTGAAGTTAGAATGTCACTAAAACCTGTCTCAAACACATTTTTTGAGTTGACCAAATAGGTTTGGTAAATACCAAGCCTAATTAGGTACCCGATACTAGATTGAGTACCCGATGTGAAATCAAGTACCCAAAAAGTGTTGGCCAAATTTTTTTTGAAAAATTCATAGCCCAAATTTTGGAGGGAAACCAAAATTTGGGAAGTGTGCACATAGCCCAAATTTTGCGAGGAAACCAAAATTTGAGAAATGTGGACATCATCATTATTATTGACTATTAATATTATATATTATTATTACTATAAAATATAATATAGTAATATTTTTGATAATAATAATTATTAATATATATAATAATATTGTAATATTATTATTATTATAGTAATATATATGATTAATATTATTATTATATTAAAATATATAGTATTATATTATTACTATTAAATATAATATTATCATAAAATGTGTTGAAAGGGGTCATAGGTTATCCTATGACCACTTTTAACCCATTCGATCAAATGAAATAGGTCCCTAGGGATCCTATGTTCTCATGAAGTGCACTGAAAAGGGCCATAGGTTATCCTATAACCCCTTTTGACCAATTCAATCAAATCAAATATGCTCCTAAGGATCATAAAACCCCTATGGACATATAATACCATGGAATGCATCGAAAGGCATCATACGTTATCCTATGACCCCTTTCAACCCATTTGATAAAATGAAGTAGGTCCATAGGGCTCCTATGACCCTTGGGACATATGTTGTCATAAAATGCATCAATAGCGGTCATAGCTTGTCCTATGACCCCTTTTGACCTATTCAATCAAACAAAATAGGTTCCTAGGAGACCTAGGACCCCTAGCGATAAATGTTGTCATGAAATGCATCGAAAGGGGTCATAGGTTATCTTATGACCCCTTTCAACCAATTCAATAAATAAAAAATGTCCCTAGGAGTCCCAAGACACCTTAATAGATATGTTGTCATGCAATGCATCAAAAAGGGTCATAGGTTATCCTATGATCGCTTTTGACCCATTCGAAAAAACCAAATAGGTCCTTGAGGGTCCTAATACCCCTAGCGACATATGTTGTCATGAAATGCATTGAAAGGGGTCATAGGTTATCATATGACCCCTTTCAACCCATTTGATCAAACAAAATAAGTTCATAGGGGCTATAGAAACCCTAGGGACATATGTTGTGATGAAATGTTTCAAAAGTTCATAGGTTGTTCTATGACCCTTTTTGACCTATTCAATCAAATAAAATAGGTCCCTATGGGTCCTAGGACCACTAGGGACATATGTTACCATGGCATATGTCGAAAGGGGTCATAGGTTGTCCTATGACCCCTTTCGACCCATTCGATCAAATGAAATAGGTCCCTAGGGGTCATAGGATCCCTAGGTACATATGTTGTAATAAAATGCATCTAAAGGGGTCATATGTTCTCCTATGACCCCTTTGAACCCATTCAATCAAACAAAATAGGTTCCTTAGGGTCCTAGGACTGCTAGGGACATATGTTATCATGAAATGCATTTAAAGGCATCATAGGTTGTCCTATGAACCCTTTCGACCTATTCATCAAATGAAATAGGTCCCTAAGGGTCTTAAGACCCCTAGGGACATACTATGCCTTGAAATGCATCAAAATCCTATGAACCCTTTCGACCCATTTGATCAAATAAAATAGGTCCTTAGAAGTCCTAGAACCGCTAGGGACATATGTTATTATGAAATATGTTCAAAGTCTTTCGACCCATTCGATCAAATGTAATAGGTCCCTAGGGGTCCTAGGACTACTAGGGATGTATGATGTCACAAAATGCACCAAAGGGTGTCATAGGTTACCCTATGACCCCTTTTGACCCATTCAAACAAACAAAATAGGTCGCTAGGGGTCTTAGGACCCCTAGGGACATATGTTTCAGGAAATGTGTGGAAAGAGGTTGTAGGTTCTAGGCCCCCTAGGTAAATATGTTATCATGAAATGCATCAAAATGGGTCATAGGTTATCCTATGAACCCTTTTGACCCATTCAATTAAACAAAATAAGTCCAAGTAGGGGTCCTAGGATTCCTAGGGACATATGTTGTCATGAAATGTGTTGAAAGGGGTCATAGGTTATCCTATGACCCCTTTCGATACATTCAATCAACCAAAATAGGTTCCTAGGGGTCATAGGACCCCTAGTTATATATGTTATCATGAAATGCATTGAAAAGGGTCATAGTTTGTCCAACAACCCCTTTTGATGCATTCTATCAAATGAAATAGGTCCATAAAGGTCGTAGGACTGTTAGGGACATATGCTATCATAAAATGCATCAAAAGGGGTCATAAATTATCCTATGACCCCTTTCGACACATTTAATTAAATGAAATAGTTCCCTAGGGGCCTTAGGACTGCTAGGGACATATATTATCATGAAATGCATCTAAAGTTGCCATAGTTGTCCTATGACCCCTTTCAACCCATTTGATCAAACACAATATGTCGCTAGGATTCCTAGGATTGCTAGACACAAATGTTGTCATGAAATGCATCGAAAGGGGTCATAGGTTGCCCTATTATCGCTTTTGACCCATTTGATAAAAATTAAAAAAAAGGTGCCTAGGGCTCCTATGACCCCTAGGGACATATTATGTCATGAAATGCATTTAAAGGGGTTATAGGATGTCCTTTGACCCCTTTCAACCCATTCAATCAATTGAAATAGATCACTAGAGGTCCGAGGACCCCTAGGGACATATGTTTCCATGAAATTCATTGAAAGGGGTCATAGGTTGTTTTATGACACCTTTCAACCTATTTGATCAAACAAAATAGGTCCCTAGGGGTCCCAGGAGCACTAGGAACATATGTTGTCATGAAATTTGTTGAAAGGGGTCATTTTTTGTGCTATGACACCTTTCAAACTATTTGATCAAACAAAATAGGTTTGTAGGGGTCCTAAGACCACTAAGGACATATGTTATCATGGAATGCATTGAAAGGGGTCATAGGTTGTTCGATCACCCATTTTGATGCATTTGATAAAGAAAAATAGGTTTGTAGTGGTCCTAGGACCCTTACAGACATTTGCTGTCATGAAATGCATCAAAAGGGGTCACTATGACTACTTTTGACCTATTTGATCAAATGAAATAGGTCCCTAGGGGTCCTAGAATACCTAGGGACATATGTTGTCTTGAAATGAGTTGAAAGGGGTCATACATTGTCTTGTAACCCCTTTCAACCCATTTGATCAAATGAAATAGGTCCCTAGGGGTCATTATGAAATGCATCAAAAAGGGTTATAGATTGTCCTATGACCCCTTTCTACCCATTTCATCAAATGAAATAGGACCCTTAGGTTCCTATGACAGATAGGGACATATGTTGTGATGAAATACTTCAAAAGTGGTCATAGGTTGTCCTATGACCCCTTTCGACACATTCAATCAAATGAAATAGGTCCCTAAGATTACGAGGACCACTAGAGACATATGTTGTCATGAAATGCATCGAAAGATGTTATAGGTTGTCTTGTGACCCCTATCAACCCCTTAAATGAAATGAAATAGGTCCTTATGGGTTATAGGACTGTTAGGGACATATGTTGTCATGAAATGTGTCAAAAGGGGTCAAAAGATGTCTTATGACCCCTTTCGACCCATTTGAACAAAGGAAACTAGTTCCTAGGGGTCCTAAGACCCTAAGGCACATATACAGTCATGAAATACATCGAAAGGGGTCATAGGTTGTCTTATTACCCCTTTCGAACCATTTGACTAAATAAAATGGAGGACACCTAAGGACATATGTTGTCATGAAATGCATTGAAATGGATCATACGTTGTCTTATGATACCCTTTGACCAATTCAATCAAATGAAATAGGTTTGTAGGGGTCTTAGGACCCCTAGGGAATTATGTTGTCATGAAATGCATCAAAAGTGGGCATAGGTTGTCCTATGACCCATTTCAACCCATTTGACAAAAAGAAAGAGGTCCCTATGTGTCATAGGACCCTTAGGGGCATATGTTGTCATTAAATGCATCAAAATGGTCATATGTTGTCGTATGACCCCTTTCAACCAATTTGATCAAATGAAATAGATTTGTAGGTGTCCTAGGACCCCTAGGGACAATTGCTATCATGAAATGTGTCAAAATGGGTCATAGAGTGTCCTATGACCACTTTTGACCCATTGGTTCAAACAAAATAGTTCCTTATGGGTCCTAGGATTCCTAGTGACATACTCTATTTTGAAATATATCGAAAAGGGTCATAGGTTGTCCTATGACCCATTTTGACTCATTCGATCAAATGAAATAGTTTCGTTGGTGTCATAGAACCCCAAGGACATATGTTCTAATGAAATGTGTTAATAGGGGTCATACATTGTCCTATGAGCCCTTTCAATACATTCAAACAAAAAAAATAGGTAAAGTTATCATGAAATGCATTGAAAGGGGTAATAGGTTTTCCTATAACCCCTTTTGACCCATTCGATCAAATGGGATAGGTCCTTGGGGTCCTAGACCCCTAGGGACATATGTTGTCATGAAATGGATCAAAATTTTTCATAGGTTATCCTATGACCCCTTTCAACCCATTCGATCAAATGAAATAGGTCCCTCAATATCCCAGTGCTGCTAGGGACATATGTTGTCATTAAATCCATTAAAAAAGGGTCATAGGTTATCGTAGAACACCTTTTGATACATTTGATCAAATAAAATAGCTCCCTAATGGTCCTAGGACCCCTAGGGACATATGTTCTCATGAAATTTGTCGAAACTGGTTATAGGTTTTCCTATGACCTCTTTTGAGCCATTTGATCAAACAAAATAGGTCTATAGGGGTCCTAGGACCCTTAGTGAAATTTTTTGTTATGAAATGTGTTAAAAGGGGTCAAACAGTGTCTTACAACCCCTTTTGACACATTAGCTAAAAAAAAAATAGGTCCCCAAGGTTCCTAAGATCCCTAGTGACATATTTTGTCTTGAAATTCATCACAAGGGGTCATAGGCTATCCTATGATCCCTTTTGACTATTTTGATAAAAATAAATAGGTCCCTTGGTGTCCTAGGACCCTTAGGACATATGTTCTCATGAAATGTGTCGAAAGGGGTCATACATAGTCCTATGACAACTTTCGATACATTTGAACAAATGAAATAGGTCCGTAGGAGTCCTATGACCCCTAGGGACAAATGTTGTCATGAAATACATTGAAAGGGGTAATAAGTTGTCCTATGACTGCTTTCAACCTATTCAATTAAATGAAATTGGTATCTAGGGGTCCTAGGACCCCTGGGGATATATGTTGTCATGAAATGCATCAAAAAAATTCAGAAGTTGTCCTATGACCCCTTTCGATCCATTTGAACAAATAAAATGGGTCCCTAGGGAACCTAGGACCCCTAAGGATATATGTTATAATTAAATGCATCGAAAGGGGTGATAGGTTGTCCTATGACACCTTTTGATCCATTTGAACAAAAAAAACAATTCCCTTGGGGTCCTAGGACCCCTAAGGACTTATGTTGTCATTAAATGCATCAAAATGGGTCATAGGTTGTACTATGACCCCTTTCTATTAGAAATGCTTTAGAATAACTAAGAGGGGGGGTGAATCAATTATTCAAGATCCAAGTGACCAAATAAAACCTTTTCACTAATCATAGTGAGCCCATTTAACTAATCATGCATCCAAGCTAAACATTCTACTTAGCAAGTTACTAAAAATCAACATGCAAGAATAAAACATGAAAGATCAACACATAACACAGTGATTTATGTGGAAACCCTATTTGGGAAAAACCACCAGTAACATGTTACTCAATTCTCACTCTTCTAAAGTGATGCCCTATGGAAGGCTTGCCCTGTTAAAGGCAACAACACATTGTTAAATGTGACCTAGTTAAATGATTTCAACCACCCTGTTAGAAGTGGGCCTAGTTAAAGGACTTTAGAACATTCACTTGGAATGCCACCTTGTTAAAGGATTTACAAATGGCTGTTAAACCAACCTAAGTCCATAGGATTTTACCTTAAATGATACAATTGTTAGAGAGTAACAACAAGGGCTTTCAATATGATACAACTCAAAACATAACTTGCATATTTTAGATCTCAATTCAGCTCACAAATTTGTCTAGCTTTTAGTCTCTATAGCTCTGACAGCTTGTTCTCCTTTCAAGCTTTGTGTCATTGAGTCTCCATGTTCGATGTACTAGTGCATTCACCTCTATAGTCACCTATTGAAGTAGAGTCTCTATACTCTTTTCCTCCATTTCAATGCCTCCACCTTGACATCCAACCAACCACTCAACTCAAAAACTCTTGCTTCTTGACCTATAACTCCTTAAATAGAAGTCTAGAATACTTTCCCCTCTTTAATATTCTTGCTTTTAGCTTTAGCTTGAATGGATTAGGTAAGATTCAATGAATCTACCCTTAATCTCATTTCTTCTAGAAACATCATCTAGAATCCTCCTGAATTTGCCCAAAAAGGTAATTATGTGCTATCAAGTCATCATCCTTATCCTCCATATAGTTCACAAAATTCAAGGTAGCACACTTGTCAACTTAGATCTGGCAAATCTTTGAACTTTCAAATAATGTAGCAGCTCAACACTATTGAAATTCTAATGCTTGACACATACTATGTTACTTGGCACCTACTTTGTTTTATTGATGTTCGACACCTATTGTGGATTCACTCGGCATCAACTAACTTTTTACTAATGCTTGGCATTTGAACTTGATCAACTTCTTCTATTTCACTCAGCACACACTAGATTTTGCATTTGCTTGGCTCTTACTGATAATTTGCTTGGCATGAACTAGCTTGCTTGCCACCCACTGATGAACTTAGTCAAGCTTTGCAAAAAACTTTGTTACAACTTATTCTTCTAAGTGTAGCCAACCCTTGTGTCTTCAAGTATATTATCAGTACATCACTTTGCCATTGTTTTAATTGATCTTTGGTCTTCATTACAAAACCATAACTCTACCTTTCTGTCAGGCTTTTGTTACATCTTATTGATTAAATCCTCTTCATCAATCAACTAAGTGATAGTAATTGAATCTTATAAGAAATTGTCATTCTAGTAAATAGCCGGTTTGACATTAGTTACAAAACAATGATTGAAAACATTCTTTATCAACAATCTCCCTTCTTCTCAACAATCTCCATATTTGATAGTGATCTTTTCAATCAGATTTCAACAATCCCCCTCTTTGGCTTTGATGGAAAACCAAACTAATCAACCAAGTTATCAAAAGTGCTAACTAGGATATAAGAGTAAGTCAAATGCCAAAAAGAAAGCTTTCTCCAAAACTATTCATTCTATTAGCAATTTTTAATTTCTTATGACTCCCTCTAAATTTTGTAAGTAACCTTATGACTCCCTCTGAATTTTGTAAGTAACTCCCTCTCTGATTTGTTATCCTGACTAATTATTTTGCTTCTACTTCACCCTCTTAATTGTTGTTTCCTTTCTCTTTCCTTCTTGCTATTTTTCTACTATTTCTCCCTCTACATGTCTGATCAATTTCTGTATGACTCCCTCTTTTCTATAGCTTACCACTTTGATCAGTTTTTCTCTACCTCTTAGCTATTATTTCTCCCTTTACACACTTGATTTTTTAGATTTGATCAATTTCTTCTATTTCTCCCTCTTTGACAACAATGTCAAAGACATATTATTTTACTATCTTGTCATGCAAGTGTAGCATTTGTAGGAACTCCAATTTCTCTCTCTGTCACCTTGCTTGTGACTTGTTTGGAATTTTAGTACTTTAATTACTTCAGGAAAGACCTGAAGTAAGTATCGTTTGCATCAATTTATGACATTTCAGCAATCAACTCATTTGATGTAGGTCAATATGACTACTACTTAGACAACCTTGGATAGAGGTATCACCCCTAACTTACCTCTAAGATATTGAAATGCATCTTTAGGTAATGGTTTTGTGAACATGTTAGCAATTTGTTCCTTTGAATTGACATATTCCATCCTCACTTGCTTCTCTTCCACCAATTCTCTTACATAGTGATACATAATTGCAAATTGCTTTGTTTTTGCATGCATCACAAAATTCTTTGATATGTTGATGGTACTTGTGTTATCACAATAGAGTATCATAGGTTTAGTCATCTCTTCCTTCATACCTTGCAACAGATGTTTGATCCATATAATATTAGTGCAGTTGATAGAAACAAAAACATACTCAACTTCTACTATGGACTATGAGGTACAACTTTTCTTTTTGCTAGTCCAAGTGACTAATCTTTTACCTCTAAAGAGTGTTCCTCCACTGGTACTTTTTCTATCATCAATATTACCTCCACAATCTACATCAGTGTATGCTTTCAACTCAAAATTTTCACTCCTCTTGTAGTATAAGCCAAATTCATCTATTCCTTTTAGGTACCTTATTATTCTTTTTACTACCATAAGATGGTTTTCTCTTGGATTTGTAAAACTCTTGCCACTATTCCAACAGATAATCCAATATTTGGTCTACTATGCACAACATACTACAACTTTCCAATCATTGATTTGTATATTGTTTGATTTGCTTCAGCTGACTCATCATTCTTGGATAACTTATGTCCTATTACCATTAGTGTACTGAATGGTTTTGAATCCTCTAAGCCAAATGTTTTGAGTGTCTCCTTGATATATTTTGATTGGATCACAAATATACTATGTTTTACTTGATGTACTTGTAATCCAACAAATAATATGATTTCTCCAAACATTGACATCTCAAACTCATTTTTCATCTAGTCAACAAAATCTTTGCATACGGCATCTTTTCCTCCAAATATTATATCATCAACAAAAAATTCAAATATCAAAATGTATTTACCTTTTTATGCCTTGATATATAGGTTGTTATTGTCATCTGTTCACTCAAATCCTAACAAATCCCTCTAGTGGTTCTATGTAGACTGCCTCTTCCAGCATAACATTCATAAAAGAAGACTTTAAATCCATTTGGTAGACTTTAAAACTTTTATTAGCAACATAGGAAAGTCATGTTCTTACTCCTTCCATCCTTGCAATAGGGGGAAATGTTTCCCCATAGTCTAGTCATTCTTCTTGTGCATAACCTTTGTAGACTAGTCTAGCCTTATTTCTTGTGATCTCACCATTTTCATCTAGCTTGTTCTAAAATAACCACTTGGTACCAATCAAATTCTTATCAGCTAGCCTTGAAACTAAATTCTAAGTTTTGTTCTTCTCTATCTACTTAATATCTTATTCCATAGCTTTATACCAATTATCATCTTGTAGTGCATCTTTCACTATTTTGGGTTCAATCTTTCTTAGCAAACATGATTCATTCCTTAGTCTATTTCTAGTCATTGGTCTGGCTTCCTTTTCACCAATAATTTTTTTAGTAGGATGATGCCTCTTCACATACTTGGATAGCCTTTGTTCTTTCCTTGTTTCCATGTTAGGTATTTCAGCTTTAGATTCACTATGCACATATCTTTCAAGTAATTCAGCATCACTTTCATGTGTACTAATTTTAGAATCAAAATGTGCATTATCTTCATTCTACAACTTAGTTTCTAAATGCAACTCTGCATTCACTAGTTGTGACTCAGCTAATACTGAAACTTGTTGTAGATTCCCAACTTGATTGGCAGCTTCATCTTCGTCATGCATTCCTTCATAGAAGTACACAAAGAATCTGTACTCTTGTGGTTTCTTGTTTTCATCAACTTGAGCTTCTATATGCTCATCAAAATTTACATATGCACTCTCCACAATTTTTTTAGTGTTAGTATTCAAATAATTATATGCTTTACTTTTACTGGAGTATCCAAGGAATATGCATTCATCATTGTTTGATCAAACTTACCATTTCTAGAATCTTTAAGAATGTAACATTTACAACCAAATACTTTGAAATGTTTTACATTAGGTGAGTGACCATACCATAATTCAAAAGGTGTTGTATTTGTTCCTTTCTTGAGTTGTACTTGATTCAAGGTGTAGACAGTTGTACTTATAGCTTCTCTCTAGTAATTTAGAGAAACATTCTTTTCAATCTTTAATATTCTTGCATAGTCTATCATTGATCTATTCCTTCTCTCTACAATGACATTCTATGGAGGAGTTCTAGGTCTTGATGTTTGTCATTTGATTCCTTTGTCATTGCAAAATGTTTCAAATTCTTTTTATGTGAATTCTCATCCTTTATTGAATCTCTGGCACTTTAGACTTATTCCTATTTCTTTCTCAACCCTAGCCAAATACCACTTAAACATTTGAGATGCATTATATTTTTTCTTTAAGAACATGATAGTCATCATCTTGGAGTAGTCATCCAAAAACAAGATTATATATATTTCTCCTTTGTAGCTTTACACATCTATTGGGCCACATAAATCTATATGGACTAACTCTAATACTTATTTGGAAGTGTGGGTTTTTCTTTTGAAACTTGATTTGGTCATCTTTCCTAGCTAATATTGTTTGCACATTGTGTTGTCAAGCTTCTTCAGTTTAGTAAAACCTTTGACTTTCTTCATTTTGCTATTGCTAATCAGGTTATCAAAGCTAACATGACACAAATTTTTATGGCATAACCACACATCTTCAAGTCTTGCAATAAGGTAGGTTACATCTTTCATATCTAGGTAAAATTGATTACTCCTAGTTTGTTCTTCTTTTCTTATCAGATTTCTATCAGTGTCATAGATTTTTGCAGATTTTTTTCCAAATTCTACATCACATCCTACATTGCCTAACTGTGACACACTCAACAGGTTGTAGTTCAATCCTTCAACATAGTATGCATTATCACATAAAATTTTCTCTATAAACTTAATAGAACCTTTTCCTTTTAATTAGACATGAAGCATCATTTCCAAATCTAACACTATTTCTATCATATTGAGTTAAGGTTGTAAACTTACATTTGTCTCCTATCATCTGATGTGAGCATCCACTATCTATGATCCACCTATCATTCTTGTTCATATAGGTTACTAGTGTTGTTGTCTCATCTTCATTTGACTCATCCTTCATGGCTACATAGACCACCTCATCATCATTTTCATCTTAATCTTCTTCTTCAACAATGTAGCCTTTTTTTGCATTTGTCTCTATAGTCTCTGCTACCATCCTCTCTCATGTTGTTGTTCTTATTGTCTCCTCTTAAATTCTTTTTCTATGTGTATCTTGCAGCAATATGCCCTACTTCATTGCAATTGAAACAAATGATACGGAGCTTACCTTTGAATTTACCTTTGCCTCTATGAAATCTTCTTGCCAGTAATGCTTCTAATTGTTCCACATCTTCTTCATCTATGCTACTATCACTAGATTCTTATTTTATCTTTCTTTTCTTCTTCTTTGGCTTCACCTCCTTAGTGTCTTTCAACGATAGCTTGGCCTTGAAAGAAGATTCAAGATTCTTAGGTTTATGGTTATCAAAGTTGGATAACACAAATGCAGTATGCCTTCCCACTATATCTTCAAGAGTTAGTTTGTTTCCTTGTACACATCTTAACTCTTGGAAGGCTGAAACTCTAATAGCATAGATGGGGAGCAAGGCTCTTAAGAATATTCCATTAATAGTTTCATCATCTAGATGACCACCAAAACTTCTTATTGCACTTACTAATACCTTCTTTTTCTTCATCTTTTTTTGTAATAGGGATAGTTGGATCAACATGTTCCACTTCAATTAAGGTTTGTGCATGATCACTTATTGATCCAAGCTACAATTTCATTAAACTTTGTCATACAATGAAGTTATCTCTATTGAGCTTGGGAACTTCTCTCTTGGAGATCTTGATCTTCCTACTTCTTGTACCTTGAAACTAAATTAGTTATTGGCTCTAATACCAATTAGTAGAAATTCTTTAGAATAACTAAGAGGGCAGGTGAATCAGCTATTCAACATCCAAATGTCATGATAAAACTTTTTCACTAATTATAATGAGCCCATTTAACTAATCATGTATCCAAGCTAAACATTCTCCTTAGCAAGTTACTGAAAATCAACATGGATGAATAAAACATGAAAGATCAACACATAACGGAGTGATTTACTTGGAAACCCAATTTGGGAAAAACCACCAGTAACTTGCTACTCAATGCTCATTCTTCTAAAGTGATGCTTTATGAAAGGCATGCCCTATTAAAGGCTACAACACACTATTAAATGTGACCTAGTTAAAGGATTTAAAACACCCTATTAGAAGTGGACTTGGTTAAAGGACTTTAGAACATTCACTTGGAATTCCACCTTATTAAAGGATTCACAAATGGTTGTTAAACCAACCTAAGTCCATAGGATTTTTCCCTAACTAATATAATTGTTAGAGAGTAACACAAGGGCTTTCAATCTAATACAACTACCAACATAACTTGCAAATTTTAGATCTTGATTTAGCTCACAAATTTTTGTAGCTTTTAGACTCTGTAGCTCTGATCTCTTTCCCTCCTTTCAATCTTCATCTCCTTCAGTTTCCATGCTTGGTGTACTAGTGTAATCATCTCTATGGTCACCTATTGAAGTAGAGTCTCTGTACTCTATTCCTCCCTCTTGATGCCTTTACCTTGACATCCAACCAACCACTCAACTTGGAAAATCTTTCTTCTTTACATGTAACTCCTTAAATAAAAGTCTGGAATACTTTACTGACTTTAATCTTCCCACTTTTAACTTTAGTTTGAATGGATTAGATAAAATTTTATGAATCTACCCTTAATATTTTGTCTTCTAGAAACATCATGTAGAATACTCCTAAATTCACCCAAAAATGATTTACCTAAAATTCTATGCCACTAGCTAATCATCCTTATCCTCCATCTGGTTCATAAAATTGAAGGTAACACAGTTGTCAACTCAAATCTAACAAATCTTTAACTTTTCAAATAATGCAGCAACTTGGCACTATTGAAATTTGGATGCTTAGCACATACTATGTTAATCAGCAGCTATTGTGTTTTACTGATGCTCGACACCTCCTATGGATTCAATCGACATCAACTAAGTTTTTATTGATGCTCATCTCCTATTACTTTCTTGGCACCTAAACTTGTTCAGCTTCTTCTATTTCACTTGAGACACACTAGATTTTTCATTTTCTCAACTCTAATCGATAATCTGCTCGGCATGAACTAGCTTGCTCAGCACCCACTGATGAACTGAGTCAAGCTTTGTAGATAGCTTTGCTACAACTTATTCTTGTAAGTGTAGGAAACCTCTATATCTTCAAGTATATTATCAATACATCATTTTACCATTTTCTTAGTTGGTTATTGTACTTTATTACAAAACCATAACTCATCCCTGCCCTTAGGTGCTTTTGTAACATCTTATTGATTAAATCCTCTTCATCAATGAACTAAGAAATAGTACTTTGATCTTATAAGCAATTTTTATTCTAGAAAATAGAAGGTTTGACATCAGTAACAAAAAAATGTTTGAAAACATTATTTATCAATAACCTACCTTCTTCTCAACAATCTCCCTCTTTGATAGTGATCTTTTGAATTATATTTCAACACTTTCAACCCATTCGATCAAAGGAAATGGTCCCCTAGGGGTCCTAGGGACATATGTTTTCATTAAATGCTTTGAAAAGGATCATGGGTTTTCCTATGATCACTTTGGACCCATTTGATCAAAAAAAATAGGTCCCTAGGGGTCCTAGGTCCGCTAGGGACATATGTTGTCATGAAATTTATTGAAAACTGTCATAGGTTGTCCTATGACCCCTTTTAACCTATTTGATCAAACAATATAGGTCCCTAGGGTTCTTAAGACCGCTAGTGACATATGTTAAAATGAAATGCTTTGAAAGGGGTCATAGGTTATCCTATGACCTCTTTCAACCTATTTGATCAAATAAAATAGGTCCATAGGGGTCCTAGGACTACTAAGGACATATGTTGTCATCACGAAATGTATCAAAAGGTGCCATAGGTTGTCCTACGAACCCTTTTGACCAATTCGATCAAATGAAATAGGTCCCTAGGATTCCTAGGATAGCTAGGCACATATGTTCTTATGAAATGCATTGAAAGTGGTCATAGGTTGTTCGATGACCTCTTTTGATTGATTTGATCAAATAAAATAGGTCCCTACAAGTCCTAGGATCCCTATAAAAATATGTTATAGTGAAATCCACTGAAAGGGGTCATAGGTTGTCCTATGAATTGTTTCAACCCATTCGATCAAACAAAATAGGTTTCTAAGGGTCCTAGAACACCTAGGGACATTTTTTGTCATGAAATGCATTGAAAAGGGAAGTAGGTTTTCCTATGACCCCTTTTGACCTATTTGATAAAATAAAAATGGTCCCTAGGGATCATAGGACCCCTATAGACATATGTTGTCACTAAATGCACTAAAATGGGTCATAGGTTGTCCTACATCCCCTTTTCACCCATTTCATCAAATGAAATATATCTTGAGGGGTCCTAGGATCCCTAATGACATATTTTGTCTTGAAATGTGTCGAAAGGGGTTATAGGTTGTTGTATGACCCTTTCGACCAATTTGATCAAATGAAATAAAACCCTTGGTGTCATAGGACCTCTAGGACATATGTTCTCATCAAATGCATTGAAAGGTGTCATAAGTTGTCTTATGAGCCCTTTCAATAGATTCAGACAAGCAAAATAGGTCCCTAGATTCCTATGACACCTAGGGCATATGTTGTTGAAAAATGCATGAAAAGGTTTAATAGGTTGACCTATAACCCCTTTAAACCCATTTGATCAAATGAAATAGGTCCATAGGGGTCTTAGGACCCCAAGGGACATATGTTGTCATGAAATATGTCAAAATTTGTCATAGGTTCACCTGTGACCCCTTTCAACCTATCCGATCAAATGAAATAGGTCTTGTGGTATCCTAGGACCCCTAGTGACATATGTTGTCATGAAATGCATCAAAAAGGGTCATATGTTGTCCTATAACACCTTTTGGCCCATTCCACAAAACGAAATAGGTCCCTAGGGGTCCTAGGACTACTACGAACAAATGTTTTCATGAAATGTGTAGAAAGGACCTATGACCCCTTTTGACTTATTCGACAAAAAAAAAAAGGTCCCCAGGGATAGCTAGGGACATATGTTGTCACGAAATGCATTGAAAGGGGTCATAAGATTTTCTATGACCCCTTTAGTCTCATTCAATCAAATGATATAGGTCCCTAAGAGTCTTAGGATGGCTAGGCACATATTTTATCATGAAATGCTTCGAAAGGGGTCATACATTTTCCTATGACCCCTTTTGACTAATTCGATCAAATGAAATAGGTCCCTATAGGTCCTAGGACCCCTAGGGACATATGTTATCATGAAATGTGTTGAAAGGGGTCATAGGTTGTCCTATGACTCCTTTCAACCATTTTTTTTTTTTAAAAAGTTTTTAGGGGCCCTAAGACCCACAAGGACATACATTGTTATTAAATGTGTTGAAGGGTGGCAGAGGTTGTCCTATGACCCCTTTTGGCTCATTTGATAAAATAAAAGAGCTCCCTAGGTGATGCAATAGGTAAGGGTGATGGACAAGATTTCAGTAAATGAATGATTCAACTTCAAAGTTTCTACACTTCAACTACGCTTCAAGAGATTCAATTCATGAATACATCCTTCCCAAAGGAAAAAAATGGTAAAATATATCTATTAACACTGGACTACAAATTATTCAAATGGATATTAGGTTTACAATAGCACCAACTACTCCAATCTTGAGCAATCTTCCTAAAACTCTTACTCTTTACTTAGGACAACCATAAGTACTTGTCATCCCAATCAAATTATCAAGAAACAACCTTTTTAAGACCCAATCATATCAACCTACAATGTTTCATATCCTTTTCATTCATTAATTCAATCTCAGAAAATAAATAAGCCAAAATACACCACCTTGTTGTCCTCTAGATAGACCTGTGGATAGTTGCAATAACTTTGAAACCAAACCAAATTTCTTCAATCCCTCTATTTATTTTTGGTGTAATTAGATAATCTTTATTTTGTTCAAAGCACATTAAAATCCAATAATTCAATTCAAAGATATTTCCCCAACATCAAACAACATTTTTTGCAACCTTTATTTTTGAACTTTTACACTATCTCCAAATAATGATCAATCTTTCTTATTGTTTTTGCACATCTCTTGTTAAATATATATATATATATATATATATATATATATATATATATATATATATATATATATATAATACAATGTTAGATATCAACATCCCATGACTATTAGGCCTTTATATTCATGGAATGCACATCATTTTATTGAATCCCTACTGTACAGTAATTTAGAACCAAAAAGTGCAACAACAAACTCAAAATTAACATGATAGCAATTCAGTATAAACACAAACTCATTCAAAAATGATCTCCAACTTGTTGGAACAAGAATTTCAATGTATTATATGGTCCTTTCAATAAAATAAAATAAAGCCTTCAACAACAACGTAGAAACATATATTATTGCAGAGAATAAAGAATTTTTTATTGCTCTTTCTTTTTTCCTTATTATCCTCTGTACATCTCTAGGGATTTTACTACCATGACTTCCTCATACATTTTATAACTCCCTTATAACTTCCATAACCTATTTTATCAGTTAATGGATTAGTTTAAGGTTTCTAGATATTAAAACTCAAATTCCCTCCATTGTTAACTAACCATTGGATTTTGAAAATTCAAAATTCCAACTTACAATTTATTGAATTTGTTTAAACCAAAGACCACTAAACTCACTAATTTTCATCTGTTATTATTACTAACCTTTCCTACACCTTTACTAGACTCTAAACACTCCAGGTTAACCCAAGTACTCTATTGGTCCTCCATAAAAATATTTTTTTTTATCTATTTAGGACTTTTAACCATTTCTAAAATTTCTATAATCGAAAGCCATTATAAGCTTCAGTACTTTCCAATTGATTTGAAAACTTTATTTATGTCTTCCATCCCTTTGATTTTCTTTGAGGGTCTTTGTGGTCTTCATAATCTTCAAGTTTGGCTTGAGTATTTGAGGTGCTCCTACACCACTATGGGTCATAGGACCCCTATTGACATATGTTGTCATTAAATGCATTGAAATGGGTCATAGGTTTTTGGATGACCCCTTTCAAACCATTCGATCAAACGAAATATATTCGTAGGGGTCCCAGGACCCCTAGGGAAAATTGTTGTCATTAAATGTATCAAAAGGGGTAATAGGGTGTCTTATGACCATTTTCAACCCATTCATTTAAACAAAATAGGTCCCTAAGGGTCCTAGGATCCCTAACGACATATTTTGTCTTGAAATGCATCCAAAGGGGTCATAGGTTGTCTTATGACCTCTTCTGACCCATTCAATCAAACGAAATAGGTCCCTAGTGGTCCTATGACCCTTAGGGCATATTTTTTTGTGTAATGCATTGAAAGGGGTAATAGGTTGTCCTATAACACCTTTCAACCCATTTGATCAAATGAACTAGGTCCCTAGGAGTTATAGGGTCCCTAGGGACATATGTTGTCATTTAATGCATCAAAATTTCTCACAGGTTGTCCTATGACCCCTTTCGATTGATTTGATCAAACAAAATAGGTCCTTTGGTATTCTAGGACCCATATGGACATATGTTGTAATTAAATAGGTCAAAAAGGGTCATAGGATTTCCTATGACACCTTTCTACCCACTCGATCAAACAAAATAGGTCCCTAGGGGTCATACGACCCTTAGGCATTTATGTTGTCATGAAATGAGTTAAAAGTTGTCAAAGGTTGTCCTATGACCCCTTTCTAGCCATTCAATCAAATGATATGGGTTCGTAGGGGTCCTAGGACATTTAGGGACAAATTTTGTCATGAAATATGTTGAAAGGGGTCACAAAGTGTCTTATGACTCATTTCAACCCATTGGATCAAATGATATAGGTACCTAGGGTTCCTAAGATCCTTAGTGACATATTTTGTCTTGAAATCCATTGAAATGGTTCATAGGTTGTCCTATGATCCCTTTAGACCCATTTGATCAAATGAAATAGGTCTCTTGGTGTCTTAGGACCCTTAGGACATATGTTCCCATGAAATGTATTTTGACAGATTAGATTAAACAAAATTGGTCCCTAGGGGATATATGTTGTCATGAAATGTGTCAAAATTTGTCAAAGGTTGTCTTATGACCCCTTTTGACCCATTCAAACAAATGAAATGGGTCCACATGGGACTTAGGAATCCTAAGGACATATGTTGTCATGAAATGCATTGAAAGGGGTAATAGGTTGTCCTATGACCCCTTTCGATCCATTCGAACAAACAACATAGGTCACTAGGTGTCCTAGGACCCATAGGGACATATGTTGTCATTAAATGCATCAAAATGGGTCATAGGTTGTCATATGACCCCTTTCGATGCTTTTGATCAAATAAGAAAGGTTCTTAGGGGTCTTAGGATCTCTAGGCACATATGTTGTCATCAAATGCATCGAAAGGGGCCATAGATTGTCTTATTTCCCATTTCAACCCATTTGATCAAATGAAGTAGCTCCCAAGGGGTCATAGGATCCCTGAGAACATATTATGTCATGCAATTCATCGAAAGGGGTTATAGGACATCCTATAACCCCCTTTTAACCCTTTTGATCAAACAAAATAGGTCCCTAATGGTCCTAGGATCACTAGGAACATGTGTTGTCATAAAATTTGTCAAAAATGGCCATTGGTTGTCTTATGACCCCATTCAACCTATTCAATCAAATGAAATAAGTCCTTAGAGGTCCTAGGACCACTAGGGACATGTTGTCCTGAAATGCATCAAAAGGGAACATTGGTTGTTTGATGATGCCTTTTGACCTATTCAATGAAATGAAATATGTCCATAGAGGTCTTAGGACCCCTAGTAACATATGTTTTCATGAAATGTGTCAAAAGGGGTCACTATGAAACCTTTTGACTTGTTCAATCAAATGATATAGGTCCCTAGGGGTCTTAGGATGCTTGGGGACATATGTTGTCTTGAAATACATCAAAAAGGGTAATAGCTTGTCCTATGACCCCTTTTGATCCATTTGATCAAACGAAATAGGTCCCTTGGTTTCCTAGGACCCATAGGGACATCTTGTGATTTAATGCATCAAAATTTGTCAAAGGTTTTCCTATGACTCCTTTCGACCCATTCAATCAAACAAAATAGGTTTCTTGGTATCTTAGCACCGCTATGGACATATGTTGTAGTGAATTAGGTCAAAAAGGGTCATAGGTTGTCCTATGACACCTTTCGACCCATTTGAATAAATGAAATAGTTCCCTAGGGGTCCTAGTGATATATTTTGTCATGAAATGTGTCGAAAGTGGGGCACGAGATGTGGTCAGTTCTTGGGACAGGTCAGGCCTCACTCTTGGGGTTCGTTTGGTCGCGGGCATAGGAATGGAGAATAGGCATGTAATATTGGGAATAGGAATGGCTATTCCAATAACAGGTATTTTTTGGAATGGGCATAAGCTCATTTTAGAGGCAAAATGGGAATACATATTTCTATTCCCTATTCCTAGTGACTAACCAAATAGAAAATGGAAAACGTATTCCAACTTTTCTATTCCTATTCCAGCAACCAAACGGGCCCTTGTAGAATGGCTTGTGGTTGGTATGGGGAATAAATGTTGCCACATTGGTTGTCCTATGACCCCTTTTGATCCATTCAATCAAATGATATAGGTCTATACGGGTACTAGGACCCTTAGGGACAAATATTGTCATGAAATGCGGTGAAAGGGGTCAAAGATTGTCTTATGACCCCTTTCGGCTCATTTGATCAAACAAAATAGATCCCTAGGGTTTCTAAGATCCCTAGTGACATATTTTGTCTTGAAATTCATCAAATGGAGTCATAGGTTGTCCTATGACCCCTTTTGACCCATTTAATCAAACAAAATAGGTCTCTTGGTGTCTTAGGACCTATAGGGATTTATGTTGTCAATAAATGAATTGAAATGGGGCATAGGTTTTCCTATGACACCTTTCAACCAATTTGAGCCAATAAAATAGGTCCCTAGTGGTCCTAGGACCATTAGGCACATATGTTGTCTTATGACCCCTTTCAAGCTATTCAATCAAATGAAATAGGTCCTTAGGTGTCCTAGGACCACTAGGGACATATGTTGTCATGAAATGCATCAAAAGGGGTTATTAGTTTTTTGATGATTCCTTCTGACCCATGCGATGAAACAAAATATGTTTGTAGGGGTCCTAGCACCCCTAGCAACATATGTTGTCATGAAATGTGTCAAAAGGGATCACTATGACACCTTTTGACTTGTTTGATGAAATTTACTCCCTAGGGGTCCTAGAATCCCTAGGGATATATGTTGTCTTGAAATGCATTGAAAGGGGTCATAGGTTGTCCTGTGACCCCTTTCGATCCATTTGATCAAATGAAATAGGTCCCTAGGGTTCCTAGGACCCCTAGGGACATATGTTGTCATTTACTGCACCATAATTTGTCATAGGTTGTCCTATTACCCCTTTTGATAAAAAAAAATAGTCCCTTGGTATTCTAGGACACCTATGGACATATGTGTAATGAAATAGGTCAAAAAGGGCCATAGGTTGTCCTATGACACCTTTTGACCCATTCAATCAAACGAAATAGGTCCCTAGGCATCGTAGGACCCCTAGAAATAGATGTTGTCATGAAATGTGTTGAACATGGTCATAAGTTATCCAATGACCCCTTTCGAGCAATTTGACCAAACGATATAGGTCCGTAGCGGTGCCAGGGCAGTTAGTGACAAATGTTTTCATGAAATGTGGCAAAAGGTGTAAGAGTGGGTCTAATCACCTCTTTCGACCCATTGAATCAAATAAAATAGGTGCCTAGGGTTCCTAAGATCCATATTGACATATTTGGTCTTGAAATTTGTCAAACCTATGACCTCTTTTAACCCATTTGATCAAACGAAATAGGTTACTTGGTGCCCTAGGACCCTTAGGACATATGTTCTCCTAAAATGCATCGAAAGGGGTTATAGGTTGTCCTATGACCCCATTCGACCCATTTGATTAAACAAAATTGGTCCTTAGGGGTCCTAAGATCCCTAGGGATATATGTTGTCATGAAATGCATCAAAATTTGTCATAGGTTGTCCTATGACCCCTTTCCACCTATTCAAACAAATGAAATGGATCCATAGGGGCCCTTGGACCCCTAGGGACATATGTTGCCATTAAATACATTGAAAAGAGTCACAGGTTATCCTATGACCCCTTTCAATCCATTCAAACAAATGAAATAGTTCTATAGGGGTCCTAGGACCCCTAGCGACTTATGTTATCATTAAATGCATTGAAATGGAGCATAGGTTGTCCTATGACCCCTTTCAACCCATTCGATCAAATAAAATAGGGCCTTAGGGGTCCTAGGACTTCTAGGCACATATGTTGTCATCAAATGCATCGAAAGGGGTTATAGGCTGTCCTATTTCCCCTTCTGACAAATTAGATCAAATTAAATATGTCCCTAGTGGTCCTAAGAGCCCTAGGAACATATTATGACATGCAATGCATCGAAAGGGGCCATATGATATCCTATGAGCCCCTTTTGACCCATTCAATAAAACAAAATACATCCCTAGTGGTCCTAGGACCACTAAGAACATATGTTGTGATAAAATTTGTCAAAAGGGGTCATTTATTGTCTTGTGACACATTTCAACCTATTCAATCAAATGAAATAGGTCCCTAGGAGTCCTAGGACCACTAGGGACATATGTTGTCATGAAATGCATCAAAAGGGTTCATACACTGTCCTATGACACCTTTTGATCCATTCGATGAAACAAAATAAGTCCATAGAGATCCTAGGACCCCTAGCAAAATATGTTGTCATGAAATGTGTCAAAAAACATCATTATGACACCGTTTGAGCTATTTAACCAAATAAAATAGGTGCCTATGGGTCTTCATGAAATGTGTCAAAAAGGGTTATAGATTGTCCTATGAGTCCTTTCCACTCAATTGTTCAAAAGAAACAGGTCCCTTAGGGTCCTAGGACCGCTAGGGACATATGTTGTGATGAAATGCTATGAAAGGGGTCATAGTTTTTCCTATGACCCCTTTCGACTCATTCAATCAAATGAAATAGGTCCCTAGGGGTTTGAGGACTACTAGGGACATATGTTGTCATGAAATACATCAAAAGGGGTCATATGTTGTCTTGTGATGCCTTTTGACTGATTAAAAAAAATGAAATGGGTCCCTTGGGAAGCTAGGACCCCTAAGGACATATGTTGTCATTAACTGCATCAAAAGGGGTCATGGGTTTTCCTATGACCTCTTTTGATCTATTTGAATAAACAAAATAGGTCCCTAGGGGTCATAGGATCCCTAGGGACTTATGTTGTCATTAAATGCAATGAAATGGGTTATAGGGTTTTCTATGACCCCTTTCAACCCAATCAATCAAATCAAATAGGTCCCTAGGGGTCCTAGGACTACTAGGGACATATGTTATCATTAAATCTGTCGAAAGGGGTCATAGGTTGTCCTATGACCTCTTTTGACCAATTCGATTAAAAGAAATAGAAACTTTGGTATCGTAGGACCCTTAGGACATATGTTCTCATGAAATACATTGAAAGGGGTCATAGGTTGTCCTATGAGCCTTTTTGACACATTTGAAAAAACTAAATAGGTCCATATGTTGTCGACAAATATGTCGAAATGTGTCACAAGTTGTCTTGTGACCCCTTTCGACCAATTTGATCAAGTGAAATACATCCCCTAGTATCTTAGCCCTAGGAACATATGTTGTCATGAAATGCATCAAAAATAGTCATAGGTTGCTTTTAACACATTTGATCAAACAAAATAGGTCACTAGTGGTCCTAGGACCCCCAAGAACATATGTTGTCATAAAATTCATTGAAAGTGGTCATAGGTTGTACTATAACCCCTTTTGACCAATTTGGTCAAACGAAATAGGTCTGTAGGGGTCCTAGGGCCCTTAGGGACAAATGTTGTCATGAAATGTATTGGAAGGGGTCAAAGAGTGTCTTATGATCAGTTTGGTCACATTGGATCAAATGAAATAGGTCCCTTGGTGTCCTAGTACCATTAGGACATATGTTCTCATGAAATGCATTGAAAGGGGTCATAGGTTGTCTTATGATCACTTTTGACACATTTCAAAAAACAAAATAGGTCCGTAGGGGTCCTATGACCCCTACGAACATATGTTGTCATGAAATGCATCGAAAGGGGTAATACGTTGTCCCATGGTGCCTTTTGACCCATTTGACCCATGACCTATTTTGACCCATTTGAACAAATGAAATGAGTCTCTAGGGAACTTAGGATGCCTAATGACATATGTTGTCATTAAATGCATCAAAAGGGATGATATGTTGTCTTATATCTTGTTTTGATCCAATCAAACAAACAAAATAGGTCCCTAGGGACTTCTTGTAATGCCCTGCCAAGGGATCCAAAGAATTAACCTAGAATTTCACTAAGTTTGGTAGCATTTTTTTTTTTCTAACATGAAAGTAAATACCACTTATAACTTATCCACAACAATAGAAGCAATAGCAATGTCCATCTAAAAGTAAACATAACATACATAACATATTACATTCTTTAAGGATCCCTTAACGTTGAATTACATCTAAATCAACTAACATTATTGAATCCATCTAATACAACAACCACATGAAATAATAATGATAAGTCCAATGTTTATACATTACATTTCTAAATTCTCAATCATCCACTGTAAATGTCACAGGGTATGAAAAGCTTAAAAGAATATACATATGTGAAATAAAGTACATCATCCTAGTCTAATCCATGATACAACAAAGTAAAGATAATCACATGTCATACATGTACATCATCTGAGAAGATATAGACATCCATCATAAAAGATCAAACATAATAAATTGAGTGCATGGTTCCTCCCAACTGTTAATAGCATCATTAGACCATCATGGGCCCTAGCCATCCCTCTATGCGTAACATTCCAAATCACCGAGGAGATCATCGGTATTAACATAGTAGGAATGTCACTCCTAACATATAATATATCATATGTAGAAACTAATCTAACATGCAAATATAAGCATAAGATAACACCATCTAACATATGCTAATCATCGGTGAAAGGATACATATCCACCATCACGAAGGATGCATCAGCCACGATGTCTCAATGGATCTCAAATGATAAGAGTGGAAAAAAACTACCACCTAACCGCGTGGTAGCTAAGTGGTCCACTCCCACTGTGCTGAGGAGATAATCTCAAGTCCCAAACAGGTATCAAAATCACATAGCATAAGACTACTCTCTAAGTCTCAGAATCCTAGAAGTATACTAACTCAAAGGTTCCAACACATAAATTGACATCTAATTTCCAAAGGCACACAAAGACATGTAGGAAACCTACTATGCAAGCGAGAAAGTATCATTGCATATATCATGCAGAAGTTACCCTAGCAATTAGCTAAACTCTACGGGTCCCTAATGATCCTCATTCGGCCACTAGTATCCTCTCATACTAACAAGGCATACTATGGAATGTAAGGTCATAACCATGCATTCTCTCTACTCCCATCCTAGTCTATACAAGCACTCGAGGCATGGGCGAGAACAAAACAATTATCTTTTGAGGTTCATTTAGTTAGTATTAGGTGTGAATGTTTCACTTATTAAACAACTTACAATGAGTTACCCTGGCAGCTCCTTAGGGCCCCAACACCCATTGCAAGCCACTTTCCGACACTACAAGCAGATTACCTACACTAAGCTCATGGAACCATAAATCTCAAAATCACAAAATATAATCCATAATAAGAACATCAAATATGCACAATAAAAGCATCAAATCTCCATGAGCAAGCATCCATAGAAAATCATGACTATAATAGTTCTCTATTGGCAACTGAAGCATCACTGATAATCAAAACTATCCATTAGTTCTCAATAACCAAAATATATCTCAAATCATACTGATCGAAGACTCCAAAATGGTTGAGTTAAAACATGTCACAACATGACATCATAAATCAACATTTCAGTCTTATCATGGCGACTAGAAAATAAACCAAGGATAACTGATCGATGACTAAAAAATGGTTAAGTCAAGTGTCTCATACATATGAATCCCAGCTATAACAATCAGTAATTATAAACATTACATAGAGCATTCCATCACATAACCATGGTTCGGTTTATAAAGATAAAAAATAAGACATCATCATGACATCACAATCATAACCCCCAAGCCTCTGGTAGATGTCCTATAACTGGACAACACTAGTCAACCCAAAACCCAAAACAAATAGCATATAGAAAACAAAATGCAAGCACATGTTTTGGTTTTTCTAAAATTACATCTTTGAATAGAGTGTGGAGGTCACAGTTTTCATTTCCAATTTTGGGTAATGAATGGAGGAACATTTTGCACATTTTTTCCCAACCCATGTATTTGTTTGATTCATTAAATCAATATTCCAAAATGTTTCTAAGAGTATATAATATTTGTAAAAGACCCCCATCGTGTTCCATTAAAACATGATGAAAACAAATGCAATTCATCCACATTTATCTATTCTTCGTTAACCAAACGATTAATTAGATTTTATATTATTAAATAAAGAGATTAATTATTAAAAAGGATAGTCTATTAAAATATTAATTTAATATTTTATAATACACAATAAAAGATTTAATTATTAAATAAACAATCTATTAATAAAATTTAATTTATAATATTAAATAAATTAATATTATATAATAATAAATATTTTATAATATATAATAATTAATGTTTAAAATATTATTAACATTTAATAATTTAATAACAATGCAATGTAATCAAAAATCACAATGCAAAGATTTTTTTTTAAGTCGAATTCATACACAAAGTATAAATTTTAATTTACCCCCACCGTGGTACATAGTACCTATGGCCATAGACACTGCATCGACAGTGGGTACATCGTACCCCTATCGTCACAGTCCTATGACGGCAGGCCTCTGCCTCCACAGGGGTGTGGGTACGATACGTGCCCCAATGCAAAATTTGTTATGTTTTTTTTTTAATAATGTTTTAAAAAAAAAATTGTTTTCCAAATCGTGCTTTCCAAATTGATTCCATTTAAGCATGTTCTCTGCGATTTAGCAAGCATCAATTGCTATACGTATGTATATATATATGTGTGTGTGTGTGTGTGTGTGTGTGTGTGTGTGTGTGTGTGTGTCTGTATATATATATATACATATATATATATATATGTATATATATATATATACAGATATATATATATGTATATGTATATATATATATACAGATATATATATATGTATATATATATATATATGTATATCTATATATATATACATATATATATATATGTATATATATATATATATGTATATACATATATATATATATATATCTATATATATATATATTTATATCTATATATATGTATATGTATATGTATATATATATATACATGTATATCTATATATATATACATATATATATATATATATATGTATATCTATATATATATACATATATATATATATATACATATATATATATATATATATATATATATATATATATGTATATATATATATATATATATGTATATATATATATATATATATATATAGATTGTCAAACATCATTTAAATATATTTATATATCAGAAAATATGCAAATTTGTAACATATAAGCATATATAAATTTAAAACAAAAAGGGCTCAAAAATTTCTCTTTAAAAATAATTTCTCTCTAAATTTATCCATTACTCCTCTAATAGATTTGACTGTAAATTTTAACCCTAGCCCCGTAAAATTCTTAGATCTACGCATATAAGATTTTCCCAAATAAATTTTAACTACCCATATTGAAAATGTAGATAACCAAAAATAGGAAAATCTTCAGAAAACATATGGAAGACACAAAGAAGACAGGAAGTGCAAGATGCGGAAATAGCATAAGCAAAATCACAAGAGTCTACCTGGATTCTGATGCTAATTTGCTTTTCCTCAAAAAACCCGCAGAGCAAGCTCCTCACTTCTCCAAAGTTCCCAGGTCCTCCAATGCTCCAAAATGCTCTCCCAGGCTATGTCTAAGCTTCTAGGAATGCTTGAATATAAAGGACTCTCAGGAAGCACCTAGAATGTCTCTAGAAACAACTAGAAGGTGTAGACGACTAAGCATGAGTCTATTCCAACGTTATAGATGAGTCATAAGGTTGTAGACACCATGTGCTTAATTGACACACTAACCCCCATGTTGTTGACATATTAGAAATGAAAAGGTGTGTTAACTCCTAGGCAAGCTTATAACTCTTATTTTATTTTTTATAACTTTCATTTTAATTTTTATACCTCTTATTATTATTATTTATTTATTATTTTATTATTATTTTATATTTATTATTAATTTTAATTTCTAATTTTTTTTTATTTAATTCTTTTTTCTCAATTAATTCTCATTTAATTAACTATAGTCAAAATATCAAAGATCATGATATTATATTAATTTTCTCCAAATAATTAATTTATTAATTAAATCTATTTATTAAGACTTAATTAATAGAAAATTCACCATGGACCTCCAAGGTAAAATATAGAAACCCATCATAGAACAATTCACACAAAATCAGTATAAAGAGTTAAAAATCATGAAATATGTCATCTGACACATTCGGTGGGTAAAATATCCAGATACTTGTCCTACCTAACTAGGACAAATGGTTTAAGGGTTTGGGATTTGGACTTGAGAATTTATCTCCCTTCTCTTATCATTGAGATAGTGTAATAGGGTACGCTCATCTTGGCAATTCAGAGAAGTCAATACTCGGTACCTGCAACCTGCATAAAAAACCATGCATGTACATACAATATATATATAATACTAAGCTAAACAGACAATGGAAGGAAGTGGTGCATCGTGTAGATCCTGACTAGTAGGTGACTACGATTCCCTTCCTTAACCATATCAAAAATGCCATACAATAAGAACAAACACGCACACCATACACATGCAAGTATGGGGTAAGTATCCATAATAAAACACATGAGATAATGAACCATCTAACTTATCATCATCAATAACTAAAAGAAATATAATGATCGTCATGCATACATGAAATGTAAAGTCTAAATGATCTCATCATATATCAATTGAATCCATAGCATAATGTCTGATAGTCTCAAAACAATACCACTAATCCATCAACATAAAACTAGTCTAACATAGTCCGATAATAATAACAACAATATGTCCAAAAAAATGTGAACAAGGGCAGGCACTACACTTATGCTATCATCAAATGCATTGAAATGGGTCATAGGTTGTCCTATGACCCCTTTTGCCCCAATCGATCAAATGAAATAGGTCCCTAGGGGTCCAAGGGTTGCTAGGGACATATGTTGTCATTAAATGCATTGAAAGGGGTCATTGGTTGACCACATTTGACCCATTCAATCAAACAAAATAGGTCCCTTAGCATCCTAGGTCCACTAGGGACATATGTTGTCATGATTTTTTTGGAAAAGGGTAATAGTTTGTCCTGTGACCCCTTTCGACCCATCTAATCGAACGAAATAGGTCACTAGGGGTCTTAGGACCACTAGCAACATATGTTGTCATGAAATGAATCGAAAAGGGTTATAGTTTATCCTATGACCCCTTTCAACCTATTTGATCGAATTAGATAGGTCCCTAGGGGTCCTAGGACTGCTAGGGACATATGTTGTCATCAAATGCATCAAAAAGGGTCATAGGTTGTCCTATGAACCCTTTCGACCCATTCAATCAAAAAAGAAATGTTCCTAGGAGTTCTAAGACCGCTAGGCACATACATTATCATTAAATGCATTGAAAGGGCTCATATGTTGTTCTATGACCCCTTTCGACCAATTCAATCAAATGAAACTGGTCACTATGGGCCTAGGACTCTTAGGGACATATGTTGTCATGAAATGAGTGAAAAGGAGTCATAGGTTGTCCTATGAACTCTTTCAACCCATTCAATCAAACAAAATAGCTTTCTATGGCTCCTACGACCCCTAGCGATATATGTTGTCATGAAATGTGTCAAAAGGGGTCATAGGTTATCCTTTGATCACTTTTGACTTATTTGATAAAATGAAAGAGGTTCCTAGGGGTCATAGGACCCCTATGGACATATGTTGTCATTAAATGCATTACAATGGGTTATAGGCTGTCCTATGTCCCCTTTTGAACCATTCAATCAAATGAAATAGATTCGTTGGGGTCTAAGGGCCCATAGGGACAATTTTTCTCATCAAACATGTTAAAAGGAGCAATAGAGTGTCTTATGACCCCTTTTGACCCATTAGTTCAAATAAAATAGGGTCCTAAGGGTTCTAGGATCCCTAGTAACATTTTTTTTTTGAAATGCATCGAAAGGGGTCATAGGTTGTCCTATGACCTCTTTCAAACCACTTGATAAAATGAAATAGGACCCTTGGTGTTGTAGGACCCATATGACATATGTTCTCATGAAATGCATCAAAAGGGGTCATAGGTTGTCCTATAGGCCCTTTCAACACATTCAAACAAATGAATTAGGTCCTTAGGCATCCTACAATCCCTATGGCATATGTTGTCATGAAATGTGTCAAAAGGGGTAATAGGTTGTCTTATAACAACTTTCAACCCATTTGATCAAACAAAATAGGTCCTTAGGGGTCTTCTGACCCCTACGAACATATGTTGTCATTTAATGAATCAAAATTTGTCATAGGTTGTCCCATGACCCCTTTCGACCCATTCAATCAAATGAAATAGGTCCCTTGGTATCCTATGACACCTCCTTACATATGTTGTAATAAAATAGGTCAACAAGGGCCATTGGTTGTCCTATGACACCTTTCAACCCATTCAATCAAATGAAATAGGTCCCTAGGGGTCATAAGATCCCCAGGGATATATGTTGTCAAGAAATGTGTTGAGAGGGGTAATAATTTTTCGTATGACTACTTTTAACCCATTCAATTAAATAAAATTGGTCCCTAGCTATCCGAGGACCCCTAGAGATATGCGTTGTCATTAAATGCATCAAAATTTGTTGCAGGTTGTCCTATGACACCTTTCAACCCATTCAAATGAACAAAATAGGTCCCTAGGGGTCCTAGGTCCACTAGGAACATATTTTGTCATCAAATTTGTTGAAAAGGATCATAGGTTGTCCTATGACCCCTTTCAAGCCATCCAATAAAACAAAATAGGTCTGTAGGTGTCTGAGGAACCTTAGGGACATATGTTGTCATGAAATGCATTAGAAGGGATCACTATGACCCCTTTCGACCCGTTTGATCAAACACCCTAGGGGTCCTAGGATCTCTAGGGACATATGTTGTCTTGAAATGCATTGAAAGGGATCATAGTTTTTCCTATGACCCCTTTCGTTCAATTCGATCAAATGGAATATGAACCTTAGCATTGTAGGACCCCTCGGACATATGTTCTCATGAAATGCATCGAAAGGGGTCATAGGTTCTCCTATGAGCCTTTTCAATACATTCAAACAAACAAAATAGGTCTCTAGGGGTCCTATGACCCCTAAGGCATATGTTGTCATGAAACAAGTCAAAAGGGGTAATAGGTTCTCCTATTACCCCTTTGAACCCATTCAATCAAATGAGATAGGTCCATCTGGGTCCTAGGCCCCCTAGGGATATATGTTGTCATGAAATGTGTTGCAATTTGTCATAATTTGTCCTATGACTCCTTTTGACCCATTTATCAAACAAAATATGTCCCTTGGTATCTTAGGACCCCTAGGGACATATGTTGTCATGAAATGTGTCAAAAAAGGTCATAGGTTGTGTTACGACACCTTTTGAAGCATTCAATCAAACAAAATAGGTCCCCTGTGGTCCTAGGACCCTTAGGTACATATGTCATTATGAAATTTGCCGAAAGTGGTCATAGGTTATCCTATGACCCCTTTTGAGCCATTTGATCAAACACAATAGGTCCGTAGGGGTAATAGGACCCTTAGGGACGAATGTAATCATGAAATGCATTGAAGGTGGTCAGAGAAAGTCTTATGACCCCTTTTGATCCACTGGATCAAACGAAATAAGGCCCTAGGGTTCCTAAGATCCCTAGTGACATATTTTGTCTTGAAATCCATTGAAAGGGGTCACAGGTTGTCCTGTGACCCCATTTCGACCCATTTGATCAAACAAAATAGGTCCCCTAGGGTCATAGGACCCTTAGGACATATGTTCTCATGAAATCCATCAAAAAGCATCATAGGTTATCCTATGACCACTTTCGACACATTGGAATAAACAAAATATTTCCTTAGGATTCCTATGACCCCTAGGGACATATTTTGTTGTGAAATGTGTCAAAAGGAGTAATACATTGTCCTATGACCCCTTTTAACCCATTCAATTAAATGAAATTTGTTTGTAAGGGTCCTAGGACTGCTAAGGATATACATTATCATCAAATGCATCAAAATTTGTCACAGGTTGTCCTAGGAAACCTTTCAAGCCATTCGAACAAACAAAATAGGTCCCTAGGGGTCCTAGTTTCGCTAGGGACATATGTTGTCATGAAATTCATTGAAAAGGGTCATAGATTGTCCTCTGACCCCTTTGGAGCCATCTGATCAAACAAAATACATCCCTAGGGGTCTTTGGATTGCTAGCTACATATGTTGTTATGAAATGCATTGAAAGGGGTCATAGGATACCTATGACCCCTTTCAACCAGTTTAATCAAATGAAATAGGTCCTTAGAGTTCCTAGGACCGATAGGGATATATGTTGTCATGAAATGTGTCAAAAGGGGTCATAGGTTGTCCTATGACCTCTTTTGACCCACTTGATCAATTCAAATCCATCCCTAGGGGTCTTGGGTCTGCTACAGACATATGTTTTCATGAAATTCATTGAAAATGGTCATAGGTTGTTGTATGACACCTTTCAAGCCATCCAATCAAATGAAATAGGTTCCTAGGGGTCTTAAGACTGCTAGTGACATATGTTGTCATGAAATGCATCGAAAATCATCATAGGTTATCCTATTACTACCTTCAACCTATTTGATCAAAAAAATAGCTCCCTAGGGGTCCTAGGACTGATAGGGACATATGTTTTCATGAAATGCATCAAAAGGGGTGCTAGGTTTTCTTATGAACCCTTTTGATGCATTCCATCAAATGAAATAGGTCCCTAGGAGTCCTAAGACCACTAGGTAGATATGTTCACTTTTGATTGATTCAATCAAACGAAATAGGTCCCTAAGGATCCCTAATGTCATATTTTATCTTGAAATGCATTGAAAGTTGTGATAGTATGTCCTATGACCTATTTGACTGATTCAACCAAACAAAATAGCACCCTTGGTGTCGTAGGACCCGTACGACATATGTTGTCATTAAATGCATCAAAAGGGGTCATAGGTTGTACTATAAGCCATTTTGACACATTCAAACAAATGAAATAGGTCCCTAGGGGTCCTATGACACCTATGGAGTATGTTGTCATAAAATGAATTGAAAGGGGTAATAGGTTGTCCTATAACCCCTTTTGATCAATTCAATCAAACAAAATAGGTCTCTAGGGTTCCTAAGACCCCTAGGTACATATGTTGTCATGAAATGCATCAAAAAATTTCATAGGTTCTCCTATGACCCCTTTCAACTCATTTAATCAAACTAAATAGGTCCCTTGGTATCCTAGGACTCTTAGGGACATATGTTGTCATGAAATGTATAAAAAAGAGTTGTAGTTTTTCCTATGACACCTTTTGACCCATTCGATCAAACGAAATAAGTTCCTAATGGTTCTAGGACCCCTTGGGACATATGTTTTCATGAAATGCATCGAAAGTGGTCATAGGTTGTCCTATGACCCCTTTCAAGCCTTTCGATCAAACAAAATAGGTCAGTAGGAATCCTAAGACCGTTAGGGAGAAATGTTGTAATAAAATGTTTCAATAGGGGTCAGAGATTGTCTTATGATCCCTTTCAACCCATTGGATCAAATAAAATAGATCCCTAGGGTTGCAAAGATCCCTAGTGACATATTTTGTCTTGAAATGCATCTAAAGTTGTCACAAGTTGTCCTATGATCCCTTTCGGCCCATTTGATCAAACTAAATAGGTCCCTTGGTGTCCTAGGACCCTTAGGACATATGCTCTCATGAAATGCTATGAAAGGGGTCAAATTTTCTCCTATGACTCCTTTCGACACATTCAAACAAATCAGATAGGTCCATAGGGGTGCTATGACCCATAGGGACAAAATTTGTCCCAAAATGCATCAAAAGGGGTAATAGGTTTTCCTATCACCCCTTTTGACCCATTCGATTTCACAAAATTAGTTCCTAGGGTTCCTAGGACCCCTAGCGATATATGTTGTCATGAAATGCATCATAATTTGTCACAAGTTATTATATGACCCTTTCAACCCATTCAAATAAACAAAATGGGTCTCTAAAGGACCTAGGACTGCTAGGGACATATGTTGTCATGAAATGGATTGAAAGGGGTCATAGGTTATCGTATGACCTCTTTCAATCCATTCGAACAAACAAAATAGGTCCCTAGGGGTCATAGGACCCCTAGGTACTTATATTGTCATTAAATGCATTGAAATGTTTCATAGGTTGTCTTATGACCCCTTTTGACTCATTCAATCAAACGAAATAGGTCATGAGGGCTCCTTGGACCACAAGGGACATATGTTGTCATTAAATGCATTGAAAGGGGTCATAGGTTGTCCTATGAACTATTCAATCAAACAAAATAGGTTCCTAGGGGTTCTAGGACTGTTAGGGACATATGTTGTAATGAAATTCATCGAAAAAGGTCATAGGTTGTCCTATGATCCTTTTCATCCCATCTGAACAAACGAAATATGTCTCTAGGGGTCTTAGGATGGCTAGGGACATATGTTGTCATGAAATGCATCGAAAGGGATCATAGGTTTTTCTATGACTCCTCTTGTCCTATTTGATCAGACAAAATAGGTCCCTAGAGGTCATTGGACTGCTAGGGACATATGTTGTCATGAAATGTGTCAAAAGGGGTCATAGGTTTTCCTATGACCCCTTTTCGACCCATTCGATCAAATAAAATAGGTCCCTAGGAGTCATAGGACCGCTAGGCACATATATTGTCATGAAATGCGTTGAAGGGTGTCATAGGTTGTCCTATCAACCCTTTTGATTGATTCAATCAAACAAAATAGGTCGCTAAGTGACCTAGGAACCCTAGGGACATGTGTTATCATGAAATGTGTCGAAAGGGTTCATAGGTTGTCAAATGACCCCTTTCAACCCATTCAATCAAACAAAATAGGTTTCTAGTGGTCCTAGGACCCCTAGGGACATGTGTTGTCATGACCCCTTTTGACCCATTTGATAATATGAAAGAAGTCCTTAAGGGTCATAGGACTCAGAGGGACATATGTTGTCATTAAATGCTTTGGAATGGGCATAGGTTGTCCTATGACCCCTTTCAACCTATTCAATCAAACAAAATAGATCCATAGGGGTCGTAGGACCCCTAAGGACAATTTTTGTCATGAAATGTGTTGAAAGGCTAATAGAACATCCTATGACCCCTTTAGACCCATTGGTTTGAAGAAAATAGGTCCCTCAGGATCTTAGGATCCCTACTGACATATTTTATCTCAAAATGCATCGGAAGGGATCATAGGTTATCCTATGACCCCTTTCAACCCATTTGATCAACCAAAATAGGTCCCTTCGTGTCCTAGGACCCTTAGGACATATGTTCTCTTGAAATGTGTTAAAAGGGGACCTAGGTTGTCCTATGACCCAATTCGATAGATTTGAAGAAATTAAATAGGTCCCTTGGGGTTCTATGACCCCTAGGGACATATGTTGTCATGAAATGCATCAAAAAGGGGTCATAGGTTATCATATGACCCATTTTGACTTATTTGATCAAACAAAATGGTTCTGTAGGGATTCTAGGACACCTAGGGACATATGTTGTCATGAAATGCATTGAAAGGGGTCATAAGTTATCCTATGGCCTCTTTTGACCCATTCAATCTAATGAAATAGGTCCTTAGGGATTTTAGGACCCCTAGGTACATATGTTGTCAAGAAATGCATCGAAAGGGGTCATACGTTGTCCTATGATCACTTTCGACTCATTCGATCAAATGAAATAGGTCCCTAGGGCTCCTTGGATAGCTACGGACATATGATATTATGAAATGCATCAAAAGGTGTCATAAATTCTCCTATGACCCCTCTCAACCCATTTGATCATACAAAATAGTTATCTAAGGGCCCTAGGACTAGAAGGGACATATGTTGTCATGAAATGGATCGAAAAGGGTCATAGGATGTCCTATGACACTTTCTGACACATTCAATCAAACAAAATAGGTCCCTAGGAGTTCTAGGACTGCTACAGACATATGTTGTCATGAAATGTGTCGAAAGGGGTCATAGGTTGTCCTATGACCCCATTCGACCCATTTGATCAAATGAAATATATCTATATGGGTCCTAGTAACCCTAGGGACATATTATGTCATGCAATGCATCGAAAGGGGTCATACCATGTCATATGACCCCTTTCAACCCATTCTATCAAACAAAATAGGTCCCTAGGGGTCTGAGGACTGCTAGGGACATATGTTGTCATAAAATGCATTGAAAGGGGTCATAGGTTGTCATATGAGTCCTTTCGACCTATTTGATAAAACAAAATACATCCCTAGGGGTCCTAGGACCATGAGGAATATATGTTGTCATGAAATGTGTTGAAAGCAGTCATCGATTGTCCTATAACCCCTTTGAACCTATTCGATTAAATAAAATAGGTCCCTAAGGGTTCTAGGACCACTAGGTACATATGTTGTCATGAAATGTGTTGAAAGGGGTCATAGGTTGTTCAATGACCCCTTTTGACCCATTGAATCAAACAAAATAGGTTTGTAGGGGTCGTAGGAACCCTAGGGATATATATTGTCATGAAATGCATCAAAAGGAGTTACTATGACACCTTTCAACCTATTCAATCAAACAAATTAGGTCACTATGGGTGCGAGGATCCCTAGAGACATATGTTTCCTTGAAATGCATTGAAAGTGATCATAGCTTGTCGAATGACCCCTTTCAACCCATTCAAACAAACAAAATGGGTCCTTTGGTGTGCTAAGAGCCCTAGGGATATTTTTTTTTATGAAATGCATCAAAAGGTGTCATAGGTTGTCCTATGACCCATTTTGACACATTTGAACAAATGAATAGGTCGCTAGGGATACTAGGACTGTTAGAAACATATATTGTCAAGAAATGTGTCGAAAGGGGTCATAGGTTGTTCTATGACCAATTTTAACCCATTCGATAAAATGAAATAGGTCCTTAGGGGTCATAAAGACCCCTAGGGACATATGTTGTCATGAAATGAATTGAAAAGGGTAATAGGTTATCCTATGACTATTTTTTGACCCATTCAATCAAACAAAATAGGTCCCTAGGTCCTATGACTCCTTTTGACGCATTCGATCAAACAAAATAGGTCTCGAGGGGTACAAAGAACCTTGGGGACATATGTTGTCATGAAATGCATTGAAAGGGGTCATAGGTTGTCCTATTACCCCTTTCAACCCATTTAATCAAATGAAATAAGTCCCTAGGTGCCCTAGGAGCAATAGGGACATATTTGTTGTCATGAAATGTGTCAAAAGGGGTTGTAGGTTGTCCTATGACACCTTTCCACCTATTCAATCAAATGAAATAGGTTCGTAGGGGTCCTAGGACCCCTAGTGACATATTTCATCATGAAATGTGTCGGAAGTGGTCATAGGTTGTCCTATGACCCCTTTCTATGCATTTGATCAAACGAAAGAGGTCTCTAGGGGTCATCATGAAATGCATCGAAAAGGGTTATAGATTGTCCTATGACCCCTTTTGACCCATTTGATCAAATGAAATAGGTCCCTTAGGGACCTAGGTCCGCTAGGGACATATGTTGTGATGATATGCTTTGAAAGGGGTCATAGGTTGTCCTATGACCCCTTTTGACACATTCAATCAAACAAAATAGGTCCTTAGGGGTCCAAGGACCACTAGGGACATATGTTGTCATGAGATGAGTCGAAAGTGATCATAGGTTGTCTTGTGACCCCTTTCGACCTATTCGATGAAATGAAATAGGTCCTTAGAGGTCCTAGGACCATTAGGGATGTATGTTGCCATGAAATGTGTCAAAAGGGGTCATAGGTTGTCCTATTACCCCTTTCAACCCATTCAAAAAAATAAAATTACTTCCTAGGTGTCTTAGAACCCCAAAGGACATATACTGTCATGAAATGCATTGAAAGGGGTCATAGGTTATCCTATGACCCCTTTCAACCCATTTGATTAAATGAAATGGAGGACCCTTAAGGATATATGTTGAAATGAAATGCATGGAAAGGGGTCATAGGTTGTCCTGTAACACCTTTCAACTAATTCGATCAAATGAAATAGGTCCCTAGGGATCCTAAGACCCCTAGGGAGATATATTGTCATGAAATGTGTTAAAAGTGTTCATAGGTTGTCCTATGACCCCTTTCAACCGATTTGATCAAGCAAAATAGGTCCCTAAGGGTCCCAGCACCCCTAGGGACATATGTTATCATGAAATGCATCAAAAGGGGCCATAGGTTGACCTATGACCCCGTTCAACCTATTTGATCAAACAGAATAGGTTTCTAGGGGTCCTAGGACACCTAGGGACATATGTTGTCATGAAATGTGTCGAAAGGGCTCATAGGTTGTCTTATGATAGCTTTTAACATATTCAATGAAACAAAATAGGTCCCTAGTGGTCATAGGACCCCTAGGGACATATGTTGTCATGAAATTCGTCGAAAGTGGTCATAGGTTGTCCTATGACCCCTTTTGAGCCATTCGATCAAACAAGATAGGTCCATAGGGGTCCTAAGACCCTTAGGGACAAATGTTGTCATGAAATGTGTTGAAAGGGGCTAGAGAGTGTCTTATGACCCCTTTTGATCCATTGGATCAAATGAAATAGGTCCCTAGGTTTCCTAAGATCCCTAGTAACATATTTTTTCTTGAAATGCATCGAAAGGGGTCATAGGTTGTCTTATGACCCCTTTTGACTCATTCGATCAAACAAAATAGGAACCTTGGTGTCATTGGACCCTAGGACATATGTTCTTATGAAATGCATCGAAAACAGTGAGAGGTTGTCCTATGAGCCCTTTTGACACATTCAAACAAACGAAATAGGTCCCTAGAGATCCTATGACACCTAGGGCATATGTTGTCATGAAATGCATCAAAAAGGGTAATAGGTTGTCCTATAACCCCTTTCGACCCATTCATGATAACATATGGCCCTAGGGCCGTGGGGTCATTCTAATTCTTATATTCATAGATCATATAATTTTATTATTTAAAAGTATATTTTGATGATAGATCAAACAATGTGATTTGAAAAATAGCATTGATATAATTTTTTTGCACAATCAAATTTAGAAACTACAATATCTTTATTTAATAGATTATTGAAATTTCTTAACATTGGTAAATAAAAATAATTAAAAGAATTACAATAGATTTCATGTTTCATGTTTTATCTATAAAGATAGTGCTCAACAATCTAATTATCTTTCCTATATGTTAAAAAGGAAAAGATATGAAATTCAAAAAGTAGTGTTTTTCATCAATATAAATAGCTTCACTATTTTAGCTTTTAACCAATCAAATAGCCTCACTCATTTGCCAAGCAATACCAATTACTTCTAGAGCTAGTTGAACCATTTGTTAAAAATTCTGTCTGCAGAAATTTCCTTCTCGTCATCCCTTGTAATGGGAAAGTCTATGCACTGTTGATCTAAAACAAATGGTAGTTATATTTTTATTTATTCTGATTTTGAGAACAATTAATAAGTAAGATCAACTATGCATTATAACCATTAGATGAACAATTTGCATCCCCTACAATATCAACTTCTTCAACTCTAAACAATATGAGCAATGAAACACTAGGTGTAATTTGTAGCTTCTTGATTCATCATATTGTATTCTTATGAATGAATCAAGATTCTAGACTATCTCTCAATTCAGCTAATAGAAGCAATCATCTTGTGGATGTGTCCTGATGCACAGGAGAGGAAGTGAAGAGCACTCTGGGCAAGGGAATAGTAGCTACATGGCTTTTCATGACCCTAATATTGAACAATAGTTACACAACACATTTGACCACTATTTTAATAGTAGAGAGATTGGCTCCCACCATTACAAGCATGAAAAGCCTAACCACAAGCAATGTTAAAGTGGGTTAAATGAAAAGTTTGTTTGCCAAGGGTTATCTTCTACAAGATCTGAACATACTTGAACATAGACTTGTTCCTCTAACAAGTCCACATGATTATGTGGAAAAGCTATCAAAGGAAGAAGTGGGTGCCATAGTGGACGAGAGCCTCTACATTCAAATAGTGAAATCTCTCTATCCATGTGAAACGCTCGAAGTTGTAGATTGAGGATACTTCAATATAGCAGGCTTTGGATTTTTAAGCAACTCTTTCTATATCTCATTTTGCAATTTATTGACCTATATTTCATGAGTAGTGATTCAATAGAATTCATCTTTCATAAGAATAAATGAAACACTCAGTGCTCATTACATCAAGGTGATACTCACAGAAATGAAGCATGAAACTGTTTGTGATATCTCATTTTGTTCTACACTTCTATTTAGATAGATGCCCACGTTTTATAATCTCAATTTACTTTACAATTTCTTTCATCAAAGTAGAAATATAATAGATGCCCTTCATGAGTTTTGAAACTCCCATGTCTGTGACAGTTTTTCACGAAAGGGTCACCATTTCTAGCAGACATAACTGAAGCAGTGTTGAATGTATCGGAGCAGCATTTCAGTGTACAGAGCATTCACAACAAATGGTTTGGGGAAGCAACGTCATGTCCAGACATGGAGTCAGGGCTTCAATCGGAAAAGACTCCCATCACACCTGCAAATCTATGGATTCTTTCCATTCTCACCGCATCCATCTATGCTCTCACTGCATTGATTCATATCGGTGGAAAGTTGCATCGAAGCGGGCAAGATTTGAGGGCAGCATCCCACGGACAAGATTTTTCCACACATGTAATGGCAATGATCAGATCTTTCAAACTTGTGAGGGTCCCTGCCCTTCCATAGAAATCTAACGCGGATTCTGCAAGTTGTAGAAGACTCCAAATTGTGGAGTCAATGTTTGTATTGATATATTCATCTGTGTATATCCTGCTATTCTGAAAGCCATTGTTTGTATTCATATTAAAATCTAACACGTTTATATTGGTATATTCATCTTTGCAGATCTTCCGGCCATTCAAATAGCCATTGTTTATATTCATATATACTTCAGTTCATGACGCGTTTATTGCCTCATGGACTTTTACAAAGTTAAAAGATATGACGTCAATTGTTGAATTGTCACCTCCACCGACAGCCGCGAGGATTGTCTTTTACTGTGAAGATTCCTTCTCTCAACAGAAATTTGAGATCATTTAGAATATTTCAAGTGGCTTGTCTTAGATATTTGTTTCCAGAATTTTATTTTGCACGTTGGTCTCACGGTGTAGCCCCCATTCATTAAATGTTTCAGAGTTTAACTCTTCAAAGTTAGGATTATAAATGTTAATAGTATATTCCACCTAATTACTATCATATTGATGAATAAAAGCTCCTTAGAAATCTGCTTTTATAGCTAACTTGACATACTTATAAATATAAATTGGTATTTTGTTATGTGGCTTCAACAGTTTATAGACATTGTTTTGATTTGTGGGTAGTAATGATATTAATCAAATGGTCACTTCAAAGTGTTGCTCAATATTTGGTTAAAGATGTTCAAATAACGGTGCACTACAACCATTTCAAAAATTGTCAATATTTATGCGCAAGTACCCGAGTCATACAATATGGGTACCAATGAAGTTGCACAAGTTTCTCGATTTAGAATTGTCTACAAATTCCAATAACTTGGGTATGAGTGGGTAGCTATTGCTATATGTTAAATTTAGTAGTGGCATTTTATTTATCATTATTTTATTTTTTGATAAAAGAAGCGGCAAGAGGGTGTTGACCCATGGTACAATTAGCCCATATGGCAGTCACTAGATACAATTAAAAGTACATTAACAACACCAAGTGACAATCATCAAGGAATTACATATTGTACCTACCTTTGTCAAAAATACATGTTTGAAAGTGACTAAAAACTTTGTCAACATTGACAATGATCACCTTGGGATAAGTCCCCCACAAATGGTGTAAACTTGAACCAAAAATAATAACAAAGGACTCAGGCAAGCTTTTAAAACTTCTAGCATACATCTAATCATAGGAATAAACAAATAGAAATGAGACACTTACATCACTGTAAGACCTGATAAACAAACTCAAACAAAAAACTACCAGTTCATTCTTCTTTGTTAGAAACAAAGATTCATAAATATCTAGATCTCCCTTTTGGCCAACATTCTCAAAGATCTTCCAACCCTCTATTGTCTCCTTTCCCACCTCAATAGTGAAACTCCACCTTAATAGAAATGTGGGGAAGAAAGATCATGAGACCAAGATTGAGATAATAACACTTCCATCCCTTAACACCACCACAATCTCCCCCTCAATAGGAGTGTCATCCACTTCCACAAACACACACCTAATCTCTACCTCGATAGAGGATAAAACAACTTCCACATAAGCCATGCAAGAAGAAGAAAACACATGGATCCAAGCCCACCACTTCTTAGTCGAGATGCAATGCCTAGAGAAAAGCCCTAATGAGATACCTAGAAAGTAAGACCCCCAATCAAAGATCTCACCCACCAAATGTAGTGCACAATGCAAGAAATCAAACTTGGAAATGGAAGTTGAGAAAGCATATGACATCCAAGCAACATATGCTTCCACAACCAAAGGTTGTCCTAGGTATGACAACCCAACACAATGTCCAACATAGGGTGATAGTAGGGAACAACCCTAACGAAGACATTTCTAGCAACGACCCATGAAAAAACCAAAATGAAACCAAGCTCACAATGAGAGTAGACGAGAACACAAGATCCTTCATACTTGTTTAGAAAAAAGTAAAGAGAAGACATGTTGGGCCAAGCAGATGAAGAGCAATAGATCGAGCACATGTAAAATCCAAGGAATCCTCCATTTCTCATATTCTCAAAACAAACAGCTACAAATCTGGGAATAAACCTCTCCCACCACATGCATACAATAGTAGGGATCTCCACTAGAGAAGCCATATAGTAACTCATAATAGAGACACCCCTCCAACATGGAGAGACATCTGGGAGAAACCCATTAATAATTTCATCATTTGATTTCCAAATGGAGGTTCAACATAACCCATTTGGGGCAAAGAATCTTCTGAAAGAGCTCAACTCTACCTTTTTTGTTCTTATCCCCAAAACCCTTGGGGTGGATACTATGGACCACTTTAGGCCCATTAGTCTCTATAATTTGTTCTACAAGATCATCTCAAAAGTTTTGATGACCAGAATTCTCAAGGTCCTTCCTTTGATCATTTCTCTATAGCAAATAGACATCGTCCCTGCTAGCTAAATCTTTGATTCTCTAATGTTGGTTCATGGAGTCATTCATTCTCTGGAGGCTAGGAAGAGGGAGGGTCTTCTCCTCAGGTTGGATCTCTCTAAATCATATGACCGAGTGGACTGGTCCTTCCTTGGAATAGTCCTCTAGGCTTTTGGTTTTGACCACTAGGTTTGCAAACTTATATCCAAACTTGTATCCAGCTCTTCGCTAGCTATCATTATTAGTGGGACTCCATTTGATTTCTTCAAACTATTGAGAGGCTTAAGGTAGGAAGATCCCCTTTCTCCCATCCTCTTCATCATCATGAAAAAGTGTATTGGCAAATTGGTTTAGAGAAAAAGATAGGAAGGGTCCTTGAGAGGAATCAAGCCTTCTTCAGGGCATGTATCTTTAACTCATCAACAATTTGTTGATGACATTATAATGGGAGGAGAAGCTTTAGTTTTGGAGGCCAAATCAATGAAGAGCTTATTGGATATATATACCATGGGAACTGGCGAGCTTATTAATTGGGAAAAAAGCTTAGTATTATTTATCAATACACATGTAGACAAACAAACAAAGTTTCTAAGCATTCTTGGTTGTGGGGTTGGAAGCCTTCCTATGAGCTATCTTGGACTCCCATTGGGGAGTAAGCCACTGGACTCTTTCTAGAATATGCTTATTTACAGGTTCAACAAGAAGCTAGTAGGTTGGAAAGGAACCACTCTTAGCCAAGATGCTAAATGTGTTCTAGTGAAGTCTACCTTTCAAAACCTTCCCATGTATGCCTTGAGTCTCTTTGGGATCCCAGTCAAATATGCTGAGAAATGCAAAAGATCCAGAGAGATTTTCTGTGGTCTGGATTTGAGGAACATCAATGATACCTCCTAGTGGCTTGGGATAATGTTTGCCTATCCAAGTGTTATGGGGGACAAGGAATCATAAAACTTAGGCATCTTAACAGTGCTCTCCAAGCTAGGTAGATTTGGTGTATATTTAATAGCACTAGAGAATGGAGAGATATTTTTTTGGATAAGTATATCAGGAGACCTTCTTTAAGATATTTTCTCAATGATTTTAACATCTTGACTAGCTCAGTTATATGGAATGGGATCTTAAAGGAAAGAACCCTAGCTAATTGTAAGGCCAAATAGAAAGTGGGAAATGGAGAGAACATCCTCTTCTACCAGGATAATTGACTGATTTAGGGACCTCTCATTAATAACCCCACATGTGATAACTAGGCCAATACTTGTATAAGGCTATTCAAAATGAAAGTAAGTAACTATAGAATGGACCAAGGATGGAGAGACCTATCCTTGATATCGAATGATCTCAAGCCAATAATGGTGACATTGAACTCTTTGATTTTGAATAATAACAAGGATGAAATAATATGGGAGGGTAATCCAAGTGGATCCTACTTAGTGGCCTCAGGGTATAGCTCACTTTGAGGCCTGAGGGGGAAACCTCTTTGGGCTAAGGCCTGGCTGCCTAGCCTTACCCCTAAAATTAAAATTCTCTTTTGGCTGATGCTTTAAGATAAGATTCTTACTCTGAACAACTTGGAAAAAAGAGGTCAGTATATCCCTAACAAATTTATTCTTTGCAAGCATCACTTGGAGATGGTTAAATCACATCTTCATCCATTGTCCCTATTCCATGGACGTTTAGGAATATCTCGCCAAGAATTATGGGGTCAATTGGTGTAAGCTAGGGAATATTTTGGACTTCTTCTATCAATGGGATAGCATGTACAAAGGCATAAATTTGTAGAGTATAAGCATATGGACTTTGCCTCACTTCTATTGTGGACTATGGAAGGAGAGAAACAATTGATTTTTAGAGATAGAGAGGCTCCTACTAATGTGCTTGCAGATAAAATCATTGACAATTTGAGAGAAAATTTTCTTATTAGGAAGGGCAGAGGTCTTGATGAAGGGGGTAATAGTAAGGACAGGGAAAAGGATAGGAGAATGAAAAGATAGGGGATCAAGTGGACACTCCCCACTAAAGGTTGGCACAAAGCCAACTTTGATAGAGTGGCCAAAGGCAACCCAAGTCCTGTGGGATGTGGGGGCATCATTAGAAATAACCATGGTCTAGGTATTGCTGCTCTCTCCTACCCCTTGGGAAACCAAACAAATTACTATGATGAAGCTAGTGCTACTCTCCATAATGCTAAACTGGTGCTAGAAGTGGGAGTCAAACACTTATGGCTGGAGGGGGACTCAAACAATATCATCAGATGCATAAAAGGTTCTCTTCAACCTACTTGGACCACTCCAAACATAGTGGAAGAAATCTACACTACCCTTGGAAAATTTGAGAGTGTACATGTCAGCCATGAGTATAGGGAATCCAACTTGATGACTGATTGGTTTGCCAATGAGGTAAGAGAGAGCAAGAATATGGAACACTGAAGGGAATATTTTGTCAGTCACAAAAGGCCTAATTGATTAAAAGAGGATCCAGGGAGGTATAGGTGAAATCCCTAGTTAATTATGGAAACTAATGCAAAAACGTGCACAAGTCAATGCATTTATGGAAAATATGGGGGCAACTGGAAGATGATGCATTCAATGTCTAATTTCCACACTTTATGAGTTTCTTATTTTCTTTTTCAATTCTCTAGAATTGAAAGAAAAGGTAGTTTTGGATAGAGTAAATAGAGGAAAAGGAAAGGTGAAAAAAGAACTATATTTATGCAAAAGGAAATCACCTAGCTGATTGAGATGGTGGGAGAATAGAGTAGAAGGGAACTAGTTGGAGAGGTAGAGAAATGGAAATAGAGAACCAAGGTCTAGGAGAAACTCGAAAAAGAAGGCATTGCTAACTACATTGTCAAGCTTCACAGGTATGACTTACTGGTTACCAATCTCATATTTAATTCTTGGAAGGATGGTAGGGTTCAGATTGATAAGGTGTCACATCATGTTAATGTGGAGTTCATCAGCCATGTTACCAAAATACCTAATGAGGGTTTTAAGTTCTATAGAGGTAAAAAAAAATTCATGAATGCAATGAAGGATTTTGCCAAGAACATGGAAGAGAAGAAGGAGCTAGTGAAAAGTGAGAGTTACTGAGAGATGGACTCAATCAAGAAGCTCTAGAGGTATGTGTTGAGGGCCATCATTGAGTTTATTTATTTGGATACAAGGTTTGATGGGGGTAGAAGCCATCATTTTTTTTTGCATAACCACTTCCATTATGGAGCTAAACTTGCTTTTCCTTTTTACCTATATTCTTCCATAAACAAGAATATTTTGGGGTATAAGGAAAAACCTCATGCTAACCCTACCCTACATGAGGGTTTACTTCTTTTTCTCTTTGAATATTTTTACGCTCAATCTAGGAGTAAAACCCTTTGTCACACTATGGCTACTTCTAAGGAGACAGGGAGCTCCAATTTCTCCTTAGACATAGATGAAATCCAGAGCTTAAGCTTAGAGGAGGAGGAAAAATCCAGAGCTTAAGCTTAGAGGACAAGGAAAATTATCAATCTTTAGGGAAGAAGTGTAGGGGGAGATAAAAGGAAATTCCCACTCCTAGTAAAACTCCTTGTAGGAAAAGTGCTAGGTTCCATATGGCAAAAATGACTAGTCAGGGGAAGAAGAGTATAATGAGGAAGGAGAAGACATGGACAAGGATGAGGAGACCAAGGTCATGGATATTGAGACTAGAGAGGAGTTAGTTGGTAAACCCAAAAAGAAGTAGAGGAAGAACAAAGAGGACATGCCACTGGAGGGGCAAAATGTTATGGGGCCGAAGCTCTCTGTTCTCCCTCTCCTTCCCAAGCCCTCACAGGAGCAAGAAAATGAGAAAATAGAGGAAGGCAACATAAGCAGTGTGGTTGTAATAAAATAAAAGCATATGGCTTGCAAGAAATTCAATGCCAGAAACTCTAAAATAGGGATTGTTAGAGAAGTTATGAACCCCTAAATCCTTGAACAAAAAGAGGGCAAGATCCAATTAGAACAACTCATAGAACTGGTGTTGGTGGCAATCACTCACAATGCAAGGGAGGTGGGTATGACCTTTCTCAACAATGTAAAAAAAAACATGATTGACAACTTCTGATCTATAGAATGGCTCTTTCATGAGGTGGAGGAGGCAAGAGAAAGAATGTGGCAGATGGAAAGCTAGGTGAAGAAGAATGAGCAAGGGAACTTGACTGACCTATGGGATCAAATCAAGATGGTTGAAGAAAGGTTGAAAAATATGGAGAACCTCAACCACAACATGGCTAACTAGAAGCTCACTATTCTTAAATCTCTCAATGATAACATTGTCAGTCTAAGTGGCAAGCTCAAACCCAGGGGGTTTGTTGAGGAGAAGGATAGGAAGGAAAATGATGAAAATAGGATGGAAGAGGACACTACAATGGACATAACTCAATGCCACATGTATTCGAGCTATGAGAAGAACCAAGAACTCCTGGTGGAGGAGTTTCAAAGAGCCAACAAAGTAGCAGAGACCATCTAGGACCTTCAAAGGAATTTGGGGAAGTAAGTGAAGAATATACAAGCTCCGTCTTTGGATTTTGTTGTCTCTATAGGTTTCTTTCTGTTTGGCTTTTTGCTTGTCTTTCATTTTGGCCTTTATATTGCCCATTGTTCTATTGCTAGGCATTTTTTGCTAACATGCTACCCTTTTTTACATCAGAACTTTTGGATTTTAAGATCCTTGTAAAGCCTATTTTTCTTAATAAAATACATAACCCCCTCCATTGTAAATCCCTCCTCCATTATGTTCCTAACAACCAAAATAACACCCCAAGTTGTACTGCACTAACATAAGATCAATGTATCCAAATTAGTAGAAAAAAGAGCAAGGAGACCCCAAGATTTCCCATTCCAAGTGGGATAAGGGCCCCAAAATCTCCACAAAGAGCTCAAGTACGTGAGCTTGAGAAACCAATTCAATTTCGAAGCAAAACATATCCCAAAATGAGTAAGAGAGCTTCCATAAACCATGAAAACAAAGTCCCTATAGACTATTGCATTGTCATCGTTATCTACTTTATTATCCCACTCATCACCTATTTGGGATACCCTTGCAACACCACTATAGATATGAGAGACCCTAGGTTTCAATACTACATTGACATTCCCTCTCTTGCCCATTACTTTTGCCTCAACTTATTTTTTAAGTTTCTTAAAATCTAGTTATTGGATTCAATTGGGTGAGAAACTAGTTAATTATCATTAGCACATAATTTCCCTTCCTTTATGACAAGTTGCCTCTCCTATTGGATCATACAATAAAGTCAAGAAATATGGTAATCCATGATTCTTTTGTGTTTCTTTAAATTTCACATTGTTAGTTTCACTCTAAATAGTCAAAGGTAGTCTTTCAAGATAAAATAGCGATTTAAAATTATTTATTGAGAAAACTTATGATATTTCATTGAGAAAACTTAAATCAAAATATAAATGACTATATATGCTTAATTATGATAGGACCATTGAGCCTACTTATTTGAAGTCAAATTGTCATATATAAATTTCTCCACATAATATTGATAGTCATCACAAGAAAATTTTCTATTATAATATTGTTATTTACATGTCGTCCTTAAAACAAAAACCTACATTTTCCATTAAAAATCAAGGTAAACGATCTTTTTTGTTCCCTATCAAAAGATATCATGATCAATCTAGGTGGGAGGCTTTGGATTATCAATAAGTCTTCTTTAACACTTAGGGATGGAACTCTTATTAAAATCTATTGAACACTATATTTAAAGTTATCCTAGTTTGGGTGTAGCTTTTAGGCTTACCTTTGAGTTGTAGAATGATTTTCGAAAAAATTGTGTTATAATATTTTTATGGATATGTCCTCCTTAAAATAAACACCTACATTTTTCATTAAATATTAGGGTATGATATCATTTCTTATATCCTATGAAGGATATATTGTGGCCATTCTAGGTGGGGGGCATTGGGTTAACAACAAGTCTTCCTTAGAATTTAAGACATGGACCTCTTCTTTGGATCTATCAAGTTCTATATTTGAAGTTGATGCAATTTTTGAACATCTTCTAGGCTTACCCTTGGAGTACTAGAATTAAGAAAACTTAACAAATATAGAAAGTTCCTTCTATGAGCTAGTTATTGATACAAAATGGCACATTCAAGAAGGGCCTTTGATAATATCACCCAATTTACTAACCTTCCCTTTTCTATTGTTCAATAATCTTCAATATAGAAAGATGAGACATGCTCTATAATTTGAAATAGTTCCCTTTGTCTGATTTACTTGTAAAAGATCTAGGATAAAGGCTAAAAAAATGCCCCTTTAAGGCCAAAAAGAAGACCAAGGCTTCAACAAAGAAAATGGAGGTTGGGAAAGTAGAATATAGTGAGGGAGTGCGGTCTTATAGATAGTAGAGTTGTTAGTAACCAAAAAAATTTCCAATGAACAAAATAGCATAGAATGTTGATATTTTATGTCAAGAACTAAATAATGTATATCATTATGTAGGGATGATATATTGAGGGCAAGCCCTCTGAATATTGAGTAAAAAAATATATCCATAGAAATTTTTATGATGAATACCTAGGGGATCGTGCTAGTATTCTAGGGAAAAGGAGAGTTATGTTGTCAAGGAGTATAGTCTTGATTCAAGAGATATTGATAAAAATAAATGAAGATAAGGTAGAGGATAATATTTCTCCCTCTTCTCCTTTTCCTTATGGATCCCTCTATATGTGCTGAAATCCATATCTCCTTTAGTCTCAAATCAGAGCTCTCTTGAGATAGTTAAACCAAAATATTTGTGTATACAAGATGGAAACATTTACTTGGAAATATTTTCTATCCTTGACCAAAATATTTTTAGTACCTATGTAGAGCCCAATGCCTCCTAGAAAATGTTAGTGGATACAAATTCCAATTCTTGGAAAGAAAAATTGAGCAATTAAGAAATTGATAAAGAGGAGGATAAACCATTTACAAGGGTGAAGAAGGTAATATTAAAGAAATTGGAAACCTCATTGGGAGTCTCCAATAGGTAGACCAAAATTAGATTGTGGTTTTAGAAAGATCCTACAAATAAAATTAATAGAGTGACATAGGGAGAAAGATTGCATACAAGATATGACTGGTAAGATGCATGAATTATAAAATAATTTTCTTGGAACCATATGCAAATTAAGAAATGAAAATCATATGATGGAATGTAAGAGGGATTCAAATGTCTCATAAACAAGATATTTTTCTTAATTTTGGTTTTGATATTAAAAAGTAGTAAAAAATGAATGACTGGCTAGAAGGAACAAAATAGTGACAAAGTCACAACCAACTAACAACTCACAAAAAAATAGAACACCACAGACATTTAATATAAAAAGCATATTTCTATGGATAGAGTTCAACATCCAAACATCTAACCATCTAAAATAGTAGATAGTACTAAAATAGTAAAGAGTAAAAATTAAAGTAGCAATAGAAATAACCATAGTGTTAAGAGTCTCCATTTTCCAAATATTTTTATTATCCACATAGGGCCTGAACTTATCCATAATAAAAAGACAACAAAAAATAATTAGCATATGAAGAGGCCTAGCGCTCATTCGTTATTCTCCTTTTTGTGGGGGTTGGTTTTGATAACACCACATCCAACCAATCATTTGCAAGGAACCTATATAGCGTTTGAAAGTTGTTAGCCTCCTCCTTAGCTTTATCCTCCACCCTCTCCAATTGCAAGATTTGGAGAGTGGTTGCCACAATATACGTGACTTTAATAGTAAATTCTACCATGGTGTTAAGCCTCATGTCTAGTTCTAAAATTTCCTTATTTCAACTCTCCATCTCTATACATAGGTATTTTATCTCACCCTCAAGCTATACAAAGGTGTTATTCTCCATATTAGGGGAAGGGAAGGGGTCTTAGACTGGGGGGAGGGGGGTGATCAAAGGGAAATAGGAGGTCCTCCTTGATGCAGCTTCCAATAGAAATTAAATACCAAATGGCTTAAAAGGCTTACAACACTTATTAAATACATCAAGAACAATTAACCAAGACCAAATGCACCAAATGATCTAAACAATCCCTCAATAACTCCATCCCACAAGTCACACCATCGATCATCACCAAAACTACAAGCATCACCGAGCTCCCACAAGCATTATCGAGTAATCGTATATGTCAAATACCTTCAGTGACCTATCCCGTTTAGTGACCAAGAACCTCGGTCAATACTATACCCAATAATGACCAAGCACCACTCCTTTGGTGACTCAATCCACAAGTCCAAGCCAAAGTCCTTCCAACATGCAGTACAGTTGGCAATCCTATGTCCTTTAGGATGATATTATCTTGAATTAGAATTATATTATTTTTGGGTATTTCAAGACTCAATTACAAGACATTGAGGAATTTAGTTGTTCTTAGATTTAGTTGGAAACAAAATAGGCTTGATTAAATTTATTGATGATTAGGTATCCCATGATGTGAATTTAATAGATGCCACTTTTATTTGGACTAATAGAACAGTCTATGGTTAGACCAAGCCCTAATCAATAATAATTGGCTTCTTGATTGTTTGCTTTCATTGGTCAAAATAATATTTCAACTTATATTTATTAATGTGGTTAGTTCATATATAAATATATGGTTGTATTAGGAATTGGTAAAATAAGAGGTTTATCGGTACTAGTATGTTCTTAGTTATGAGGAAATTAAGGGAGATTAAGGAATATTTTAGAAAATTAAATAAACTTTTAGGAATTTACTCTCCTTAAATGTTCTTTCCAATTAGAATTAAAAATAAATCAACACAAAGGATATATATCACATTAACTTACTAGAGAAAATGAAATCCTTGTCCAGTATGATGGCATCACTTTCAAAGATGAAGAATTCTAGAAACAAAGACCTAAAGTTCACTATGATTTTCTTTAATGGATTAAAAACTAGATTTTTTAATTTTACTACCCTGTATAGGGCCTTAATTAGGATCACTCATATAATGAAAAATTTATTCAAGCTAGACAAGCATGATGATATTAGAAGGGAGGTAGTTAATTTTTTCGGTGATCTTTTTTTTGATGTTGACATGGATATAATAGTGTAAGGAAACCTTATTTATTAGGTCACAAAAAGGATTACTAATAAATGATGCAAGAGCATCTTGCATCTCAAAATAAAAGGGGAAATGATATATTTAGTTAACAAAAAAATTGACATGAGAGAAAGTGACAAATCTTTGAAAAAAATTGAGGAGAGAGAAAGTGAAGAAAATTGGAAGAACAAAACAAAAACTAAAAAATTTAATAATAAATCTAACTTGTGGCTTGAGGATTTATTCAACGTAACTTGCAAGGCTAACTTTTGACTTTTTTTGGTATAACTAGAGGGTCATGTCTTCTCATTATTCATTATTCAACATGAAGGAAGTCAGCTAGAGAGAGGAGTAACTGAGCATAGGTAGTAGTTGTGGCTTGGGAAACAAGAAGGTTGATTGGTGGCTAAGAGCAAAAGTTTATTTTCTTCTTGGAAATTTCTACTAGATTGTGAATCTAGGCTAGCTAAGATTTAGATCTTGCAAGATCTTGTAAAATTACTATTGTAATTTCTTATCTATTTGGCTGTAGTCTAGAAGGCCTTACGGTTGGCCATATTGGATGTAAATTTCATGATTCCATCATGAGAGTTGGCATTATTTTAATCTAAATATTTGTGTTATTTTTATACTTCCATTGTGTGGTCATTTTCTAGGGGCTAGGACATATCCTTTGGGGATTTTCCTCCCTTATGTTGCATCAAGTGGTATTAGAGAAAAATTCAATCTTGTGGTAAATATTTTTTTCTCGAGTCCAAGATATCTTTGTTGTGAGATAGCAGATCATGGTTCTAACTCACAATGGTAGAGGACTTGTAGATGGATCTTGACATGTAGAGATGGTTAAAAAAATGATATATTGATCATCTTGTGTGAAGGTTAGATTTGGTTATAGAATTTTTGTAGAGGGTTTGCAAAGATCTTGGAAGATGTCTTTGAGAATATTAGACCATAGGATGATTGAAAATCTTTTTAATGTAGTGGAGAAGAAAATTTGAAAGATATCTACTTGGTTGGAATATAGTTTGATTGACTAATTTAAGGAATTGATAGTTGAGTTTAGCAAAGATTTCTGAAGTTGGTGTCTACCGATCTAGAAGCAAATTATCTGGCTAGTTAGAAGACATCTTCAAGAGAAAAGAGTGAACGACAAGGTTGAGGTGAAAGTTATTTTTGTTGATCAGTATGAAGATTCTGATGTGAATCCTACAGAGAAATTTGTGGTTGTTGTTAAAGAGGTCCCTAGCCTTGCTGATGTTGGATAGGGTATTTTTTTTCATGATCACTTAGATGGATATCACATGACAATTGTAAAGCATCTTAATGTGTATGATAATGTTTCTTATTGTGAGGATTTTCATATGGATGTTTCTACTCATATGGAGAAGGATGTTTCTAGTGTAGATTCACTAGTTGCTGAGGTGGTCGAGGATCTACATGATACTGTAGATCTATATCTTCCTAATTTTCCCATGGTTGACATGGCTAAGAATTTACATGTTTCTCTTATTGTGGATTTTAGCTTACATGTTGGTGACTTGGATTTAAAGTTTCATGGTCTTGTTGTCATGGATTTTATGTTTCAGGATATTACTATTGTTGGTTGTGATAAGTTGTAGAGACAATTGGTGGAGCATTATGTTCAGTTTGTTCATGGAAGTGAGAATTTTGATTGGGTCAATGAGATTCATTCAATTCTGATGTTTGAGTGGATGAAGTATAGATGGTTCATTTTTAGATTTTTTCTTTTGTCTGGGATTGATTGAAAACCTTTGGTGAAGATGAAGTTGGTTGGAGAAATTTCATTTGGCATCAAAGTATGTGACATACTTTTCTATCTACCCAAGGAGTTTAATGGAGGAGCATCTTACATCAAAAAATAAAATGGGACACGATATATTTATTAAAAATAAAAATTAAGAGAGGAAGTGATGAAAATTTGAAAATTAAAAATAAAAATAAATTTAATAATAAATGTAACTTGTGGCTTGAGGATTTATTTTAAATTGAGGGTTTGTTTAATGTAACCTGCTAAACTGACTTGTGGCTTGGTTTAGTATAGGAAGAGGATCTTGTCTTCTCATTATTCATTATTTAGCATGAAGGAAATCAGCTAGAGGGAGTTATATCCAAGCACAAAAAAGTTTGTGAGTAGATCTAGTAGCTATGTCTTGGGAAACAAGAAGGTTGTTTGGTGGCTTGCGAGCACAAGTTTAGATTCTACTTGGGGGTTTCTACCAGATTGTGGATATGACCTAGCTAGGATTTTGATCTTGTGAGATCTTGAAAATTTACTATTGTGATTGATTATTTATTTGGCTATAATCGAGAAGGCCTTATAGCTAGGCATATTGGATGTAAAATTTATGATTCTATTATGAGATTTGGTATTATTTGGATCTAAATTTTTTTCTTAGTTTTAAAGTTCCGCTATGTGGTCATTTGATAGGGTCTAGGACATATCCTTTGAGGATTCTCCTACCTTATACTGCATCAATAAAGATCAAAACAATATGGAACTATATATGTCTTCATTAGATGAAGTTAGAAAGACAATTTTATCATTTGAGAATAAGAAGGCTCTTGGTCTAGATGAAGTTTCATTTTTTCTTTCAAATCTTCAAGGAAATTGTGAAAGAAGTATTATGAATGTTATGCAAGTATTGTACTACTTCTTTAGAAATACCCTACAAGAGATACCACATTTGGTATCATGGGAAATATAGAAGGAAAATTTGGTGGTCAATTCAAAAATTTACAAGGATAAAGGTCAAGAGAAATTAATATGAACAAGAAAGAAGATAAACAATAATTTCAAAATAAATTTTGTGAAGATCTCTTAGGACATAGAGGAGATGAAAAAAGTGGTGCTCAATATGAACAAAATTAAACTTGAGGTTTCTTATAATTTGAATAGTTGGGCATAATATATTTTACCTTTCTTATTTTTTCTGGTTTTATGTTTTGTGTTGTCTTTTATTTTCCATAAAATTTATGCTATGGAAAGGTATCTATTTTTCATGGTAAATCTGAATGGCTCATCTGGTAAATAGTTCTTTTTAAAGGGTTTTGGGTCCCTTGAAAACCTATTTTTATTGTAAATATAAGGATAATTAATATTGAGTGGCTCTTAAGAATACATCATACAATGTTTACCAAAAAATTAAAATATTATAAACATAGTTATCATGATTGGTGAATGCCTTTAAAATTGTAAGATCTGTAACTTTGACTATTTTCTTTATCTTTTCATATTTATGTAGTTACTACATTATATTGGTTGAAATATATTCACAAGGTAACTAATTTATTTCCTTATTCTTGAGAACATGATTAAAGTGTGAATATCCACCCATGCATAACATACATAAAGGAAATTTTTATAGTGTTTGACCCAGGGAAACGTCTTTCAATTTAAGAGACTTTTAATTCAACTCAAATAGATTTAGAAGGCCCATGTACATAGGAACCCTTCACCCTATGATGCTATTTGGGCATTTTTTTATTAATGTTGACTCTTCCTCTTAAACTATTCATATAATATACTATGGTAATGCAGTGGTTTACACAATGGTGATAGAGTAACATCAAACTCTTTTGCCCAAGGTATTAATGATGTCGATATTATAGATATAGAAGAAGGTTTTGAATAGTATTTTGTATAATCATTGTAAGAAATATTACTTGATGAAAGAAATCAAATATCACTAGTATGTCTCAATTTAGTTGAATGCAATCTACATTTGGTGAAAACATTTTCTTGGCGACAATATAACAACATAGGTACATATTATATACTATGGTCCCACCTTAAAAAAGCACAAGCCTTAGTCTCTTTCCCTTTTGGTCATACTTCCTAGTAGACAATCATTTTTTCACCTCTCAACAAAAAATTTAGCATGTGATTAAGGCCCCTTCAATGTAATATTTTCACCTAATGTGATTGTTGATGAGGATCTCCTCTTCCTATGACTTTACACTTCTTGTTGCTATTTTAAAATGACCATTATTTATAGTTCCCAACCCTACCATTATTCTTTTCTTGACTTTTGCATCCTCGTCACTCTAGTATCATATGGTGATGCAAATATATTTCAAATCTAATACCATATAAAGTATATATTGGTAAGAATTTAATTGAATTTAATTGATCCTAGGAGTATTTAAAACAATGAGTAACAAACTAGTTACAAAGGTAGTATCATGGTACTTATACAGGTTGTAAAATTTTTGAAGAGATAAATGTAAAAATACTTATGCTAACACTCATTCCTAGTTGTACAACCCAAACTTGAGGCACTAAGAATGTATTGTGAGACCCTATTAAATTTTTTCTTTGATCTTACACTTGAGGGGCCATACACTTAAAGTTTAACCTTGTTTTCTCTCTAGAAAGTCATGAATTATATTCATAGATAAATGAAATTCACTTTTAACTATATCCACTTCTTTATTATTTGTTCACTCTATGAAGTGTATAAATTGGAATTAAAAGTATTATCATTAACAAGTTGAAAAAATTAGGAACTTGTGTATTTTTATTAGTTAGTTCACCTATCCTTACTTGTGTATCATTGAATGCTTCCAAATTTTTGTATTTCTTTCGAAAAAAAAAACATTTACTATGGATGCAAGATTTTAGTGAAGATTCCCATCCAAAGTAATTGAGAAGATAGGTTCAACATGCTTTGAGATCATTCAAATGTATAATTGGGAAATATACCAAATGTAGCCCATCATTTACTTCAAACAATAGAAATAATCCTTAAAAAGTATAGTAGCATATGGGAACCTGATCCTTGGTATACATACATTGGAAAGTATAAGAGACCAATAATATTAAAAGGCTCCTAGTGTTTTTTTACAAACTATCTACAACCCAACATAGATGAACACAAGCCATTGATTATTATTATTAGGAAGAAAATTTTGTATGAAATATTCAATTATTACAAAATAAAATCCTAATTATGACCTAATATATATTATACTATAATAGTAAAATAATTTAAATTTCTTTTCTTACCAAGCTCCTCTTTTAATTTTAATTTTTTTTGATGGAGAGATGTAAATTTGATTGAAGTACTTAAATTTCAACTAACTACTATTGGTGCTGAGTTTCTTAATATCTTGAACCACATTATCTCCCTAAACAATGTTTTTTTTCTTCTCACAACTAGTTAACTCTTAAACTGCTAAGAATTAGAATAAGCCCAAGAGTTATCCCAATAATTTGTTGGTTTATCACTATTGATAGATCATGATAAGAGTTCTATTATAATAAATTTATATAAAATCATAAATCTATATGTATGTGAGTCATTGGATACACTTATCAGCATAATCTTAATCAAGAAAGTTTTTCCAGTTTACTATGTGCCATTATCCCTCCATAGCCTCAAAGCTTTATGTATACATCTCTTAATAGTATCTTCACAGAACTCTATTCTAATTGAAAACTTAAATAATAATAATAAATTCTATCCACTCAGAGTTAATCCATAATTAAATTATTTATTTAATTATATCAACCTAAAATTTAAATTAAATATGGTCCAATAGATTATTACTGAATGCAACTTAAGAAAAAATGAATTGATTATAGAACAATTTTTTTGAAAGTAACCGATTTTAAAACTCCATCAAACAAATTTAATGGATTGATTTCAACATGTTCCATATTGGAAAATGATGGGTAGTGGGAGGAGAGGTAAATGTAGGGTTTCAAGAAACAAAAGTGAGGAGACTAAGGACAATAATGATATACATGATGAAGATGGGTTTCAAGATGTAAATCTAGTAATGGGCAGCTATTGGTGTTGTTCATCCTATGGTGTATAGTGTAGTTCAATAGTTTTCTTTACTAGCTCTGAGTGGCCTTTTGGGCACCTTTTTCTTGTTTTTCTTGAGAGTAGTTATGTGTTATCTTCTAGGTTTTATAGCCTCTCCCCCATTTTTTCTTCAGGTTTTGAGGTTACTTTTATGAGTCCAAGTGTGGTTGTTGAGTGTGTGTAGTGAGTGGCTCCTCCCCTCTCCCGTCCTCTACTATTTGTTGTTGGTATTTTATTGCTTGTTTGTGGTGTGTGTTTCTTCGCACTCCTTTTTTGATTTTGTTCTTTGGAATTTGGTGGTGAGTTAGGTTTTATCTAGTCTTGCTACTCCATTTGAGGTGGTGTTTTCTCTTCTTCCCTCAATAGGGTTTTAGGTCCTTCTTTTTCTATTTTCACCTTTCCTACTTTTTGAGGTAGAATCCCTTTTGAGGTGGAGGATCAACTTTTAGAGGTGTTTGTGTTGGTTGGAAGTTGTTGTTAGTTGCAAGATGTTGTCTTCTTCTTTTAGTGGTAGGTTGGGAGGTAGAATAAGTCTCTCTTCTCTTGGGTTCTATTTTGGCTTTGTTTGTTGGTTTACTCTAGTTTTGTGGGTTTTGGTGCGGTGGGTTCTATCTTTCTTACAATCGATAGTTGTGGTGCTCTTAGCTATGGTATGGTATTGTATTGGTTTCTTTCTCTTCTCCCTAATAATTTGACCTTTCATGTCTAGTGGATCTAGTTATTTAACTAAGCTATTGATGGCTTCATTGTTCCTTCTTTTCCTTGGCTTCTAGTGAGGCATCCATAGTTCCTCCATCTGTTGTGCTATGTCTTTCCATACATGGGGTTTTAGGGGCTCTATGGAAATTATTTTGATTATTAATTTTTAGCCATCTTAATACTCTAGTTCATTTCTCCAGTTGGTGTGAGGGTGTTGCTAGCTCTATTTATCCATCTTCTTTATAACTTCTAGCATCTCATATTTTGTGGTGGCCAGTTATTCTTTGGTTATCATTATTCTACCTTGAGGTGGTTGGGTGCCTTCTCTCACCAAGAATTTTTTTGTGGTTTGCATTGGTTCCTTCTTCCAATACACCCACATATTGGTGTTTGGTCTTTTTGATCTATTTGTTTTGGATCAAAATTCAAAGCCTTTTGAATGGAGCTTTAATGTATTCCTTGTTCACTTTCCATTTGGAATTGATTTTAATTTTGTGCTCTAGCTATCTCTTTTTTTATGGGGCCAGTCCCTTTCCAACTTTCTGTATTTAGAGAAAGGTTTTGCATTAATAAACTCATGAGAGATATAATATCACCTTAAACTATAATAAAAAAAGCTTCAAATACATGATAATTGAGGAAACTATTAGTCCCATCTTAAAATTATGAAGAATACAATTTGTAACATTCTTTCTTAAAAATCTAAAAGTACTAATAGCCTAAAGTTATACTTTGGCTAATGGCCCTTTTGTCCTACAGAGTAACTTGAAATATTCTAATGATTATGCAAAGAATTATTATGTAAAGAATGATTATGTAGTTGAATATTTTTCTCTACATAACATTTATTTAAAATGTTTAAAAAAACATAGCCATTGTCTATAATTTTTTATTTAATTAATAATTTTATAAATATCATGTCAAATTCTATATAAGTCATGTGTTTGTGCTATTTAATTTCCTCTCATGAACATAGCACCATCTGCAGCCCACACACATCATTCAATTTCATCCAACCTTAATCTACCTACCTTTGATGTTAATTTTCCAACTATAGAATTTAATAAATAATATATATTAATATATTATTCTCATATCTCTATAAATAGAGGGCTTATGTAATGTATTTTTTCAAGGCGATCAAATTAATTTCTTTTGTGTGCATGTTTTTCTTTCTTTCTCTTAGCCTTCAAATTGGTATAATATCCTGAAGAGCCGAGCTTAAGAAGAAAAAATATTTGTTGATACTTAGAACTACTATAATACTTAAATGGAGTTTCTAATGTTTTATTGATTCCTAACCACAAGCTTCTAAAGTTGGATATTAGTGGCTACAAAGATCTAGACAAGATGAAGGTGCTAGTTTAACATTTGAGAGAAGGCATGAGTCTGATTTCAAAGGCTAAAGTCCAATGAGAAGATATTTGCTAAGGAGAAAAATAATTACTGTATCATTGCCTGTAAAAAAGCTATATGTCATTAGCTTAGACTATCTTGGTTTTTTTAATTTGTAAATAAAAATTTGGAATCATAAGATACTATAGTTGTAACTGTGAGTGTTAATATGACATCGAGGAGTAGTATAGCTCAACAACAAATTCCTATGTTTTCTGGTAAAAATTATGAGTTTTGTGTTATAAAAATGAAAATATTGTTTTATTCTCAAGGGATATGGATTTTACTGAAAAGGGTTTTAATGAACCATAATATGAAAAATATAAATTACAATATAATAGAAAAAAGGATGTTAAAGCATTTTTTTAAATTCATTGATCTTTAGATGAGTCAATTTTCCGTAAGTTCTCTGATACTAAAATGTGTAAAATAGCATGGGATATTTTAGAAATAACATATCAAGGAATGTCAAAAGTTAAAGTTGCTAAATTATGAACTTTAGGGCATGATTTTTGAAATTTGAGTATGAAAGATTCAAACTCAGTTGATCAATTTTTCAATCAAGTAATAAATGTGGGTAATTAGATTAGATCATATCATGATGATTTGACTAATCAAAAGATTGATGAAAATATATTTCATAGTTTTCCTAAAAAATTTGATGCCATTATTGTTTTCATTGAAGAATCTAAGGATTTAACAACACTCTCCATGGATGAGTTAATGGGGCAACTTTTATCGCATGAATCTACAATGAACAAAAAAAAAAATTATCCTCTAGAGAATACTTTTGGATTATAGGTATATTTTGGCTAATGAAAAGGAAGATGTAGAAGCATAGATGAATGTGTAAGTAAAAACCAAGAAGAAAGAACCAATCAAGTAATTGAGAGTTCCAAAAAAGGATGTGGGAGAAGTACATTCTAGCATCCATCATCAAGGTTTGCTAAATCTTGAATTCAATATCATTTTTGTAAGATGTTTGGTCATTTTTCAAGTTAATGTACCAAGAAACAAGAAGATATTGAAAAGAATGGTACTAATTACTTAGATGTAATTGATAACAATTTAGGAAGCTTATTCATAACTTATAATGTTGCTCAAGAAAGTGCTAGTGATACATAGTTCATATATTGTGGATTTAGAAATCATATGACTAAAAATAAAGACTTGTTTGATAGTTTGGATGATTATGTAAAATCTAAAGTAAAGTTGGAAAATGATAGAAAGTCTCTTTAATGGGAAAATCTATTATATATGTCTTGATAAAAAATAGAGGAAAAAGATTTATTCTTAATGTGTACTTTGTGGATTGATTCAAACACAATCTCATGAGTGTTGGACAAATAATCAAAAAAGGTTATAAAGTGTTCTTTGATAATGACATGTCTACAGTTTTGGATAGAAATCTAGTTGGAAGGTTAATTGCAAGGATCAACATGATACAAAATTGAATGTTCCCGCTATAGATTCATTGCATTCACAGAGAAAAAGAAGTCAATTTCTAGATAATATTCTTGGATCAATCATGACTATGCAATTTGAAGTATGTTTATCATCATTTTGATTCTTTGAGCTTGTTGCAAAAGAGACATATGATAAAAGGATTACAACAAATTAGGCAACCACCAAAATTGTGTGAAATTTTTATAATGGAAAAACAACATAGAGAAAGTTCATATAGAGCAAGAGCACAATTGGAATTAGTTCACACTAATATATGTGGACCTAAGTAAACTCCATCTTTAGGACGAAGTATATATTTATTAACATTTATTTATAATTTTAGTAGGAAAACTTGGATATACTTTCTCAAACAAAAGAATGAAGGTCTTGAAAATTTTCAGTGAAAAAATTTGGTTGAACAATAAAGTGGTCTTTACATCAAGGTATTATTATATGATAGAGGTGATGAATTTAGTTCTAGTGAGACTCTAGACTTTTGGTAATGTCATGGAATTAAAAAGAAGATTACCACAAGGTATATGCTAGAAAAAAAAATGGTGTAGTAGAGAGGAATAAACAAACCATAATGGAAATGGCAAGGAATGTGTTGAAGGCCAAAAATCTATCCAATAATTTTTGTGCAGAAGTAATAGCATGTGTTGTATACATTTTGAATAAAAGTCCTAAAAAAAGTGTTAAGAACATAATTGCATAGAAAGCATGGAATGGTAAGAAACATAATGTGTATTGATTGGTTCCATTTGAATTAAGAAGGAAATTAGATGCTAGAAGTGAAAAATGTATAGTTATTGGTTACAGTGAAGAATTGAAAAGTTATAGATTATATAAACCTATTTTAAAGAAATTGATCACCAATAGGGATGTGAAATTTTATGACAAAGATTTGTGGGATGTTGATGATAACAAAAATGTCATAAGAGGAGCACCAATATTTCAACGTGAAGATGAATCAAAGGAAGATTGTACTCAAACACCACTAAGTATTCCATGAAGGAACTTTGTGCAAGGAGTATCACCTCTAAATATAAGTCACGAATCATATTCTAGATCCTTAAGACCAAGGTACAAAGGTAAGAAAAAAAGAATCTTAAAAGAGATATATGATCAAGAAGAAGAAGAAGAGAACATAGATATATGCTCAAATTTTTCTTTATTTCCTTGTGATCTATTTTATTTTGAAGAAGAAATTAAAGAAGATATATGGATCAAGGCAATGAATGAAGAAAATGACTCCATTGAAGGAAATAAAGTATGAGAATTAATTCATTTAACTAAAGGAAAAGAATGCATAGGAGTAAAATGAGTCTATAAAACTAAATTTGATCCAAAAGGTGAAAGTTTTAAGCATAAGGCAAGGATAGTTGCTAAATTTTTTTCACAACAATATGGGTTTATTATAATGAAATATTTGCTCCATTTGCTAGACATGATAGAGTTTAAAATCTTTTAGCAAAAGCTACACAAAATACCTAGAAAGTCTATCAAATGGATGTATAATCAGCCATTTTGAATGGTTTGCATGATTAAGAAGTTTATTTTAAAAACCCACCTAGTTATGAGGTTTGTGGGCATGAGAAAAAAAAAAAAAAATTAAATAAGGAAATTTATGGTTTGAAACTATTGGTGTAATCAAGTATTCACTATTTACACTTACTTAAATTTACTTAGGTTAATGCATTATTTTATTATTTTTATTTGTGAGACACTTAGGAGTTTGCACACCTTTTAAAGTTGTCATGTAGACAACATAGGAGTATGCAACTCTATTTTAGCACATGGTTTCTACAACACTAATTTGCATGTCACAACCTTGTAGGCTTATCCTCTCATCATCGCACATACTTTCATGCTTAATGGAGGATAACCCATATTTGGTGGACATGTGCCTTGTTGTTTGACACATCATGGTGTTGATTACAAGACATTCTAGATGTATCTCAAAGGCCTTTATATACAAGCACTCCTAGTGTACTCTAATCATGGCATATTGAATATATCATCATTTTGATCATACTCTCTCTCTTGGTCTATAGTTGTGCTTGTGTTTAAGTTCTTAGTTCCTGAGTGAATTTTTCCCTTAGGCAAGCTCTTACATGGTATCAAAGCTCTTGGAGATTTTTTCATCACATAGCCATTCGAGACCATTGTTGCTTTATCACCGCAACCCGACTCTAGAGTATCGTAGAAATTGGGAGTGTCTAGAGCTAGATCTGACCTTGCCATTGCATTTAGAATGTTGATTCAGTGAAAATTAGCTATAAAGTCCTTAAAGTCAATTGTGAGACAATTTTTTTCGAAACCGTACCTGAAGGACCAATTTGGAGAATTGGTATGATCATTTCAGATCTGTACATTTAATTTTTAGATCTACATTTTTTTCACCTACATCTCTATTATTTTTTTTGGATTTACATTATTTAAAAAAAAAAAATCGGCGATAGGGCCATAGGAGAGATTTTATTTAGGCGAAGATTGAAGCTTGCTAGTGTAAATTGGGTATTTGCATCACATTTAGGAGATCCAAAGACCCCCAAATCAGATTTTGTTTCATCCAAATCGAACATTTGAGGCAAAATCTAGAGGCATTTGATTTTTGGAGGCGCAATGGCAATTCAGAAAATATAACAATAGCAGGGATTTTCAAACAACAATATCTCCCTCATATGTACTCCTTTTCGCGAGAATTTTTTTTTTTTGTTTTCAGGTAAAATTTCATGATCTAAACATTGGTGCAGGTGGTTTGAGATCTCTACACTTGAATTTTTTTACAACTCCAAAATTATAGTTTTTGCCACTTAAAATGCTTAGTACATGCTCATTGGGACTCCAAATCAAGTTCCATTTTTTTTGAAAGCACATATTTTTTTGTCTAGTTTCCATATCTATAATCATATTATAGGTCCTATAGACAAAAATACTGCTTTCAAAAATAGGCCCTAAATTGGCAAATGGCTACCAAGTGCCTAAATCATACATTAGGGTGTTCTTTGATTCTTTGGGGGTTCATTGATTGATCTCATGGAGTCTTGTTAGATTTTTCAGTCTATTATTAGACCACAGTTGACAACAAGGAACTATCAAAAATGGAGTACTTTGATAGTTGACCATCTAAGAGAACATCCAGGATTGCTTCCTTATCTCTATTCAATTCCAGCACATTTTAATTGGACATATATTATCAACCTTAATCAATTAATCCATAAAAGTATGAGTAAGGAATCTTTTGGTCATCTTAGATTGGCACATTTTCCTTGTGATATTTGGATTTCTATTTGGGAAGCATATGGAGATGCATGTGATCCTCCATCTCTAGAGGAAATTCTACATCTAGTCACTCCAGCTATGGTTTCTTCAACTCTAGATGAGATCACACCTCCTACTCCTATTTCTCCTATTAATCCTATTCTAGCCATAGATGCTTCAGATTCAGTGTAGCAGGACCCTTTATGTCTTCCTACTCTACCTTTATGCAAAGACTTTCTTTCAGAAATTGCATAGCTATTTGTGGAGTCCCACATTGAAGATGTGGGAGACATTATTGATGACATCCATCTTCTTTTTGAGGTGGATACTTCATCCTTTTCCGTAGTGATAGATTCATGTACTTAAGCACTACAGGGCACACATGACCTTCTAGGTGATGATTTCTTGCCAGACATTTCAACTCTATTCTTGGAGTCACACACAACCAATTTGGAAGACTTTTTTGATGATCTACTACTTCTCTTTGCTAAAGATTCTTCTATAGTTGTTGTGAGGGCCCACTCTGACCCTCAAGTCCATTCTTTACATGATCAATCCTTCTAGGTTGGTGTGATTGTCGATTCTTATATACAACATCTATAGGAGGTTTCTTTCACATTTGAGAAGAGTGTTGGTTTCCTGAAGTAGGTTCTACCACACTCCTTGTTTGATCTAGACTTCTCTTTAGTAGTTTTGGAGGAACCCACCATCAGTATAGACACAAGGACTTTTGAATAGGTTTTAGGGACACCGGCCATCATAGAGATTCCTTCTCCATACAGGGGATGCATCTCATAGGTACCCTAGCCATTGTTTCTTCCAAAGGGGAGGAACATCATTCAAAGGTCATGGATCAGCTTCTACATCAGAGCATTTCTCACTGATCATCACACTACTTTTAAGGGGGGGGGGGACTACCTCGTCTCGTTCTTCTCCTTTTTTGGGGGGGACTTTTTCCTCTTAGGGGGTTTATTGGATGTATGTCATAATGGGGGGGTCTTGATTACTCCATCCATCCATACATCCCTATTTATCTCTCTTTTTGGGGGAGGGTTTTTCCCATGAGGTTTTCCCTCTTTCCCCACTTTATGAGAGACTACATTATCATTATGTACATGGGTACCTAGCATGGCCTACTAACTGGGACCCATTATGCATCTTCATCCTAGTTTCATAAGCTTAAGGACATTCCCCTAAGTTTCACTTAAGGGGGGGTGTTGGTGTAAATAAGTATTCACTATTTACACTTACTTAAGTTTACTTAGGTTAATGCATTATTTTATTATTTTTATTTGTGAGACACTTAGAAGTTTGTGCACCTTTTTGAGTTGTCATGTAGACAACACAGAAGTACGCAACTCTATTTTTACACATGTTGTCTACAACACTAATTTGCATGTCACACCCTTGTAGGCTTATCCTCTCATCATCACACATACTTTCATGCTTAATGGAGGATAACCCATATCTGGTGGACATGTGCCTAGTTGTATGACACATCATGGTGTTGTTGCAAGGCATTCTAGATGTATCTCAAAGGCTTTTATATATAGGCACTCCTAGTGTACTCTCATCATGGCATATTGAATATATCATCATTCTAATCATACTCTCTCTCTTGGTCTATAGTTGTGCTTGTGTTTGAGTTCTTAGTTCCTAGGTGAATTTTTCCCTTAGGAAAATTCTTACATGATAAGCAATCAGTTCAATATAAGTAACACCAAGCTTATATTGTATGTATATGTTAATAAAGAAGGTCATATTTTGATTGTGTGTTTGCATGTTGATGACGTGATATTCACTGGAAATCTGTCAATAGACATGTTCACATCATAAATGATGAAAGAATTTGGAATGATAGATTTGGGGATGATTAGATACTTATTAGGCATTAAAGTTATTCAATGTCACAAAGGTATCTTTATTTTTAAATCCAAGTATATAAAGGATTTTTCAAATATATTCAAAATGATCAATTGTAATTCAATATCAACTCCAATTGCAAGAGGAAAAAGAAATAGCAAGCAACATAGGGTATCAAATGTTGACCCAACTATGTTTAAAATAATTTTTGAAATTTTAATATATATGACAACTACAAGGATAGATATCATGTATCGTGTTAGTTTCATCTCAAGGTTTATGGAGTTAGCACAAAATTCTCATTGGCAAGTTGGCAAAAGGATATTGGTATATTGTTTCTGAATTGCATTTTGTGCATAGGAAACTGCTCTTTGCCATATTTGATACAATAATAGAATTAATTGCCTTAAAAATTGAGGATGTTTTAGTCAAGAAATGTGAACTCACTTTGAACAAGATAAGTCCAACAAAAAGTATCATAATAACAACAATGGAACATAAGGGTAAATTAAAATAATGGAGCAAGAACAAGCATATGGTAAATGTTTGTGTAGTTGAGATACCAAAACCTCAGGATCCCATCTTCAACTTGACTATTGTCTTTCAAGCTACAAAACTATAATAGGATCCTACCAAAAATATTGACTCAAATAAGTCCAATGACTCTAGTAGAGGTAAACCATCATGGATGTCTAGACCTAAGAACACTTTTACACCTCTAGGATACTCACTTGAGGTAGTGTTTAAAACATTTGATATTGAACAAGATCATCACACTACCAAACAAGTCTAAACCTTATGAACCCAAAATTGAGCCTAATTTGATGGAATGATAGTCACTAATATAACTATCATAGGAACAAGGGTCATAACATTGAAAATTATATAAAACTTGAACACCTCATTCAAGATCTCATTAGTCACAAGAAAGTTAGGGTATATAGACACATGAATAATGTTGATCATAAGGTGTTAAATCGAACCATACACAAGTATGAACAAGGGAAAAAATCTAAGAAAAAGAACGAGGATGCTAAGATGAACTATACCTACATAGATACTAACAATGTCATATACATGCTTAAACCTGCTAATGAGAGAATCGACATGAGTAGGTTCAAGAATGATAAGTACAACTATGATTCAGACATTAATGAACCACCCAAGATTATCCTTAGAGGAGTGAACTCCACTTCTACACCATCATGTGTATTTGAGAACATCCAAACACAACAACTTATGATTATCCTCAAATTATTTGTTTCTCCATCATACACTAAAAACTTGAGCATCATCATTATAAGTCAACTAAAGATCATACTATATAGTCCCAACTCTTCCAAATAGACAACATCCAAGCAATAAACATTGAAACAATCAGGGGCCTCAACTTCTAAAAATTTATTCACCTCTACCAAGTCATGTTACAACCTAGTGGACCAACTACAATGTACCCCCACTTTTATATTCTTATTTGAGGTGATGAAGCTAGAGGATCATTTTTACATTTTGGGGAGCATAACTTTCTGATGTTACCTTTATTTTTTATTGAGAATTTTCTAGATTATCTATTGTTTTCATTAAAAAATTTAAAATGTACACATAATAATCATTTGAATAATATTTTCTCTTTTATTGTATATTCTTTATATAGGACATCAGGGGTTATGCATTATTTACATTGTCGGGGGTGTTTTTCTTTCTTGTTTCTATCATTTACATCAATAACCAAATATACATTAAAAACCCCTTCTAATAAAATGGTTGGGGACCTCGTGTTGTGTAGTTTCTCTAAACTCACATAACCATCATACATGGATGACTACCATGACATGACTTCTCTATTTAAACTATTTGTGGTTTTTCTCGATGAGGTACAACCAATTTAACTAGAAGACCAATTAGGTCATACAACACATGAACAAGATGAATGAGGTTATGGATTTGATTTGTTTAAATCATTTGGATAGCTTATAGTTTCACCTTTATTTGTGTAATACTCCTTGACAAATATGCACCAAATTCAAGGACTTGTTTAGTACCATCAATGAATTTAAAGCATTTCATATTGAGATAGAGATGACATCACTTGTACCTAATTTTTCTATCCATTAAGGATATTTCGATCAGATTTAAATAATAGAAATATTTTTTATGTATTGTGGAAAAGTGAACACTGATATGGAGTATATTTATCTAATACTATCAAACATTCAAGGAAACTTTCAAAAAAATTCATCTACATTCCATTCAACTGTGGATGCTTTGGGTTCTATATTTATCATTTTGACATTTTAGGTATTCTATGATCAATTGGCTAGAGATTAGGCCAAGCTTACATAGTTGGAATCTCTATCAAGATCAAAGCATTAAGAATTGGTTTCCCAAAGATCTACAAAGAAGTTGAAGCCAAAATTGAAGCCCAAAATAGATTCAACTGGTAGTGAGAATTCATCTAAGCCACCTGCTAGATTAGATACATGAAAAATATAGTGCAAATGGTAAAACTTCTAAGTCTAGTGAGTCTTCCTCTAAGACTAAGAATTTTATAGGTGATCCTTTTGTCTTTTGTGGCAAGGAAGGGCATATAATTTCTAGGTGATGGAAATGTCTTGCGGCTTTGGAGGAAGCCATGTAGCATCATAGTATTGCTTCTTCAAAACCACCACCTCCTCCTTCAAGAAAATGACATGCTCTTTATGCACAATATTTTTCCTATCAAAATACTTGGATAATTGGTTCAAATGCTTGGCACCATATGACACACTCACTTGATTTTATTACCTAACTTTTTGAGAGTGTTACTACATAGAATATAGTTGGTGACTCTACTCAACTTTTAGCTTCAATTTTTGACACTATATCTTTAGTGAGTGGTTCTCTAAAAGATGTTCTATTGGTTCAAGTCATTTCCATGAACCTCTTATCTCTATCTGATATTTTTCATTCTATCTCTTGTAAGACAATTGAGTTCTCACCACATGATTTGGTTATTCAAGAACTCCATGACCTTGATTTGGTTTTTTCTACTAAGATTGTTGATTTAAAGTCTCACTTATATAGGTTTCATGACTTTAGGAGATCCAATTCTATAGGTGTTTCTCTTGTTTATCATGAAGACATAGTGGAAAAATGTTCGGCATGAGAATTTTGGCAATATCAACTACATATATCTATAAAAGGTGAGTACATGAGATCTAGTGACTAGAATATGTTAGATCTCTTGTACTAATGATATTTGTTGAGATTGTGCACTTGGAAAACATTAAGTATATCCTTTTCTAATGGGTAGAGCCTCATGTGCTAAGGCATCACTGGAGTTTATACATACTGATATTATGTCATTTCCTTCTTCATCTTTTTTTGACACATGAAATGTTCTTACCTTCATAGATGACTTATATAGACACATATAGTTGTATTTATTGAAGTACAAGTCTGATGTATTTGATTCATTTGAAATATTTAAGACCTATGGAGAATAATTTTGGTCTTTCTATCAAGCATATACACATTAAAAATGGTAGTGAATATGTGAATCATTCTTTGAGAGATTGTTTCATTGAGTATGGTTCATAACATCAATTCAAAATTCCTTATACACCTCACTAGAATGGGGTTGTTAAGAGAAAAAGAAAATTTTTATGGGAGGTGACCAATTGTATGATACAGTCTCAAGATATGACATCTTCATTTTGAGCTAAGTATATCATTTATGCCAAATATATTTAGAATTAGATGCCTAACAAGGCATTGTGAAATTTGACTCTTGAGGGAACTTGGACTCATGTCAAGGCTAATGTTTCTATATTCCATGTTTTGTAGAGGTAGAGCCAACCACTCATACTTGTTGGCTATTATGAGGATGTGAAGGCATACAAGTTTTTTGATCTTTATTATAGATATTTTTTTCTTTAGTGAGATCTCTTGTTTGATGAGTGCTATCCTCAAATATTTTCACTAGACTATAGAGTCATTCCATTCAAAATGTTCCATAGATTTTTTTCACAGGTGAGAGGATACTTAGAATGGGATAGGGCTATGAATGAGGAGTACTCTTCTTTGATAAAGAAGCACACTTTGGATCTTTTTCATAAAGAAAGAATTTTGGTTTGATGTAGGTAGGTGTACCATAGTAATTTGTTTGTACACAATTTTATTGATTACTCTAAGAAATTTTCTTCTATCACCAAGATGAACTCTATTTTCTTTTTACTCTTTTGTAACTTCTCAAGGATGGACAATAGTTTTGCTGGATATGAATATTTCCTTTGTCATGGAGACCTGCATGAGGAGATCTATATAGAGCACCACTAGGGTTTTTTGCAACACTCTTATATGATGTGCATACTTAGGATATCTTTAGATGCTATCAAAAAAACCTCTTCATATTGGTATACAAATATTTATTCCTTCTTTCTTATATCACACTTCACATGCTATAATTTCAATTCTACATTCTAATTTCAATCTCATGGGGTTGATCTATTGAAACTTGTTTTATATGTTGATGATCTCATTATTAAAGGTATCTCACCCTCTATGATTTAGAGTGTTTAGCAAGTTTTAAAAGAGAAGTTTAGTATGATAATTATATACCTTTGACTCCTACACTATTTTTTTGGGCCCTATGGGTTGTCCAATATTTGGATGAGATAACCATACTCTCGTAGAAGTATTCTCTTGGTATGCTTTAGATATTCAACATTATTTATTGCAAGCCTGCTCCCACACCATTTTAGTCATGCATTTCTTTTATCTACCACTTTCTCTACTCCTATAGTGCATTCCACTTTATACAAATAGTTTGTGGGTAGTTTGTTGTACCAAACATATACACATCCTAATCTTTCCTTTTTGGTTGGACTTGTCTCTAAATTCTCACATGAACCTCATGAGAGTTATTCACAATAGGTTAAACATAAATTTTCATATAAACTTGGGGTGTAATATATGTTACAAAATTTATTATACATCATGGGATCTTCACATTATTGGTTACACAAAATCTAATTGGGCTAGTGTTATTGATAATCATAAGTCTACTTCTCACCATTTTTCTACCTTTTTTATGGTCCTATCACATGGTCTTGCAAGAATACGCTCATGCATTTTCATATATAGAGGTAGAGTACAAGGTATTTTTTCTCACTATTTAGGAGGTTTCAAGGCTTCACCAATTGATGTAAGAATTTATTTTTCCTCCTGATAGTTCCACCTTTCTTTGGTGTAATAATCAGAGTTCTATACACATTTTCCACAACCCAATTGAGTACGATAAAATAAAGCACATTGAGATTCATATGCACTTCATCAGTAATTTGAGTTCCTCCTCTTAGCTTGAAGTATGTTCCCATTGTAGAACATATTGTAAACATCTTCTCTAGACCTTTTGCATCCTCGTGCTATATTCAACTATATTCTATTCTTGGAGTGAAGAAAATTTTCCTAGGGGGGTCTAATTGACGAGTCCTTCCTTTGTTTTTTTTAAGCATTCTTATATCTCATTTTGGAGTAGGGGTTTTTCATTATGGTTTTCTCTATTTCTTCATTTTATATTTGGTTGTGATGGTTACCTCATCAAACTACGTTTGCGAAACCCATTTAGGATTTTAGTAATATATTTCCCTTTCTTTTTCTTGAATTATTCATAGTTGCATTGTTTCTCATCTTAAGGTGGCGGTGTTAGAGTAAAGAATTAATTTAATAAATTGAAGTAAACAATATTTGCTCCCTTATAAATAGTTTCTCTATACACATGCATATGTTTTACCTCTAAGGGTTTTCCTTTTAGGTTTTACAATCTCCTTGTGTAAGGATTGATCTCTTGTAGTTTTTGTCTAATAAATATATTAATGGACATTTTTAGATATAAACATTTAACTTATCTATGACAGGTTCTTTCATGTAGGCATTCAATGGGGTATGCTCATTTATTTTACTCAAATCCGTCAATCACTATCAAAGATTATGACAAGGAGAAATGATTTTCTAAGGGTATTGTTGTACTTCCTATTTGAGTGGGACCACTTGAGAAAGATGTTATTGTTGAAGTTTTAGACTTTCCTATCACATACAACATCTTTCTAGCATGGCCATGGATACATGACATACAAGTATTCCTATCTACCTATCACTAATGCATCAAGTTTCCTTATAATGACACTATGATTTCTATTCTAGGGGATAAAAATCATTAGTCAAGACTCATACTATTGAATTCTTTGTACACCATAATGATACTAGAAACATAATTTCTGCATGTGAGAAGAAGATGAAACAATTGAGAACTAGAATGGGAAAATACTGATTAGACTCTCTTGCAACACTTACTATTTCTCCATGCTCCTATGGAAAACCATATAAGGATATGAAACCATATTCATATACCATTACTATCTATGGTACATTTGTTAAATCTTTAGTACCTTTGGGAGATAAAAATGAATAATGATTTGTTTGAGAATGGATATATGAAGAGGAAGATATTGAAGAAACTATACTTGTCTCTGAAGTACCTTCTAGGAAGTTTTTTGTCCTATGAGCTTCTCACTAAAATGGGTTATTAAAGTCATGGTCCTTTAAGTGATCAGAAACATGTTTTTTTCCTAAACCACTAAGTCATATTGAAGGATGTAATTCTGGTGACACTACTAGATTGAGCTTCTCTACTCTTGGTAAAGAACCTATTTTTGACAAAGAACCTAATAATAATAAAGATTTTTAAGAGAAAATTGTACCCATCAATAATATATCGCAAGAGAATGAAGAATTTGTTCCCTCTACATCTCTTCTTTAAGGAGACGATCAAATACTTTCTACCAATTAAGAAGAGACATCTTCCTCCCACCAAAATGATGAATTAGATATTGAAGATCCTAACAAACCCCACATCCATACAAACATTGCACAACTTACAGATAAAAAAGATATTGCTAATTCATAAACATATGAATGGGATTTTCTTTGAGTCAAATTGATAGGAATAGAAGTTCATTTTAATCATTGCCGCATGAATCAACCTGATGTAGATCATGAAGCACACATTAAGTTTGATGATCTAAACTCATATGTAACTTTTTTAAACCAAGTTGACCACAGTAGGAGTCTTTTCAATTTTAGTGTATTTGAATGGGACCATATAGGCTTTGAATTACTTGTCACTAAAGATGAATCTCATCATATCAATATATTGGAGCCTTCTACAAACCTTTCTATCATGCACCTTGACCTTATTGATTTCTTGTGACAACATCAATAACCTAAGCTATTCGCCTTAAAAAATGATGATGATATTTATCACTAGGTCTAAATAATACTAATCACATAGTTTCCTCCACCTATGACAAATATACAAACATGATTGAGTCAAACATTAAGTATTTTAGTCACAAAATAAAAAGAAAAATAAATAAGAATACGTGCTTTGATCGAGAAAAAACCCTTTGTATTTATGATAGAGTAAAAAATGGTAAAACATGAAGATGTATCTAAGGGTGAAAACCTCCCTAAGGTACCCAAGGGTGAGATACTTGGTAGTCTATCGAGTGACATTCAAGAGAGATCATTAGTTTTAACAGAGTTGACTTAGCCAATAAATATTGGGACAAAAGAAATTAGATAAGAAAAATTTTACTAAATTATTCTTGGAAAGGAAGAGACATTTGTATGATCATGGTGGGCCAAACTATGGCCATAAGTGGAAATGAAAAATTAGGGCCTCAATATTAATTAAATTGATGTGAAACCTTGAACTAGTTATGAACCTTTTATTAAAAAAATTCAAAAGTATAATCTGTAGTAAATTGAATTTAGTTTGTAAAATACTAGCCCTTTTATGATAAAAAATAATTTAATTGGTCAAAATTTGGGATTTTATGTTAGAAATGCTTTAGAATAACTAAGATGGGAGGTGAATTAGTTATTCAAGGTCCAAATTTCCTAATACAACTTTTTCACCAAGTAAAGTGAGCCCATTAAACTGTTCATGAATCCAAGCTTAAACTTTCGTACTTAGCAAGTTACTATAAAATCAACATGAAAGAATAACACATGAAGAATCAACACATAACATAGTGATTTATGTGGAAATCCAATTTGGAATAAACCACCACTAACATGCTACTCAATTCTCACTCTTCTGAAGTGATGCCCTGTGAAAGACCTTCCCTATTATAGGCTTCAACACACTATTAAATGTGACTTGGTTAAAGAATTTAACCACCTTGTTAGAAGTGGGTCGGGTTAGAGAACTTCAGAACATTCACTTGGAATGCCACCCTATTAAAGGATTTACAAATGGTTGTTAAACCAACCTAAGTCCATATGATTTTACCCTAATTGATACAATTGTTAGAGAATAACAACAATGGCTTTTGACCTGGTACAACTCACAACTTAACTTATAGATTTTAGATCTCAATTTAGCTCACAACATTGCCTACCTTTCAGTCTCTATAGCTATGATAGCTTGTCCTCCTTTCAAGCTTTGTCTCATTAAGTCTCCATGCTCAAAGTACCAGTGCAATCTCCTATATGGCCACTTATCGAAGTAGAGTCTCTATGCTCTATTCTTCCTTCTCGATGCCTTCTCCTTGACACCCTCCAACAACTTCACAACTTGGAAACTTACCTACTCTTTCTTCTTGACCTATGACTCCTTAAATAGAAGTTTGGAATACTTTTTCCCACTCTTAATCTTCCCACTTTTAATTTTAGATTGAATGGATTAGGTAGGATTCAATGAATCTACCCCATATCTTGTTCCTTCTAGAAACATCATAAAGAATCCTCCTAAATTCACTCAAAAATGGTTTACCTAAAATTTTGTGCCTCCAGCACATCATCCTCATCCTCTATTTGGTTCACAAAATTCAAGGTAACAAACTTTTTAGCTCAGATCTAGCAAATCTTTGACTTTTCCAATAATGCAGTAGCTTGACACTATTGAAATTTGAGTGCTCGGCACCTACTATGGATTCGCTCAGCATCAACTATGATTTATTGATGCTCAAAATCTATTACTTTTGTTGGCATCTAAACTTTCTCAGCTCCTTCTATTTTACTTAGTACACACTAGATTTTGCATTTTCTCAACACTAACTAAAAATCTACTCAGCATGAACTAGCTTGCTCGGCACCTACTAATGAACTTAGCCAAGCTTTGCAGACAACTTTGTTACAACTTATTCTTCCAAAATTTCTAAGTGTAGTCAACCTTTGTATATTATCAATACATCATTTTATAATTGTCTTAACTGATCCATATACTCCATTACAAAACCATAACTCAACCTTTCCCTTAGGTTCTTTTGTTACATCCCATTGATTAAATCCTCTTCATCAATCAACTAAGTGATAGTACTTGGATCTTATTAGAAATTGTCATTCCAACAAATAGCAGGTTTGACATCATTGACAAAACAATGATTGAAAACATTACTTATCAACAATCTCCCTCTTTGCAACAATCTCCTATTTTCAATAATGATATTTTCAATTAGATTTCCAACATTTCAATGCAAAAGAATGAAAATCTCTAGAAAAAATAAGTAGTAGGTGCACGTCCGACCATCTTAATCATAATCAAATGGTAATTTTTTTTTTAAAGATTGTAGATCTATAAGAAGTAGACTCATATCCAAGTAAATAATTAATTTTGAATTTTCCACCATAAATTTTTTTGGAATAAAAAAGCTTTCGGGTCTGACCACCTAAACTCATTGAAAACTATAAATATTTCATTTTGTTTTGTTTTTCTTATGGGAGGAAAAACATATCATTTGATGCATCTTTTGGATTTTGAAAAGGTTATACCATTCAAAAGTTATAACTTTTTCCCAATTAGTATGCAAGTCAACACTTTATAGGTAGCTAGCTCCAATAGAAACTAAGTAACAACTACTTATTAAGCCCATAATTTAATAGCAATTATATCTATGGGAAGATGATAATATCATTGTGAAACCCTTTTCATTTCATCAAATTCAAATAAAAAGTGATTTCTTTCCATATTGCCACATTTTAGCACATCATGGTCCTCCACATTACGAAGATAAACATTGCTTGGAGTTATTGAGATATGCTAGGGATTGACACTAATCTCATTATATGTCACTTGTCTATTACTCCTTGTATCAAACTTATTAAACATAAACTAAGAAGGATGCATCCTAATGTAGCTTTATTGGTCAAAGTAGAACTAGAAAAAACACTTTATGCTAGATTTATATGAGTTATTGGTTATGTTTAGTGGATTTCAAACATTGTACCTTATTTATAAACATGATAAATACATTTGAGTCTACACTAGCTCTCGAGATCTTATCAAGGATTTCCCTAAATGACCGTGGGCTATGAGATGTAATCTTTAAATGATGGATAAACTAAATCAAGATAGCTCCAAAAGATCATGAGAATATAAACTTCACATGTGCTAGGGGAACCTTTTGTTGGAATTTTATTGTATTTGAGCTTAAGAATGTTGCGGATACATATCAATGATCTATGCCCACGATATTTCATGACATGATTCATCAAGCTATGAAATAGTATGTGGATGATACCATGGCTAAGTATAAGAAAACAAATACACACTTTGAAGACTTCGACTTAATTCTAGATCACATGGAATAATATAAGCTTAGGATTAATCCTAAGAAGTGTACATTTGGCTTTACCTAAGGAAATCTTGTAGGTTACATTATATTTTCCAAAGGAGTAATAAGTAGTAGGTGTATGTCTAACCACCTCAATAATAATCAAATGATAATGCTCTTTTTAAAGATTCTAAATATACAAAGTAGACTCATATCAAGGTATGATGCATTTTATTTGCAATTTTAATTTAAATAAATAAATAATTTTAAATTTTCTTCCATGAAATTTTTTGGAATAAAAAGTTTCTCATGTCTAATGACCTAAACTCATTGAAAACTATACATTTTTTATTTTGTTTTGTTTTCCTCATAGTAGAAGGAGCATAGAATTTGATGCATCTTTTAAATTTTTAAAAGGTTATACCATTTAAAAGTTATAAATTTATTTAATCAGTATGCAAATCAACACTTTATAGGTAACTCCAATAGAAATTAAGTAATAATTTCTTACTAAACCCATAATTTAATAGAAATTATTTGAATGGAAAGATGATAATATCCTTAAGAAATCCTTTTCATTTCATCAAATTAAAATGAAAATTAATTTTTTTCATATTGCTACTTTTTGGCCCATCACAATCCTGCACATACCCAAGATAAACTTTTCTTGGAGTTATCAAGATATGCTAGGGACTAACACTAATCTCATTATATATCGCTTTTCTATTACTCGTATCAAACTAGTTGAAGATAAACTAAGAAAGATGCATCCTCATCTAGCTCTATTGGTCAAAGTAGAACTAGACAAACTACTTGATACTAGATTTATATGAGCTATTGGTTATGTTTAGTGGATTTCAAATATTTTACCTATTTGTAAACATGATAAATATATTTGAGTCTAAACTAGCTCTCAAGATCTAAACAATTTTTTTCCTAAATGATTGTTGGCTATGAGATGTAATCTTTAAATGATGGATTATTGGGTATAACTAAATCAAGATAGCTCCAAAAGATCATGAGAATATAAATTTCACATGTGTATGGGGAACCTTTTGTTGGAACTTTTTTCTATTTGGACTTCAGAATGTTAAAGCTACATATCAATGATCTATGGCCACAATATTTCATGGCATGATTCATCAAACTATGAAATATTATGTAGATGATACCTTGGCTAAGTATAAGAAAAAAATACACACTTTGAAGCCTTGGGCCTAATTCTAGATCACATGGAATAATATAAGCTTACGATTAATCCCAACAAGTGTGCATTTGGGTTTACCTAAGGAAATCTTCTAGGTTACATCATATTTTCTAGAGGAATTGAAGTGGATATCGAAAAGGCTAAAGCCATTATGGATATGAAACCTCCTAGAAATATCAATCAAATGAGAAGTCTTCAAGGATGTCTACAATCTATTAGGATGTTTATCTCTCAGCTTGTAGACATAGAATAACTATTCAATAAAAAATTGCATAAATGATCTGAGTGTGTGTGAAATGAATAATTTAAGAAATTTTTGAATAAAATTAAGGAAAAATTGGCTATTCCTCTTATATTGATTCCTCCCATCCTTGGGAAACCCTTTATTCTATATATTTCAACTGCAAAAACATCCTTTGGAGCATTACTATGAAAAACTTATGAAAAAGAAAAAGAAAGGTCTATCTACTATATCAGTATAATATTTGTATCTTATGTGGTCAATTACAAGAATATTGAGAAATATTATCTTGTGGCAGTGTTTGCATCCCAAAAACTTAGGCACTATATGCTAGCCCATACTACAAAACTTGTAGCTAGAGTATCGATGCATTTAAATACCTATTAAGTAAAGGTACAATTCCTAGTTGATTAGAAACATGGATGTTGATTCTCTCATAATTTTACATTGAGTAAATCAATCATAAGCTTATAAAAGAGAAAGGTATTGCTAATGACTTAAGAAACTTCCCTTTACAAGAGAATGCACCTATGCCAATTGATTTTTCTAACTCATCCATCCTTTACATGTCTAAGTGTACTTGGAAAATGTTCTTTGCATTGGACTATAAGATAGGCTAGGTAATTGAGAGGGGAGGGGTGAATCAAGAACCAATAAAACTTATTCTTATTCCATCAATTAATCCTTCTTATGTATTCTAATATAATTGCATGCATGAGAAACTGAAAGCATAAAAAAATTCATAACACTTTGACACACAATATGGTGACCCAAAAACCTTCCAAATAGAAAGTAAAACTAGGGTGGGGATGGTACCCACAAGCTTTAGTACTGTAGTATAAATTTGGCCTGTTAAGGTTTACAATGATCACTTATGATGATCTTCCATATTAGGAGAAATAAGGACTAATAGGTTCACCTTGTAAAAGGATTTGCAAAACATATAGTGAAGTATGCACTCGGTAAGGAGATTTACAAAAGGCTGTTAAGTCTACCTTGTGAAAGGATTTGACCATTCCACCTATTAGGATGAACCAGTGGCTAATCTTTGATCTGTAACTTTTATTTGTTGAACGAGATTCCCTTGCAATGTAATGATCACCTTGCTGTGATAGAAAAATCTTTGTTGCTCCTTATATTGCTTGTAGCCTTCTTACTTCATACATTTTTTCTTACACATATCCTTATATAATCATATTATATATTATACTTTTTGGATGTGATACAATACATTACATATATACCAATCTAAATTACAATTCATCAAAGTTAGCTACAATACAAGTTTCACCAAAATACACAAAGTCGGCCCAACTACTGGTACTCAGGTTCTGAAGATAACTTGGTGAGGTTGTGATACTCAGCAACCATCGGCAATTCTGAACATTGTCATGCACTTAGTCGACATAGAATCTTGGTTTATACTAATCAATTTGAAGTAGTCTAAAATCAGTCAGCACTTGTGACTCAGTGAACACTACAAAACTCAACAAATAAACTTGATCACTTGGTTGACATTGCATCACTTGGTCAATACTATTAATAAGATCTCTATATAAACTAAATCACTTGGTTAACACATCCTGGCTCAATTAAAACTAATTTCAAATCACTGAAGTTACAAACTTGGTAAACATTGGAGAACTTGGTTTACACTGAGAAACATGGTAAACATTATGAATCTTAGTTTACACTAATAATCACCAACTTGGTAGATTCTACTTGGTGTGAACTGAATACTATTTCTAAAACTTAGTAACAATTGTAGAACTTGGTAGAGCCTAAATTACTTGGCTAACACTGTAAATTTCAAGATAAGCTTGGTACTTGCTAACAATTTTATTAAGTGTGTGTGTCACTAATAAACAAACTTGAATATAATGTCAACAATATCCCCCTTTGGCATTAGTCACAAAAAAATTTATCAATCAAAAAATAAATTCTCAAAATTTTAAGTTGAAAAGAATCTTTAGTCTCCACCTCGTGTGTTCAACTTGGTAGTTACATACTCTTTTCGTAAGATTTTTCAAAAAAAAAATTTAAGAGATGGTTTTTTATCATCTATACATGTATATGTATAGTACTATGATGCTCCTCGATACATATATATACATCATACTTTAATTTCTATATACATATATCTCATATCTCTTATATTATATCTTCTCTTCTCATCTTCTCCCCCTTTATTGTATCTTCACATATTCTCCCCCCTTTTGACATAAATGCCAGAGGTGTATCCTACATGGTGATGCTAAAATGTGATAAGAAGTCAGAATGTACCCTTAAAATTAGTGGCATTGTCTTGTCCCAATTTTCTTGTAACACCTTGCTTGCATGCAATGCAATTTGTATTTCTCCTGATAGCTCCATCATGTGATCAACTATGGAGAAGTTATTGTCATGGATGAGAGTTTTGGCATGTGCAATGTGTTTCTACAATGCACTCATGTTTTGAAGAATCATTCCTTGAATGTCTAAAAGTGTGGCCCTAATCTTGACTTCTTCCCTTTATAATTCTACCTACATATTAGTCAAAAATTTGATCTTTGAATAATAAGGAGAACTATAGCTTGGGTCAAGTGACAACTGGTGTGCTATTGCCTTCAATTCTTCATCTATCTTGGAGAGTTTATTTTTAATTTCCTAAGTAAAGATAGATGTATCACATAACTTACTAAATAATAAAGTAACATTATTGGCAGAGGTTTGCAATGAGCTGAGGATAGTAGACAAGTCTACTTGTTATATTGCAATTTTCTATGCAACTATCTCTACTACTTTTTTTTCAAATTTCTTCTCTGCTCTTTGTAGCAATTTATTTTTCCCATTAAAATCTTGATTAAATTTTTGAATAACTTCTACTAACTAAACCAAAATAGGTTGAGTAGTATCAACATCTCTACTAACTGCATCTCCAAGTATGTTCTTTGCATCTTCTAGCACTTGGTTTTCTCTATTTTTCTCCTATCTAAGCCTCCATTGCTTAGCTTTCTTTTGCAATAGCTCACCTACTGTGTGCATTTGATTAGGATTTAGAGTAGAGATATCCCAATTCAAGATAGCTATATCCTCATCAAGATCAATGTCTTCTTCTTTATTTTTTTACTTTACATGAAACTTTAGTACTTGGTTGAGAGTTGCTCTCAACTGTCTTTGTACTAACTATTTTTAGACTAGGGATTATAACAATAGTAGAAATAGAAGGACTAAAAACAAGAGTAGATATTGTATTGACAGTAGAATTACCTACTTGTTGTGTAGAAAAGTCTGATGGAGGAAGCATTGATTGCTTGGTAGATAAGTGTTGATTAATTTAGTCAGTGTAGTACTTAGAAGAATAGGTGAAAAGCTTTTTTGGGTGCTTGGAATTTTAGTGGCTGCCACAACCAACTTGGTAGAAGCTTTTTCTAAGCTTAATGGCTTTAAAACTTTTCTCAAAGAATGAGGAAATAAGGCAATAACTACCACTACAATCTTCTCTGGGCTAGTTTCCTCAATACTCTGAATATCAAGGAGATTTTTCTTCGTAGCTTCCTATTCTTGCTCCTCATCATCTTTACTAACATCATCTATTTATTTTTCTTCATCATTTTCCTTTCTTCCTTGTCATCTTCTTCATCATCTTTATCATTGACATGAACAACAAATCACTCTTCTGATGAAGATTGTAGATATTCTTCCATGTAGTAGTGGTAGTCTTCACCACATGTTCTATGTCATTAACTAGTATCAAGCAAGTGTTTAATTTTAGAGTAAGTTTTTCTTCATTCCTCTTAATGGATTCTTTCACTTATTTATCATTAGGACTTGACATGAGTTGCCTCAGAGTCTATTCAAATATATATCCTTTGTAGTCTTCTTGGCATGTTCCCATCTTGTTTTTCTTCTTTCCATCAGTTCATTGGGAATTTTCTACACAAGTTGATCAAGTGAATATTTCTATTTACCTAGCTTAGACATAATCATGTCTTCAATTTTCTTCTTCTCTTCTACATTTCTCGTCTCATATCTCAGTGATTTAAAGTTTTCCATGCCAACTCCTACATTAATCTCTTTTAGTTTCTCTTGAAATTTAGGTGGAGGCCATTTGAAAATAACATCTTTTGGATCTTCTTCACCTAATTTCAAATTATTTCTTGATCTAGATGGTCTTCTATTGAATACTACAATAGATGACTTGGTAGGTCTAATTATAATAACCTTACCTTTATTCTTGATTGACTTTGCTTCTTCTAATTTAGTTTCTTCTGCATCATCTTCTTCCACATCATCTCCTCTACCTTTTGTGGATAGGAGAGTAGAACTTGTTTTCCTTAGTTTTTCTATCCTCTTCTTTCCTTTCCTAACTACTTGAGGAAGCTTTATATCAAGTTCTATTCTAGCTTTAGTCTCATCAGAAGCACTAAAATATGTAGCCTTGCGATCCATAGCCTCATTTAAAAATTCCTCAATGATGTTCTTGGTGTCATCAATGTTAACCTCATAGGTTAGAGGCTTAAGCCACACCACTCTAGGTTTGATTGCTTGAATGTATACCTTTTCACAATCTACCATAAAACAAACATCATCCTTGTAATCTTCTACAAGTTTCTTTGTAATTATAAATATGTTATTCATCTTTTCCTTGAATGAATCAAAATAATTATTCATGATATTGACATAGTTTTCATCCATCTCTACTATATACTCATTGATATGGTATAATATTGGTAAATATTTTCTCCATGTGACTAAACCTTTTGAGGGGAAAAACTTTTACAGAAAGAAGAATAAATAGGTTAAGAGTGAACTAAAATTATAGGGGTTCTTCTTTGAAGTCCTAATGCTCGCATGTTTTGGTTGAATTGAATTAACGTTAGCTTGGCAAGGTCAAAGGACATGTTGGTCTTCACCACCTTGAGTGTTAGATCAACTACCTCACATGATACACTATTGAGATGACTAGAGCTATAGATTTTATGTGCTATCACATAGATTCCAAATTTTAGCTCACTGTCAATTACATAGCTAATCTTCATACCTCTTCCATCCCATTTGGTAAGAGTTTTTCTTTACAGTTCTACCTGACATAGGGTTTTCGTAGTCTTTACCTTGTTCAACATTGGGAGCCTTGTGATTTGATGAATCATTTTCTTTGTTATTAGAATAGGCTAATCTAACCATAGCTTCCCATTGTGTACACAATTAAGGATAAACCTTCCCCATTTTATCTAGAAGTCTCGAGGCATATGTGGAATGTGGGTTAAAGCCTTGGTCTCAAAGTGTTGGTGCTCAATTTTTAACACACCATTCATCCATAACTTTTTTAGAGCTTCATCAATCTCTAGGGTTCCAATGTCTTGAATTGAACAAAGAAAATGTGAGAAAATATCATTAATTAGTTGTACCTTTGGTGGAATCTATAACTAAGCTCTGGTTGGATCAAGCATTTTGCAATTATTAGACTTAAGTTGAAGTTTGGTACCTTCCAATCAACTCCTCGAACCAACATCTTAGATACTTTCTTGTTCTTGCTAGTGGAGGATGCCATGCTCGATAGGGTTTTAGAAAACATGGAAAATTTTAACAAAAAATTGCATAGATCGCTTGGAAGCACTGAAATTGCTCTTCGCAAATGGCTCTTAAAAAATTCACGGTGACAAATGAATTTAATTTCTTACTTTTTAATAAATTTCACTTTCAAATCATCATAAATGCTTGGCATGATCACTTTCTTGGTGACAGACTATCTTCCACTTAGTTCAATCTTAGCGCTTGGCATAGTCATTCATGACTCGACATCCACATAATGTTTGAGTTACTCCCAACCTTGTTCATTAGGGTCTTGCAACCTAACCTAGCTGGGTAAGGTCTAGGTATTCCTTAGACACTTAGTGATCCCTTTGCATCTTGAATGGTGATATAGATCTTTCCTTCTAGCTAACTAGAATTGATATATGATATTTTCTTTAGAGTATTAGGTTCTAGTTATCCCTATGGGAGATCAAGTAGAAATGCTTGAGTCACAAATTCTTGAGTGACATGTGCTACATGGATTGTACTTGCATTTTTAGAAGATTTTAGAATCCATTATTATCTCATCTAATTTCTGGTGTTGTCAGTCTTGGCTTTCTTTTCATCTTTTATCCTTTTACTGTTCATACAGTTCTTGTCAAGGTGTCCAAGTTTTGTACAAATAAAACATCTTCTATTGGTGTCTCTTTTTCTCATGTGATGTTTCACTCAATTCACTCCAATGTGTCCAAATTCTCCATAATAGTGACATCTACACCATGTGTTGTAGTCCCAACCAAATATAGATTTCACAATCTGTTTTGTTGGGTTTAATACCTTGGTTTTGCATTCAGAAGATTTGTGCCCATGTTTCTTGCATTCAAAAAATTTTCGTTCAAATTTAGGTTTCTACTTGCATTCATTAACTCTATGACCATGCTTATTGCAATTTTAACATTTTCCATTGAATTTAGCTTTACCATTACTCCAATATTTGTTTGATGTATGACCTAACTTACCATAGTGATTGCAAGTAGGCCTTTGATTATTTTGATATCCTTACTTGCATGGTTCACCTTCTTCTATATATCCAATTCCTATTTTTCCTTTTTGTCTATATTGATTTTTCTCATTCAACTAATTCATTTCTACTTGAGATTTCATCATCCTCTCATTAGTTTTCTTTTTAGTGTTTAGATCATTTTGTAGCCTTTCATTCTCTAATCTTAGATTCATGATTTCTTCATTTGCACTAGTAAGTTGATCAATGAAGTGTGCCTATTGAAGGGATAGATGTTGAATTTCATTGTTCTTTCCTTCTATCTCTTCGTTTGTCTTGCCTTTTTCTTCCATGAATTCACACATTCTTACTAACTAAATTTCTTGTTCTCTTTTTAGCTTTCTAACTTGTTCTTGAAGGTTACCATTCTTTTCTAATAGCTCTTTGATTTTCTCATTAGCTTCATCTGAATTACTTTCTAAATGGATATCTTCCATTGTTTCTTTAGTGTAGAGTTTGTCATTCATCTATATTACAAGATCTTTTCTTCTTTTCAAGGAGTGTTGCTCCTTTTCTTTCTTAAGTTGTTGAATAGCCAATTCCAAATCCATATTTTATTGTCAATAGCCTTATCAAGTTTTAACACCTCCATTTCCTCTAATCTTTGCCCAAGCTGTTAAACTTCTTCTTTGAGAGCCACAATGCTTTGATGCCAATTGTTGGAAATATAGGACAGACTAGGTTACTAAGAGGGGAGGGGTGAATTAGGTACCAATAAAACTTATTCTTATTTCATCAATTAATCCTTCATATATATTCTAATCTAATTGCATTGCATGCATGAGAATTTGAAAGCATTAAAAACATTCATAACACTTTGACAAATGATATGGTGACCCAGAAACCTTCCAAATAGAATGTCAAACTAGGGTGGGGATGATACCCAAATGCTTTAGTACTACTGTATAAAGTTGGCTAGTTAAGGCTTACAGTGATCACTTATGATGATCTGCCATATTAGGAATAATAAGGACTACTAGATCAACCTTGTAAAAGAATTTAGAAAACATACAATGAAGTATGCACACAGTAAGGAGATTTATGAAAGACTATTAATTCTACCAATGGCTGATCTTTGATCAGCAACTTTGATTTGTTGAATGAGATTCCTTTGTAATGTAATGATCACCTTGTTGTGATAGATAAATCTTTGTTGGTCCTTATACTATTTGTAGCCTTCTTCCTTCACATTTCTATTCTTATAAATAGCCTTATATTAGGATACATTACATATATATCAATCCGAATTATAATTCATCATAGTCAGCTACAATAAAAGTTTCAGCAAAATACACAAAGTTGGCCCAACTATTGGTACTCGAGTTCTGAAAACAAACTTGATGAGGTTTTGGTACTCGGTAACCATTATCAATGCTCAACAGCGTCATCCACTCAGTAGACATAGAAGCTCAGTTCATAGTTATCAGTTCCAAGTAGTCTGAACTCAGCTACTATCAGTGACTCGGTGAACACTATGAAACTTGGCATATAAACCAAATCACTTGGTTGACACTACATATGTCCATCAACACTATTAGTATGAGCTTAGTATAAACTAAATCACTAGGTTGACACATCTTGTCTCGACCAACACTAGATCCACATCATTGAAGTTATGAACTTGGTAAACACTATGAAGCTTGGTTTACACTAATAATCACCAAGTTTGTAGACACTTCTCGGTGCAAACTGAATACTACTCCTACAAATTGGTAGGAACTGTAGAACTCGGTAGAGCCTAAATTATTTTCTTCAACCTATAAACTACAAGATAAGCTTGGTAGCTGTTAACCATTTGATTGTGTGTGTGTGTGTGTGTGTGTGTGTGTGACTAATAAACAAACTTGACTATAATGTCAACAATCTCCCCCTTTGGCATTAGTGACAAAAACACTTATCAATCAGAAACTAAATTCTCAAAATTTTAAGTTCAAAAGAATCTTTAGTCTCCATCTTGTGTGTTCAACTCGATAACATAATTTGTTTTTGAGATTTTTCAAATTTGCTTTTGTAAGAGATGTTTTTTGATCATGTGTGCACGTACATGTATTATATTATGATGCTCCCTAATAGATACATACATACATACATATATATAGACACATCATACTTTATTTGTTATATACATATATCTCATGTCTCTTATATTATATTGATCTTACATATCTATTATTTAATCTCATATCTATATTAGAATTTGTGATGCTAAATTAAATGATTCAATGTAAAGGGAAAACAAGAAACTTAATTATGTTTAATTTCTAATTTATTCTAATGATAACTAATATTCAATGCCAAACTATTAAGTATGAAATCATGGAGGATCATATCAATTAGTCTTAACTGAATAGAAGTATCAAGGACCTTTGTGCCTACACTAATGAGATGACCACCTACTATCTCAATAGACTACTATTTTAGTTGTTGGAAATAAGGGAAGAGGTAGAAAGAGATAGGAAAGCTTGCAATTTACTCGTAATCGTGATGTGACCTCTTTCTCAGACAAGATAAAGGAGCTTACAAAAGATAGGAAAACGGTTCCTTTTAACCCTATGTAATGTCTAGTCTACCAGTCCACTACTTGTGAATTCTTTTTGTGTCATCTATTTAAACATGATGTGACTTTCATTAGAGATATATTTATTTAAAGAAAAATTAAATTATTTAGTCATAAATTTTAATGAATAATGTATTGACGGTACGTTTTAATTTTACTTTTTCCCCTAATAGTAATAAGGTAAAAGTATTCTAGGTATACATCAATAAATGAATTCATATATATAGAATATTAAACCACTATCAAAGACTTTCATTAGATGGACACTTCTAATATCTATTACCTCTCTCAAGAAAGTAAATAATTTTTTTTGTTTAATTAAGTAAAACAGTAATAGCAAATTTATCAACTTTTTTCAAATGACATACATCAGAAAAAAATGAAAAAATAATAATTTTAGATTGTATCACTATTAAAATTGGATCTACAAAATGATGCACATATTAATTAGGCTAACAACTATTACAAGAATAATCAATATTAACCTTGGATTCTTTTCATTATTTGATCATTAGAAATGTCTTAAGACTTATCATTTATAATTCTTAATGGAAGGAAAAATGTGTTGATGTATACTCTACCAATTGTTTTTCTTTTAGGTTTCCACATTGGAACACCACATTTATAATCACTCTTTAGTTGAACAATTCTTATAAATGTATGTGTCTTCTCATGTAACAAGAGATAACACTATCTGTTGAACCACATGACTATATCATATTGATGTTCCTATTTATGATCAACACCGTTCAAAAAAACTTAAGCTTTAATATACATATATTATTCAATAAATAGTACAAAATGATTGTTCTTTTTAGTACTTGTTGTGAGCATAGAACTATTGTAATCAATTTTTTTTGTAACTAGAGATCATTATTTCTTATTTCTACCAATCTAAATCAACTATCTATAAGGCAATTTTCAAAGATATGTATGACATTTATGCATAGTGCCATAATATTTTATTTACTTTGTTAATATTATTATAATATAATATTCAAATTAAATTTTTTATATTCTGATAAATTAAAGAAATGGTTTTCTTTTGAGTGAGCCTAGATTAATTATTGTGATTTGTTCAAATTTATTATTATTATATGTTAAGTGAGGGTAGATTAGAACACAAGACCTCCCATATGAGAGACTACAAGTTATCATTGTGTTATATGCTTTTGCCTTATAATTATTAATATTAGTTATATACAAATTAATATATTTAATACTTATAATAATATATAATAAATTTATCATTAAATTTATATACTAAATTTAAACTAATTGAAGGAAGTACTAAAACACTAGGTGAAACTTATTTCTTTCTTATATTAAGAAGCCATATTCAAGAATGCTTCTTCATCTAGAACTAATATTTGTTCTTCTCATATAATTACTATCATCGATTCCAATACCTTGCTAATATCTCTTTGTCTATATAACAATCTTTTACATTCACTAATGTTTAACCTTATTAAATTTTAAAAAAATCTTTTATATTAAAGCTTGTCAAACATAAACAATACAAATATGGTCTTATTTTTCAATTCAATTGACATTATAATACTTCACGCAATTAGAAAAGAAAAGCAAAAAGAGCATACACGTGTACAAGCTTTTCAAAGAAAGCTCTTAAATAAGCATTGTTTGGAATAATTAGATAAGGGAGATAGCAAGGACTCGTTTCACTTTATGGTCCCTTCCAAATTGGCAACGTCATATTTTATATCATATGTTAAATAATGGAGAAAACGATAATGTCTAAACGTTTTCTTATTCATTCAAGTCAAACGTCTTCCAATGAAAGTTTGGCCACTAATTCATCCTAATCCTTCTATTCCGATAACGCTCGCATTATATCAATACAAAGGAATACATCGTGCTTGCTGGTATATACGGGTACCTTTTCTTTTAGCTACCCTTGCCAATTGCAAGCGTTATAATGTTTGCAGGGCCTATGTGTTTTTGAACTCGAATTCATTTCTATAGCCGTCTTTGCTCAAATTCTTGGTTAGCAATTTTCTTGTTTCTCATATTCTAGTTTAGCAATTTTGTGAAACCTTAAATTCCATTTTTAAGGTCATAAATGGGAAGAAGAATAATAATAGAGGTCGCAGGTGGAGTTCCAGTGGGCCTGCCAAACCAGTCCCACCAGACGGTGATTAATCCTGACAATAGAACGACCATGTTTGTTCTTGTCTTCTGTACACTCATTTCTGTACTCGGTCTCCTTTCTGTCCTCCCATGGAATCGCATGTGAAGATCAATTGAACTCCAAAGGGCTACCAGAGTGGCAAATGCAGGATTGAATAAAGAATGTATAAAAGAACTTCCGTTTGTTGTCTACAGTAAACTCAGATCAAACCCAAATGTGGGAGATTGTCCAATTTGCTCGGTAGAGTTTGTGAATAATGAAAGAATTAGGGTTTTGCCCAATTGCAAGCATAGTTTCCACATTGAGTGTGTGGACAAATGGCTTGTTTCTTACTCTTCTTGTCCCACTTGCAGAGATTGTCTTCACCAGAAGAAATATCAAACACAACCTACTATTTCAGAGGAATCTGTTGACCAGATCGAGGCAAATGAAGACGATGAAGATATGATATTACTGTCATTTGGGAGGATCGCCATAGTATTATGAAAATCACACAAACTGTATTGTGAAGCCATAGACCTACAAATAATGGAAATCTTTGGTAATAGCGGGTGAATGGACTTATTTCTTTTGATGGAAGTGAATGTGAACATGATGATAAGCATGCGAATGTAAATCGGTAGTAGAGCTAAGTGTTTAGCAAGGTCAAATCAGGAGTAGTCAAGTTGCATGTATCACAAAGAGGTGATCAGTACTTTAAGGATCTTAATCAGCAATTCAGTTGTAAGTTAGATCTACTATTTCATCCTAACAGGTGAATCAGATTCAAATCTTTTAATAGGGTAGACTTAACAGTTTTTTCTTTAAATCTCTTTACCAAGTGCATACTTTATTGTATATTTGTAAAACCTCTAACAAGGTGGACCTAGCAGTCCTAATTGCTCCTAATAGGGAAAATCATCAGAAGTGATCATTGTAAGTCTTAATAGGCCAACTTTATATTGTAGTATTGAAGTTTTGTGAGTATCATCCCCACCCAAGTTTTCAATTTTATTTGGAAGGTTTTTGGGTCACCAAATATTGTGTTCAAAGTGTTTTATGTTTTCAATTTCTCATGCATGTAGTAGATTAGATCTATTGATGATAATTGGATTATATTATTAAGTGCTGAATTTGTCAAAAGTTTTGAGGTTACTGATTCACCCCTTCCCTCTTAGTAACCTACCTAGTCTTGAACATTTCCAACAATTGGTTCTCAGAATAAAGTTTGATAGCTTAAGCAAAGATCAAGGACAATGGAGATATTCAGACTTGACAAAGCTATTTGTAATGAAAAGTTAGATCTGGAGGTGGCCATAGCTCAACTCAAGGAAGAAAAAGAGCATCTTTTCCAATCCCTAAAAAGAAGGAAGGAACTTGCAAAATAGATGAATGATCACCAGTATGTTGAAGAGAAGATTGCAAATTTTTTCCCCTGAAACAATTCAAATAAAGCAAACGATGCAATCAAAGAACTTCTAGGAAAAATGGCCCTCTACAAGAAGAAGTAAGAAAATTGAGAAGAGAACAAGAAATTCAGTCAATAAGATTGTGTGAAATCTCAGAATAGAGAAATAAGGCAAAAGAAGACTTGGAGGTAAGGAAGAATGAAATTCAAAATCAATCCATTCAGCAAGAAAGTCTTATCAATCAGCTCTCCAATACAAATGAAGAAGTCATGAGTTTGAGATTTGAAAATGAAAGGTTAAGGAATGATTTAAACACTAAAAAGAAAATCAATGAAAGGATGAAAGCTGATCTAAATTATGAAAAGCAACTCAATGAAAGAATAATGAAATCCCAAGCAAACATGGATCAATTGAATCAACAAAATGAGTAGAATCTTTAAAGGAAAAAAGGCAAAGGAAGACTTGGATACAAAGAAGAAGGTGAATCCTCCAAACAAGGTTCTCAAAGGAATAAAAGATCTACTTGCAATTACTATGGTAGGATAGGTCATATATCAAATAAATGTTGGACTAATGGAAGGGTAAAATTCAATAGAAAATTCTACAATTGTAGTCAACATGGTCATAAAGCTAATGAATGCAAGGAGAAACCAAAACTTGAAGGCAAGTGTCACAAATGCAAGAAACAAGGTCACAAGGCATCTAAATGTAGATCTAAACCATTCGATCTAGCTAAACAATTTGTAAAGGCAATATTTGGTTGGGACTACAATACTTAGTGTAGATGTCATTACTGTGGAGAATATGGACACATTGGCATAAATTGTGTCAGACATCACATGAGAAGAGAGGATACTACTATAAGATGTTACACATGTACTAAACTTGGTCATATAGCTAAGAATTGCATGAATATATGTAGAGTTGAAGATGAAAAGAAAGAAAATGCTGATAAAATCAGGAAGTAGATGAGACATCAGTGGATTCCTAAATCTACTGAGCAAGCTAGTTCAAGTGATGGTAGTCAAGTCACTCAAAAATTGGGTGACTCCATCATTTCCAATTAAGTTCTTAAGGAAGAAGTGGAAATATATTTTCAAGGTCACATCTTAAATAGTTCCAATTGAAAGGAAGAAAAGATCCAAATCAGTATTCTAGATACAAGGGGATCACAAAAGTTTAGCATTAGTAATCACTGAGCAAGGTTGGGTCATGGACTCTACTGAGTGAAGTTGGGAGTAGCAAGGTTTTGTTTGATTGCCGAGTTACAAGCTTCTACTGAGCGATCTATGTAGATAGTGGATAATAGGCTATCATGCACTATGTCATTATGGCTCTCATCATATCAAGCATTAATGGGAAAATTTTATCAAAAGGTAAGAATTTGACTTCATTTCCACTATGAATCCAACATATTGAGATAGAGTGATTTGCAGAGCATACCAATGATCTTTAGCAGAATTTGCAGCAAAGGTTTTTTTGAAGAATTTTCTCAAGTTTACTGAGTGATCATGGCATCCAGTAGCAACAACAGAAGCCAGGTGAAGAAAGGATCTGAAATGTTGGTGCAATGTGTTGAGTGGAAAGCTTTGAATTTCAAATTGGTCCCAGCAATCGCAGAAACTCTCGACCCGAATAGAGCTCAGTCATAGATTCCACCAAAGGTACTTCTTATTAATGACATTAAAACTCATTTCAAATGTGCAATTTAGGAGATAGGAACCTTAGAAATGGATGGTGCCCTAGGTGAACTCTGTGTGGATGGAACTCTTAAACCCAAGCATAAACACCTAGAAGAGAAAGGCTTAACCTAAATTCCTCACCTGCCACCAAACTTTCAAATTAAATGGATTAGATATATCTTGGGCCGGGTTCATAATGGTCAATTGTGGTTAGAGTAGCTAGTTTTAATTATAAAGAAGATGATTCATCGCATTACTGGTCTCCCTATGCTTACCAAGGAAAAAGTCATAAAAACCCTAGCCGAGTGGGACAGTAGAGGATTGAAAATTAGTAATGTATCTGACATAGAACTCAAATTTGGAATTCACGTGATAGCTCATAAGATTTATAGCTCAAGTCATCTCAATAGTGTGCCGTCTGAAGCAATTGACCAAGCTTATAAGGTTGTTAAGAAGAATTTGGCATATGACCTAGCAGATTTGATGTTGAAACAATTGAATAAGAATATGGAAAGAATTAGAACCGCAAAGAATAATCCATGCAAATTTGGTTCACTATTGACATGTTTGTTCTTTTATGTTCAAAAGTTTTTCCCCTCTAAAGGCACAATGGTATGGAGAAAAGACACACCCATATTATATCAAATAAATGAGTTTATAGCTAAAATGGGTGAGAATTTTGATAGTATCATAGATAATTATTTTGAATCTTTCAAAGAGAAGATGAATAATAGGTTCATGATACCACAGAAATTGGTTGAAGACTATAAGGATGATGTCTATTTTATGGTTGATAATGATAGAGTATACATCTAGGTAGTAAGGCCTAGAATAGTGTGGGTAAAACCTCTTCCTTATAAGGTTAATATTGATGAAGAAAAATAAATAATTGAAGCCTTGGTTAATGAGTCTGTAGATTCAAAGGCACCTACCTTTGGAACTTATGATGAAGCTAAAGAAAGAATAGAACTTAAGATCAAGCTTTCACAGGCATTGAATAAAGGAAAGAGGAGGATATCAAAGTTGAAAATAGCAAGTGCCCCTCTTATGATTATCGAGGGAAATGGTGAAGATGAGGAGGAATCTGAGAATGAAGAATTAGAAAAGGAAGAAGAGTCTACAAAGAAGAAAGGCAAGGTGATTATCACCAAGCCACCTAAGCCCTCCACTACAGTATTCTCAAGAAGATCCAAGAAGAAAGGCAGTAGTGAAGTTGTGTTTATTAAGCCCCCTCTCACCTTCCAAGAAAGACTGAAGCAATTGGAAGAGTGTGTTGGCATAAAAAATTTCAAAGAATTAAAGTATGACACTAGAACAGATGCTGAGAAGATGTAGATTGAGGAGTTGGTATTAACAAAGATGGGAAAATGGAAATATTCCCCTGATCAAATTGCACCTCAAATTTCTAATGAGCTATTAGTAAGATTAAAGCCAAGATGGGAATCAACCATGCAAATAGAAAAGGACATATATGAAGAATCTTTGAGATAGTTGTTACCGAGCATTACCAATGTTGAGGTGAAGGAAGCTATGAAGAAAAATGAAGACAAGATGACCATCAAATTTCATACTTGTTTAATTTTGGTACAAGTCATAGAGCATGTAGTCAAGGATGCTACATCTATGTGGAAAAATATTTATCATCTGCACAAACCTAGTGAGAATCCAATTGAGATCAAAGATGATGATGATGATGACAGTGACAAGGATGAAGAAAATGAAGAAGACAATACTCCTTGTGTCACCATTGATGCTGAAGATTATCAAGAGTTGATGAAGGATGGAGAAGAAGAAAAAGAGGATGAAGATAAAGAGGAAGATAGGAAACAAGAAGAAGAAAGTGATCTAGTTAAGATAGTTGTGGCTATCATAGCATCCCTTCCTCACACTCTAACAAAAACTACAACATCATCAAGTACGGAGACAGCTTCAACAAGTTTGATTATGACCACAATAGATACATCAAATGTCCAATCACTCGTTGCTCCCTCTCAGCTCAAAGTATCACTAATGAAAGTGTCTACCACTTCATCTACCAAGGAATAGACTTCCTCTTCTTCAGTTCCCAAGTTAGGATCATTAGCAGTAAGTACAGTTTCTAGTTCTATAGTTTTGGATTCTTTAGTTTTGACTACTTCAGGTGTACATATTCTAGTAAGTTCTTCAATTGTGCATACTTATGTTAGTATTCCACCTGTAAAAACTTGAATTTTGGAAAGTTTCGCAAGTACATCAATTTTGGATTCTTTTAGTACTCTAGTAAGTATTCCTTCAATAGGCACTATACAAGTTTTTACTGCAAGCCCTATTGTTTCCACTATTGTTTCTATTTCAAAATCTAAAGAATTAATGTCAAAAGTTGAACCAAAGACACAACTAAAACTTCTAATTAGTGGAAAGGAAATTGAGGAAGACATAGATCTAAATAAGGATATTGAGATTCCCAAGTTGCATTTTGACAATTCTACTATAGATCAGATGAGATTAGTCAATTAGCTCCTTGAAAAGAAAGCCAAACAAAAGAAACTAAGAGAAGAGAGAGATACAGAATTTAGAATTATAGAGAGTGCTAAGAATATTTTGAGAGAGGCTATAGGTGTTGATGTAGATTCTTCTCAACACATTTTGTTGCAATTAGAAGAGGCAATTTACAAATTCATTGAGGATTCTTGTAGTGCCTCTCATGTTTGCAGTCTATGCCTTGTCTATTTTGATTCGAGAGATACTTGATACTCTTATTATTTTGTACCTTATGATGACCCGAGGGTCGGATGTTATGCTTGGATTCAGTACCACAGATGCTTTACTGCTTTATTGTTCAGTTTATCACATTTGCATGTGGATCCCATTTTGAGATGACAGTAGATCTATCATGATATCTAGTTATATGATGTATTGGACCTATTTGTTGATTATGTTATGAGATGGATTCTATGCTTTGGTTATTTACTTCATTCTTGTATCTTCACGCTTTCTGCGAATGTGAGTGATGTAAATGGATTAAATAGGTATTTCAATACATGTTGCTTCAGCTATAATATTATTTGCCATTGCACTTGATCGTGTGTTTTAGTGTGCAGGAATTATATCCCTAGCAGTGGCACATGGAGTTAGTGATTCAGCTATTCATATTTACCCATGTCGTTCCTATATGGTCGACGTACCCTTGTTATTATTGTTTAGATCAAAACCTTTCGGTGATTAGTAAATCCGAACTCATTTGCATTATGTGATTAGACTAGTGAGTGTGTCTGTGCATTTAGAAGTTTGCATTTGTCGCGAAAGTGTTAAGTGTTTTTCTATGTTTTGGGGTTTTCGGATTTTAATCTTTTCAAATTTAATTTTTGGCAACTTTGCCTTAGGCGAAATCCCGTTGCGGATAATAACCTGTTTTTGTTTGGGTCAATTCGGAGTTTAACAAATCCAGCTAGCTATTTTCCAAAATTGACTATTCACCCAAAAAAATGAATAAGTATTGGAAAAGTGATTTCATAAATCACTTTTCACAATTTGAAAATAGAATTGTGGAGCAAAATTTGGAAAACCTCTTCTGAAGGATTCTTGTTTTGCTCGTTCTGGGAGCTGTGAGCATGGGATCTGCGCGAGGTTGTTCTCGTTGGATTCGGCTCGAGGAGTTTATGCTTTGCCGTCATTTTCAACTGTTTTGGTGGGTGGTTTATTTTATTGTGCGGGTTTCAGTTTCTGCCTCTTTTTCCTTCAGGTAGGGCCTTCCCGTTTTATAGTTTTCGCTCCGTTTCAGCTTTCTTTTCTTGTAGCAATATGTTAGGAGGCTGAGAACTAGTGTTCCCCTCCGTTTCTGGTTGCTAGTTCTGCCCGGTTGGTCGGGTATGAACGTTTTTCCCTGTTTTGGAATGGGGTTTTGGGTTTTTGGGCCGTTATGCTGGCCGTTTTTGCATACGGTGTCCGTTTTCATTTATTTTTGGATTTTTGGGGTTTTTGAACCCAAAGGTCAAATGGGTTTTAATTTTAGAATTTTTCCAAAATTTGAGGTTTTTACCTCGTTTTGCGTGTCGACCTGTTTTATCAAGTTTCCTTGGCACATTGTGGTTCGTGGACCTGGGTGATCTGTTTGGATACCAGTTAGACCACTTTTGCATCTTTTGTTGCATTGGGATGCGTGTTGCATCCGTCCTCTCGATTTTGTTTTCAGTTGAGGGACTTGTTGCTTTGTGTTTTCTTCCAGTCCTTTTATCTGATCTTTGTGATGGTGGTGCGCCACACACGAGTACGTGCGCATACATAGTCGGATGTCTTGCGAGCCCCGACCTTCCATAACACTTTCGAAAGTTATGATCATTGGGGTTGGGTTGGGAATTTGCATGCCTACGGGCACTCATCATTGGATGAGCATGGGTAGGGTAGGGTAGCATATGGAGGGGGCTTCTATTTTGCAGCCCGATGATCATGACATCATGAGTTGGAAAAGGAAGTTTTATATAAGTGATAATTAAAGAAAACACTGGGAGGTAATAAAATTTAAGATAATAAAATGTGTGAGCACTCGATTAAGTTCAAGGACACAATGTGTGAGCACCCAATTAAGTTTGAGGACACATGATCCGAGCTTGGGCTTGTCGATGCCAAGTGACTCTCCATGATGTCAGCCCCTACATAGTAAGCCCATTGAGGTGTCTGATCAGGACCTGTAGTTATGCATTATCTATGTCTTGGTTTCAGTCATCATACTGCTTGGCGTGAGTGTTAGCCATGGTTGTTGTGTCTTTGTGTGTTTGCGGTTGGATCACTATCTCCATCGGCACGGCAGGTGTGGACCTACGGATGCCACGTGGTCGGGAGGCGTAGCTACCTTCACCACTGCTAGAGACCAGTGTACAGATACGATCTATTGTCCCTATTACAACAGCACCAATGATTTGATCGGTGGCTTGGGATGTTATGCGTGGGGGATGGCTAGGGCCTACGATGGTCCTATGATGCCATTGACGATTGGGAGGAACCGCATACTTAGTTGGTTATTTTTGCTCATTGCAATGTTATCTATGTTATTGCGATGTTTATTTCAGTTGAATGTGATGTTTCCTTTCGGTACTTTCCCTTCCTTGTTTGATAGATGGTTAGATTTCATTTTTTGTATTTCAGTTACTCAATTCTAGTTCGAGTGCTCTGGCCTCGAGATGTGGATCCGGTACTCCTCGGTGTGGAGGTTCTTTTGTCATTTTTTTCCCATTTTTGTGTTTCTGTAAGTGTTTTTATTTTCTATGGGCGACATTTGTTCAGCATTGTGGGACACTGATAAAGTATCGCACGCCCATAGAAATAATGTCGCACGAAACAAAAAAGTGTCGCACGCATTACTAGAGAAGTGTCGTACGACACTAGAAGAGTGTCACACGGCTTCATGAGAAATGTCACACGATACTTTTCCAGTATCGCACGCCTTCTTGAGAAGTGTCGCATGTAGTAAGGGAGAACTGTCGCCCTCCCTTAGTAAAAAGTGTCGCACACCTTTTGGTTAAAACCTGCGCGTGCCAACAGCGGGCATTTTTTTAAGTGTTCCGATCATTTTGAGAGTTGATCTAGATACCCTTTTGGGTGTTCTTGAAGCCTATGTTGTTGCATTTTGAATTGAGGAGGTTTCCTTTGAAAATCAGTTTTTGAGTTTGTGTTGTTGTCTTTCGGGGTTTAAAATATATCGTTTAAGTATAAGTTGAAGATTCATTTGAGATGGGTTTCAGACCTCTACGAGCTAAGGTGTAGATTCTAGGAAAAATCAGGGCTTCAGAAATTCAGACTTAGCCAATTTTCAAGGCTTCAGGATTTCAGACTTAGCCAGCGTCCAAGAGTCAGCTTATGTCTTTCAGCTTGGTAGGTCTTTGTGGTTTTCGTGGTTGTGTTCTAGTTGGTAGTGGCGTTTGGAGATCCGTTGGTGCTTGGTTGTCTTTTAGTCTTCCATTGTGATCTTTTGGTTTGTGTAGGTTGTATCATGTGCACTTACACTTGCAAAAAAAAATTGTTCTGACTTGTTTTCATCCTTGTTTCCAAGGATCTCTGGGCAGGGCATTACAATTCTAGTAGGAAAGATAAGATGATAGAGAAAGTAGACAAGAAGTTTAATAATAAAGTGCTTGAGCACATTTTTCAATAGATAGCTATTCAGCAAGTAGAACTTTCTTCAATTTTTTCAAATCTTGAAACCTCGTACAAAAATGTAACATCTCTTTTTGCTAAGTTATGTGATGTTACTGAGCATACAAAGGAAGTAAAGAGAAAATTGAATAAGATTGATGAGGATTTGAAGGTTAGTGCACAGAAGTTGCAGCTTGACCCCAGTTCAAGCTCTGCACACCACATGAGGATCAAATTCCTATAAGATATGTAGGTAGAGTTATTGAGAGAGGAAGCAAGGATCTGGTCTACACTCATAGACATCCAGAACATGATCCTTCCTATCATGGATACAATGCAGAAGCATATTGCTTATTCTAAAACATTGATCCATGACAATAATTTTTCTATTGTAGATCATATGATTGAACTCTCTGCTGAAGTCCAAGTTGCACTTCAAACCTACAAAATTTTGCAAGAAAACTAGGATAGGACCTTAACTCTTATTCTCAAGGTACATCCTAAGTTTCTCTCATATTTTGGTGTCTCTATATAAGTAGATTGTGTATAAATCTTTGGCATTATTGTCAAAAGGGGGGAGAGAGAAATGTATATATAAGGAGGAGAGATATTTGTATATACACTTAGTATGTTATTATGCCTAATATGATATGTACATTGTATGGGGGAGATATATGCAAAATTTATATATAGCAGAGTTACAAAGACAAATTTTTTAAAATCTCAAAAAAAATCAGCATGCCATACCAAGCTAGTATCACACCATGTTGTACATAATTTTTGGCTAATAAGTATTTTTGTCACTAATGCCAAAGGGGGAGATTCTTGGCATTAAGTCATGCTTTTTATTAGTGACAACACTTATTCATATTTTGTATGGTTATTGAGCTCTTTGATCAGTCTCCAGTATTTACCATGTAATTTAGTGCTTACCAAGTTTCACAGTTCCTACCAAGCATTCCAATGGTTACCAAGTGAATTTAGGCAATGTGAAGTCTAGTAGTTCACACCGAGTAGTTTAGTTCTTACCAAGAAGTTCAGTAGCTACCAAGCTTCATACTATCTACCAAGTTATCAGTTCTTGTGATGTGAAGCTAGTGTTAACTAAGGTCCCATTTGGTTGCTAGAATACAACCAGAATAGGAATAGGAAATTAGAATATGATTTGTATTCTTTGTTTGGTGCGTGTAATAGGAATAGGGAATAGGAATACGTATTCTAATTTTAGCCCCAAAATGAGCTTTTGTCCATTCCAAAAAATACCTGTAATTGGAAGTACTATTCTTGCATTCATTTTAACTTTCTCAAATTTGATTAAATTTTCAAATCTGCTTTGACCTGGGGTGAGTGCTGGAACTTTTTTTTCAATATTTTCAAATATTTCAACAATTTTCCGATGGCGCCAATTGCATCTTCAAAAATATTTTCAAATGGTGTCGATTGCAAGTTAACCCTATTCCAATTTAAGCTTGCATAACCAAACAAGGGATAAACAAGATTGGATTTCATTTTTCCATTCCTATTCTTCATTCTCCATTCTCATTCAAGTTTTCTATTCTAATTCTCAATTCCTACGCTTGCAACCAAACGGGCCCTAAGTGATGGAATAAGTAGTGTTTATTGAGTGCAGGCATGGTAAACATGGAATTCAATTTTTATCGATCACACAATATCTACCAAGTCTCTAGTGTACAATGAGTTCAAAACTACATTGAAGTGATTAGTATGGACTGTGCCTCTACTTCTACTGAGTGCATGATGATGACGATTAATGCAGTGGACATTGTGTATCAAAAATTCACCAAGTCAGCTTTCAGAACTTGAGTTTCTACATTTGGGCCAACTCAGTAATATTGGTGTTAACTTGTGTATTGGCCAACCTTCAAATTATGTGAATTGGGTTGGTATATATGCAATGTATTGTATCATACTCAATTGTAGTAATGTTTTGATGGAAGTGAATGCAAATGTGATGATAAGAATGTGAATGTGAATCAACAGTAGAGCTAAGTATTTAGCAAGGTCAAATTAGGAGCAGTCAAGTTACATCTATCACAGAGAGGTGATCATTACTTCAAGGATCTTAATCAACAATTTAGTTGTAAGTCAGATCTATTGTTTCATCCTAACAGGTGAATCAGATTCAAATCCTTTAATAGGGTAGACTTAACCATCTTTTCTTTAAATCTCTTTACCAAGTGCATACTTCATTGCATGTTTGTAAAACCTCTAACAAGGTGGACCTAGTAGTCCTAATTGCTCCTAATAGGGAAAATCATTAGAAGTGATCATTGTAAGCCTTAACAAGCCAACTTTATACTTTAGTATTGAAGTTTTGTGGGTATCATCCCCACCCTAGTTTTAATTTCTATTTGGAAGGTTTCTGGGTCACCAAATATTGTGCTCAAAGTGTTTTATATTTTCAGTTTCTCATGCATGCAGTAGATTAGATCTATTGATGATAATTGGATTATGTTATTAAGTGTTGAATTTGTCAAAAATTTTGAGGTTACTGATTCACACCTCCCCTCTTAGTAACCTAGCTAGTCTTGAACATTTCCAACAAAATGCACATACCATGATTCCTTCATCTCATGTAGTACATTGGGCATGAAACCATTTTTGAAATCACATCTTGTATTTGAGGAATAAAGTGCACTCTTTGCCTACTTTTTACCTACTTGGTGGGGAAAATAATATGTGGTAAAATATTCAAGGATGAAACATCTAGTAAGCTATGTAGCATGATGTCAATGCAAGGGCATGACGTATGAGGAGTTTATATTTATATTGAGTATAATGATTATGTTTTTCATAAGTGTTGAATCAATATGATAATTTCACATAGTTACCATTAATGTCAACACAATTTTACATTAATGTTAATGCAATTTATGTTTTATGGTATTAATAAATATTTCTCTATGTATTATTTACATTCTAGACATTAATAACATCTTATCAACCAAAAAAAGATTCAAGTCCTTACTAAGAGAAATAATAGAAACAACGATATTACCATAAAGTCTGAACCAAAAAATATAGTAGCTAAGTAAAATCTACGAGTGTTCTTATGTAACCAACACTATTTTAGTTTTATGAAAATTACTTCACAGGGTACAAAATTTACAAAATATTATATCATAACAAAAATTAAAAGATAAAATAGCACAAAAAAATTTCCCCTCTTTATCATCTAGCTCCTCCATAGCCTCTTTGTCCTTCTCCTCCTTAATAGGCTTTGCCAACAAGGTCTTGATCCAATTGTCTGCTAGGAAGTTATAAAGGGAGCAGGTGGTTTTTCTTTCTTTTCCCACCTCCTTCTTCTCATTGTTAACCTATAGAAAACACAAATTGTTGGACAATAAATGTATAAACTTAGTAGGAAAATCTGCAAGGGCCCCAAATTTTTGTTACAGGGCCTCCTAATTGTTGATGAAATCATGCATGGATTTTTCTAGCATATCCATCCTTGTTTTACTTTTATCATTTTCCTAGTGGTGACTCCTCATATTCTCCCCACCCCTAGTAGCCTTCTTTATTTGGGAGGAAATATCCTCACCCAAGCTCTTGTCTGGGGACGAGTTACCTTCCATGGTCTTAGAAAAATGGGATAAGCTAGGGATATCTTTTCTCATAGAGCTTGGGTGAATGAATTTTATCTTCCTCTTCGTAGTAGGTCTCATTTTAGTCTCTATGAATTTTGAGCTCAATTCTTTTTTTCTTTCTTTTTTTTGGTTGGGGGGGGTGTCCTAAATTTCTCCATTTTGAACCTCTTGCTAGATCTCCTAGCAACTTTATTGCTATTCCCAATATCAATGGTAGACTCTATAAAGCTAATGTGCTTTCTAATTCTAGGGGAATTTTTGACAATTCTTTTCAAGGCCGACCCAGGGCTTTATGCCTTATGACCAATTGTTCTTTTCTTTGGATAGCATATCTTGTGCCTTATGACCATACTTCTAACATGTATAATAGTAACCTTCAAATGTACAAGTAGTTGGTGTCTTATTGACCTTTTATCTACACTCATGTACTTGAATTTTTTTGTTGCAAGTGAAAAAATAACCATTCAATTTGGGTTTAGGATTTGACTTAGCAATTTTTCTCCTAGAAACATTTTCTATATGACTTGGTTTTCCATGGTGATAACATGTAGGTTTCTTATTCTTTTGTTTTTTGGTCACAGTTATTTGTTTTTCTTACCTCGATGATACTTCTTTCTCACAACCACATAGGAACTTGGCATAGCCTAGTCTAGAGATGCATGGGGTATCCTTTGAGAATTCATCCGTTCATTATGAAATCTCATAGCCTCTTTTGATTTTTTCAAACTCTTAATGAATTCCTCTTCATATTTCAACTCATTCACCAATCTGTCATTCTCAAATTTAAAATTTGCAATCTCCTACTCCTTTCTTGTAATCTCATGATTTGCTCTTAGTAATAGATGGATTGTGTTAAACTAATTGTCAGTCACCTTATTTAGTTCATTGATCCTTTCATTAAGTCTTGTACCCATCTGTCTTTTGTCTTCATCTACCATTTCTTTGTTTTCTTTAGCCATTGTTTTGTCTTCCTTCGCCTTTTTCTTTTGTTCAATCACTTCACATAATCTTACTTCTTGTATCTCATATTCTCTTTTCAATTTCTTCATTTAAAATTTTTTTCCTCTCTAATAGATCTTCTATTATTGTATTTGGTTCACTGGAATTGCCTTCATCAAATAGTTCTTCAATAGTATCTTCTTTTTATTTGTTGTCATATTGTTGAATTGTCATCTCTTTCCTTCTCTTCAAGGATTGCATCAATATCTCATTTGCACTTTTTACTTGTTCAAATCCGAGATAAACATCAATCTTCTGGTTCTCAATGATCTTTCCTAGTTTGTAGGCTTCCATCTTGAAGATCTTTAACTCCCGAGTGGTTAGACTTCTAACAAGAGCACACTACTTTGATAGCAATTGTTGGAAATCAAATAGGGAAACTGAGAGACTAAGAGGGAGGGTTTTATTCAAGATCTATAAAAAAAATTACACTTAAAATATGAAACATATTTGATGTCTTAACATAAACCCTCATTTTAACATTAAACTAATCTCAACATAATCATTCACTTCAACATAACATTATGAAAACACATAACACATTAACACATGGAATTGGTAAATAGGAAACCCTACGCAATGAAGGTAAAGCTATGGTGTGTAGGATTTGATAAAATCCAACTCCAAAGCTCACCAAGATCACATGCATGCAAATAACTTGTCAAAGGGAAACCAAGGAAGGAAGAGGTGGAGCTTGGAAAAACCCTAATCGAACTTGAGAGAGAAAATATTGCAAAACAAGAAAAATGTATTTACAATGAAAAATGAGATTGTTGTGAAAATACAATGAGAGAGGTTGAATATAAAGGCATCATGGAATCTTGTAGAATAAGATAGAAAGTGGTAGAAGATAAGGTTGACAACTAAGTGCACTTACACAAAAAGGTGGAACATGCTAGAAAGGAACAAACTCCCATGTTGTCAACAACTCATCACTACAACTATTAACTACATGCATTAACCTAACAAAGCTTAAGTAAATAGAATAAATAATAATTAATTAATTATTTACTCTAATACCCCCCCTTAAGTGCAACTTAGGGGAATGCCTTAAGCTCACAAAACTAAGATGAAATGCAAAATGGGTCTTGGCAACAAGACCATGTTAGGTACCCATCTACAATGCAAAGAAATGCAGCCTCTTAAAAAAAGGAAAGAGAGAAAACTTCATGGGAAAAACCCTCCCCCAAAAGGAGGTAACCTAGTGAAGGACTGAAGAAGCCTCCAACTAGAGAAATGTCCCATAAAACAGGAACAAAAAGTGTTCATGAAGAGCATCACTGAAGCATGGAGAAGCCACAAATTCTATCATTAGAAAGAAATTATTGATTTGAAGAACCTCAATGGAAGAAGAAGGCACAAACCAAGCATTTCTATATGGTAGATGATCCATCTCACCAAAATGCATAGGTAGCTAGCCACTGCAATCGCCTTATATATAGGATCAACTACTGAATACATAGGTCACACTATGGAACCATCGAACCAAGCATGCATTAGAACATACAAAGAACCCCCCATTAATGCAGACTAGGTGAGATGATAGGCAATTGAGAAGGTGGGCCAATATCCTTTGTAGATAGAACCAAGAATTATGAGAGAGTGGAAGAGGTATAAATGCTGCATGGGAAAACAAAAGGAAGAAGGAAAAAAAGTGGAAGACAACTATCCCTCCCCATGGTTCTTTATAAAATAGTGCAAGAACAATTGTCTCAAAACAAGGTTCATGAACCTAAAATGCAAGAGTGGCACTTTATCTCATTGTGTGTACATAAAAATGCTTACAAATGATAGCTAAAATGATCAAAAGAGGGAAAAAACTGATACAAAAGATAGTACAGCCCAAAACAAAAGAACCCATGCCTTGAAAATGATCCTTGGACCTGGAACACCTAAGATATCCACCACAGAGAAAAAATTCCAAAACCATGATAAAAAGAGCATGGGGCAGAATCTAAGGAAATACAACATTTATGAAAAGATGACAAAACCAACTTTCCAAAAATATAACATTTTCAAAAAACAAACATGGGATGCAAAAGATATGCATGTCGGAGTTAAAAATAGAATTTTAGACTTTAGCTACAAAAATGAGTAACTAAACTACATCAAAATTTGAAAATGCCTACACCAATGTTTCTGTCTCAGAACTAGCTTTCTGGTACTTCTTTTGGACTGAAAAACTACCTCTATATGCTCAAGTTATGGCCAAAAAACTTATTGTAGGTCAAAAAGGACCTTGGAAAGGTGCTGGAGGGCTAATGATGTAGTGTTTACATCATGCTAACATCAGCAATCAACTAAAAAAAAATTGACTTCTTGGCGGCCATCATGACAAAAAGGGCCACATGGCAATGTGTTGATGTGGCAGGAGCCACATGGCAAAGTACCAATGTGGCACCCATGCCACATGCCACCCCCACAATTGTGCCAAATGTCAATAAAAAACCATGCAAGTGTTGATAGTGTAAAGGCAATGCCTAAGCGGTGAACATCGATTGAGAGGCAGGAATGGTCGAGCAGACAGGCAGAGGTGGGGAATGGGTGGCCCGTCGATGGCAACTGAGCCTAGGCTACCCTATGACAGCATGACCGACTGCGGCAGCTTGCGAGCGATGCGCGAGCTGCGTGATGCCAATGGTTGGGTCGTGTGGTGGTGTCACTTGGTGGTGTACCAAAAATTGATTTAAAAAAAAAAAAATTGATCGTATGTCCGTACAGTCCGTATGGCAGGCTTGCACCTAAAATTTTTTTGCCTCTCAGAACGGCTTTCTCCAAAATCAAAAAATATTATATGGATCTTGACTTTAAATGACCTTCCAAATCCAATGTAAATGTCAGTTTGGGACCAAAGTGCTCTAAAAAAATGTTCTTCCCTTGGATTGAAGAAATATACACAAACAAACTAGGGCTTGTGTCTCTGAATTGCGGCTTCAAAAAACCTTTGGCCGAGAAGTAGCAGGGAGACTCTAATACCATGTAGGAGTTGATAAAATCCAACTCCATAGCTCGCCAAGATCATGTGCATGCAAATAACCTATCAAAGGGAAACCAAGGAAGGAAGAGGTGGAGATTGGAAAAACCCTAATCGTACTTGAGAGAGAAGGTATTGCAAAACAAGAAAAATGTATTTACAATAAAAAATGAGATTGTTGTGAAAATACAATGAGAGAGCCTGGATATAAAGGCCTCATAGAAGCTTGTAGAACAAGCTAGAAAGTGGTAGAAGATAAGGTTGACAACTAAGCACACTTCCACAAAAAGGTGAAACATGCTAGAAGGGAACAAACTCCTATGTTGTCGACAGCTCATCACTACAACTATTAATGACATGCATTAACCTAAGTAAGCTTAAGAAAATAGAATAAATAATTAATGATTAATTATTTACTCTAACATGGTGTTGATGAAACACACAAAATCTTTATTACTGCAGCAATAAAGTGTGGTTGTTAAGGCTACAATATTTGATCACTTGTTATCATTTACCCTATGAGGGGTATGCCCTATCAAAGGCTAAAAGAATTATTATTTCCAACCTTGATTAAAGGATTTTTACATCACTATTAAGTAAGTACTATGTTAGGAAATTTATAAAAGCCTATTAAAACTACTATGTTAAGAGATTTAAACCCTGAAACACCTGTTAGAATGTTCAATACCTTATTTTTTGTTTTTCACTATAATGCTGATATGAGATCTCCTCTATGCAATGTAATATCATGTTATTGTTATTTATCTTCTTTATCTCTGCTTAAAACTATTCACGAGACTACTCTATTGCTTCTACCTGACTCACCTTGTAAACATTACATGCAACCAAACTCTTAATCACATATCCTCCATATACGCTCACACACATGAACTAGGTCATAAGCCCTCCTTAAATACTTGTTTGGGTGAACTTTCTACATCCCAATCAATGATATAGATTCATTTCTTTTGTTGCCTAGTCCTTGCAATTTATTGTTAGTGGATTGCCTTACATTGGGATTAATGACTATTTGTTGGATGTGTAATCAAATCCTTGACTAGAACATGTTTCCAACTCGATAAAAATGGTTTACATAGAATTTTGTACAATTCTAAAAAAATATTCAAAATTGTCTTGCTTGGCTCTTATACCATACTCACGCTCAGCATGAACTATTTCATCCTCACATCCCTCAACCTTAACTATGCTGAATTATTTAGCCTTTTTAACCCTTGGTGTCTACTACTATCTTTCAAAAGTCGGTAATCACTTGAGTAATCAACAACCTCTAGCTTTCTTGATAGTAACTACTACTTGGTGCACAACTTGAAATATATACAAGTCTTCAATACATGACTCAACCTATATAGGATGGATCAGTCACAGTGATGACCAACAAACTCTTCCTTATGAATGACTAAGTATTTGAAACTAATAGAAAACTCTACCCTAGGGATCATTAGTTGAAGATAAAGGTAAATAATTTTTTTCTATTGAGTAATAGAAGGAAGTCACAAAGCCAGTCCCTACAACTCAAAGAGTTATAAGGAAAGGAACAAGGAAATCTCCTCCAGTAGTGGTGGAGCATCATAAAGAAATTGCAAAAGTTTCTAAGCATGTTAAAGGAAAAATCTTGACAAAGAGGAAAAACATCACAGTAGAGGCCATTGCGTAAACCCACATAGAAGGAAAGGAGAAAGTTTATAGTATCAAAAGATGTTGATAATGATGATGAATAAAATATTAAGTAAGATGACACTAGCCAATTAAGAATTACAGTGCATAAGCCACCCAACACAATTGATGAATTTTGTGAAAATACGAGGGAGATTGTAGGTATTACAGGATTTAAGTATGTAAAGTATGATAAATTGGACAAAGTACATAAGGCCAAGGTTGAAGAAGCAATAATTGATATGATGCAAATCTTCAATCTTTTCTATATTATCCCTATAGCTCACATGTAGTTTTATCAGAAGTTTCAATTATAAATATGTGTATATTGAATATACTAAAATTTGGAATTCAATTCATTTTTTCCTTATGATGCTAGTCAAATATGATTTCATCAACAATTTTCAAAACAAATCAATTCACATTAACACAAGTAGTAAGTTTGAATACCAAAAATGTACTCAAAAGTGTAAGATCCTTAAATCTGTATTATCTAACATTGAACTAGATTGTATATGATTCCATGGTCAAGCAAGTAGAATAACTATCCACTGCTAGTGAGGATATTTACAAGATTGATAATGTTCTAAGGAATCCTCTATTAACCAAATGTTCCTTATACAGTTCAGAAATCAAATTGTGTGAATTGATAGTTGGGTTCCTTGTCACATGGAAAGATGCAACTCCCAGGTTCATAACTTTTACTAGAAATGTGGAAAAAGACTAACATTGGCTATAAATTTTTCTCTTCATATTCAATTATTGATAGAAATGAAAAGAATGAAGAATTAAATAGCAGAATGAAAACCTAGCTATACTCATCTAAAATTCATGCCCCAAATTTCTGTCATGTTAGCTCTTCTCTTTCCAATTCTCTAGCCAATTTTTAGCTCCCCCATTTCAACAACCCCTTTAGGTTTTAACATCTCATTTGGGAACAAAAGAATAGAGACAATTAGTTAAACTCCAAGAATCTATTTTGAGTTATGCTTTTTAACTGACATTTTAAATTATTGTCACCAATTATGCAAAAATATACAATAAATATATTTTTTTATTATACTTTATGGAAATGAATTATTATTTTTCTTTTAATCCACGTGGCAATATGTTACCAATTTATTCAATACTAGAAAGAATGTGTTCTGACATAGTTTTAGTCAACTGCATTTTTTAGTCATATAATATTATTTTTAGGCCCATGCAAGATTAATTTTTTCACTATCAACACTTATCCAACTAATAGTCATAGCAAATGGTTCCTCCAAAAACATTAAATGAGGATATAATATTTCTAATGTTTGTAGTTCCCAAATTATTATTTTAGATTTTTCAAGCCATGTTTTTTTTTTTTCTAATTGGGGTAAATACGTTTACTTGATTTTGTTAATTTTTAGTTAAAAATTATAGACTCTTTATATTGCCCAATGAAAAATGAAAGAAAAAAATATGTATGAAATTTCTAATGTTTGTACCACATAATAAAAATAAATTGTCAAGTGATTGTAACTTCAATGTACAAGGGTGTCAAAATCATGTGAGATTGGCATTATAATATTGTGCAAGTATGGTAGGTATATAAATTTGTTAATCACGTATGCTCATTAAATTATAAATAGATGCATGCTTATTTATCTTTTTATTTATATTCCATATTACTTTTTAGTTATTTTATATTATATTTTTAAATTTCTCATAAGATAATATGTTTGAATCAAAAGTGAATTTTCAATTTACATAAAATAATAATAATTTAAAAAATATATAAAATAATTATTTTTTATTTTTATTAAAAACCAAAAATAATTTTTTTAGTTTTTTAATTTTATATTAGAAAGTTATTTTGTTTCAATAATTAATTTTGTTTTAATAGATTTAATAACTATAAAATATATTAATATTTTTGTTAGTTTTGGAGGATCAACCTTAGAAGGTAAAGAATAAAGACTAACAATCATCTTTAGTAAGTATATTAATTAAAATGCCAATAGTGGCATGTTGTGATGGTTAAGTTGTTGTGTTGTTATCCTTGCCATCAAGGTTCAAATCTCATGGGGATGAGGTCCCCCGTTTGTGGCCTCACTGGTTCATAGCTCCAAGTCAAAGCATTTACCCCTTTTTCAAAAAAAAAAAAATATTAATTAAAATGAGAATTTCATAATCTTTCTTTATTGCAAGGTAAGAATAAAGATATGCTGACAATCCACCTTCAAAAGATGGAAGCAATGAACTCATTCTTATAGCTTGAAAAGAAAAGACAAAATGGAGAAATAATCAAAGTTAATTCTTCCTCCATATACCCAAGCATGATATCAAATTTGATCATCACTTTATGTGAAAATCGTTTGATAATATAGAATTTTGTTTTTTTTTTTAATTTAAAGGAAAAGAAGGACAATATAAGAAATTTTATTAAACCCTTGAGAAGTAAACATGTCTTTTGCCTGTTTCAGCGACACATGTAGAGAAACGCAATTCAACTTATTTGAACGCGGCAGGAATCGAGAAGCCCGCCCATCATACCCACAACTTTATAAATGATGTCATTCTTTGAATCTTCATCTAACTTCAATAAAATAACAAAATTAACAATGATCACTAGCAAGATTGTACTTCATATGAAATCGTGATAACGTACACGAGAGGGATAATCATCACTTGCACGTTTAAGAATGGGTGCAACCTGTTAGTTGTCAATAAGCATACCATATGTTTATTATTAGTCCCTGCTTTTTAAAAGGCAGGGAACTAATGTTTTTTTTTTACCCCACTCTTTTAATTTTTGCTGTGCACCATTTTCTAAGGTTTTTACTGTGCGATTAAAAAAATGCGATTATAAACTGGAAATTTCGAATTTGTGATTGGCGAAGAGCATTTTAGCTGGCGTTTTTGTCTTTTACGGAAAATTAATATTGGACATAAATAAAGAATTTGCAAGCTGTCCGAGATTAATGTACATATATCGCATGTCATAAATGTAGCTGGAAGTCGGTGCAGGGACTAATGAATGTGTTTGCAGCGACCACACCGACATTGTGGAAAAAGATGTGTGTATTTGTTTCATATGCATATTTTGTTTCAAGAAGTTCTCGATTGCTAGGGTTTGTCTTTTGCATAAGCTGCTATCAAGTTGGAGCGTGCAAGCCTCTTCCATGTAAAAACGACCAAACGAATTTGTTTTTGCAAAGCTGATGGTAAACGAATTTACTATTGCAAAGCTGATTGGGACAACCATCGCCAAATGAACTGAAATTTAGGAAGAGGGACTTTGTTTGGTTGGCACTCTAAAGAAAGCCCTTGCCGAAGCAGAAGACAATTCGAACCATGTGGTCCCATCTATCGATTTAGAGGCCGGCTTAAGCTTAGGGGAGAAGTATGCTAGAATACCCAGACCGATGGTTAGCGGTTTGCCTGAAGAAACTGAAGGCCCTACAATTGTCAGGGCCACCCCATTGTTTCTGTCTCTTTTAAGCTGCTCTTGAAGAATCGATCCTTATTTGTCTTTTTTTAAATTCGTCCTCCGTTGAAATTCAAGTTTTCGGGTCAAAAAAATTTCCGAAACTTGGCTCGAAACAACTGCATGCCTCATATCTGGACTGCAGCTTCCAGGTAACAAAACACCACCATGTCCAAACAACAGTGTAACCCTTTCACATTTAAGGATTACGATTTCCGGCACCAATCTTTCTCGGTGACTTCCTCTCAACGCTAGTTGCAACACAAACAGAAGAGGAGAAATTAAGCTAATGCCCAAATGAAAGGGCAGCAAATCTACCACAGCCGCCCTATTTAAAGCTAAGGTAGAATATAGTTATTTTAATTTAGAACGAACGATGAATATAGTTATAAGTAATCTAATTAATAATTTGGTAGAATACCTAAGTGTTACTATGGTAAATTAGTGTTTTAAAGAGATGTAGATTTCAATATGTCGAAATGACTAACACTATTATTTAATCATAGCTTTCATTAAATTGTTTATGAGAATTTTTTTGAATGTGAAACTAATATAAGAATATAATTAATAGAGGTATTCTGTGATAAAAATATCAATTGAAAGTATGGTAAGTAATTATTAGTTATATTTTAATATTTAAAATAATTTGTAATACAATGTTCATAGTTTGTAAATATAATTAGTATTGATAAGTATTGAGGAGTTGAGGAGTGAACATATATATTTTTCTCTAACTATTTAAGGACAAAAAATATAAATGTGCTTAAAATAGATTTCCTCAAAGAAAGTTTTAACAATAAAATATGGTTAAATTTGAAATAAAAGTTTCTATATTAACACAATTTGCATTTTTAACATATTTTGAGAGTGTTCAATTCAAATATGCATATTCCTTTTCTTTTTCATATATGTAATTTTTCTAATTTTTATAAAATGTTAAAATAGACATTTTAGATAATGAACTAGGTGTAAGTGATATTGAGAGGCATTAAAAAGTGGAGGCATATTAGTTATATTTCTTAATTATATTTGAAACATAATTGTATAAAAAGTAAATTATGTAGTATGAGCTTTGGAGTGAGACACATATAGTGGTTTGTCTATTATTGGTGGTAGTTGTCCAATATCACTAAGAAGAATAATAAACATTCCACCAAAACTTTCATGTTGCTTTTCAAGGAATGCTTGGTGCAACCAACTATCTCTTTTCAACGACAAATTTGGGCCAAAGAAGCTCCTTTCATCTTTTAGAATGTATTTGTCGTATTTGAGCATTTCCTAGAATGTGATTAATGTTTGTCCTTGAAAAGTTTAAAATTCTTGAATAGGGAAGTGAAGACATGCATGCATCATTATTCCTTTTATACTATAAGAAACTACACCTTTTAGACCAAGAACACTAAGTGAATTAACAATGACATTTACATATGTGTTTAAATCATTTTTGATGTAGTGAATTAAAAAATACTTAATAGTGTCGCTTATATCTTGAATAATCATTTGCAATGAGAATATTTTACAATTATTAATATGTTAGTTAAAAACAACAATTCCAGAAAGCTTTTGTTTGGGTGATCATTGAGCATAAATTCTATGATTAGCATGTGAATTATAGGCAATGTTTTTCTTGTGAGAATTGTTTACAAATACATATTGAAAAGTAATAAAATAACATCATTAAATTATTCTTAGATGTTGGTTATGTTCTATGGATGGTTTATTTAAAATTCTCTTTTTCCTAAACATTAGAGTTCACTATTGATCTAGAGGAAGTCAATGTCAAATTTTTGGAGCACCTAAGGAATTAACAATGATCCATCATTTGGGGTTCTTAAAACTATAAAATCCATTGCGATGCACAAGTTTAGGTTGGAGAAATTGTCTTCTATTTTTTTCCAAACACTTAACTTGAAATAAAGAGCCCTACGAGCTAAAGTGGAGGAGTTTAAAAGCAAGGAGGTTGAAAGAGACTTGAAGGAGAAGGGTGACCTTAAGAGAAATATAGATAATTTGATCAAGGACCTAAAGGGGAAATTCAATAAAATGCAAAGTGCAATTAAATGTTTCATGACCAATTGTCAAGGGTTAATAGAAGCTAGTGTGGAAATCCTTAAAAAACTCATAGGAAACATAGACTAAGAAGCATGTTCAATGCTTATGCTAGATCTTAAGGATCCTAATTTGGGAGCAAAGACCATTGACTCTAGGAAATGTATAGAATTTGGTATGAACAAGATGCAAAAGTAAATTCTTGTGCCTAAGAAAAGGAGTTCAAGGAAGTGACACCTGAAGAATTAAAAAAATTTAATAGTATCTAAAAGAGAAGGCAGTGAAGCTGATCTATGATGTAGTTTGTGTTGCCTCCTCCCTCTACCTCCTCCCTCTAGTTTTTGCTTCTTCTTCTTTTCTTTTTTTCTAATGATGCCTACTTGTTGGAGGATTTTATTGCTATTTTTGTCCACGAGTCTGTTAGTTCTTTGTGGCAATGTTCTTTAGTGGGACTTCGGTGTTTAAATATATCTATAAATTTTTTGGGGGTTTTGTATCCCATAAAAACCCTACTTAGACCTTAATATAAAAAATATAGAGTTCACTAATTACGATTTTAGTTGTGACACCCTTTTGAGAAAGTAAATCATATTCATTAAAGTATGTGGCACACTTAATTTGGTCATTTTTTTCATCATTCGCAAAATCTTTTTTTAGTGTCCATGTTATCTACAACACAATTAATGTTTCATTGTGTGTAATTCATTTTGTTGGATAATTTCTAATCTTCCATAATTTCACCTTTTTAATTCCAATATAAAGAGCCTTACAATATAAATAAATATTTATATAGAATATTTTCACTCCGAAAAATATTTCAAAAGCATTATTTTTATCATTTGAAGGTTGTTTGAATTGAGGATGAACAATTGTAAGTACTTTCTTTTCTCTTCTCTTCCGCTTTCCTTTCTTTTAGTTTTAGCTATATGAATAGATTTTATTTTTTTTATTTTTTTTCTAGTATTTAGATTTAATTTCTATAGCATATAGAAAATTTCTTACTCCCCAATATTGTGATTTATTATTATACACATTAAAAACCTTGATAATGGGAGATAACCTTGCCTTTAGGGTCAATTGTATTGATAATATTTCAGAGTATATCAACATATGTTTCAGACCTTTTTAATAATTTTGAAACATAGATTTTGATGTATCAAAGTAATGAGATGATAATCATCAGTTTCTCTCCAAATGGAAAGAAGGTTTGGGTTTTTATTCAATCGGTCAATATTTGTTCTAGTTGTATAGGATATCTTTTTGTTCTCATCAAATACTAATATTAAAATTTCTTGTGGAAGCTAGTAATAATTGTAACGAAATTGTAATATTTCTCCTTTTTTAGGGAGAGTGCATTTTGTACACATTGTGTTTCTTTGAATATTGTCAAATATTTCATTGCAAGGAAACACAACATCTATAGATAAAAGTGTGTTGAATTATCCATGTATGGATTTTTGAATAAATAATTATATTATCGATCAGCTCATTATATTTTACTATGAGCAAGATCATACATATCTATAAAAGTATTTCTAATTTCATGACTACGTTAACTTCATTACTATCAAACTAGTCAAGCATATCCATTTTGGGTGTAATAGGAAACTAGAGAATTCTATCAATGATGCTCGATCCAAATTGTTTGTATTTAATATCATACCAATAATGGATCAAATTCAATAATTCTTTGGCGACCTTTTCATGACATATTTTAAACATTTGTATATATAAATTGTCATGATATGTGAATTTTGAATGACATTTCAATGACTATTTTTGGTTACAAAAGGAAATTTTCTTTGTCAATCTTCAATTTAATTGTACATAGATCAAACCATCTTGTATCAATTACTTATTGTAGAAATTAGGGTTCAAGTTCCAATTTCATTAATTATAGACAAAAGCTCTTTTTTAGCCTTGTTCTAATACAAGAGGGTACATCTTAGTGATGCTAAATTTGACATGAGCTTATTGGAAAATTGGTCATCCAAAGTGTTCTTTTAAATCACTATTTGAGAGATTACACATTGATTGAGAAAATCTCTTCTAAGTTTGGTTTGAGAAAAAAAATAATACCCTCTTTCTGGAGAAAATGATACATAATTAAATTGTAAGTAAAATAGAAAAATTTAAAATGTCTTATCACTAGTACATTTTGACAAATATGTGACTAAGCATGTAAAAATATTTGTCTTACCTCTAGAACTTTTAGTTACATGACTAAAATTGATCAAATTCTATTTTTTTAAATAATTTATTAGTATAAATAGGTAAATAGATTACTAGTTTAGTCATCACGTAAAACTAGAACGTTAGGGAGAAAATGAAAAAATAATTAGGTGTTGGAGTTTTACATTAACTAGATTATTTTTAGGTTTCTTTTAGTGTAATAAAATATATGACTTATTGCAAATTTGTCAATAATTTTTAATATCTTGTTAGATAAAAAAATGTTAGTTAGCAAAAAAGTTAGTTTATTGATAACATATTTTCACAATCCATGATATTATATCAATGTTTCTCAATAACATTGTGTGGGACTTTATTAGGATCAACATTTAAGATCACACTCAATGATTCATCATTAGGATGAGAGAGCTAAGAAGTATCCAAATTATTTATGCTCATGAAAATCACACACAATTTTATCTAGAAGCATGTATATAAAATAAGTTAGTTGTTATAGGTATTCTCATAGGATGTTATTCATGGTATTTGTATAGCTTATAAAGCCATTTCTATTCACTATAATGAACATCTAGATGATTTAATCAATGCATTTTTATTGTTATACTATTGTCCCCCTATTTGGTATTAGAGAGAATTCATATTCTATACCTATGAATTCCATAGTGGGAACTTGATAGTCTTATTGATGAAGGGTGGTCCCCTTAATACCACAAACACATAACAAAAAAAAAATAACAACAATTTGGTGAGATGAAAATATGGGCTTCTTATTATTGCTGCAAATGCAGAATTACAAAATTTTGAAATATAATATGCAAAATGACATGGGCACCTTCCTTACAATAATTTGCACCAAAAAACCTTGCAAAATATCACCCAGAGTAATCCTAGACTATGTATGGGAATTTCTTATATAATTAAGACTTGAAAGGGTTTGAGGGTGAAGAAGGAGACAAGAAAGCTAGGGCTCAGGGTTATATAATTGAGTCATGTTCACAGGAAAGGAGATCTAAAAGGCTAAGGGTTAAAAAAGGAGAGAATTATAAAGAAGCTAACATAGATGATTCTAAGGATAAACATGATGGGGAGACCTATGAAACTGAGGTTGAAGAAGTGCCAGAGAAAGATGATAACATTGTCACCAAGGAGGAATTTTAAGCAGAGGAAGATGATGATGATTCTAAGGTTGAATAGGACACTTAAGAAGTTCATATTGAGGTTGTTATTGGGCCTAATGTTGATACCCCCATTTCTGACAACCTTGTGGCTAAACATATTAAAGTTTTCTCCAATCGTATGCCCTCTAAGGATACTAATATTGAAAAGATTAAAAAAGATCTAGAAGAAAAAATTAAGGTCCTATATGATTTTTTTTTTAAATCTCTTAACAATAAGTTTGACAATGCTATAACTAGCATTAAGTTTGTGTGGCCATTTCAACAATATGCAGGATCTAGAAAGAAAGGATGAGGAAGGCCATCTTTGGCACTATTACGGGTAACAACAAAGTCAAGAAAGTTTCCATGTAGAAAAAAAATGTGTGTGTGGAGATGATGAGCACAAAGGATGATCACAAATGGACAGATGTTCTCAAGTACATGGTCAAGGACTAGGAGAACATTAATTTGGCCTAGTTCTTCTTGTCCCTAGATTTATTTTTTGTTAGTTTTAATGTTTAGTACTTTTAGTTACTTTCTTTTAATGATAGTGTGCTCCCTCTTGTAATTTCAACATATAATTTATATACTATTATGTTAAATATGGATCTAGCTAATCACCAGTACTCTAAAACTTAGTTATCTTTTCTAATTATCAATAATGTTTCAGTTGATAGATTATAATTTAATACTAGTAGTACTTTACTTGGTTTTTTAGTAAGTTTTTTTTTTTTTCTCTTTGGTGGGTCTTTATTAGTTTGTGTTACAGATGGTCTTTTCTACTGCTTGGCAGTAATGACCCAAAGCAAAAAAAATGTTGTTTCTTTGTCATATCTTGGGTTTAGGACCCTTTTCTTGCCTCCTATTAAAAAAAAAAAAACATGGAATGAGCTTGTTGAGCCCAAATTTGTTGTTGAAAATAGATAGTTGCTTGTGCCAAGAATTCCTCAGAAAAAAACATGGAATTTTTTTATCATTTATCTATTATTCTTGTTAGTGGCCTTAGTGAACTACCACCTATAATAGACAAACCACTACGCATCCCACTCTAAGGCTCTTTATTTATGAATTGTTTTAAATATAATTTTAAAAAACAAACTAATAAGTGTACACTTTTCACTGCCTCTCAATACCACATACTCCTAGTTCATTAGCTAAAATGTCCATTTGCACATTTTATTGAAAATTTTGAAAAACAAAAAAATAGTAAGCCTGCTTCAATTGAATCCTTTCAAATTCAGTTTAAAATATGAATTATGTCAATATAGAAACCTCCTACTTCAAATTTAACTATACTTTCTTTGTGAAAATATCTTTTAAGCACATCTATGTTTTCTTTCTTTTATATGAGAGGTCACATCCAAATATTACATTTTTGTTCAGTCCTCAATGCTTATCAATACTACCTAGATCTAAAAAATATTATATTATATTGAAATTATTTATAAATCTTGTGCTCATTCAAGAACAACATGAGAACTACAAACTTATTCAAGCTCCTTTCGAGCAACCACACTAAAACAACATTTGGAAACCAAGAGTCACAACATAGAATTCCACAAAGATGTCCCTCTTGGTATTTGAGCTAGGGTCTCCACAATGAGAACTTATTGCTTCAACCAACTAGGCTAAACCCCTTAGACTAGATCTACAAACTATTTGAATCGAAAGATTATATAGTAATTTATTTTTGACATTAAAATATAATTAATTATTATTTATCATACTTTCAACCAATATGTTATATTAATTTTATATTCCAAATATTTAATTCCTAAACAAATTTAAAAAAATCTATGATTGAATACTATTAATGTTTTTGACATATTAAAATATACATCTCTTTAAAACACTAATTTACCATAGTCACAATTGCATAATCTGCCAAACTACATATTATATTACTTAGAACAATATTCATCTGTTCATTAGCTCATAGGCTATTCATTGGGGATCCTTTTTCGAGAAGTGTTCTATTCAGGCCCGCAAATGGTTAACCCTGTGAAAATTTTGGCAAAGGAAAATAAATGGAGATTTCTGCAGTAGACTGTTTATTCGCCACATAGCCGCTTGGAGGGAGCATAGCCAGCTGCCTCGTAATGCCTGACATGTAGAGGAGGGAGGCCACGGAGCTATGTTGATACCACTATCATGAGGAAGGCATTTTAGAGTGTTTGGAAGGGAAGAAAAGCATTTGAGGCACAAGCGTGAGTGGGCTTGAGAAGAAATCTCTCAGAAGATAAGGAGAGTGAGAAGAGGAGACGTGGTAGAAATCTATGCAGGTGTGGCCTACTGGTGGTACAATGATGGCCACAAGCCTCTCCAAACTATGGTCATTGCCAACTCCTTTAACCATCAGAACCAGCTCGACAAATACTACCGAGTAAGTATTTCATTTCATTCATCCCTCTTTCTCTTTCTTTTCCAATGTCCATTAAGAATCAAATCGAAATTGCATCTTGGAAAATTACTTAATTTGCAATTCCACTCATCTTGAATAAACTTCTAATTCTTTTCCTTTTCTATTTGTGCCCATTTCCAATCAAACGAAAATTGTGACGACAACTCTCCTTTTTGGTGGGATCACTAGCAACACGGGAAGGGAGCGAGAGGGCGGGAGAAGGGGAGAAATATGGAGGCACGGTTCGATGCGAACATGTTAGCCGAGGCATTGGGAGTGAGGAGACAAGTTGTCAGAGAATCGGGTATAACTATTCGATCGTTGTGTTAGAAAAATTGCAGAAGTGCATTTTATCTAAACCAAGGGAAGCTCATATGGACCTCCCATAACATGGAGGCTCCATAGGGATTTGGAGGGACATACGTTAAAATGGGTCATTAAAGGTTTTTTTTGGTTGACCTATTGGCCAAATACACACCACACTAGATGTTTGGAGACTAAACGTCATGATTTTTGTCAAGAATTGGATCTTACATTGGTTCAACCTTTGGACCAACACCCACTTGAATGTTTGATATCAGTCAGGGGAATTCCCTTTCTAAAAACCATAGTTACTTGTCAAGAATTGGATCTTACATTGGTTCAACCTTCTGGACCAACACCCACTTGAATGTTTGATATCAGTCAGGGGAATTCCCTTTCTAAAAACCATAGTCACTGAAAGTATTTAAATGTTTCTTCATTTCAAACAGTTCTATTAGGAGTTTTCAGCTATGTGAAAGACTATTTTTTGTTCTTTTTCCGGAGTGCATCTAGTGAGGTGAAGATTGGGGAAAAGAGGTAAGTAATTATGTAACTATTTTATTTTTTGAATATGCTTATTGCATTTCTATTTTTAAATGTTAACTAAATATTGTTCTTCTATATCTGTGGCTCTTAATAATCTACTTTCCATTGCTATAGTAGATTTGTTCAATTTTTGCTAGAAATGGAATAGACTCCATATAAGATTATTTCTTATGTTTTATTTATTGCGAGTGTATGAGCCATGTCGACCATGATAGGGAGGAAGAGGGACGCCCCTATTTTCCACCACAGTGGTAAAGGACTCAAAGGAGGATGAGAGGGAAGGAATGAATCCAGGTGGGCTTCATCAATTCTACTGCAACATGCACCTGCATCACAACATCGACCGCCCGACAGCACTGACGTCTTCGTGAGAGCTAGAGGGAGACTCAACATCATCAACCGCTTCAAACTTCATGCTCTCTCCCACCTCAACTTGGTTTCCAAGAGAGGTATCCTCCACCGTGTATGCCTAAAGTTCCTCATTTCTCTTCAAAATGTTTAACTGGGTTGGTTTCTAAGTTTCAGACAGTCAAATTCTGATGTTTAACTTTGAGCAACTTCATAGGAAGAAATGTTTGCACCATTGTGGGTGGCATGCAATGCAATAATTTATGCCACCAGAGGTGATGCCTAAATTTTGGTTGTTGAAAGAAAGGGAAGGCAGGTGTTCAATGGAAGAGTTCAGGAAGGGTGGTCATCCCTTAGTTTTATGTTGCAATGAAGAGGGTCGGCAACCAGGGATTCAAATGGATTACCTTCAACACATGCCATAGGTGAGTAAGTTTGAATTTATTGCTTTTCTTGTGCAACATAAGTGGGGAAAGATTATTGAGGGCTATGGTTGATCTGCAATCGAATCCGATTGAGCTTGTGAGAAATATCAATTAAAATTTAAACTCACAACCCTAAACTTAAAAAAAATCTTACTCGGCACTTAAAAGTTACTCGGCACATGAAGGTGTCAAGTGCTAGTTTTACTGGGCACAGGAAGGTGTCGAGTGCTAGTTATGCTCAGCACTTGCTCGGCACTTCAAGGTGCCGAGTGACAGGGAACAGGTGCCAAGTGAGCTCGGCACACAAAGGAAAATGCAGTAGATGCCGAGTTAGCTCGGCACTCAAAGAAGACAATGGATGCCAAGTAAGGTCGGCTCCAACTAATAAAATTTATAACTTAGAAACAATCTAACATGAATGCTTTCACGATTAAAACCAAAGAGCCAAGCTTTAAACTTTCAACCAAGTTTCTCAAATGCAATGAATAGATGAGGAATAATAATAGATTCAAGTATGCCTACTTTCTTTTCTATTCAACTGAGATTTAAACTATTACAAAATTTGGGAGCATTCGGTTTCAACCAGAAAACCCTAAAATAACCCTAAACTGATAATACTTCAAACTTCAATAAACTTTTAAAACTGGAACACTAATGGCTGCATACAATGGTGCCTAGAGCAATCACTACTTCAATAGGAAAAATCCAAACAACAACAAACTTACAGAGTGAGGAAGGGAAACACATGCAACTGCAGGCACAAACTTCTTTCCTTCTTCCTTCTCTGCTCAGATATGCAACTTCTCTCTGATCTGCTTGATCTGCTAACTCTCTTGAATGAATGTAGAAACATTCCTTTTTGTCACATTCTTCCTTTCCCTCTCAACATTCAAATTTAAAACTTACCTACCAAAAATAAATGCCTGTCGACCATGGAAGCCTGTGGTGACCTGACAGGGCAGATGGGCGTGGGGGTCGAGGACAACCTTTAGGCATTTGACGTTTAATTTCCAACACTGCCCCTTTTTTCAGAGCCAAAAAAATAAGGATCACAACTGATCCAAATCAACTACACCAAGACTCTCTCTTAAGTGTACAAAAGTTCCAATGCCTAATGGTTTTGTGAAAATGTCTGCTAGCTACTACTTAGACTTGCAAAATTCCATCTTGATATCCCCATTCTCCACCAACTCTCTGATGAAGCGATATCTGATCTCAATATGCTTGCTTCTCCCATGGAAGACTAGATTCTTAGACAATGCAATTGATGAGATGTCATAATAAATTGTGGTTCCATCCTCTTGCCTTACATTCAAATCTGTCAAGATTCTCCTTAGCCAAATTGCTTGACATGCTATTGCATTTTCTGCTATGTATTCAACCTCTGCTGTAGATTGAGCAACAATAGGTTGCTTCTTGGATGCCCATGAAATTGCACCCGATCCCATATGAAACATGTATCCAAAAGTGCTCTTCCTATCATCTAAACTTCTAGCCCAATCACTATCCATGTAACCAACCAACTTGAAATCATCATTTGTAGTATATAAAATCCCAAATCCCTTGGTACCTTTCACATACCTTAGGATCTTTTTTCCTACTTGCCAATGGGAATCCTTTGGTGTTTCCATAAATTTGAAAATTAGACTTACTACATGCATTAGGTCTGGCCGAGTTGCAGTCAAATACATTAGACTTCCAACCATACTCTTGTATAATGTTGGATCCACTCTTTTGCTAGAGTCTTCCTTGCTCAACTTCAGACCTATTGTTGTTGGTGTGGGGGCTGCCTTACTGTTCTACATTTTGAATCTCTCCAAGATCTGGCCTGCATATTTTTCTTGAGAGATGAAAATGCATTATGCATTTGTTTTACTTCTATGCCTAGAAAGTATTTCAGGAGACCTAGGTTTGTCATTTCAAATTCACTTTTCATGGCCTCTTTAAAATCACCAATTAGAGCCTTGTCATTTCTAGTAAAAATTAAGTCATCTACATACAAGACAACAACCAATACATTACCATTTACTACCTTGATGTAAAGAGTGGGCTCACTATTGCTTTTGCTAAAGCCATTGCTCATCAAATATGATTCAATCCTATTGTACCATGCCCGTGGAGCTTGCTTGAGCCCATAAAGAGCTCTCTTCAACCTATATACTTTGTTCTCTTCACCTGCAACTTCATAAATAGGTGACTGCTCCACATACACTTCTTCTTTCAATACACCATTAAGGAAGGCAGACTTCACATCCATTTGAAATACCTTCCACTTGTGATGGACTGCAATTTCTATGACAACATGCACAGTTTCCATTCTTGCAACAAGGGCATAGGTCTCATCATAATCTCTTCCATATTGCTGTTTGTAGCCATTGACTACCAACCTTGCCTTATGCCTATCAATCTTGCCTTCAATATTGCATTTGGTCTTATACACCCATTTCACTCCAATCACATGCTTCTTTGGAGGCAATTCAGTTAGCTCTCATGTCTCATTTATTTCTATAGCATCTATTTCCTCATCCATGGCATTACACAATTTCTTCTCCTTAATAGCTTCCTCAAAATATACTGGATCACTATGAGAAAATAATGCGAAATTAACACTCATCATAATCTTCATACCTTTCATCTTGGTATAACTCCCTAAGACTCTTGGTCTTTCTTGGTAACAAGGAGGAGAGTGTGGGATCAGAATCTTCACTGCTACTGCATTGCCGACCAGCTCGGTCTTCACTAGTACTCAACACTGATACTCAATCATGCCTAGAGGAGCTCGGCAATGACTGAACCTGCTTGCCTTTTCTTCTATTTGCTCCTTCTTCTTGATGTTCATCAGCATCTTCTTCACTCATAATTGGCACTTTACTTGAAGTGCTCGGTGACTCATCAATTGCACCATACCAAGATTGATTTTCAAGAAATTCCACATCTCTTGACAGAGTCATCTTGTTGTTTAATGTGTCATACAATCTGTATGCCTTAGATTCTGGGCTGTACCCTATGAAAATACATTTCACACCTTTGTCATCCAATTTCTGCCTTTGCTCTTTAGACACATGTGCATATGCAACACATCCAAACACCGTTAGGTGTTCAACTATCCATCTTCTTCGTGACCATGCTTTCATTGGAATTCTATCACGGATTGCCTTTGTAGGACACCTATTAATTAGGTAAACTATTGTTGCCACAGCCTCTCCCAAAAATTCAGGTGGGAGACCTTTCTCTTTCATCATGCTCCTTGTCATTTCAGAAATGGTCCTGTTCTTTCTTTCAGCCACTCCATTCTGCTGTGGTGTATAGTTGGCTGTGAGCTCTTTCTTAATGCCATGTTTCCTGAAAAAATTAAAAAAAGAATTGGAGGAATACTCCCCTCCTCTATCTGATTTAAGGACCTTGATATAGTGTCCACATTCTTTTTCAGCCTAGACTTTAAATTCTACAAATTTATCAAATGCTTCAGATTTATTCTTTAAGAAATACACCCATGTCCTACGACAGATATCATCAATGAATGTCATGAAATAAGTACTCCCCCCAATGGAAGTAACTTGCATAGGACCGACTAGGTCAATATGCACTAACTCTAATGGAAATCTAGCCCTCCTAAAATTTCCTGAATTAAAGAGAAGCCTATGTTGCTTACCCAAAATACAAGCCTCACACTTGTCACATGAATTTCCTACATGTGGCACACCATCTACCATTCTTTTATTTGATAGAAAATTTAAACCAGCATAGCCAAGATGACCATACTTGAGATGCCACAACCATGAAAGGTCTTCAATCACACTCCTTAGAGCTGATTATGTGTGAGGTGCAACACAAACTTGAGATGAGAAACATGTCTCTATCTTCAAGGGAAATATTCTGTTCTTCGTCATTTGAACTGCTGCAGGTAAGTTCTTGCTCCCATCCTTTTAATGAATGACACACGTGTCATTCTCCATCATCACTTTGTATCCATTTTAAATGAGCTGACCAATGCTCATCAAATTGTGCTTCATACCAGGGGCAAAATACACATTTTTAATTTCCCTTTTCTCACCTTTCTTGGTGTGGACCATAATAGATCCTTTGCCCACAACTGGTAGGGTTCCATTGTTACCCATTTTAATTTCAGATTTGAAACTCTTGTCAACGAATGAAAACAAGGTTTCGTTGCCACTCATGTGGTTGCTACATCCACTATCGAGGTACCAAACCTCAAGGCTTCCTTCTTCACCAACATTACACATGATGAAGGCAATAGCGCTAGGTCCACTTCCCATGTTCACATCAGCCACATTTGCTTTTCCTGACTGATCATTCTACTTCTTCCAGCATTCATTTGCATAATGCCCATATTTATGATAGTAGTAGCATTCTACATTACTCTTATTTGAGTTGTAATTTTTCTTACCTCCTCTTGAGGTATTTTGTGAGCTACTTGCTCCATCTGCTCTTCCTAAGCTTTTTGTTGCTGCATTTCTTTATCCTCCATTTCTTTGGCCTCTACCTCTGGAGTTCCTGCCTAAGCCATTTCTTCCTCTCCCCCTTCCTCTTGGATTTGTTTGAGATTTGAATGCTTGCTCTTGGGAAGATGAAGAAGTAGATCTATTGATCCTATGCTCTTGGGTTTGAAGTGTACCCATCAACTCATCCATTGTCAAAACAGTGAGCTCTTTTACCTCTTCTATTTTCATGACTAAATTGTCATATTTATGAGGTAAACTCCTCAATATCTTCTCCACTATCCTTTGCTCTTAATAGTCTTCTCCATTTGACTTCAGTTGGTTAATCACATTGGAGGTCCTTGAACTAAAGTCTGCAACTGATTCATTTTCTTTCATCTGAAGGTTCTCAAACTCCCTCCTGATGTTCTATAGCTTTATAATATGAAATTTATCAGTCCCCTTGAAGTTTGTCTCAAGGATATCCCATACTTCCTTTGCATAATTTTTTGCTGCAATCTTTGGGAATACTATCTCTATCATTGCTGCTTCAATAAGACTTAATGCCTTAGCATCCTTCCTCCTTGACTCCTTCAAATGAGTCTTTTGTGCATTTGTGAGGGCAACATACTGAGTTGGATCAGTCACATCATTGAATCCATTAACTATAAACTCCCAAAAATCATTTGCAACCATTATGGTCTTCATCTTCTTTGCCTATGTATCATAATTTTGCCCATTAAAGGATGGTGGCTACTGCCATATCTTTCCTGAATCTCCTGCCATGTCAAATAACCCAAGAAAACAAATGCCCTAACTCACTGTTGATATGGGGCCTCAAAGCTCTGATACCATGTGAGAAATATCAATTAAAATTTAAACTCACAACCCTAAACCTAAAAAAATCTTACTCGGCACTTAACAGTTACTCGGTAATGAAGGTGCCAAGTGCCAATTTTACTCGGCACAGGACGGTGTTGAGTCCCAGTTATGCTCAACACTTGCTCGGCACTTGAAGGTGCCGAGTGACAGGGAACATGTGCTGAGTGAGCTCAGCACACAAAGGAAAATGTAGTAGATGTTGAGTTAGCTCGATACTCAAAGAAGACAATGGATGCCAAGTAAGGTCAGCCCCAACTAATAAAATTTATAACTTAGAAACAATCTAATGTGAATACTTTCACGATTAAAACTAGAGAGCTAAGCTTTAACCTTTCAACCAATGAGATATCCCCCGACAGGATATTTGCTTCTTAAACACTAAAATACTAAAAATTCAAAGGTTTGACATTTCGTCAAACAATTAGCAATCGTGTTCTGATACCACTAAGATGACCCTAGCTATAAAGGTCACTAAATTTCAACAATGTAATGTGGCAATTCGTCAAATGGTTTGCAAACACAGGCTCTGATGTCAAGGAAATGACCTTTCTGAAATGACCCTTGCTTACTAAATCGATATTGTTACTGGCATGACACTGGAGACTTACTTTTACTAAATAATTGAGTCTGTGCTATTCCGATTTTGAAGGCAAAACACATAGAATGGGCAAGCTAAGTATTTTCCTTCATTTATTAATAACTATGAGATACTGAGGTTACAATAACAAAACATATAATAGATATGAAAAGCCAAGAGTTTGCTCGAATCTTTGAACCTGGTTTTGCTACCAATTATCATGGCATATCCGATCTTCAGAAGATGGGCAAGGTCGGAATAAATATCAAGTCCCTAAATTTATGCTTGAGTTGTCCGGTTGGCTGCTGTCACTGTTTTAACCCGCACATAACCATCTCATGTTTAGCGGATGAACAAACAGATGGTAATCACAGTTATTTCCAACTGTCTGATGAAACACCTTATCTCGCGCTTGCGACCCCCATCAAAACTCTTGCTGTTGCCTCCCTTATCCGTATGTACTATCGGTCTGAGATTGCCGAGTGTTGGGAGCTGAGCCTCAGGTATTTGACTACCAATTTACTCAAGTTTTGGGCAGATCCTCTGGTTACTATATTGCCGTCTTTGCTCTCACCCTTGACATGCACTATGCGATGATGTCTTTAATAACGGCACCTGAAACGATTAAATCGTTTCCTCCTGATCAACCTTGACACTTCTCTTGTGCAAACAGGAGCCGCTCGTGGTTGAAGTTTGTATCGCTGATGGATTCTACTGGAGCGGTAGCTTGTGGTCGCACTAGTCTTCAGAGTCGTTGCCGAAGGTTGCTGACCTGTTAGTCCACTGCGGATTGCAAGAGTGGAAGTTGAAACCGTCGCCCGTCAATCCTGCTGTTTGTTTTAGCCACTGGTTTAATGCGAATCGCTTGAATAGCTCAGCGCGTCTTCTAAGGCCCGAACCCGAGGATCCTCCGCTCGCCTAACAAGCTGTCCAAATACACCAAGGTCGATGAAACCTTGAAGGGCCTGCCACCATGGAAAAGCCCGTGCAAATCCTCTGCAAACAAATATGTGCCATTTGGCCGAAAAACTGAATCCTTAGATCTGCGGCATGAATCAGATTCTGGACTATTAATATCCTCTTCCTTAGCTTATTAAATTGATGAAACTCGTCTCCAATACAAAAACTCTACAATTCCTCAATTCTACCCTTGAATCTTCAATTCTGTTATAAACCTGATAATCTGAATCAAATCCTACAAGAACCACAAATTTGGCCTTAAGCCACAGATTAACGCCCTGATGAAATGACTGAATATCACCTCCAATCTGCAATAATTCAGATGATATTTCACACCCTCAAAATTGCGTACCAATTGAGAGTTATCGTTCTCAATGGCCAACTGTGACAATTGCGAAAACCCTAGGTTCCACAATGCACCCGTGATTGAATCACAATCTGAAACACAAAGAGAGATAATCAACTACTTGATTCGAATGGAGCCCCGGGGTGCCTATTTATTCTTTTCCCTCCATCCTCTCCAGAGACTTCTAGAATCTTTTTGATCTTATCCCTCTAGTGACTTTATTAAATATTTTCCAAGTCACTTTATTAAATACAAGGTCATCTTTTAATATTTATTTATTTAATTAAAATAACTAATTAGTCGTCCTTGGACAACCATTAATTAAATTAATTAAATCGAACTGTCACCAAAAAATTGGGGACATGACAGTCCGCCCTTCCTGAAATTGCTTGTCCCCAAGCAATGGCTGAACCATGAACCAATCAGTCTACCTGGATCCCAAATGTAAACCTGTGTATCATCCCAATCCTCATCATACTCCTGTGGGGAAATCATCAATACCAGTAACTGAGAAACTGTACTCAACATCCAAACAACTGACAACTCTGATGAAATCATCTGTAAACCAACTGTAGATGTCAGTAGAAGAAACCATTCTGCGGAACTCAAGCCAACTGAAACATCAATTCTATCGAAACTCAAGCCCCTGTCAAAAAGACACCTGCACCCAACTGGATTGTAGATATGACAATAGCCATAGGTACCTGAATCACTGCCATCAAATCCAATTTCTGAAAAACTGCTCCGAGTGTGTCGATGCTGCAGGCTGAATAACTTGCTACTACCACTTCTTTTTTCGAAAGAAGGTGCCAATCTATCCCCTAATGGATGATAAGAAATTGGAGCCAATCTACATCTGCGTGAAATAAAGTCTTCTACCTCTGTGTCAAAAGAGAAATGATGAGCGTACCCTACCGTATAATGCCGGTAAGAACCTCCAAATTCTGCTGCCGACTCATCATCACTGAACTGGGAATCAACAGATGGCTCCATTTTCTGACTCCAAGTGACTGTAGGCTGGCTAGGATCCTGTGCATTCTGCTCAACAAACTCCTCCTCGAGATCCTTGTGAGGTAGCATAGTAGAAAGGACCCCTATAATCTTCTCAACCAATCCGCGAATAACACTAGTATCATGGATGAGAACACCTTCTGTCACCTTATGCGAGTCTAACTGAACACACGCACTATCCAGCAAAAACTTCATGAACGGTTCAGTGCAGTAAAAATTATACGAGGAAGCATCAATATACTTCCCTGCACACCACAACTGATCCTCCTGTGAAGGTGGCATACCCAACTGTACCACACTGTCAACTGTCTGAGTAGAATCAATCTGGAAACTTGACTCTACCGGTATCCCGAACTCATTATGACCAACTTCTTCCAAACCCTGAACATGTATGTCAGTCTCAACAATAAACTCCTCAAAAGCAACTGTAGGAGTGTACTTACCGTCATCTACCTCAGTAGTCAAATGAACTGGGTCTGGGGCTGGTTTTGACCGCAAATGCTCCAACTCCACGGTCACCTTCTTCAACTGAAACTGCGAATTCTGTAGATCTCGCTGTGTGTCCTCTAACGCCTCAGTAGTCGCTATGAGCTCTTGGGAAAGCTCACTCACCTCCTCTTCATGATCCAAGAGTGCCTCATATGCTATACTCCCCCACTCAACTAAGTGATCACGGTCGGCTACCAATCGTAAATAATCCTGCTTCAATATCCGAACAGCTTCACGCAAGGCATGAATCTCTGCCAAAGAAAAGTAACCACCGCTAGACTCATCTATCATAGCCGTACCCCAACCAGTAATGGCCAACAAATGATGAGCAGTATCAAAATGCTCACAAGCGATAGCAATGTCTTGCTCACTAACTTTCAACTGGTTAGCCACATGATGGCTCTGGCTAGACTGTCTTCTATAAACTCCCTTTGACACATTGACTGGAGGAATTTCTTCAAAGATACTGGTCTCTGGATTATTACCATCTATATTTTTGGAATCAACTTCAACATCTAGAGTGTCAAAATCTGTAGTTCTGCTGTCAAGCTCTTCTGTACCTAAAGAAACTGTCAAGGAAGCTGAATCTTCAAAACTGTTCACTTCATTCTCCCAGATGTCATCAAAGTCAAAACGATCCTGGGACTCATCTGTACATGCTTCCAAATATGAAAAACCTTCAACACCTTTCAGCAAGGATGGTCGTCTACATATATGAACCAAGCCCAATACCGGTGTATAAAAACTAATACCAACATCGGATGTTCTGCTGGCACAAGGAAAGATAACACCGTATATTCTGCTAATCAAATCCATGATAGTACTCAAACAATCATGGCTATCATAAAGTGCTAAAGATCTTCGGTTGACTGAATCCCAAATGCTGCTGAAACATTCCCGAATCCATATGCAAGAAACAACTGGTAACTCAAGCAAACTACTTACCTGAGTAATGTGACCAATACCAGCTAACTTCACATACCTGTCTGCCATTGTCCTTGTATCCTGGATGTGAATGCAAGATGAACTCGTAGCATTATCAGCTACCATATATGATCCGTCAAATGTAGAAAGTTGAGTGTTAGACATACCAGATGAAATTAAACTTAGCTCCATGCCATGCTCATTCTCATGTCTCTCCCAGTCCTGTAATGCCAAAGTTGCTCGAGTGTCCTCAAGCTCGCAAGAAAGCTTGACAACTTCCTCCTCCTTCCTCCTCAAGGCATCTGAATAATCTTTGGCAAGGCTAAGAAGATGGTCACGGTCTGATAGGAGATGTAAATAGCTCAACTTCGTCTTTCCCATTCCTTCACCAATTGCATGTAAGTCACAGCAAGAAGAATTCGCCTGAACTCCCTTATGTCTTCCTTGTAACTGAATCATCTGGATGTGCTCTTCTAACATCTCCCGCATCCTGTCATGATGAGATAAAGAAGCCACAATACTATCTTTGCTTACCTTCAGCTGGCTGGACAAATCATGTGAAGTACTGCCATTCTCATCCTCATGTGACGAAGCTTCTAATTGAGCCTGGTACTCTCTGTCAGCAAAATCATGAATGCTCGATGTCTGCTCATTTTCTCCAGGTATCTCATCACCATGCACAATGACATCTTCATCGTCATCTGAACTCACTTCACTGGAATCATTGCTTGTCGGAACCAAACTACCTTGAGTACATGAGACATCACCTTTGGGAAACTCGTATTCAACTGTCTCAACTTGAGTGTCAAGTTGACAGTTACTATCCATCAGCGTAATGTCCTTCACTGCTTCTTCCTGTGACCGAACTGAAGCCTCTAACTGGCTGCACACTTGTTTCTCGAACTCCTCATTAAGGTTCCTAGTAGCATCTCTCATTGTATCTGTCAATGCTTTGTGAGAAGATTTGCCAAAATGAAATCCAGTTGATTTACTCACCTTAGCTGGGACGGACAGCCTGTCAAGCATACGATGGCGCTTAACCAACAGTTCAGACATGTTATGTTTGATTTTTCTGAGCTCATCCTGAATGCCTGAATAGTCCTCCTTTCCACAATTCTGACTCTGAATACTGCGTCTATTACTTGTCCGAGATTGTGTCCTTGGAGACTTTGTGCTGTACCTGTCCATCTTGGTTGAAGTAGAGTGCTGATCACTCATGTAAGTCGGTTCTCACCCCACAGGATGGCAAGAAAACCGCTCTGATACCACTGAGATATCCCCCGACAGGATATTTGCTTCTTAAACACCAAAATACTAAAAATTCAAAGGTTTGACATTTCGTCAAAAAATTAGCAATCGTGTTCTGATACCACTGAGATGACCCTAGCTATAAAGGTCACTAAATTCCAACAATGTAATGTGGCAATTCGTCAAATGGTTTGCAAACACAGGCTCTGATGTCAAGGAAATGACCTTTCTGAAATGACCCTTGCTTACTAAATCGATATTGTTACTGGCATGACACTGGAGACTTACTTTTACTAAATAATTGAGTCTGTGCTATTCCGATTTTGAAGGCAAAACACATAGAATGGGCAAGCTAAGTATTTTCCTTCATTTATTAATAACTATGAGATATTGAGGTTACAATAACAAAACATATAATAGATATGAAAAGCCAAGAGTTTGCTCGAATCTTTGAACCTGGTTTTGCTACCAATTATCATGGCATATCCGATCTTCAGAAGATGGGCAAGGTCGGAATAAATATCAAGTCCCTGAATTTATGCTTGAGTTGTCTGGTTGGCTGCTCTCACTGTTTTAACCCGCACATAACCATCTCATGTTTAGCAGATGAACAAATAGATGGTAATCACAGTTATTTCCAACTGTCTGATGAAACACCTTATCTCGCGCTTGCGACCCCCATCAAAACTCTTGCTGCCGCCTCCCTTATCCGTATGTACTATCGGTCTGAGATTGCCGAGTGTTGGGAGCTGAGCCTCAGGTATTCGACTACCAATTTACTCAAGTTTTGGGCAGATCCTCTGGTTACTATATTGCCGTCTTTGCTCTCACCCTTGACATGCACTATGCGATGATGTCTTTAATAACGACACCTGAAACGATTAAATCGTTTCCTCCTGATCAACCTTGACACTTCTCTTGTGCAAACAGGAGCCGCTCACGGTTGAAGTTTGTATCGCTGATGGATTCTACTGGAGCGGTAGCTTGTGGTCGCACTAGTCTTCAGAGTCGTTGCCGAAGGTTGCTGACCTATTAGTCCGCTGCGGATTGCAAGAGTGGAAGTTGAAACCGTCGCCCGTCAATCCTGCTGTTTGTTTTAGCCACTGGTTTAATGTGAATCGCTTGAATAGCTCAGTGCGTCTTCTAAGGCCCGAACTCGAGGATCCTCCGCTCGCCTAACAAGCTGTCCAAATACACCAAGGTCGATGAAACCTTGAAGGGCCTGCCACCATGGAAAAGCCCGTGCAAATCCTCTGCAAACAAATATGTGCCGTTTGGCCGAAAAACTGAATCCTTAGATCTGCGGCATGAATCAGATTCTGGACTATTAATATCCTCTTCCTTAGCTTATTAAATTGATGAAACTCATCTCCAATACAAAAACTCTACAATTCCTCAATTCTACCCTTGAATCTTCAATTCTGCTATAAACCTGATAATCTGAATCAAATCCTACAAGAACCACAAATTTGGCCTTAAGCCACAGATTAACGCCCTGATGAAATGACTGAATATCACCTCCAATCTGCAATAATTCAGATGATATTTCACACCCTCAAAATTGCGTACCAATTGAGAGTTATCGTTCTCAATGGCCAACTATGACAATTGCGAAAACCCTAGGTTCCACAATGCACCCGTGATTGAATCACAATCTGAAACACAAAGAGAGATAATCAACTACTTGATTCGAATGGAGCCCCGGGGTGCCTATTTATTCTTTTCCCTCCATCCTCTCCAGAGACTTCTAGAATCTTTTTGATCTTATCCCTCTAGTGACTTTATTAAATATTTTCCAAGTCACTTTATTAAATACAAGGTCATCTTTTAATATTTATTTATTTAATTAAAATAACTAATTAGTCGTCCTTGGACAACCATTAATTAAATTAATTAAATCGAACTGTCACCAGAAAATTGGGGACATGACAACCAAGTTTCTCAAATGCAATGAATAGAAGAGGAATAACAATAGATTCAAGTATGCCTACTTTCTTTTCTATTCAACTAAGATTTAAACTATTACAAAATTTGGGAGCATTCAGCTTCAACCAGAAAACCCTAAAATAACCCTAAACTAATAATACTTCAAACTTCAATAAACTTTTAAACCTACAACACTAATGGCTGCATACAATGGTGCCTAGAGAAATCACTGCTTCAACAGGACAAATCCAAACAACAACAAACTTACTGAGTGAACAGGGGAAACATGTGTAACTGCAGGCACAAACTTCTTTCCTTCTTCCTTCTCTGCTCAGCTCTGCAACTTCTCTCTAATCTGCTTGATCTGCTAACTCTCTTGAATAAATGTAGAAACATTCCTTTTTGTCACATTCTTCCTTTCCCTCAAAATGTTCAAATTTCAAACTTACCTACCAAAAATAAATGCCTACTGACCATGGAAGCCTGCGGTGACCTGACAAGGTAGATGGGTGGGGCTCGAGGACAACTTGCAAGCATTTTACGTTTAATTTCCAACAGAGCTTTACTGGAAGGAATTTTGTGCTAAAGGTGATGCTGTAGGAGGTGGTGATGAATCCATACGACATATCAATGGGAGAAGTGCATGAGTTGAAGTGGAATAGAGAGCATGACTTTCTCATTCTGCCTCCTCGCAAAGGGCAGAGAGAATTTGAGTAGCAAATGAAAGTAGGGCATCACTTGAGATCCTGGTTTTATGTATAGGTAAATGGAAGTGGGCCCATCTGATCTGTATTTTCCCACTAAAGCTATAAGATCCTAGTCCATAAAAGAAAATTCCTAACAAAAGAGATTTTACAAACATATCCATACTGTTTTTATGAAATATATATCTGATTTGTGTTGAATAGGTGGACAATTTACGAGGACAAAAACCAAGAGAATCAATTTCCATTTTTTACCATTTTAGAAGTGTGGCTACCATAAAAATATTTTTAAAAAAATCATTGTTCTTTAAGAGAATTACATATAAGATATGAAGAAAACTTTCAGGAGTTATACCAGAAAACCAAAGCTACTATGTCCAAAACTAGAGACCCAATTTGGTAAAATGGTTCTCTTTAGTCGAATCTATTTATGAAATTTCTATTTTGTAGAGGGAGATTCAGCCACACTGTTTAGTACTGTAGGTTTTTCACAAGACATGAACAAAATGTCCTAGCATCTAGTCTTCTTATTAAAGCAGACAAATTTCCTTCTATAGCTAGATGAGCTGAACTTACAGTGCTGAGTAATTCACACTTATATTTTTACAACTAATGCAATATAGATGATTTTAAATCCTCTACATTTTCTTTGATTTGATAGATGGAACCATAATTTCCCTTCTATTTTGATATGAACATTTGAATCAAAAGAAATTAATATCAGATTTAAGCATGAAACATCATAGATTTCCTCATTAAGTTCTAAATTCTTTTTTAATTTTTACCCTTCGTAAAATACTATGATTCCACATGTTGAATAAGTAACATTTAGATTATGTAGAAGTAGTTCAACTGATACAGTAAAATTGTCAATGATCAGTTAATTTGTTGTGTCATCATCAGTTAATACTTTTTAAAGCAATTTTAATTAACTGTCAAGCAAATTAAAAGGTTTGCAAGAAATAGTTAAGTTTAATTAACATGCTCGTAAGAAGTTGTTAAGTTTTTAAGCCTTGAGCATTTTAATTTGCAGATTTTTTTAACCTATTGTATCTGTTATTTTACAAAAGAAGGGACCTTAAGCTATGTTTATCCAACATTCATAATAAAAAAAATATTCCAGATTTTTCCAAACTTGTATTTCAGTGATTCTTTCTTTTGAATACTATTAATTGGTATTACTCTTGATTTTTTGAGGGGATTCAAATAAATAAAATTGTGGGTAGTTGCAATCAAATGTTCTCTTCTAAATGACTAGCTCTTTTAGAAATAAGAAAAAGCTTCTTTTTTGCTTATTAGATAGAGAAAATGAAGATTCTCAGTTTGAGTCATTGAGAAATGAGTTTGAGTCATTGAAGAATAAGAAGCTTTTGATATGTTATTTTATTTCTCTCTATTTAGGCTCCTTGTTTTAAAATCTAGATACCTTTGTTCAGCTCTTGTTCTATAATACATCATCTAATTATTTATAATTGAATTGCTCTAGTTATTTATTCAGATAGAAAATAAACAAGTGGGCTCCACTATTAGGAAAGGAGGGAGTTGCACAGAAATATTCTCCTTAGCATCATGTAAAATTTCATTTTACATAGAGAGATTTTATGCTTTGAACTAAATTTACAAATTAAGTATTACTTTACTCTCTATTGATAGGGTTTTAGTTCTACTACTTTTATTATAAATAAATAATTATGCACTATACTTAATTAAGGTCTCACATGAAAATGCATATCATAGCTAATGTCTGTAGTAATTATCTATCAAATTGTTGTCTACATATGTTGAAGCTAAAACAAGACTAGAAAATCATTGGTCAAGGATTAATGTATAAAGAATTAGCATCGACTAATCAAGAATGGGTTGTTATTTCTATTACAAGTCTTAACAACTATGTATGTACAAGCTCAATGAGAATGGAGAAGTAACAAAAAAAAGGCAAGACTAGTATGCAAGGGTTATGCTCAAGAATAAGGAGTTAATTATGGAGAAACTTATTCTCCTATGGAAAGACTTGAAGGAGTTAGAACTCTACTTGCATAGTCATCCTATAAAAAATTTAAGGTCTATTAGATGGTTGTCAAATTTGCATTTTTAAATGGTATACTTGAGGAATAAGTTAACATTGAACAACTTAAATGATTTCTAGATTCAAAGAAGAACATGGTATGTAAATTGAACAAAGATCTCTATGGATTGAAGCAAGCGCCAAGAGCATGGTATGAAATATTACATAACTATTTGCTGAAGATTGGTTATGGAAGGAAAAATGATAAAAAAAGCCTATATTTGAAGAACGGTTAGAATAATGAAGTATTATTATCTAAAATATTTTTTGATGATATTATATTTGGAGGAAGAGAGACATTATGAAAATCTTTTTCTGATAAAATGAGGAAGGAATTTGAAATGTCTATGTTTGGTGAAATCAAATTCATTGTTGGACTACAAGTGTGTCAAATGAAGTTTTCTATTTTAGTTACACAATCTAAATATATCTTAAAGGTATAGAAGACTATTGATTGTATTACAAAAGAAATGATAAGTTTGAATTAAGGGTGTTTATTGACTCAGATTAGGTAGAAAATATTGATGATAGAAAAAGCACTAGTGGAGGTGCATCTTTTCTAGGGAAGAGGTTTGTGTCATGGACAAGAAAGAAGCTGAATTATAATTTCCAATATACAACTGAAGCCAAGTATGTGGCAGCTGTAGTGAACTATTCAAATATTACATGGATCAAACAATTACTTAAAGTTATGAAAGAAGAAATTATAGATCTAGTGATTATCTATTTTGATAACACAAGTGCTATCAACATTTCAAAGAATCTAGTAATGCACACTAAAAAAAGCACATTGCTACCAAGTATCACTACTTCAGGGAATTAGTTCAAGATAAAGAAGTTAAGCTACAATATGTGAATACCAAGGAATAGATTGCTGATATATTCATAAAACCCTTACCTAAAGATGTTCATGAATATCTCAGAGCTAAACTAAGGCTGATTCCCCTAATCAAAGCTACTTAAAAAAGAAAAGGTGTATTGCATCACATATGCTAATTAGAATATCCTACGCAATGGTACAATACAACTCTACTTTGGGAAGTTCCCAAGGTAGATAATTAAGTACAACATAAAAGATCAGTTATAGGCAGATGACATTAAACATTAATACATGCAAAATATACATAATTCAAATGTATGAATAGTTTGACGCTCATAGAGCTAAATGTCTTTGGCATTGGTGTTAAAGAGGAAGAAATTGTAGAAGGAGAAATTTAGAAATAAGAGGGAGAGATTACAAAAAGAGAGAGAAAATACTATGAAGAGATATTCAAAGAGAGATAACAAAAAAGGAAGAATTAGACTGTCAATAAAAAAAATCTTTTGGATTGTATGGTAATGAAGTTACAACCAATGCTGAGATGTTTGAGATGTTTCTATTAATGACAAAGTGGGAGATTGTTGGAAAATTACAATTGGAACAATTATTATTTTTTCATTTATGAAAAGGAAATTACAATGGACATTCGATTATATAAACTTTGATAAAGAAAAGTGATTGTTTATGTCAAGAAAGATAAGCTATGAAAAGCAATAAAGTAAAAATAATATGGAATGTCGAGTAATGCTATTCTCAAATAAGCTATAGTTAGTGCCAAGAAAATCTAGTGTTGACTGAAGATTAGCATGAACTGAGCAAGTTCATTGATGGTGAGTTAGAAATCTTTACAATGACTAAGTATTTCAATGATGATCGAGTGTCAAAATTCAGAGATTGTCAAGTAATAGTAGGAGAATGTATTCAAGGAAATTGTGAGATCAAGCTGACTCGGTTGATTTCTTCGGAGATGTAAATTGTGTTGAAGATAAAATTGATGATTTGGATTATTAAATTCAAGGAGAGGATTGGGTAAAGACCAAACTGATACATTCTACAGAAGTTTCTAGAATAGGATAAAAAAGATGGACAAATACAATGAATCAAGTAAAACCTGATAGTAAACCCTAATATTTACAAAGAAGTAGAAAATGGTAATGTAAAAATTAACTATTTAGAGAGATATAGAGCTAAAAAAATTGAGAAGAAGGGGCATTGTGTGTGTATGTGCCAACTTGTATCTGAAGAGAAACATACACAATCATAGACACACACGAGTGTGAGTGATTGAAAAGCTAATAGAGAAATCTTGTAGATGTGATGATGTTATTGAAAAGTGAATTATAGCATAAGGCTTAAGTGTTGATGAGAAGAGTGGACTGATTGCTTGAAGGGTGTCCAAGAAAATCAAGATTAGAGATGTCAATAGAATGCTTATTAGTAAACCAGTACAAGGACTGAATAGAGATCTAAACCAATAGAAGTGATTTGTAATCATGTAGATCAAAACCTACTACTTTCTTTCTAGTCATTATAAACAATTTGTATTGAAATAATTTTACTAGAGGTTGACCTAATAGTCATTTGGAAGACTTAATAGTCTATGTAAATCCTCTAGCTTGGTGACATTCGAGATGGAATGATCAAATTCCTTTGACAAGGCCACTCCTAATAGGGTGATTTAATAATCTAACCAAGTTGCATTTAACAATATTTTTTTTAACCTTTAACAAGGTTGGATCCTAACAAATCTCACTTTGAAAGAGTGAAAAAGTGTAACATGTTACTGGTGGTTTTTCCCAAACGGGTTTCCATATAAAATCCTAGTGTAGAAACTGTGATGAATATTTTATGTATGTTTACATTTGATAATTTTTTAAGTATGCAATGAAAGTTATGTTTATGATAGTCTTACAATAGAGACCAAGAAACAACAAGATAAGAAGAAAAGTGTAGTGCTTATTGTTTAATTGTTCAAGTGGTACATATTGACCTTGAGTAACTAGTTCACACCCCACCTCACCCTCTGAGTTATTCTAAAAATTTCTAAGAGTAGAGTGGTTTAACCATGGAGGAAACTCTATAGTTAAGTTTACTCATGTTAGAGTAGTATTGGGATGGGTGACCTCCTAGGAAATCCTAATGCTTCACCTATGTGAGAATCACCTAGATCTAATGAGTGCTAAGTGTTTCATTTATTCTTGTGAGACATGGATTTAAGTTGATTTCTACTCATGTGAAATATGGATCAATCATTTTGACTAAAAATATATAGACTTAAATCATGATAGTAATATCATAAATTGAGTTTTTATGGAAAATATCTCCTACTTATGAATTGATGAGTGTAAGGGGCTTTGTAATGAATGGTTCATAAGGCACAATACTTGATGAAGTTTTGTAAAATGGGTTTTCAAGTAGAGTGGATTTAACCATGTAGGAAACTCCATACTTAAGCACCCTCAACCTAAAGTAGTACTAGGATGGGTTACATCATAGGAAGTTTCAGTGCTTCACCTCTATTAAGATCACCTATGTCCATCAAGGGGAAAGTGTTCTATTTATTCCTATGAGATATGGATTTGTGTGAATCACTACTCATGAAACAAGGGTCAATTAATTTGGTTCGAAAAATACATAGTCAAATCTTATTAGAAATATCACAATTTGACTTGATGTGGAAAATATTGCCTACTTATTTATAGTCTATTAAGAGGACATATTGTATAATATTATTTAGTGAGTTCTAAGAAAGAGAAAATTTATCAAGTAGTGCACATTCAAAAATTTTGCATCAGCAAGAGTCATAATAAGTCTCTTTTGACTTAAAGAGAAACAAAAAAATCCTATAAGGGCTCTACTAGCCATTGTAAAAAAAATCCTTCTCATTAAGTGAATATCTTAGTAAAGCTTCACTAGCTATTCCTCTATTCATACTTCTAGATGCCAACTATCTAGAAGCCTAAACAAAAAAAAATAGAAAGTAACCCATCTGAAGTGGCATGATTCTTTAATGAAATCCACATAAAGATTTCAAAACCTCTTTAAAAAATGTTAAAAAAATTCAAACTCTCATCTAGGAGATTTTGTCTATCCAGATCAAGGGATTAAAATAAACATCCAATAGTTATATATCTAAGATAGAATATCAAAAATTCTACATTCATTGATAATATCTAAATTAGGAGTACCAGAAATCAATTTACAATGGATATATTTCTATTTTATTAGGTTTTCCAAGGGTCCTTTATTCACTTCCCATGGTTAAAAAACATAGGTGGAAGAAGGTGAAGGTAGTCGTGAGTTTAGAGATCTACTATAACTAGAATGTATTTCATCATTTTTCCTATGAATGAGAAATGGCATCAACTTTGAGTTGTTCAATAAATCACATTCATAAAAGGTTTCCCAAAATCTTGATAATATGAACATTTTACTTACCATATCCCAATGTAGGGCATGCCAAAATGGACCACATAGAAACTAAAATAAAACTTTATTGCACTGAGGAGTAGCTTAACGGATATGTCCACTAAATAACTGGAGAATAGAATGTCATAGCATTGGGTTCATGATGACAATTAGGATTTTTCTAACCCAATTGCATGGTGAAAATGGATCTAACTAACCAAGGATAAAACAAATGACATAATGAATTTACCAATCAATGTTTTGGACTTTTCTCCTTTTTTTTCTATTAAGATAAAAGTAAATAGATTAATTAAAGTAAAACTTTGAAATAGAAAACAACAAATTTTAAGACAAAATAATAATTTTTTTAAAAATATGTGTCTTAAAACATACTTATATGTAGTAGTTCCTTTCTAAGGAATCCAAAAGAAACTAACCTAAAATATGCTACTAATCTTTTAGAATACTTTTCCTAAATAGTTTATAAATAATTATGTAAATAATATAACATAGGATCATACATGCACATAAATATAATTGAAAAAAATATTAGAAATCTCAAGGGTTCAAGAAAAAATTAAATTTTTATATGAATTAATCCAATAAGTACAATCATGAATACATAACTCAATACAATGTAGATAACTTATCAAGAACATCATCACATAACAAAAACTCAAATACAATTAATACAATATAAGTACATAATAAGTCCACATCCATTACACAAGTCACAAGGTATAAGATAATAATAGGAGTCATGTTACAAAAATGTATTATTCTATTCTTACTCTTGCATGTGTCATGGCTGAGGCTATGCATAGATGAGGCACTTTAGAATTGGGTACATAGAGAATTTTCTAAAGGAATTAATGATGGGAACTACATTATGTTGGACTAGGTTGATTTATCATTAAAGATTTTACTAAAACAATCACCTTATCATTACTCTTCATTTGTCTCTCATACTAGACATGGTGTATTGCCTTCCATTTTATACACACAACATCATTAACTAAATAATTTATTTTGATCTTTTAGAAATGACCAATGTTGACACATATTGTTCGATGGAATAAATTATTTTATCTTCCTCGTAAGTTCAGTGTCCTTGTGAATTGATTATCATATTGTCTTTCCAAATTATTTTATTTGTGGCTTTTCTAGGCATGCCACCATTTTAGTCATCACTTAAGGAACCCCGTTTACACTCTGAAACCTTCATGTATTTCTTGTATCCTATCCTTCAAATTCATCAAGAAAATACATGTATAATACTTTTTTTAGGTCAATAAGTGGCTTTGATTTTTAGAAGTATCAAATGGAAACTAAGCCATCGAGGGGGTGGGTGGGCAGCAGGGGTGAGGGTTGAATTAGGATCTGTAATATTTCCTCTTTTAACATAACTTTAGTTCATTCACCATATTTTCCATCTTATATCTAATCCATTCATAAGATAACTTATGAAACTAAATGTTGTAACATGTAGATCTCATCTATCAATCACATGCATGGGATGAAACACATAACACAAGATTTGGTTACACAAAAACCCTTCAAGGTGAAGTTAAAACTGGGGTGGTGATGACAACCACAAACCTTCACTACTATAGTAACAAAGTTAACCTTTTAGGATTATAATTTTGGTCACTTATGATGATCTATCCTGTAAGGGGTATGCCCTATGATAGGATGTTAAGATTGTTAGGTCTTACCTTATGAGAAGATTTTACACTTACAATAAAGTAAGGAATCAATTAAGATATTTACAAAGGTATGTTAAAACAACTATGTTAAGAGATTATCCCTGACTCAACCTATTAAAATAGATTCAGTACTTGATCCTTGATTTCCTATAAAAAATATGGTTTTGGATCCCCTCTCTTCAATCTAATCTGATCTTTGGTTTGATATATCTTTTATATCCTTCACTACTTCATAAGGTCGCTCCCTCTAATCTTCAAAACTTAACTGCTTTGCCTTCTCTACAATGTTTTCACTTTCATGTTTGATCTACTTTGTGATTGCATGAATAATGTGCTCATTCACCTTATGTATCTCAATGATAATGAAAATAGGGTTTTAGATCTCTCAATTTGAAGTTTTTAAAAATATTTTTCAAGACTCTTTCCCTTTTCCCCTAATTGGTTCTTCACAACTCATAGGGATTTGTGATCCATGCAATAAAATGCATAATAGCCTCTATTAAAAAATCTACAAATATTAAATGTCATGTCTATGTTGTCATAGAATGATTTAGCTCTAAGTTTGTATCATTCGTGACTTGAATGTCAATACTGTGTTGCTTGACACAAAGTGTTTTTGATACTCAACATTCACTATTCTTGCTATTGACACTCAGCATCTACTATGCTTGGCATCAAATGTGTAGTTGGACATCAATATGCTCTAACTACTCGGTAATCATTGTACTTGACTTATATGGACAATACTTAGTGACCAAAGACTTGCTCAGCTACTATAGCACTTGACGTATACATGTTTATTTACATGTATTTATATCATTTGACCAATATGGAGTAGCTCGATCACAATGATCTTTGAGTAACTTTTCCTTGTATATTACTAAGTGTTTGACACTAATAGACAATAATAATTAGAGATACCAACATTGATTGTGTAATTTTTTTTTTTTATTCATTTATTTTTGATGAATTCACCAATACTCTTTGCCTCAGTAAATTAAAGGTAACCAAAAGTATATTTAAGGCACTCAAAGTCTATTATTTATCTTGTATCTCATAGATAGTTCTTGCATACATCCACCATCCAATGTGAAATTAAAAAAATTACCTTTATTAGAAATTTGTCTTGATACCTTTCTAAGGTATATATTGGCATGCTAAAGGAGGATATAATTTTCCCTGTTGACATAGAACAATAGCTTTTGGAAAGTAAGAAGACCCAATATGTGTGAGCATTTACAATCCTTTGATCCCTAATTGTTCCTAACAAATTTTTAAAGAACACCCAAATTGTGATAAAATAGTATTAGTCTTGAGATGTCAAAAAAAGGCTACAAGAATCACAAAATTGATAGGGTTTTTCATTAATTCTTAAAAAGAATTCTCGCCTGATGTATTTGACGGAGGGCCACTTAATTTTTTAATGATTTTGTTTGATGTTTGATATAAATGTCTTCTTTTTAATCTTTCATCAATGTCCAAGTAGAGCAGTTGGGATAGCCATACATATGACCAATAGTATTTATCTCCACTGACATTGTAGTCATTACATGGGAGAAAATATCAAACTTTATAGAGGTCCCTAGAACTGCTTCTATAAAAGTAATTTGGAAAAAAATTAGTAATAAGTTAAAAATGTTTTAATATATAGTTACACAAGTTTAAACATTTAGAATGGACTATAATTGTGAAATTGGAAGATGATTCTTATGGAAGAACTAAATCATAATGCCAAGACATGCTTCCATCTAATGTGTTGGGAGCCAAAGTGATTTCCTAAAATTATTTTGGTATATATAACATGTATTCTAAAACAAATAAAAGATTATACTTTTAATAAGATTTTTCATGTTTTGAAAAGCATGTCAAGTTTCAATTAGGTCCAAGAACCTTATCAAGACCCAATGGGATTGATGGAACTCTGAAATTTTATTACTTATGATCACACCATTATGTAGGCTAAAATGAATTCTTAAGAGTTCAAAAATATTGTCATGGTTGTTCCTATAGATTGGTGAGTTGGCTTGATAAAGGAATACTATAGTGGTTTAAAATTGCAATAAAGATACATGAAAGCCTAGATAGTAGTTGAAATCTATTCTCCTACCAACCAATTTAGTGGATTTATTACTAAAAATAGCACGAAAGATATTATTATATAACATATAACTAATTTTCAGATTTTCAACAAAAATAAATTTTGAATATAACTTTATTACAGCTATATTGAAAAAGATTACAAAGGCTAGAAGAAAAAATGAGCAAAAAACTTGATACACATGTATGTTGACACATTTTATTTGCAAGAGAATAAAAGTTTAAAATGAAAATAAGGAATGCGCTATATGCATATATTTGGAATTGAGTTTTATTTATTTTTAGTTTTATTCTATTGCAAACAAAACATGTCTAGATACATGTTTATCTAGGTTTTTTCTTATTTTTCCTCTTGCTGTGAATTATTTATCTTCAAGCCTTTGTAATCTTTTTCAATAGAGCTAATATAAAATTATTTTTTCAGAATTTTGTTCATGTGTAAAATTTACATAATCCAATGTCAAGTTTAGTAGATGTCTTAAAATTAGGAACATGTACTGAAGAGAATGCATTAGTTCTATGGTTACTGCCAAAAATAGAAATGAGGGAAGTGTTAGATGATTTGTCATTGCTTGTCTAAATAAAATCTTTAAATTTTAAATTAAATGGTTATTTCAATCACTTGTATGTTTAGAGAGTCTAGAAGAGCTTTTCCATTAGTTTTGTAATAAATTATGGTCAAGGGCCTCAAACTTTTGATGTAGGTACATGTGAATTCAACATAAAAAGGATCTACATTTGTAGATTTCAAGAAGAAATACAAGATTTAGAAAATAAATTTTTTAAATGAGTAGTCACTGACTTATAAATTTTGTGCTTCTTTATTTAATTTTATGCATGTTTGTGAATATAATTATTGGTTTTTAATCTTTGGCTAATGTTGACACTAATGTCTAGGCTAATTTGTTGAAAAGGATTTAGTTGAAACTAGATTCTTGGAAGGGAACTCTTCTAATTAATTTTGGAAAGCTTCAAATACTCACAGAAGTCCTATAAATTTCTACTTAGTATGTTATGTTGGTCCACATGCCAATTCTCTAGACTAAAAAGCTAGATGCAATTATTAGAAATTTCTTATGGGCAAGAATTGAAGATAAAAAGAGGGTCTCACATGTTAAATGGGAAGCAATATGCTCTCCTAAACATCATTGTGGCCTCGATATTACGGATTCCCATCTCATGAACTTAGCTTTCTTTTTAAAGATAGGATGGAATGTAATGAAGTCAAATTTGGAGTGGGATAATATATTAAGAGGACTATATCTCAATAATGGGAATGAGATCAACCTTTTATTAAACCCTCATAACTAGGGGTCCATTATCTAAAACAATCTAAAGAAGACCAACCCCCTCCTTACTCAGGACTCTTCTTGGCTTGTTGGTAATGGGGCTATTATGGATTTTCAAGTTGACTCTTAGGTGGATATGTATGCTGCGCAAGGTAGGAGTATCCCTAAAGGAGATTTCCTAGCCCCCAACAATATAACCACATAGTGGAAACACAACAATAAGAAGCAACAATGCAAGATTTGATACCAAATTACAATAATTTGTTCATAGATATACCTAATTACATGCAATGTGCTGGGCTATAAGGCCTTCCCAGTTATGGCCAAATATAATAGCAATTAAAATAATAGTTCTACAAGATCCCTCAAGATTCGACTTACAAAAGCCAATCCCAACTAGCCTAGATCTATAACATAATAGCAATCTAGAAGAAACCACCAAGCAAATCTAAACCTATGCTTGCAAGCCCACCAAGCAATCTCCTTGTTTTCTAGCTATAACCCTAGCTTTACTCCAACTTGTCCAAGATCCAAGTGTAAACCACCTCACATTTCATGCTCTATCCACACACTCATAACTCTATGACAATCCTGCAATAAATTGCCTCACATTCGATGCTCTATCCACAAACTAAGGAAAACTCACCATTTAACTGCTCCAACACTCACTCCTCCTCCGAATGAATGAATCACTCCATCATAAATGAATGAATAAAATACTACAAAAGACCCCTACTTGTACCAATCTAATCCATAAGTCAGCCTAGAATGCCAAAAACTAACATTAAATACTTGAAGAGCCACAAGTCAGCCTCCAACAAAAATTAACTGTCCAAAAATCAATACTCGAGTAAAATCACAATATCTCCTAGCTTCAATTGAATTAGAACTATCAATTTAAACTAAAAATAGAAATTTAGGTCCTCCACAAACCCTTAAATGTACAAAGGTTGATTTAACAAGGATAAGTGAGCGTCCATCCCAAAAGCCAAGCATAGAAAATTGTTGTGGAAAACTACTAGAAATTGGTACTCCAAGAGAATCACCATATCTCCCAACTTATAATGAATTAGAGATTGTGCCCATTAGTAAAGGAAGAATCTAGGCCCTCTTCAATCCATAAAATGTTCATCCTCTTATTCATTGTGGAAAATTAGTTACACACCCTATAATAGGCACCCAAAAACTAGAAAACACAATTCTAGTAGCAAGGTACAAACAGCTCAAACTTCAAGTCAATCCATCCAATCTCTATGCAATCAGGAGAAAAGGTTCCCCAATGTGTCTCCAACACATCCATAACCATAAAAATCATAACTCCACCAAATCCAAGCTCGATGCTCCTGCATCAAACTCGCTCAATAAATAGAAAAGTATGTCCCATACTATGATGCCGAAAGAAAGATATGCAACCAACTTCATCTTTACCAAACGCTTCCACTTCATCAAAGTCAATAAAAAAAATCTAGCAATCCAGCATGTATTCTTCATCCACTGAAACATTAGAATCAAATACATATTAGCAACCCAATTAGCATGCTCATACCAAAGAACAAACTAAACTTAAGGCTTCATCAACAAACCCTCATCCACATCAACAACTAGTGAATCCATGCTAGCAAAAAAAAACTCCATATTAGTAGCAATATGTAAATCAACATATGCCAAACTCTCAACACTAGAAACCTCATTTCTTAGAAAAAGATTCTCTACAATACACACCTCATCGCTAACAACAACCAAATCATCCATGATGAAGTACTCTACAATTTTAATGTCAGATCCAATCGACTAATCATGAAAACCAATGTCTATCCAAACATCAACAAGGTTAAGAATATCTTCAGCAATAACCTCAAGATGCTCTACAAGTTTTGTATCAAACTTCATAGATTGATCAATAAAACTAATGTCTTCCACCTCGACCTTCTCATGACATCTTCTCTCATGAACAAGTCTCTTAATTGGCCAAACAACTCTCTTCTGGATTGGTAGACTTCAGCTCCACAAACATCTATGAAAAGCCTTCCTCATCCTATCCTTATCTCGATCATCTAAACTAGTTTCAAACTAAGCAACCACCTTCTTAGTTTGATCAACAAAACTATCTTCAACTTGAGTAGACATCTCAAAAAACCTCCTTTCTAGTACATCACAGAGATTTGAAATCATCTTAGGGTCCAATCCTCTTGGAGCCATCTCCCAAGATCTTCATAAACCCTTTGCAACAAATCCTTCCCATGCTCCTTGTGACAACCTCAAATTGTTTGAATGTTAGATCACAACCTGCCACCTTGCATGAACAATTAGGAAACAAATCACAAGTCTAGAACCACATATCTGCAATCTACAAACTCTCTACGATCATGTCTCAACAAGATCATTCTTCCATCTTCGCATCGATCGATCTATTTGTAAGCCCTCTATAATTGTAAGTTAGAACCACAATCTACCACCTCACAACCAAGATATCTAGGACTCTAGAAAGAAAAATCCACCACTAGATCAAGATGAACTCAAATCTACTTCTCCAACCCAAGTCCTAGTGCAAACTGCCTTAATTTTGGTGATTTGTCTACATGCTCAGGAAGAACCTTTGCTCTGATACCATCTGACGCAATGTAGGGTAGGATTATCCTCGAAGGATATGTCCTAGACCCAACAATATAACCATAGAGTGGAAACACAACAACAAGAAGAAAGAATGCAAGATCTGATACCAAATTACATAATTTGTTCATAGATATGACTGATTACATATAATGTGTTAGGCTATAGGGCCTTCCTAGTTACGACCAAATACAATAGCAATTACAATAACAGTTATACAAGACCCCTCAAGATCCAACTTACAAAAAACAATCCCAACTAGCCCAGATCTATAACATAACAACAATTTGGAAGAAACCACCAAGGAAATCTAAACTTGTGCTCGCAAGCCCACCAAGCAATCTTCTTCTTTTCCAATCATAGCCCTAGCTCTACTCCAACTTATCCAAGATCCAAGTGTAAACTATCTCACATTTGGTGCTGTATCCACACACTTACAACTTCATCATGATCTTGCTATAAATTGCCTTGTATTCAGTGCTCTTTTCATCGACTCAGGAAAAATTGCCCTTCAGTTGCTCCCACACTCACTCCTCCTCCAAATGAATGCATCACTCCATCATGAATGAATGAATAAAAGAATGCAAAAGACCCCTACTTATACCAATCTAAGCCACAAGTTGGCCTAGAATGCCAAAAACTAACATTAAATACTTGAAGAGCCACAACTTGGCTTCCAACGGATATTAATTGTCCAAAAATTGATACCTGAGTAAAATTGCAATATCTCCTAGCTCTGATTGAATTAGAATTCATGCTTCAAACTAAAGGTATTAAGTTAGATCCTCTACAACCCTTAAATGTGAAAAGATTGATTAACCAAGGATAAGTGTGTATCCATCCCGAAAGTCAAGCACAGATAACTGTAGCGCAAAGCAACCAAAAATTAATACTCTGGAAGAATTTCCATATCTCCCAACTTATGAGGAATTAGAAATTTTTCCCTCGACACAAGGAATTACTCTAGGCCCTCTTCAGTCCATGAAAAATGCATCCTCTCATTCATTATGAAAAATTAGTTACATTCCCTGCAACAGGCACCCAAAAACATGAAAACATAGTTCCAACAACAAGGTACAAATAGCTCAAACTTCAACTCAATCCATCCAATCTCTATGCAATCATGAGGAAATGTTTCCCAATGTGTCTCCAACACATTGCTAACCATAAAAATCATAACTCCACCAAATCCAGGCTTGATGCTCCTACATCAATATGCTAGTTATGAATTTTCATCCCCTATTTCCATCTCTTAAGATTTTTCTCAATATAAGGTTTGGCTTCAAGGTTGAGAATTATTGGGAAATAATGGACAATGGGGTGAGCTAGAAGATAGACATTAATTGGTTAGAAGTAGTTTTGAAGCCCATTGCTTTAGAACTTCTAGAATTTCTTAATACTTTAACATTTTATAGGATGAATCTTATGGATGAAGTGATCTAGAAAAGCTCTAAATTTGGGGACTATTTGATTAAAATTGGTTTTGACCTACTAGTTCCAAGTTTTTCCAATATGTTTGACTAGAAAAGGATTTTTTACAATAAAGCTATACCTAAAGTCAAGGTTTTTAACTGGACTTTCTTTTATAACAAGATTTTTACTTTAAATATTATTCTAAAGAGAGGGATCTAGATTGTCAATAGTTGTGTTCTATATGAAAAACCTATTGAGTCTATAGACCATATCCTATTCTCTTTTCCCTTTCATGGGAGATCAGAAAAATAATTGAGTCCATCCACCTTGCAATGGTGTTGGAACAATGAGACTAAAGGTGTTTTCAACTCTTGGAAGTCCTCTTCATCTCATCCTTTTTCTACTGAACTCTGGTGGCATTCTTGTTTGTATGGTAGTTGGTGCTTGTGGAAGGAACATAAAAATATGATCTTTAGGGACATCTGCAAAATTGCAAAATCCGTGACTATAGGGCTCATCCATAAATTGAAGGAAAATATGAACATTCTGAATCCCACTAACAATTGTTCCACCTCATCTACCTCTAATTGAGAGGATGGTTGTCTATATGGGTTGTTGTTAAATCTAAGAAATTTTAAAAATCCCACGAGATTTATCCATAAGAATATTAAATGAACCCTCCAACCTTGATTGAGCCAAACTAAATTTTGATAGTTCCTCAATCGGTAACCCGAGTCAAGCAAGTGGGGGTGGTCTTTTGATAGGCACAAAAGGTAAATTTGTAGCAGTCTACTCTATCAATCTCACTATCTAAATAGGTTATATAGGAGAGCTTCTTGGCACTTATCATGGGTTTATTGTGCCAATGAGGATGAATTTTAAACAAGTTATAAAAAAAGGGGATGCCTTAAAAATTATCTACATTTCAAATGATGTGGAAGAAAGGATGAAATAGAAGAGATGTTATATAAATGAGTAGACACATGTTAATGAATTCAGAGGAGGTGTCTTTTTGCCACTCCTACGATAAAGACAATCATGTCCTAGATAGGTTGGAAAGCATGAGAAAATATGCAGATGGGATCAAAATTTGGGATAACTTTCTATCTTTCATACCAAAATAATAAATTTTAGAGTGACAATTGAACTTCATTTACCTATGCATGCTACACTCCATTCTCCTTCTAGGGTTCCCTTTTGATCAAATCCCAAAAGTATCTTGGAATATTCAAGTCCATTATAATTTCCATTTGTCTCACTACATTATCTACCCAGCAGCTGCAATGCACATTATAAACCCAACATGCATGAAACATACACCCAACCAGTAGAAATCCCAAACATGTGAAATAAAACAAAGTTTATGCGTTGCCATTCATTTCAGCAAATTAGATCTGATTACACATTAAGAAAAGAAAACAATGCATCCCAAATATTATTCTACAAAATGATTGAGAGAAAAAGATCACGAAAGAAGAGAAATGTGTTGAGATCACAAGGGGAGTGAAATGGGTTCGTCATTGTGGGACAAAAGGGATCAATCTTTAAGTGTATTTAAATACCAAAAAGTATTAAATTGAGAGAGATGGGTTCCTTGCCATTCATTTTAGCACAATCTACGAATGTTTAATAAGAACACAACTAGCATAAACAAGTTATTTAAGGATAATTTTATTTAAATAATTATTTTTAAAAATACTTGAAAATAATAAAAGGTTGCTTATAATCTATATAAAAAACAATATTTTCTCTACAATAAAAATTTTCAAACATTGTATGACTAAGTTATTATATTTTATTATTTTAGATTTGGTTGTATAATAATGTTCGCAAAAAGAATATATTGTATTTTCTTTTATTTTTATTGGGAATTCTTGAAGACATTATATCTATCACATTTTTATGAAACTAATCTAGATCCACCAAAACGATACACAATTAAGAATTCTAATGTAAAATTTATACAATCCAAGACATATTAATTTTTGAAAATATTGTGAACAAAGAGAAAGGAGGTTAAAACTTCTGAAGTCTTTACAGCTATGTGTCTTTGAGTCTTTGTGAGTTTTTCTTTTGTTATAGTCTTTTATCCCATTGTAATAAGTTTATTTCATGATTACACACCAGATTTGGAGTGGAAATTCTTCATACATTTCTTAGATCAACATCTCTACAGTTGTCGTGGGAGAAAAAATGTCTCGTTATTAATGGTGCACAAACCCCCTCACCTTGGCGGAGAAGTGGAATTGTTGCCCAGGTATGTAATATATCATAAACATGAGTATAATATTTTACAATCGACTAATCCTTAGACCTGTTAGGTACAATTGCTAGTTTTAAATTATATCAAATATCTGATATACTTAGCGACAATTAATGCGGCGCACGCAGTCACAAACGACGTTCAGCTGATAGTATTATCCGTCTCGGGTACGTTACGACGATTTCGTGCGTATGTGATTATAATTGTTATTTTGTTAAAGTGTTGTGAAGATAAAAATAAGGCATCATTTATAAAGCTGTCTGTACGATGTGCTGGCTAGTGGATTCTTCCAGCGTTCAAATAAGTTGGGCTGTTTTCTTTACATGTGTTGTCCAACAGGCAAAAGACACTAATCATAAATAAAGACATGCAAAGTAATGTGAAGGGTACATTTAATAATTTTTCTGATATTCTTCTTCTTCTTTTCCTTAAATTCCTTAAAGATTAATAAAATAAAATGCTAATTCGAACAATTTTCATTTAAAGTAATGATCACATTTGATACCATGAGTGGGTATTTGGACGAAGAATTAACTTCATTCGTACTCCTATCTGTGTTGTTTCTTTTCCAGCTATGGGAATGTGTTCATTGCTTCCATCTTGTAAAGGTGGATTGTCACCATATCTTTATTCCCGAGGTTGATTGCCATCATGTCTTTATTCTTAACCTTTTCTTGCAATTACGAGATTACCATTTTTATGAAGTTGATCTTCAGCGCATCTTTATTCTTAACCCTCTAATGAAGTTTATGAGATTCCCATTTTTATTAATATAAAAATGGCATAAATGAAAGAGGAGCTACCATTCGAATGATAGTGTGCTTGATTATTCTGTTTTTCCTTTGAGCCATCTCCTGTGTTCTTGTTTGAAGGGGGCATGGATGCAGTAAGTCTTTCGATGGCGAGTGTCTTGCAACATTATACGCGGCTGATTTTAGTAGAATGGCTGGTAAGGGTTCTACTGCTCATTAGCATGGCGTTGCAGCTTGTTTTGATTATTTTAGGTGTGCATCGGTACCACTCTTCAAGTGGTATTTTTCGTTTCGTGGTGTGGGGAGCTTACATTTCTGCAGATGCTGTGGCCGTATCGGCACTTGGGACTATGATGTATCATAGCACCGGGAGTGGGATACATGGAATGTATGGAATATGGACTCCAGTGCTAGTGCTGCATTTGAGTGGACCAGATGCCATAACTGCCTATTCCACGGCTGACAATGAGCTATGGTTGAGGCATGCATTCAACATGGTCTATCAAGTTTCAGTGGCAGTGTATGTCATTTATTCATCAACATTAAAAGGCTACACGTTGGCTTCTGCCATTCTTCTGCTTGTTTCAGGAGCCATAAAGTATGCAGAAAGGACGCTTGCCTTGTGGTTTGCAAGCGATTCGCAAGTTGTTGGGTCATGTCTGCCAGTTTTGGAATATGTAAGGGTCGGTTTGTTCATGGAATTTAAAAAATTCAGATTTCTACAAACTTTGGTTTAGCCAAATCAAGGTTTTGTATATTTTCATTCTTATTTTTGGGATTTTACTGAAACTGTTTGTTTCACTCGGAAGATGCATGTGAAGACACATTTTTATGTGTAAGCATGGAGTTGAAGGCAAATTTCAAAAAGTAGTCCAATCTATTGTTTTTACACTCCTTTAAAAACAAAACCAGGTTTTGATTTTCAATTCCTACTTTTTTTAGGAAATTGGAAAACCTGGTTTCGAGGCAAAATTGGAAGTCCTGTATGCTAATTCCATTTTGTAAATTTTGAAACAAACGCACAAATTTTCAAATCTGGATTTTGAAAAAGCCAATTCCTGTCATCTTCCAGGAACCAAACGGACCCTAAAGGAAAAAGGAATTGTAGAAGATCGGGGATATGTGGTTGTGGGAGAGAAGCAAGTGCAGCGGATAATGTAGAGAAAAGATATAGAAGGCGGGCTAAACGCTCGTCAAGTAGAAGGAAAAGGAATAGTTACAAGAGCTTTCTGGCTTGAGTATTATCCAGAGCGAGCATTGAGTATTGTGAGGAAGGAGCTGAAATTCTTGTACGATGCGTTCTTCTCCAAGGGAAGTTGCACAGCGTTCAGTAGCTTTGGGATACTACTTCGCCTTGTCAACTGCGCTCTCATAGGCACAGCAGGGTTTCTGATATTGAGAGAAAGGGAACACAGAGGAGCAGAGCGGATAGTGACATACGTTGTAATTTCAGTGGCCCTTGCGGTTGACCTATTTCAGTTCTGCCGAATTCTCACATCTGACTGGACCAGAGTCCGTTTAATCTGCGCTCAGGTTGAGTACAGCATTAATATTCATCGACAAAGTGCTCTTCAGTGGTGGGGAGCAAGCGTACTGAAGTTGATTGAGATTGCATTGCTTCTGCAGCGTAAGGTTCAGAAAGTGGTTGGAAGAGATACATATTCGAGGGACCAAATTCACCGACATTGTGTGATAGGGATCTGGCATAGAAGGTCGCGGCGTTTCGTGTGGAAGCTGTCTAAAGTCATACCCAAAGCTGGCACATCCACAAAGAGTATGTCCCATTACACCTGAAATATTTCATCTTTGAAATCCTACAGCGGAAGTGTTCTCAGGTGTATGATAGTGCAAGATGTACAGAAGGAATTTACAACATTGAGGATGACTTGCTAAGCGAATCTGAAATCAAGCGTGTCATGTCGTCTTATGAGAATCTGGAAGAGGTCGTTCTAGTATGGCATATAGCTACCACTATATGTGATGAGGTTAGAGGAGATGTCTTTGATGACAATGTAGAGTGTAGTGTTACACTGTCGAGGTACTGTGTACATCTGCTAGTGTCACGCCCCCGTCTTTTGCCTCTACACCCGGAAATGGCAAGCGTTGCGTACATGCATCTTGTGGAGCAACTTATGGGCAACTTGTCTTATGTCGAGGATCCGTCACGTCTGCTATACTACAGGGAGAATAATCTACTTGGCTCTGGGGTAGAACTAGCCCGTCAGCTGCTAGAAAAAGAACGAGAGGAAAGGTGGAGGTTATTGGCGGAGTACTGGTCTGGATTGGTGGTGTCCATGGCGGTGTATAACAAGGCAGAGTTCCACGCAGAGTGTTTGGCTGGTGGAGGAGAATTTATGACAAGTGTGGGTTTTATTGGGTCATATGGGCTGTGGAGAACAGTCCGACTCTGCGGTCGAAAAACGCAGAGAGAGGAATGAACAAAGGGAAAACGACAAACGTGACCGGCCAAGAAGGAAACGGGTGCAGTTGCCATGGGAGCGCCCGCGACCTGTGATACGACGGGTGCGGAGAGCAAGGGTGCAAATAATGCGGGAGATTTGGAGTCAAATAAAGCTGCGGATTTGTCACACACATTGGTACGCTCTGTTCTTAGCAACAAGGAGTCTTATGATAAATGTTTTTTAGCTAGAAAATAGGACATTTTATTTTCTTGTTCAAACTTGATGAATGTAGAAATTATTTCGCTATTTCAAATTTGTTTTTTACCTTCTTTTAATTTATATGAAATAAATGATTTTCACCTTAATACTTTTTTAAACCAATATTTTATTTTTATTCATTTTTACTCAAATTTAAAGCTTCAAGATTTTAAGAGATTCCATGCATGGCGTGAGCGGATGACAGGGAAAGTACAAAATGGTCAATAAGTGTACAAGAAAAGTATTTAATAAAACAATAAAAAAATAGTTTTTGTGTTAAACTATAATTTAATTAGAGATGCATGTAAAAAGTACACGCATTTTATTCACACAATGAATGGATATCCAAAATGTAATAGATAAGATATTTATGGAAGGCATGGAATGAGAATTTATAGAAGGTTAAGCATGTGTGAAATATTTGATAGAAGATTTACCTATTTTATCTATATTTTTTGAAGTGGAATTTAGTTGCACAAAGTTATAAATTCTAGGCACTTTGAATTATTGTGTTCTATGTTGTTTAGACAAATGAAATGTGATAATTTTTCTTATAATTTAAACATTTATGTTTACAAAAAATATGCACTATTAACATGCGAACATTTTAAATAAATTTATAAAAAAAACTAGTTTATCTTTCATGTAATTGTCTAAGAAGGATTCAATCACTTTTTTGGTGTTCACATCATTAAGGAAATCAAATACATTTCAAATATAAATATTAGCTTTTAAGATACTATGTAGGGACAATTTCTTTGAAAGTAGTAGGATATAAGATGTTTAAGTATTTTATGTATTTAGGTAAGGTTGTTTAGTACATTTAATAAGTGGATAATAATGATCAATTAATACATACATGCATATGTCTAACTTTTAAAAAAAAATCATGTTATAATTTCTCAACGATAGGAAACAATAGTTTGATTTGAAATGCGAAGGTGTTTTTTTTTTTTGAAATATGTTATTTCTTTGACACAATTGGAGTTTATTTTTAGCTACAAGTAAAGGTTATTAATTTGAATTATGTTAAGATCTATTTATATAGTTGGTGAAAAATTGTTTCAACATGGAAAATTTAATGTATCATAGATTCTATTGAGCATGATGTTTCCATTTCACCTAAGCATGTGACCGAGAAGGAGGTGAAGGGCATAAGCCTACAACCTAGTGATCATTGCTTTGATGAGAAAATGAAAGATAATGCATTCCTTTTTTAAAGATTTGTTTATATGGATAAAGTGAATGCCAAATTGTTGGAGGATGATCTTGTTGAAAACAATTGTTCAATTGTATATTGTCTTTGATGTTACTCAAAATGTCAAGCCTTACCAAGTAAGTCAATGTCTATCGAGCTCACTCAAGCGATGTAGATAGTTTCATGTGTTTGCCAAGCAATCTAGAGTTTAACAAGTTTAGATTCAGCGTCTTTTGAGTTCACTCAAGCACCAAATGAAAGTTGGCATGGAACTAGAGTTAACCAAAATCCAATTCAAGATGTAGTGTTAACCAAGTTCACTGGGTTAACAAAGAGAAGTCTTTTCTAAGTTAGTGTTGACCAAGTTGGGTCAGCCAACAAAGAATTTTTCAGTATCAGCATATTGAGTCTATTGGATTAATTTTTTTGTTCAAACTGATTCAAGGATTGATTATTAATTTATTTTAAGTATGTTCAAGCTGACTTGACAAGGTAATTATTATAAGTATAAGGTCAAGTTGATAATTAGAGAGAGAGAGAGAGAGAGAGAGAGAGAGAGAGAGAGAGAGAGAGAGAGAGAGAGAGAGGAATAGAAGAAGATGAATAAATGAAGCAAATTAGAAGGATAGCTAACTATTCTTGTTAACCAAACTGCAAAGAATATTATGATCAAGGAGGATCAAGTAATCGAGCTAGAACAGAGATTTGAAATCAGCAAGTGAATTGCATTAGTAATCAGATCAAGTTATTGTTACTCTCTAATAATTGTAGTAGTGAATCAAATCTCTTAACAGAGTTAGCTTAACAACTATTTGACAAATCCTCTAAAATGGCGGTATTTCTAGATTGAAGTGTCTAAAGACCTCTAACAAGGCCACTCCTAATAGGGTGATCTAAATCCTCTAATAGGGTCACAACTAATAGTTTATTTTGTAACCTTTAACAAGGTTGGCACCTAACAAGGTTCACTTCAAAAGAGTGAAAAATGATAACTAGTTGCAATTGGTGGTTTTCCCAAATTGGGTTTCCACTTTAAATCTTGGTGTCTTATGTGTTCATGATATTTCCTTTATGTTTCTGCAACTCAGTTAATTAAGGTTAGTCACACTTAATATCTCAAGATCTGCATGTTCATTGTTAACAAAGTAATAGTGCATATATTCTATATTAACTAAGTGTTTACTGAGTGATAATCATTCTAAGTGTAGACTGAGTGATATAGTGCTAACCAAGTTACAACAGTATTCAAGAGAGCTTGGTTTTCTTGTACTAACATCTTAAGGGACTGGGTTTTGTTTTTGTGGTAACTAATTCACCCCTCCCCTCTCAGTTAATGCTCTCACATTTCCAACAATTGGTATTGGATAATTTGGTGCTTGCAGATAAGGTTTCAAGGACCTAAGATAAATATCAAGATGTCTTACAGAAGGGAAATTCTTAAGTTGAACAAAGTGTTGCCCCACTTTTCATCCTCTAACTAATTATTAAACTAGAAATTTGTGCTTTAGTGAAGTCCTAGGTGTGTTCAAGTCTAGGTCTAAGCTCCCTTAGGTAATAAGAGTCTTCATTAGATTTTTGATTTTCCCATTCTCCACATTTCATATCCAGGTGATTTTCCTTTTGAAGAAGGGATTTTGTGGGTAGCTTAGTGCCTAATCCAATGGAGATTCACATTGCTCGTGCAAATATAATCTACAAAGTTATATCCGCTTGTGGTCTATCATTTTCTCAATCAAAATAGAAGCTCACAAAAATCCAGACTTTATCTTCTCCTCAATGGGTTTTCAACCCAGGAAGATGGTTTCCTACGAAGAGCACTAAATAATGTACTTAGATCAAAGAATGAAATAATAAGGTGCCCTATGGAAAATTCATGTTCCCTTTATGATTATCTACCTTAGGAAATGTTCAGGATTAATCACAACTCTTATAATCATTCAAGGCAAAAAAACTCGAAACTAACTTCTCCTTGGTGGGTTTTCAACCCATGAAGTTTGTTTCCCATAGAAGGCAATTCTGAGGGAAAGGAAACAAAAGGTAGGTTCCTAATGAATTTTTGCACTCCTTTTGGACATTTCCAAACCCAAAGGAATCAAAGTCAAAAGGTAAAGTAAATGCAAAGCTAGGGTAGAGAAATGGAAATTGTTTTCTCCTCGGTGAGTTTTCAACCCATGAGGACAAATTTTTGGATTTTAAAGAAAATCAAGTTTTTAACTGGATTGGACCCACAATTTGTGTGCAAAAATTGTTAAGATGATGATAGGAATACTCTAACTATTGTGGGAAAAGGTTATTAAGCACAATTCAAGTCAGCGAATATTTTCTCATGGAGTACCTTATTTGTAACTTCCTAAAACTTAAAGGGAAATAGGAAAGTAAGTAGGGAAGATAGAAAGAAACTGTTGGGCCAACGAAATAGTGAAAATACACTGAGATATCCATTCAAACCATGCATTTACTATTTCAATTAATCTCTCCTTCAATTCATTCATGTTGTACGAATTCTTAAGATCAATGGATGAACTAAAGCTCCTATATAGATGGAAACATGAATAGTTAGAAAAACCACCGCCTTTTCTTGAACTGTTAATCTATTAATTTGTACAATTTTTTCAAAAAGACAATATCTGTGCATTTGGTATTCTTTTCTTTTAGTAGATTTGAAATTCATTTTCAAATAGAATAGCAACTAGGTTTGTGAGTTTCGACAAGTTGAATGGAATTAAGTCTTCACTATAGAATTTCACAGATACTTGCCTTCGTTTCTATGACATGCAAGATTTTTAGAAGAGAGTGAGATCAAAGCCAATTTATCCCATTACTGAGAAGCTCTGAGGATGCAGGCTAGTCAAGGCAGCTTGTTTTCTAGTTGCAGTCTAGGCTCCAAAATTAATCTATGAATGCATAAATCATTACAACCTAGACATAAGACAGATTGTATTGCTAGATGATACAGTGTTGTTCTCCATTGATAGGAAAACTATGGTAAATTGCCTTCGAGTTTCAGAATGGGAAGAATTTTTAGATTTGACATTTGGAGGATCCATCTTTGAGTTCTCCATGAAAAAGATGATTTGAAGAAATTAGATCATGCAATCATGGTTCCAAAACCCATGGAGCACCAAGAGTAAGGTCCTTAAGACTTTGTTTGGTACTAATCTCAAACATAAGATTGTCAACATCTTGGTCCTCTTGTATAGATTGAAAGGTGAGGTAGAAGATTTATATTTTGTTGAGTAATATTTCTTATCAGTGCAAGTCATCTGCTTTGATACCCAATATATTGATTGGGCTCACAAAGTAAGCAAGATTTTGTCCAATGCTCTTCATGCTACAAAATTCTACAAAAAATTCTATATGTCTTCCTTTCTCATTTACATATTAGCTTCTCTACAATTATGGCCAGGCCTCCCAAGGTGGAAAATTTCCCTAATGACATGAAGTATTATGAGTCCTACCAATGTTTACAATTGGAAAATAGTTATGCAAAGTATATAAGAGTTAATGATGCATTTACCATGAGAATTTGTAGGGAGCTCCAAGGATGCCCAGATAGTAGATTTAGTCTTGAAGCTATGGTGGTCATTAGTCACTTCAGGAATTATTTCATCTAGTTCTCATCCTTTTCATATTTGCATCTTGCATCTTTTAATGGATTCCCCTTGAAGCTACCAAGATATCCTAGTGATATGATCATGGTGATTGAGATCATGAGGCAAGCAATCCAAGTGAATGTACTGAGTAGGAGTTTAAAGAAGAAAGGGTACAAGTTTCCTATGAAGGTGGGGGCTTTTAGTTCTGATGCAAAGAACATGCTAAAGGTGTTTGAAATGAAATGCAAATTGGAGATGTATGAGGTCTTAAGGCCTATGTTTTATCTAAATGGATATGTAAGGGAGGTGTTGCAGATTGGAAGTATGATCAAACAGATTACCACCATTGAAGACTACTGGGCCAATTGTAAGGACAAGTTTGAGTACTAGGATCATGCTTTTTTCAAGCTTACAGTGGGTCAAGTGAAGTAGTATAAAGTTAATATTGATGTTGAAGGAGTAGAGGATGATGGACATAATATGTACAATAATACCTATCTGAAAATGATAAGAAGCACTCCTATTAGCTTTGAGCCTTATGAAGATGTAGGAGAGGAGTTAGATATCATGATGCCCTAGATTATTAAAAGGACTAGGAAGTTGGTTGAATGAACCACAACCAAAAGTAGTTGAAGTAAAAACACCCCTGCTTAAGCTTCCCTAACAGTTGCAACAACTTCTTGCTCTCAAGGTGGCACATCAGGTGTAACCTTGTCTATCACTCAAGGACTGGCTTAACCATCAAGTAGAGGTGATCAACCTCAAGACAAAAGTATTCCTATGGCTAAGACTTGATAAGACAGCTCCCTCTCAGTGATTGGAATCCATCCAAAAGTTGAGAAGAAGAAGGTGGAGGAACCAAAAGATGGTGTAGTTACTCCAGCCCCCTCACCTCACAATAGCCCAGTTTCACCTGTAAGTGTTGCACTTCTCCTGCTGAGTAGCCCTCAAGTGTAGGTAGTGGACTATGGAGATAGAGGAAGTAGTGATAGCGAGTCTACTAAGTCAGACAAGGTAGCAAATAAAACCTCAGAGGCAAAGAAAGGACAAGATCCTTCAAATCTTGTTTCACAAACTCCAAAGAATCTTTTCTCTTTAACTATGAGAACAACCACCCCAACCAAGAGAAATATGTTTAGCATAGACTCTTTTGGGATGGCCTCCAAAGTGATAGGCACATATTCATGGTTGGAGGATACTCTGGATAGGAAGAGAAAGAGGAAAGATGAAGATGCTCCCAACAAGGATACCTTATCTCTTGTTGTTCACTTTGGATCAACATTGAGTAAGGTTAAGAAGAAGAAGACCTTGTCTATCCTTGGACAAGACCCTAAAACAGGGCATCTAACAATGAAGATAGAAAAATTTACTAAAGAGGGAAGAATTGAGGACATGACTACAGATGATTTTACCTTGCATTCTATAGACCTTGGGGAGGCAAGGCATGACACCAAAGTTGGCTTGTGGAAGTCAACAAATGAAGTGATTGAAGGACAAATAGAGAGCATTAAATTGTCAAAAGTTGAGATGAAGGAAAAAATTCAAAAATTGAACACCTTCATCAAACAATTGGTTACCCCATTGGCAAGCATCTCTGAGATTCCTATTACTAGTGATCCCACTAGTATAGATGTCCAAGCACTTGTCTGTCAGCTCCAAGAGGATAAGAACTTTGGACAAATTAGTAGAGAGTAGAGCAAGAAACTCAAGCTGGAGGGACTTTCTATTATTGAGCAGATTGGCAATGCCATACTAAGGCTAGAATCTAAAAAGGACAACATTTTAGCTAACAGAGCTACAGTGGTAGCTGAAAAGATTAAAAACAAAGATTGTGTCTCCTTGTTGAAGATGATGACTCATATGATAACTAAGGAGGGTGTAGAAGGAAAGATCTTGCCCAAAGGAGATGAGCCTTTGTTTGAGTGGCTCCAGAGTATGCAATTCTAGTTTGAAATGATCATGGCAGTAGAGGAAGGGCTCAAGGAAATTAAAGCTACAGTGAAGAAGGATCAAGATTATGAGCTCTTGAGAGGTTTGCATATAGACCCCAACTAAAGAAAAGGGAATCATTGGAGTAACTATCATGCCGACAAATTTCTCCAACTTCATAGATAATCTAATAGAGATATATTTTGGTCATTAGAATAGAGTTTGTAAACTCTAGAAACTTGGTGGATGTGTACAGATGGCCATGGAGGAATTGCAAGACTAATTGAGTGTTGTCAAGGATTTGGCCAGAGAGCATTCTAAATGGCTCTTAAGATATACTAATGTACATGTCCATAGGCATGAAGAACTAATTCCAATCATTATAGCTGCTAAGGTCTATAAGACAAAATAGAAAAGGGAAAGAAGGTGAAGTGATTCATATTCTGCCTCTTTCAAATTTATTTTTTTGTAATCATTGTAATGGAAAAATTGGCTGCTTGACATTTTTCATTTTTGAGGAGATAAACTGATTAAATTTTATTTTTTACAATCATCTTGAAATCCTATATGTATTGAAGTGAAAGATTAATAAAAGGTCAGCTAATTTTTGGTGTAAAATACCTGATGTTGTAGAGGCAATTTAATAGTATTTTGTGTCAATTATTTTTTGTTCCATTTGTTAATTGTTAATTGTTTGTTTTCTCTTTTTCTTGAATTAAAACAAGGAACAAATAAAGCTTGAATTCCCCTATTTTGAGGTAGCAAACTAAATGTGATAAAATGGTTGTTGTAGGTTCAAAGAGAAATCACTTTATGTTTCATTCAAGTTAATCCTTGTTTTTCTATAGTTAGTTTCTAGCAAGATTAGTTTAATACTAGTTAGTATGCAATATTAAATCATTAAGCCTTATGAGTTCATAAGATGTGTGAGTTCATAAACTTAATTAATCTTCTAAAACCATTTCTTGCTTGAGTTAAATCATGAGTTCATAAGATGTGTGAGTTCATAAACTTAATTAGTCTTCTAAAACCATTTCTTGCCTAATTTAAATCTTGTATAAGTTTGGTTCAATTTACCTCTCATGTTCTTAGGTTAAGAACATACCCTATCTAGATTTAGGAACAAACATAATTCATTGCAAATCTGCAATAGGGAGCTATAGCTAATAATTCAAAGGAAAGTTAGTCTTCCTAGAAGAAACTTTCCAACTTTTGTAACTAGACATTGTTCATAAATTTGGGCATCTAAGAGTTAAAATTAGAAAGAAAAATCCATTTACCAACACAAAGATAACTTCCAAGCTTGACAGGTACTCATGAAGCTGCACTTGGCAACCATTGGAGACTTGGGCCTGAAATATCTGAGCACCAAGTATGTGGCACCTATTGGGACTATGATTGTTGAAAAAATTCTAGAAAAGAAGAATCATAACATAATGATGATTGACATTGCCTCTGCTCTCAATTATGTTAAATTTGATGAAGTCAAAGTTTTTGATACTACTCATGAGATGTGGATCAAGTTGAAAACTATCTATGGAGGAGATGACAATGTAAGGAGATCTAAGGTAGAAATTCTAAGAGGTCAATTTGATCAAATAAAGATGAGAGAAGATGAAAACATTGCACAGAAAAGTGAAAGAATCAAAGCATGGGTGAGTGCAATTAGAGCCTCGACAGGAAAAATAGACGATGTGACAATGGTAAGCAAGCTATCACTCAAAAAGAAAGCTAGAAAATCTAAAAGGAAGTCTGATGGCAAAGATGAAGAAGATTATGATGATGATCTTGAAACCATTGAAGCATTACTTACAAGAAGATTTCCTAAAGGAAAAGGAAAGTATGAAGGAAAAATACCTCTTATATGTTTTTCTTGTAAAAATGTTGGTCACATTGCTGCAAGGTATCCAAACAAAGAAAGAAAAGAAGAAAAGAAGTACAACAAGCACAAAGGCAAGAAAGATTTCAAGAACTACAAGGGACATAGATAAAGGTAAGAAATCTTGTTATATGGCTAAAGATTCTAATAGTCGCAATGAGGATGAAATGGTCTATATTTCTATTAAAGATGAATCAGATCACGAAAATGATAAGATGGGCCTCATTTCTCATGTTAGTAAGAATGACACATGGACCATAGATAGTGGTTGTTCTCACCACATGACTAGTGATAAATCAAAGTTTGGGAACTTAGTACACTCAAAATATAGTCTAGGAAGATGCAGAGGATGTTGACACAAGCAAAAATGGGAAAATATCAAAATCCATTTTTTTGGTATTTTCTTTGTTCTAGTATTTTTTATTTCCAGACATCTTCGAGGCATTTATGGGCTTTAGTAGGGCCAAGAAGTCATAGTGTTATGCTTAAGACTTTAGACAATAAATGTAGAACTCTAAAATATCTTTCCATAAATTCTGAAGGCTCATAATTTCAAGCTATGAGTAGAAAGTTATGACTTCTACAAGTAGATGTAAATTTTAATATTGTTTTTTATAGTTTTTATTGTTGTTGGAGTTTATTTTGTAATAAATTAGCTTGTGGATTTTCTATTTTCATATCCAAGGGATAATGGTGACCCTTGGGATCCATCAACTTGTATAAACTCTATTTTTTGAAATGAATGGATCACTTTTTGGCTTGCACAACATCTACTATTGCATTTTGACCATTTTCAATTTAGTCACAATACCATATGTGTATTGTAACTTAAATTCATAATTCATATCAATGGTATCAGAGCTTGTTTGCTCTTGTATGTCCCACTGTATGGGGTAATCTTATCGAAGGTTGGGATTGGCCATGAGAGATCTCTTGGATTATCTTCCTTTGAGATGCACATAGTCACAAATTGAAAAACAATCATCAGAAGGGATGGATGAATCCTTCAAAACACTGGTAGAAGAGGCATTACATAAACAACATGAAGAAATGATACAACAATTTTCATATATCCTTGAAAAATGAGTATTACATGCCAGTCAAAGAAATTCAAAATTTGGTGGCCAAAGCCCATTCAAGGTGTAGGTAAATTTTGACATTTCAACTTTTCAAGAAGAAATTGATGCAGATGTTGTTGATGACTAGTTGTCCATGTTGAAGAGGTATTTTTGTGTTAAAAATTTCTCAGATGTTGAAAAGATAACCTTTTCCCTCCTCAAAGTTGAGAATCATGTGAAGTTGGCATGGGAGGTACACTTAACAACTGAAGAAACCCAAGAATCTTGGGATGGACATGAATTTTCTATGTTATTTGATGGAAAACCCACATGGGAAGAATGTCTAGAGAATATAAATTAAGAATATTACCTCGAGGATACCTATGAAAAAAAATATATGCAATGAAAATTACTCCAACAAAAGAAAGATCAATCAATTCAAGAGTACACCAACATTTTCCATGCTCTCTTTGCAAAGCTTGGCATAAAAGACTCAGAAAAACATCAAGTTTTGAAGTATAAGAGTGGTCTTCATAGATACATTCAAATTGAAATGGATTTTTTGAATATAGAAACATTACCCAGTACTTTCGAATATGCACCAAAAATTGAGGAGAAGTTCAAACAAAGAGGGAGGAGGGCAAACAAAGAGGGAGGAGGGAAAATCCAATGAACAAAAAATGGAAAGGTGAAATTAATAAGCCAATGGGAAAACAAATAGCCAAGGAACCATCTCCAAATTCACTAGCAAATAAGACATGGGGGGTAAAGAAAATAGGGAAAGAATTAGGTATGTCATGTGAAGTCAAAAAAGTCCCTCTCATAACACTAAAGATTGTAGAACTATAAATACTTTAATGATGGAAACCCATGAAGAAGATATTGAACCCAAGATGACTGAAGTTAGAAAAAAGGAGGATGAAAAAAGCATTGTGTCTAACCCATATGCCACTATGGTCACTGCAAAGGTATTTGCTCATGATGATGAAGAGAGATTATTCCACTCATAAATGTGGGTAGGAGGAAAAGCTCTACATTTTATTGTTGGCAATGGTAGTCAAAAGAATTTGATATCTTCTAAGAATGTAAAGAGATTGAATCTGAAGACAACATTGCACCCACAACCATATTCTATGGGGTGGGTGCAATGTCATCTTTCATATTTCATAAAACCATTCAAAGATGATGTGATATGTGATGTAGCTCCATTCAATGTGTGTGATATTCTATTGAGGCAGCCATACATGTATCAACGTCATGGAGTGTGTGATTCAAGGCCACAAAGTGTGACCATCAAATTAGGTGAACAAAAGTACCAAATTCCAGAGGTAAGTCCTAAACACTCTGCATCTTTGGTTAGTGCAAAATAGTGTAGAAGGTTAATAGCCCAAATTGGTCCATTTGTGTTATTAATGATCTATCTAGAGGAAACAAAAAAAAAAGTGTAATTCCCATTCCATGGGTTCTCTCACAACAAAATAACAAAGATCAATGGATTATATTTTAACATAATATCATAATGTATTTTAGTTACCAATAGGGGTACCCTTACATTGCCAAGTTAGACACTCTATTGATTTGATACTAGGAACCCTATTGCCTAATGAGACAATATATAGGAGAACAGTTCTAGAGAATGGTTAGATAAAAAGGTAGATACAAGAATTAATTTAGAAAGGACATATCTACCCAAGTGCATCTCCCTATGGTAGCCCAATGGTTCTTGCAAAGAAAAAGGATGGTACATGGAGGCTTTGTATTGATTACAGATCATTGAATAATATCAATGTAAAAAATAGATATCCAATTCCTTAGATAGATGATCTCTTGGACCAGCTTAAAGGGGAAAATTTCTTCACTAAAATTGACTTGAAATCTAGGTACCATCAAGTACCAATTGATCCAATAGATGTATGGAAAACTACCTTTAAATCTAGAGAAGGATTATTTGAATGGTTGGTGATGCCTTTTGGTCTCACAAATGCCCCAACCACATTTATGAGGATGATGAATGCTGTTCTTAGGCCATTTACTAACTTATTTGTAGTTGTATATCTGGATGATATTCTAATTTTTAGTAAAAATTGGGAAGAAAATCTACAACATGTAGAACAAATACTTGGTACATTACAAAACCATGTACTCTATGCAAATAAAGAAAAATGTTATTTTGGTACACAAACTTTAAGTACTTGGGATATTTTATTGATAGTGAGGGTGTTCATGTTGATCCTAAAATGATCTAGGTAATTAAAAACTGGCCTACTCCAAGGAATCTCACAGAGTTGCATAGCTTATTGGGGTTAGCAAACCTTTATCATATATTTCTGTTTGGATTTTCACATTTGTCTTGGCCTTTAAACCATTCATTATGAGGAGGTATGAAAGTAAAATTCAAGTGATAGGTGCTCAACAACAAGCATTTGAGGAGTTAAAACAAAGGTTATATTATGCACCAATTTTACCTCTTCTTGATTTACAATAGTCTTTTGAAATACAAATTGATGCATCAAAATATCCATTGGGAGCAGTCCTCATGCAACATGGACATCTAGTTTTCTACCACTGTGAGACTTTTTTTGATATAGAGCATAGATATCCCACCTATGACAAAGAACTATATGCTATTGTTCAAGCTTGCAAGAAATTGAAACATTATATATTGGGTAAGGAAACTATCATCCACACATATTTGAAACCCCTAAATTTTGTCCAAACACAGGGTAAATTACAAAATGAGAGACATCAAAGATGGTCAACTTATCTTCAACAATTTCATCTCAACATTTGTCATAAGAAAGGAAGCACCAATTAGGTAGCATATTGTCTGAGTAGGCCTACAATTGTAGGGATAAGTATGGTATTAGAATCATGTGGTCACCAAACAGAAAATTGGGCCCACTTGTATGGAGATGATGATGAATTTTTTGGTATTTATACTTAGCTAGTGGAAGGTAAGCATGCGAATCATTTTTACTTGCAAGATGGAATGCTCTGTCACTTTGGCCAAATATGTGTTCCTGTGGAGGAATGTAAGAAGTTAATATAGGAAGTGCACTACAGTAAGGTTATTGGTCATTTTGGAATAGGTAAGACTACTACTATACTACAAAGATTTTTTTTTTGGCCAAAAATAAAAAATGATGTGATGAAATACATTCAAGCATGTAAAACATGTGCCATTGCAAATCTTGCAAATCATAAGCTAAGTTTATATTTACTACTTCCTATTCCAGATAATCCTTCGCATTCAATTTCAATGGATTTTATGTCTAGTTTTCCTACCACAAAGCTTGCGCATGATTCTATATATTTTTGTAGTTACAGATTTTCAAAAATGGCAATCTTGGTGGCTTGTAGAAAAGAAATATCTACTAAAGAAATTACAAAACTCTTTTTTGATGGTGTTTGGGTTCATTTTAGGCTATCAAAAAATTATTTTAGATAAGGATAGTCTCTTTCTTATTAAATTTGGGTCTTCATTATGGGCAATGATGGACACAAAACTAACAAAGTTTAGTGCTTTCCACTCTAAAAAAGATGGTCAAATAGAGGTTTTTAATTGAATGATTATAGATCCTACATATGTATCACTCCAAATGTCATCATACATGAGATGAGAGCCTTCCCTATGTACAACATAACTACAACAGGGAAATTCATAGTTCAACTGGCCATAGCCCATTTGAATTTTGTCTTGGATATCAACCCTTAGCACCAATAAATGTTTCTATTCATGTTATGTAGCTTGACTTGGTACCATGCTTGGATATGGAGAAGGACAAAGAAATGATGTTCATTGATAGAATTCATTATTTGTGGCAACAAGTTCATGAAATTTTGGAGAAGACCACTAAGAAGTATAAACAAAGGCATGATGAGCATCGAACTCCTCATAATTTTTAGGTTGGGGATAAGTTATGGTTGCATTTCTAGAAGGAACACCTACAAGACCCTAATAGGAAGCTTTTTCCTCTTTGCTATGGTCCTTATAATATTATAAAGAAAGTTTGTGAAAATGCATTTGTACTCAACTTGCCTCCATATTTGGGTATTCACCCATTCTTCAATGTAGAACTGTTCAAGCCATATTTCCCTCCTTTACTAGATATTGTAGATGTTGCTGAAGAAATCATTCATACAAAGCTAAATCCAAAAGTTGTCAATCCACTTCAAAGTGGTCAATTGTGGATGTTGTCATCAAGAATTTGAAGAACCATATAATCTATGTGTACCATGTGGTAAAAGTGGGACAATTTTTTCAACAAGGAAAATTACTTACATGTGAATAAATCTAGCTTTATTTTCCACATCTGATGCAAAGTGGAGATGAAATGGGGCCCATTTCCTCTCAAGGAGGAAGGAATGATAAAAACATAGTCCAAAAAGATGCAAACGATGTTAGGACTGTATATGAGCAATGCTAGTATGCTAATAGAAACCAAATTTAAATAAAGCTTCTACAAACTAAAAAAAATTCATAAACTTCAAGATAGACTAAGATGAGCTCTCAATTGAGAATATGAGCCATTAATGGACTCTCTCAATAAGAAGCTCTCTTGTCGAGTGGCTTTGTATAAATAGATAGGATGTATGCTCAAGCTTATGCTTCAAAAAGGGCTTCAAATGGAGTTGGAATTTGGGTGTGAGTGTATAGTTTTGATGTAAAATGGCTTCTTAAAATGGCATTATGACTTTACTTCATGGATTGTGTTGTTTTGCAAAGGGGAAGGATCAAATTTATAGGCAAGAGACTTGAGGGATTGAGGGCTAAGATGCAAGGATGGGAAAAAGCTCATGGAGGGCTCAGATTGCATGAGAGGAGAGCACATGGATTGTGCTTCCTTACAACCAATCAGGGAGTGACACATGTCATAGGGTGAGAGGATAAAGAAAGGGGAAGGATGAGTCAAAAAAGGTGGCTCAAGGGATAAAATCTTCATAAAGACCCTCATAATGGATTGTAAGAGCAATAAAAGGGCTTGGAAGAGTCATTTATGGCCTAGTGGGCCTCATAAAGTTTTATGGTTGGGATATTTTGAGGGAGATGAGAGGAATTTCGACTTGGGCTTGATTAGGAAGGTTTTAAGCTTGCTTAGGCTTGTGCAAATGATTAGAGGATGGATTAGGATGGTTTAGGATTAGCTTAGGGATAGGCAAGTGGATGGCATTTAATGAGGGTGGGTGAAGGAGGAGATATTTGTTAACTTTGGCTTGGGTTAGTAAGTCTTAACCCATGTTTAGAGAATGTGACAAGGTTAGGAGGGGATTAGGATTAGGTTTAAAGACATCTTCTAGAAGAGTCTAGACATTGGATGAGGATAAAGACTTTCTAGAATAGTCTAGAATTTCCTAGGATGAGGATGAAGACTTTCTAGAAGAGTCTAGAACTTCTTAGGATGAGGATAAATTAGATTTTTAGTAAATAAATAAAGTTTTATTTATTTCAAGGGTTTGGGTTGAGGAGATATTTATTAAAACTTTTTTAATAAACATGAGGATTAATATTTAATCTTAATTAAATATTTTGAGTTGGGATTAGGGGTAGGAAATGATGGGATTAGCCTTTAATCAAAATTAAAGAAGGATTAGAAGATTTTGGAAGAGGTTAGTTGTCTTAAGGAAATTGGCCAGGTTTTAGGCAAAAAATAATTTTTTAATTTATTTTGGGTTTTTTGGTCAATTTATTAATTAGATAATTAATAAATAAGGAAATAATATTTAAATAAGATTTAAACATTTTTGGGAGGGATTCCTTAATTAAATATTTTTAATTAAGATAAAGGGATTTAATGGCATAAAAATAAATAAATAAAATAAATAAATAATTAATTAATTAATGATGATGTCATCAAGAATTTTTTAGAAAATAAAAATAGTTTATTTTCTAAAGGTTTTTAGGTGTCTACAGTTTGCCCCTCTTTGATGTGATGCCGCAAGTGGCATGGCATCAAAGATAAGAAAATAAGATGCCCAAGGCTAGAGTAGAAGAGGAGAGAATGGACTGTGAGATGCCACCTCAAGAAGGCATCGGGGAGAGAAAGCGAGGCTCGATGGCTTCTTGAAAAGCAAAAGAATCTGAGATGAGCAAGAAGACTCAGATTGGCTTAAGAGAAGAGGTTTAGTTAGCTCAAACTCTCACTACGGGAGAATGATAAAGGGAGAATCAGAGGCACAAGAGGAAGCAAGCTTAAGATCTCAGGGATTGTAGAGGATGAAGGAGCGGATCGCTATAAAAGGAATCCAGGATGGGGAGATGGATGAGGGGATCAAAAAGCTGATGCAACAAGATTTCAAAGAGTCAAATTGGCAGAAGATGGGTTTCAGAGATCCCTAGGACTAGGATTGTGGATCTCGAAAGATGAGGCTTGGTGGATTGATTTGGATTGGTGGATCCCTAAGACTAGGATTTTGGATCCCTAAAGCTAAAGGTGAGGAGTGATTCAAAGAGATACTGATGCATAAGCTGGGGTAGGAGAGACAGATGCTGGATATGGATGGGGGATAATGGAGATGAAGGGAAACCATTGAAGCTTTTTCTTTGAACAAGGGGATACTTCAAAGACAAGTACCACCAGGTAGTTGAGCACAAGATTTGCTATAGGACTATTGGTTAATTGCCAAGGTTACCAAGAACATCAAGGCCGTGTCACCAACCATCCAGAGGACTGACAGACTAACTCGAAACAAACACACAAGGATTGCCCCAGCATCACACATGAAACCTAGAGGAAATAGTGTGGAACCGACACTGGAAAACCCACAAGCAAAAAAGAAACAAATGAAAGACTTGATCAAGACCTTACGCCTAGATTGCCCCATTTGTAGTATACCATGATATGGAAGATCATGGCAACTTTGAGGAGGGAACAAAAAGATTGTTTGGAAAAGATACTTCAAGACCCAAAAGGGAAGATTCCAAATCAAAAGAAAGTGAAAATCCAAAAGAGAAACATTTGCCAACAAGATGGGTAGGACGAGGTACTAATGGACCAAGATCAGACATGATGAAAGCTATATCCTACAAGGATCTATCAGAGAGCACCTAAGCTAGTGGATCTAGATGAGTGATCCATCTGGCAAGCTGAACTAAGAAGGATAACACTTTAGTGACAGGAGATTTAGCTAAAGGATGCATTGGGATAGCTAACCAAGGGTTGTATGATGTGTGCAAGATGCGGATCAAGGAGGAACTGACAAGGAAGCTAGATAGATACAATGGTACTAAGCTAAAGAGGATTTACAAGTTGACAGACCAAGATATTTACAAGCTGAAGCTGACCAAGATAGTTACAAGCAGGAAAAAGCTCAGGATGATACGATAGCGAGATGGTTCGATGTTGTGCAAGATGCGAAAGCTAAGGGTGGGGTGATAGCAAAAGATATGGATTTGGCAGGATGCATCCAATGATGATGAGAGATTTTGTGACCAAGGATAGCTAGAGGAGCAGGATGAGATGGCTGGATAGGATGGTAGATAGATAGGATTATGATGGATATAAAGACATGACATTGGGTTTGCATGAGGATAGCCTAGAGCTAGATACCAATGACAAGGGAGGATGGAGAAGACGAGATCTCCAAGGAATATAGTGCCCCCAATCAGAAGATAACATGCGGAAGGAGGTCTTATGATGGATGTGATAGGATTGAAGCTAGGATGGAAAAAGTTGAAGGGGCTAGGGAGATGGATGATAGCTGGGATGGTTGGCTGAAGCTGCAGGAGATAAGTGGATGGTGTGAGATGGAAGATGGAGGGTGGAGGATAGGTGGATAGATTGGAAGATGGAGTTGGATGTCAAGAGATGACCAAAAGCATGAGGGTGATAGGCTAAGCTGAGGATGGCGGGATTACGCATGGTGCTTGTTTGCCAAGTTTTCATCATGGTACTTGTCCAAGGCGCTTGAATTGCCAAGTTTTCACTAGTGGATGCTTTATTTTTCTTTTCTTTTTTTTGACATTTTGACATTGGACTTAGCTGGAATGATTTTGGCTTTCTTTAGCTATTTTGGCTTTTTTGGAATTTTTCACTGGCTATTGGAATGTTCAATTTTGTTGCTAGCTGTTGGTACACTGGATGTGTGATTTATGCATTAGATTGGATTGATGGTAGGAGATGGAGGGATGAAAAGGTCGGAAAGGAGCATGAGATGGGGATGCTTGCAAGATCAACATTGGCACATGTTGGGATGGGTGTGAAAAGAGCATATGGGGGATAGATGGTAGATGCAGGCATGATGGAGGATTTGTGGAAGCATGCTTGGGGATATAGGCACCCAAGATGGAGTTAGGAGATGGGGGACATGAGTCACTAGATGGAGGATTAGCAATGGTGGATGCCATTATGCATTGGGTTTCAACTTTTTTCTTTGGGATCCACATGGTTTTGAATTTTCTTTTCATAGGCTTTTGCATTATTTTGCATTCTTTGATTGGATTTTTCCTTTTTGGAGTATGTCTATTAGAATAGACATATGATTGCCTAGGATGTGGATTTTTAGCTTTATACATTTTGAAGTTGGCATTTACATTGCTGTGGTAAGCTTTGGGAAGATGGTTAGGAGAAGCTTTGTGAGATGGAGAGGATATGGGAGAGTGTGTAGGGGGATGATTATGGATGATGTGCCTCGATATGTGCCTTTGCTGATCTTGCATAGGAATGGAGGGAATAGGATTTGAATGATGGCTGATAGGAGGCTGGAGGATGGTAGATTTTGGGACATAGGGACCCAAAATAGATTTAGCGGATGAAGGGGGGATATGGTAGGTTGTTTTAGGTTGCAAAGATGGTGGAGGGGGGATGACATAAGATTTCTTGAAGGAGTGATGGGAGGCTGGCATGGGGGGTTTGGAGATAGGCTTGGTTTGGGGGTGTGGTGTACCAACACCTTTAGATGGTGAGCCTTTGGATACATATCCAAGACCATGAAATCCTAGATTTTTTTCTGCAATAATAGGCTTTCTGATTCCTTTCTCTTGTGGTCCTAAACCTTGACCATGATAATGCCATCGATTGAGCATTTGAACTAGCTGAGGATACTTTTTGCTTGCAAAAAATGGTGGAAGTGCTTTATCAGATGTACTGCAATAGGGAGATACTATTCTTAATTCTTCTGCTCAGAGGAGGCCACTATGGACAAATGTAAGTGAACCAAGAGGGTATATTATAGATGGTGAAATAGCTTGGATAGGTGGTAAGATGGAAGCATGGAGTGGAGGAGATGGTAGGATAGGTTCTTGATTTAGCTGATGGGATGAAAAGATATCCTGCAGTAGAGGAGGTATGGCTTGAGGTTTTGGAGATGGAGGGGATAGTGATTGCACTATGGATGGAAGACATGGTATGATGATATCTTCTTTTATGCTTTGGGGGATGTCAACATGCTTTTGGGTAGGATCTTGATAGGATTGGTTTCGAGTGGATGGTGCGATAGGAGGTGAAGGGATGGACTCTTCAAAGGCAGTGGATGGATAGATGGGAGATTCAGTAGTGGAGATGGGTGAGTAGAAGATGGATGCATAAGGGTCATTATGGGAGATTTGGGAAATTCTTGGAGGTGTTGTGGATAGGATTTGGAGGGTTTTGACAGATGGTGGGATTTTGGTGCTTGCAGGAAGTGGAAGGATTTTAAGCAATTTGATGGATGGTATGGGGATGATAGCTATGGGAGATGGAGGTGATATTATAGATGGGGAAGCTTCATTACTGACTACTTCACATGGTCAGATTAGATGACATGGCTTATCGACTGCTGGAGGCAACTTTTATTGTATTTCCTCTAGGAGATTCCTTGGAGACTCGTGTGTCGGAGATGGAGGTGGATTGATAGGAATAGCTAGTGTGATAGGGGTGGAAGATTGGAAGCTTGGTTGATTGGGTGATGGAGGAGAAGCTGGGATATCAGATGGCATGACTAGATAGTTTGGAAGAATGCATGGATTTTGTGGGATGCTTGGGGGAATGTTTCTAAGGCTTTCAATATACCCATCATAGTCAACAAGATTTTCATCATCATTGGAATAGGAGGTGGCGGGATCAAGGACAATACAACCGAACACATCATGATAGGTTTGGGATTTCATGTTTTGATGATGAGTCGGATGGGGATGGGGTCTTGCATATGGATGAACACGGAAGCTCATGGTTAGATTTGGATTAAGCGCAGATTTTGGATTGGCTGATGAAGGATTTCCTAGGGACAGTCAAAGCTGTATGACAGACCTAAGGAGGATTGGCTGGAGATTTTTGGCTTTCCTATGGATGGAAGACTTCAAGGGCATGCTGTCAAAAATTGAGAGTTTTTATTTTCTATGCACTGGATTGGTGGAGATTGTCTCAACCTAAGGATAGACTAATGATCCTATGGGCATGAAATGAGATTGACCACTTGTGGATCCCAACCTTTAGCTCAAGGTGATGAGGGATAACAAGTGACAAAGCTAGATTACCCTAGACAAAGCTCTATCAAAGGGATAACCTTGGTGAGGCTAGTGGTTTGGTCGGATTGATTGGCTAGCAAATTCTAGCAGAATGACAACAACTCTCTAAAGGCTTGGGTGTGATTTTGGATTGGGTTGCTAGTTGGCTAGGGGGGATGATTTGGAGAGACTTTGGATTTGGGATTGTTCTAAAGCAAGGAACTAGATAGATTCGGTTGCAGCGGGGGAGCTTGGATGATTTTCTGATGAGGCAGTGACTAAGCTAAGTATGCCTTGAGCTGGGAGATTTTTTCTTTTTTGGGATTTTGACCAAAGTTGGCAAACATTCATTCAAAAGCTATGAACAAACAAGCAGACAAAATTTTGGAGCAAGCACGGCAAACACACCAACATCCTAGGAAGCTTTCTACAAGGATGAAATTTTTTATAGCTAGGGAGTCCTCGATATACTCAAGGTATGTGAGGCCCAAATCCGTAGATGAAACCAAGAAGATGTCACACAGCCGAGAGGAGCGGTAACCCACTTCTCCTCTTTCACTTCTCAACGGTATAAATTTCCTTGAGGCTTAGCCCGAGTGACAAAATCTTGATTCCAAGAGAGGTGTCTTTGGATTCTCCTCTCAATTTTTATACTCCACCGGAATGCTGGAGTTGAGGTCATCCCAAGGGGTGATGAAATCACCAAGCATGCCTCCTAAAAAGTGCAAAAAAAGACCACATACATGATCTTGGGCTTTAAAAGGCACGCGTTTTTTTCCAATTGATGATTTATATTTTGTAAGCTATGATTGAAGACACTTGTGATTATGGCATACAATGTTCATTCCAATTTGACAGCATCGTCAGCATAATGAAAGTCGAGAGATCGTCAACATAAAAAATGTGAGTGTCATTAAAACTACATCCAAACCATGCAATGTTCATTGATTGTTAGGCATGAGTTTTTTTATGCCCAAAACAAAGATGTGTGAAACTCAATTTCCAAGCGCACGCCCGGAGGTGCTCCAAGTCAAGATTTGTCCAATTTTTATGTCCAAATGAAGTGTGAGCGAGATTAATGTGCATTCAAGGAATTTTATAACTTTGAAAAACCACTAAAGACCCAAGTGAGTGGAGTTTGATCTTTGTGGAGCACTTAACACCCTCTTAGGTAGACCCATCCCCATAGATGGCACTAAGATTGCAACCAATGGTTAAATTGATGGGTGATTAAAGAGGGTGAGTCCAACTACAAACTCACTTAGAGCGTCTTTATTTGGTTTTTATAATTTAAGAAGTTCTTAGAATGTAGATTCTTTTTATGCCCCAAAAGATGAAGTGTGAGATATTGTAATGATTAATTGACCTTTTGCATTCATAAAAAAAAAAAAACTTGATTTTAATCCATGGCACTCAAGAGTGATTTTAGCAACATGCATTCAAAGACAAGTGATTAAACATTCAAGTTTTTTTCCTTTGAGCATTCAAGATTGAGATTTTGTGTGTTGTTTTAAGAACTTTGAAGTGCTTTTTTTTAACCTTAGATCATTCAAGATTTGTTTTGGACTCAAAAGTGAAAATGACTCTTTGGACTTTACTTTTCATTCAAGATTTTGTGTTCTAGTTTGCATGTTTTAAGCCCAAAAATGATATTCCTAGATTGTTTTGATGCATGAAAAACCTAAGAAACATTCAATATTTTGCAACAAGACATTTGTTTGGAACAAATAAAAAACCTTTTAGGACAATTTTTTGCAACCATTTAGGACTCTTAGTTTTCATGAGATTTTAGTGTGCACTTAGTGTTGATTTTGAACCTTTTGAAATGGAAACTTGAAGTTCTTTTTAAATTCCCAAAAATGAAGTGTTCCTAACTTTTCATGAATGCATCTAAAACCTTGATGTTGTAAGGATGCAAATGATTGGATTGGTTTAGTTTCACTTGTTAAAAGATTTTTTCTTTTTTGCAAATTTTTAATTTTTTAATGGATTTAAGTATGATTTGGGGGTTCATTTTAAGCACTAAAAAGAAGTGTGTATGATTTTGCTTCCTTAAAAAAAAAGGCCAAGATCTCCCACAAGAAGAAAAAGAAGTAGATGGAATAAGAAGAATATAGACAAGAAGAGGAAGAAGAATTCCAAGTGCTTTGTCCACCTATAAGCTTGAAAAATCTGCAAATACTATGAGATAGACTATGAGTTCCTTTGTCTTCTTCATGCTCATGTGGACCTACAAAACCAATTTATACAATCCTACCAATCACAAAAACAAGCAAAATTATCCAAAATTAGCAAATTACATACAAAACTTGACTAAAAAAGCTAATGAAGATGACCCATGCGGGGTCCCACTGGGCGTGCCAAAATGTATATGAGCAATGTTAGTATGCTAATAGAAACCAAATTTAAATAAAGCTTTTACAAACTAAACAAAATTCATAAACTTCAAGATAGACTAAGATGAGCTCTCAATTGAGAATATGAGCCATTAATGGACTCTCTCAATAAGAAGCTCTCTTGTTGAGTGGCTTTGTCTAAATAGATAGGATGTATGCTCAAGCTTATGCTTCAAAAAGGCCTTCAAATGGAGTTGGAATTTGGGTGTGAGTGTATGGTTTTGATGTAAAATGGCTTCTTAAAATGGCATTATGACGTTACTTCATGGATTGTGTTATTTTGCAAAGGGGAAGGATCAAATCTATAGGCAAGAGGCTTGAGGGATTGAGGGCTAAGATGCAAGGATGGGAAAAAGCTCATGGAGGGCTCAGATTGCATGAGAGGAGAGCACATGGATTGTGCTTCCTTACAGCCAATCAGGGAGTGACACATGTCACAGGGTGAGAGGATGGAGGAAAGGTGAAGGATGAGTCAACAAAGGAGGCTCAAGGGATAAAATCTTCATAAAGACCCTCATAATGGATTGTAAGAGCAGTAAAAGGGCTTGGAAGAGTCATTTATGGCCTAGTGGACCTCATAAAGTTTTATGGTTGGGATATTTTGAGGGAGATGAGAGGAATTTTGACTTGATCTTGATTAGAAAGGTTTTAAGCTTGCTTAGGCTTGTGCAAATGATTAGAGGATGGATTAGGATGGTTTAGGATTAGCTTAGGGATAGGCAAGTGGATGGCATTTAATGAGGGTGGGTGAAGGAGGAGATATTTGTTAACTTTGGCTTGGGTTAGTAAGTCTTAACCCATGTTTAGAGAATGTGACAACGTTAGGAGGGGATTAGGATTAGGTTTAAAGACTTCTTCTAGAAGAATCTAGACTTTGGATGAGGATAAAGACTTTCTAGAATAGTCTAGAATTTCTTAGGATGAGGATGAAGACTTTCTAGAAGAGTCTAGAACTTCTTAGGATGAGGATAAATTAGATTTTTAGTAAATAAATAAAGTTTTATTTATTTCAAGGGTTTGGGTTGAGGAGATATTTATTAAAACTTTTTTTATAAACATGAGGATTAATATTTAATCTTAATTAAATATTTTGAGTTGGGATTAGGAGTAGGAAATGATGGGATTAGCCTTTAATCAAAATTAAAGAAGGATTAGAAGATTTTGGAAGAGGTTAGTGGTCTTAAGGAAATTGGCCAAGTTTTGGGCAAAAAATAAATTTTTTATTTGTTTTGGGTTTTTTGGTCAATTTATTAATTAAATAATTAATAAATAAGGAAATAATGTTTAAATAAGATTTAAACATTTTTGGGAGGGATTCCTTAATTAAATATTTTTAATTTAGATAAAGGGATTTACTGGCATAAAAATAAATTAATAAATTAATAAATGATGATGTCATCAGGAATTTTTTAGAAAATAAAAATACTTTATTTTCTAAAGGTTATTAGGTGTCTACAAGGACAAGCAAAAATGAGAAAATATCAAAATCCATTTTTTTGGTCTTTTCTATGTTCTAGTATTTTGCATTTTTGAAGATCTCTGGGATATTTTTGGGCTTTAGTAGAGCCAAGAAGTTACAACATTATCCTCAAGATTTAGGAAAATAAGTATATAACTCTAGACTATCTTTTCAAAAATTCTGACGGTTCATAATTTTGAGGTACAAGTAGAAAGTTATGACTTATACAAGTAGACATAAATTTTAATTTAGTTTTTATAGTTCTTAGAGTTTAATTTGTAATTAATTATCTTGTGGACTTTTAATTTTCACATCCAAGAGATAATGGTGACCCTTGGGATCCATTAAACTTGTATATAGACTCTATTTTTTGAAATGAATGCATCACTTTGTTGCTTGAAAAACATATATTATTGCATTTTAACTATTTTTAATTTAGTCACAATACCACATGTTCTACACCAAGTATTGTAACCTGAATTCATAATTCAGATTAACTTTGATGGTGGAAGTGTCAGATTTGGTAATGATGAACCATGTTATGTAAAAGGAAAATGATGCATTGCATTGACTAATGAACTCAGATGTGATAATACTTATTGGGTTGAAGGACTAAAAAGTAATCTACTTAGTGTGGCTAAATTGAACAACATTGGATTCAAGGTAGGATTCATGAATGGTAAGACCAAGCTACTGGATGGGAAAGGAAATCTGGTTGGCATTGGCAATCAAACAACAGGTAATATATTCTATCTTGATCTAACTAAAAGTTCATATTTCCAAGCTCGAGTAGAAGAGAGCTAGTTATGGCATAAGAGGTTGTGTTATATGAATTTTGATAACCTGTCAACATAAGAAAGAATACAAGAGTGAGAGGCATTCTAAGCCTCATGAAACCTGACATGGGCATGTGTAAGAATTTTCAAATTCGTAAGATGGAAAAAAAAAGTTTCAAGAGAAAGAACTATCATTCTGAAGAAGTTTTGGAGCTGGTTTATATAGACCTTTGTAGACCTATTGGCACAAAAATCTATTATGGAGATAAGTACTCTATTTTATTTGTTGATGATTACTCTAAGATAATGATAATAATGTACTTGAAGGATAAATCAAAAGTATTTCAAAAATTCAAGTGGTATCTAGATAGAGTAGATAAAGAAACAGGAAAGATAATGAAGTATTTAAGATCAGATAGAGGAGGCAAATTCATCTCAAATGGATTTAATGAATTCTACAATTAAAAAGGAATCAAGAGACTTTTATTAACACCTAGTACACCTCAACAGAATAGCATAGCAAAAACAATGAATAGATCTATCATGGATAGTTTAAGAACCCTAATGATAGAGAAAATTGTTGCAATCAAATACTGGAATGAAGAAATCAGCACTATAGCTCATACCTTTAACCGAGTTTAGTTGAAGAAAGATTCAAAGAAAACACCTTAGGAATTATGATATGGCTATAGACCTAACATCTATTATCTCAAAGTATTTGGAAGCAAATATTATATATTAAAAGAGACAAGGAAAATAAATTTTAATGTGAAAAGTGATGAAGGCATATTTTAGGGATACTCCAACAAAAGAAAACTATACAAATGTTTGAATCTAACCACTCATAAAGTTACAAAGAGTGCACGTGTAAAGATTGATGAGTTGGTAGAAAACAGTGAAGAAGAAAGAAGCAAGGAACCTAAAAACTATAGAAATTTTTTTTACTATGAACTTGAAACTTTTCCTTAAGTTCAAGCTAATGCAATTGGGAATCAATAGTCTTCACCACCAAAGTCCCAAAACCTCAAGTAGAACCTGACTTATTGCCAGTGCAACCCAAGTCACAATTAGAAGGACTCAAGTCTCTATTAGAAGGACTCGAGTTTCATCTAGTGAAAACCAAGTCAGAGTCTAAAGGACCCGAGTCATAGACAATGGGCTTGAGCATGATTTAGAAGATCATTTTGAGCAAGGTGAGCTAAGTCATTCAATTCCTAAATCCAAGGAGAGAGTACCTATGCTCGCTAGATATGTCATAAGGCATTGTGTACCCAAATAAATCATTGGAGATCAATCAAAAGGTACAATGACAAGGAACAAATTAAAAGATACATGTTTGCTTACTTAATTTGAACCTAGAATTGTTAAAGATGCATTGGATAATGAAAGTTGGATTAAAGCTATGAATGAAGAGATAGAACAAATTGAATGGAATAGGACTTGGTCTCTTGTTCCTAGACTCAAGGATAAAAATGTAATTGTCACAAAATGGTTATTTAAAAATAAGTTGAATGAAAATGGAGAAGTATCAAGGAACAAGGTAAGCCTAGTATGAAAGGGTTATGCTCAAGAGGAATGTATTGATTATGGAGAAAGTTTATCTCCTATTGCAAGACTAGAAGGTGTTGTAACACTACTTGCTTATGCTACACATAAAAGGTTTAAAAAATATCAGATGGATGTAAAGTCATCTTTCTTGAATGGAATCCTAAAAGAAGTCTAAAATGAGCAGCCTGAAGGTTTCATTGATCCTAGCAAAAAGAATATGGTTTACAGACTACACAAAGATTTGTATGGTTTCAAACAAGCCCCTAAAGTCTAGTATGAAAGATTGTGTAGATATTTGATAAAGATTGGTTTTCAGAGGACAAATGATAACAATAGTCTATACATCAAACAAAGACCAGAAAAGAAGATATTGCTAGTAGAAGTCTTTGTAGATAATATATATTGTTCACTGGACATGATGAATTGTGTAAACCTTTTTCTAATGAAATGAGTAAGGAATTTAAAATTCCAATGTTTGGAGAGATCAAATTCTTTGTTGGTCTATAGATTCAATAGAAGAAGTATGGTATCTACATTACTCAACCAAAATACATCAAGGAGATAATGAAGAAGCTTGGGATGGAGGAATCTATTCTAGTTGGAATACCTATGTCTACTAGAAATAAGTTTTCCAAAAATGATGATTCCAAAGAGGTAGATTAAACTACATATAGATCAATGATTGCAAAACTTCAGTATGTAGTGCATACATGACCTGATATTGCACTTGTAGTTGGTATGGTAACAATATTTTTTGCTAATCCAAAAGAAAATCATATGATGGCAATAGGAAGAGGTATCTAAAGGGTACTAAATATTATGGATTATGGTATCAGAAAGGAGACCACTTTGAATTGAAAGCCTTCATTGATGTTGATTGGGTAGGAAGTATTTATGAAAGAAAGAGCACTAGTGGTGGAGCATTCTTTCTTGGAAAGAGGCTAGTTTCTTGGACAAGCAAGAAGCGTAATTGCATCTCTCAGTCCACAATAGAGGTAGAATATGATGCAGTAGTACTCAATTGTTCTAAAATTGTTTGGTTCAAGCAACTATTGATAGGTATAAAGGAAGAAATCAAGGACCTAGTAGTTGTTTTCCATGATAAGATCAGTACAATTAACATTTCCAAGAATCCTATAATGCATACCAAGACTAAATGTTACAGGAGCATCTTGCATGGGAAAATTATTAAAAATAAATAAATAAAATTTAAAAAAATTGAAAAAAATTAAATTGGAAAAGAAAAAAAAATTTGGAGGAGAGAGAAAGTGACGAAAATTAGAGGAGAAATAATAAAATAAAAAAATTAAAAAGGGGGAAAAAAGGAGAAAAGAAAGGAAAAGGGGATTTCTATTTTCGAGGAGCATAGGTGGCATAATAGAAAAAATAAAATAAAAAATGGTTGTCATTCCATTTATCGAGGTGTGTGGAAAGAATTCTAAAAGGTTATGAATATTGTAGAAAGTTGTGGATATTGTAGAAGGTTATGGAAGTTGTCGAAGGTTGTGGATATTGTGTAGGTGGAATTCTAGAAGGTTGTGGATAAGTCATGTATTGGGTGATAAGTGCCTATTTAAGCAAGGCATATGAGAATTTCTAATCAAACTCGAGGAGTAGAAGCTTGAGAAGTGGAAGGTTGAGGAGTAGAATCTTGAGAAGGAGAAGCTTGAGAAGTAGAAGCTTTGGAAGCAAAGCTTGGAAAGGTGAAAGTTGTGGAACGTGAAGCTTGGAAAGCTTGGAAGGCTTCAAGGTGTGAAAGAGAAGGAGGAAGTGAAAAGTGAGTTTTCCTAAGTCTGTGGACAGAGTGCCAAATGTGACGCAGTTTACAACAGAATTATGGTGGAGTTGTAAGTGTAGACAGAGTGCCGAATGTGAGGCAGTTTACACTTGGATCTTGGATAAAGTTGGAGAAGAGCTAGTGACTACAGTTTAGAAACAAGGAGGTTGCTTGGTGGCTTGTAAGCACAAATTGAGATCTCAAAGGTTTCTACCAGAGTGTGGATCTCGACTAGCTTGGGCTTGGATTGGATCTTGAGAGATCTTGCAAAAATATTATTGTAATTACTATTGGATTTTCAAGTATAATAAAATTGTCTTGATATTGTTGCATTCTTGGTTGTGAGTTGGTAAGGGTGGTGTGGCCCTCATTAGTGGTATCAAAGCATACCTTCATCAAGTGGTATCAGAGCGTACCCTCATCAATGGTAGCAAAGGAGGAGTTCCTGAGTGTACAAGCAGATCACCGAAGTGTGAGGCAGTTTGTACCAAGACCTTGGTTGGGTGAAATTTATCAGAGAAGGAGTTCTTGAGTGTACAAGTAGATCACTGAAGTGTGAGACAATTTGTACTAGGACCTTGGTTGGGTAAATTTTATTAGAGCAGGAGTTCTTTAGTGTACAAGTAGATCGTCGAAGCTAAGGCAGTTTGCACCAGGACCTTGGGAGGACATGTAGATTGATTGATTGATGTGGAGATGGAAGACTAAACTTGTTGAGGCATGATCGTAGAGAGCTTGTGGATTGCAAATCTGTTGTCCTAGACTTGTGATGTGGTTTTTGATTGTTCATGCGAGGTGGTAGGTTGCAATCTGACTTGCAAACAATTTGGTTGTCACAAGGAGCGTGGGAAGGATTTGTTGTAGAGGGTTTAGAAAGATCTTGGGAGATGGCCCTAAGAGGATTGGACCCTAAGATGATTGCAAAAATCTATGATATAGTAGAGAGGAATTTTTCTAAAATGATTTCTCCGTTGGATGCTAGATTGGCTAATGAAGCTAAGAAGGTCAAGGTGGAAGAGGTTGGTTTTGCTGATTAGTTTGTGGAGCCTGATGCAGAACCTGTAGAGCAACTAGAGGTTGTTGTTGAAGATATTCCTAACGTTATTGATGTTGGGACAGAGGTTGGTTTTCATGATCAGTTGGTTAAGTCTGACATGGAGACTGCAGAGCAATTAGTCATGGATGATCTAGTTGATGTTGGTGGTGACTTGTATGTTGCAGAGCACTTGATCGTGGATGATCCGATTGTTGTTGGAGGTGAGTTATGTATTGCAGAGCATCTTGTTGTGAGCAATGATATTGCTAGTTTGGCATGTATTGATGGAGATCTATATGTTGGTGCTGATATGGAGTTTGTTGTTGGTGATGTGGGGTTTGTTGCTACTAGTGTGGATCCACTAGTTGCTGATGTGAATGAGGGTTTGTTGATGACAAATTATGTTCAATTTTTTCCTAGGAGTGAGCATCCTAATTGGATGGTTGAGATTCTGGTGTTTGATAGAGTAATGCAAATGTGCAAGATTTGCATGGTGGTTTTCTTGTCCCCATTGAGGTGGAAACCTTTGGTGAAGATGAAGATGGTGGTAGATCTTTCTTTTTTGGTGTCAATGTGTGGGACACACTTTCCGATCTACCGGGGGAGTCTGATGCAGGAGCATCTTGCATGGGAAAATTATTGAAAAATTAAAAAAAAATTGGAAATTTTTTTTTTAAAAAAAAATCTGGAGGAGAGAGAAGGTGACCAAAATTAGAGGAGAAATAATTTTAAAAAAATAATAAAAAAGGGGAAAAAAGGAGAAAAGAAAGGAAAAGGGGATTTCTATTTTCAAGGAGCATAGGTGGCATAATAGAAAAATAAAATAAAAATGGTTGTCATTCCATTTATCGAGGTGTTTGGGAAGAATTCTAAAAAGTTATGAATATTGTAGAAAGTTGTGGATATTGTAGAAGGTTATGAAAGTTGTAGAAGGTTGTGGATATTGTGTAGGTGGAATTCTAGAAGGTTGTGGATAAGTCATGTATTGGGTGGTAAGTGCCTATTTAAGCAAGGCATATGAGCATTTCTAATCAAGCTCGAGGAGTAGAAGCTTGAGAAGTGGAAGGTCGAGGAGTAGAAGCTTGAGAAGGAGAAGCTCAGGAAGTAGAAGCTTTGGAAGCAAAGCTTGGAAACGTGAAATTTGTGGAAGGTGAAGCTTGGAAAGCTTGGAAGGCTTCAAGGTGTGAAAGAGAAGCAGGAAGTGAAAAGTGAGTTTTCCTGTGTTTGTGGACAGAGCGCCAAATGTGAGGCAGTTTATAGCAGGATTATGGTGGAGTTGTGAGTCTGTTGGGTTGATTTATTTTTTCTAGTTGACTCAACGGTAGATCGTTGATTTATTTTAAGTATGTTCAAGCCAACTTGACAAGGTAAAATTCATATAAGTATAAGGTCATGTTAAGGATTGAAGAGAGAGTGTGTGGAATAGAAGAAGATGAATAAAGGAAGTGAATTAGAAGGATAGGAGAGTATCCTTGTTAACCGACTTGCAAAGAATATTATGATCAAGAAAGATCAAGTAATCAAGCTAGAACAGAGATCTAAAATAAGCAAGTCAATTGCATCAGAAATTAGGTCAGGTCATTGTTACCCTCTAATAATTGTAGCTATGAATTAAATCTCTTAACATAGTTATCTTAATAGCTATTTGTAAAATCCTTCAACAAGGTGGCATTTCTATATTAAAGTGTCTTAAGACCATTAACAAGGCCACTCCTAATAAGGTTATCTAAATCCTCTAATAGGGTTGTACCTGATAGTGTGTTTTGTAACCTTTAACATGGTTGGCTCTAAACAAGGTTCACTTTAGAAGAGTGAAAAATAGTATCTTCTTGTAATTGGTTATTTTTCAAAATTGGGTTTCAATGTTAAATCTTGGTTTCTCATGTGTTAATGTTATGTGCTTTATGTTTCAAAAACTAAGTTAATTAAGGTTAATCACACTTAATATCTTAAGACCTACGTGTTCAATGTTAATAGAGTAATAATGCATATATTCAGTATTAACTAAGCATTTACTGAGTGAAAATAATTCTTAGTGTAGACCAAGTTACTGTGTTAGTTGAGTGATTTAGTGCTAAATGAGTATTCAACAGAGTTTGGTTTTGCAATTACTGACATGTTAATGGACTAGGACTTTTTTTTGTGGTAACTAATTCACCCCTCCCCTCTTAGTTACTCCTCTTATATTTCCAACATATCTAAGGGATAGGAAGGCTGACCCACCCTTTGGGGTGCTCCGGATAACAAAAGTAATTTCATTGTGCTTCTAGATGGAGAGGTGGATGTTAATTCTAGCGTGATCCTCAATTTCAAATATAAATTCCTTAGTTCTAAATTGGAGGAGATGCATGGAAAATTCTAGAATTCTATTAACAGTGGGGTTATTGTTAAAAAGGAAAATTTATATAGTAAGATATAAGATTTACAAGGGAAGATAAACAAAATGGAGGCATTCATTAAGGAGATTGTAAATAGTTGGCAACATATTATGTTCACATCTATTGATTGTGTAAAAATATTGGTAAAAAAAGTTGAACAGGACTCTAGGCACAAGTTGTTGGTTATCAAGGGATCCGAGATAAGGCTTAAAGAAGAGATAAGGTTCTAAATCTCCTCCTAATTTCTAAGTTAAAACATCTAGTGCTGAAAAAGGATAAGTTTAGTGGTGAATATTCGCCAAATCTCAAATTTCACTCATCGAGGACCCTATATTCGGCAAACAATTTGCACTTTCAGGGTGGTCATGCCACTCACACTTTATAAAAATTGGGTCCCATACTTAGAGCAATCATCAATAATGATACATATTTATTTTTATTTTGGTGATAACTTTACTAATGGAATTTAATCTTTCCACAATGTAAATCAAATATTTTCACCTACAATTTATAGGGCTTGTCTTATTATATGGACACATTCACCAATATGTTGGAAATTTGTAAGTTAGGTTATATGTTAAGTACATATACTTGACACATGTTTCTATTTTTGAGACATTATAAGTAAGTTTTTATCATTTTAATCTGTTTTCCAAAATAGGTTTGATCGTGGATGTAAGTGTCATTATTCTGGAGACTTTCTTCAAAACTTGTGTTTCCTTAACATTTTGGGTCCAAATAAGATTTATACCATTGATTTAGGATGATCTAATAGGTATTAAATATGGTTACTTGTTATGATGATATAAAATTATGGTTTCTAGGTATTTTCACTTTTGGTCACAAGGTTCTTCAATAATTAAAAATTTGCCAACATTTTATAGAATTTTCATGTGATGGAAATAAAATCGCCAATAAAACTAATTTTTTTCCCAGATTTAAAATAAAAATTACCAATGGAAATTTTATGTATATATATGTATATGTGTGTATGCACACACGTGTGTGTGGGTGGACATGAACCTCTTTTTTATAAATGTATATATGCTTAGATTTTATGTTCTTAATATATGTATGTATGTATATGCATATATGTGTGTATATATATATATATGTATATATATGTATATATGTAGATATATCTTTATACATACATATATATGTATGTATGTATATGTATATACATACATATATATGTATCTATATACATATACATACATATGTGTGTGTGTGTGTGTGTGTGTGTGTGTGTGTGTGGATATATGTGTATATGTACATAGACACATATACATACATATATATACATATACGTAGAGAATTCCCACAACAACAATGTTTCGAATAATTTACATTCTAATTATACAATTTCTAGTCAACTATCAGCCAAACAACAATTTCCTCTAAATGTTGTTCTTTACTAACATATCAATCATTGTAAATCGTCATCACTATAAATGACTATTGAAGGAACAAGTGGCACTAGTAAATCATTTTCTAATTCACTACAGCAAAAAGGCTTTAAACACATTTGTAGATGTCATTGGCAATTCACTTCTTGTTCATGGTCTATAAGTTGCAACTTCATTTTATATACAAGCAATAATGATACATGCAAGTCTTGAATTCATTGTTACGAAATTCCAAACTTTTCAAGGACAAACATTACCGACATTCAAGGGATAGGTAAAACACTACAAATACATACTATTAGATGAAATGAGCTTCTTGGTTCCAAATTTGTTGTGAAAAATATATAGTAGATTGTGCAAAGTGTTCCTCGAAAAAGAAAAAAAAATGAAATTTTCGGTGGTTTATGTATTATTCTTTTTATTGACCTTGGTGAACTACCACCTATAATAAACAAACCACTATGTATCTCACTCCAAGGCTTTTACATTACAAAATACTTATAACTATATTTGGAATATAATTTCAAAAAGAAAATAATTACGTGTACACTTTTCAATGCCTCTCAATATCACTTACACCTAGTTCATTATCTAAAATATCCATTTACACATTTTATTTTTGAAAAATAGAAGAAAGAATAAAAAGTAAGCTTGTTTCAATTGAATCCTATCGAAATTAGTTAAAAATATAAATTATCTTAATATAGAAATAGTCTACTTCAAATTTAACTACACTTTCTTTGAAAAAATATCTTTTAAGCATATTTGTTTTTTCTTCTTTTAAATAAAAAGTCACTAAATAAAAAACATTTTCCTTCACTCCTCAATGCTTATCAATACTAGCTAGATTTACAAACTATATCAATAAAAACATTGGATTATAATTTTTTTTTGACACTAAAATGTAATTAATAATTATTTATCATACTTTCAATCAATCATTTTATCATAAAATACCTCTGATAATTATATTCTTATATTAATTTTATATTTCAAGTATTTAAAATTAATAAAAACTATGATTAAATTATATTGAAAATTTTCGCTTTTTCAAGGCAACCCAACTAAACAAGATCTGAGAGCTACCAACCAACAATGACCATATTTTAGACATATTAAAATCTATACCTCTTTTAAAAACTAATTTACCCATGTCACAATTGCATATTCTATCAAACTACAAAATTCATTACTTAAAATTATATTCCTTTCCTGATTTTAAATTATAACAAATATCTGATATACTTAGCGACAACAAATACAGTGCACGCAGTCACAAACGTTCAGCTGATAGTATTATCCCTCTCACGTTCAGCTTATAGTTTTATCCCTCTCGGGTACGTTACGATGATTTGGTACGTGTATGATTATCATTGTTATTTTGTTGAAGTGTGGTGAAGATTAAAAGAAGGCATCATTTATAAAACTGTGTGTACGATGTGCTGGCTAATGGATTCTTCCCGCTTTCAAATAAGTTGGGCTCTTTTCTTTACATGTGTCGCTCCAACAGGCAAAAGAGAGTCATCATAAATAAAGACATGTTAAGTCATGTGAAGGGTTTAATAATTTTTCTGATATTCTTCTTCTTCTTTTCCTTAAAGATTAATAAAACAAAATTCTCATTCGAACAATTTTCAGGTAAAGTAATGATCGAATTTGATACCATGATTGGGTATTTGGACGACGAATTAACTTGGTCATTACTCATATTTGGCTGGTTTCTTTTCCAGCTACGGGAACGTGTTCATTGCTTCCATCTCGAAGGCTGGATTGTCAATTTGTCAGCATACCTTTATTCCTGAAGTTGATTGCCATCATATCTTTATTCTTAACCTTGTCTTGCAATTACAAGATTACTCTTTTTATGAGGTTGATCATCTTGAGCGCGTCTTTATTCTTAACCTTCGAATGAAAATTATGAGATTCTCAATTTTTATTAATATTAAAATGGCATAAATGAAAGTGGAGCTACCATACGAATGATAGTGTGCTTGATTATTCTGTTTTTCCTTTGAGCCATCTCCTGTGTTCTTATTTGAAGGAGGCATCGACGCAGTAAGACATTCGATGGCGAGTGTCTTGCAACATTATGCGCGGCTGATTTTAGTAGAATGGCTGGTAAGGATTCTACTGCTCATTAGCATGACGTTGCAGCTTGTTTTGATTATTTTAGGTGTGCATCGGTAACACTGTTGAAGTGGTATTTTTCGTTTTGTGGTGTGGGGAGCTTACATTTCTGCAGATGCTGTGGCCGTATCCGCACTCGGAACTATGATGTATCATAGTGCTGGGAGTGGTTTACATGGAATGTATGGAATATGGGCTCCAGTGTTAGTGCTGCATTTGGGGGGACCAGATGCCATAACTACATATTCCACGGCTGACAATGACCTATGGTTGAGACATGCATTCAACATGGTCTATCAAGTTTCAGTGGCAGTGTATGTCATTTATTCATCAACGTTAGAAGGCTACACGTTGGCTTCTGCTATTCTTCTGCTTGTTTCAGGAGCCATAAAGTATGCGGAAAGGACGCTTGCCTTGTGGTTTGCAAGCGATTCGCAAGTTGTTGGGTCATGTCTGCCAGTTTTGGAATATGTAAAGGAAAAAGGAATTGTAGAAGATCATGGATATGTGGTTATGGGAAAGAAGCAAGTGCAGCAGATGATGCAGAGAAGAGATATAGAAGGCGGGCTCGACGCTCGTCAAGTAGAAGGAAAAGGCATAGTAACAGCTAAGGATGTGGGAAATGCTGGCATTAGCGACGACGACTACGATCTCTGCCTTTCGTATGCGCTGTTCAAAATGTATAGGCGAAGGTTCGTAAGCTTGTCTTTCAATGAAGGGGACTGGAAAGAGACAAGAGCTTTCTGGCTTGAGTATTATCCAGAGCGAGCATTGAGTATCGTGAGGAAGGAGCTGAAATTCTTTTACGATGCGTTCTTCTCCAAGGGAAGCGGCACAGCGTTCAGTAGCTTTGGGATACTACTTCGCCTTGTCAACTGCGCTCTCATAGGCACAGCAGGGTTTCTGATATTGAGAGAAAGGGAACACAGAGGAGCAGAGCGGATAGTGACATACGTTGTAATTTCAGTGGCCCTTGCGGTTGACCTATTTCAGTTCTGCCGAATTCTCACATCTGACTGGACCAGAGTCCGTTTAATCTGCGCTCAGGTTGAGTACAGCATTAATATTCATCGACAAAGTGCTCTTCAGTGGTGGGGAGCAAGCGTACTGAAGTTGTTTGAGATTGCATTGCTTCTGCAGCGTAAGGTTCAGAAAGTGGTTGGAGGAGATACATATTCGAGGGATCAAATTCACCAACACTATGTTATAGGGACTTGCCTTAGAAGATCAGCTTTCGTGTGGAAGCTGTTTAAATTCATACCGAAAGCAGACATTTATATTACAAGCTGGCACATCCACAAAGTGTCTGTCACATTCCGCCTCAAGTCTTCTATCTTTGAAATCCTAAAGCGGAAGTGTTCTCCGCAGTATGATAGTGCAAGATGTAGAGAAGGAATTTACAACATTGAGGACGATTTGCTTAGGGAGGAACCTGAAATCGAGCGTGTCATGTCGTCTCATGAGAATCTGGAAGAGGTCATTCTAGTGTGGCATATAGCTAGCACTATATGTGATGAGGTTAGAGGAGATGTCTTTGATGACAATGTAGAGTGTAGTGTTACACTGTCTAGGTACTGTGTATATCTGCTAGTGTCACGTACCCGGCTTTTGCCTCTACACCCGGAAATGGCAAGCGTTGCGTACATGCATCTTGTGGAGCAACTTATGGGCAACTTGTATTATGTCGACAATCCGTCACGTCTGCTAGACTACAGGGAGAAAAATCTACTTGGCTCTGGGGTAGAACTAGCCCGTCAGCTGCTAGAAAGAGAACGAGAGGAAAGCTAGAAAATAGGACATTTTATTTTCTTGTTGAAACTGGATGAATGTAGAAATTATTTCACTATTTCAAATTTGTTTTTCACCTTCCTTTTAATTTATATAAAATAAATAATTTTCACCTTAAAACTTTTTTTAACCAATATTTTATTTTTATTCATTTTTAGTTAAATTTAAAACTTAAAGATTTTAAGAGACTCCATGCATGGCTGGGGCAGATGACAGGTAAAGTACAAAATGGCCGATAAGTGTACAAGGAAAGTATTTAATAAATAATAATAATAATAGTTTTTGTGCTAAACTATAATTTAATTAGAGATGCATGTCAAAAAGTACATGCGTTTTATTCATACAATGTATGAATATTCAAAATGTAATAGATATGATATTTATGGAAGGCATGGAATGAGAATTTATAGAAGGTTAAGCATGTATGAAATATTTGATAGAAGATTTTCCTATTTTATCTATATTTCTTGAATAAGAATTTAGTTGTACAAAGTTATAAATTCTAGGCATTTTGAATTATTGTGTTCTATGTTGTTTAGACTAATGAAATGTGATAATTTTTCTTATAAGTTAAACATTTATGTTTACAGAAATTATGCACTGTTAATATGTCAACATTTTAAATAAATTTATAAAAAAGCTGGCATATCTTTCATGTAATTGTCTAAGAAGGATTCAATCACTTTTTTAGTCTTCATATCGTTAAGGAAATCAAATACATTTCAAATACAAATATTAGTTTTTAAGATACTATGTAGGGAAAATTTCCTTGAAAGTAGAGTACAATATAAGATGTTTAAGTATTTTATGTATTTAGGTAAGGTTGTTTAGTACATTTAATAACTAGATAATAATGATCCATTAATACATACATGCATACGTCTAACTTTTAAAAAAAATCATGTTGTAAATTCGTAACGTTAGCTAACAATAGTTTGATTTGAAATGTGAAGATAATATTTTTACATGAAATATGTTATTTTTTACATAATTGGTGTTCATTTTTAGCTACAAGTAAAGGTTATTAATTTGACTTATTTTAAGATCTCTTTATGTAGTTAGTGAAAAATTGTTTCTACATGAAAAATTTAACGTATCATAGATTCTATTGAGCATGATGTTCCCATTTTCCCTAAGCATGTGACTAAGAAGGACGTGAAGGGCACAAGACTACAACCTATTGATCATTGCTTTGAGGAGACAAGGAAAGATAAGTGCATTCCTTTTTTAAAGATTGTTTATTTGGATGAAGTGAATGTCAAATTGTTGGAGGATGATCTTGTTGAAAAAAATTGTTTAGTCTTTGATGTTACTCAAAATATCAAGCCTTACTGAGAAAGTTAGTATCATGTTTCATGTGTTTGCCGAGCATTCCAGAGTTTAACAAGTTTAAAGTAGTGTTTACCAAGTTCACTTAGGCACCAAAGAAAAGTTGGTATAGAACCAGTATTAACTGAGCTCACTTTGTTACTAAAGGAAATTTAGTTCAGGATGCAGTGTTAACTAAGTGCACTTGGTTAATAAAGAAAAGTCTTTTCTGAGTTAGTGTTGACCGAGTTAGGTCAGTCAATGAAGGATTTTTTAGTATCAGCATATTGAGTCTATTAGATTAATTTGTTTATTCGAGCTAGCTCAAAGCTTGAATGTTGATTTATTTTAAGTATGTTCAAGCCAACTTGATAAGGTAATTAATATAAGTGTAAGGTCAAGTTGATAATTAGAGAGAGAGAGAGTGTGTGTTTGGAATAGAAGAAGATGAATAAAGGAAGAAAATTAGAAGGATAGTAGACTATCCTTATTAACCAAACTACAAAGAATATTTTGATCATGAAGGATCAAGTAATCAAGCCATAATAGAGATCCCAAATCAGCAAGTCAATTGCATTAGCAATCAGATCAAGTCATTATTACTCTCTAATAATTGTAGTAGTGAATCAAATCTCTTAACAAAGTTAGCTTAACAACTATTTGACAAATCCTCTAACATGGTGGCATTTCTAGATTGAAGTGTTTGAAAACCTCTGACAAGGCCACTCCTAATAGGTTGATCTAAATCCTCTAACAGGGTTACACCTAAAAATGTGTTTTGTAACCTTTAACAAGGTTGGCAGCTAACAAGGTTCACTTTAGAAGAGTGAAAAATGATAACTAGTTGTAATTGATGGTTTTCCCAAATTGGGTTTCCACGTTAAATCTTGGTGTCTCTTGTGTTCATGTTATTTTCTTTATGTTTCTGAAACTAAGTTAATTAAGGTTAATTACACTTAATATCTTAAGATCTGCATGTTCAGTGTTAACAAAGTAACAATGCATATATTTAGTATTAACCAAGTGTTTACTGAGTGATAATCATTCTTAGTGTAGACTGAGTGATTTAGTGCTAATCGAGTTACAACAATATTTAACAAAGTTTGGTTTTGTTTTGTACTGGAATCTTAAGGGACTGGGATTTGTTTTTGTGGTAATCGATTCAGCCCTCCCCTCTTAGTTAATGCTATTACATTTCCAACAATTCGTATCAGATCATTTGGTGCTTGCAGATCAGGTTTCAAGGACCTAAGATAAAGATCAAGATGTCTTACAAAAGAGAAATTCCTAAGTTGAACAAAGATAACTTCCACACAAGACAGGTACCCATGAAGCTACACTTGGGAACCATTGGAGACTCAGGCATAAAATATCTAAGCACCAAGTATGTGGCCCCAACTGGAACTATGACTATTGAAGAAATTATAGAAGAGAAGAATCATAAAATAATGATGATTGAAATTGCCTCTGCTCTCAATTATGTTGAATTTGATGAAGTCAAATTTTTTGATACTACTCATGAGATGTGGATCAAGATGAAAGCTATCTATGGAGGAGATGAAAATGTAAGGAGAGCTAAGGTGGAAAGTCTGAAAGGTCAATTTGATCAAATGAAGATGAGAGAAGATGAAAACATTGCACAATATAGTGAAAGAATCAAAGCATGGGTGAGTGCAATCAGAGCGTCGAGAGGAAAAATAGATGATGTGACAATGGTAAGCAAGCTATCTCTCAAAAAGAAAGCTAGAAAATCTAAAAGGATATATGATGGCAAAGATGAAGAAGATTTTGATGATGATCTTAAAATCACTGAAGCATTACTTGCAAGAAGATTTCCTAAAGGAAAAGAAAAGTACAAGGCAAAATACCTCTAATATTTTTTTCTTGTAAAGAAGGTAGTCACATTGGGTCAAGGTGTCCAAACAAAGAAGAGAAAGAAGAAAAGAAGTACAACAAGTAAAAAGGCAAGAAAGATTTCAAGAGCTACAAGGATGACAAGGATAAAGGTAAGAAATCTTGTTATATGGCAAAAGATTCTAATAGTAGCGATGGGGATGAAATGATCTATATTTCTATTAGAGATGAATCAGATCATGAAAATGATAAGATGGGCCTCATCTCTCATGTTAGGAAGAATGACACATGGATCATAGATAGTGGTTGTTCTCACCACATGATTGGTGATAAATCAAAGTTTGGGAACTTAGTACACTATCGATCAAAACATAGTCTAAGAGGATGCAGAGGATGTTGGTACAATAAAAATAGGAAAATATCAAAATCCATTTTTTTAGTATTTTCTACGTTCTAGTATTTTGCATTTTCAAAGGTCTCCGAGGCATTTCTGGGCTTTGGTAGGGACAAGAAGTCATAGTGTTATGCTTAAGACTTCGGACAATAATTGTAGAACTCTAGAATATCTTTCCATAAATTCTAAAGGTTTGTAATTTTGAGCTACAAGTAGAAAGTTATGACTTCTACAAGTAGACGCAAATTTTAATATTGTTTTTTATAGTTTTTATTGTTGTTATAGTTTATTTTTTTAATTAATTAGCTTGTGGATTTTTTGTTTTCATAACCAAGGGATAATGGTGACCCTTGGGATCCATCAAACTTGTATAAAATCTATTCTTTGAAATGAATGGATCACCTTTTGGCTTGTAGAACATCTACTTTAATTGTTTTCTAATTAGTAACAATACCACATGTTCTACACCAGGTATTGTAACCTTAATTCATAATATAGATTAGTGGTATTAGAGCTTGTTCACTCTTGTAGGTCCCATTGTACATGGTCATCTTATCAAAGCTTGGGATTGACCATGAGAGATCTCTTAGATTATCTTCCTTTAAGATGCACACGGTTGCAAATGGAAAAACAATCATTGAATGTGATGGATGAATCCTTCAAAACATTGGTAGAAGAGGCATTACATAAAAAATGTGAAGAAATGATACGACAATTTTCATAGATGCTTGAAAAATGAGAGTTACATGCTAGTCAAAACATTTCAAAATTTGGCAGGCAAACCCCATTCAAGGTGCAAGTAAATTTTGACATTCTAGCTTTTCAAGGAAAAATTGAAGCATATGTTGTTAATGATTGGTTGTCCAAATTGGAGATTTGTTTTTGTGTTAATAATTTATTAGATATTGAAAAGATAACCTTCACCCTCCTCAAAGCTAAGAACTATGTTTTCATGGGAGGTACACTTAAGAACTGAAGAAACCTAAGAATTTCAGGATGGACATGAATTTTCTATGTTATTTGATGGAGAACCCTCATAGGAAGAATTTGTAAAGCATATAAAATAAGAATATTATCCCGAGGATAACTATGAACAAAAATATATGTAATGAAAATTACTCCAACAAAGAAAGACCAATCAGTTTAGGAGTACACCAACATTTTTCATGCTCTCTACAAAGCTTGACATCAAAGACTCAAAAAAACACAAAGTTCTAAAGTATAAGAGTGGTATTCATAGATACATTCAAATTGAAATGGATTTCTTGAATATAAAAACATTACCCAGTGCTTTCAAATAAGCATCAAAAAATGAGGAGAAGTTCAAACAAAGAGGGAGGAGGGAAAATCCAATGAACAACAAATGGAAAGGTGAAGTTAACAAGCCAGTGGGAAAACAAATAGCTAAGGAACCATCTCCAAATTCAGCAGCAAAGAAGACATGGGGAGGTAAAGAAAATAGGGCAAGAATTAAGCATGTGGTGTGAAGTCCATAAAAGTCCCTCTCATAAAACCAAAGATTTTAGAACTATAAAGAATTAAATGATTGAAACCCATGAAGAAGTTATTGAACCTGAGATGACTGAAGTTGAAAATAATAGGATGAAAAAATCATTGTGTCTGACCCATATGCCATTGTGGCCACTACAAAGGTATTTTCTCATGATGATGAAGAGAGATTATTCCATTCATAAATGTGGGTAGAAGGAAAAGATTTACATTTTATTGTTAATAATGGTAGCCAAAAGAATTTGATATATTTTGAGAATGTAAAGAGATTGAATCTGGAGACACACCCACAACTAGATATTCTATGGAGTGGGTGAGCTAAGGGAAAGACATTCAAGTAAACAAGAAATGTCATCTTTCATATTCTATAAAACCATTCAAAGATGATGCAATTTGTGATGTAGCTCCTCTTGATGTGTGTGATATTTTGTTGGGGCAGCCATACATGTGTCAATGTCATGGAGTGTATGAGTCAAGGCCATGAAGCATGACACTAAAATTAGGTGAACAAAACTACCAGATTCTAGAGGCAAGTCTTGCACACCCTGCATCTTTGATTACTGTAAAATAGTGTAGAAGGTCAATAGCCCAAACTAGTCCATTTTTGTTATTAATGATCTGTCTAGAGGAACAAAAGAAAAATGTGTGTAATTCCCATTCCATGGTGTCTATCACAACAAAAAAACAAAGATCAATAGATTATATTTTAACAAAATATTAGAATGTATTTGGGTTACCAATAGTGGTATCCTCACATTGCCAACTTAGACACTCTACTGATTTGATACCAGGAACCCCATTGCCTAATGAGCCAGTATATAGGAGATCAGCTCTAGAGAATGGTGAGATAAAAAGATAGATACAAGAATTAATTTAGAAAGGACATATCCACTCAAGTGCATCTCCTTGTGGTAGCCCAATTATTCTTGCAAAGAAAAAGGATGGTACATGGAGGCTTTGTATTGATTAGAGATCATTGAATAAGATCACTGTAAAAAAAAAGATATCTAATTCCTCGAATAAATGATCTCTTAGAGCAGCTTAAAGGGGCAATTTTTTTCACTAAAATTAGTTTGAAATCTGGGTACCATCAAGTACCAATTGATCCAACAGATATAAAGAAGGACTATTTGAATGGTTGGTGATGCCTTTTGGTCTCACAAATGTCCCAACGACATTCATGAGGATAATTAATGATGTTCTTAGGCCATTCAATGATTTATTTGTAGTTGTATATCTAGATGATATTTTAATTTCCAGTAAAACTTGGGAAGAACATCTACAACATGTAGAACAAATACTTTCTACATTACAAAACCATGTACTCTATGCAAATAAAGAAGAATTTTATTTTGGTATGCAAACTATTAAGTACTTGGGATATGTTATTAATATTGAGGGTGTTCATGTTGATCCTGAAAAGATCCAGGTAATTAAAGATTGGCCTACTCCAAGGAATCTCATAGAGTTGTGTAGCTTCTTGGGGTTAGCTAACTTTTATCATAAATTTCTATTTGGCCTTTTACATTTGTCTTGGCCTTTGAATCATTCATTATGAGGAGGTATGAAAATGAAATTCAAGTGGATAGGTGCTCAACAACAACCATTTGAGGAGTTAAAACAAAGGTTATGTTCTACACTAGTTTTATCTCTTCTTGATTTATAATAGTATTTTGAAATACAAACTGATGCATTGGAATATTCATTGGGAGTAGTCCTCATGCAACATGGACATCTAGTTGCTTACCATAGTGAGACTTTTTCTGATATAGTGCATAGATATCCCACCTATGACAAAGAAATATATGCTATTGTTCAAGCTTGCAAGAAATGGAAACATTATATATTGGGAAAGGAGACTGTCATCCACATAGATCTCAAACCCCTAAATTTTTTACAAACACAAGGTAAATTACAAAATGATAGGAATCAAAGATGGTCAACTTATCTTCAACAATTTCATCTCAACATTCATTATAAGAAAGGAAGCACCAATAAGGTAGCATATTGTCTAAGTAGGCCTCCAATTGTAGGAATAGTTATGGTATTAGAATCATGTGGTCACCAAACAGAAAATTGGGCCCACTTGTAAGGACATGATAATGAATTTTCTGATATTTACACTTAGTTAGTGGAAGGTAACCATGTGAATGATTTTTACTTGCAAGATGGAATGCTCTGTCACTTTGGCCAGATATTTATTCCTAAGGAAGAATATAAGTAGTTAACATGGCAAACACACTACAATAAGGTTACTGGTCATTTTGGAATAGGTAAGACAACTGCTATACTACAAAGAAATTTTTATTGCCCAAAACTGAAAAATGATGTAATTAAATACATTCAAGCATGTACAACATGTGCCATTGCAAATCTTGCAAATCATAAGCTGGGTTAATATTTACCACTTCCTATTCTAGATAAACCTTGGGATTCAATTTCAATGGATTTTATGTCTAGTTTAACTACCACAAAACATGGGCATGATTGTGTATATGTTGTAGTTAATAAATTTTCAAAAATGGTGATCTTGGTGGGTTGTAGAAAGGCAATCTCTATTGAAGAAAATACAAAACTCTTTTTTGAGCATGTTTGGGTTCATTTTAGGCTACCAAAAAGAATTATTTTATATAGGGATGGACACAAAACTCTTTTTTATATGTTTGGGTTCATTGTTCATTATGGAAAATGATGGACACAAAACTAACAAAGTCTAGTGCTTTCCACCTTCAAATAGATGGTCAAACATAGGTTGTTAATCAAATGATTATTTAAATCCACCATATTTCTCACTCCAAACATCCTCATACATGGGATGAGAGCCTTCCCTATGTACAACATAGCTACACTAGGGAAATTATAGTTCAACTAGCCATAGCCCATTTGAAGTTTCTCTTGGATATCAACCCTTAGCACCAATTATGCAACCTGACTTGGCACTATGCTTGGATACAGAGAAGGACAAAGAAATGAAGTTCATTGATAGAATTCATCATTTTTAGTAGAAAGTACATGAAATTTTGGATCAGACCATTAAGAAGTATAAACAAAGGCATGATGAGCATGGAACTCCTCATAATTTTTTGGTTGGGGATAAGGTATGGTTGCATTTCCAAAAGGAATGCCTAGAAGGCCCACATAGGAAGATTCATCTTCTTTTCTATGGTCCTTATAAGATTATAAATAAAGTTAGTGAAAATGCATTTGAACTCAACTTGCCTCCATTTTAGGGTATTCACCCATTCTTCAATGTAGAACTATTCAAGCCATATTTCAGTCCTTTACTAGTTATTATAGATGTTGCTAAAGAAATCATTCATATAGAGCTAAATCCAAAAGATGTCAATCCACTTCAAAGTGATCAAAATGTGGATGTTGTCATGAAGAATTTCAGAAACCAGAAAATCTATTTGTACTATGTGGTAAAATTAGGACAATTTGTTCAATAGCGAAAATGACTTACACATGAACAAATCTAACCTCATTTTTCTCATTTGATCCAAAGTGTGGATGAAATGGGGTCCATTTCCTCTCAAGGAGGAAGGAATGATCAAAAAATAGTCTAGGAAGATGCAGGGGATGTTGGCACAAGTAAAAATGGAAAAATATCAAAATCTATTTTTTGGGTATTTTCTATGTTCTAGTATTTTTCATTTTTGAAGATCTCTGGGACATTTCTGGGCTTTGGTAGGGCCAACAAGTTGTAGTATTATACTTAAGAACTAGGATAATAAATAGAGAACTTTAGAATGTCTTTCCAAAAATTCTGATAGTTCATAATTTTGAGCTATGAATAGAAGGTTACAACTTCTATAGTTAGACGTAAATTTTAATATAGTTTTATTTTATAGTTTTTATAGTTGTTAGAGTTTTTTTTAAAATTAATTATCTTGTGGACTTTTTGTTTTAATATCGAAGAGATAATGGTGACCCTTGAGATCCATCAAACTTGTATAGACTCTATTTTTTGAAATGAATGAATCACTTTTTGGCTTGCAAAACATCTACTATTGCATTTTAACTATTTTGAATTTAGTCACAATATTACAGGTTCTACACAAGGTATTGTAACCTGAATTCATAATTCAGATTAACTATGATGGTGGAATTGTCATATTTGGCAATGATGAACCATGTTATGTAAAAGGAAAATGATGCATTGTATTGATCAATGAACTTAGATGTGATAATACTTATTGGGTTGAAGGACTAGAACATAATCTACTTAGTGAGGCTTAATTGACCAACATTGGATTCAAGGTAGAATTCATGAATGGTAAGGCCAAGCTACTGGATGGAAAAGGAAATCTGGTTAGGACTGGCAATCAAACAAAAGATAATCTATTCTATCTTGATCTAGTTGAAAGTTCATATTTCCAAGCTCAAGTAGAAGAAAGTTGGTTATGGCATAAGAGATTGTGTCATATAAATTTTGATAACCTGGTCAACATAAGCACGAATAGAAGAGTGAGAGGCATTTGAAGCCTCAAGAAACCTGACATTGGCGTGTGTAAGAATTTTCAAATTGGTAAGATGGGAAAAAAAAAATTCCAGAGCAAGAACTATCATTCTGAAGAAATTTTGGAGTTGGTTCATACAAACCTTTATGGAACTATTGGCATAGAATATCTATTATGGACATAAGTACTTTGTTTTATTTGTTGATGATTACTCTAAGATGATGAAAATAATGTACTTGAAGATAAATTAGAAGTATTTCAAAAATTCAAGTGGTATCTAGCGAGAGTAGAGAAAGAAATAGGAAAGACACTGAAGTGTTTAAGATCAAACAGAGGAGGAGAATTCATCTCCAATGAATTCAATGAATTCTATAATTAAAAAGGAATCAAAAGACTTGTATCAACACCTAGTACACCTTAGCAAAATAACATAGTAGAAAAAATGAATAGATCAATCATGGATAGTGCAAGAACCCTAATGATAGAGAAAATTGTTACAATCAAATAATGGAATGAAGAAATTAGCACTGCAACTCATACTTTTAGTCGAGTTCAATTAAAGAAAGATTCAATGAAAACATCTTATGAATTATGGTATGGCAACAAAACTAATGTTTTTTATTTCAAAGTATCTGGAAGCAAATATTATGTCTTAAAAGAGACAAGGAATTTAGAAATTTTGATGTGAAAAGTGATGAAGGCATATTTGAGGGATACTCCAACAAAAGAAAAGCATACAAATGTTTGAATCTAACCACTCATAAAGTTATGGAGATTGCACATGTAAAGATTGATGAGTTTGTAGAAAAGAGAAAAGAAGAAAAAGGCAAGGATCCTAAAAACTATACAAATTTTATTTACTATGAACTTGATACTTTACTTGAATTTCAAGCTAATACAATTGGGAATCAATAGTCTTCACCACCAGAGTCCCCAAAATCTCTAGTTCAACCTGACTTGCCACCAATGTGACCTGAGTCATAATTATAAGGACCCGCGTCTCTATTAGAAGGACCCGAGTTTCATCTAGTGAAAACCAAGTCACAGTCTGAAGGACCCAAGTCATAGATAGTGGGCCCAAGCATGATTAGAAGATCATTTTGAGCATGGTGAGTTTAGTCATTCAATTTCTAAATCCAAGGAGAAATTACCTATGCTTGCTAGATATGTTAGAATGCATCGTGTACAAAAAAAAATCATTAGAGATTAGTCAAAAGGAACAATGAAAAGGAATAAATTGAAAGGTAAATGTTTGCTTACTCAATTTGAACCTAGAACTGTTAAAGATGCATTGGATAATGAAAGTTGGATTGAAGCTATGAATGAAGAGATAGAACAAATTTAAAGGAATAAGACTTGGTCTCTTGTTCCTAGACTCAAGGGTAAAAATGTAATTGTCACAAAATGGGTATTTAAAATAAGTTGCATGAAAATGGAGAAGTATCAAGGAACAAGGCAAGCCTAATATGAAAGGGTTATGCTCAAGGGGAAGGTATTGACTATGGAGAAATTTTTTCTCCTATTGCAAGACTAGAAGGTGTTAGAACACTACTTGCTTATGCTATGCATAAAAGATTCAAAATATAATAGATAGATGTAAAGTTAGCTTTCTTGAATGGAATCCTCGAAGAAGTCTCTAATGAGTAGTTTGAAGGTTTCATTGATCCTAGAAAAAATAATATGTTCTCAAACAAGCCTCTAGAGCCTAGTATAAAAGATCGCATACATATTTGATAAAGATTGGGTTTCAAAGGACAAATGATAACAATAGTCTATACATCAAACAAGGATTAGACAAGAAGATATTGCTAGCAAAAGTCTTTGTAGATGATATATTGTTCATGGGACATGATGAATTGTGCAAATATTTTTCTGATGAAATGAGTATGGAATTTAAAATGTCAATGTTTGAAGAGATAAAATTCTTTGTTGGTCTATAGATTCAATAGAATAACGATGGTATCTACATTACTTAATCAAAATACATCAAGGAGATAATGAATAAGGTTTGAATGGACTATTCTAGACTGTTAGAACACCTATGTCTACTGGACATAAGTTTTCCAAAAATTATGATTCCAAAGAGGTAGATTAGACTACATATAGATCAATGATTGGAAAGCTTCAATATGTAGTGCATACAAGACCCAATATTGCACTTGTAGTTGGTATGGTGACAAGATTTTCTGCTAATGCAAAAGAAAATCATATGATGCCAATAAAAAGAATTATGAGGTATCTAAAGGGTACTAAAGATTATGGATTGTGATATAAGAAAGGAGGAAACTTTGAATTGAAAGTCTTCATTGATGTTGATTGGGTAGGAAGTATTTATGAAAAAAAGAGCACTAGTGGTGGAGTATTCTTTCTTGAAAAAAGGCTAGTTTCTTAAAAAATCAAGAAGCAAAATTGCATCTCCTAGTCCACAAAAAAAGTAGAATATGATGCAATAGTCAATTTTTCTAAAATTGTTTCATTCAAACAACTATTGATAGGTATAAGGGAAAGAGGGAGAGCTTATGCTATTATATCAGAGAAATAGTTGTGATTGTTTATGCTTTTGGCATAAGATGTCAAAAATGGAGAGTTTGATGACAAAGGGAGAATCTACAATCAAAATAATCAAAGAATCATTCTAGAGGGAGAAATTGATGTTAGAGGTAGCTCACATTGATAGAGGGAGTTCTCTTGGATGAGAATCAGATTCAAACTAAGGATATTATCCTTACTTTTATTTTGCTCCAAATTTTCATCCTATCATAACATGTTGTGTTGCCATCAATGCCAAAGTGGGAGATTGTTGAGAAAAATAATTCAATTTTATATTGTCTTTGATGGTACACAATATGTTAAGCCTTACTGAAAAATTTAGTGCCTACCGAGCTCACTTGGGTGATGAAGAAAGTTTCCACTATTTGTCAAGCATTGTAGAGTTTACCAAGTTTAGAGTCAGTGTTCACAGAGTTCACATGGGCACCAAAGGAAAGTTGGCATAGAGCAAATGTTAATTGAGTTCACTAGAAGATCAATATACAAGATATTAAAAATTATTAAGTAGAAGATAAATATACAATTAAATAGACATGTTTGTAAATTTTCACTTGTGTCTCATACTGCACAGGATGAGTAGGTCTCTACAGGTCCCCATATGAAATCATTATCTAAAATATATGTCTTCCTACGTCACTCAAGTTAGAATTACTAAAGGTCATATCTGAGACATCAAGAAAAGGATAATGGTCATATCTATGAACAATCATCATCGTGGTGGGTAAGAAGGGATATGTGAAACTACTTGGGTAGGGAGGGCTATATCCTCATCAACTATGGTCTACAATGGAGCTATAGATGCTACATGTATGTCTCCCTAGCCTTGACCACCTTGTGTCTCTGATCTACCATTTATGATACCATACACATATGATGACAATGAACTAAGAGGTTGTTTGGTTAACAAGTGAATAGCTCAATAGGCTGCAAGTAGATCAATAGAAAAACACATCCTCATAGCTCTCGAATGATCTACTGAAGACTCTATTGACACCTCTAGTAGAGATGGTATGTCAACCTAATGATACAAATCTCAAGTTGAAGATGGTGCACCATGGTGACCACCTGTAGAGGCTAACTATGACGATGTCATGTATTTGTACACTTGATCAGTAGACATCTCATGTACTTGGGTCACAATAGTGTTGACCCCCTCAAACACATTTCTTTGCGTATCATCTTCCACTCTATCTCTAGTTGCAACTAACTCCAAACATTTTGGTATCGCCGAAAGGTTTGGACTAATCAATGTGCATATATTAATAGGCACCAAAGCATTAGCATGTCTAAATTTATCTAAAAACCTACCATAACCCTAGCTAACATGGCTAAGAATATCCTTATAATAAACATAATGATTCAGATAAAATTTTGCAAACAATTGATTGGAGAAATATAGGGGTAACTCATCCCTTTTATGCCACATGTGATGTGCAACTAACTAGAAAGGATTTATTAACATACCCACCAATGAGTCACTAAACCTCATAGCATGGTACCCTCTAACAATTTTAAATGGTCAATAATATGGGAACATGCTCTTCACATTCTCTATTGAGACTAGATCATCTAACTCTCTCCAACTCATACCACTACCAACACTATGGGAGAGAGTGTCATTAAATGTCTCCAAACTCAAACTATTATAAGGATTAAAACCATTAATAGTGTTGATCATGTTGATCAACTCATCTCTAATCACAATCACATTGTCCTTGTGTTGTAGGGTATGTGAATCCTTTACACTATGATCAATGTCATCAAGTGCACTCTGTAAGCACTGAAGAGTCTCATTGAAAAGTGTTTTCCTATCCTGGGTAGTATTACTAGATCTATCTAATGGTCCATTGCGTGAATGACCATGTGCACTGGCCTTTCAAGAATAACTACCACTAGATGCCATAATGATGATATATATATATATATATATATATATATATACAAACAAAACAAGAGAGCTATAAATAGAGGTCTACATATGCATATATATATATATATATATATATATATATATATATATATATAGACACACACACACATTGTTATAAAAACTAATTTAATCCAATCATATTAAAATAAAACTTAACTATATAATACATTTTGATTCTAGAGAGAGAGAGAGAGAGAGAGAGAGAGAGAGAGAGAGAGAGAGAGAGAGAGAGAGAGAGAGAGAGAGAGATTTTGGGTTTGAGTTAAAAGTTTCATTAGGTGTACAATATTAAGGTTTAAGGTTTAATGTACAAGTTAGAGTCTAATTTGGTTCAATATGATAGTTTTAGTTAGAGTTTTATTATGTTCAATGTTAGGGTTTCAGTTAGAAGTTAATTAGGTTCATTGTAAGAGTTGGAATCTTATTTTGTTCAATGTGAGGGTTTCATTTACCTATTTCATTTGGTTCAATGTCAGACTTTTACTTATGCTACATAATTTTTTTTGGTATTTTCTACATTTTGTTTTGTTTTTATAATATCTCAAGTAGTGTTTTCTAAAGTTTTGTCTAATATTTTCTAACATTAACAAAGTAAAATTTTCTAAATTTTCTAGTAGTTTCTCAAAATATTTTTCTAACAATAATAAAAACAAAATTCATACTCGTTTGTGAATAATGAAGCAATGTTTTCAAATTTATCTAATTTATCTAATATTGTCTAATAGTACACAAAATTACAATAAAAATATTACATATATTTTTGTAAAAATTAATATAGTGTTTAAAAACATATATGTATAAAAAAAAAATTTATTTTAACTATTTCTTTTGCCTAGATTTGTGTTGAGATAGATCTTAAAAATCCCCTGTTAGATTTGAATGAAATTTTTTTGGGATCTTCATGATGGGTTCAACAGTTAGATTATGAATCTCTACCTTTTTGATATTTGTTTTATCATAAGGAAGCTCATTCCCCCTCTTTGTCACCTCCTCCTATGGGTAAAGAGGACAAAGGGAAAGCTCCCATGATGGCTGAACCTTAGGGAAAGGACAAGGAAGGGTTTGTACCTATTAAAACTAAGGCTAAAGGACAAGGTTAGAAGAGGCCATTCAAGGATAGATAGACAAATGGAAGCTTTAATAGGTTTGAGGTGCTAGAGAATTTACCTTTGGAAGAAAGGGTTCCACATGTGGTCACTTCTAATAGTGTTGGGGTTAGTATGGAGGTTGTACCAACTGTTAAACTAGAACTAGTTCAAGCTATTTAGGGACAACAAGTGTCTCAGATGACTTTAAATAATTCCATAAAAGGATGACATTGTTTTGGTAGATTTTTCTAGAGAATTTTTATTTTTATCTCAAAATAAGGGTTCATCTCGAGATTGGGAGTGCAACAATGACCCCTTAAGAAAGGTCCTACTAATAGCTACTCAAAAAGGCAGAAGATAGACCTTGAAAAGATAAAAATGACTTGAGATCTGTTGGTGGAATATGGGTTTGTTAAACCTATTGATGCTCACTTTTCTCAAACTCCTCAATGATCATTCTCTCTTGGAATGTGAGGGGATTGAATAACACCTGTTGTCAAAAATCTATTCATGATTTGATTGCAATTCATTATCTGGATGTCTTTTGTGTTTAAGAGACTGAGGCTTCTGTTGAGGTTATGCATCAACATGCTCCAAGTATTTGGTATGCTGCTCACTATCAAAGTATTGGTTCACAAGGGAATTATGGAGGTTTGGCTCTGCTCTGGGACCCTCAAAATATTTCTCTATTTTGATGGATTTCTAGTCATTACTCAATCTCTATGGTGGCTACTACCTTCAACTCTGGTGAGACTATTTTTGTGACAAATGTTTATGCCCCTATTGATATTTGTGGGAAGATTCATCTCTTGGATCACATTAGGTATGTGTGTTCTTGTGCTCCTTGTTTTTCTTGGATTTTAGGAGGCAATTTTAATTCATTTTTAAGTCTTGAGGAGAAAAGACGAGGTTGGCCTAGGATTGGCCCTACTTCTAATGTTTTTCAAGCCTAGGTGGATGTTATTTCTATTATTGATGTTAAGCCTTCAAATGGGGTTTTCACTTGCAACAATAGATGGAGTGGTCAGGAATCTATCTTAGAACATTTGGATAGGTTTCTTGTTTCATGTTATTGGGCTGTTGGTGGCCAAATTATGAGTTCTAAAATTCTTCATTAGAGAGGTTCTAATCATTGGTCGATTAAGTTCTCTTCTTCTCCTATTGCACTCCCTAAGAACCCTTCTTTTAGATTCTAGCTTATTTGGCTCTAAGACTCATCCCTTTATGATTTTGTGGCTAAGTGGTGGAGAGAGGGTGGCCTAGCTTATGGCACAACTATGTTTGTCTTTGAGAAGAAACTTAAATATGTCAAATATCATCTTAAGAGATGGAATACTTCTTGCTTTAGGAACCTTCAATATAGAAAGAGGAATTCTGTAGATCATCTTGTAGTGATTACTCACCAAATCAAGGCCGCTGGGCTTATAGAGGCTCTTGGTAGGGTAGAATCCCGAGCTATATAGGATGTGGAAGAAAGGGAATTTCAAGAAGAGATTTACTAGAAACAAAAGGCTCACATTGATTAGCTACAGGAAGGGGATACTAATACTAATTTATTTAATCATTTTGTTCAGGCTCATCATAGTAAAGGGTATATTTCTTCTCTTGTTACTACTAAAGGACTTAATATTTCTTCTCAGTATGTTATGACTAAGGAAACCCTTCAATTTTATTCTAACCTTTTTACTGAGGATTCTTAGCCTGCAGCTGAGGAGAAGAACTTAATTCTTTTATGCATTCGTTCTCTTGCCATGAATGATTCTCTTCTTCATCCAATTTTGATTTTGAAGAGGTTGTGTTTGGGATGAATAAAGGTAATGCTCCAAGCCCAAATGGCTTACCTATAGTGTTCTTTCAAGAATTTTGGGAAATTATTAATATGGATCTCTTGGAGGTGGTTAAGGAATCCCTTCAAAATAAGAAAATGCTTTCTGCATTGAACTGTACTTTACTGACTCTTATCCCTAAGAAAGAAGGTGCTAACAATATTGATTCCTTTCATCCCATTGCTCTTTGTAATGTTGTGTGGAAAATTATCCCCAAAGTGATTGCTGATGGACTCAAGATATGCTTTCTAGTTGTGATTTCAGAGGAACAAGGCAGTTTTGTAGTTGGTAAGAAAATTCTTGATGGAATTGTTATTTCTTCTGAAGTTATTCATTCTATTCATACATCAAAAGAATTAGCTATGTTCATTAAGTTGGATATGGCTAAAGCTTATGATAGATTCAAATGGAGTTTTCTCGAAAAGATACTCTTGGCCTTTGGTTTATGCCAATAGTGGGTGAACTGGACTATGAGTTGTGTTACTTTAGCTTCCTTTTTATTTTGTTCTAATGAATAGTGTTCCTTTAGAGCCCTTTGGTGCCTCTAGAGGACTTTGCCAAGGGAGTCCTATTTCACCTTATCTCTTTATCATTCTAGTTGAGGGTTTGGGATGCTTTCTTAAGTGTTGTGCTCACACGGGTTTGATTCATGTGTGGAAATGGGCTACTGGCTTGCCTCCTATTTCACATCTTTAGTTTATGGATGATACTTCATTTATGGGACAAGCCTATCTTTAGGAAGCTACTTCTTTTAGGCATGCTTTGGATGTGTATCTTGTAGCTTCAAGATAGAAAGTTAATGTGAACAAATCCTCCATTTTTTCCCTTCAATACTCTGCAAGCTATTTAGAGGTGTATTGAGCTATTATTTTTAGGATTCAAATTGGGTCTTTTCCCTTTGTTTATTTGGGTATTCCTCTTATTGTTGGTAGAAATCCTAGATCTTCCTGGCAAGTTTTTCTTGATAAAATATGAAAAAAGGTTAATCATTGGACTCGTTGATGTCTATCAACTATTGCTCACCTGACTCTATTAAAATTAGTTATTTAAGACCTTCTTATTTACAAGTTTTTTGTTCAGGCTACTCCTATTATTTTCTTTAGGAATCTGATATTTTTTCCCATCAATTCCTTTGGAGTGGGAACCTTTCAAATTCTAAATGGAGTATGGTTAAATGAGAAACAGTGTGTAGACCTTAGAAGGAGGGTGGCCTTGGCTTACAATCAACTATTTTAAATGGACAGGTTCTCACTGCAAAACTTTATTATCATTGGTGTACTAACCAACATCAACTTTGGGGTCGTATTCTCACCCATAAGTATTTTCTAGATATTAATGTGGTTGAAGTTCATCGCTTTCCTTTGGAAGGGAGAAGGTCCATGAATTTGAATATGGTAAATTTTGGAGCTTAGTTGGTTAAAGATGGTCTCTTTTGGATTTGTCATTCAGGATTACAAGATTTATTTTGGCTTTACTCTTGGGATGGACACCCTCCTATTCTAACCACTCATCCTCTGCTACATGTCATCTATCAAAATTTTAGTGTTGCTAGTTGGGACACAGTTGATTTTTATAAGATAGGGTGTGTTAGAGGTTTGGCTCCTTCATTTCATTGGAAACACTCTTCTCAATGGCCTTCAGGAGGACTTGAGGAGGATAGTAAGGAGTTGTTTTAGATTTTGCAGTCTCGTGAGTGTACTACTTTGGCTGGTAATGATGTTCATCTTTGGGGTAGCAAAGATTTGTTTGGAAAATTTTTAGTATCTGTAGGATATGTTGAGCTTCTTCGGTAAATGTTGGGGGACATTTAGATGCCTTGCTGGAAGCAAGTCTAGTAAAAGTTTTCTTGGCCCAAATGTAATGTTTTTATGTGGTTGGTGGTCCATAGCTGATGTCTTATGTGGGATAATTTATGCAAGTGTGGCTCCAAGGACCCTCGATGTGTGTTCTATGCTAGACTAATAAAGAAAATATCTCTCATATCTTTTTCCAATGCCCTCTCAATAGACATATTTGGCACTCTTGTTGGAATGTATGGAACCAATCCTATTAGCATGTTTCCTCACTAGTAGAATTCTTTGCTTGCTGGGGTAAGGCTCCTATCAAGACTACATTTCTTCAAGTTTCCTTTGCTCTTGGACCCTCCTTTATTATTTGGCATATCTTGTTGGAAAGGAACCATCGTACCTTTAAGGATGAGTTTTTAGAGATTCCTCACTTATGGTGGAAAATACTTCATTCTTTGGGGGAAACTATTTCAGCAAAATGTGACACTTATGTGGCCATGGAATCAGGTAGGGATATTTTCAATAATCATCTAAATATTCCCCCCTCACATGGAAAAATAATAAGAAAGATGTGTAGACATCCCTTGTGAAAGATAAATAAGGTGGGGAAGTGGAGTTCCCCTCTGCAGGGTATTCTTAAAGTCAACATGGATGGGTCTTCCAAGGGAAACCTAGGCCCTACTGGACTTGGTGGTGTTGGTAGAGATAGTAAGGGTGATGTCCTATTTTTGTTTTCTATTTATATTTAAGGTCATCACACTAACAACCTCATGAAGGCCATAACTATTTTTTATGCTATGAAGAATGCTTATGACCTTGGTTGGAGAAGGCTTATCTGTAAATCTAACTCACAAGTGGTGATGCGTTTATTGAATCAACAACATTCTAAAGTTGTTAGTTGAAAGTTAGCTTTGATTGCAGACCACATTCATAATTTTTATACTTCTTTGGAGTCTATTAATTTCACTCATATTCCCAGGAAATGGAATGGCATTGCCAATTGTTTGGAAAAGTAGGCTTCTAATCATATTTGTAGTTGGAACATTGTTGATAAGACTCAACTTTCGATGGGCTTGTCCCATCAACTTGATCAACTTTCTGATGCCCTTTCTCTGTTTCTTCTTGTTTCTCTTTTAGCTTTAATAAATTTTCACCCCTCCTTTATTTCAAAATAGTAAAACATTAAAAAAAAAATTTGTAAAACAATTTAGTAATTAAGAAAGCATAAAATAAAACATAAAAGCCCACTAAAATATTGAAAAAATATGCTAACGTACCCCATCTGGTCAAAATACTCCTGTAGTCCCTACTCGCTCTACAATCCTAGCAAGTCCTTCTATTCAAATAAGCCACACATTGTTCTTTTTGTTTCTTATATTATTTTTGAGGTTTTCAACGAAACTTCTATACACAAGTACACACCATGTGGATCTGAGTAGGCACCATGTAGATCTAGCTAGATTCCTTTTGGTTAAAACCAATCTAGCTGAATAAGTTCTTGATGGATTGGCCAAGTTAGCCGCAAAGGTGATACAAATCCATGCATTCACCTATATTCATTGTAAATTTATAAGTTCTTTGTATTACTATGGATAATAATTTAATGGAATAGAAATAATTCTCTTGGTTATCTCTCATGAACATTTCCTAAGGTTATGTATTGTGTTATTTTGTATCTTCTATATTTTATCTTACATAAAGGACATTAAATAACCTTTTGTATATGCTTATCTCTCACAAGCTATCTAATAAATACATTTAATATAAATTTTTATTGAGCATTATTTCCTAAAAATCATGATCTAATAGAGAGAAAGAGGTAGAAAAAATAAATATGAGAACACTAGAGTGGAAACAAGTTTAAAAGGATATAGAAAAAAGAGTATTGAAGAAATAATAATATATATATATATATTTTAAATAAAAATAAGGTAGAATCTTGATATACATATAATTCGATACTTCATTGCCTTTATTTGTGTATATGTCCATAATATCTATAGATTAATTATTGAAACATATCATGCTTCACTCCTATATCTCATAGTTGTAGAGAATGATTACCTCTTCTTTATGAGCTCCATGCAAATTTATTTGCCAACAAAGTGTGATGCATCACAATCTAGGGTGTAAGATCACTCATGCTTACTCCAAATTTTTTTTGTGGTTTTCAAAAGGGTCTAGAAATGATGAGGTCACTATAATTAGTAAGTTTCCATTTTTTAATGTAATATTATCTTGACCTCATAAAAGTTAAAATGAAGAATTTTTCAAATGAATTACTATAATATCAATCTAATTTTAAGATATACTTCAGCTTTGTGGAATTTCTCCATTAAAACATTAATACAATTTTAAGCGTATTAGAGCCCTCTGATAGACTTGAAAGTTAACCATTGTTTAATTTTATACAGTCACCTTGGAAGATTCATAATAAGATTTATAATGATATACAATGATTAAACATCTTAGAGTTATTTTCAAAGATATAATTTTTAAAAGTTCAACTAGTACACTTCAATTATAATAAAATGTAGTGTTTAACATTCTATAATATTCAAAAGGTAGATTCATAATGTTGGAAGGTAGATTGAAAAGATTATATTCCAAGGGGTTTCCTTTGCAAAATCACTTTTATCAAGATTTCAAATTTAATTTCCCTTCTTGGATAAGTTAAGAATTGGTATCTCATTCCCCCTTCACTATGGGCTTTCTATGCACCTTTATAATTTCCAACTCACTCCTACTCAATAAGTGGACCTTTTGATTTCCCCCTCTATGAATCTTAACAACCCCCATTTCACTCTATTTAGTCTTTTGGGAAATAATTATATCAAATTATTCCCTTTACCTATAGCACAAGTAGATTTAGGGTGAGCCCACAATAGTGGGCTACACTTTTCTGGAGGAAAAAAATCCTCCAAAAATGTGCAACATAAATTTTTTTTTTAGCAAGCTTCAATAGGAAGTATCCCAAATGTAATTCTTATTTATTTATTATTGAAAGTAATCTAACTAGTTACTTTCAATACCAAGGCGCTTTCAATCAAAAGTACCTAAATTGTTTTTGGGGTTAGAAACCTATTCTAACTTGTCATTTGCACTTGACTATTTTAGAGTTTTGATTAGAAGCAAGTGAGAAAGGCATCATAACCATCAACCTTCATTCTAGCTTAGCTTTTTAAAAAAATTCTAATTTTTAAAGTATTTTTTTCATTTTTTCAAGTCGTTGGTAAACACATTTTTCTTTTTGATTTAACTCTTAGATGCCCAAATTTGTGAACACTATCTGGTTACAATAGTTGGAAAGTTTCTTCTAAAAAGAAGAACCTTCCTTTGAATTATTAGGTACAACTCCCTATTGTAGATTTGCAATGAATTATGTTTGTTCCTAAATCTAAAATAGGGTATGTTCTTAACCTAAGAATAGGAGAGGTAAACCAAGCCAAGTCTAAACAGGAACTAACTCAGTGAAGAAATTGTATTTGAAGATTAATTAGATTTATGAAATCACACATCTTATGAACCCATAAGGCTTAATGATTTAATATTGCATACTAACTAATACTAAACTAATTCAGCAAGAAACTAACTAGAGAGAAAGAAAGACTAACTTGAGGTAAAACACAAAGGTGATTTCTCTTGAACCTATGATGACAATACTTTTCATATTCAATTCATTGACTCAAAATAGGGGAATGAAGATTTGTTCATTCCTTGTTTTAATTTAGATAAAAGAGAAAACATAAAATTAACATCTAATAGAATGGAACAAAAAATAATTGACACAAAATACCATTCAATTGGCTTTGCAACATCAAGTATTTCACATAAAAAATTAGCTAACCTTTTATTAATCTTTAATCTCAATATATATAGGATTCTGAGATGACCATTACAAGGAAGTTTAATCAATTCATCTCTTCAAAATTGAAAAATGGCAAGAAGCTAGCTTGTCTATTACAATCATTACATCAAAATATGAAAGAGGCAGAATATGAATCACTCCGCCTTCTTTCCTTTTTCTATTTTTTTTCTCTAGGCCTTAGCAGCAACAATAATTGGAATCAATTCTTCATGCCTATGAACGTGTACATTGGTATATCTAAAGAGCCATTTGGAATGTTCTCTGGATAAATCTTTGATAACACTTAACTAGTCTTGTATTTCCTCTATGGCCATGTGTATACACCCACCAAGCTTCTAGAGTTCAAAAACTCTATTATGGTGACTAGAAGATATCTCTCCCAAATTATCTATGTAATTGGAGAAGTTTGATTGCATGATAGTTATCCCAATGATTTCCTTCCCTTCTCTACTAGTTTAGAAGGTTGTATGTAGACCTTTTAGGAGTTCATAATCTCTATCTTGATCTTTCTTCACTTTGGCTTCTATCTCCTTAAGCCCTTCTTTTTCCACCATGATCATCTTAGACTTGAACTGCATGCTTTGAACCCACTCAAATAAAGGCTCATCTCCTTTAGGAAAGATCATTGCTTCGACAACCTCCTTGGCCTTCATTTAGATGATCATCTTTAGAAGAGAGACACAATCTTCACTTTTGACTCTTTTTTCTGCTAGGGTAGCTCTATTAGCTGAAATTTTGTCCTTTTCTATCTCTAGCCTTAGTATGGCATTGCCAATCTTTTTTGTAATTGGGAGTACCTTTGACTTGAGTTTCCCACTCCACTCTTTACTGATTTTTCTGTAGTGTTTATCTTCTTGAAGTTGGGAGATGAGTGCTTGGACATCAGTAGTAGTGGGATCACTAGTAATAGGCATTTTGAAGATGCTTGCCAATCGGGTGACCAATTGTGTGATAAAGCTATTCAATTCTTGAATTTCTACCTTCATCTTGACCTTTGAAAATTTAAGGCTTTCTAGTTGTCCTTCAATCAACTCATTTGTTGACTTCCATAAGCCAACCTTGATATGATGCTTGGCCTCCCTAAGATCCACTGAATGCAAAGAAAAATCATTAGTAGACATATCCTTGATTCTTCCCTCTTTGGTAGGCTTTGCTATCTCCATTGTTAGATGCCCTATTTTGGGATATTGTCTGAGGATGGAAAATGCCTTCTACTTCTTGACCTTGCTCAATGTTGATCCAAAGTAGATAGCAACATATAAGATATCCTTGTTGGGGTTTCCTTTATCTTTCCTCTTTCTCTTTCTATCTAGAGTGTCCTCTAGCCATGAATCTGTGCCTATCACCGTTGAGGTAGTCCCGAGAGAGTCTATGTTGAACATCTTTCTCTTGACCAGAGTGATTTCTTTAATGAATGAAGAGAAAGGATTCTTTAAGGGCTTGTAAAATGAGCTTTGAAGAATCTTGGCCCTTATCTGCCTTTGAGCTCTTCTTTGTTGCCTGATTAGATTCAATAGACTTGCTATCACTATTCCCACCATCTGTAAGATCTATTACTTGCACTTGGGGACTACTCAGCAAGAGAAATGCAACAATTACAAATGGAACTATGCTACTATGAGGTGAGAGGGCTAGAGTAACTACACTATCTTTTGGTTCCTCTGCCTTCTTCTTCTCTACTTTTGGTTGGGTTCTAATCATTGGGAGTGAGCTGTCTTGGAAATTCTTAGGCAAATGAACATTTTTGTTAGGAGGTTGATCACCTCCACCTGATCATTGTGCTGGTCCTTGAGAGATGGCCAAGGTTGCACCTGATGTGCCATCTTGAGAGGAGGAATCCATTGCAACTATTGGAGAAGCTTGAGCAAATGTACTTCATTATCTATAGCTCCTCTCCTACATCTTCATAAGGTTTCAAGCTTTTCGAATTACCTCTTACCTTGGTCAGATAAGTATTACTGTACATGTTTTGACCATCATCTTCTATTCTTCTACATCAATATTAATTTTAAACATTTTTACTTGATCAACTATCAACCTAGAGAAAGCACGATCACAGCTCTTGAAGTCATCTTTGCAATCAACCTGGTAGTCTTCAATAATGATGATGTGTTTGATTACACTTTGAATTTGCAACACCTCCTTTGCATACCCATTCAGATCAAACATGGGCCTCAAGACTTCTTACATCTCCAACTTATACTTCATTTGAAACATCTTTAGCATGTTCTTTGCATTAGAGCGAGTTTTACAATAGAAACTTCCCACCTTCATAGGGAATTTGTACCCTTTCTTCTTCAGACTCCTAGATAGCATATTCACTTGAATTTCTTACTGCATGAACTTGATCAGCACGATCATTGTTGAAAATGATTCAAAAAGATCATGAGGGAGATTGTTAGAAATGACTGAAGAGATTATACATAAAAAGTAATAGAACTAGTAAAGAATGTTCTCAATCATTGTTTTGTCATTGATTTCAAACTTGCTACTTGCAAGAATGACAATTGCTTTAGTGATCCAAATACTATCAATTGGTTGATTGACAAGGATGAGGCAATCAATAAGATGTAACTAGAGTACCTAGAGAAAGGATGAAGTTATGATGTTGTAATGAAATACAAGGATCAGCTAAGCCATTGATGAAAAAGTGTATTGATGACATACTCTAAGACACAGAGAGGGGGCACACTGAAACATATCAAAGATGTAAGGTTTTAGCTAAGCCATTTGTAAAGTCTAACTAAGTTCATTAGAGAGAGTGTACCGAGTAAATATCATGTGCTAAATAGAAAACAAGTGCCAAGTAAATATCTAGTGTTGAATAGAAAACAAGTATCGAGTAAATATCAAGTGCCGAACAGAAAACAAGTGCCGAACAAAAAATAGGTGCCGAGCATGAAATAGGTGCCACGTAAAGATATAGATGCCAAGCAAGATACAAGTGCCGAGTAACACAGAACAAGCCGAGTATCAGTAAACCAATAATACCGAGTTGCTGCATTATTTTGAAATCAAAGATTTTCTAGATCTGAGCCAACAAGGTTGTTACCTAGAAGTTTGTAAACTAGATAGAAGATAAAATTGATGAGCTATTGACACAGAACACCATGTAAAATGTTTTTTAGCGAAAACAATTGGATGTTAGACAAGGTTTATAGATGAAGAAGAAAAATGGGGTAGATACATTGTATCCTACCTAATCCATTGAAAACCTAAAATTGGAGAGGGAGAATTGAGCAGAAAAGATATTTTAGATTTCTATTTAACAAGTCATAAGGTCACAAAGCAGAAGAGTGGTGGTGAGAAAGTATGAAATCATGAGCTGCTGAAGAAAAGTGCTAAGGAGTAAGAGAACAAAGAATACTCTATTTCACTAGATGACCACAGATATGATTGCATTGGTATGATGAGTAAAGAAGACTCAAGGAAACAAAGCTCTAGAGGAAGACAATCTAATAGAACTGAAGTGATTAAAAGCCAAGCAAAGGATTGAACTAAAGTGTGATTTGTAATCTGTAAGATATGCTATAAGTTGAATCAGATCAAAGCCATTGTTGTTACTTTCTAGCAATTGTAACAGTTAAGGTAAAACCTATGGACTTAGGTTGGTTTAATAGCCATGTTGTAAATCCTTTAACAGGGTGACATTCCAAGTGAATGTTCCAAAGTCCTTTAACCAGGCCCATTCCTAACAGTTTGGTGAAATCCTCTAACAAGGTCACATTTAACAATGTGTTGTAGCCTTTAACAGGGCAGACTTTTCAGAGGGCAGACCATCAGAAGTGGTTAAAATCAATTGCACAGTTATTTTGTGGGTATCATCCCCACCCCAGTTTTACCTTCTTATTATTGGAGGGTTTCTAGGTTGTCAAATTCTTAGTGTTATGGTGTAATGCATGGTTACTTTTCTTAGTTGTTTCAATATTTAAATTACATGCATGATAAGTTCAGTTATGCACCATTAAGGATTTGTAGAGAAAACAAAAAAGTTTTATTATGGCATTGGGACCTTGAATAATTGATTCACCCCCCCTGTCCTGAGTTATTCTAAAGAATTATAACAATCGGTATCAGAGCCTCAGCTATTGATTTAGTTTAAAAGACCAGAAGCAGAAAAGATCAAAATGCCTAAGAGAGAAGCTCCCAAGCTCAACAAAGACAACTTTGTTGCTTGGAAAAGCTTGATGAAGCTACATCTTGGATCCATAGGAGATTATGCCTGAATCTCAATTGATACCGAACATGTTGATCCAACTGGTGCTCCTACTGTAGAAGATTTAAAAAATAAATAGGAACACAATCAAACAATGCTGGAAATTGCTTCTGCACTCAACTATGCTGAATTTGATGATATCAAAGGATGTGACACTGCATTCAAAATTTGGAAAGCCCTGTCTGACATTTATGGAGGAGATCAGAATGTCCAAAGAGAAGAAAGAGAAAGTCTCAGAGGAAAGTTTGATGATATGAAAATGGAAGAAGGTGAGAATGCTGTTCAGTATGCTGCTAGAATAAAGGAAGTGGTAAGTGAAATAAGATGCTTGAATGGTCAATTAGATGATGATATTGTTAATAGTAATTTTTTAAGAACCTTTCTCCCTATCTATGCTATTAGAGTATCAGCTATACAAGAGCTAAGATGTGTGCTAGGAAACAATCTAAGTTTTGAAGGCATAGTAGGTAGACTCACTGTATTTGAGTTATCTAACTTTGATAACTATAGACCTGAGAATGTTGAATCTACTTTGAAAGCCAAGCTATCATTAAAAGATGTTGATCAGGTGAAATCAAAAAAAGAAAGAAGAAAGATGAAATATGTATCCAGTGATAGTAGCACTGATGAGGAAGATGTGGAACAATTGAAAGCACTACTAGCTAGAAGATTTAACAAAGGAAAAGGAAGATTCAAAGGTAAGATGCCTATCATTTGTTTTAATTGCAATGAAGTAGGACATATTGCTGCAAGGTGTACACAGAAAAAGGAATACAAGGAAAGAAACAAGTACAAAAATAGAAGAGAAGATGATAAGAGAGATTACAAAGACAAATGCAACAAGTGCTATATTGCTGAAGAGGATTCTGATGATAATGATGATGAAGTTATTTATGTGGCCATGAAGGACCAATCTGATGAAGAAGAGCCAAAAATATTGGTAACATGCATAAACAATAATGATAAATGGATCATAGATAGTGGATGCTCACATCACATGACATGAGACAAAAGTAAGTTTGTTAATTGTACTCAGTATGATGGAAATTGTGTTAGATTTGGTAATGATGCTCCATGTCAAGTCAAAGGAAAAGGCACCATTAAGCTTACAGAAAAAATTTCATGTGATAATGCATACTATGTTGAAGGACTAAACTACAATTTGCTAAGTGTCTCACAGTTAGGAAATGTAAGTTACAAAGTAGAATTTGGAAATAAAACTGCAAAAATCTATGATACTGATGATAGACTGATAAGAAAAGGAGATCAAACAAGAAGTAATCTATTTTATCTTGATCTAGAAAATACCTCTTGTCTCATTACAAAATTTGATGATGTGTGGTTATGGCATAGAAGGCTATGTCATGTCAACTTTGATAATCTGGTCAATATCAGTAAAATGAAGACAGTCAGAGGTTTACCTAAACTGAAGAAACCTAACAATATCATGTGCAAACAATGTCAGCTTGGAAAGATGACCAAGTCAAGTTTTAAAAGTAAAAACTATACACCTAAAGAAGTACTTGAGTTAGTCCATACTGACTTATGTGGTCCAATGGAAGTACAAAGCTACAAAGGAGACAAATATATAATGTTGTTTGTTGATGATTATTCTAGGACAATGACTATTATGTTTTTAAAGCAAAAATCTGATGCTTTTCAAATGTTTAAGTGGTATGTGGCTAGAGTTGAAAATTAAATAGGAAAAATTTTGAAATACCTGAGATCGAACAGAGGTGGTGAATTTACATCAAATGAATTTGAGATATTTTGCAATGACAAAGGAATCAAGAGACAAACATCAGCCCCAAGAACTCCTCCACAAAATGGAATTTCTGAAAGAAGAAATAGATCTGTGATTGACTACGCTAGAACATTAATGATGGAAAAGACTATTGCTCTAAAATATTGGAGAGAAGCTATAAGTGTGGTTGTTCATACACTGAACCAAGTACAAGTCAAGAAAGGTACAAATGCAACACCTTTTGAATTATGGTATGGTCACTCACCCAATGTAAAGTATTTCAAAGTATTTGGTTCAAAATGTTTTATCCTTAAAGATGGTAGAAATGGAAAATTTGATGCAAAAAGTGATGAAGGCATATTCCTTGGTTACTCCACTAGAAGTAAAGCATACAAGTGTTTAAATACTAACACTGACAAAATTGTGGAAAGTGCAAATGTAAACTTTGATGAGCATGCAGATGTACAAGTTGAAAAACCAAATAAAATGGATGACTACAGAACCTTCGTGTATTCTTATGAAGGAATCCCCATTGACAAATATACCATCAATCAAATTGGGATTCAACAACAAGTTTTAGTTTCAGCTAAATCACAACCAGTGAATGTTGAGTTGCATTCAGAAGCCGAGTTGTAGAATGAAGAAAATGCTCATTCTGACTCTGAAGTCAGTACACATGATAGAGATGTAGAGCTACTTGACAATGAAGTGCATAGTGATCTTGAATCTGAAAGATCAAATATGGAAACAAGGACAGAACCAAGATTGTCCAAATATGTGAAGAGGCATCACCTTGCTGAATAGATAATTGGTCACAAAGATGCAAGAACAATGACAAGGAATAGACTAAGAAATGAATCATGTCTACTAAGAAAAATTGAACCCAAGACAGTGTATGATGCATTACAAGATGGTGACTGGTATAAAGCTATGGAAGAAGAAATTGATCAAATTAAGAAGAACAAAACTTGGAATTTAGTTCCCAGACCAGTTGACAAAAATGTGACTGGTACCAAATGGGTATTCAAAAACAAGCTAGATGAGAATGGAGAAATTACCAGAAACAAAGCCAAACTAGTATGTAAAGGTTATGCTCAAGAAGAAGGATTAGACTATGGGGAAACATTTTCCCCTATTGCAAGAAGGGAAGGAGTAAGAACTTTACTTGCATATGCTGCATATAAAGGTTTTAAAGTCCATCAGATGGATGTGAAGTCTTCTTTTCTAAATGGTATATTGGAAGAGGAAGTTTACATTGAACAACTAGATGGTTTTGTTGATGAAAACAACAAAGATATGGTTTGTAAACTACATAAAGCACTCTATGGTCTGAAACAAGCACCTAGAGCATGTTATGAGAGACTTCACAAGTATCTAGTGCAAATTGGATTTGAAAGAACTGATGACAACAACAACATGTATATCAAATCAGAAGAAGGTAAGGACATTATTGTATCTAAAATCTTTGTAGATGACATAGTGTTTGGAAGAAACCAAGTGCTTTGCAAAATTTTTGTTGAAAAAATAAAACATAAATTTGAAATGTCTATGTTTGGAGAAATCAAATTCTTTGTTGGATTGCAAGTACATCAACTAAAACATGGTATATTTATGACAAAATCAAAGTACATCAAAGAGATACTTAAAAAATTTGGATTAGAAGATTCCAAACCTATCAGCACACCAATGACAACAGGAAATAAGTTATCCAAAAATGATGTATTAGCTGAAGTTAATAAAAAAATGTACAGATCCATGATTGGAAAACTACAATATGTTGTACATAGCAGACCAGACATAGCATTAGCAGTTGGAATAGTGGCTAGATTCTCTACTAATTCCAAAGAAAATCATCTCATAGCAATAAAAAGAATAATGAGGTATCTCAAAGGAATTGATAACTTTGGTCTGTATTATAAAAAGAATGAAAATTTTGAGCTCAATGCATACACAGATGCAGATTGGGGACATAACATTAATGATAGAAAAAGCACAAGTGGAGGAGCACTATTCTTAGGAAAAAGATTAGTTACTTGGACCAGCAAGAAGCAAACATGCACATCTCAGTCCACTACAAAATCAAAATACGTGGCAACAATAGTCAATTGTACAAACATTGTGTGGCTCACACATTTATTGAAAGGAATGAAAGAAGAGGTAACCAAACCTATGATATTGTATTGTGATAACACAAGTGCTATAAACATATCCAAGAATCTAGTAATGCATGCAAAAATCAAGCATATTGCAATCAAGTATCACTATGCCAAAGAATTGGTAGAAGACAAATAAGTGAAGATGGAGTATATTCACACAAAGGAACAAATTGCAGATATCTTCACCAAACCATTGCCCAAGGATGCTTATAAATATCTTAGAGGCTAGCTGGGGTTAATACCCTTGACTCAAGCAGTATAAAAATAACAAGGAAGCTGCCCTACATCAGTAGGAATAAATCATTGAAATATCAAAAGAATGATGTAGAGGATGACAACAGGAGCAGAAACTCCAAATTAGTTACAAGCATGGCAACAGAGGGAGAAAATATGAGATGCAAAGCCTATATTTAACATGTTAAAGTTGCTACATCTTTGGCATTTATGTCAAAGAGGGAGATATGAAGAAACTGATCAAAATAAACAAAATAAGAGAAAGATACTCATGAGGGAGATATATATGAAAGAGGGAGACTTATGAGAAACTAAAAAGTAAATATATATGATTAGTAGTAAAACTATAGCAAAAGAAAGAGAAATAGAAAGTGGCAGAAAAATGTATGTAATTTTAATGGTAACTAAGTTGATCAAATGATTAGTTCGGTTTGCCATCAATGCCAAAGAGGAAGATTGTTAGAAATGATTGAAATAGATCATGAGGGAGATTGTTGGAAATGACGGAAGAGATTATACATAAAAAGTAATGGACCTGGTAAAGAATGTTCTCAATCATTGTTTTGTCATTGATGTCAAACTTGCTACTTGCAGAAATGACAATTGCTTTAGTGATCCAAATACTATCAATTGGTTGATTGACAAGGAGGAGGCAATCAATAAGATGTAACTAGATTACCTAGAGAAAGGTTGAAGTTATGATGTTGTAATGAAATACAAGGATCAGCTAAGCCATTGATGAAAAAGTGTATTGATGACATACTCTAAGACATAGAGAGTGGGCACACTGAAACATATCAAAGATGTAAGGTTTTAGCTAAGTCATTTGTAAAGTCTAACTAAGTTCATTAGAGAGAGTGTGCCAAGTAAATATCAAGTGTTGAACAAAAAACAAGTGCCGAGTAAATATCAAGTGCCAAACAGAAAACAAGTGCCGAGTAAATATTAAGTGCTGAATAGAAAAAAAGTGTCGAGTAAATATCAAGTGCCAAACAGAAAACAAGTGTCGAGTAAATATCAAGTGTTGAGCAGGAAACAAGTGCTGAGTAAACATCAAGTACCAAGCATGAAATAGGTGCCGAGTAAAGATATAGATGCTGAGTAGGATACAAGTGCCGAGTAACATAGAACAAGCTGAGTATTAGTAAACCAATAATGCCAAGTTGCTGCATTATTTTGAAATCGAATATTCGCTAGATCTGAGCTAACATGGTTGTTGCCTAGAAGTTTGTAAACTAGATAGAAGATAAGAGTGATGAGCTGGTGGCACAAAACACAATGTAAAAAGGTTTTTAGCAAAAACAACTGGATGCTAGACTAGGTTTCTAGATGAAGAAGAAAAATGGGGTAGATACATTGTATCCTACATAATCCATTGAAACCATAAAATTGGAGAGGGAGAATTGAGCAGAAAAGATATTTCAGATTTCTATTTAAGAAGTTATAAGGTCGCGAAGCAGAAGAGTGGTGGTGAGAAAGTATGAAATCATGAGCTATTGAAGAAAAGTGCTAAGGAGTAAGAGAACAAAAGAATACTCTGTTTTGCTGGATGACCACAGATATGATTGCATTGGTATGATGAGTAAAGAAGACTCAAGGAAACAAAGCTTGAGAGGAAGACAAGCTAACAGAATTGAAGTGATTAAAAGTGAAGCAAAGGATTGAACTGAAGTATGATCTATAATCTCCAAGATATGCTGTAAGTTGAATCAGATCAAAGCCATTGTTGTTACTTTCTAGGAATTATAACAGTTAAGATAAAACCTATGGACTTAGGTTGGTTTAATAGCCATGTTGTAAATCCTTTAATAGGGTGACATTCCAAGTGAATGTTCCAAATTCCTTTAACCAGGCCCTTTCCTAACAGTTTGGTGAAATCCTCTAACAAGGTCACATTTAACAATGTTTTGTAGCCTTTAACAGGGTAGGCTTTTCATAGGGCAGACCATCAGAAGTGGTTAAAATCATTTGCGCAATTATTTTGTGGGTATCATGCCCACCCCAGTTTTACCTTCTTATTCTTGGAGGGTTTCTGGGTTATCAAATTCTTAGTGTTATGGTGTGATGCATGGTTACTTTTCTTAGTTGTTTCAATATTTAAATTGCATGCATGATAAGTTCAGTTATGCACCATTAAGGATTTGTAGAGAAAACAGAAAAAAGTTTTATTATGGCATTGGGACCTTGAATAACTGATTCACCCACCCACCCCCCCCCCCCCTCTCAGTTATTCTAAAGAATTATAATGCATATCACTAGGATATCTTGATAGCTTCAAGGGGAAACCATCAAAAAATGCAAGATGCAAATACGAAAAGGATGAAAAGTGGACGAAATAACTCCCAAATTAGCTAGTGGCCACCATGGCTTCGAGACTGAATCTCTTTTTGGATGTCCTTGGAGCTCTCTGTAAATTCTCATGGTGAAAGCATCATTAACTAGATTACATACTCTGAATAAGTATTTTCCAATTGTAAGCATGGGTAGAACTCATAAGACTTTACATCATCAGGAAAATTTTCCACCCTTGGGAGGCCTAGCCATAATTTTGAAGAAGCTAACATGTAAATGAAGAAAGAGGACATATAGAATGTGTTGTAGAACTTTGTGACATGAAGAGCATTGGATAGAATCTCTCTTACCTCATGAGCCTAGTCAATATATATGGTGTTAGAGCAAATGACTTGCACCAAAAATAAATATTGTTCAACAAAATTTAAAGCTTATACCTCACCTTTCAGTCTGTGTAAGAGGACCATGATATCAATAATCTTAGGTTTGAGATTAGTCCCAAACAGAGTCTTGGGAACCTTACTCTTGGCATTATGTGGTTTTTGGAACCATGACTACATAATTTCCTTCCTCTAGATCATTTTCTTGGCAGAGAACTCAGAAATAGCTCCTCCAAATGTCAAATATGAGAATTCCTCTCATTCTAGAACTCAAAGGAAATTCACCATAGTTTTCCTGTCAATGGAAATCAACACTATGTCATGTAGTAGCATTATTTGTCTAGTATCTAGGTTGTAATGATTTATACATTCATGGATTAACTCTGGAGCCTAGACTGCCACTAGAAAACTAGCTGCCTCGACCAAACTACATCCTCAAAGCTTCTCAGTAATGGGATGGATCTGTTCTAACCTCACTCTCTTTTGAAAACTAATTGTACATCATAGAAATGGAGAGAGGTATCTATGAAATTCTACAATCAAGACTTCATTCCTTTCAACCTATCAAAACCAACAAATCTAGTCGCCATTCTTTTTTAATATGAATTTTGAATCAAAAGAATGAGGGGAATAGCTAATGCATAGATATTGGATTTTTGAAAAAAGTTATGCATATTAATAGAATAATAGTTCAAGAAAGAGTGGTATTTTTTTCAACTGTTCATGTTTCCATATATACAGGAGCTTTGATCCATCTGTTGATCTTTAGAATTCGTGCCACACAAATGAATTGAAGAAGAGATCCATTGAAAAAGTAAATGCATGGGTTTAATGGATATCCCAAGGTCTTTTCACTATTCTGTTGGCCCAAAAATAACTTTCCATCTCCCCATACTTACTTTCCTCTTTTCCTTTAAGTTTCAGGAAGTTACCAATAGAGTACTCTGTGGGAAAATATCCACTGAGTTGAATTTTGGGGCATTAACTCTTTCCTGCTATGGTTAAATTCTTTCTATTATCACCTTGAGATTTCTTATGCATAAATTGTGGGTCCAATCTACTTACTAGCTTGATTTTCTTTAAAATCTAAGAAATTGTCTTCATGGGTTGAAAGCCCCCTGATGAGAAGACAATTTGTGTTTTTCCGCCAATGCTTCCCTTTTAGTTAACCATTGGTCCATTGTTCTTTTTGGGTTGAGAAATGTCTAAAGGAGGTGCAAAAACTCTATAGGGGCCCACATTTTGTTTCTTTTCCTTCAGAATTGCCCTGTGCAAAAAACCAACTTCATGGGTTGTAAACCCACTGAAGATAAGTTGGTTTTGTTTTTTTCACCTAGAATGATTATGAGAGCTATGATGGATCCTGGAAACCTTTTGTGATAGATAATTGTAAAGGGAACATGGATTTACCAAAGGATACCTTGCTATTTTTTGGTTTTTGATCCATATGCATCATTTGATGCCCTTTGAGGGAAATCATCTTCATGGATTAGAAAGCCACCGAGGAAAAGAGAAATTTTGAAATTCTGCAAGCTTCTATTTCTATGATAAAGTGATAGGCCAAAAGTGGATATAACTTGTATATGGTCATTGCAGAAGCAACATGAATCTCAATCAGACTAGGCACTAACCTACCTATACAATCCCTTGACATAATGGAGAACCGCCTAGTTATGAAATGTGGGGAAGGAGAAATGAGAAATCTGATGGAGATTCTGTTCCACCTAAGAAAGCATAGACCTAAACTCAAACACAACTAGGAACTTAGTAAGGCACAAATTTTCATTTTTAATTAATCAGTTACAGGAGGAAAAGTGGGGCAACACAAGTATTTTTAATGTATATATATGTGTACACACACACACACACACAGATGTGTGTGTGTGTGTGTGTGTGTGTGTGTAGACATGAACTTATTCTTTTTTAATGTATATATATGCTTAGATTTTATGTTTTTAATAAACATACATACATACAATGTATATATGTTTATATTTATGTATTTCCTTTCTCAAATGGTTGTCACAACTAAGATTGTAACTAGTGAACTCAAATTGTTGGGAAATGAGACTTTTATATAAACCATTCATATAACATAAATGTAATTTGGGAACAATTGAACATTATTATCTTTCAATATATATTTGTAGAGAATTCTAACAACAACAATGTTTCCAATAATTTACATGCTAATTATAGAATTTCTGGTTAACTATCACCCAAACAAAATTTTTCTCTAAATGTTGCATTGTTTACTATCATATTAGTCATTGCAAATTGTCCTTATTGTAAATGAATATATTCAAGGAACAAGTGGCACTGGTAAATCCTTTTCTAATTCACTACATCAAAAAGACTTTAAACACATTTGTAGGTGTCAAATTGTCAATTCACTTTTTGTTCATGCCCTATAAGTTGTAGCTTCTTATTATAAACAAGCAATAACGATAAGTGTAAGTCTTCAATTCGTTGTTAGGGAATACCAAACTTTTCAAGGATAAACATTAATGACATTCAAGGAATAGGTAAAACATTACAAATACATACTAATAAATGAAATGAGCTTGTTGGGCCCAAATTTGTTGTAGAAAATAGATAGTAGGTCGTGTGAAGCATTCCTTGAAAAGAAAAACATGAAATTTTTAGTGGTTTATCTATTATTCTTGTTATTGACCTTGGTGAACTACCACCTATAATAGACAGACTGCTATGTATCTTGCTCCAATGCTCTCACTTTGTGAAATACTTATAACTATATTTGAAATATAATTTCAAAAGACAAACTAATATGTGTACACTTTTCAACACCTCTCAATATCACTTACACCTAGTTCATTATCCAAAATGTCCATTTACACATTTTATTTTACTTTTTTAAAAAGAAAGAAAAAAAAAGTAAGCTTGTTTCAATTGAATCCTATCAAAATTAGTAAAAAATAAAAATTATCTTAATATAGAAACAATCTATTTTAAATTTAACTACACTTTCTTTGAGAAAATATCTTTTAAGCACATTTTTTTTTTGTTCTTTTAAATAAAAAAGTTATGAGAAAAACATTTTCCTTCACTCCTCAATGCTTATCAATACTACCTAGATTTACAAATTATGTCAATAAAGACAATGTATTATAATTTATATTTTACATTAAAATATAATTAATAATTATTTTTCATACTTTCAATCAATCATTTTATCACAAAATGCCTCCAATAGTTATTTTCTTATATTAATTTTATTTTTCAATTTTTTTTCATAAATAAATTAATAAAAACTACAATAAAAACTATTGAAATTTTCCACCTCTTTTTTGGGCAACCCAACTAGACATAGACCTGCCAGCTACCAACCAATGAAGACCGTATTTTAGACATATTAAAATCTACAACTCTTTAAAACATAAATTTACCCAAGTCATAATTCCGTATTCTACCAAACTACAAAATTCGTATAATCCTTTGCTCATTTTAAATTATAACAAATATCTGATATACTTAGTGACAACTAATACGGTGCACGCAGTCACAAACGTTCAGCTGATAGTATTATCCCTCTCGGGTACGTTACGACGATTTGGTATGTATGTGATTGTCATTTTCATTGTTATTTTGTTGAATTGTGGTGAAGATTAAAAGAAAGCATCATTTATAAAGCTGTGTGTACGATGTCCTGGCTAGTGGAATCTTCCCGCCTTTGAAAATAAGTTGGGCTCTTTTCTTTACGTGTCGCTGCAACAGGCAAAAGATACTCATCATAAGTAAAGACATTAAGTCATGTGATGGGTTTAATATTTTTTTTGATATTCTTCTTTTTCTTTTCCTTAAAGATTAATAAAACGAAATGCTAATTCGAACAAATTTCACGTGAAGTAATGATCAAATTTGATACCATGAGTGGATTGTCAGCATTTCTTTATTCCTGAGGTTGATTGCCAACATATCTTTATTCTTAACCTTGTCTTGCAATTACGAGATTACCACTTTGATGATTTGGGTGATCTTCAGCACATTCTTTATTCTTAACCTTCCAATGAAGATTATGAGATTCCCATTTTTATTAGTATAAAAATGGCATAAATGAAAATGGAGCTACCATATGAATGATAGTGTGCTTGATTATTCTGGTTTTCCTTTGAAGGGGTAATGGACGCAGTAAGTCATTCAATGGCGAGTGTCTTGCAACATTATGCACAGCTGATTTTAATAGATGACTGGTGAGGATTCTACTGCTCATTAGCATGGCGTTGCAGCTTGTTTTGATTATTTTAGGTGTGCAACGGTACCACTGTTCAAGTGGAATTTTTTGTTTTGTTGTGTGGGGGGCTTACATTTCTGCAGATGCTGCGGCCGTATCCGTAGTCGGAACTATGATGTATCATAGTGCAGGGAGTAGTTTACATGAAATGTATGGAATATGGGCTCCAGTGTTAGTGCTGCATTTGGGGGGACCGGATGCCATAACTGTCTATTCCACTTCTAAGAATGAGCTATGGTTGAGGCATGCATTAAACATGGTCCATCAAGTTTCAGTGGCAATGTATGTCATTTATTCATCAACATTAAAAGGCTACACGTTGGCTTCTGCCATTCTTCTGCTTGTTTCAGGAGCCATAAAGTATGCGGAAAGGATGCTTGCCTTGTGGTTTGCAAGCGATTCGCGAGTTGTTGGGTCATGTATGCCAGTTTTGGAATATGTAAAGGAAAAAGGAATTGTAGAAGATCGGGGATATGTGGTTATGGGGGAGAAGCAAGTGCAGTGGATAATGCAGAGAAACGATATAGAAGGCGGGCTCGACGCTCGTCAAGTACAAGGAAAAAGCATAGTAACCACTAAGGATGTGGAAAATACTGGCATTAGTGACGACGACTACGATCTCCGCCTTTCCTATGCCCTGTTCAAAATGTATAGGCAGAGGTTCGTAAGCTTGTCTTTTGATGAAGGGGATTGGAATGAGACGAGCTTTCTAGTTTCAGTATGGTGGAGAGCGAGCATTCAGTATCGTGAGGAAGGAGCTGAAATTCTTGTACGATTCTTTCTTCTCCAACGGCAGCGACACAACATTCAGTAGCTTTGGGATACTACTTCACCTTGTCAACAGTAGGGTTTTTGATATTGAGAGAAAGGGAACACAGAGGAGCAGAGTGGATAGTGACATACATTGTAATTTTAGTGGCCCTTGCGGTTGAGCTATTTCAGTTGTGCCGAATTCTCACATCTGACTGGACCAGAGTCCATTTGATCTGCGCTCAGGCTGACAGCACTAATCATCGACAAAGTGCTCCTCAGTGGTGGGGAGCAAGTGTACCACTGAAGTTGATTGAGATTGCATTGCTTGTGCAGCGTAAGGTTCAGAAAGTGGTTGGACGAGATACATATTCGAGGGACCAAATTCACCAACACTTTGTTATAGGGACTCGGCATAGAAGGTCACGGCATTTCGTGTGGAAGCTGTCTAAATTCATACCGAAAGCAGACATATATATTACAAGCTGGCACATCCACAAAGTGCCTATCACATTCGGCCTCAACTCTCCTATCTTTGAAATCCTAGAGCGGAAGTGTTCTCTGCAGTATGATAGTGCAAGATGTAGAGAAGGAATTTACAACATTGAGGACGATTTGCTCAGGGAGGAAACTGAAATCTGTGAGAAATATAAATTAAATTTAAAATCACAACTCTAAACCTAAAATTTTTGCTTGGCACTTAAAAACTGTTCAGCACATGAAGGTGCCGAATGCCAGTTTTGCTCGGCACTTGAAGGTGCCAAGTCACAGATTGCTCGGCACTTAAAAACTACTCAGCACAAGAAGGTGCCGAGTGCCAGGCAACAGGTGCAGAGTAAGCTCGGCACACAAAAGATAAAACTCAACACCAATGAATGCTGAGTGAGCTCGACTCACAAAAGAAATGCTTGACACCCACAACAAAGTGAAGAGGATGCTGCGTGTTCTATTCCAAGCTGAAAAAATATAACTTAGAGAAATTCAACGTGAATGCTTTCACCATTAAAACTAGAAAGCCAAAGCTTTAGCCTTTCAAACAAACTTGTCAAATGCAATGAATAGAAGAGGAAGATAGATTCAAGTATGCATGTTTGCTTTTCATTCAATCTTTCATTAAACTATTACAAAATCTGGGAGCATTCGGCTTCCACTAGAAAAACTCTAAAATAACCCTAAACTGATAATACTTCAAACTTCAATAAACTTATAAACTTGCAGCTCTAATGGATATATACAAAGGTTCCTGGAGCAATCATTGCTTCAATAGGACAAAACAAAACAACAACCAACTCACAGAATGAACAGAGGAGTCACGTGGAACTAGAGACATTGAACATACTTCCTTCTATCTCTGCAACAAGTGGATTTGCTGACCACTTTCTTCTTCTTCCTTTTCTCTGCTCTGCTAAACTAAATCTCTGAATAATATGAATGAATTGAAATGAATGTAGAAACATTCCCTTTTGTCTCATTCCATTTTTTCCCCCTCATTTCCAAATTTAAAAATCTCACCTACCCATATTCATTTTTCTGGCTGTTCTGCTATTCATCAGGTGGTAAGTGGGCAATTGGCTCTAGGGGCAAGACAACCACTGCATTAAATATTCCAACACTCCCTCTTTGTCCCGAGCCAAAAAAAAAAAAGGATCAATGCTAATCCAAATCAATTACGCCAAGACACTCTCTTAGGTGTACAAAAGATCCAATGCCTAAAGGCTTAGTAAAGATATCTGCTAGCTGCTGCTCAGACTTGCAAAATTCTATCTTGATATCTCCATTCTCCATCAACTCTCTGATGAAGTGATATCTGATCTCAATATGCTTGCTTCTCCCATGGAAGACTGGATTCTTGGACAATGCAATTGATGAGATGTTGTCACAATAAATTGTGGTTCCATCCTCTTGCCTTTCATTCAAATCTATCAAGATCCTCCTTAGCCAAATTGCTTGACATGCTACTGTATTTGCTGCTATGTATTCAACCTCTGCTATAGATTGAGCAACAATAGGTTGCTTCTTGGATGCCCATGAAATTGCACTCGATCCCATATGAAACATCTATCCGGAAGTGTTCTTCCTATCATCTAAACTTCCAACCCAATCACTATCAGTGTAACCAACCAACTTGGATTCATTGTTTGTAGTATACAAAATTCAAAATCCCTTGGTACCTTTCACATACCTTAGGATCCTCTTTCTCGCTTGCCAATGGGAATCCTTTGGCGTTTCCATAAATCTAAAAATTAAACTTACTACATGCATTAGGTCTAACCGAGTTCTAGTCAAGTACATTAAACTTCCAACCATACTCTTGTATAGTGTTGGATCCACTCTCTTGCTAGAGTGAAATGTCCCTTTTCTGATTTTTCATGATATTTCCAACCTCTAATCAGATCTTTAAAATCAAATAGCTAATATCCCAAAGATCCACCAAATTTCTCAAGAAACCCCAAATCGGGTATGCCAGAAATGGTGCCAAAAGCTTCACAACTTCACAAATTATTAATGAATCTGAAAATGGAAATTTTTACAGAACTTTCAGCAGCATAACAGCCTACAAATTGACATTTCCAGATCCGTATAGCCTTTACACAACAGCTCGAAAATGTAGGACCAAAACTATGCTCATCGGGCTTCCGAAATAGCACAAAATATGCCCGGAAACACCACAAGAACACTAATAATCTATCTCAGAAGTTTAATCACATCCCAATATATATATTCAGCTCTATTTTAACAGCTTAAAGTATAAAATACAGCAGCAACCAAAACTGATATGAAATACTCAACCGGAAACACCAAACTCTTACAAAAATACACCCGGAAACTCACAAATCTGCACTGTTCAGCACAAAGGCAAACTCTGTATGAGCATGCACATGGAATGGCTTCAAACTCCCGTCCTTAGCCTTCCTGGAAACTTGCAAACTCCCGTTCTTGGGTCTCCCTGGAAACCTGCAAACTCCCGTTCTTGGGTCTCCTTCTCCACAGGTTTGGCGGCCTCTGAAGAATAACAAAGAATGAGCAAAATCAAGTTCTGGAATGAGCCCAAAATGCCTCCAAAACCCTTTAAAAGAGGGCATAACTGTAACTCACGTCCAAGAGAGGTTAATGAAACATATTTTAATAATAATTTTCATTTATTAATCCAACGGTTTCCAAAGATTAACCCCCTTTTTCCGAAACTTCACTTTCTTGGGCTTGCCTGCCTTAGCAAAGATTATTATTTTTTAATTATTTGAAAAGGGGACATGACAAGTCCTCCCCTCCCAATCATTGCTTGTCCTCAAGCAATGGCTGAACAATAAACCAATCAATCCACCTGGATCCCAAATGTAGTCATGAACTATACTACTACCAATTAACATAGGCTCCTGCAATATCCTTTGCAATATGACCAAGAGGAATCCATAATCAAATTGACAATTATAGCTCAACCAAACTCCGAAATCACCATTACCATAGTCAAAAAGCCATGAGACACAAACTCTTAGAATATCAAAACCCAAGTAAAGTGGACTACCAACATAGTAAATACCATCAATGCATTCCACTGGCCTATATGGAATGTACAATCCAACTCTGCAACAATGGTGAATGCTCTCAAATGAAACTATACCAAGTATGGAGAATCCACACACTGTACAACTCCTGCAGTCAACACAACTCTGTAGATCATTGGCCACTGTCTCATAACCATAACTCCCATGCACCCCTGATGGTGAAAAGCCATCACAAGATAAACAACAAGAAATGGAACCCAAACCAAATTTTCCTGCCATCAACTCCTCAGCATAAGGATCAATTGTTAACTGATGTACATACCCTGCAATATAATGTTGATTAAAAAAACCAACCTCAGTCAACAGCTCACCATGAACAAGTGATACAACCCACTGTGATTGATCACTAGCTAAGTCAGGAGATGTCATAGCCAAAGGAGTAGAATCAATAACAACACTTGCTGAAGCATCACTCCAAAACTCCTGCTCTAAGTCATGTATTATCAAGCTATCAACTACAAAACCTGTTGCCATGTCGTGCCCATCACAACTCTCATCTCGAGGCATCAAACTATTCCATAACTGATGATAAGCACTAGGAACCAAAGTACATCTTTGTATCATAATCTCATCAACATGGTCATCAAAGGTAAATTGATGAGCGTACCTCACAGTGTAATGCCGATAGAATGCGCCAATCTCAGTCAGTGGCTCAGACTGTAATCCAAATGAAACTAACTGCAATTGATCATCAACCATGTTGGAACTGACTACTACCTTCAAAGATATCACCAAGGGAGTAGTATTACTAGCAAGAACCATGCCAACTGTCGGCTCACCAACATCACACATGACCTTTGATACATCTCTAGTCTCTGTGCCTTCAGTACTAGAGGCCACCACCCTGTCAGGCATACAATAATCTGCTACAATACCCAACTCAACTAAACCTGACTCTAGTGGGAATGAACCTGATATGCCAATGTTAGTATCAAGGATGGATGCATCCCCATCTCCATTGTCTCTGACAATCTCAGTCATGGACATCCTCGAATCACCAAACACCATAGCTTGTGACTGTATAGAATCAGATAAAGACTGTAGTCGCTCTAACTCCATGGTCACCTTAGCCAAATGAAACTGTGACTCCTTGAAAGCCAACTGTGTACTCTCAAGAATCTCAAAAGTCACCTCAAGCTGCTCAGTAAGCTCACTCACCTCATCTTCCTTGGCCAACAATGCATCATATGTTGTACTACCCCACTCCATAAGATAATCTCTATCAGCTACCAACTGCATATAATTCTGTCTCAAAATCTGAATAGCCTCCCATAAAGAGTGGATCTCTGTCAAGGAAAGATAACTTCCTTCCTGCCCATCACTAGTAGGAGAACCCCATCCATAAACTGTTAATAATTGACGAGCAGCATCAAAATGTTGGCAAGTGATAGCAATGTCTCGGTCACTAACTCTCAACTGATTAGACACATGATGGCATTGGCTTGACTGTCTCCTACAAACCTCCTTTGATGCACTGTCTAAAGGAGTATCCTCAAAGTTACTAGTCTCTAGAGTATTACCATCCATGTCTTGTGAATCAACTCTAAAGCTCATATCAACATACAGAGTATCAAAATTTGTAGCACTGCTGTCCAACTCCTCTGTACCCAAAGAAACTAAGTCTTCAAAATTGCCCACTACATCCTCCTGGATGTCATCGATGCCAATATGATCCTGGGACTCATCTGTACACACTGCCAAATATGAAAGATCATCAACACATTCCAGCAAGTATGGTCGACTGGATATATGAACAAAGCCCAACACCGGTGTATAAAAACTAATACCAACATCAGAAAAGATACTGGCACAAGAAAAGACAACACCGTGTAATCTGCTAATCAAATCCATGATAGCACCCAAACAAACACTGCGACCAAAAAGTGTTAAAGATCTCCAGTCAACTGAATCCCAAACACCAATATAACAATCTCGTGTCCATATCCGTAAACTAGAATCAACTGGTAACTCAAGCAAACTCCTCACCTGAGTAATATGACCAATACCAACTAACTCCACATACCTGTCATGATGAGATAATGAAGTCACAATACTATCTTGGTTCACCTTCAGCTGGCTGGACAAATCATGTGAAGTACTACCAGCCTCAACCTCATGTGATGAAGCATCTAACTGTGCCTGGTACTCTTTCTCAGCAAAGTCATGAATGCTCAATGTCTGCTCATCTCTACCAGGTATCTCACCATCCTGCACAACAACATCCTCATAATCATCATCTGAACCCACTACACTGTTGTCACTGCCTGTTGTAACTATACCATCCTGAATACCTGTGGCATCACCCTTTGACAACCTGTAAACAATTGTCTCAATTTGAGTATCAAGTTGACCGTTACTATCAATCTGTGTAATATCCTTTCCCACCACCTCCCGTGGCAGAGTAGAATCTGAGACCTCTACCTGGCTATCAGCTAGTTTCTCAAACTCCTCATGCAAGTTCTTGGAAATTGTGTCATCTGTCCTGTGAGAAAATCTGCCAAATAGAAATCCAGTCAACTTATCCACCTTAGCTGGGTCAGATAACATGTCATTTATACGGTGGTGCTCAACCAACTGTTTAGACATGTCATGGCTTATTTTCATAAGTTTATCTCGAATGTCTAAATAACCATCCTTTCTATTATTTTGACTCTGGCTATCAATTGTCCAAGATTGTTCCCTCTGAGACTCTGTACTATACCTGTCCATTCTGGATAAAGTAGAGTGTAACCCCAATAGGATATAACTTCTTCAAACACCAAGAACTAACATGCAAATGATTAGAAGTAGCATGCAACCATAGATTTGGACATGCAACTGATTAGAAGCAACATGCAACCACCAAATTATGACATGCAAGATCTGGGTAGTTGTCAAAACTGAAATGCAAACTTCTACAACCACCAAATTCACCAAGAACTAACATGCAAATGATTATAAGTAGCATGAAACTATAGATTTGGACATGCAACTGATTAGAAGCATGCAACCACCAAATTATGACATGCAAGATCTGGGTAGTTGTCAAAACTGATATGCAAGATCTGGGTACTTGTCAAAACTGAAATGCAAACTTCTACAACCACCAAATTTACCAAGAACTAACATGAAAATGATTAGAAGTAGCATGCAACCATAAATTTCTACATGCAGCTGATTAGAAGCAACATGCAATCATAAATTATGACATGCAAGATTTGGGTAGTTCTCAAAACTGAAATGCAATATCTGGGTAGTTGTCAAAACTGACCTGCAACTTCTACAAACCCTCAGGCTGGCAAGATCATGGCTCTGATACCACTGAAATGTCCCTTTTCTGATTTTTCATGATATTTCCAACCTCTAATCAGATCTTTAAAATCAAATAGCTAATATCCCAAAGATCCACCAAATTTCTCAAGAAACCCCAAATCGGGTATGCCAGAAATGGTGCCAAAAGCTTCACAACTTCACAAATTATTAATGAATCTGAAAATGGAAATTTTTACAGAACTTTCAGCAGCATAACAGCCTACAAATTGACATTTCCAGATCTGTATAGCCTTTACACAACAGCTCGAAAATGTAGGACCAAAACTATGCTCATCGGGCTCCCGAAATAGCACAAAATATGCCCGAAAACACCACAAGAACACTAATAATCTATCTCAGAAGTTTAATCACATCCCAATATATATATTCAGCTCTATTTTAACAGCTTAAAGTATAAAATACAGCAGCAACCAAAACTGATATGAAATACTCAACCGGAAACACCAAACTCTTACAAAAATACACCCGGAAACTCACAAATCTGCACTGTTCAGCACAAAGGCAAACTCTGTATGAGCATGCACATGGAATGGCTTCAAACTCCCGTCCTTAGCCTTCCTGGAAACCTGCAAACTCCCGTTCTTGGGTCTCCTTGGAAACCTGCAAACTCCCGTTCTTGGGTCTCCTTCTCCACAGGTTTGGCGGCCTCTGAAGAATAACAAAGAATGAGCAAAATCAAGTTCTGGAATGAGCCCAAAATGCCTCCAAAACCCTTTAAAAGAGGGCATAACTGTAACTCACGTCCAAGAGAGGTTAATGAAACATATTTTAATAATAATTTTCATTTATTAATCCAACGGTTTCCAAAGATTAACCCCCTTTTTCCGAAACTTCACTTTCTTGGGCTTGCCTGCCTTAGCAAAGATTATTATTTTTTAATTATTTGAAAAGGGGACATGACATAGAGTCTTCCTTGCTCAACTTCAAACCTATTGCTATTGGTGTGGGGGCTGCCTTACTGTTCTACATTTTAAATCTCTCCAAGACCTACCTTGCATATTTTTCTTGAGAGATGAAGATGCCATCATGCATTTTTTTTTACTTCTATGCCTAAAAAATATTTCAAGAGACCTAGGTCTATCATTTCAAATTTACTTTTCATGGCCTCTTTAAAATAACCAATTAGAGCCTTGTCATTTCTAGTAAAAATTAAGTCATCTACATACAAGACAACAATTAATACATTACCATCTACTACCTTGATGTAAAGAGTGGCTCACCATTGCTTTTGCTAAAGTCATTGCTTATTAAATATGAGTCAATCCTACTGTACCATGCCCTTGGAGCTTGCTTGAGCCCATAAAGAGCACTCTTCAACCTATATACTTTGTTCTCTTCACCTGAAAGTTCATAACCAGGTGGCTACTCCATATATACTTCTTCTTTCAATACACCATTTAGGAAGGCAGACTTCACATCCATTTGAAATGCCTTCCACTTGTGCTGAGCTGCAATTGCTATGATAGCATGCACGGTTTCCATTCTTGCAACTGGGGCATATGTCTCATCATAATCTCTTCCATACTGATGTTTGTAGCCCTTGACTACTAGCATTGCCTTATGCCTATCAATTTTTCCTTTATCATTGCATTTGGTCTTGTAGACCCATTTCACTCCAATCACTTGCTTCTTGGGAGGCAATTCAGTTAGCTCCCATGTCTCATTCATTTCTATAGCATCTATCTCCTCATCCATGGCTTTACACCATTTTTTCTCTTTGATTGCTTCTTCAAAATATATTGGATCAGTATGAGAAAATAATGCAAAATTAACACTATCATCATAATCTTCATACGTTTCATCTTGGTATATCTCCCTAAGACTCTTTGTCTTTCTTGGTAATAGGGAGGAGAGTGTGGGATCAAAATTTTCATTGTTGCTTATTTGCCGACCAGCTCGGTCTTCACTATAACTCGGCACTAACACTCGGTCATGCCTAAAGGAGCTTGACAATGACTGAACCTGCTTGCCTTTTCTTCTATTTGCTCTTTCTTCTTGTTGTTCATCAACATCTTCTTCACTCATAATTGGCACTTTACTAGAAGTTCTTGGTGACTCATCAATCGGTTCATACCAAGACTGATTTTCAAGAAATTCCACATCTCTTAAAACCATCATCTTGTTGTTCAATGGGTCATACAATCTGTATGCCTTTGATTCTAAGCTGTACCTTATGAAGATGCACTTCACACCTTTGTCATCCAATTTTTTTCTTTTCTCTTTAGGCACATGTGCATATGCAACACATCCAAACACTCTTAGGTGTTCAAATGTCCATCTTCCTCGTGACCATGCTTCGATTGGAATTCTGTCACAGACTACCTTTGTAGGACACCTATTGATTAGGTAAACTGTTGTTGCTACAACGTCTCCCCAAAATTTAGTTGGGAGACCTTTCTCTTTCATCATGCTCCTTGCCATTTAAACAATGGTCTTGTTCTTTCTTTCAGCCACTCCATTCTACTATGGTGTATAGTTGGTTGTGAGCTCTTTCTTAATGCCATGTTTCCTGCAAATATTTACAAAAGAATTGGAGGTATACTCCCCTCCTCTATCTGATCTTAGGACCTTGATATAATGTCCACATTGTTTTTCAGCCTAGGCTTTATATTCTACAAATTTTTAAAATGCTTTAGATTTGTTCTACAAATTATCTATAAATGTCATAAAATAAGTACTCCCACCAATGGAAATAACTTGCATAGGACCGACTAGGTCGGTATGCACTAACTCTAATGGATATCTAGCCCTCATAGAATTTTCAAAATTAAAGGGAAGCCTATGTTGCTTACCCAAAATACAAGCCTCACACTTGTCACATGAATTTCCTATACATGGAAAACCTTCTACTATTCTTTTATTTGACAACAAATTTAAACCAGCATAGCCAAGATGACCATACCTGAGATGCCATAGCCGTCAGGGGTCTTCAATCACCCTCCTTAGAGTTGATTGTGTGGGAGGTGCAACACCAACTTGAGATGACAAACATGTCTCAATTCTCAAGGGAAACATTTTGTTCTTTGTCATTTGAACTACTGCAAGTAAGTTCTTGCTCCCATCCTTTTCATGAATGACACACGTGTCATTCTCCATCAACAATTTGTATCCATTTGGAATGAGCTAACCAATGCTCATCAAATTGTGCTTCATATCAGGGGTGAAATACACATTTTGTATTTCCTTCTTCTCACCTTTCTTGGTGCAAACCATAATAGATCCTTTGCCCACAACTAGTAGGTTCCATTGTTTTCCATCTTAATCTCAGATTTGAAACTCTTGTTAATGAATGAAAATAAGGTTTCATTGCCACTCATGTGGTTTTTACATCCACTGTCGAGGTACCAAACCTCAGGGCTTCCTTCTTCACCAATATTACACATGATGAAGGCAGTGTTTTCACTTCCCATATTCACGCAGCCACATTTTCTTATCTTGACTGATCTTTTTGCTGCTTCCAACATTCATTTTCATAATGCCCATATTTATGATACTAGTAGTATTCTACATTACTCTTATTTGAGTTGTAATTTTTCTTACTTTCTCTTCAAGTATTTTGTGAGCTACTTGCTCCATCTACTCTTCCTGAGCTTTCTGCTGCAGCATTCCTTTGTCTTCCATTACCTCGGCCTCTGCCTCTAGATTTTTTGCCTAAGCCATTTCTTCCTCTCCCCCTTCCTCTTGGATTTGACTGAGCCTTGAATGCTTGTTATTGGTAAGTAGAGGAAGTAGATCTATTGATCCTATGCTCATGGGTTTGAAGTGTACTTATTAACTCATCCATTGTCAAAATAGTAATGTCTTTTGCCTCTTCTATGGTCATGACCAAGTTGTCATATTTATGAGGTAAACTCAATATCTTTTCCACTATCCTCTACTCTTGATAGTCTTCTCCATTTGACTTCAAATGGTTAATCACATTGGAGGTCCTTGAACTAAAATTTGCAACTGATTCATTTTCTTTCATCTGAAGGTTCTCAAACTCCCTCCTTATGTTCTATAGCTTTATAGTATAGACTTTATCAATCTCCTTGAAGTTTGTCTCAAGGATATCCCATCCTTCCTTTGCATAATTTGCTATTGCAATCTTTGGGAATACTATCTTTGTCATTGCTACTTCAATTAAACTTAATGCCTTTGCATCTTTCCTTCTTGACTCTTTCAAATGAGTCTTCTGTGCATTTGTGAGAGCAGCATATTGAGTTGGGTTTGTCACATCATTGAATCCATTAACTACAAACTCCCACAAATCATTTGCAACCATTATAGTCTTCATCTTCTTTGCCCATGTATCATAATTTTTTCTATTGAATGATGGTGGCCACTGCCATATCTTTCCTATATCTACTACCATGTCAAATATCCAAAGAAAAACCAAATGCCCTAACTCACTGTGGATGTGGGGCCTCAAAGCTCTGATACCATGTGAGAAATATAAATTAAATTTAAACTCAAAACCCTAAACCTAAAATTTTTGCTCAGCACTTAAAAACTATTTGGCACATGAAGGTGCTGAGTGCTAGTTTTTCTCAGCACTTGAAGGTGCCGAGTCACAGATTGCTCAGCACTTAAAAATTGCTTGGCACAAGAAGGTGCCGAGTGCTAGGCAACAGGTACCGAGTAAGCTCGGCACACAAAAGATAAAACTCAACACCAATGGATGCCGAGTGAGCTTGGCTGATAAAAAAAATGCTTGGCACCCACAACAACGTGAAGAGTATGCTGAGTGTTCTGTTCCAAGCTAAAAAAATATAACTTAGAGAAATTCAACATGAATGCTTTCACCATTCAAACTAGAAAGCAAAAGCTTTAACCTTTCAAAAAAACTTATCAAATGCAATGAATAGAAGAGGAAGATAGATTCAAGTATGCCTATTTTCTTTCCATTCAATCTTTCATTAAACTATTACAAAATTTGGGAGCATTCGAATTCCACCAGAAAAACCCTAAAATAACCCTAAACTGATAATACTTCAAACTTCAATAAACTTATAAACTTGCAGCTCTAATGGCTACATAAAAAGGTCCTTGGAGAAATCACTACTTTAATAGGACAAAACAAAACAACAACCAACTCACAGAATGAATAGAGGAGTCACGTGCAACTGGAGACACTGAACATACTTCCTTCTGTCTCTACAACAAGTGGATCTACTGACCACTTTCTTCTTCTTCCTTTTCTCTTCTCTGCTGAACTAAATCTTTGAATAATTTGAATGAATTGAAATGAATGTAGAAACATTCCGTTTTGTCTCATTCCATTTTTCCCCCTCATTTCAAAATTTGAAAATCTCACCTACTCGTATTAATTTTTCTAGCTGTTCTGCTGGTCAGCAGGTGGTAGGTGGGCATTTGGCTCCAGGAGCAAGACAACCACCGCATTAAATATTTCAACAAAATTGAGCCTCTCACATCATCTGATAAGAATTTGGAAGAGGTCATTCTAGTATGGCATATAGCTATCGCATTATGTCATGAGGATAGAGGAGATGTCTTTGATTACTATGTAGAGTGTAGTGTTGCACTGTCTAGGTACTATGTATATCTGCTAGTGTCACACCCCTGTCTTTTTCCTCTACACTCATAATGGCAAGCATTGCATACAAGCATCTTGTGGAGGAACTTATGGGTAACTCATTTTATGTCAATGATCCATCACGTTTGCTAGGCTATAAGGAGAAAAATCTACTTGGCTCTGGGGTAAAACTAGCCCATTAGCTGCTAGTTAAAGAGGAAGAGGAAAGGTGGAAATTATTGGTAGAGTACTGGTCAGGATTGGTGGTGTCTATGGTGGTGTATAACAAGGCAGAGTTCCATGTAGAGTGTTTGGCTAGTGGAGGAGAATTTATGACTCAAGTGTGGGTTCTATTGGGTCACATGGGTTGTGGAGAACAGTCCGACTCTGTCATCAAAAAATGAAGAGAGACGAATGAACAAAGGAAAAATGAGGAACATGATGGGCCATGAAGGAAACCAGTGCACTTGCTGTGGGAGCGCCCGTGACCTGTGATAAGATGGGAGCGCCCATGACCTATGATAATATGGGGGCAAATAAAGCAGGAGATTTGGAGTCAAATAATGTGGCAGATTTGTCACGCACATTGGTAAGCTCTTCTTAGCAACAAGGAGTCTTATGATAATGTTTTTTGCTAGAAAGTAGGACATTTTATTTTCTTGTTGAAACTGGATGAATGTAGAAATTATTTCACTATTTCAAAATTGTTTTTTACCTTCTTTTTAATTTATATAAAATAAATAATTTTCACCTTAATACTTTTTTTAACAATATTTTTTTATATTGATTTTTACTAAAATTTAAAACTTTAAGATTTTAAGAGATTCCATGCATTGCAGGAGTGAATGATAGGGAAAGTACAAAATGGTCGATAAGTGTACAAGAAAAGTATTTAATAAAAAAATTAAAAAACCAATTTTTGTGTTCAACTATAATTTAATTAAAGATGCATGCAAAAAGTACATGCATTTTATTCATACAATATATGGATATCCAAAACGTAATAGATAAGATATTTATGGAAGGCATAGAATGAGAATTTATAGAAGGTTAAGCATGTGTGGAATATTTGATAGAAGATTTACCTAATTTATCTATATTTTTTTAAGTGGAATTTAGTTTCATAAAGTTATAAATTCTAGGCACTTTGAATTATTATGTTCTATGTTGTTTAGACAAATGAAATGTGATAATTTTTCTTATAAGTTACACATTTATGTTTACAAAAAATATGCACTGTTAATAAGAAAACCTTTTTAATAAATTTATAAAAAAGCTCATTTATCTTTCATGTAATTTTCTAAGAAGGATTCAATCACTTTTTGGGTCTTCATATCATTAAGGAAATCAAATACATTTCAAATATAAATATTAGTTTTTAAGATACTATGTAGGGACAATTTCTTTGAAAGTAGTACAATATAAGATGTTTAAGTATTTTATGTATTTAGGTAAGGTTTTTTAGTAAATTTAATAAGTGGATAATAAAGATTAATTAATACATACATGCATATGTCTAACTTTAAAAAAAATTATGTTATAATTTCTTAATGATAGGAAACAATAGTTTTATTTGAAATGCGAAGATGTTATTTTTTTTTTGAAATATGTTTTTTTTTTGACACAATTGGAGTTTATTTTTAGCTCCAAGTAAAGGTTATTAATTTGACTTATGTTATTATCTATTTATATAGTTGGTGAAAAAAAAAATTCAACATGGAAAATTTAACATATCATAGATTCTATTGAGCATGATGTACCATTTCCCTTGAGCATGTGACCAAGAAGGAGGTGAAGGGCATAAGCCCACAACCTAGTGATCATTGCTTTGAGGAGAAAATGAAAGATAAGTGCATTCCATTTTTAAAGATTGTTTATATGGATAAAGTGAATGCCAAATTTTTGGAGGATGATCTCATTGAAAACAATTGTTCAATTGTATATTGTCTTTGATGTTACTGAAATTGTCAAACCTTACCAAGAAAGTCAATGTTTGCTAAGCTCACTTGAGAAATGAAGAGAGTTTCATGTGTTTGCCAAGCATTCCAGAGTTTAACAAGTTTGGATTCAATGTCTACCAAGTTCACTCAACTAGCAAAGGAAAGTGGCCATGGAACTAGTGTTAACCAAAATTCAGTTCAGGATGCAATGTTAACCGAGTTCACTTGGGTCCATTTGGAAAGTAGAATAGGAATAGGGGAATAGGCATAGCTATTTTGGAATATGTATTCTGGAACAAAAAATGGGGCTACATATTTGTGTTTTTTGTTTGATTCAGCCAATATTTGATGGGGAATTCATGGATCCCAAAAAATATGTTTTCTAAAATAAAGAAAAGTGGAATAGGAATATGTATTCCACTAACACCTATTTGGGTGGAATTGCAAAACCCCATTTTTGGGCCAAAATGGAATACATATTCCTATTTTACTTCGTATTCCAATTCTAATTTGGTGCGTCCAAATGAAGAATTGAAAATTTTAAGAATTTACATATGCCTATTCCGGTTGTACTCTTGTTGCCAAACAGACCCTTGGTTAACAAAGAGAATTCTTTTTCGAGTTAGTGTTGGCTAAGTTGGGTTGGCCAACAAAGGATTTTTTAGTATCAACATATTAAGTCTGTTGGATTAATTTGTTTGTTCGAGCTGACTCAAGGGTTGATTATTGATTTATTTTAAGTATGTTCAAGCTGACTTGACAAGGTAATTAATATACGTATAAGTTCAAGTTGATAATTAGAGAGAGAGTGTGAAATAGAAGAAGATGAATAAATGAAGCAAATTAGAAGGGTAGAAGACTATTCTTGTTAACCAAACTACAAAGAATATTTTGATCAAGGATGATCAAGTAATCAAGCTAGAATAGATATCTGAAATCAACAAGTCAATTGCATCATCAATTAGATCTAGTTATTATTACTCTTTAATCATTGTAGTAGTGAATCAAATCTCTTAATAGAGTTAGCTTAACAACTATTTGAAAAATCCTCTAACATGGTGGTATTTCTAGATTGAAGAGTCTGAAGACATCTAACAAGGCCACTCCTAATAGGGTGATCTGAATCCTCTAATAGGGTCACACTTAATAGTTTGTTTTGTAACCTTTAACAAGGTTGGGACCTAAGAAGGTTCACTTCAAAAGAGTGAAAAAGATAACTAGTTGCAATTGGCAATTTTTTCAACTTGGGTTTCCATGTTAAATCTTAGTGTCTTATCTGTTCATGTTTTTGCAACTAAGTTAATTAAGGTTAATCACACTTAATATCTTAAGATCTCCATGTTTAGTGTTAACAAAGTAATAGTGCATGTATTCAGTATTAACCAAGTGTTTACTGAGTTATAATCATTCTTAGTTTAGACCAAGTGATTTAGTGCTAACCAAGTTACAACAGTATTCAACAGAGTTTGGTTTTTTTGTACTAACATCTTAAAGGACTGGGTTTTGTTTTTGCAGTAACTGATTCACCCCTCCCCTCTCAATTAATGCTCTTACATTTCCAACAACTGGTATCAAATAATTTGGTGCTTGCAAATAAGGTTTCAAGGACTTAAGATAAAGATCAAGATGTCTTATAGAAGGGAAATTCTTAAGTTGAACAAAGTGTTGCCCCACTTTTCATCCTCTAACTGATTAGTAAGGTGGAAATTTGTGCTTTAGTGAAGTCTTAGGTGTGTTCAAATCTAGGTCTAACTTCATTAGATTTTTCATTTTCCCCTTCTCCACATTTCATAGCCAGGTGGTTTTCCTTTTGAAGAAGGGATTTTGCGAGTAGCTTAGTGCCTAATGCAATGTAGATTCACATTGCTCATACAAATATCATCTAAAAAGTTATATCCACTTGTGGTCTATCATTTTCTCAATAAAATAGAAGCTTACATAAATCTAGACTTCGTCTTCTCCTCAACAAGTTTTCAAACCACGAAGATGGTTTCCCACGAAGAGCACTAAATGATGTACTTAGATCAAATAATGAAAATAATAAGGTTCCCTATGGAAAATTCATGTTCCCATTATGATTATCTACCTTGGGAAATGTTTAGGATTCATCACAACTCTTATAATCATTTTAGGCAAAAATCTCAAAACTGACTTCTACTTGGTGGGTTTTCAACTTATGAAGTTTGTTTCCTGTAGAAGAAAATTTTGAGGGAAAGGAAACAAAAGGTAGGTTCATAATGAATTTTCACTCCTTTTGGACATTTCCAAACCCAAAGGAAATCATAGTCAAAAGTTTAAAGAAAGGCTTGGGTAGAGAAATCAAAATTATTTTCTCCTTGGCAGGTTTTCAACCCATGAGGACAATTTTCTAGATTTTAAAAAAAATCAAGTTTGTAATTAGATTGGACCCACAATTTGTGTGTAAAACTTGTCAAGATGATGTTAGGAATACTCTAACTATTTTGGGAAAAGGTTATTAAGAAAAATTCAAGTCAGCGAATATTTTCTCACGAAGTACTTTATTTGTGACTTCCTGAAACTTAAAGAGAAATGAGAAAGTAAGTAGGGAAGATAGAAAGTTACCATTGGGCCAATGAAATAGTGAAAATACACTAAGATATCTGTTTGAACCATGCTTTTACTATTTCAATGAATCTCTCCTTCAATTCATTTGTGTGGTGTGAATTCTAAAGATCAATGGATGAATTGAAGCTCCTATATAGACGAAAACATGAATAGTTACAAAAACTAACACTTTTTCTTAAATTGTTATTTTATTAATTTGCACATCTTTTTCAAAAAGACAATATCCATGCATTTTCTATTCTTTTCTTTTAGTGGATTTGTAATTCATTTTCAAACAGAATAGAAACTAGGTTTGCAGGTTTCGATGGGTTGAATAGAATTAAGTCTTCACTATAGAGTTTCATAGATTCTTCTCTTCATTTCTATGACATGCAAGATGTTTAGAAGAGAGTGAGATAGAGCCAATCCATCCCATTACTAAGAAGCTCTAAGGATGTAGGCGAGTTGAGGCAGTTGGTTTTCTAGTTGCAGTCTAGTCTCTAGAATTGCTCTCTCAATGCATAAATCATTACAAACTAGACACCAGACATATTGTATTTCTAGAATATACAGTGTTGTTCTCCATTGATAGGAAAACTATGTTAAATTTCCTTCAAGTTCCAAAATGTGAAGAATTTTCAGATTTGACATTTGGAGGAGCCATCTCCAAGTTCTCAAACCAGAATATACATTGTTGTTCTCCATTGATAGGAAAACTATGTTGAATTGCCTTCGAGTTCCAAAATGGGAAGAATTTTCAGATTTGACATTTGGAGGAGCCATCTTCAAGTTCTCAATGAAGAGAATGATTTGGAGAAAGGAGATCATGCAATCATGGTTCCAAAATCCATGGAGCACTAAGAGTAAGGTACCTAAGACTTTGTTTGGTACTAATCTCAAACCTGAGATTGTCGACATCTTGGTCCTCTTGTATAGATTGAAATGTGAGATAGAAGCTTTAAACTTTGTTGAGCAATATTTTTTTTCGGTGCAAGTCATTTGCTTTGAGACCCAATATATTGATTAGGCTCACAAGGTAAGTGAGATTTTGTCCAATACTCTTTGTGCTACAAAATTCTACAACATATTTTATATGTCCTCCTTTCTCATTTACATGTTAGCTTTTCTAGAATTCTGGCTAGGCCTCCCAAGGGTGGAAAATTTTCCTGATGACATGGAGTATTATGAGTCCTATCCATGTTTACAATTGGAAAATAGTTATGCAGAGTATATAAGAGCTAATGATGCATTTACCATGAGAGTTTGTTGGAAACTCTTGGGATGCCCAAAGAGGAGATTTGGTCTTGAAGCTATGGTGGCCATTAGTTAGTTTAGGAATTATTTCATCTAGTTCTCATCCATTTCATATTTTCATCTTGAAAATTTTGATGGATTCCCTTTGAAGATACCAAGATATCCTACTGATATGATCATGTTGATTGAGATTGTGAGGCAAGCAATCCAAGTGAACGTGCTCAGTGGGAGTTCAAACAAGAAAGGGTACAAGTTTCCTATGAAGGTGGGAGCTTTCAATTGTGAGTCTTGTTCTGATGCAAAGAACATGCTAAAGGTGTTTGAAATGAAATATAAATTTGAGATGCATGAGGTCTTAAGCCCTATGTTTGATCTGAATGGATATGCAAGGGAAGTGTTGGAGATTGGAAGTGTGATCAAACACATTACCACCATTGAAGACTACTGGGCCAATTGTAAGGATGAGTTCAAGTGCTAGGATTGTGCTTGTGCTAGGCTTATAGTGAATCAAGTGAAGTAGTATAAAGTTAATATTGATGTTGAAGGAGTAGAGGATGATGGATAGAATATGTACAATAATACCTATCTGAAAAAGCTAAGAAGCACTCCTATTAGCTCTAAACCTTACAAAGATGTAGGAGAGGAGTTAGATATCATGATATCCCAAATTGTTAAAAGGATAGGGAAGTGGGTCAAATGAACCATAGCCAAAAGGAGTTGAAATAAAAACACACCCTCTTAAGCTTCCCCAACAATTGTAATGGTTTCCTCCTCTCAAGGTAGCGCATCAAGTGTAACCTTGTCTATCACTCAAGGATAGGCTCAAGCATCAGGTGGAGGTGATCAACCTCTAGAAAAAATTATTCCTATGACTAAGACTTGCCAAGAAAGCTCCCTCTTGATGATTGGAACCCATCCAAAAGCTGAGAAGAAGAAGGTGGAGGAAACAAAAGATGGTGTAGTTACTTTGACCCCCTCACCTCATAGTAGCCCAATTCCATCTGTAAGTGCTACACTTCTCCTACCAAGTAGCCCTCAAGTGTAGGTAGTGGACTTAGGAGATAGAGGAAGTAGTGATAGTGAGTCTATTGAGTTAGATGAGGTAGCAAAGAAGACCTCAAAGGAAAAGAAAGGCCCAGATCCTTCAAAGCTTGTTTCACAAACTCCAAAGAATCATTTCTCTTTAACTATGAGAACAACCACCCCAGCCAAGAAAAAGATGTTCAACATAGACTCTCTTGGGATGGTCACCAAAGTGATAGGCACAGATTCATGGTTTGAGGATACTCTATATAGGAAGAGAAAGGTGAAAGATGAAGGTGCTCCCAAAAAGTATACCTTATCTCTTCCTATCCACTTTGGATCAGCATTGAGTAAGGTTAAGAAGTAGAAGACCTTGTCTATCCTCAGAAAAGACCCTAAAATAGGGAATCTAACAATTGAGATAGAAAAACCTACCAAAGAGGGATGAATTGAGGACTTGACTATAGATGATTTTACCTTGCATTCAATGTATCTTGGGGAGGTTAGGCATGACACCAAAGTTGGCTTGTGGAAGTCAACAAATCAAGTGATTGAAGGACAACTAGAGAACCTTAAATTGTCAAAGGTTGGGATGAAGGAAAAAATTTCAAAAATTCAATAGCTTCATTAGATAATTGGTCACCTCATTAGCAAGCATCTCTAATATGCCTATTACTACTGAGCCCACTATTGTAGATGTCCAAGTACTCATCTCTCAACTCCAAGAGGATAAGCACTTTGGAAAAATTGGTAGAGGGTGGAGCAAGAAACTCAAGCTAGAGGGACATGATATTATAGAGTAGATTGGTAATGTCATATTGAGGCTAGAAACTAAATAGGACAGCATTTTAGCTAACAAAACTACACTAGTAGTTGAAAAGATTAAAAGCAAAGATTGTGTCTCCTTGTTGAAGATGATCACTCATATGATAACTAAGGAGGCTATAGAAACAAAGATCTTTCCCAAAGGAGATGAGCCTTTGTTTGAGTGGCTTGAGAGTATGTAGCTCAAGTTTGGAATGATCATGGCAGCAGAGGAAGGGCTCAAGGAAATTAACGCTAAAGTGAAGAAGGATCAAGATAGAGATTATGAACTCTTGAGAGGTTTGTATATAGAATCCCAGGCTTGTGGGCAAGGAAAGGGAATCATTGGAGTAACTGTCATGTAGAAAAATTTCTCCAACTTCATAGATAGTCTGATAGAGATATCTTTCGATCATCAGAACAAAGTTTTTGGACTCTAGAAACTTGGTGGATGTGTACATATGGTCATGGAGGAATTGCAAGACCAATTGAGTACTATCAAGGATTTGGCCAGAGAGCATTCTAAATGGCTCTTAAGATATACTAATGTACATCTCCATAGGCATGAAGAACTAATTCCAATCATTGTAGCTGCTAAGGCCTATAAGACAAAAGTAGAAAACGGAAAGAAGGTGAAGTGATTCATATTTTACCTCTTTCAATTTTATTTTATTTTGTAATCATTGTAATGGAAAAAATGGCTCCTTGTCATTTTTCTTTTTTGAGGAGATGAACCGATTAAACTTCTTTTGTAATGGTCATCTTGGAATCCTATATGTATTGGAGTGAAAGATTAATAAAAGGTTGGCTAAGAGTCAATTGAATAGTATTTTGTGTCAATTTTTTTTTGTTCAATTTGTTAATTTTAATTGTTTGTTTTCTCTTTTATCTGAATTAAAACAAGGAACAAATAGAGCTTCATTACCCTATTTTGAGGTAGCAAACTAAATGTGATAAAATGGTTGTTGTAGGTTTAAAGAGAAATCCCTTTGTGTTTCCTTCAAGTTAATTCTTCTTCTTATATAGTTAGTTTCTAGAAAGATTAGTTTAATACTAGTTAGTATGCAATTTTAAATCATTAAGCCTTATGAGATGTGTGATTTCATAAACTTAATTAATCTTCTAAAACTATTTCTTGGCTCAGTTAAATCTTGTATCGGTTTGGTTCAGTTTACCTCTCCTATTCTCAGCTTAAGAACATAGCATTTTTATATTTAGGAACAAACATAATTCATTGCAAATCTGCAATAGGGAGCTATAGCTAACAATTCAAAGGAATGTTAGTCTTCCTAGAAGAAACTTTCCAACTATTGTAACTAGATATTGTTCATAAATTTGGGCATCATTTAAGAGTTAAAATCAGAAAGAAATTTCCATTTACCAACACAAAGATAATTTCCAAGCATGGCAGATACTCATGAAGCTGCATTTGGCAACCATTGGAGATTTTGGCCTGAAATATTTGAGCACCAAGTATGTGGCACCTACTAGAACTATGACTATTGAAGAAATTATAGAAAAGAAGAATCATAACATAATGATGATTCATGTTGCCTCTGCTCTCAATTATGTTAAATTTGATGAAATCAAAGTTTTTGATACTACTCATGAGATGTGAATCAAGCTAAAAACTATCTATGGAGGAGATGACAATGTAAGGAGAGCTAAGGTGAAAAGTCTAAGAGATCAATTTGATCAAATGAAGATGACTGAAGATGAAAACATTGCACAATACAGTGAAAGAATCAAAGTATGGCTGAGTGCAATCAAAGCCTCTAGATGAAAAATAGATGATGTGACAATGGTAAGAAAGCCATCACTAAGAAAGAAAGCTAGAAAATCTAAAAGGAAGACTAATGGAAAATATGAAGAAGATTATGATGATGATCTTGAAACCATTGAAGCATTACTTACAAGAAGATTTCCTAAAGGAAAAGGAAAAATACCTCTAATATGTTTTTCTTGTAAAAAAGTTGGTCACATTGCTACAAGGTGTCCAAACAAAAAAAGAAAAGAAGAAAAGAAGTACAACAAGTACAAAGGAAAAAAAGATTTCAAGAGCTACAAGTGACATGGATAAAGGTAAGAAATCTTGTTAAATGGCTAAAGATTCTAATAGTAGCGGTGAGGATGAAATGGTCTATATTTTGATTAAAGATGAATCAGATCATGAAAATTATAAGATGAGCGCCATTTCTCATGTTAGTAAGAATGACACATGGATCATAGATAGTGGTTGTTCTCACCACATGACTGGTGATAAATCAAAGTTTGGAAAATTAGTACACTATTGATCAAAATATAGTCTAGGAAGATGTAGAGTATGTTGGCAAAAGAAACAATGGGAAAATATTGAAATCCTTTTTTTAATTATTTTTTATGTTCTAGTATTATTCATTTTCAGAGGTCTTTGAGTCATTTCTGGGCTTCAATAGGACCAAGAGGTCATAGTGTTATACTTAAGCCTTTATAAAATAAATGTAGATCTCTAGAATATCTTTCCATAAATTCTAAAGGCTTGTAATTTCAAGCTACGAGTAGAAAGTTACGACTTCTACAAGTAGATGTAAATTTTAATATAGCTTTTTATAATTTTTATTGTTGTTCGAGTTTATTTTGTAATTAATTAGCTTGTGGATTTTTTGTTTTCATATCCAAGGGATAATGGTGACCCTTGGTATCAAAGCTTGTTTGCTCTAGCATGTCCCATTGTACGTGGTCATCTTATTGAAGGTTGGGATTAGCCACAAGAGATCTCTTGGGTTATCTTCCTTTCAAATGCACATGGTTGCAAATGGAAAAACAATTATTGGAAGGGATCGATGAATCCTTAAAAATAGTGGTAGAAGAGGCATTACATAAATAATGTGAAGAAATGATACAATAATTTTCACGTATCCTTGAAAAATGAGAGTTACATGCTAGTCAAAGCAATTCAAAATTTGGTGGGAAAACCCCATTTAAGGTGCATGTAAATTTTGACATTCCAACTTCTTAAGAAAAAATTGATGCAAATGTTGTTGATGACTAGTTGTCCAAGTTGGAGAGGTATTTTTGTGTTAAAAATTTCTTAGATGTTGAAAAGATAACCTTTGCCCTCCTCAAAGTTGAGAATCATGTGAAGTTGGCATGGGAGTACACTTAACAACTGAAGAAATCCAAGAATCTCAGGATGGACATGAATTTTCTATGTTATTTGATGGAAAACCTACATGAGAATAATTTCTAGAGCATATAAATTAAGAATATTACCCCGAGGATACTTATGAGCAAAAATATATTCAATGACAGTTACTCCAACAAAAGAAAGACCAATTAGTTTAGGAGTACACCAACATTTTTCATGCTCTCTCTGCAAAGCTTGGCATCAAAGACTCAGAAAAACATTAAGTTATGAAGTATAAGAGTGTTCTTCATAAATACATTCAAATTGAAATGGATTTCTTGAATATAGAAACATTACCCAATACATTAAAAAATGCATCAAAAATTGAGGAGAAGTTCAAACAAAGAGGGAGGAGGGAAAATCCAATGAACAACAAATGGGAAGGTGAAGGTAATAAGCCAATGGGAAAACAAATAGCCAAGGAACCATCTCCAAATTCACCAGCAAAGAAGACATGGGGGCTAAAGAAAATAGGGCAAGAATTAGGTATGTGGTGTGAAGTTCATAAAAGTCCCTCTCATAACACTCAAGATTGTAGAACTATAAAGAACTTAATGATGGAAACCCATGAAGAAGCTATTGAACTTGAGATGACTAAAGTTGGAAAATAAGATGATGAACAAATCATTGTGTCTGACCCATATCCCATAGTGGTCATTGCAAAGGTATTTGCTTGTGATGATGAAGAGAGATTATTCCACTCACAAATGTGGGTAGGAGGAAAAACTTTGCATTTTATTTTTGGCAGTGATAGTAAAAAAAATTGATATCTTCTAAGAATGTAAAGAGATTGAATTTGAAGATAACATTGCACCCACAACCATATTCTATTGGGTGGATGAGCCAAGGGCAAGAAATTCAAGTAAACAAACAATGACATCTTTCATAATCCATAAAACCATTCAAAGATGATGTGATATGTGATGTAGCTCCATTCAATGTGTGTGATATTCTGTTGAGGCAGCCATACATGTATCAATGTCATGGAGTGTATGAGTCAAGGTCACAAAGTGTGACAATCAAATTAGGTGGACAAAAGTACAAGATTCTAGAGGTATGTCCTATACACTCTGCATCTTTGATTAGTGTAGAGCAGTGTAGAAGGTTGATAGCCCAAACTAGTCCATTTGTGTTATTAATGACCTGTCTAGAGGAACAAAAGAAAAATGTGTGTAACTCCCATTCCATGGTGTCTATCACAACAAAATAACAAAGATAAATGAATTATATTTTAACATAATATTAGAATGTATTTTAGTTACCAATAGGGGTACCCTTACATTGAAAAGTTAGACACTCTATTGATTTGATACTAGGAACCACCTTGCTGAGCCAGTATATAGGAGATCAATTTTAGAGAATGGTGAGATAAAAAGGAAGATATAAGAATTAATTTAGAAAGGACATATATGTCTAAGTGCATCTCCCTCTGGTAGCCCAATTGTTCTTGCAAAGAAAAAGGATAGTACATGGAGGCTTTGTATTGATTATAGATCATTCAATAAGATCAATATAAAAGATAGATATCCAATTCCTTGGATAGATGATCTCTTAGACTAGCTTAAAGGGGCAAAATTATTCACTAAAATTGACTTGAAATCTGGGTACCAACAAGTACCAAATGATGCAATATATGCATGGAAGAGTACCGTTAAATCTAGAGAAGGACTATTTGAATGGTTGGTGATTCCTTTTGGGATCAAAAATGCCCCAGCCACATTTATGACAATGATAAATGATGTTCTTAGGCCATTTAGTGACTTATTTGTAGTTGTATATCTAGATGATATTCTAATTTTCAATAAAACTTGGGCAGAACATCTACAACATGTAGAACAAATAATTTCTACATTACAAAACCACGTACTCTATGAAAATAAAGAAAAATGTTATTTTGGTATGCAAACTATTAAGTACTTATGATATGTTATTGATAGTGAGGGTGTTCATGTTGACCCTAAAAAGGTCTAGGTAATTGGAGATTGGCCTGCTCCAAGGAATCTCATAGAGTTGCGTAGCTTCTTGGGGTTAGTTAATCTTTATTGCATATTTTAGTTTGGATTTTCACATTTGTCTTGGCCTTTAAATCATTCATTATGAGGAGATATGAAAGTGAAATTCAAGTGGATGGGTGCTCAACAAAAAGTGTTTGAGGATTTAAAACAAAGGTTATATTTTGCACCAGTTTTATCTCTTCTTCATTTACAATAATCTTTTGAAATACAAACTAATGCATCAGAATATGCATTGGGAGTAGTCCTCATGCGACATGGACATCTAGTTTCCTACCATAGTGAGACTTTTTTTGATATAGTGCATAGATATCCCACCTATGACAAAGAACTATATGCTACTATTTAAGCTTGGAAGAAATGGAAACATTATATATTGGGAAAGGAGACTATCATCGACACATATCTCAAACCCCTATTTTTTTTGCAAACACAAGGTAAATTACAAAATGAGGGAATCAAAGATGGTTAGCTTATCTTCAACAATTTCATCTCAACATTTTTCATAAGAAAGGAAGCACCAATTAGGTAGTGTATTGTCTAGGTAGGCCTCTAATTATAGGAATAAGTATGGTATTAGAATCATGTAGTCACCAAACAGAAAATTGGGACCACTTGTATGGACATGAAGATGAATTTTCTAGTATTTATACTTAGCTAGTGGAAGGTAAGCATGCGAATAATTTTTACTTGCAAGATGGAATGCTTTGTCACTTTGGCCAAACATGTGTTCTTGAGGAAGAATATAAGAAGTTAATATAGGAAGTGCACTACAATAAGGTTACTGGTCATTTTGGAATGGGTAAGACTATTGCTATACTACAAAGATATTTTTGTTGGCCAAAAATGAAAAATGATGTGATGAAGTACATTCAAGCATGTAAAACATGTGCCATTGCAAACCCTACAAATCGTAAGTTGAGTTTATATTTACCACTTCCTATTCTAGATAAACCTTGGCATTCAATTCCAATGGATTTTATGTCTATTTTTCCTACCACAAAATATGGGCATGATTGTGTATGTGTTGTAGTTAATAGATTTTCAAAAATGGCAATCTTGGTGGCTTGTACAAAGGCAATCTCTACTAAAGAAGTTATAAAACGCTTTTTTGATGGTGTTTGGGTTCATTTTAGGCTACCAAAAGAATTATTTTAGATAAGGATAGTCTCTTTCTTATTAAATTTGAGTCTTCATTATTGGCAATGATGGAGACAAAACTAACAAAGTCTAGTGCTTTCCACTCTAAAACAGATGGTCAAATCGAGGTTTTTAATCAAGTGATTATTCAAATCCTACAATGTATCACTCCAAATGTCCTCGTACATGGGATGAGAGCCTTCCCTATGTAAAACATAACTACAATAAGGAAATTCATAGCTCAACTAGCCATAGCCATTTGAAGTTTGTCTTAGATATCATCCCTAAGCACCAATAAATTTTTCTATTCCTATTATGCAACCTAACTTGGTACCATGCTTGGATACAGAGAAGGACAAAGAAATGAAGTTCATTGATAGAATTCCTCATAATTTTTTAGGTTGGGGATAAGGTATGGTTGCATTTCTAGAAGGAACACCTACAAGACCCTTATATGAATCTTTTCCCTCTTTGCTATGGTTCTTATAAGATTATAAAGAAAGTTGATGAAAATTCATTTGAACTCAACTTGCCTCCATATTTGGGTATTCACCCATTCTTCAGTGTAGAACTGGTCAAGCCATATTTCCCTCCTTTACTAGATATTGTAGATGTTCCCAAAGAAATCACTCATATAGAGCTAAATCCAAAAGCTATCAATCCACTTCAAAGTGATAAAATTTTGGATGTTCTCATGAAGAATTTGAGGAACCATAAAATCTATGTGTACCGTGTGGTAAAAGTACAACAATTTGTTCAATAGGGAAAATGACTTACATATGAACAAATCCAGCTTTATTTTCCACATCTGATGCAAAGTATGGATGAAATGGAGCCCATTTCCTCTCAAGGAGGAAGGAATGATTAGAAAATATTCTAGGAAAATTCAAAGGATGTTGGCACAAGAAAAAATGGGAAAATATCAAAATCCATTTTTTTGGTATTTTCTATGTTCTAGTATTTTGCATTTTTGAAGATCTCTAGGACATTTCTAGGCTTCGATAGGGACAAGAAGTCGTAGAATTTTGCTGAATACTTAAGAAAATAAGTGTATAACTCTAGAATATCTTTCCAAAAATTTTCATGGTTCATAATTTTGAGGTACGAGTAGAAAGTTATGACTTCTACAAGGAGACATAAATTTTAATATAGTTTTTTATAGTTTTTATTGTTGTTAGAGTTTATTTTGTAATTAATTATCTTGTGGACTTTTAATTTTCATATCAAAAGGATAATGGTGAACCTTGGGATCCATTAAACTTGTATATAGACTCTATTTTTTTAAATGAATGGATCACTTTTTTCCTTGCAAAACATCTACTATTGCATTTAAACCGTTTTCAGTTTAGTCACAATACCACATGTTCTACACTAGGTATTGTAACCTAAATTCATAATTTAGTTCAACTATGATGGTGGAAGTGTCAAATTTGGCAATGATGAACCATGTTATGTAAAAGGAAAATGATGCATTTCATTTACCAATGAACTTAGATGTGATAATGCTTATTGGGTTGAAGGACTAAAACATAATCTACTTAGTGTGGCTCAATTGAACAACATTGGATTCAAGGTAGAATTCATGAATGACAAGACCAAACTACTAGATGGGAAAGGAAATCTGGTTGGCACTACCAATCAAACAAAAGGTAATATATTCTATCTTGATCTAACTAAAAGTTCATACTTCCAAGCTCAAGTAGAAGAAAGTTGGTTATGGCATAAGAGGTTGTGTTATATGAATTTTGATAACCTAGTCAACATAAGAAAGAATACAAGAGTGCGAGGCATTCTAAGCCTCATGAAACTTGACATGGGCATGTGTAAGAATTTTCAAATTGGTAAGATCAGAAAAACAAGTTTCAACAGAAAGAACTATCATTTTGAAGAAGTTCTAGAGTTGGTTCATACAAACCTTTGTAGAACTATTGGCACAGAAATCTATTATGGAGATAAGTAATTTGTTTTATTTTTTGATGATTCCTCTAAGATGATGACAATAATTTACTTGAAGGATAAGTTAGAAGTATTTCAAAAATTCAAGTGGTATCTAGATAGAGTAGATAAAGAAATAGGAAAGACACTAAAGTATTTAAGATTAGACAGAGGAGGCAAATTAATCTCCAATGAATTCAATGAATTCTATAATAAAAAATGAATCAAAAGACTTTTATCAACACCTAGTACACCTCAAAAGAATGGAAAAGTAGAAAGAATGAATAAATTTATCATGGATAGTTCAAGAACCCTAATGATAGAGAAAATTGTTGCAATCAAATACTAGAATGAAGAAATCAGCACTATAGTTCATACCTTTAACCACGTTTAGTTGAAAAAAGATTCAAAGAAAACACCTTATGAATTATGGTATGGCTATAGACCTAACATTTTTTATTTCAAAGTATTTGGAAGAAAATATTATATATTAAAAGAGATAAGGAAAACAATTTTTAATGTGAAAAGTGATGAAGGAATATTTTAGGGATACTCCAACAAAAGAAAAGCATACAAATTTTTGAATCTAACCACTCATAAAGTTACAAAGTGTGCACATGTAAAGATTGATGAGTTGGTAGAAAAGAGTGAAGAAGAAAGAAGAAAGGAACCTAAAAACTATAGAAATTTTGTTTACTATGAACTTGATACTTTACTTGAAGTTCAAGATAATACAATTGTGAATCAACACTCTTTGCCATTAGAGTCCTCAAAATCTCAAGTTCAACCTGACTTGTTGCTAGTGCAACCCAAGTCACAATTAGAAGGACTTGAGTCTTTGTTAGAAGGACCCAGGTTTCATCTAGTGAAAACCAAGTCACAGTCTAAAGGACTCGAGGCATAGACAGTGGGCCCGAGAATACTTTAGAAGATCATTTTGAACAAGGTGAGCTAAGTCATTCAATTCCTAAATCTAAGGAGAAAATACCTATGCTTGCTAGATATGTCAAAAGGCATCATTTAACCAAATAAATCATTGGAGATTAGTCAAAAGGTACAATGACAAGGAACAAATTAATAGGTACATGTTTTCTTACTCAATTTGAACATAGAACTATTAAAGATGCATTGGATAATGAAAGTTGGGTTGAAGCTATGAATGAAGAGATAGAAAAAATTGAATGGAATAGGACTTGGTTTCTTGTTCCTAGACTCAAGGTAAAAATGTAATTGTCACAAAATGGGTATTTAAAAATAAGTTGAATGAAAATGGAGAAGTATCAAGGAACAAGGCAAGCCTAGTATGAAAGGGTTATGCTCAAGACGAAGGTATTGACTATGGAGAAAGTTTTTCTCCTATTGCAAGACTAGAAGGTGTTGCAACACTACTTGATTTTGCTACACATAAAAGTTTTAAAATATATATAGATGGATGTAAAGTTAACTTGTTGAATGGAATCCTAAAAGAAGTCTACAATGCGAAGCCTAAAGGTTTCATTGTTCCTAGCAAAAATAATATGGTTTAAAGACTATACAAAGCTTTGTATGGTCTCAAACAAGCCCCCAAAGCCTAGTATAAAAGATTGCATAGATATTTGATAAAGATTGGTTTTTAGAGGAAAAATGATACCAATAGTCTATACATCAAACATGGACTAGAAAAGAAGATATTGCTAGCAGAAGTCTTTGTAGATGATATATATTGTTCACTAGACAAGATGAATTGTGTAAATATTTTTCTAATGAAATGAGTAAGGAATTTAAAATGTCAATCTTTGGAGAGATCAAATTCTTTGTTGGTCTACAAATTCAATAGAAGAAGGATGGTATCTACATTACTCAACCAAAATACATCATGGAGATAATAAAGAAGTTTGGAAAGGAGGGTTCTAGTCCTATTGGAACACCTATGTCAATTAGAAATAAGTTTTCCAAAAACAATGATTCTAAAGAGGTAGATCAAACTACATATAGATCAATGATTGGAAACCTTCAGTATGTAGTGCATACAAGACCTGATATTGCACTTTTAGTTGGTATGATGACAATATTTTTTGCTAATCCAAAAGAAAATCATATGATGATAATGCGAAGAATCATGAGGTGTCTAAAGGATACTAAATATTATGGATTATGGTATAAGAAAGGAGACCACTTTGAATTGAAAGCCTTCACTGATTTTGATTGGATAGGAAGTATTTACGAAACAAAGAGCACTAGTGGTGGAGAATTCTTTCTTGGAAAGAGATTAGTTTCATGGACAAGCAAGAAGTAGAATCGCATCTCTCAACCCACAAGAGAAGTAGAATATGATGTAGCAGTAGTCAATTGTTCTAACATTGTTTGGTTCAAGAAACTATTGTCAAGTATAAAGGAAGAAATCAAGGACCCAGTAGTTGTTTTCCGTCATAACATCAGTACAATTAACATTTCCAAGAATCCTATAATGCATAGTAAGACTAAACACATTATAATAAAATATCACTTTCTTAGATAATTGGTGCAAGACAAAGAGGTGAGATTGAAATATATGAATATAAAGGAAGAAATTGTAGCCATATTTACCAAGCCATTACCTAAGGATGCATTTTTGTATCTAAGAGGTAAGGTAGGGGTTATTCCCCTATCTAAAGCTTACTAAACAATGTTTACTGATGCATCAACCGAGAATTTGAAATTTAGTTAGAGTTGATGAAGTATTGTAAGAGAAAATTTCATATGAATTAGTACATGAGGTAGATGAAAATTCCATTGAATGCTATCTTTGGCATAGGATGTCAAAGAGGGAGAGTTTATGCTATCATATCAAGAAATATTTGTGATTGTTTATGCTTTTGGAATAAGATGTCAAAAAGGGAGAGATTGCTAAAAAAGGGAGAATCTAGAATTAGAATAATTAGAGAATCATTCCAGAGGGATAAATTGATGTTAGAAGGATCTCACATTGATAGAGGGAGTTCTCCTAGATGAGAATCAGAATCAAACTAAGGATATTATCCTTACTTTTATATTTCTCCAAAACTTCATCATATCATAAATTGTTGTGTTACCATCAATGCCAAAGTGGGAGATTTTTTAGAATAATTATTCAATTGTATATTGTCTTTGATGTTACACAATATGTCAAGCCTTACTGAGAAAGTCAGTGCCTACCAAGCTCACTTGAGTGATGAAGATAGTTTGTAGTATCTGCCAAGCATTTTTTAGTTTACCAAGTTTAGAGTTAGTGTTTACCAAGTTCACTTAGGCAGTAAAGGAAAGCTGGCATAGAACCATTGTTAACCAAGCTCAATTGGTTACTGAAGGAAATGCAGTTCAAGATGTAGTATTAACTAAGTTCATTGGGTTAACAAAGAGAAGTCTTTTCTAAGTTAGTGTTGACCAAGTTGGGTCAACTAAGGTAGGATTTTTATGTATTATCATATTGAGTCTATTGGATTGATTTTTTTTTTCTAGCTGACTCAAGGGTTGATCATTGATTTATTTTAAGTATGTTCAAGCCAACTTGACTAGGTAAAATTCATATAAGTATAAGTTCAAGTTGAGGATTGAAGAGAGAGTGTGTGGAGTAGAAGAAGATGAATAAAGGAAGTGAATTAGAAGGATAGGAGAGTATCCTTGTTAATCAAATTGCAAATAATATTATGATCAAGGAAGATCAATTAATCAAGCTAGAATGGAGATCTAAAATACGCAAGTCAATTGCATCAGTAATCAGGTCAAGTCATTGTTACTCTCTAATAATTGTAGCAGTGAATCAAATCTTTTAACAGAGTTATGTTAATAGCTATTTGAGAAATCCTTCAACAAGGTGACATTTCTAGATTGAAATGTCTTAAGACCACTAACAAGGCCACTCATAATAGGGTGACATGAATCCTCTAATAGGGTTGCACCTAACAATGTGTTTTCTAACCTTTAACATGGTTATATCCAAACAAAGTTCAGTTTAGAAGAGTGAAAAATAGTAACTTGTTGCTATTGGTTATTTTTCTAAATTGGGTTTCCATGTTAAATCTTGGTTTCTCATTTGTTAATGTTATTTGCTTTATTTTTCAAAAACTAAGTTAATTAAGGTTAATCACACTTAATATCTTAAGCCCTATTTGCTTAATGTTAATACAATAATAATGCATATATTTAGTATTAACTAAGTGTTTACTGAGTGAAAATAGTTCTTAGTGTAGACCAAGTTACTGTGTTAATTGAGTGATTCAGTGCTAAATGAGTATTCAATAGAGTTTGGTTTTGCAAGTACTGACATCTTAAGAGACTAGAATTTATTTTTGAGACCCCTCTTAGTTACTCCTCGTAAATTTCAAACATATCTAAGGGATGTGAAGGTTGACCCACCCTTCGGGGTGCTCTAGACAACCAAAGTAATTTCATTGTGCTCCTTCTAGATGGAGAGGTGGATGTTAATTCTAGCATGACCCTTAATCTCAAATATACATTCTCAGTTATAAATTGGAGGAGATGCATGGGAAAATGTAGAATTCTATTAATAGTGGGGTTATTGCGAAAAAGGAAAATTTATATAGTAAGATATAAGATTTACAGGGGAAGATAAATAAAATGGAGGCATTCATTAAGGAGATTGTAAATGGTTGCCAACATATTATATTCACATCTATTGATTGTGTAAAAATATCGATGAAAAAGGTTGAATGGGACTCTAGGACCATGTTGTTGTTGGATCTTGGAATGGGTGATTCTACTAGACAAGTTGTTGGTTATCAAAGGATCCGAGATAAGGTTCAAAGAAGAGATAGGTTGCTAACTCTCCTCCTAATTTCTAAGTTAAAACATCTAGTGCCGAAAAAGGATAAATTTAGTGGTGAATATTTTCCAAATCATGAATATCATCAGGGACCTTGAATTTGACAAATAATTTGCACTTTTGGTGTGGTCATCCCACTCACATTTTATAAAAATTGGGTGCCATGCTTAGAGAAATCATCAATAACGATACATAATTATTTTTATTTTGGTGATAACTTTACTAATGGAATTTAATCTTTCCATAATGTAAATCAAATATTTTCACCTACAATTTATAAGGCTTGTCTTATTCTATAGACACATTCACCAATATGTTGTAAATTTGTAAGTTAGGTTATATGTTAAGTACATATACTTGACACATGTTTCTATTTTAGAGACATTCTAAGTAAGTTTTTATCCTTTTAAACCTTTTCCTAAAATAGGTTTGATTGTGGATGTAAGTGTCATTATTCTAGAGACTTTCTTCAAAACTTGTTCTCCTTTAACATTTTGGCTCCAAATAAGATTTATACCATTGATTTAGGATGATCTGATAGGTAATCAATATGGTTAGTTTTTTATGATGATATAAAATTAGGGTTTCTAGGTATTTTCACTTTTGGTCACAAGTTTCTTCAATAATTAAAAATTTTCCAACTTTTTATAGAATTTTCATGCGATGGAAATAAAATTGCCTCTAAAACTAATTTTTTTCCCAGATTGAAAATAAAAGTTACTAATGGAAATTAAATTTTCTACACTAAAATAATATTACATTCATCATGATTTTATATTTTTTCCAAAGTGGGGTTTCTTAAAATTATTCCTGGTGCTGAAGATGTCTCGCCTTTAAGGAGAATTGGCTGCCTCTACTATAGAGTTAATTTGACTTCCTATGTTTGGTGGCTTAAGTTGTTTTGTGTTAGGCTCTTAAATTTTTTTGGTTAGCATTTGTTGGTTTCTAGTTAGTGTTTTGTTTGGTTTTTTTTTTTTGTTAATTCAAGCAGTAGATTTCTTTTTTCGATTTAATTCTCTATATTTTGTAAAGACTTGATATGATGTTTCGTGTTTTCCTAAAGCCAATTTTAACTATTTAATCATAAAAAAATTGACCTTCAAAGACATTTAATATTGTAATTGGAATTGAAAAATGATGATATTTTTGATTGAATGGATGAGCTATAACATAGGAATTGGTAAAATTAAAGTGTATGTAATAAAAATGTACATACCATAATTCCTTAATCTCATGTAGTACATTGGGTGAGAAACCATTTTTGAAATCATAATATTGTATTGGAAGAGTAAAGTGTACTCTCTACTTATTTTTTATCTACTTGATGGGGAAAATAATGTGGTAAAATATTCAAGGGATGCAACTACTAGTAAGCTATACAATATGATATCAATACAAGGGCATGACCTATGAGGAGTTTTTTTTGATATGATCATAATGATTATGTATGCATAAGTGTTGAATCAATATGATAATTTCACATGGTTATCATTATTGTCAACACATTTTTGCATTAATGTCAATGTGATTTATGTTTTATTGTAGTAATATTTTTTTCTCTACCTATTTGTTATATTATAAATATATAGGTCAAATTTTGATATGTTGTTTAGTTTGGACATGTTAGATTCAAGAGTTTTTGGTTCAAAGTATAATGCACTATTTTTGTTCTGAGTATGGTTATAACTAATTATATTCTCTCTATGAAATGTGCACTTAACATTTTTCTACATAATGGTTTTTGATGACCTATAATTTTTTACATAAGTTATTAATATCCTTAGCTCCACTTATATTAGCTATGAGAATATTTTCAGCCTTGGAGATATAGTTTCAAATTACATGGTGTTTGTATGTTTTTCCTAACTTCAAGTGCTTACACCTTGATTAATTGTTTTTGTAAATGCATGAATATATGCATGTCATTTATGATACTATTTTTATTCATAGACATGGGATGTTTTGGTTCACTTCTCATTGCGCCCTATCGTTACAATCTCTAGTGCCAGCCAAATTTTATTTATTTATGTAGTCATTGTGTGCCTAAGAGTTGGAGACTCCATAAATGAAATTTTTTTGTAAATAAATGATAATTCATTCAAGTATCAATGTGATATATGTGTTTATTTACATAAATGGTGTGCAAGTATGTGTTTGTGCAATTAGGCATTTTAAAAGAGGACCCATTTTCCTAATTTTATAAGTACGAAAAGTAGTGTAAAGAATTGTGAACTTTGATCCATTACCTATTCAAGGAGTGAGTAGAACATGTCTAAAAATTTCATAGATTTTTTTCTTGTGTATATTAGTATTTTATCTAATTTCTCTTGTATTTATTATTAGATAACTAAAAGTAGGTGACTCATTTATGTCTAGTAATCCTACAATTCCTTAGAACACTTTACTATTGGATCAAAATTCATAATCATCATGAAAAATTATTTGGTGATATCATTCAATTTTACCATTAAATCACTTTATCAATTTCCTCCAAACTATTAATTTGCACTTCATTACTTTATCAACTATCAGTAATAAAACTATAGTATTAAATATTTATTGCTAAGTTGTAGTAAAACGTGAATATCATGAAAACAAACTTACAACATAACAATAATGATACATTTGACAACAACATTTTTAACATGGAAACCCTGTAAAGGGAAAAACTACCTAGGGCTAACAAACACAATATTTCACTATTCTGAAGTGAGCTCTACTATGAGCCAACCTTGTTAAAGGTTTACATATAAAGTGATAATGTGACCTAGTTATAGAATTTACACTGAAAGATCGTCTAGACCATATCACTCCTTCATCATGCATAAAGAGCGGCCTACACTAAAGGACTTATAAAAACCACAAATAGATGTTACCATAGAACAATTCATAGCTTTTCTAGGTTTACTCAATTAAGAAATTTTTCTTCTACAATGGTAAGAAGGTAATAATAAAAATAATCTCTTAGGTTTAGCACCACCTTGCTTGTTCAAATCTTTTCTCTACTTGGTCTCTTTCTTATTGGCTTCCTCTAGTATATTAGTAACTAATCCTCCTAACTTTCACTTTTCCTTAACTCTTCTTTGATCTTCTCTCTACTCTTCTTAGTTCACCTTGCTTCTTTCAACTTCAACAACAATTTTCACTTTGATCTTCTTCTTTAATCATCATCAACAACCAAAAATGTATTAGAGGTCCTTAAATAGTAGTCTCTTTTCTTCTAAATTTTTCCATATTTTGTCACTTAACCACAATCATCAATCTTAGATTCATTCCATTTATTCACCTCTCAAATAAATTTTTTTTTTCATCCTTATACTTCTTTAATCTCCATCATCAGATCTTCAATGTATTTTTCCATATGTAGATCTTGTAACAAAATTTGACTCGTGTCATTAAACTTCTTGAGCTTTTTTTATTTTCATCGAAAGTTAGCTCGAGACTTTATATTTATAAACTACTTCTTCTTTCTAATGTTTGATGAAAAGAATATTTCACTTGGGTAATATATATTTTGGTAAATATTAAACTTACTCAGTTAACACTGAACTTTCTCTTTTTTTTTTTCCAATTTCTTAGTGATAACTATACTCACTCAGTGAACATCGTCTTGCATCTTTGACATTGTCACTCGATGCAACTTGTATAGCTCATTACAATACAATTTACATGATTGTATAATAATCAAACTAATAGTATAGTATCACTATCCAACTTATTTAAGTGCTCACTGAACTCCATACTTATCAACTTTATCATCAAAATGGTTTTAATTTCAAATCCTCTTCATAAATAAAATCCTCTTTATCAATAAAATGATATTTTAATTTAATTAATTAGCATAATTTCTAGCCAACTAGGACTTGACATCAATGAAATTAGAATAACTAATATGACTCTTTTAGATACATTCATAGCATTCTTGGTTGCTTCATCAGTTGGGGCTAATAATCTCCACCTTTGGAATTAATGAAAACTAATAACATATGGATTTATAGTAAAAAATGTTCCATAAGATACATATACTACAATAAAACTATCCATATCTTTGTCTTCATTTAGATTCTCTGCAAGAAATTTCCTCAACAAGTGAAATTGATCTATAACTTCAGCATTAGTAAACTTCAATATTTCTCACCCTTGGGGTAATTATGAGTCAAGGAATTATTTTTTTTAGAAAATAAGTGCTTGAATAATGAAGGATGACATGCTAGATATTAACACTAAGAGGGAAATTGTTAATTTTGTATTTTGTTAAGCGTATGAAAGATTCAAGGTTGATTAGAAAATATTTTGTCAATTAAAATGGTATGAAAAAAAAGTTTTTAATGTGAAGTTAAATGTGCTTCTAAGTAAGAATGTGAAAAATTTATGTGATGCAAAATTTATTGTATGGTTAGAGGATTGTGAGTTTATGTGATGAGTAGAAAAGGAAAAGATCAGTTATTGAAGATATCATCATTGTAATTAGGTTATGTAATTATCTCTTGTATTGAAAAACTTTAATTTTAAGTTACATGTTTGGCCAGTGGGCTTAGCTTGTATGATATTTTGTATATGTATATGTAATAACTTTGAACAAGGTTGAAATAACTCCTAATAGGGTTGAGACTTCTAACAAGGCCTAAGTCAACCAACAAGGAGCGAGACACTATATGCATGTACAATAGAATCTTAGTAGGGTCAATATGTTTAACCAAATACCTTTTTTAGTGGATCACTTTGAGGGTACCATTCCCACCGAGATTGTCAGTTGGAAATAGGTTCCCTTGTTAACAAAATATGGTGTTATGACTTCTTTCATTGTGTGGTTATGTTTACTATTTAGTTTAATTAGTTTCATTTCATATGCAAGTAACAAGCCAATTAATATGATCTAGTTTTGGGATAAGGTTTATAAAATGATAATTCACCCCCCTTAGTATCCCCCATTTTTAATAATTGGTATTAGAGCTTAATTACTCTAAAGAGGTTTAACAAATTGAGTAAGATCCCTATGGATATTGAATAGTTATAGAACAACCTCAAAGAAGCTCTTTATTAGATTGATATTCTCAATGAAGAAAGATATAACTTGAAAGAGAGATATGAAGATGTAAAAGATTACAATTGGGAAGTTAAAAGACAAGATAGATCATCTTAAATCCAAAAAGGAACCAAAAGATTAGACAAAAGATAGTGATAAAGTTTCAATATTGATGAAAAAAATGAGATTGTAAAAGATGAGTTGTATATCATTGAACTGAAGCTAAGTTTGAAGAAATATGATAGCAAAGTTGGGCCAGATCATAAATCTAAAAATGCAGATCTAAGATCTCATCTTACAAAAGTGACATTTGAACTTGAATTGATCAAGTTAGAACATGCAGAAATTGAAAATTACAACACTATTGTGAAAAAAGAGTTAACCTAAACCAAGCAACAATCAAAAAAGCTATATTGTAGTAGTGAGACAATTGATGAGCAACTATATTTTTAGAGAGCATCCTATGATAAGACTAGTCTTCAATATTTTATTGGAGAAAATTCAGCCATGAAATCTAAAGTAGGAAAGGAACTAGATCCAATTATTAGGAATCCTTGACATAAGATAGATGAGAAAGATAATATTGAATCTAGTCAATCTAAAGATACATCAAAATAAGTTGAGAAAATAATTCAACCATAGAAAATTGATAACCTAAGCAAACTGAGAAAGATGAATTACCCATGGAAGTGGGGTGTGACTTTAAAGGTAGATGCTTTGCATGTAATAAAATTGGTCATATGAAAAGATACTACATGGGTAAGTCATTCACAGCTATCTCTAATTTTTATTGTTACAATTGTTATGATTTATGTCATAAAGAAGTTGATTTTAAGAAACCTAAGTTTGATAGTAATAGTACCAATAATAGAATGTTTAGAAGTACTAACCTGACAATAGAAAGAAGAAGATCAAATGAAGAAGTTAATAGAACATGGAGAAACATTGTGCGTTACAGATGTAATAACTAATTTGGACACATTACCTAAAATTTTAGAGCACCTATTAACCATCCTAGACCTAATTATAGGAACAATGCACTAGTATATCAACTATGTAATAATGTTCCTCATGTAGAAAGCTTTTTCAAAATGGATATGAGGAACATCAATAGGAATCTTAATTATAGAAGGAACACTAATAGAAATGTCAGGAGAAATGATAGCAAAAACAATAGTTTGAAAAATGAGTTCAGAAAATATATTGAAGAATTTAAAGAAGTATTTGTCAAAGTAAAAGATCCATGAAAATCTCATCTAGTATTGTGAGAACAATCATTTGATGCACCTTATGGAATATTGAAGTCAAATTTTTTTTGTGATCCATCCATCTATTTGATTTGAGCATCTTTTATAACTAAATTAGCATTAGAGAGAAAATGAAGATAGAAGATAAAGTGCTAAGGTTTTTGAAGTTAGTATGAGGAAGTGCATGCTGATTCAAAGCTATTATTAAGAGAACATGCTATTTGGAGATCATATGCTATTTGAAGTTAGTATGTATAGGAAAGGCTAAGTTATGATGTAAAAAGAAGTATAAAGATCAGTTGAGATAGTGATAATATAGTGGATTGATTATTTACTTAAGGTTGCAATGGATGGATACACCGATTAAGTTCAGAAGAATAAGGGAAACAAATTGAGTCTACCAAGCTTAACAAACCACATAGTACATGTTGAGCGATGTTAGTGTAAGCTGAGAAGGAAATCAATTGGAGTTGAGAAAAGTACAATTTCAGTGTATGCCAAGTGAATTGTAGACAATGTCAAGCAAAGTGAAACTTAGTAGAAGCCAACTAAAGTTTAGTTGATGCCAAGAATTAGTAAAATTTAGTTCATACCAAGTAACATAGTATGTGTTGAGCATCAAAAGAAAGTAAATGTCGAGTGACAACATTATGAGTTTAACCATGAATTTGATGAATTTGAGCTGACAAGTTTGATTTCTTGGATTATTTAAACTATGTGAAGGATAAGCATGATGAGTTGGTGGCACAAAATTCAAGATAAACCATTTTGAGTAGAATTCATGGAGGTTTGTGAAGGAAGATTCTAGAGGAAGAAAAATAGAAAGATGGTTAGATTCAATGAATGCTACCTAATTTTGAAATGGATGATTTTGGTTAAGTGGAAAACTATTTAAATTCTATTTATAAGGGCATGCAAGGCTAGATGAAATTGTTGGCATATGTGAGATCCCAAAGAGAACAAGAAGTCTAGGGTGTTGTTTCATATGGTGGCCTAAGGAAAGAGTCTACAATTACCATGCAAAGTAGGAAGACACAAGAGGATGAATGCTTGAAGGTTGAACAAGCTATCATAGTTGAAGTGAATGAAGCCAAGATGAATGGAGGACTAAATAGAGATTTTTAATCTACAAAGTAAGTTATATTTTTTATCAAATCAAGCCTTATTGTCACTATCTAATAATTGTATTAGTTTAGGTAAAATCCGTTTTATTAAGGTTGACCTAAAAGTCATTTGTAAATCCTTTAATTGGGTGGCATTCTAATGGAATGGCCTAAAGTCCTCTAACAAGGGTCACTCCTAATAGCGTGATTGAAATCCTCTACCTGGGTCACATTTAATAGTGTGTATTGTAAGCTTTAACAAGGTTGGCCTTTCACAAGGCATCACTTTAGTAGAGTGAGAATTAGTTTACGGGTGGTTTTTCCCAAATTGGGTTTCCACATAAAATCCTAGGGTCATATAAGTGAATGATTCTTTCATGTTTCATGTTTACATTTCTACAAAGTAGTTTTGACCTAGGATAATAATCAGCAAGTTTTTGATTTGAATGATCTAATGGATGCATGCAAGGTTTATAAGAAGAAGTTATATGCATGGACTCTATTAAGCACTCGTAAGTTTCATTGGGAGTTTTTTGGACCTTGGATAACTAATTGAACCCCTCCTAGTTATTCTAAACTATTCCAACAATTGGTATCAGAGCTTTGGTTTCTTGTGAAAGATAGTTTCAAGGTACTATAAGTCAAAGATCAAGATTCATAAGAGAGAGGTACCCAAGCTTAATAGAGAGAAATTTCCTACATGGAAAAGTTTGATGAAGCTACACCTAGGAGGACTTGAAGTTCATGCAAAAAATACAATTTCTATTGAACATGTTGACCCTATTGGAGCCCTCATTATTGAAGATCTAAAAAAGACAAAAGAACATAATCAGGCAATGTTAGAAACTACATCTATCCTAAGTTTCTTAGAGTTCAATAACATCAAAGGTTGTGACACTACAAAGAATATGTGGCATGATCTTAATACCATCTATGAAAGAGAAAAAAATGTTTTGAGAGCCAAATCAGAAAGTCTCAGAGGTAAGTTTCATGATATGAGAATGGAAGAAGGTGAGAATATTGCTTAATTTTTATTTGAATAAAAGAAGTTGTGAATGTCATAAGAGGATCTACTAGTAAGATTGATTATGATACCATATTGAGTAAATTATTGAGGACTTTGATACCCATCTATGCTATTAGAGTTTCTTCTATACAAGAGCTGAGATATGTGCTTGACAATTATCTAAGTCTTGAAGATCTACTAGGTAGGCTTACTACTTTTGAACTCTCTAACTTTGATAATTTCAAATTTGAGAATGTTGAATCTTCTTTTAAAGGTAAGTTGTCACTAAAAGAATCTAGTGTAAAGAAGAAGAAAAAGGTAAAACTTGTGTCCAATGATAGTGATACATAAGAGGAAGATCTTGATCATCTTGAAGCACTACTATCTAGCAAATTTTACAGAGGCAAAGGGAAATACAAAGATAAGATGCCCATTATATATTTTAATTGTAGTGAAGTTGGTCATATTGCTGCTAGATGTCCAAAAAAGAAGAACAAAAAAGATGGAGACATGTTCAAAAGCAAAAGAGATGAGAACAACAAAGATTACAAAGACAAAGGAAAGAAGTCCTGCTACATTGCCGAAGAAGAATCAAATGAAGAAACTGATGATCATGAGGATGAAGTTGTCTATGTTGCAATGAAAGAAGAATCTAATGAAGATGAGGCAACTACACTCATATATTATGTGAACAAGAGTGACAGATGGATCATTGATCGTGGATGTTCAAATCACATGATTAGAGATAAAACTAAGTTTAATTCCATTATTCATTATGATGAAAATAGTGTTAGATTTGGGAATGATGCACCGTATCTTATCAAAGAAAAATGATTGATTAAGTTGGTAGATAATATCATTTGTGATAATTGTTATTATGTGAAAGGACTAAATTATAATTTTCCATGTGTTTCACAATTGATTATTATTGGTTATAAAGCTGAATTTGGAAATACAAAAGACAAGATTTATGATGCTAATGGAGAACTAATTGGCAATGGTGGCTAGACTAGCGATAATATTTTTTATCTTGATATGAGTGATGCTACTTTTCTAGTGGTATAGTTTGATGATGTGTGCCTATGGCACAACAGAATGTATCATGTTAACTTTGAAAATTTCATCAATATCAGTAGGATCAAGAAAGTAAGAGGTTTTCCAAACTTGGAGACGCTTGAAAATGCTATATGTAAACAATGTTAGTTAGGCAAGATGACTATGTCAAGTTTTAAGAGTAAAAATTATACTTCAAACGGTATACTTGAGTTAGTTTGTACTGATTTATGTTGACCAATAAGTGTGCAAAGTTATAAAGGTGACAAGTACATTATCCTATTTGTTGATGACTATTCTAGGATGATGAAAATTATGTTTTTGAAGCACAAATCTAATGCATTTCAAATGTTTAATTGGTACTTGCCTAGAGTGAAAAAATAAATTGGCTAAAGCTTGAAATGTCGAATACCTAATAGAGGTGGAGAATTTATATCAAATGAGTTTGTGAAGTTTTGTAATGACAAAGGAATCAAAAGATAGACTTCTACACCAAGAAGCCCTCCACAAAATGGAATTGTTGAAAAGAGAAATAAATATGTAATGAATTGTCCTAAAACATTGATGATGGAGAAAAATGTTGCTTTGAAATAGTAGAGAGAGGTTGTAAGTACAAATATCTATACCCTGAACCATGTACAAGTCAAGAAAGGTACTCATTCTACATCGTTTGAATTATGGTATGGATACTCACCAAATGTGAAATATTTAAAGGTATTTTTAAGTAAGTGTTATATTTTTAATGATGATAGGAATGGAAAAATCAATATGCTAAAAGTGAAGAAGGTATATTCCTAGGTTATCCCACAAGGATAAAAGCTTTCAAGTGTTTTAAATCTAACATTAACAAAGTTGTGGAACATGCGAATGTGAAATTTGATGAATACACAAAAGTACATGAAGTTGAACCTACAAAAGAATTTGAAGATTACAAATATTTTGTATTATTCTTTGATGAAATGACTAGTGATGTTCTACTAAATCAAGTTACAAATCAATAACAAGTCTCAGTGTCTACCAAGTCACAGACAGTGAATGTTGAGTTGTATTTAGGAACTGAGTTGCAATCAGGATCTGAGTTGTAAAATGAAAGTGAGGGAGATTTTGACAATAAGATCAATACACATGAAAGAGATGTTGAATTACTTGATAGAGAAGCACTCAATGATTCTTAAGTTGAAATAACCATTGAATAAAATAGAGTAGAACCAAGAATTTCAAAGTATGTCAAAAGATGTCACCCTGTAACATAGATTATTGGAGATAAAGAGGCTAGACCTATTCCAAGAAATAAATTGAGAAATGATGCTTTTCTACTAAGGATGCATGAACCTAAGATATTTAGGGATGCACTAGAGAATGATGACTAGAGTAAAGCCATGAAAGAGGAGATTGAGCAAATAGAGAAGAACAAAACTTGGTCACTTGCACCTAGACTAGAGAACAAGAATGTTATTGGTACCAAGCGGGTGTTTTTTACACTTTAGATGAAAATATTCAAGTCACAAAAATCAAGGAAAGATTAGTTTGAAAAGGGTATGCTCAAGAAGAAGGAATAGACTATGGAGTAACATTTTCGCTTGTTGCAAGACTGGAAGGCGTAAGAACTCTACTTGCTTATTTTGCATACAAAGGTTTCAAAGTTTACCAAATGAATGTGAAATCTGCATTTCTAAATTGTATATTAAAGGAAGAACTCTGTATTGAAAAACTTGAAGGATTTTTTGATTCTAATAACAATAACATGGTATGTAGATTGCATAAAGCTTTATATGGATTAAAGAAAGCATCTCTTGTGAAATTTAATTTTGAAGGAATTGATGACAACAATAATTTATACTTGAAGATAGAAGGTGGTAAAGGTATTTTACTAGCTAAAATTTTTGTTGATTATATCATATTATGAGGACAAAATTCACTTTGCAAGGCATTTGTTGATCAAATGAAACAAGAAGTTGAAATGTCCATATTTGGAGAAATTAAATTCTTTGTTGGCTTGCAAGTTTATCAAGTGCATTATGGTATTTACATTACTCAATCTAACTATGTGAAGGAAATATTGAAATTTTTTTGATTAGAAGATTCAAAGTCTGTCAGTGTGCCTATGGTGATAGGAAACAAGCTATCCATGAATTATGATTCAGCTGAAGTGAATCAAACTTTGTATAGGTCTATGATTGGAAAATTGCAATATGTAGTTCATAATAGAGCTAACACTACATTGGCTATTGGGATTGTTGCAAGATTTTCTAGAAGTTTTAAGGAGAAACGTGTGACGACTATTAAAAGAATAATGAGATATCTAAAAGGAACAAAGGATTTTGGTCTATACTACAAGAAAAATACAAAAAATTGAATGGAGAGCCTACACAGATGTTGATTGGGCTAGAAATGTTGATGACAAAAAAAGCACAAGTGGTGAAGCATTTTTCTTAGGAAAGAGACTAGTTACTTGGGCTAGTAAGAAGCAAAAATGCATATCTCAATCTACTACTTAAGTTGGATATGTTGTTGCTATAGTAAATTATACAAACATTGTATGGATCAAATAGCTACTAAAAGGAATGAAGGAAGAGATCATATAACCTGTTATATTGTACCGTGATAACATGAGTGGCATAAATATATCCAACAACCCTATGATACATACAAATTCAAACATATAGCCATCAAGTATTGTTTCTTGAGGGAGCTGGTTCAAGACAAAGAAGTGAAGATGGAATATGTGAATATAAAAGAATATATTGCTGATATATTCACAAAAGCTTTACCTAAGGGTACCCATAAGTATCTAAGATGTAAAATAGGGGTGATAGCCCTTTCCAAAGTTGTTTAAGAAGCTAGAGATATTCCCTACATCAAATATAATGGAAGATACATATTATAGATTGATGTAGTGGACTATACTTATAGTAGCTTCGTAAAGTAATCAAGAGCTGAAAAAAATTAGTCACAAGTTAGGTGACAGAGGGAGAACTTGAAATTGTTATACATATGCATATATGACATGAAAAGTCTTTAGAGTTGTTTTCAAAGAGGGAGATAATCTACCAACAATGAGGGTGATGAAAAAATGAGAGTTTTAAAAGAAAATCTACAGTAAGACTGAAGAAGAGAGAAAAATGAAGTACTACAAACTCAGAGAATAGAGGAGAAATAAAGGGAGTGATCAAAGAAAGTCAGAGGAAGAAAACCTACAAGATAATATAGAAGAAAGAGGGAGAGATTTCAATACAAGTAATTATTTTCTTTTTGATATTGTTGTTGGTAATGGTTTTTCATTAATGCCAAAGAGGGAGATTGTTGATCAAAGATTGATATAAGAATGAGAATGCATTTCAATCATCATCTTTTCACTGATGCCAAACCTACTATTTGTTGGAGAAATAATTTCTTAGTTGATTAGAGTACTATAATTTGTTTGATTATTGAAGAGGATTTTAAAAAATGAGGTGACAAGAGCACCTAAAGGAAAGGTTGACTTATGATATAAAAAGAAGTATAAATATCGGGTGAGATAGTGATAACATAGTGGATTAATTATCTACTTAAGTTTGCAAAGGATGGATACATTGATGAAGTTTAGAATAACAAGTGAAACTAATTGAGTTTGCTAAGCTTAACAAACAATACACTAGGTTCTAATAAATGTTAGTGTAAGCCAATCATAAAATGAATTAGAGCTGAGAAAATCTGAATTTAAGTATATGTCGAGTGAAATATAGACAGTGCCAAGCTAAGTGAAACTTAGTATAAGTCAAGTGACCCTTAGTTAATGCCAAGCATTAGTAAACTCTACTTCATGATAAGTAATGTAGTATGTGTGGAGCATCAGAAGAAAGTAAATGTCAAGCAACAACATTATGAGTTTATTCATCAATTCGATGAATCTGAGTTGACAATTTTGATTTCTTTGATTATGTGAACCATGTAGAAGATAAGCATGATGATTTGATGGCGTAGAATTTCAAGATTTATTTAACCATTTTGAGTTAAATTCAAGGAGGATTGTGAAGGAAGTTTCTAGAGGAAGAAAAATAGAAAGATTGTTTGATTCAATGTATCCTACCTAATCCTTAAAATTGATGATTGTAGTTTAGTGGAAAAATATCTAAATTATCTTTACAAGGGAATGCAAGGATAGATGAAACAATTGGTATATGTGAGATCTCAAAGAAGACAAGAGGTCTAGGGTGTTGTTTCATATGGTGGCCTAAGGAAAGAGTTTGTAATTAGCATGCAAAGTAGGAAGACTTAAGAGGATGAATGATTGAAGGGTGAACAAGCTATCAGAGATGAAGTGACTGAATCAAAGAAGAATGGAGACTTGAATAGATATCTAAAATTTGCAAAGTTGGTTGCATTTTGTTATTAGATAAAGTGTTACTATTACTCTCTAATAATTGGATTTGTTTAGGTAAAACCATTTGGATTCAAGTTGACCTAACAATCATTTGTAAATCCTTTAACTAGGTGGTAGTCTAATGGAATAGGCTAAAGTCCACTATCAATTATCACTCCTAAGAGGGTGATTTAAAACCTTTAATTGGGTCACATTTAACAATGTGTATTGCAACCTTTAATAGGGTTAGCCTTTCACAGGGAATTACTTCAAAAGAGTGATATTTAGTAGAATGTTACTTGTAGTTTTTTCCAAATTAGGTCTCCACATAAAATCCTAGTCTCATATGTTTGAATTATTCTGTCACGTTTCATGTTTACATTTCAACAAAGTAGTTTTGACCTAGGAGAGTAATTTGCAAGTTTATGTTTTGAATGATCTAATGGATGCATGCAAGTTTTATAAGAAGAAGTGATATCCATGAGTTTTTTAAGCACTAATAAGTTTCATTGGGAGTTTTTTGGACCTTGGATAACTTATTCACTCCCCCTCTCAGTTATTCTAAACTATTCCAATATTTACTAATAATTGGTAACATCTTTTTATGAATTGTGTACTTCCACAATTAATAAGGAGTTTGATTTAGTAAGATTTTAGTGATAGGAATGAGATCTTGTATACCATTTGATTGTGTGAAGAGTTAAGGAGTGGGTAAGAGAAAAGTGAGAGTGAATTGTGAGCTAATTGAAAGAAATTTGAAGTGTGAAGTGTAGAAAGCCTTAGCTATGTGTAATTGAAGTATTTATCATCGATAAATTCATTCTAAGTTTGAAAGCATTGGTGATAATGAAATTCATAAAGAGATGAACTTAGTATGAAAAATGACCTATTCTTGAAACAAGGCTTTGAGTACCTAGATAACATAAACATCACCAGACATGTGTTTTATATTGAATTTGAAAATCATGAGTTGACTAGGATAATTTTGAGTTGAATCCACAAGGATATGTTTTGAGTAGGAGATATCCCTATGATGATAGAAAATGTTATGATTCATAAGCTAATAGGTCTGAGTAATGAAGGATGCAACCCTTTTAATGAGAAAATTGTCAAAAGGAGAGTAGAAATCACTCTAAAAACCAAGTCAAAAAATAGGATGATTAGATTAGATCTAATTAAGGAAACATATGTTAGATTGCTAAGTAAAATTAGTGGATACAAAATGAATTATAGTTCTAGGATAAACTCTATGCCTACTACATTTATGTATGCATCACATCTTATGTCTATAAATAAAGAGAAAGTATTTCACATGTGTGATATTCTCAAGTAGTAGATTTTTGATAACTTTGAGATTATTAAGAAGAAAAAAATGCAATATTCAAATTCCGAAGAATGCCTAATTATGATTGGAATGGAATGAAGCAAGTACACAACAAATCTAATCGCACATCATTAGAGAAGACATTATTAATAAAGAACAACTTAGGATATTACAATAATGATGGAAAGTTTCCAATCTAAGATGAAACAAAGATATAGAATTCCACCCTCTTTAGTACAAAAGTAAAGAGGTGATACTTTTTTATGGTAGAAATAGATGTAACATGCATGGACAGAGTAGAGCCTAGAGTCAAAAGAATGTAGAATATAGTTTGATCACAAGTTAGAGGACAATATTTGTAGTTCATAGCCAAGAAATTAGATAAATCATTTGATGTGGAATTTACTATCATTTTTGACATTGCAATAGTTCAAGCACATGCAAGGCATGATATACAAATATTGTCATTGTTTGTTAAAATATAAAAATGACTTATGAGCTCTTGATGCATGTATAAAAGAGATGAGGAAATGTGAACCAGAAGGAATAACATTGTCTAAAAAGTGTGCATTATCATTGAAGTTTATTAAGGAAAGTGATGATGAACTAAGGAAGAAGCATGAAGAAATCGAAGAAGTGGTAAATCATCTTCAACAACCTGATAAATGGGTGAAATTGAGGTAAAGATTGGGAAGACTTATGATGAAATGAGTCTGATCAAAATGAAAACATAAATAGTTAAAAAAATATTCTCACTTCTTTGAGAGTACCTATCACTGATGATAACAAACCTTCAGTAGAAAGTAGAGGAATGTCTGTAGGTGAACACATATTTTGAGAAATTTCTATATTTAGTTTTGAATGTAGTAGAAATTGCATCCTATGGGCTATGTGCTCTTCTCATCATATTAGAGGGAGTTAGAGACTCAAGGAAAAATAACATCAGGAGCCTAAAGATAGATTTTGATTACTGAATTTCACACTTATCTACCTAAGCACAAATGTATAGATCCACAATTTTTACCTATATATAAATTTTGACTCATTTTCCATTGATGTCAAAGGGGAAGTAATATAATAAAATTTGATGATGTATGTAGAAAGGGGAAGTAGTAATCATGCAAACTATTATATTTAAATGAGGAGTTAAAATGTAATAGGAGATATAAGGAAAGATGGTTATAAAATGTGTTGATCTTCAAACTTTTGAAGCTCTATAAATTTTGTTAAGGCCAAGATTTTGAAAAGTTTTTATTCAACATTTTGGGACTTAGGCTATTTTTTCCCATATGTTCCCATCAATACAAAAGGAGGATATTGGTGATAGTTGGTCTAATTACATAAGTTGGAGTTGACATTTATGGCAATATATATCTAGTATTAATAAGGTAGAGCTTGAAGATTAAGATTTTGTGATTAACCTTAGAAATTTTTCTAAGTATCAACTAAGTTATCTATTAGAGAAGATATAGTTTTGATATGAACAAACAACTAAAGAATTATGGGAATGTGCACAATTAGGTATAGATAGCACAAGATGTGAGGATTATGTATACAAGTGCATTGGTAAGTACAGTCAGTGTAGAAGAAGATATGATAGTTTTACCAATTGTGATAGTATACTCATAGGAACGTTACATAATAGAAAATGGGTAATTTTGAGTTAAGGAATTATTTTGTTTAAAAAATAATCTCTTAAATAATTAGGGATGACATCCTATAATTTAACCCTAAGAAGGCATCAATTAATTTGGTATTTTTCCAAGTGTATGAAAGATTGAAGGCCAACTAGAGAATGTTTTCTTAACTACATTAGTATAACATAAAAGTATGTAATGTGAGGTTAACTATTATTCTAAGGAATACTATACAAAATTCATGTGATGTGTATTCTAGTGTATGATTGGAGGACTATGAGTTTATATGATGAGAAACAAAGGAAAAGATCTGATATTCAGAATATCAACACTGTAATGAGGTTTTGTAATTTTCTCTTGTAGAAAAAACTTTATTTATAAGTTACATGTTTGGGTAGTGGGTTCAACTTGTACAAAGTTTTGTGTATGTATATGTACTAACTCTTAATAGGGTTGAGGCAAATCATAATAGGGTCAAGGCTTCTAACAAGGCCTAAGTCCTGCAATAAGGACTAAGACACTATATGCATGTAACAGACACCTAACATGGTCAATATCTTTAACCATATACTTTTGAATATTGGATTATTTTGTGGGTACCATCCCTACTAGGGTTTTCCCTTGGCTAGGGTTTACCTAGTTAACCAAATATGGTATTATGAGTTCTCTTATTATATGATTATTTTTTCTATTTAGTTTAATTAGTTTGATTTCATATGCATGTTACAAGGCATTTAATAATATCCATATAAAAGTTGGGATAAAGTTTGTAGGATATGGGTTCAACCCCCCCCCAGCCATAGGATAAATGTTTGCTTCTTTCTCCCTCCTTGAGCCCAAGCTAATGTCTTAGGTTATTCTTCCTCCTTATCCACTTGTAACACAATGTCTTACTAAGGAGACTCAAGTTCTACTACCTCTCTTAGTTTATTTCCCATTTGAGACATAATCTCTTGATAATTCTGAAGGCATTTATTGAACCTCTCAAAATGCATCTCTTCATGATAAAAAAACTTTATAGGAGGATCAATTCTCATCATTTCCTTCTAAATCACCATAATTTCTCCCCATTTCAATATTGATCCTTGCATTTTTCTTCATCTAAACTATCAATTATGATGTCCTCTTCCTATATAGGTTTTCTACAGGAAAAATTGTATCCCCTAATTTGTCTTAGAGAACCCCTAACAACACCATTAGGGTCATATGTCATTGCACGTGCAGTTAAAATTTAAACTTTGTAATAAATACATCAGCTTTCTCAATTGTACCCTTTCCTCTATTGATATCCCCAATCTTGAAATTTCTAAAAAGAAAAGTCCCATTTCCAATAGTGGGCCCTAGATACTCCCTATTCATTAGAATCAATTACCAAAATAATTCCATAATTTCCAATCTCTAAGGGACATATTTAGGTAAAAGATGGGGTAGTTGTGGGCATCCATAAACTCTCATCATAGTACAATTTTTAGAAAGGAAAATGTGTCCCTGACTCATGTCCTAATATTTAGTCTTCATCATAACATCTATATGATTTCAAAAATTTTCCAATAATTCTTGGAACCCTCTTATAAGAAAAAATCAACACATTTAAAATTGGATGAATAAAATCATTGTAGAAAGAAAGAGCATTTGCATAAGGGTAAAATCTATTCCATACTATTGTCCACCGTTATATTGGCAAAGTTCCTTCCACATTTTTAATTTTGTTCGATGAAGATGGGGTTGATATAGTCAACAATTTTATACAAGATCAAGTGTATCCATAATGAGTACTAGTAAAAATTAAAACTATTTAGCTCTTCTTGTTGTGCTGCAACAATATCATTGTAAACAATAGTTATTATATGCATAATCATACCCTACATTTGTGAACTAGTCATGTATATTGATAGCCATTACATACATGGCACCACTACCATTCATAGTTCCATCAATTCTAACTAATTTTTTTAGGCCAAATATGGTATTCTAGAGAAACCTTCTGAAATATTTAAGAGGCATGAAATCACCTATTTTTTTTGGAATTTCACCCTTTTCTTTCAAGGACAAAAGAATATGCTTTCTCATGACTCATCTAGTACCAGGAAATCTTTCTATGTTTGAAAGGTCCTTTCAAGTTTCTCAAATTCAACTACAACAGTTAGGGGTCCTCCTAGATCAAAAGCTTCTATGAAAGTCTCTCTATCTAATGTGAACATTAGACTTCAATCCTTTTTGTGAAATGAATGCCTAACATGATTGTATGCTTTAATCAATACTTTAACCAAATTGACATCAAAAAAAAAAATTTGCACTACAAGCTTACCAAAATTCCTAGTCTAAGGATTTGAAGCTAAAGGTTTTCTCATTCTATTTTCGTAGAAGAACTAAAAAATCTCATTTCTATTTGTATCAACCACAACTACATCTCTACATATAAGCTCTATAGATCTCTCAGACAATGGGGATTTACAGATTGTGGATTTGAACAACTTGGTAATAAGTACACCCATTCATTTACAAAGGGATTATGATTCTTGGATTTAGTTTGGCTTGAGTTAGCAGGAACCTCTTTTATCTCTACCTTAGTAATCAAATTTCCTTCCCCCTTTCATTATTTTCTATAACTCTAACAAACTTATTGAATTATTTTTGAAAATTCTCTTTTCTACAATATTGACCACTTCAAAATTATGACATAAATGTCATTATACCAACTTCTTAAAATCTTCTACAAGTGAAAAGTGACATTAATTACATTAAAGGCTTTCGTTCATACTTTGCGATAGTCATACTACACTACCATCAATCTATCCTCTCTCAACCATTGTACCTACCCTTTATTTCGAGTTAAAAAAAAAAATTGGCCTTAATATAAGACATTTCCTCTGGGAAACCACAATTATGTGATTGAATTCTTCTTAACCATAGTTTTGTTGTTGCAACCATCAATCTCAACATTCCCTTCACCTTTGTGAAATTTCTCTTTGCTTCACTTCATGCTCATGTCAACATTGAAACAATGTCTTGAAACTATTTATTAGTTGTTGTGATGTCATGTCAAACTGTTAGCTTTATATCTCTATTATCCTAAAACTTTAGAACCCAATGAAGTTGTACTCCCAGTTATTCTCCATTTTGCTACTATTAGATACACATAATCTAATAAAATAGAGATGCTGCACTTATCATTATATCTCTAAATTTGCAACATCGTAACATTATATTGAACTATTAAGAATTCTTTGAGGAGTCATTCTCAACCTTCATCGCATCATCACATTCTTAACTTAATGCTTAGGCTTCTCACCTATGAGGTAGCACTTAACACTTTATTGGATCCATCATGACATTGCAGTGGTCAAGATATTAATGAAATTTTAAGTGGAGATGTTGCAGTTTGACATTCTTGTAACCATTATCACAACTTCATAGCTTAAAATAATAAGGGCATTCATAAATATGCAATGTTTTGATCAGACTTACTTTCCTTTTGTCTGCACTTGACAACTTGAAACCTTAACCATTAAAATACACTAGAGAAGTAATACTTCAATCTTTTAGACTATCATTGTTATCTCACAACTTCAAATTACTTCATAAATCAAACCACAAAGATGTTATGGTTACAAATTCTTTATGACATTCAGAACATCGCAACTTGTAGTTTTATAAAAAAATCACCCACAACGATGTCACGCTTAACAAAAATCTTTACCTTCTTTGCAACTTGCAAACTTATTCACAACCATCAAGACAACTATAGTGACATAGCGACCATAGTTTGAATCCTTTGGGTTACAACCTCACAACCTGAAATACTAACCTTAAAAAATGAATAGAGATGTCCTACTTAACTACCTATCACCACATCACAACATGAAACCTTTAGTCTCAAATAGGAATATTGAAGCCACACAATTCTTTCATACTACTAGATTGCAACCATAATTCCAGAACTAAGAGAAAAGTGTGAGATGTTGAAATGCACATGACATCATGACTTCTTAACTTAAACTTTAAAAGGTTTGATTTTTCATTGGGAAGTTGCAAACATCTAAGAAACTTTTGAAATTATGAGCCAGGATACAAAAACATTTGGATGAAAAGGTAAATGTCATCTTAGATCAAGGGATTTGAATTTTTAAGGTAAAAGACAATAAATAAAAAAGAAAAAACCCCCCCTTTTACTATAAAATAGGCCATTATTTCAAGGATCTAGCAAAATCTTATCAATGTATAAAAAAGGGCTAATGAGAGGCAAGCTCAAGAGTAGGGAGAAGTTGGAGAAAAAAATGGAGGATATATGAAAAAAGAAAGTTATCCTTGATGAAGAGAAAAATGAAGTGCTAAAGGCCTTGGTGTCTATTAAGATGTCATAGGCCTAGCTGCAAGATAAAATTAATAATCTAGCCTCCCACAACATTCATGCCCATACCATGGTGGAAGGGAAAATTGGGACTTTTAAGGCCCAACTAGAGGAAAGATAAATAAAGATCAAATTGAAGGAGGAAACTCCAAGAAAGGAGGAAGGTCACCAGGAGACCTCTTAGTAGTTTAGCAAGTTCAAGATTTCTCATCCTAAGTACTCCATGCTAGACCAACTCAAGGAGGTGCAAATGTAGGTGGTTAGTTTATGATCTAGTTCCTCAATGGTTTTGGGTACCCTTTAGTTTTTGGTTTTGGGTTCTATTGCTGGTTTTTCTACTTGGTGGTTAATGGTTGGTGCAGTGTGGTGATCAATTATAGTTGTTGGTTTGATCTTTTTGGTTAGACATTTTTTGGTTTTTCATGTTTTAGATGGTGGCGGTTTAGCCTGTCTAATGAATTCATTTTTTTCATTGGGGTTCTAATTTTTTCCCAACTTAGTTTGATTTAGAGGTTTTCATTTTGTTTAGCTATAGTTGGTGGTTCTAGTTATGATCAATTTTTTGTAAGGTCAATGCTCATGATCTTTTTTACTGTCCTTTTAAGACATGATGTTACTTTATTGTTATAGATTTAGAACCTTCCTGCTTTAATTAATTAGAACATTTCACATCTAAAATTAGTCATTGGGTCTCAAAACTTAATAATCTTCTATTTCTTATTAGTTAATGTTGTCTTTTCATGTAAAACGTGAACTAAATCTACTATCAAATGATTATCCCATATAGATGCCCCTCAATATGATCAACACAAATCTAGATCATGTTCAGTTTTACTAGATAGATATTATTCAATAAATAATTCAAGTGAGGAACATCAAATAGATATTCGATATTGCCCTATTAATTTAATGTTTGCTAGAATAATTGTTTTATATTAACTAGTAATATTCCACCGAGTTTTCTCATCTAGAACTAACCTTTTGTTCTTTTGATGTGAAATTTAAAATTAAAAAAAATAAAGAAAATAAAAGTTCTTTCATGGATTGAAATATCCTTATTACTAATAATCCATTCGCTGCATAACAACCTTCTAAGTCTATATTCATATATTTAAATAGGTTATTTTTTTATATCTTTTAGCACAAATGTAACATGAACTATACAAATGTACATAATAACAAGTGCCACATACTGAATGTATTTTTCGTAATTTATAATAGTTAGATAGAGTAGTAAAGTTAAAAATTTAATAATATTTTATTAATAGTATAATATTTGATTAATTTCAAATTATTTTTTAATCATATTTTTATATTAAAAATCTAATTTTTAATTTAGAAAGAATAAAAAATCATTATTTGGAAAAAAATATTTGTAATAAAGTAAGTTATAAGTAAAAATAGTTTATAATTAACTATAAATATCATTGTACTATTATAACTAATTAAGTTGTGTCTAATATTAAATTTAAACTAAAAGTTTTTATGTTAAATATTATTCATAAAATATAATCACAAGATATTATAAAAGAAAAACTTATTATTAAAATAATTGTATGATCTAGTAACATATTATTCATTTAATAGTTTTACATAACAATTTATTTTACAATTTCATTTATTTATGTATATAATTAATAACCCTTATATTTTTCATTCTAAAATATCAGTAGTGCTTCCTCAAAATTCGCAGCTATACTACCCCAAATTTATATTACAAAAGTTGAAAGTTGTACAATTGCTTGCGAACAAGACCTTTTCAATTTAAACAAATAAAAACCATTCTTTTCAATTTAAACAAATAAAAACCATTAAAAAAAAAAAAAAACAGCTTCTCAATAGAAGTCTCATAAATAATGTTTTGTAAACGCTTTGACCTGGAGCTATGAACCAGTGAGGCCACAAACAAGGGACCTCATCCCCATGAGACTTGAACCTTGATGGCAAGGATAACAACACAACAACTTAACCATCACAACATGCCACTATTGATTCTGCAAATAGATCACGTCATAAAAATATCATATCTGAAATAATTGAGAAAACAATCATGTTTACAAATTTTTTATTCATGTCAATCGAACGTGTCTTTCAATAAAAGGTTGTCCACTAACTCATCCTTATCCTTCTTTTCCAGTCACATTCTTCTCTTCTCTACCCTCGCCAAGTGAAAACCTTATAAATTTCCTAGACGCAATGACTTTTTGAACTCAGCTTCATTTGAATTGCCATTTTTGTCTTGAAGTCTCGATAGCAATTTTACAGAACCTCAAATCTCCTTTTCTAGGTCAACAATGGGGGGAAGAATAATAATAGAGGTCGCAGGTGGTCTTGCAGTGGGTCTGCCAAACAATTACCACCAGGAGTTTAGTCCTGAATAAAAGAAGGACCATATTTGTTCTTTTCCTCTGCGCACTCATATGTCTACCAGGTTTCCTCTCTCTCCTCCTTTGTAAAAGATTGTGGAGTTCTTATAAGGTACAGACGGCCGCAAGACTGGCAAATACAGGACTGAAGAATAAATGTATAAAAGAACTGCGCACTGCTGTCTACAGTAAACGTAGATCAGACCCAAATGTAGGAGATTGTCCCATTTGCCTGTCAGAGTTTATTGAAGGCCAGAGAACTAGAGTTTTTCCCAACTGCATACAAGCATGGCTTCCACATTGAGTGTGCCGACGAATGGATTGTTTTCCACTCTTCATGTCCAACTTGCAGAGATTGTCTTCTTTAGAAGAGAAATCAAACACAGTCTACTGATTGATGATGGTTATAGTATTATAATAGTTACAGATTGTTATACAGTGATGCCATAGAGCTGGAGCGAGTAAACATACTTCTTTGTCTAAAGATCTAAGCATTTGTATCTGAAGCTTGACTCTTAGATTACATGAATTAAATTATCAAAGTTAGATTGTAAGACGTGGGCTTTCAAAGAAAATGGGCATGTACTTTCAAATGCCATTATAAAGCGACCTCTCTTAAGAAATAATTGGGAATAGGATGCTTTATAGACTGACACTAAGGCATAACGATGAACTTCTACTGTTTCCTTCCAAACTCATTTGAGAATAAAATGGTTAACATTTTATATAATAAGCTCTCTCTCTATTGCCCGGTTATAAAATTCTTTCAATTTTATAAGCTTTGGTTAATTTTTGAAAATTGCCCAATTTTAAGCTTTCAATTGGCCATTTTATCTCTGAATCTTTGTGAATTTCTGAATCTTCATGTCTCCGGCTTGTTCCCAACTCCGTGCAGCACTTGAAATTTTTGAAAACTGACTTCTAAGTCTTATGTGATTGCAGGTTAATGAAGAGACCCAAAATATGCATTTTCAAGTTTATCATTAACCATTAACCTCTCGAAAAGGTTAATGATAACTTTTCAATCGTGCATTTTGGAGTAGGTTAATTAACCTCTCCAAAAATGTGTATTTCTTAACCTGTCAAATAGGTTAATGTTAATTTCCAAAACGCACATTTTGGAGTAGGTTAATTAACCTCTCAAAAAATGTGCATTTATTAACCTCTTTGAGACGGTTATTAACTTGTTTAAAAATTTTCAAATTGTATAAACCATGTGTAAATTCCTTTGGCTCAAATATAGTGGGATAATGTTATTGAAGCACTTATTAAAGTCGATATTTTACATTTGTTGGAGTTTCAACCTATTGCTGTATGCATCCACAGAACTTGGTTTTTCAGAATATTGCTGCATATACAAATCAGTGCATATTATTGTCCATGTGAGCAAGGGAAAGTCTTGTGGTTTATATAACATATACATCACCTTGCTCACCTTATTTCCAACTCAAACACATGGTCTTCCCAGGTGAATAGTGGGTGTGATACTGAGGTTTGAACACCTATCATCAGCTATGGGAGTCTGGATTTATGAAGGAATTAGATTGGAACATATCTGATCATGTGCAGACCGCCTTCTTCACCAAGTGCAGGATAAGGATGTTTTTAAAGAAGCAATTAAAGCATGCCACCTCATACCATACTTGCTAATTAATTGATCCTCAACCTGCGACTTTCCTTCACAATGGAAAACATTTTCAAGAGCTGGAAGACATAAAGCCGCTAACATTTGTTGTGCATAAAATGCGATATATTTATATCAAGTTGCTAACATTAAAGGAAATATCACCATATTCATGAGCAAAGCAGTGTTGTTCCTATCCATGCAAGCAAATGAAGGATGTTTTAAAGAAGCAATTGCACTTGTAGTTCATTCAATAGGCATGCCACCTTGAACACCTCATTGCCGACCATGATATCATCCGAGTCTTTAAACACTTTCTTGCAACCTGTAGTTTTCCCATTGTCTTCAGGGCATGCTTGAAGGAATATTGATGATGCCATGAAAGTCTTCACTTAAATATTTGATCTTCGGGTTATGGTGCTGCACTATGGTTGGATGATGCCACTATAGTAATGAGAGAGAGAAGATTATAGATTTCCATAACAAAACTGTGTAGAGATTTTTTTTTATAAAAAAATTGATATATCAACTTTGGAATGTGTCACCATCCATATCTTATTGATGAATGATTTTACTTAGAACTCGAGCATCTGAATTATACTAGCAAATGAAGAAATGTTAATTACATGGAAACACTTGATATGCAAAGGATTAATGCCAAAGAAAATCTGCCGAACAAATTTATCATCTTTTCTCCATGCAAATTCAGCTCATGACTTGTTTGACATAATCAAAAAATAAAAACGGGTAGTGAGCATGAACAGAACATATAGAATGCTAGGAAAGTGTTCGACAAAATGAAATATTCATTCCTGACTTGTAGCTCTAAAACCTCATATCAGCATCCTTACTTTCTTAGGCAATCGAAACTCTATAGATAAGCTGCAACATCATTAATATTATGCAGATTTATGAGTGAATTATAAGTATGGGCAAGATCCAATTCTTATAAATGTCTATTACAAGACATGGTAATTCCCAGTCTGATGTATTGCTGATAGATCTTTTTGGTTGGGTGGTTGATTTGTTACTTTGAAGTTCGAAGTAAAGAGTCCAGCACAAGGTTGAAGGCATCTAACAAATTTGACAAAGAAAGATTGATAATCTATCATTAAGTACAAGTATCAAAGGCCAGATTATGCTCCTGTTTTAAGAAGTATGCTTCCAGATATTGGCGATACCATTTTAGGAAGTGTCTACCTTCAAGACTTCTAGTCATCTCTTCTGAATGAAGAAAAGACTCCATTAGCTGGAAAGATATTAGAAAGTGGCTTGACTCAAGCAGGTGGACACCTCATTTCAGCACAGTGCCCAGACTTGGTATTGGAATGCATGAAAGCTTACCATCTGAATACTAGAAAAGTTATTTCATCGAACAATAAAGTAATTATTTGTCTAGATCTTGTCCCTATTGCTAGTGTTTTCTGATTGCCTACCCAGACGAAATATGCTAACATCAATTTAAGAACTGCCAAAGAGTATTTTCCTGCAAATCAAACTCAATGTCTAAACACCATTGCCAGGCAATGGTTCTCACAACCAAGAAAAGGGAAATCTAAATTAGGAAAATCCATTCACAGGTCATTGTTAAAAGAAGATGTGGCAAACATGGTGACCCTACTAAGCAGGATTGTTGGTCTTCGGGACTCACACGAGTTTGAAGGTTGGATGTTCTTGTTTATGAACATGATCTGTGAAGGAAAACAACATATCTATTGGGCTGAAATTATTAGTGGTTTGCTACATACACAGCTCATGGGACTTCAATAAAATGACTACTTTTATGTGACTTCATATCTTTTCTATTCTATCGCAAGCACCAAGAGTTGGTCAGGACTTAACTGGCAGGGCATTTATGATGACACCTCCATCATTTATAATCATCTTCCTCAAATTGAGTATAATAATAGCCTACACCATTTTAGAAGAGTGAATGATGCATTCACCATGCTAACTATAAGGGAAATTCAAGGGAACATTGGACTCAGAATTTCACCAGAAGCAGCGATGAAAGTACAAAAATATGTAAGTGTTTTCATACAATTCTTGAAGTTTACTTATATCAGGTTAGCTACCTATGATGGGTGTCCACTGATGCTACCTAGATTTGTTGATGATAAACTGGTCTTAATTGGAATGTGCAGGCAGATTAGTCAAATCAATAAACTTTGTAGGAATAGGAGGATAGATGAAATAGCTTTTCCTATCGGCATTGGATATTATAGTTGTGATACTACATCAAATGCTAGGAACATTGAAAGATCTATTGCCACAACAAATTTGCATCCTTACACAATGCGTTTCCTTTATGATAGTAAGGGCTATGCAGTGAATGGATTAAAGTTAAATCCCAATCTTGGTGACTTCCCAGCTCCAGAATACTTTTGGGAGGATTGTGAAAATGATTTTGAAGTTAGGAAGAGAGATTGGATGCGACTTACAGTACAGCAGGTGATAGACTTCAAGTTGGACATTGATATGACATGTGTAGATGACGATGAGGTTTCTTTGGTCAATCCTTACTATTATGAGAAAATTGAGTTGCTAGATCTCCCTCCTATTGATTGGTCAATTCTAGAGTTAAAAAGCTCGAAGCAAAGGACTGCCTTTGTTCTTAAAAGGACAAGAGACTAGATTAGTAAAGTCAAAGCTAAAAAAGAAATTGGTAAATTTCAAGGTAAAGAGAGGAGAAATAATAAAGGAGAATCATCTCGGATGGTGATAGAGGCAACTTCTAGTGAGAAGATGCAACAACTGGATACATGTGCTCAAGATTAAGATGAAGATTTGAATCAACCGAATAAGTTTACAGTCAAAAGAAAAATGACAAGAATGAAAGGTAGAATGAATTAGGAAGGGAATGAATCCAGCCAAAAAGATCAAAGAACTCCTCAAATTGTCGAATCACATGTCTCTGTTACATCACCTCATGATGCAGTGATTCCTCATTTGATTCTCTCTCCTCCTACTATGCCATTAATAGACATCACGCAATTAGATAACTCATTCTTAAATTCAAAAGACTTAATGATGATTGCTGAAAATGTGACAAGTGATGTACAAGCTTCAAAAATTATGCATTCGTGGTTCCAGGATAGTCTTCAAAAGAGGAAGAAAGTTGTTCAAATAGTCCCACCTTCATTTGATGTAATCTCTAGTATTCTTCAGAAGCCTCCTAAGGTGAAAAAGACCAAGGTGATGTCTAAGTTAGCTATTGATAAAACTTCAGGAAATTTGTGTGTGGAATTAGTCAAGCCTATAATTGAAAAGAGTGTTGATGAAGCATCTGAACTAGATTTCATTCTAGAAAAGGTTGATTTTGGTCCTTCTAGTGCAGAAAGAGAGTTTCATAATTTTGAAGTGATTGCTACTCAGATGTTGCAAAGGGTGAAGGAAGAAAAAAGAGCCAAGGAGGAACTCAAGGAACAAGTTCAGATGATGGTAGCTTATATTAATTCAATCAGAAATCCTTCTAATGCCCAAGCCATAGTCACTCCATCAGTTTTAACAGGTCCTAATGGTATTTTAGATCATACTGTTGTTGAAAGAATCGACAAGCACAAGTTGCATAGTATGATGATCGGAGCTTGGATAAATAGCATGATAGAGGATGCTTCAAAAATTTTAGTTGGGGTAAAAGAGATATATGGGAAAGCCATAGCACAAATATAGGAAATTTTTAAAGAGTTGGAAAGTAGCAAGGAACATAAATCCAACTGGCCGAAAGTAGCTGATGAATTAAAAGAAATTGCCAAGTTAGATACAAGCACCCTATTTCTTGGGAAAATTATTGTTGATGCAAATGACAACTAAACATGTATCTAGAGTAAAAGTGTTGGTTGGAAGGTGATAAACATCAGCAAAGGGATCATTGAGTTCGAAAAGCTAATAGCTTCTTTGGAGCAACTAAAAACAAAAGGTACAGATGAATTAATCTCTACTATCACAGGTGGGGTGCCAGTAAGTATTCTCTAGCATGTTGATTGTCAATTTCTCATTGATTCCTTTAGTGTTCAGATTCATTCAGAAATTGAGAACTGTGTATCAGATGCTGAAACTATGATGAAGCTTAGCCTGGTTGCAGTCACTCTAAGAGATTGTAACATTTCAGCCTATCGACAAGAGTCAGATGAAATTTAAGATAGATACTTCATAGCCAAACTCAGGATGGAAAATGTGTTGATTCTGAACTATGAATCAATGATGATCATCCTAGATGCTTACAGGGCTTTTCGGGATAGATTAATTGTGTCCAAGTAGATAGAGTTAGTAACTAGAAGAATCAGTGATTGTATATGTAAATATCTTTAGGAACTCTAGCTAAGTATTGTTTTTGCAAGTTTCCTTGTGTAGGTTAATTTTCTTGAGGTTAATTAACCTTCCAAAATTACGTATTTTGAAGGTGGTTATTAACCACGAAGAGGTAGTTATTAACCTCTATGTCTATATAAGGACACCTTTTGGCTTTGTAAAAGGGGACTTTTTGGTTGGAAAAATAAGGGAACACTATGCTGAAATTTTGATCTAGGGATAAATTTTGGAAAGTATGTACACTTTTGATCTCTGAATTGAAAAATCTCTATTGCTTTCTTGGTGCAAGGAAATGAAATGAGATATGCTTTGGGTTTCTTATTTTAAAGTCCAAATTGTTATATGTTGTAGTAGACATTCTCATGGTGCTATGCTAGTGTTTGCAAATGATAATGAATGTGCTTAATAATACTGGTTGCTTTCAAGCGTAGCTCTTGAGTACCTCTGTTATTGATTTTGTTTATCAAAGAAGGTTGTGAGAGCATGTGGTACATTCATCTTGAATGACTTTCTCCTGAACTTTGAAGTTTTAGATTCTTTAATCAAAAAACCCTTTAAAAATTATATCATACGAGGGAGCTACCCCTCAAAACATAGAGGAAGGAAGCATACCAAGGGCCTATCCAACTGTTGTGAATGGTTTGCCACACACTCCATTGGGAAATTCTCTTGTGACAAATCTGTTTACCAATAGATGTTTGGAGACTCTGCTAGGGAGACTAAACAAGAAAGACTAACAGTCGCCTGTAATGAAGCACAATGGTGCTTTCGCATGAGAACAATTTTCCTATTCTCCAACTGAACCTTGGTTTTCTAGGCACCCAGGAAGATATCATCTCAGACTTGAACACTCTAGCCTGGAGGTGTAGATGAAGTGCACAGGAATATCATGAAGTGAATCAAGTTCTTGAAGAAGAAGAAGAGTTCAGAGAAATCTTGCAATGAGCCCCTATTGGTTAGGACGTTGTAGTTATTGAAAGAATAGTGGTCATTCCAAGAAGAAACAAACAGAATCTTGGTCATATTCAAGGGAAAATAAATAATAACCATTAAGCTAGCTGATAAACCATACATGTGGGTTGATAAACAAAATGGTTTGATAGACAAAGATTTTGAAGCCCTTCAGAAGTTAGATTTTAAGCCAGTTACTCCTAAGAAGAAGGAAAAGGTCAGGTCTGTTAGTAGGTCTTCTTCACCAACTAAGGCTATAGTTTCTCCTACAACTTTTCAAGCTTTGATTCTGCCAGTTACTCTTGTACCTTTAGCTATAAATTTGTAGCCCTTGAATATCATTCTTCCGACTATGGCACATCAAGCACCGCAGCCACCAGTCCTATGGGGAGCTGGTATTGGTCCTCTAGATTTAGGGAACCAATTATATGACATGCCCGTTGGTTCTCAAAAAATTCTTCCCAAGTTTTCTAGTGACGAAAAAGTCACTACTGATCAACATATAAGTGCATTCTTTATAGCAAGCAGTTTTCTTGCAATCCAACATGAAGATGTTTCTATTCGTCCTTTTGTTGAAACACTCACTGAAGCCACAACTGAATGGTTTGGACAGCTACTAGCTAGATCAATTACTTCATGGGTAACTTTGATTCAAGCTTTTGAGAGGAGATTTAAGACTGCTAAAGATGAACATTTGCTCCTTTCCCAGTTGACTTCAATGAAGAAAGAAATTCATGAGCCAATGCAAGAATTCATTGCTCATTTTAATCAGACGGTGAATCAAATTCCTGTCAACAAAAGGCCCACTGAAGAAAATCAAATGACTTTCTTCATCAGTGCTCAACCTTCTGACGTAAGCTTTCAAATACGAAGGACAAGACCTACTAATCTAGCAGCCCCGCAAACCTTGGCTATCAAGGTGGAAGATGACTTGCTTAGTTTAGGAAAATGGAGTTATGATCTACACAAGGGAAAAGGTCAACAAGCTCCTGTCACTACCACTGATCCTTTATATCAAAAATTGGCTAATGATCTGTTACAACTCAAAAAGTAGTTGCCCCATAATCCTTTGCCTTTTTATCAAGATATTCCAAGGAGGAACTATATGCCATATCAGCAAAATAGACAAACTAAGTGGCTACCTCAATCAACACCAAGATTAGCCATCAAACATCCCTCATCATCTAGTAAATAGGTTGCTATGTGTGATTTTCACCTAACAACAAATCATGATGGTGCAAGCTGTCCTGAGATGGCTAGATTCATGCAAATGCATTTGACTGTGGAGAAGATAGAAGAATATGTGGCTCCTGAAGATGTAATAGAACCCACTATTGGGACCTCTTCTATTAACTTTCTGGAATATGAATCTGATGATGACCAAACTAAAGATATCAACAATCATTCTTGCAATGTGGCTACACCAAGTTGGAGATAGAGATTGGAAGAAAAGTGGAGTAAAAAAGAAAAAGAAAAAGCTTCTGATGAGACTACTAAGAGGATTCTGTCTTGTAAGCATACTCCAGAAGAGCCTTCACAAGAAAAGGAGACAGATAAGGGTAAAACTCCTCCTATCATTGAAGACTCTTTTGATTTTATTGATCACTGTGAGAAGACCAAAGTACAAATTTCTTAGTTGGATTACCTAAAAGCCAACCCTCATCAATTAGAAAGGTTGATCCAATGTGTTGGTAAAGGAAAACGTTCACCTGAGATCACTATCAACCATGAATCAAGAGTTTCTCTAGAAGCGGAAGATAATTTGGAAGGGCCCGTGACTGAGAAAGAATATTTTGTTGCAGCTTCTTTGTTATACAAACCTGAGCCTTTCTATGTTTCTCTTTATATAGTTGGATGCAAGTTAAGTATTTGTATCATTGATTCTGTTGCATTCGATAATGTTGTGCCTTTAAAGGTAGCACATGCCTTGGGTCTTTCTCTGAATAAACCTTCTAGAAAAGTGTATTCTATGGAGGCAAAATAAGTCCCACTAGTTGGCCAGTTGAAAGATGCTCAAGTAGCACTTGTAGCACATCCTAAGAAGAAGTTAAAACTGAACATCCTGGTTGTTGATATTCCTGCCAGTTATGGGATGCTTTTGAGCAGAAGTTTTTGCAAAGATCTTGGTAGTGAAATCAAGATTGACATATCTCATGCCCTTATCCTGATTGGAAATAAAAAGGTTAAGCTTGACCCTGAACCCAAAGCTAAATTTACAGTTTTGAAATCAAAGGATCCAAGAGCAGAAATATTGTATGTTGATATTGGGCATGGAATGTACATGATGACGTCCACTGAAGAAGATGTAACTGAGCCTCTCATGCCTGATATAACTAATGAATTATGGTCAATGGAGTTTGATGGAAATTCTTCTTCTTCTAGTTTAGGTGTTGGGATAGTGTTGATATCATCGAAAGGAGAGAAATTTACAAAGGCTTATAAGTTAGCTTTTGAGACTACCAATAATACCATAGAATATGAAGCTCTTCTACTTGGTCTCGAGTATGCAAAAGAAAAGGGGATCAAGAAACTCAAGGTATCAGGAGATGCATAATTAATTGTCAACCAGGTGCAGAGACAATACCAAACAAAGAATGCCAAATTGAAAGCATATAGAAATAGAATGTGGGATGAGATTGAGCATTTTGATGCCTTTTGCTTATATGCTATCCCTCGTGAACAAAATTCTAAAGCAGATTGTCTTGCAGTCTCTGCATCTCTACTTATTCCTCACCCTAAGTTCAACAGAGATGTTTATACAGTAGAGATGATTCATAGACCTAGTGTGCCTGATAATGATTGACACTGGCAAGATTTTGATGATGATGGGAAAATAATTGCAGTCGTCGAGGGAAGGCCTCCATTTTTAGACCTAAAATTTGAAGGATCGCGTAATCATAACGAAAAACAAGGAGATGATCCTAAGGTTATTTAATTAGAAGGTAACGTTATTCTGAGAGGATTAGTCACCCTAGAGAGTCTTTTTGATAAAGAAGACAAAAGGAAAGAGAAATTTGAAGATACAAAACCTTCTAATTGTTCAAGTTATGAGAAAGTAAAAATTGGTTCTGAGGAAAACCCAAAGATGGTCCTAATAGGGAAAGATTTGACATCTCAAGAGAAAGAAGAATTCACAAAGTTGTTGAATGCTTACCAAGAAATTTTTTCTTGGGGTTATGAAGATCTTAAGGAATTCATGAATGGGAAATTTAAACATCATATTCCCTTGAAACCTAGTTTAACTCCCTTCCAATAAAAGCAAAGACAATTCAATCCCAAGGTAGCTGAAGCTATTTACAATGAAGTCGGTAAGATGCTTAAAGAAAAGATTGTTTATCCCATTCACCATTCCACATGGGTAGCCAATATTGTTCTTGTCAGGAAGAAGAATGGTGAGATAAGAATATGTGTTGACTTTCGCAATTTGAATCAAGCATCACTTAAGGATAATTATGGGCTTCCTGTCATGGATCATATTCTACAATTGGTATCTAGCTCAGAACTCATGTCAATGCTAGATGGCTTCTCCGGTTATAACTAGATCAGTGTCGCACCAGAAGATCAACACAAAATAGCTTTTACCACTCCATGGGGTACATTTGCCTACAATTGTATGCCTTTTGGTTTGATAAATGCTAGGGCCACCTTTCAAAGGGCCATGGATCATTCATTCAAGGATTTCAAGAATAAGATCATTGTGATGTATCTTGATGATCTTACAATGTTTTCAAAATAGAGAAGAGATCATGTGCATCATCTCGAAGCTATCTTGCATCGATGTCAAACTCAAGGCATCTCACTAAATCCTAAGAAGTCTATATTTGGGGTGACAGAAGGTAAATTACTGGGGCATATTGTCTCTAAAGAGGGTATTCGAATAGATCCTGAATGGGTGAAAGCTATCCAATAGTTGTCACTTCCCATGAGTAAACTAGGAGTCAGGTCTTTCTTTGGGTAGATAAACTTTATAAGGAGGTTCATACTAGACTTCTCTAAGATAACAAAGTTGATTGTGGATATGATGAAAGGGAATACTAATTTTAAGTGGAAAAAAGAAGGTCAGGCATCTTTTGAATGAATCAAGAATGAGATTGCTAATGCCCCTACCCTTTCTTATCTAGATTTTTCTAAAGATTTTCATTTGTATTGTTATGCATCTGAGAACACTTTATCTGCTATACTTACACAACCTGATAAAGACCATACCGAGGCCCCGATAGTATTCATGAGAATCCCTCTTAAGAAACATGAATTAAAATATTCTTTGATTGAGAAGAATGCATATGCTTTGGTCAGAGCAGTGAAACAATTTAGGTTCTACATCCTAAACTCTCACTCCAAGGTATTTGTTCCTGATTCAACAGTGAAGACTATACTGACACAATAGGAAATTGGTGTGAACAAGAGAGCCTCTTGGATAGCTAAAGTACAAGAATATGATCTTGATATCAAAACTAAAAAGCTTGTCAGAGGAAAAGGTTTGTGTAAGACAATTGCAAAAGGATCTTCTAAAGGTGAAGAGGAGACGGAGGAAGAAATGCCTTTAGTTTTATTCATCAGTAATGTTGATGATTGGTTTTCAAATATTGCCTATTTTCTTACATATGGAGAATGTCCTGCTCATTTATCACCTAAAGAGAAGAGGACCTTAAAATTGAAATCTGAAAAATACATTCTCTAGGGTGATGCTTTATACAAGAAAGGGATATATTGTACTTTTCTGAGATGTGTTGATTCTGAACAAAGAAACGAGTTGCTTCAGTTATTTCATAATGAAGCATGTGGAGGTCATTACTTCACATCAGTAATAGTGTACAAAATCCTGAGAAATTATTTTTGTTGGCCCAGGATGTTCAAAGATGCAGAAGAATGGGTGAAAAAGTGTGATTCTTATCAATACTTCAAAGGAAGAGTCCAATTAGCAGCACTGCCCTTGAAGCTAGTGGTAATTGAAGAACCCTTTCAACAATGGGGTTTGGATTTCATTGGTCCTATTCATCCTTCATCCACTACTGGACACACTCACATTTTGATGGCAACTAACTATTTTACCAAGTGGGTGGAAGTGATCCCAGTCAAGCAAACAACTTCAGAAGTGGTGTGCAATTTTATCAAACAAAACATTCTGGTTAGGTTTGGTGTCTTGAACAAAATTATTACTGGTAATGCTACTAACTTCTCCTCTCAAGAGATATCATCTTTTTTCTATCAATATGGGATTATTCTCTCTCATTCCTTTGATTATTTTGCACAAGGAAATGGTCAGGCGAAATCAAGCAATAAAAATATTATGACCATTATGCAAAAATTTATAGATGTTAATCAGAGGTCCTGGCACAAGCACTTGTATTGTGCACTATGGGTAGATTGTACTACTAAAAAGAGAGCAATAGGATTATCCCCCTTTGAGATCTTGTATGGAACTGAGCCATCTCTTCCTCTTCCTTTGGAACTATCTACCTTGAAATTATAGACTTCTATTGAGAATCACGAATTCAAGGATGCTCGTGAAAAATGAATGTTATATTTAATAAAGTTGGAAGAAGAGAGGGATGTGGTTGTAGATAGAATTCAGGAACATCAATATCGTGTTAAGAAGTTAATTGACAAAAAAGCTAAGAAGAGGTTTTTTCAAGAAGGTGATCTGGTCTTGCTTTGGGATAAAAGCTGAGAACCAAAGGGCTTAAATGGAAAATTTAACTCTTTATGGAGAGGCCCTTTCTAGATTAAAGAGGTATGCGGAAAGAATTCTTTTATCTTTTCATACCTGAGTGGTACCCAATTGCCCTTACCTTATAATGGGCAACATCTGAAGCATTATCATTAGTAGAAGGTGTTTGTATGCCTTTTTGTATATAAGTTGTCCCATTTTTGGTGTGCTCCTGTCAGTTTGTACAGTTTGTGTTGTCCTTCTGTTGTCATGTTTTTGATGTTCATTCCCTCTTTTGTAAATTGGTCCCTCAGATGACTCTATTTTACAACCCAATGGATAAGACATTGTTTTATTCATTCTGGATTCGAGCCTCATCCTGTACAGTCCCTGTACCCAGTTAGAGCCAGCTGTTGCTCGGTTATAAAATTCTTTCAATTTTATAAGCCTCGGTTAATTTTTTAGAAAATTTCCTGATTTTAAGCTTTCAATTGGCCATTTTATCTCTGAATCTTTGTGAATTTCTAAATCTTCATGTCTCTAGCTTGTTCCCAACTCTGTGTAGCACTTGAAATTTTTGAAAACTGACTTCTGAGTCTCAGGTGATTGCAGGTTAATGAAGAGACCCAAAATATGCATTTTCAAGTTTATCATTAACCATTAACCTCTCAAAAAGGTTAATGACAACTTTTCAATTGCGTATTTTGGAGTAGGTTAATTAAACTCTCCAAAAATGCATATTTCTTAACCTCTCAAATAGGTTAATCTTAATTTCCAAAATGCACATTTTGGAGTAGGCTAATTAACCTCTCCAAAAATGTGCATTTCTTAAGCTCTTTGAGACGGTTATTAACCTATTTAAAAATTTCCAAATTGTATAAACCATGTGTAAATTCCTTTGGCTCACATATAGTGGGATAATTTTATTGAAGCACTTATTAAAGTCAATATTTTACATTTTCTGGAGTTTCAACCTATGACTGTATGCATCCACAGAACTTGGTTTTTCAGAATATTGCTACATATAGAAATCAGTGCATATTATTGTCCACATGAGCAAGGGAAAGTCTTGTGGTTTATTTAACATATAAATCACCTTGCTCACCTTATTTCCAACTCAAATGCATGGTCTTCCCAGGTGAATAGTGGGTTTGATACTAAGGTTTGAATACCTTCCGTCAGTTATGGGAGTCTAGATTTATGAAGGAATTAGATTGGAACATATCTGATCATGTGCAGACCACCCTCTTCACCAAGTATAGGATAAGGACATTTTTAAAGAAGCAATTAAAGCATGCCACCTCATACCATACTTGCCAATTAATTGATCCTCAACCTACGACTTTCCTTCATAATGGAAAACATTTTCAAGAGCTGGAAGACATAAAGCCACCAACATTTGTTGTGGGTAAAATGCGATATATTTATATCAACTTGCTAACATTAAAGGAAATATAACCGTATTCATGAGTAGAGCAGTGTCGTTCCTATCCATGCAAGCAAATGAAGGATGTTTAAAAGAAGCAATTGCACTCGTAGTTCATTCAACAGGCATGCCACCTTGAACACCTCATTGCGAACCATGATATCATCTGAGTCTTTAAACACTTTCTTGCAACCCGTAGTTTTCCTGTTGTCTTAAGGGCATGCTTGAAGGAATATTGATGATGCCATGAAAATCTTCGCTTAAATATTTGATCTTCGGGTTATGGTGCTGCACTATGGTTGGATGATTCCACTACAGTAATGAGAGAGAGAAGATTACATATTTCCATCACAAAACTATGCAGAGATTTATTTTTTTCAAATTGATATATCAACTTTGGAATTTGTTACCATCCATATCTTATTGATGAATGATTTTACTCCGAACTTGAGCATCTAAATTATACTAGCAAATGAAGAAATGTTAATTACATGGAGACTCTTGATATGAAAAGGATTAATGCCAAAGAACATCTGCTGAACAAATTCTTCATCTTTTCTCCATGCGAATTCAGCTCCTGACTTGTTTGACATAATGCCAAAATAAAAAAGCGTAGTGAGCATGAATAGAACATAAAGAATGTTAGGAAAGTGTTTGAAAAAATGAAATATTCATTCCTGACCTATGCCTCTGAAAACCTTAGGTCAGCATCCTTACTTTCTTAGGCAATCGACACTCTATAGATACTCTGGAGCATCATTAATATTATGCAGATTTATGAGTGAATTATAAGTTTGGGCAAGATCCAATTCTTATGAATGTCTATTACAAGACATGGTAATTCCTAGTCCTATGTATTGCTGATAGATCTTTTTAGTTGGGTGGTTGATTTGTTACTTTGAAGTTAGAAGTAAAGAGTGCAGCACAAGGTTGAAGGCATCTAATAAATTTGATAAAGAAAGATTGATAATCTATCATGAAGTACAAGTATCAAAGGCTGGATTATGCTCCTATTTTAAGAAGTACGCTTCCAAATATCGGTGATACCATTTTAGGAAGTGTCTGCCTTCAAGAATTTTGGTCATCTCTTGTGAATGAACAAAAGACTCCATTAGCTGGAAAGATATTAGAAAGTGGCTTGGCTCAACCAGGTGGACACCCCATTTCAGCACAGTGCCCAGACTTGGTATTGGAATGCATGAAAGCTTACCATCTGAACACTAGAAAAGTTATTTCATCGAAAAATAAAGTAATTGTCTATCTAGATCCTGTCTCTATTGCTAGTGTTTTCCGATTGCCTACCCAGATGCAATATGCTAACATCAATCTGAGAATTGCCAAAGAGTATTTTACTGTAAATCACACTCAATGTCTAAACACTATTGCTAGGTCATGGTTCTTGCAACTAAGAAAAGGGAATTCTCAATTAGGAAAATCCATTCATAGGTCGCTGTAAAAAGAAGATGTGGCAAACATGGTGACCCTACTAAGTAGGATCGTTGGTCTTCGGGACACACACAAGTTTGAAGGTTTGATGTTCTTGTTTATCAACATGATCTGTGAAAGAAAATGACATATTGATTGGGCTGAAATTATTGGTGATTCGGTACATAGATAGCTCATGGGACTTCATATCTTTTCTATGGTATCACAAGCACCAGGAGTTTGTCAGGACTTAACCGGTACGGTGTTTATGATGACACCTCCATCATTTATAATCATCTTTCTCAAATTCAGTATAATAATAGCCTACACCATTTTAGAAGAGTGAATGATGCATTCACCATGCTAACTATAAGGGAAATTCAAGGGAACATTAGAATCAGTATTTCACCAGAAGCAGCGATGAAAGTACAAAAATATGGAAGTGTTTTCATACAATTCCTAAAGTTTACTTATATCAGGTTAGCTGCCTATGATGGGTGTCCATTGATGCTACCTAGATTTGCTGATGATAAACTGGTCTTAATTGAAATGTGCAGGCAAATTAGTCAAATCAATAAACTTTGCAAGAATAGGAGGATATATGAAATAGCCTTTCCTATCGGCATTGGATATTATAGTTGTGATACTGCATCAGATGCCATGAACATTGAAAGATCTATTGCCACAATAAATTTGCATCCTTACACAATGTGTTTCGCTCATGACAGTAAGGGCTATGCAGTGAATGGATTAAAGTTAAATCCTAGTCTGGGTCACTTCCCAGCTCTAGAAGACTTTTGGGAGGATTGTGAAAATGACTTTAAAGTCAGGAAGAGAGATTGGATGTGGATTACATTACAGTAGGTGATTTACTTCGAGTTGGACATTGATGTGACAGGTGTAGATGATGATGAGGTTTCTTTGGTCGATCCTTACTATTATGAGAAAATTGAATTGCTAGATCTCCCTCCTATTTATTGGTCAATTCTAGAGTTAAAAATCTTGAAGGAAAGGACTGCCTTTGTTCTTAAAAGGACAAGAGACTCGATCAGTAAAGTCAGAGCTGAAAAAGCAATTGGTGATTTTCAAAGTAAAGAGAGGAGAAATAATAAAGGAGAATCATCTCGGATGGTGATAGAGGCAACTTCTAGTGAGAAGATGCAACAACTGGATACAGGTGCTCAAGATCAGGGTGAAGATCTGAATCAGCCGGATAACTTTATAGTCAAAAGAAAAATGACAAGAATGAAATGTAGAATGAATTAGGAAGGGAATGAATCCAGTGAAAATGATCAAAGAACTCCTTAAATTGCCGAATTGCATGTCCATGATACATCCCCTCATGATGTAGTGATTCCTCATTTGAGTCTCTCTCCTCCTGATATACCATTAATAGACATCACACAATTGGATAACCCATTATCTAATTCAGAAGACTTAATGATGATTGCTTCAAATGTGATAAGTGATGTACAAGCTTCAAAAATTATGCATTCATGGTTCCAGGATAGTCTTCAGAAGAGGAAGAAAGTTGTTCAAATGGTCCCACCTCATTTGACGTAATCTCTAGTATTCTTTAGAAGCCTCCTAAGGTGAAAAAGACCAAGGTGATGTCCAAGTTAGCTATTGATAAAACTTCAGGCAATTTGTGTGTGGAATTAGCCAAGCCTATAATTGGAAAGAGTGTTGATGAAGCATCTAAATCAGATTTCATTCTAAAAAAGGTTGATCTTGGTCCTTCTAGTGTAGAAAGAGAGTTTCAGAATTTTGAAGTGATTGCTACTCAGATGTTGCAAAGGGCAAAGGAAGAAAAAAGAGCCAAGGAGTAACTCAAGAAACAAGTTCAAATGATGATAGCTTATATTAATTCAATCAGAAATCCTTCTAATGCCCAAGCTATAGTCACTACGTCAGTTTTAGCAGGTCTTGATGGTATTTTAGATCATAATGGGTTTGAAAGAATTAACAAGCACAAGTCACATAGTATGATGATCGAAGCTTGGATAAATAAGATGATAGAGGATGCTTCAAAACTTATAATTGGGGTAAAAGAGATATATGGGAAAGCCATAGCATAGATACAAGAAATTTTCAAAGAGTTGGAAAGTAGCAAGGAACATAAATCCAACTGGCAAAAAGTAGCTGATGAATTAAAAGAAATGGCCAAGTTAGATATGAGCACCGTATTTCTTGAGAAAGTCATTACTGATCCAAATGACAACCAAACACATATCTAGAGTAAAAGTTTTTTTTGGAAGGTGATCAACATTAACAAAGGGATCATTGAGTTCGAAAAGCTAATAGCTTCCTTGGAGCAACTAAAAACAAAAGGTATAGATGAAGTAATCTCTACTATCATAGGTGGGGTGCTAGTAAGTGATCTTCAGCATGTTGATTGTCAATTTCTCATTGATTCCTTCAGTGTTCAAATTCATTCAGAAATAGAGAACCGTGTATCAGATGTTGAAACTATGATGAAGCTTAGCCTGGTTGCAGTCACTCTAGGAGATTGTAACATTTTAGCCTATCAAAAAGTGTCAGAGGAAATTCAAGATAGATACTTCACAGCCAAACTTAGGATGGAAAATGTGTTCATTCTAAACTATGAATCAATGATGATCATCCTAGATGCTTACAGGGCTTTTTGGGATAGATCAATTGTGTCCAGGTAGATAGAGTTAGTAGCTAGAAGAATCAGTGATTGTATATGTAAATATCTTTAGGAACTCTAGCTAAGTTTTGTTTTAGTAAGTTTCCTTGTGTAGGTTAATTTTCTTGAGGTTAATTAACCTTCCAAAATAATGTATTTTGGAGGTGGTTATTAACCATGAAGAGGTAGTTATTAACCTCTATGTCTATATAAGGATGCCTTTTGGCTTTGTAAATGGGGACTTTTTGGTTGGAAAAATAAGGGAACACTATGCTGAAATTTTGATCTAGGGATAAATTTTGGAAAGTATGTACAGTTTTTATCTCTGAATTGAAAAATCTCTATTTCTTTCTTGGTGCAATGAAATGAAATGAGATATGCTTTGGGTTTCTTATTTTAAAATCCAAATTGTTATATGTTGTAGAAGACATTCTCATGGTGTTATGCGAGTGTTTATGAATGATAATGAATGTGCTTAATAATACTGGTTTCTTTCAAGTGTAGCTCTTGAACTCCTCTTTTATTGATTTTGTTTACCGAAGAAGGTTGTGAGGGTGTGTGCTACATTCGTCCTGAATGACTTTCTACTAAAATTTGAAGTTTTAGATTCTTTAATCAAAAAACCCTTTAAAAATTATATCATACGAGGGCGCTGCCCGTCAAAATGTAGAGGAAGGCCTCATACGAAGGGCCTATCCAACTGTTGTGAACGGTTTGCCACACACTCCGTTGGGCAATTCTGCTGTGAAAAATCTATTTACCAACAGTCCCATATGGAGGTGTCGTTTGAGGAAAACTAGAGTTGTTCAATAAATAATGGTAGACCGTAACATGCCTCATATCATTTGTGCTTATTGTTGCCTAATCTTTGTTGTTTTTATTGATTTGGGTTTTCTACTTTCTTGAATTTTTATTCCATTATTCTTTTATTAATAAAAAATGTGGGCCCTTTAACATTACTTTTATTTCACATTTATCTGAACTATAATTACATTAAGATTTAATGTATTCCTTATTTTTAGTTAGATATTTGTTGAACTCTTAGCATTTAGTTGAACTATCATAATGTTAAATGTAATTTTCAATTGATTATATTAAAATTTAATGTTAGATATATTTAATTATAAAATTAGTTCAATTAGAGGAGAGATTGTGTAGTCTTGAGGGCTAAATTAGTAAAAAAAAAATTAAAAATTAAGAATATAAAATGAACACTTAATTACTTACAACTAAGCTTTGAAGGCATGACTACACATAGTAAACTAAGTTCATGATCATCGAAAAAATTGTGCCTTGGAGAAAAATAGTTGTTGTGAAATTCTCCTATCATGGACAAAATCCATGACCACTTAAAAAAAATTTTCTTGAAGAAAAAAGGTTGTTGCAGAATTTGTCCATTATGGACAAAATCCATGATCACTTTAAAAACCTTACCTTGGAGAAATATGCTTGCTGTGGAATTCTTCCATCACGGAGAAAATCTATGACCACTTGAAAAGTCTTCCTTGGAGGAAAATGGTTGTTGCAAAATTCTTCCATCATGGACAAAATCCATGACCACTCAAAATTTCCTCCAACAAGAAAACTAGAAATCTTGGAAAAAAATGGCTAAGTGTTGGAATTTTCTCCTTCATGGAAGAAAAAATGACTAAGTGTTGGAAATATCTCCTTTATGGAAGAAAAAATGGTTAAGCATTGGAAATTGGTCCTTCATGGAAGACAAAAGGGCTAAGTGTTGGAAAATTTCTCCTCCATGGAAGAAAAAAAGGAAAGTTCTGGAAAATTCCACCTTCATGGAAGAAAAAATGGTAAAGTGTTCGAAATTTCTCCTTCATGAAAGAAAAAATGGCCAAGTGTTGGAAATTTCTCCTTGATGGAAGAAACAATGGCTAGAATGGTGAAGTATTGGAAATTCCTCCTTCATGAAAGAAGAAGCCAAGTGTTGGAAATATCTCCATAGAAGAACAAATCGCTAAGTATTGGATATTTCTCCTTCATAAAAAACAAATGAAAATGGTTAAGTTTTGGAAAATTTCTTATTCATGGAGTAAATTACAAGGATTAGATAAAATTTGGTTAAATATCTATTTAGAGAGACAGAGAATATGTAATTGGTCCATATGTTTAAATTTGGTTTTTTTTGCATGATTCTTATATTGTTTATTTCTATTTTGTTGGAGGGAAAGCTCTAGTTCTAAAAATTCAAGAAAGATGCTCAAGTCCCAAATTCTAGTTCCAACATCAAAGAAATCCAAATGCTGAGTGATTGCGTCCCAGAAATTCAAAGCTCAATCATCAAAATTATAATTTAAAAATACAACATCATTGAAATGGAAGTTCAATATGAAGAAATTCTAAAGTAATATAATCATCAGCAATAGATTCCAATCTATTTTAGGGAGATAAATTTCCAAGCAAGTACATGGAAGACGAGAATGTTTGAGAAGAGATTTTTTTTTTAATTAGGTAAAGGTTGATCTTGTGAAGTAGTTAGAAAGGAATCAAGCTTACATGGCCTCCATCATGGTTTTGTGTCACCCAATTATCTTTACTGATGAGTTCAGGTCTCAAAGCTAGACTTCTATGCATTCATGTAATGGAATCAATAATATTTTATTAAGAAAGAATGAACATTTATCAAGGAATGGGCATGTATAGTGGATATTTATTGCACCCCACTCTCTTTTTGTGCAATCATGCATAGTTGGAATTTGTTACCCACTATGGTAGTTGATTTATTATTTCATTAATGTAGATTCCTCTTCTTCACCCTAACCCTAATTAGGGCTGATGTGGCATGATCTAGACTATTTGGTATTGTGATTGTCTAGGCTATCTATTGTAATCAATGACCTATATAAAGGCCTAGCTCCTCATTTGTAAAAAGAGGAATTTTTACGATTGTTGCTATGAGCAACTAAGATAATAGAGTTTTCATTAAAACTTGATGAATACTAGATGTGTCTTGGTGCTTTCTTATTCTCTTAAATTCCCTCATTTAGATTAAGTTAGTTTAGTTAGAGAGTTGTGATTGTAATGGAGAATATGATGGTGTATTGACAGATTCCTTTGTTTCATAATTTTGAAGTATTATTGATTCTAAATCGTTGTGAAAAGTTAGCCTAAACCACTTTCATGCATATATTTAACTTCTATCTTTAATATACATTATTATTTATTATGGTGTATTTGGTGGTATGAAAATCTTTTGCATAACCCTTGCAGATTGCATCAGTTCACACATAGTTGTAGTATAACTTAACAAAGTGAAGCTTGGTAAATTAAGGAATTTGTCCACCAAAATACTATTTTTTATTATCGCTTCCCTTAGGAAAATATTAGAACCTCCAAAACTCTATCCCATTTCATTTCTACATATTTTATGAAAACCCAAAAAAGTACTTCATTGCAAAAGCTTTAGATAGTTCCACATCCAATATGTCTTGAAATGAATATGAATAAACACACATTTTGTCCCTTGTGATCATCAAAAAATCACATCAACCACCGAGCTTATCCAAATTCAAGACCTAGCATTTAATGAACCGTGGAGTCATTATATGATTTCCAAGAAATCTTAGCATACACGAGACTTTGTTCAAGAGATGATAAGATAGTTAGATTTTTTTTTCTACTATTTGGTGGGTCATAAAACATGCATCAATAGTTATCAATGATAAAATTTTCTTGGATGTAGAGGGAATAAAATTAGAAGGTTGAAGATTATTTATGGATATCCTCATGATGGATGCCAACTTATCCCTTGAACCTCTAGATAATATTATCAAGAATATTCCCCCATTATCAAGTCTAGGGTCTGGAATAAAAGTGTGATTACCATTCTCAATGTTAAGGAAATTGAAATGGTCATCTTTTCTTTTGAAGGTAATAAAGCTCAAATCCTAGATGGACTTCCCATGTTTTTATTTTAATACTTTTGGGACATAGATTTTTCAAATATTCTTAGGGTGGTGTAGGAATAATTTGGATCCAAATAGATCTATAAGGAGATCAATGGTAGATTTTTGGTTCTTGTCCTAAATTTTTTTGGAGAAAGTTCTATGGACAGTTTTAGACCTATAGGTCTTTGTAACTCCTACAAAATTATTTCCAAGGTTCTTATGTTGAGGCTTCTTTCTATATTTCCCTCTGTTATTTTTCTATAGCAGAATGGTTTTGTTCCTAGTTGTCAAATCTTTGAATCTATTATCTCCATGATTGAAGTCATTCACTCCCTTGAGGACTCTCATAATGAAGCATTCCTAATGAAACTATATCTTTCCAAAGCCTAGGACCATGTGGAATTTTCCTTTATTTTTAAAATTGTTTTAGGCTTCGGTTTTGATGGGAAATTTAATCAAATTATTCTCCACTTGTCTCTTCCCCTTCTCTCTCTATTTTTTTTTGGTGTGGCTTAGTCCTTATTTAAATTTTTCAATAGGTATTTGACACAATAATGTTATCTCATTTGTCATAACTATTATTATGGTTGAATATCTTGCTAGGCACATACCTACTCTTATCTTAGAAAGATGCTTTTGGAAGTTAAACCTTCCTTAGCCAATATTACGTTCTATCCCTAGAAATTCATGGATCACACCATTCTTTCAAGGGTATCCACTTTAGAAAATGCTATAAATATGAAGAATGGTCTACATAGATATAGGAAGTGACAAGTAAACTTAAAAGTTGGAAGAAGGGTTCCATTTTATTCATTAACACCCTAGAGGAAAGATAAGTACACATTTCCTAGATTTTGTGTTATCAATTTCTTTGATGCCTTCTACATATCTTGCTGTTTCTTTCTACATCAAACCTTTAGATACATTCTACAATAGTTTTGTGAATAAATTCTATAGAAATTTTGTAGGCTAGAAATACACTCTTCTAAGCCAAACCAATAATTTTTAATTATTAAAATCTACATTACAAAATCTTCCTATTGATGCTTTGAGGGTGTACATGATTTGTTTAAAATATTTTGATGCCATAAATACTCAAAATATTTTTTATGATCAATGGTGGAGGAGAGGAAGAATTTTTCTCTTAGTGTGAACAAAAAAGTGTGTTGCCATTAGTTGAGCCTCAAGGATGCAACATTTTGTTGCTCTTTCTTCTGTTGAAGTCAAATACTTGGCTCTTTCCAAAGGTGCTAGAGAGATTATTTGGTTGCAACACTTGTTCAATGATCTACATTACCAACAAGATAGTTTTGTTTTATTTTCTAATAGTTAGAGTGCACTTTTTATGGCTCATAATCATTCCTCTTATTGATAGTCCAAATATATTGACAAGCATGCTCACTATGTTCTCTATGTGGTAGAAGAAGGAAAATTAAAGGTTGTCAAAATTGATAAAAGGATCAATCTTGCGGACATATTGATGAAGGTTTTTGCCAAGGAGAAGTTTGAATGTGTCAAGACTTCTCTTGGCCTTTTTAAAAAGAAGTGTGTTAGCATGTAGGGAAGGGGAATGGATGATCAGTCGATGCATTCGTTGTCTCTAGGTGGGAGAGTTTGGAGTATGTGAAGACCAATGGTCTCTTGGGCTTTTCCCTCCAATATATTATTTCTCATTAGGTGATCAATTGTGATCTATAAGTGCTAATTGCATTCATTTGTAAACTCACTTTTTCATTCAATAATATTCCTTTTCTCTTAGTGTGGGCATAGCCATGATTTATGGTGAACCATGATAAACTCTATGTTTATGTGTCTTGTTGACCTTCACTTTTCATTTTCATTCTTAATTAACCTTTCAATAAAAGCTAGAACTATGATTTCTTTGGACAGTCAGTGGTGAATTGGAATTAAAAAATATTTTAAGTTTTGGAAGATTAATGGTTGTCAGGTGGAAGCCTTGTGAGGAATAAGGTTCTTAACTACTGGATGACACTTTTCAAGTAGACTATGAAACTAATTTTTTTTCCTATTTTTTGGGATGGTTTGGGTTGAACTAATTTGTATCTAATTTCCCCTTTTATTTCCCCTATCATGAAAGTTCTTAATTTGGTGGTCTCCAACTCAGGTGAAGAGGATAAACTTATTTGGGTCATTTCCTTGTAGTTGTTGTTATGGTTCCTCAACTTGTAATCTACACACCTCATCTAATGATTGACTCCTTTCTAGGATACTACCTAGAATGTTGGCTTGATAACCAAAATAAACTTGTTCTTTTGGACTCCCCTTCACAAAAAAATTCTTATAGTAGAGAATTTGTACAAAAGAGGGTTTACTTCACCTAATAGATGCTATCTTTGTGGGAATGACAAGGAGATGGTTAACAACATCTTCATCCACCATTATTTTCTCAAGATGACTAGTCCTTTATTTTAAATAGGGATAATGTAAATTGTATTTTCCCAAACAATATTCAAGACTATTTTATCCAATGGGTCTCCCTTTGTTAGGAGAAAGAAACACTAGTATTGTGATCTCTAAATCCCACTCATATGCTTTCGGGTATCTGGAAAGAGTGAAACAATAGAATTTTCAAAGGGAAAAATAGTTTCTCAAGTGTGGTCTTCCATAAAGTTGATAGGGCTATCTTGGAGAGTTTTTCTTATTTTTTCCACACCTCCTCTTCATAAAAAATCTTTAATCTTCTAGCCACTCCTTGATTTGGTAGAGATAAAAGAAGATTGATTTTTTCTCCCATGGAATGGATAAAACTGAATCTTTATGGAGTTCCCAAAGGAAATTCTTTTCTAGATACATTTATATGTGTGTGTTGGGAGGATATATGTAGAGAAACCATTTGGGTCATTGTCTTATTCTTCTGATGATTCATGTGGGAACTTTGAGAAATAAGCTTGTAGAAGCTACCAATATCCTTCAAGTTTTCATTCTTTCTAAGAACTACCATGTCACCAAAGTCTTCCTAAAATGAGACTCTCATAATATTATTATATGTTTAAAGTGTCATATCCCTCCTTTCACCATTTATAATCTCATTACCAATTCTAAGGATATATAGTCAACTCATTTGAGAAAAAACTATATTTCACATTTTTGAAGGGTGTCCAATGTCCTAACTAAATTGTTGGAAAATGTGGTGGTGAAATCCAGTTGTTGTATCACATGAAATCTTGATATTGATCTCCAATAAAGTTGGTGCATGGAGACTTAGTACTGATTCTAGAGAAATAAATATGATTACAATCAAGTACAAGTTTCCTATACCTAGGATTGAGGGTTTCGTGAATTGTATAGGAGGATTGCATAGTTGGACCTAAAGAGTGACTACCATCAAATAAGAATCCAAGAAGGAGATGACCGAAAAAAAACATTCAATACCACAAAAGGGTTGTATGAGTGGAGAGTTATGCCCTTTGGACTTACAAATGTCCCTAGCACATTCACAAGGCTTATGAATGAAGTGCTTAAGGACTAAATTTTTAGGCTTGTTGTAGTATACCTAGAAGAGATACTCATCTTTAGAAAAACCATGGAGGAACATATGAAACACTTTGAGATTGTGCTCAAAATATTATAGGAAGAGAAGTTTTCTATCAACATAGAAAAGTGTGAATTCCTTAAGCAATAACTTGAATACATAGGATTTGTAGTATCACAAGGTTCATTAAAGATGGATCCAAACAAGGTGGAACCTATTTTGAATTGGCCAACACCAACCATAGGGATAGAGGTAAGGAGTTTCCATGGGTTAGCTCAACTCTATAGAAATTTTACAAGGAATTTTAGTATTATTTGGGCACTAGTATTAGATTACATCAAGTGTGGATTAAAGACCAAGTTCAAGTTGACACTTAAAGTAGGGAGAGATTTTCATAAATTGAAACATGAAATAGCTACCCAACCTATCCTCTTGTAAACTAGCTTTGGTAATATTTTTAGAATACTAGAGTGTGATGCAAGTAGATTGTAGTGGGAGGAGAATTAAGTCAAGAAGGCATACCCATAGCTTTCTTCAATGAGAAGCTCAATGAGGCCAAGAAGAAGTACTTTTCTTATGAATTGGAGTTATATGGTCTAGTGTAGTCATTGAGGAAGTGGAAACATTACTTCCTACCTAAGGAATTTGTGGTGTTTACTAATAGCCATGCACTTAGCTACATTACACTTAGGAGAAGTTGAGTAATAGATGCTTAAAGTGGATGGAATACCTATAAGATTTCACATTCACTATTAAGCACAAGATTTGGCATTAAGTTATTATTGCCATTAGTGACAACACTTATCTATATCAGTATAGCTACTGAGCTCATCACTCAATCTACAATGTTTACCTTGTACATTCATCACTTAAGTAGTTTACACCAACCTTTGCAGTTCACACCAAGCATTCTAGTGCTAACCAAGCTTCACAGTTCACACCGAGCATTCTAGTGTTAACCAAACTTCACAGTTCACACCAAGCATTTTAGTGTTAACCAAGCTTTGCAGTTTACACCGAGCATTCAAGTGTTCACTGAGCTTTACAATGATTGCCAAGTGATGGAAGTACAATGATTACTAAGTGATGAAAGTGCAGTGATTACCGAGCAATGGAAGCACAGTGTTTATCGAGTGAAAGCCAGGCAAAAAAAGGATTCAATTTTTACCAAGTGACACTTCATCTACCGAGTCACCTGTGGTTACCAAGTTTAGAACTACATCAAGTGATTAGTATGGACCAAGCCTTCACTTCTATCAAGTGCATGACAATGCCGAGTAATGTAGTGGATGCTGAGTATCAGAAGGTCATCGAGTTAGTTTAGTGAACCTAAGTTATTTACTATTGGGCTGACTCAATAATATTTTGTTCACTTATGTTTTGTCAAACCTTGCAATTGTAATTATTGGAATAGTATATATGTAATGTATTATATCATTTGCAATACATGAGATATGGATGTTTGTATCAAGACAAACATGTAATGTTTTGAGAATTGTAAATGCAAATTAGCAGAAGAGCATAGTATTTAGCAAGGTCTGGAAGGAGCAGTAAAGATTCATCAGTTACAAAAGGTGATATATACTTCAAGGATCTAATCAGAAAATCAAGTTTGTAAGTAGACCCACTATTTCATCCTAACAGGTGAATCAATTTTTTAAATTCTTTAATAGGGTAGACTTAACAGTCTTTGTATAAATCTCCTAACAAAGTGCATATTTTAGTGTATGTTTGTAAATCCTCCAACAAGGTGGACCTACCAGTCCTTTGTGCTCCTAATAGGGAAGATCACCAAAAGTGGTCAATGTAAGCCTTAATAGGCCAACTTCATACTGCAATAACAAAATTTTGTGGGTATCATCCCCACCCCAGTTTTACTTTCTATTTGGAAGGTTTATGGGTCACCAAATCTCTCTGTACATGTGTTATGAATTTTTTATCTCTCATTTATGTAGTAAATTAGATAAATGAATGGTGAATTATATATGTGGTTAAAGTGCTAAATTGTTCCAAAGTTTTGAAGTTATTGATTCAACCCTCCCCTCTTAGTAACCTATCATATCTTGAGTATTTCCAACAATTGGTATCAAAGCTTTTTGGTTCTCAAGACAAAGCTTGATAGCTTGAGAAAAGATCAAGGATAATGGATTTATTCAGACTTGACAAAGATATTGAAAATGAAAAGCTAGATCTGGAAATGGCCATGACTCAACTCAGAGAAGTAAAGGAGCATCTTTTTCAATCCCTGAAGAGAAGGAACGAACTTGCAAGACAAATGAATGATCATCAATATGTTGAAGAAAATATTGAAGACCTTTTACCATCAAGTAGCTCAAATGAAGCTAATAAGGCAATCAAGGAACTCCTAGCAAAGAATTGTTCCCTACAGGAAGAAGTAAGAAAGCTTAAAAGAGAACAAGAAATTCAATCAATCAGGCTATGTGAAGTTTTGGAACAAAGAAACAAGGCGAATGAAGAATTAGAGATAAGAAACAATGAATTCCTTCAGCATGAAGATCTTGTAGATCAATTATCAAATGCAAATGAAGAAATCATGAATCTGAGATCTAAAAATGAAAGCTTGAGGAATCACTTGATTAGTGAAAGACAAATAAGTGAAAGATTTAAAAATGATTTGAGATATGAAAGACAAATCAATGAAAGTTTGGAAAATGACTTGATCACTAAAAAGAAAATCAATGAGAGAATGATGAAATCTCAAGCAGACATGACTTAGTTAAATCAACAAAGTGAGTAAAATCTTCATAGACAAAAAGGAAAAGCTGGACTTGGTTATAAGGAAGAAGGTGAAACCTCCAAACAAGGTGCCCAAAGGAATCAAAGACCTACTTGCAATCACTATGGTAAGCTAGGTCACACTTCAAACAAGTGTTGGAGCAATGGAAAAGGAAAATTGAATGGTAAATGCTATAATTGCAGTTAACATGGTCATAAAGCTAATGAATGCAAGGAGAAACCAAAATTTGAAGACAATTGTCACAAATGGAAGAAGCATGGTCACAAGGCATTCCAATGCAAATGCAAATCATTCAATCCAGCTGAAAAACTTGTTAAAACAATCTTTGGATGGGATTACAATACCTGGTACAGATATCATTATTGTGGAGAATATGGACATGTTGGCAAAGACTGTTCAAGGCATCATTTGAGGAAAAGAGATACAACAGTACGATGTTATACATGTACAAAACTCAATCATATAGCTAAAAACTACATGACTATAGGAAAAGTTGAAGATGAAAAGAAAGCTAAAGCTGAAAACATTCGGAAGCAAATGAGGCAACAATGGATTCCAAAATCTACCGAGCTAAATAGTTCAAATGATGGCAATGTCACTCAAGAAGTGGGTGACTCCATCATTTCCAATTAGATTCATAAATGATCTGGAACTATATCATCAAGCTATATCTAGAGCAGTTCCAAATGCAAGAAAGTAAAATGTTCAAATCAGTATTCTAGATACACAAAGATCAAAGGAAACACATCTTTCATCAAGTTGCATCTACTGAGGAAAGTTGGTTGAAGACCTTACCAAGCTAGGTCGAGAGTAACTAAAAGTTTTGTTTGATCACCGAGTTGCAAGCTTCTACCAAGTAAATGAATGACAACTTGTCAAACACTATGCCATCTCATCTACCTTCATACCAAGCATTTATGAAAAAAATTTCATCAAAAGGGCAGAATTCGATTTCATTTTTCATCGCGATTTTAGAGCTAAGAAATTTGCAACAATTCCAAAGCAAAATCCAAGTGATTTAAAGCAATTTTTAAAGCAAAAAATCTGTTGAAAATTTTCTTATACTTACTGAGCAGCTATGGCATCCAGGAGTAGCAGTAGCACCAAGGCAAAAAGAGGTTCAAAAATGTTGGTAAAGGGTACAGAATGGAAAGTGCCCAACTTCAAAATTGTTCCAGTCATTGTTGAATCACTCGACCCGAATGGAGCTCAATCGTAAATTCCACCTAAGGTACTTCTTATCAATGATATTCGTAATCATTTCAAATGTTCTATTCAAGAAATTGGAAACCTAGAGATGGACAATGCCCTAGGAGAAATGAGTGTAGATGGCTCTCTGAAACCCAAATACAAGCATCTTGAAACCAAAGGCTTGACTCATATCTCAGATATGCCAAGAAATTTCCAAACCAAGTGGATTAGTTATATTTTGAGTCAGGTACACAATGGACAACTATGGCTAGAGAAACCAATGTTAATTACAAAGAAGATGATTTACAAAAGCATGGGTCTCCCTATGCTCAGCAAAGAAAAACCCACCAAAACCCTAGGACAAGATGAGTTGCAAAAGGTAACCCTAGCCAAGTGGGATGGTAGAGGTTTAAATGTTAACATTGTATCTGATGTCAAACTAAGATTTGGCATTCATGTCATTGCCCAGAAAATCTATAGCTCTAGTCAACCGAATAGTGTACCTTGTGAAGCTATGGATTTGGCCTTCAAAATTGTAAATAAAAACCTTGAATTTGATCTATGAGAATTATTGTTAAGACAACTAAATAAAAATATGGATAGTATAAGAACTTCAAAGAATAATTCATGTAAATTTGGCTCTCTATTGATCTGTTTATTTTTCTATGTTCAAAAATGCTTTCCATCAAAAGGAACAGTTGTATGGAGAAAAGACATTCCCATTGTTTATTAGATTAATGAGTTTGTAGCAGAAATTGGTGAAATTTTTGATAGCATCATGGACAATTATTTTGAAGATTTCAAGAGAATGAATAACAGGTTTTGGATTCCACCAAAATTAGTTGAAGACTATAGAGATGATGTATGATTTATGGTTGACTGTGATAAGGTATACATTTAGGTAGTCATACCACGAGTTGCATGGGTAAAACCTCTTCCTTATGAGGTAAATATTGGTGAGGCCAGGGATATTATTGAAGTAGTGGTGAATGAGCCAGTAGATCCAAGGCAACCAATCTTTGAAACATATGATGAGGCAAAGGCCAGAATTGAGATTGAAATCAAGCTACTACAGGCCGTAGGCAAAGGCAAGAGGAAGATAGCCAAGTTGAAAACTACAACAGGTCCTCTTATGCTTATCAAGGGAAAAGGTGAGGTTGAAGAAGGTGATGAAGAAGAAGGAGAAGAAGAAAAAGAAGAACATGAATCTGAAGAGGAATAGCCAGAGAAGAAAGGTAAGGTAATTATTACCAAACCTAAGAAAAAGCCTACTACAGTATTCTCCAGAAGAACCAGAAAAGGAAACCAGTAACCTATACTGGTCAGGCCTCCACCCACATTCGAGGAAATGCTTAAACAATTGGAAGAAGGAGTTGGCATCACAAATTTCAAGGCATTGAAATTTGAAACAAGAACTGATGCTGAGAAAATGTAGATTGAGGAACTGGTACTCAATAAGATGGGTAAATGAAAATTCTCCCTAGACTAGCTTGCCTCTCAAATCTGCAAAGAATTGTTGGAAAGATTGCAATCGAGATGGGAGTTAGCCACCCAAATGGTCAAAGACATATATGAGCAATCTCTAAAGAATCTTCTACCGAGTCTCACTAGAGCAGAAATAAAAGCAGCAATGAAGAACCATGAATGTAAAATAATGATCATATTTCACACATGTTTAATTTTAATTAAAGACATTGAGCATGTTGTAAATGATGCAACAAACATGTGGAAGAACATCTATCATCTACAAAAGGCTAGTGAAGATCCAGTTGAGATCAAGTATGATGATAGTAGTAATGGTGATGATTTTGAAAGTACTCCATCCATCACAATTACTCTAGGAGAGCTGCATGCACTCATGGAAGAAAAAGGGGAAGAAGACAAGGAGGAAGAAGCAAATGAGGAAGAAGAAGATCAAGTTAAAATTGTAGTAGAAGTGATTGCATCCCTTCCTCATTCTCCACCAAAGACTGTTACATCCACTATGGAGACAACTTCTGCAAGTGAGATTGTGAGCACAATTGCCACATCAATTGTTCAATCTTCACCGAGCACCTCCCAGCTCTAGGTATCTAAAACAAATGTGCCAAGCACTTCATCTACCAAGCCGTCTATTACTTCTGCAACTACCAAGCTGGCCTCCTCAGTTCATTCATCAACAATAGTGTACCAGTAAGTTCCACAATTTTTTTTCATCAATTCCAACAAGTTCTATAGTTTTGTCAGCATTATCTGTATCTAATTTAAATCCAATTAGTTCAAATACTGCTATACCAAGTGCATCATCATTTTTGGGAAGTGTTTCAATTTTTGATCTGATTAATACTCCTATTGGCATTCAATGCTCAAGTGCTATCCTAGTTTTTACTGCTGGCCCTTCCACCTCTACTATTGTGTCTATTCTTAAGGTCAAACTAGTCATTACAGAAGTCAAACAAAAGCATCCATTAAGACTTCTAATCACTAGAAAGGAAATTGTAGAAGATATTGACTTAGACATAGAAATAGTAATTCCAAAGATTGACTATGAAAATGCTACCATTAAAGAGATGAGGTAATCTAGTCAACTAATAGAGATGAAAGCTATGCAAAAGTAGTTAAGGTCTAAAATGGATAAGGAATATAGAATAATTGAGAATGCCAAAAATATAATTACAAATGCTATAGGTGTTGAAGTAGATTCTACTCAACACATTTTGATTCAGTTAGAAGAGGCTATATAGAAATTTAATGAGGATTCTTCTAGACAAGAAAAACTTATTGAGAAAGATGAAAAGAAATTTGATAATAAGGTGGTAGAGCATATTGCTCAAAAGATAGAAATAAAGCAAGTTGAATAGTCAACATTTTTGGGAAATTTTGAAAATTCTTTTAATAATGCAACATCACTTTTTGCTAAACTTTGTGATGTTTCTCGATTTACCAAAGAAATAAAGGATAAGTTAAATAAGATTGACATTGATATGCAATCAAGTGCCTCCAAGCTAAAGGTGGACTCCTCCTCCACTATCTCCCATCTCACCAAGATCAGATATTTGGTAGATGTACAGGAAGAACTATTGAGAGAGGAAGCAAGGATCTGGTCTACACTCATAGACATGCAGAACATGATCATTCCTATCATGGACACAATGCAAAAACATCTTGTATATTGAAAAACATTGGTCTGAGATCAAAAATTCTTACTGGCTGATCACTTGATCCAATTATTAGCAGAAGTTAAAATAGCTCTCTCCACCTATCAAATTTTGCAGCAGACTTGGGATAGTAATTTTGCGACCATTCTTAAGGTACATCAAGAATTTCTATCTCACTTTGGTGTAGCCATATAAATTTTATATATGAAGTCCTTTGGCATTATTGTCAAAAAGGGGGAGAGATTTAGAGGAGAGATTCAAAGATTTAGCATAAAGAGATTTAGAGATTTAGCATAATAAATGAGGAAAGTCATCACTATAAGTGATAGGGGGAGTTAGCACACATTAAATTTTGCATATGTACATAAGTATATTTGTATATGTAGTAGTTCTACAAAGATCAATTTTGAAAAACCTAAATTCAATGAAGTCAGGTTATGTAGATATATTTTGGATTATAAGTGTTTTTGTCACTAATGCAAAAGGGGGAGATTGTTGGCATTAAGTTATTATTGCCATTAGTGACAACACTTATCTATATCAGTATAGCTACCGAGCTCATCACTTAGTCTTTAATGTATAGCAAGCATTTAGTGGTTACCTTGTACATTCATCACTTAAGCAGTTTACACTGAGCTTTGCAGTTCACACCAAGCATTCTAGTGTTAACCGAGCTTCACAGTTCACACTGAGCATTCTAGTGTTAATCGAGCTTCACAGTTCACACTAAGCATTCTAGTGTTAATCAAGCTTTGTATTTTAAACTGAGCATTCTAGTGTTCACCAAGCTTTATAGTGATTATAAAGTGATGGAAGTACAGTGATTATCGAGTGATGGAAGTGTAGTGATTACCAAGCGATGGAAGCATAGTATTTATTGAGTTAAACCTAGGCAAACAAAGGATTCATTTTTTACCAAGTGACACTTCATCTACCAAGTCGCTTGTGGTTATTGAGATTAGAATTACATCAAGTGATTAGTATGGACCAAGCCTTCACTTCTATCGAGTGCATGATGACATCGAGTAATGTAGTGGATGTCGAGTATCAGAAGGTCACCGAGTCAGTTCAGTGAACCTGAGTTATTTACTATTGGGCCGACTCAGCAATGTTTTGTTCACTTATGTTTTGGCTGACCTTGCAGTTGTAATTATTGGAATGGTATATATATAATGTATTATATTATTTACAAGATATGAGATATGGATGTTTGTATCAAGACAAACATGTACTATTTTGAGAATTGTAAATGCGAATCAGTAGAAGAGCATAGTATTCAGCAAGGTTTACAAGGAGCAGTAAAGATTCATTAGTCACAAAAGGTGATATATACTTCAAGGATCTAATCAGAAAATCAAGTTTGTATGTAGATCCACTATTTCATCCTAACAGGTGAATGAATTTTGTAAATCCTTTAACAGGGTAGATTGAACAATCTTTTTATAAATCTCCAAATAGAGTGCATATTTCAATGTATGTTTATAAATCCTCTAACAAGGTGGACCTAGCAGTCCTTTGTGCTCCTAACAGTGTAGATCACCAAAAGTGGTCAATGTAAGCCTTAATAGGCCAACTTCATACTGCAGCAACAAAGTTTTGTGGGTATCATCCCTACCCCAATTTTACTTTCTATTTGGAGGGTTTCTGGGTCACCAAATCTCTGTGCACATGTGTTATGAATGTTTGATCTCTCATTTATGTAGTAAATTAGATAAATGAATGGTGAATTATATATATGGTTAAAGTGCTGAATTGTTCCAAAGTTTTGAAGTTACTGATTCACCCCTCCTCTCTCAATAACCTATCATATCTTGAATATTTCCAACACAAGAAGGGAGGACTGAATAAGGTGGAAGATGCAATATGTAGAAGAATGTTGACAATACAAGATGTTAAATTGAAAATAATTGGCATAGAAAGTTTCAAGGACCTCTACAAGGATGACGAAGACTTCTCTAAAGTATATAAGGTATGTTCTAACTTTCAAAATCATTTTCATAGTGATTTCGTTGAATATACTCTAGAAAGTGGATTTTTGTTTAATGGGGATCGGTTATGTATTCCTCAAGGTTCAATGAGAGAGAACCTCATTTAATAGAAACACAATGGAAATCTTAGTGGCCATTTTGGTATTAATAAAATAATAGAGTTAGTTTAGAGGTTCTACTATTGGCCTAGGTTACTGTTACCTTTCGCTCACCCACCAAAGGTTTAAATTTTAAATGCTTAGCTCATCCAACGGCTAGCCGTGGAAATATTATTTTTTTTTATGCCAAGATCGGACCTTATGATGTATTTCACAGCCCGCAGGATCTTCTCCATCAGATTTCAGCAAGATCGACGGTCAGTGCGATCTCGCCATCAAGAACTGCTCGAGAATTAGCATAAGCGACATTGCACCCAATTGACACGTGTCTGGTGGGTCCGGCAAGTGGGCTACAATGGAGGGTAGGTCGAGAAATTTTTCCAGTGCTACAGGCGCTATGTTGCTATCGCACGTCGGCCAAAAAATCTCCATGGCGACATAGCGCCCAACGGGGATGCTCACGTCGACGGGCGACACGTTTCCATAGACCGAAAGTTTCAAAACATGGCAAGGTGCCATGGCGCCAACGAAAAACCAATGCATTTTTTGATGGCGACATAGCGCCCAATCAAAAAATCCACCGTGGCGAGGAAGGGTCAGGCAAATGGGTCCCGTCGGTACTATGCAATGCAATTTTCTAGCTTGGCGTCAAGATGGCAAATCAGATGTAGCCACGTATTCATCAGTGGGGTCAGGGCAATACGGACCCTCCGAGTTGGTGTTTTGTCAGACCAAGGAGGTGTTTCATTGGGCCAATAAAGAGCGACCACATCCTCCAAGTCAGAGTTTAGTCAGCATCACTGATACATGGAAAGGTAAGATCTCCACCGTCAGATCAAGGCCAATCGACGGTAGGTACCATCGCGCTATAGAAGAGCTACGCGAGTCTCATGTTAATGACATTATGCCTGAAGGACACGCATCCTCGTGGATCCAGGGATGTCAGCGAGGACTAGTCAGACCATTGATACGTAGCTAGTTCTTATTCATCGATACGTTGAGGGGAATGATCTTCCTTGCACATCGTCAGATCGATTCAAATCAGCGGATGACACCATCTCGCTATGGCAGAGATGCACAGGTTTTAACATGGAGACATAGCGACCATCCGCCATGTGTCAACAGAATCAGGTCTTACCAATTGGCGTCAAGAGAATGAATCAAATGATGACATGCGTTCAACAGGCCCAGTAGTTTTGAGAGACATGGCGAGTCTTCACGACCGTCAGATTAGAATAGATCTATGAATGGCGCTGTCTCGCTATCGAGAACAGCTTGGTAGATAACATTGGCGACTTGGCGCCCTTGCGCCACGTGTCCTGGCGAGACCACATTTCATGCTGCCAACGTAGTTAGGTTCAGGGTGACCGAATGACCAATAAGTTGATGGCACGTTTTAGCGGGCCCAGTGAATCATAAAGAAGGGAGGGTCGCAGGAGGTCAGGTTTCGCGACCGTCAGATTAGAATGGATCGGCGCAAGGCGCCATCTTGCCATGGTGAAGTTGCAATACTTTTAGTATAACAACATGGTGCCCATTCACCACGTGTCAGTAGGGCCAAGTCTCGCCAGGATCCATCCCTGAGGTGGTGCCAAGTGGAATGGGCCCGATCGCAGATTAAAAAGTTCGTAGCAGGTCGAAAGTCTCACAACAGGCAGACTGCGTCGTCAAAAAGGTGTACCGACAGCGGTTAGCATTACAACCAATGAAGGACTACCACATATGCCGAATCAAAATGTAGACATGAGGTGGCACTAGATCTTCAACGCGGCTAGCACAGTCAGGGGTTGAATTTTGAGCCGTCAGATCTGCAGAGATCGAGGGAAGGCGCCATCGCGCTATGGGGAAATTGCACGAGGTTTGCCATAGCGAGTTAGCACCCATAACGACATAGCACCCAGTCAAACATAAAGGTGTGGTCAGCGCGTGAAGAGGATTGCCAGGGTGGCAAAGGGTAGGAAAGTGATTGCCCCACGTGGCCCAGTCAGCATGTGGATCTGGTTGACCTTTTTGACCCTGCTGTTTCGTGAACCAGAAAGGATAGAAATCATTTATTTATTTTTGCCGTGGATCTGATTTCATAATCAATTACCACTAGCTTAGAGTGAATATCAGGTGCAGAGGGACACTCCATCTATCCAGTCGATCCATCTACCATGTCAGGGAATGTTGTGGCGCCGTTTCTATCTTCTCTAGGCTCTTTCTCAGAAAGATATGAGATTTCTTGGTATGCAAGCCAAGAGTCAATTAGATCTTCGATTGGATTCTCAAGATGGTATGTTAATGTCAGTAGGTAAGAAGTGAGTGTGACACAAAAATCTTTAATTATGCCTGATTCGGTGACTTGTTCTTAGGGTCGACTCTTCCTGGTTTTCTCTGCTATTGCTTGTAGAATTGCAATGTAGAATCCCTGTGTCTCTGAGTTACATAGCATCCTGTGTCATTCTCTTCAGTGGTCAATGTGTATGTACTTCATTTTGCCTCTCATTCATGCATTATTGAGATTAGTGGTCCACATACTGTATCTATCTTTGGCCTATTGGATAATATACAAGTGAAATATCCTTTTCCTGGTGTCATTCAGTTGGTTTTCTGATCTGTATGTGATTATTGATCGATATAAGTCTGGACGTGTATGACTTTTGTATGTTACCCTAGTTTTGTAGTGCATATATGGGCAGGAATGAGTCTGAACACTCTGTTTTGGTGCATCACCGCCTTAGATTATACTAGGTAGATTTTCTTTAACGCTCTCTTTCTCCCTTTCCCTTTTGAGAATAGATAGGTGCGCCCTGACAGTAAGAGGAAGCTGGCCTTCTCCGGAGACTCAACCTCGTAGTTCAAGTCCCATAGCTTGGAGGTTGTTTCCATGTTTCACTAGGTTGTTCTCGTGCATAGGCCTTGGACAAGGGTGCAAACCTAAGTGACAACAATTTTATGGCATGCTCGGTGGGACGATTATTAGAAGATTTCAAGTCTACATGTATCAAGAAGAAAAAATTCTAGAGATAAATGCTAAAGAAGTAGTGTTGGCTTCAGTTTTTGAGCCTTTAAGAGGCTGGTTCTTCAAGTACTTGGCGACTCTGAACATCAAAAAGTCTGGTTCCAGACCAAGTTTGCAGTAATTCATGCCCAGGATGAAACAAGGGCGTCTTCTAGAGGTAAATTCCAATATCAAGAACTTTCTATTTCAAATCCTAGGAGAAGAAGGACTAGAACTTCATTATCACAAGTTAGGGGTAGAATAACAGTTGATATACCTGTAAGAGTTGTCTCTACTCCCCCCACTATTCGAACTCAACCTAGATTTCCATCAACACTCATCAATAGAACACTTGTGTATATGGCACAACCAAGAGTTCATCCTTTTGCCACCTTTAATGGTGGAAGTCCTCTATTGTTAGGCCAAAGACATGATATACTAGTAGCTGCACTAAAAAGCATACCTAATTTTACTAGTAAAACTTCTATTTGCCCCCTAGAACATATCCAGGAGGTAGCGAATGTCTACAATATTCATGGTATTATAGAAGATGATGTTGCCATCAGACTTCTAGCCTCATCTTTAAAATGAAAAGCATTACAGTGGTATAGAGGCTTAGCTCATGGTTCCATAACTGATTGGGATGGACTAGGAGCAGGATTATGTAAACATTTTGAGAATAAGAGTGACCATTTGTCACTACTAGAGCAGCTGACTACAATAAAAAGAGCCCCCCATGAATGTATGATTGATTTTAATTACAGATTCCAAAAGACATGGGATAGAATACGTACTATAGTAAAACCTGCCCCTGGTAATGCTTTCTTGCATTACCTTAGAGCTTTCAACAGTGACATTGCCACCACAATCCAAACTATGGGAGGAGATACGTTACCAAATGCTTATGAGATGACTATAAAAGCTGAGAACATCCTAATACAAGGTGGGAAGTTGGCTCCAAGGCCTCCTATGCCTTTCTTTCCTGATGTTCCCAACCACCAACCAGCAATAGCCCCTCTTCCTACAATTTCTACATCACAAGCCCTTACTCCAATTCCCCAAGCTTCCACATCCTCAAATGGAATAGATGAACTCAAGGAAATGCTCCAAGGTCTAGTGCTGAACACAGATAAAAGGGAGAAGACCCTGGATAAAAAATTACAAGAGCAGGGGAGGGAGTTGAAGGACCAAGGGAAGAGATTAGAGGATAGTTTTTCTCTAATACAAAAGATGAGTAACAAGGTGGTGGCCTTAGAAAGGCAGCAAGCCCAAAGTGGCAAGCCTCCCCAATTGCAATATTAGGCTCCAAGTGGTGGTAGGCCTCCTAATCAGTGGAATAGCTCTTTTGATCAGAATAAGCAGAATAGTCATGCTTCTGCTTCAAGCTCAAATCAGAACAGAGCTATAGTCCCTTAAAATAACTTGGCCCAAGACCAAGATTTTTGTCCTTCATGTAACTATTCTTATACCTACTGGCTATGTCAGAAAGTAGAATCTTATTTGGCCCTAACTGTCCAGGAGTCCATAGTAAAGCAATCACACAAGGAAGATCATCCCAATAAGGCCTCATATGTTTAGAGGTAGGGTGATTGCTCTTTTATGAATCACCAAATGGAGGAGGATTGTAATGTAAACTAGGATTCCGTTGCTCATAACACAAGAAGCAAGAAGAGAGCTATGGAACATGCTGCTCCTCCTTCTCCTAAGAAGGCCTCAACTTCAAGTGTTATACCTAACACACAGACAACAAATGAGCAAACAAACACTTCACAACAGCAAAGGCAAGGTTCAAGAGAGGAGAATGTAAGTGATCCCTATGTTGCTCCATCTCAACCTCTCATGAGTGCAGCTCCCAAAGTTTCTACCAAAATTCCTAACGCACCATTGAGTGTGGTAGAGAAAATGAAGAAGACCAATGTAAACATTTCCATGTGGGATGCTATTGCTACCATACCAATGCAGAGGAAGATGCTGCAGCAAGAATTGGAAAGGATTGAACCCAAGGATCAGTCATCTACCATGGAGAGTGTCACTAGTTTAGTACAACCAGCAGGAGATGTGGAGACAAATAAAAAGGTTAGACCTCCTCCATTTTATGTTTCTCTGATTATAGGGGGCAAATTAGTCCATAGTTGCATGATAGATTCGAGGGCTAGTAGCTCAGTAATGCCTAGGTGTGTTGCTGATGCTTTAGGGATGAAATATGAGCCCATTGTTAGGGATGTGTTACAACTAGATGGGAGTACTGTCAAAATTGTAGGCATCCTTAGAAGTGTGGAAATGGCCGTACATGCATGCCCTGGTTGTACTGTGATTCAAGACATATCTGTTGTAGAGGTTAAGCCCTATTTTTCCATCTGTCTTTCAAGAGACTTCACTACTCAAATTGGTGGATTCATATCTGCTGATTGGTCTTATATGTCATTTAAGACCAGATATGGGGCCAATGCTTCAATAAGAGCAGAACCTCAAGCCCTTCATCACACTGAACCCTACGCTCCCAACTTCATCAATATGAATTTCCCTATCCTAGAGATGGATGAAAATAACATAGTAAACGAGCCTGTCACTTCCATAGCAGAGATTCTTGATTTCTTCCTAGATGAGTGGACAAATACATGTCAGTTTGAGCCTATGTCAGAAACCCTTGAGACAGGCCTTAGTACATATTGCATAATAGAGAAAGAGGTTCAAGTTCCTGACCTTTTCAGGACTAATGATGACATAAATGGAGTATGGAGTATGTACTTTGATGGCTCAATGAATAGAAATGGATCAGGGGCTGGTGTTATGTTGATCTCTCCTGCACAAATAAGATACTACTTCTCTTTTAGGTTCCAATTTAGTTGTACCAATAATGTGGCTGAGTATGAATCCTTGATCCAAGGTCTCCTACTTGCCCAAAAGAGGGGAATTCAAGCCTTGAAAGTATATGGGGACATTGAGTTGGTAGTGAACCAAGTGAGAAATCAGAATATCACCAAAAATGGCCTGCTCAAGTCTTATAAACACAGAGTCTAGGATTTTCTTGAGGGTTTCCAAGCATTTAATATTCGAAGCATTCCTAGGAAAGAAAATAAATATGCTGATAGACTTGCAGCAGTGGGTGCATCTTATGATGTGCCAAGGAATCTTGAGGAAGAAAAGAAACAAAAAATAAGGGTGGTGGAAAGGCCTGCTGTTCCTGATAATAATACTCATTGGCAAGTGTTTGAGTCTGATGAGCAAATTGTGAGCTTCTTGCAGAATGAAGCAGAATTTTTAGAGAGAAATCAGTCAAGACTACAAGATCAATATGGTGATCAGATCATTCATCTCAGTTCCAACAAGCTGCCTAACGGTCTCATTACCTTGGAGAGTGTCTTTAATCCTGATGATCAGTCAAGGGATAAAGGAATGAATCTAGCTGCAAAAAAGGATGACCATGCCCCAGTTACTATTGCTGATGGAAAATCTCTTAACATGGGGAAGGTATGTTCTGAAGCTGAGAAAGAAAATTTCATTCATCTATGTCAAGAATTTAGTCATGTATTTTCTTGGATGTATGATGACTTAAAAGGTTTTCACCCTAGTTTGTTGCAGTATACCATAGATTTGGTTGATAGGGTCAAACTATTAAGACAAAAGCAGAGGCCAGTGAATCCCAAGATTGAACCTTTGATGAGGAAAGAGCTATCCAAGTTGATTGAAGCTAACATAATTTTTCCTATTAAACACTCATCATGGGTGGCTAACCTTGTCCCTATGAGGAAGAAGAATGGAGAAATCAGATTGTGTGTGGACTTTAGGGATCTTAATCAGGCTTCCCTTAAGGATCACCATCCTCTTCCTTCTATGGAGCAAATTCTATCCAAGGTTAGTGGGTCAACGAGATTCTCTTTTCTTGATGGGTTTTCTGGTTATAACCAAGTGTTGGTTAAAGAGTCTGATAGATACAAGACATCATTTACTACTAAATGGGGCACCTATTCTTATTGCAAAATGCCATTTGGATTAACAAATGCAGGTGCCACATTCCAAAAGGCAATGGAGGTAGCTTTCAAAAGATTAATTGACAAGTTTCTCTTAGTATACCTGGATGATATAACTATGTATTCCAAGAATGTAGAAGATCATCTTGATCATTTGAGATAGTTATTTCTAAGATGTAGAGAGTTTGGGGTTTCTCTCAACCTAGCCAAATGTGTCTTTGCTACAAACCAGGGAAAACTATTGGGACACATTGTATCTAAGGATGGATTGACCATTGATCCAGAAAGAACAAAAGCAATACTTTCCCTTCCTCTCCCTAAAGACAAGAAAGGGCTGCAAATTTTCCTTGGTAGGATAAATTTTGTAAGAAGGTTTATTCCTAATCTTGCTACCATGGTGAAACCCCTTACAGGCATGCTCAAGAAAGATATGGTCTTCTCATGGACCAAGGAGGGGAAGAAGAGTTTTGAAAAGATCAAGGCAGCCATAGCATCGGCCCCTACCCTCATGAACCCAAATTTTGAGAAAGATTTCATCCTCTACACTTTAGGTGGTGAGTCAAGTATTTCTGCTGTCTTGACTCAAACAAATGATAAGAATGAGGAGCAACCCATAGCCTTCTTTAGTGAAGGGCTCAAGGAATATGAAGATAAGTATAGCTTTGTTGAGAAGCAATCCCTTGCAGTCATTAGAGCCTTGAAGAAGTTTAGACACCTCTTATCCCATAATAGGATCCATTTGTTGGTGCCCCATGCAAGTGTAAAAGACTTCCTGTTAAACAAAGATATCAGTGAGAAGAGAGCTGGATGGATCACTAGGGTAATGGAATATGATGTTGACATTCAGATTACCAAATTGGTAAGAGGGAGAGGATTATGCAAAGAAATGTTATCAAGTCAGGATTCAGATGAAGAAGCTATTATGGTAATTACAGAGCAACAGGGGGAAAGAAATGTTAGTGCCCAAAGGAGCTGGACGGATGACATGAGGAACATTTTATTAGGGAATGGATACCCTTAGGGATTGGACAGAGCTAAAAGAAGACAATATAGACTACAATCCATTCCCTATGTTGTGATTGATGATATCCTATTCAGGAGGGATTTTAATGGGACCCTATTGAGATGTGTTGAAGAGGATCAGGCTGAAAGGATGATTAAAGAACTCCATGATGGCCCCGATGGTGGCCACTTCTCTGCAAGAACAACTACCATGAAGATCATGAGGGCTGGTTATTACTGGCCATCCTTGTTTCATGATTGTCATAGGTATGTGAGAAAATGTGAGAAGTGCGCTTTCTTCTCAAGCAAACAGAGACTTGCAGCTCTTCCTCTTCATCCCATTTAGGTGGATCAGCCCTTCACCCAGTGGGGGTTGGATTTCATAGGCCCCATTAATCCTCCATCTAGTGCAGGTCATAAATGGATCTTAGCTGGTACCGATTATTTCACTAGGTGGACAGAGGCAGTTGCCTTGAAGGATACTACAGAGCCATCAGTTGTTGAATTCCTTGATGGAATTGTATCTAGGTTTGGAGCTCCTTCTACTAACATCTCAGATAATGCCAAATCTTTTGTTGGAACCCAGATTTGTGCATGGGCAATGAGTCACAATATCTATCTGAACACATCATCAAATTACTACCCGCAGGGTAATGGTTTGGCTGAGTCCTCCAATAAGAATCTGATCAGAATCGTAAAGAGAATGATAGAAGACAACTAGAGGGCTTGGCATAAGAAGCTAAGAACTGCTCTATGGGCTGATAGGATAACGCCCAAGAGATCTATTGGGAATTCACCTTTTGTTTTGGTATATGGTAGGGAGGCCAGACTTCCAATCTCATTGGAATTCCCATCCTTGGAGTTGGCTCATCAGCTGGAACTAATTGAAGATGATGCCATGTCAGTAAGAATGGCAGAAGTAATTGAACTGGAAAAAAAGAGAAGTAAAGCTATGCAAACTCTAGAGATACATCAGCAGTAGATGAAGAGGAGCTTTGACAAGAAGGCAAGGGCCAGAATCTTCAGAGAAGGAGATTTGGTTCTCAAGTGGGATTTAGACAGAGAAAAACCAGGAAGACATTCCAAATTTGATCCACTATGGTGTGGCCCTTATCTGATCTTCGGTTGCAAACAGGCCAACGCGTTCCAGCTAAGCAGGCCAAATGGTGAAGTTCTGCCCATTCCAGTCAATGGGATCCATTTGAAGCCCTATTTCTGAAAGTTTGGGGATCCATGTACATAAGTAGTTTAGTTCTTTTTGTTTGTTCCTATTTTCTAATAAGTGCACGTGCACAGAGTTCTCCCTTGAGTTGCCAGTCCTCAAAATTTTGACAATTCTTAGGTTGTTGAGGAGGTCCTATATTTTGCTTCCAAGTCGCAGAGCCAGAGTTCAAGGGTTTTTTAATGTTTTGATTTCCTCTTCTAGGGTTAGGGTTTCTTGCGGCTCTCGGTTCTATACCTTTTAGGCCCTCTTTTCCGACTCCATAGCCCAATGGATCATTCTCAGGCACTGGTCATGCATTGAGCAGGCTCATGCCCCCTGTGAGTCGCCAGAATTGTTACCTTTCGCTCACCTGCCAAAGGTTTAAATTTTAAATGCTTAGCTCATCCAACGGCTAGCCGCAGAAATATTATTATTTTTTATGCCAAGATCGAACCTTATGATGTATTTTATAGCCCACAGGATCTTCTCCGTCAGATTTCAGCAAGATCGATGGTCGATGCGATCTTGCCATCAAGAACTGCTCGAGAATTAGCATCAGCGACATTGCGCCCAATTGACACGTGTCTGGTGGGTCCGACGAGTGGGCTACAATGGAGGGCAGTTCGATAAATTTTTCCAGTGTCGCAGACGCTATGTCACTATCTCACGCCGGCCGAAAAATCTCCATGGCGACATAGCGCCCGATGGAGATGCTCACGTCAGCGGGCGGCACGTTTCCACGAACCGAAAGTTTCAAAACACGGAAAGGCGCCATGGTACCAATGGAAAACCAATGCATTTTCCAATGGCGACATAGCGCCCAATCGAAAAATCCACCGTGGCGAGGACGGGTCAGGAAAATGGGTCCCATCGGTACTCTGCAATGCAATTTGCCAGCCCGACATCAAGATGGTGAATCAGATGTAGCCACGTATTCATCAGTGGGGTCAAGGCAATACGGACCCTCTGAGTTGGTGCTTTGTCAAACCAGGGAGGTGTTTCATTAGGCCAATAAAGAGGGACCACGTCCTCCAAGTCAGAGTTCAGTCAGCGTCATCGGTACATGGAAAGGTAAGATCTCCACCATCAGATCAGGGCCGATCGATGGCAGGCACCATCGCGCTATAGAAGAGCTGTGCGAGTCTTATGTTAACGACATTGTGCCTGAAGGACACACGTCCTTGTGGGTCTAGGGATGTCAGCGAGGACTAGTTAGACCCTTGATATGTGGCCAGTTCTTATTCATCGATACGCTGAGGGGAATGATCTTCCTTGCACATCGTCAGATCAATTCAGATCAGCGGATGGCACCATCTCGCTATGGCAGAGATGCACGGGTTTTAACATGGCGACATAGCAACCATCTGCCACGTGTCGGTGGAATCAGGTCTTACCAATTGGTGTCAAGAGAACGAATCAAATGATGACACACGTTCAGCAGGCCCAGTAGTTTTGGGAGACATGGCGAGTCTTCACGACCGTCAGATTAGAATAGATCTACGACTGGCATTGTCTCGCTATTGAGAACAGCTCGGTAGATAACATTGGCGACTTGGCGCCCTTGTGCCACGTGTCCTGGCGGGACTGCATTTCATGCTGCCAGCGCAGTTAGGTTCAGGGTGACCAACAGACCAATAAGTTGATGCCACGTTTCAGCGGGCCCAGTGAATCATAAAGAAGGGAGGGTCGCAGGAGGTCAGGTTTCGCGACCATCAGATTAGAATGGATCGGCGGCAGGCGCCATCTCACAATGGTGAAGTTGTAGGATTTTTAGTATAACAACATGGTGCCCGTTCACCACGTGTCAGTAGGGCCAATTCTCGCCAGGATGCATCCCTGAGGTTGTGCCAAGTGGAATGGGCCTGATCGCATATTGAAAAGTACGCGACAGGTCGAAAGTCTCACGACGGGCAGACTGCGTCGTCGAAAAGGTGTACCGACGGTGGTTAGCATTATGACCAATGAAGGACTACCACATATGCCGGATCAAAATGTAGAAATGAGGTGGTACTAGATCTTCAAGGTGGCTAGCATAGTCAGGGGTTGAATTTTGAGCTGTCTGATCTGCAGAGATCGAGGGCAGGCACCATCACGCTATGGGGAAATTGCGCATTGTTTGCCATAGTGAGTTAGCGCCCATAGCGACATAGCGCCCAGTCAAACATAAAGGTGTGGTCAGCGCATAAGAGGACTACCAGGGTGGCAAAGGGGAGGAAAGTTATTGCCCCATGTGGCCCAGTCAGCATGTGGACTTGGTTGACCTTTTTGACCCTGTTGTTTCGTGAACCAAAAAGGATAGAAATCATTTATTTATTTTTTTCGTGGATCTGATTCCATAATCAATTGCCACCAGCTCAGAGTGAATATCAAGTGCAGAGGGACCCTCCATCTATCCAGTCGATCCATCTACCATGTCAAGGAATTTTGTGGCGTTGTTTCTATCTTCTCTAGGCTCTTTCTCAGAAAGATATGAGATTTCTTAGTATGCAAGCCAGGATTCAATCAGATCTTCGATTGGATTCTCAAGATGGGAAGTTAATGCCAGTAGGTAAGAAGTGAGTGTGACACAAAAATCTTTAATTATGCCTGATCTATAAAGGCAATTTAGTGACTTGTTCTTAGGGTTGACTCTTCCTGGTTTTCTCTGCTATTGCTTGCAGACTTGCAGTGTAGAATCCCTGTGTCTCTGAGCTACATAGCATCCTGTGTCATTCTCTTCAGTGGTCAATGTGTATGTGCTTCATTTTTCCTCTCATTGATGCATTATTGAGATTAGTGGTCCACATATTGTATCTATCTTTGGCCTATTGGATAATATACAAGTGAAATATCCTTTTCCTGGTGTCATTCAGTTGGTTTTCTGATCTGTATGTGATTATTGATCGATATAAGTTTGGACGTGTATGACTTTTGTATGTTACCCTAGTTTTGTAGTGCATATATGGGCAGGAATGAGTCTGAACACTCTGTATTGGTGCATCACCACCTTAGATTAGACTAGGTAGATTTTCTTTAACGCTCTCTTTCTCCCTTTCCCTTCTGAGAATAGATAGGTGCACCCTGACAGTAAGAGGAAGCCGGCCTTCTCCGAAGACTCAACTTTGTAGTTCAAGTCCCACAGCTTGGAGGTTGTTTCCATGTTTAACTAGGTTGTTCTCGCGCATAGGCCTTGGACAAGGGTGCAAACCTAAGTGACAATAGTTACCAAGAGATGTTAGAAGGTGTGTAGAGAAATGTGTTCTGTGCATGAAAGAAAAAAGGAAAGTCGGGAATGCATATTTGTACCAACCCATACCTATTCATAATACGCCATGGGAATGCATTAGAATGAACTTTTTCGTAGGTCTTCCAAAGACTAAAATAGGGTTTGATAATATCTATGTAGTGGTAGATAGGTTTTGCAAGATGAGTCATTTTGACCCTTGTAAAACCACTCATGATGCTATCTACATTGCTCATTACATTTTCAAAGATACTATAAGAATCCATGGATTAACCCTAATAATTATCTCTAATAGAGATGTGAAGCTCATGAGGAACTTTTGGAAGACTTTATTGAGCTAGCTAGGTACTAATCTATTATTTGTTTTAGCTTACCATCCATAGAGTGATGGTAAAATTGAGGTGGTCAATAGAGTGTTAGGTAAGTTTCTTAGATGCCTAACCAAGGAGTATGGACAAAAATGCAATTTGATCATCCATCAAGAATAATATGCCACCAATGATAGTCTAAATAAGACACCAGGGAGAAATCATTTTGAAATTTTGTATGGTATGCACCCAAGAGGTGTGTTTGAACTTAGGGATCTACAAGCTATGGAGTATAGAAGTAAACATGTAGAAGATTTCTCTCAGATAATGAAAGAGATACAAGAACAAGTAAAGAAAACTATAATAGAGACTACTCACAAGTCGAATGCCAAGGTACACATGTCAAGAAAGGACATATAGTTTGAAGTGGGAGACTATGTTATGCTTCACCTAAACAAATCCAAACTATAGAAAGGAGTACCAACAAAGTTGCAAATGAAGATAGTTGGTCCATGCAGTGTGTTAGTTAGATATATACAAAATGCCTACAAGGTAGAGGTTCCTACAAACTTGAATATTTCACCAGTGTTCAATGTAATAGATTTGGTCAAATACAAAGGACCACTATTAGAGGTAAGTTAGAATAGTAGGGAGATACTCAAAGATGTTAGTACTTCTACCTTTCCTCTCAAGGTGAAGCAATAAGCTGAAATCATCTTGGAATGAAGGGTAAGGAAGTCTACTAGGCACAAGACATGCATGGAGAACCTAATCTAGTGGAAAGCGCAACCAAAAGATGAAGCTACATGGATAGAGGAAGGAAATTTAGAAAAGCTTGGCATTGATATGCCTCTAATTTCTCCTCATGTTCCTTGAAGTTGTGTAGATAGGGAGAATGGTGTAGAAGCACCAAGGGATTTTTTAGGCCATCTCAATTATTTTTTTTCCAGTTGTGTGGATGCATTCCCTAGGGAATTTTTGAGGCAATTTTCATTAGGTCATGTTGACCACGGTAGTAGTAAAGTAGGAATTTTTTTTATATGGTCTTAAAACCTATGGTTTGGTGCAATTAGGGGTTAGCAAGTTGTAGACCCCTCTGATTTGCAAAAACATGGTATGAAATCTTCATGAGGTCAGTAGGGTTTAGGATGGGTGACACTATTATTTTTACCTTATTTGAGATTCTTGGTTGAGTTTGGGAAGCAATGGAGATCATTTGATAAAGTTGGGGAAATTTTGGTAAAAAGATGTAAAAGTTGCCTTGTACAACTCTTAAAAGTTTGTTGAGAAATATTGTCAAGAAAGTTCTAACTAGATTGAGAAGAGTCCTAAGGAAAAAATAACCACCTACTATGCTATATAGTATGTGAAGACCTATGGAAAGGGTTGGATGCTCATTATACAGATTGAGTGTTTTGGCAATCAACATTTTGAAGCAATTTGTAAGAAATTTCTTTGTTATTGATGACAGTAGCTAGTTATGTTGGAATAATTTAGAATAAATGAGAGGGGGGTGAATTAGTTATCCAAGGTCAAAAAATCTCAATTAAACATTTCAATGCTTAACAGAACTTATACATATAACTCCTTCACATGTATCTTGCATGCATCCATTATATCATTCAAAACTCAAACTTGTAGATTACTGTCGTAGGTCAAAATCACTTTGTAGAAATGTAAACATGAAACATAAAAAAATTATTCACACACATGACACAAGGATTTTATGCACAAATCCAAATTGGGAAAAACCACTAGCAACATGCTACTAATTCTATCTATTCTGAAGTGATGCCCTATGAAGGCCAACCTTGTTAAAGGTTACAATACACATTGTTAAATGTGACCTAGTTAAAGGATTTCAATCACCCCATTAGGAGTGATCCTTGCTAGAGGGCTTTAGGTCATTCCATTAGAATGTCACATAGTTAAAGGATTTACAAATTATTGTTAGGTCAACCTTAATCCAAAGGATTTTACGCTAAACTAGTTAAATGATTACAAAGTAAAAGTAAGGCTTGATTTGATAAAAACATAAAACTCACTTTTAGATTACAAATCTTTGTCCTATTCCCTATTCTTCTTGGCTTCATTGACTTCAGCTCTAATATCTTGTTCACCCTTCAAGCATTCATCCTCTTAAGTCTTCTTACCATTCATGACAATTGCAAACTCTATAGTTCGGCCTCCATATGAAGCAATAACCTAAACTTCTTGTCTTTCTTGGGTTTTTCACACATAGCCAACTATCCAACTAGCCAACTTTACTTCATGACTTATATTTTCTTATAAAAAGAATTTGGATCTTTTGAGGCTTCATAACAATTGTCCATTCTAGGGTTAAGTAGGATTCATTGACTCTAACCATCTTTTTGTTTTAACTCCCTCTAGAAACTTCCTTCACAATTCTCATTGATTTGGACTCAAAATGGTTTACCTTGGATTCTATGCCACCAGCTCATCAATCTTATCTTCCACATAGTTCACACAATTCAAGAAATCAACCTTGTCAGCTCAGATTCATAGAATTTGCCATCTTTCTCATAATGTTGTCATTCAACATCAACTAATTTCTGATGCTTGACATATACAATGTTTCTCAACATCCACTACATGTTCACTCAGCATGCACTAAAGTTTACTGATGCTTGACACTAACTAAACTTTTCTTGGCTTACACTATGTTCACTTAGCATACACTAAAACTTCACTTTTCTTGACTCCAACTAATTTTTTGCATGGCTTGCACCAAATTTTCTTGGGCCTACTATGCACTCGATCAAGTTTGGTAGACTCAATTCTTCTTACTCATTCTTCTAGACTTAATTAGAGTATCTATCCTTTGTAGCCTTAATTAGATAATTAATACACTATATCATCACTATCTTAAGTGATCTTTGTACTCCTTTTTCATATCATAACTCAACCTTTCCTCTAGTTGTTTTTGTTATCTTATTTGATCAATCTTCTTCATCAATCAAACAAATTATAGTACTAAAATAAACTTAGTAGTTCTCTAACCAACATGTAGCAGGTTTGACATCACTGACAAAACAATGATTGAAACACATTCTCATACTTGTATCAATCTTTTCTCAACAATATCCTTCTTTGGAATTGAGGGAAAACCAATACCAAAAAGAAAATAAATCCTTGTGTTGAAATCTCTCCCTCTATCACCATATTTACTCTTCTGTAGAGGCTACAAAACTTTGTTTTGATTAACAAAAAATCAACTCTTCCTTATGACTCCTTTCATTTGTCATCTTCTAGGACTTCTCATTCCGACTTCTTCTTTCTGATATTCAAGTATCTATCCCTCTATCTGTAGTTATTTCTCCCTCTTAGTAGATATATCAGATTTCTATCTTGAAGTATTTCTCACTTTACTATTTCTTTTGTTTCTTTCTTTTTTTGGTATTCTTCAATATCTTTGTCTTTCCCCATCTTCTATTTGTACCTCTTTGATAGTAATGACAAATACTTGTCATCTCAACATGTAGGCATTCAACAATTTCAAGTTCTTCATCTATCACCTAACTTGTAGTTGATCTTCTATTCCAGCTGTAGATTACTTTTGGCAGCTACTAAAGTAAAGTCTAGTGCATTAATGTGTAAGATATGTCATTCATTTTAGTTGATGCAGAGAATAGGTCTAGCTCCTTAAACAACTTTGGATAAAGGAATCACTACTAGTTTACCTCTTAGATACTCATGAGCATCCCTAGGTAAAGCTTTTGTGAATAAATCAACAATCTGTTATTTGGTATTCAAATATTCCATCTTTACTTCTTTATCTTGAGCCATCTCTCTCAAGTAATGATACTTGATAGCTATATGTTTTGTCTTTGTGCGCATAACAAGGTTCTTGGATATATTTATTACCCTTGTGTTACTATAGTTAATTATAAAAACTTATGTGATTTCCTCCATCATTCCTTTGGGTAGCTTTTTGATCCAAACAATATTTGTACAATTTATTATAGTAGCAACATATTCAACTTGAGTAGTAGATTGAGATAGGCAATTTTGTTTCTTACTAGTCCAAGTAACTAGTCTTTTCTGCAAGAAAAATGATCCCCCACTTGTAATCTTTCTATTATCAACATCTCTAGCCCAATCAACATTTGTATAGGCTCTCAATTCAAATTTATCATTTTTCTTATTGTATAGACCAAAGTCCTCTATTCCTTTCAAATATCCCATTATTCTCTTAATATCCATCAAATGATTTTCCTTATGATTTGTAGAGAACCTTGCAACAATCCCAAAAGCTAATGCAATGTTAGGTTTTCTGTGCACCATATATTGCAATTTTCTAATCACAGACCTTTATAAAGTTTGGTTCACATTAGCGGAATCATCATTCTTCGAATATTTGTGTCCTATGACCATAGGTGTGCTAACAATCTTTGGATCCTCTAATCCAAAAGTTTTCAATATTTCCTTCACATAATTAGACTCAGTGATGTAAATACCATATTAAATTTGATATAGTTGCAAGCCAAAAAATAATTTAATTTCTCCAAACATAGACATCTCAAATTCTTCCTTCATTTGATTAGTAAATGCCTTGGAAGATACATTTTTTCCTCCAAATATGATATCATCAACAAAATTTTCAGCTAATAGAATACTTTTACCACCTCCAATTTTCAAGTATAAATTATTGTTATTATCAGTTCTGTCAAAACCAATCTTCACAAGATAAGTATGAAGTCTCTCATACCATGTTCTAGGTGCTTCTTTTAAACCATATAAAGCCTTGTGCATTCTACATACCATGTTCTTTTTGTTAGCATCAACAAATCCTTAAGGTTGTTCAATGTAAATCTCTTACTCTAATATATCATTCAAAAATGTAGATTTCACATCCATTTGATAAAATTTGAAACCTTTGTATGAAGAGTAAGCAAGCATAGTTCTTACTTCTTCTAGTGTTACAATAGGGGAGAAAGTTTTTCCATAGTCTATTCCTTCTTGAGCATACCCTTTGCAAACTAATCTAGCCTTATTTCTTGTGACTTCACCATTTCCATCTAACTTGTTTCTTATTGCCCACTTAGTACCAATAACATTCTTTTGCTCTAGTCTAGGTACAAGTGACCAAGTCTTGTTCTTCTCTATTTTCTTAATCTCTTCTTTCGTGGCTTTACTATAGTCATCATTCTCAAGTGCATCCCTAATTATTTTAGGTTCATGTATGCTAAGAAGACATGTATCATTTCTCAACATATTTTTATTTATCATAGGTTTGGCCTCTTTATCTCCAATAATCTCTCTTGCAGGGTGATGTCTTTTGACACACTTTGACAATCTTGGTTATGCTCTATTTTCTTCAATAGGTCTTTCAAATTCATAATCACTGTGTGCTTCTCTATTAGGTAATTCAACATCTCTTTCATGTGTATTAATCTCATTATTAGAATGTATCTCTACCTTATTCTATGACTTAGCTCCTGATTGTAACTCAGTTTCTAAATGAAACTCGACATTGACTATCTGCAACTCAACAATGACTGAATCTTATTATTATTGATTTGCAACTTGATTCACAACAACAAAATCAATCATTTCATCATAAAAATACAAAAAATATTTGTAGTCTTTATGTTCTTTTGTAGGTTTACCTTCATTTGCTTCTATATATTCATAAAATTTCACATTTTCTCTTTCTGCAACTTTGTCAATGTTAGTATTTAAACACTTATAAGCTTTGGTCCTTTTGGAATAGCCTAGGAATATACCTTCTTCAATTTTAGCATCACATTTTCCATTCCTATTTTCCTTAATAATATAACACTTTCTTCCAAAAAATTGAAAATATTTTACATTTGGTGAGTATCCATACCATAATTCAAAAGGTGTTGAATGAGTACCTTTCTTGACTTGTGCATGGTTCAGGGTATAGAGAGTTGTACTTAAAAACTCTCTCAAGTATTTCAAACCAACATTCTTCTCCATAATATATATGTTTCTCCTTTCAACAATCCCATTTTGTGGAGGGGTTCTAGGCACAAAAGTCTATCTTTTGATTCCTCTATCATTATAGAACATCTCAAACTCATTTGATGTAAATTCTCCACCTCTAGCAGATCTCAAAGATTTCAAGCTTTTGCTAGTTTCCTCTTCTACTCTAGGAAATTACAACTTAAACATGTGAAATGCATCAAATTTTTGCTCCAAAAATACAACTGTCATCATCCTAAAATAATCATCAACATATAGGATAATGAACTTGTCACCATTATAGCTTTGCACATTGATTGGTCCACATAAATCAATGTGAACTAACTCAAGAATATGTTATGAAGTGTAAGTCTTTCTTTTAAAGCTTGATTTAGTCATCTTTCCTAACTAACATTGTTTGCATATTTCATTTTTTGGTTTCTTTATTTTTTGACAAACCTCTGACTCTCTTCATCTTAATGATACTGACCTAATTTTTAAAGTAAACATGACATAGCCTTTTGTGCCACAACCACACATCATCAAATTGTACCACTAGACAAGTAGTATCATTACTATCAAGATAGAAAATATTACCTCTAGTTTGATCACCATTTCCAATTACTTCTCCATTAGCATCATAAATATTGGCTTTTCTATTTCCAAATTCAATGTTACAACCAACACTATTCAATTCTGATAGACTCAACAAATTGTTATTCAGTCCTTCACCATAATAAGCATTATCAAAAATGATCTTATCTATCAACTTAATTGATCCTTTTCCTTTGATAAGACATGGTGCATCACTCCCAAATCTAACACTATTTCTATGATAATGGACAAGGGAATTGAACTTACTTTTATCTTGAGTCATGTGATTGGAAAATCTAGTGTCAATGATCCATCTATCACTCTTATTCACATAAAATACAAATGTAGTTGCATCATCTTCATCCGATTCATCTTTGATTGCAACATAGACAACTTCATCCTCATGAGCATCACATTCTTCACTAGATTCTTCTTCAGCAATGTAGTAGGACTTCTTTCCTTTGTCTTTATAATCTTTGTTGTTCTCATATCTCTTGCTTCTAAATTTTTCTCCACTTTTTTTGTTCTTCTTCTCTAGACATCTAGCAGCAATATGACCAACTTTGTTGTAATTAAAACATATGATGGGCATCTTAACTTTTTATTTTCTTTTTCTTATCATTAGGCTCTTTTAGTGACAACTTAGCTTTAAAAGTTGATTCAACATTTTTATATTTGAAGTTATCATAATTAGATAGTTCAAAGGTAGTAAGCCGACGTACTAAAACTTCAATGGTCAAATTAGTGGCAGGTATACATCTTAGCTCTTTTATGGAAGAAACTCTAATAGCATAGATGGGCAGAATTGTCCTAAATACTTTTCTGAATACAATATCTTCATTAATTTTACCAGTTGATCCTCTTATAGCATTTACAATTTCTTTTATTCTAAAGCAATATTGAAAAATCTTCTCTCCTTCTTCAATTGTCATATCATCGAACTTACCTCTGAGACCTTCAAATTTTGCTCTCAAAACATTTTTGTCTCCTCCATACATGGTTTGAAGAGAATCACATATATTCTTTATAGTGTCACAATTCTTTATGTCATCAAACTTTGAGTAACTTAGGGTAGATAGAATCACCAACATTGTCTGATTATGTTCTTTTTTCTTTTTAAGATCTTCAATAGTGAGGGCTTCAACAGGGTCAACATGTTCAACAACAATGATAGTTTGTGCATGATCACCAAGTCCTCCTAGGTGTAGCTTCATCACACTTTTCTATGCAAGAAATTTCTCCTCTTTAAGCGTGGGTACCTTTCTCTTAGGTATTTTGATCTATAATTTATAGTACATTGAAACTATCTCACACAAGCAACCAACACTCTGATACCAATTATTGGAATAGTTTAGAATAACTGAGAGGGGGGTGAATTAGTTATGCAAGGTCCAAAACTTCCAATTAAAATTTTCAGTGCTTAGCACAACTCATACATATAACTCCTTCACATGTATCTTGCATGCATCCATCATATCATTCAAAACTCAAACTTGTAGACTACTATCATAGGTCAAAATCACTTTGCAGAAATGTAAACATGAAACATAACATAATCATTCAAACATATGACACAAGGATTTTACATGGAAACCCAATTTGGGAAAAACCACCAATAACATGCTACTAATTCTCACTCTTCTAAAATGATGCCCTATGAAAGGCCAACCCTGTTAAGGGTTACAACACACATCACTAAATGTGACCTAGTTAAAGGATTTTAATCACCCTGTTAGGAGTGAGCCTTGTTAGAGGATTTTCTAAGTCATTCCATTTGAATGCCATGCACTTAAAGTATTTAAAAATTCCTATTAGGTCAACCTTAATCCAAATGAGTTTACCCTAAATTGATGCAATGATTAGAGAGTAACAATAAGGCTTCATTTGATAACAAAGTACAACTCACTTCTAGATTATAGATCTCTGTTGAATCCTCCATTCTACTTGGCTTCATTCACTTCAAATCTGATAGATTGTTCACCCTCCAATAATTCATCCTCTTAACTCTTCTTACTTTGCATGCCAATTATAAACTCTATAGTTAGGCCTCCATATGAAGCAATACCCTAGACTTCTCGTCTTCCTTCTATTTTGCATACATAGTGAACTATCCAACTAGCCGACTTTTTTTTATGCCTTGTATTCCCTTATAAAGAGAATTTATATATATTTTCACTTCATTAAAATTTCCTATTCTAAGGTTAGCTAGGATTGTTTGAATATAACCATCTTTCTATTTTAGCTCCCTCTGGAAACTTCCTTCATAATCCCTATTGAATTTGACTCAAAAAGGTTTGCCTTATATTATATGCTACCAATTCATCAAGCTTATCTTCTATACAGTTCACACAATCTAAGAAATCAACCTTGCTGTCTTATACTCATAGAATTCATGATCTTTCTCATAATTTTGTCACTCGGCATCAACTAATTTTTGATATTCAGCACATACTGTTTCTCGGTATCCACTAACAATTCTCTTGGCACACACTAAAGTTTATTGATGCTTAAAACCAACTAAATTTTACTTAGCTTAGTTTATGTTCACTCGAAATATGCTAAAACTTCACCTTGCTCAACTCTAACTAATTATCTTCTTAGCTTGCGCTAACTTTTCTTGTCACCTACTATGCATTCAGTCAAGCTTAGCAGACTAAATTATTCTTACTTGTTCTTCTAGACTTAATCAATGTATCCATCCTTTGATGCCTTAAGTAGATAATCAATACACTATATCATCACTATCTTAACTAATCTTTGTACTCCTTTCTCATATGATAACTCAACCTTTCCTCTAGGTTCTCTTGTTATCTCATTTAATCAAATACCCTTCATCATTCAAATAAATGATAGTACTCAAATCAACTAAGCAATTGTCTTACTAACAAGTAGTAGGTTTGACATCAGTGACAACACAATAATTGAAACACATTCTAAAAATTTTATCAATAATTTCTCAACAAGTTAGAAGTTCTAGATCCATATTTTAACTTGTGTATCCTTTGAATTACATTTTTTCTTGATTTTTTTTTTTTGATGGAGATTTTCATCATTTTTTTTCCTTTTGGAAAATTATTTTGGTTTTACACTATCATTGGTTTTGTTCAGGTAGTTGGTGAAGATGGAGCTCTAACTCACTTTCCCACTATCTATTCTGTATGGCCTCTTGAGAATAGTAAGTAGGATCCATGTAAATATGTGTATAGAAAAGGGCCCTCAAATTCAAAGGAAGCATTTTTATTGTCTTACCCTAGAGGCGACCTTGTGGTGAGTCTCGCTTGGGAAGACCATAAATTGATCAACATTACTTGCAGAGGAGAAAAGATAAATTTCAAATTCTATTTGGACATTGAAGAAGGAAGTCTTTCCAACCTTTCATGAAGTGGAGAGGATCATACCAATCTAGGAATAAGGCTAAAATACTTTTGGTTGTCAGAGTAGCTTGTAAATCTTTAAAAACATAATTTTCACCTAATTTGGGTTAGGGAAATGGATGGAGGGATATGACTTCAAGAACCTAAAAAATATTTAAGGGGATGAATAATGAACCAAGAAACCTAGAAAATATTTAAGGGTTCCTTTGGAACACATAGGATAGAAATCTTATTTTCTCAGAGTTGGAGACCTAATAGGGTTAATAGTCCTAATAAGGGAATTTGGTGATATTAGATAAGAAACTAGAGTAGTGGAGATATCTAACACCCCTATTTGATTGCATTGAGGTCCCTCAGGACAACTCCATACCTCTATAAGGTTAGTTGAAGCATATGGAGGATTTAGGCCTTTGAAGATGGTTTAATGGCTAAGGCAAGTGAACAAGAATGCAACAGGAAGTGGAATGAGTAAGCAAACATATTGGTAGGTAGGTTTTCTTAAGGATACCAAGGGATCCTAGTGAAAAAAAGGGTCCTATAGGTGCTAGGGTGAGGGAGAAAGATACCTTAGAAGTCTTTGAGAAGAAAAGGAGTATGAGCTAGTGAATGGTTAATGCAACCCCCCTATTAGGAAAGTTTGATAACATGAAGATGGTAGAAGGTGAGAACATTTCTTAATATACTAGAAGAGTCAAAGAATTTGTAATCCTATCAGAGGAGATGAAGGAAATATCAGTGATGAGATTATGATTAGCAAGGTATTGAGAACCTTATTTTGTATTTATGATATAAGAGTTTCTACAATACAAGAACTGAGGTGTACTCCAAGTAATGATTTATCCTTAGATAGTATGGTTTTTTGACTTATTTCATTTGAATTGTGAATTTTTCATAATTTAACCACCCTTGCTATTGAATCTATTTTGAAGTTACAATTAGTTTTACATAAGTCTAAGAAGAAGAAAGAGAAGTATGAAGATAATGAGAGTGGATATTTTGATGGTGATCTTGAGGACATTGAAGCATTAATCCCTAGGAGACTACCAAGAGGAAAAATAAAATCCAAATTTAAACTTCATATAATCTATTTTTTACACAATAAACTTGGTCATAGTGTTGTAAGATGTCCTCATAGGGATGAAAAGGATGAAAGGAAAGAAACCAAGTTAAAGGGAAGAAGAGATGGAAAAGACAATTAAGGATAAAAAGACTACAAGGGAAAAGGTAAGAATTCTTGTTAAAATTGTGATGAAGAGCCTAATGATCACTATGATAGTCATGACATAAAGGTTATTTATGTTTCTATGAAAGATAATTTTGATGAAGATGATAAAATTGCATTTATTTCATATATGAGTAAAGGTGATGGATGGATAATCTATAGTAGTTTCTCACACCACACGAATGGTGATAAATGTTAGTTTTGAACCTTAGAACATTATAAAGGAAGTAGTGTTAAGTTCAGTAATGATGCAAAATGTCTTCTAAAAGGTAAAGGCTCAATAAGATTGACAGATAAGATCAAATGTGATAATTATTATTGGGTTGAAGGACTTAACTACAATTTTTGAGTAATAGAATTCAACAATTTAGGCTACAAAGTTGAATTTTAGCACAAGAAGGCTAAGATCTACAATGGATTTTGTGAACTAATTGGAAGTGAAAACTAAACAAGAGGTAACTTGTTCTATCTAGATTTATATAATGATAAAAGCTTTTTTGGACAATGTGATGATATATAGCTATGGCATAAGAGGCTATGGCATGTAAACTTTGATTATTTGGTAAGAATTAGTAAGATGGAGAAAGTAGGAGGATTACCAATATTGAAGAAACCTAATAATTTGATGTGTAAATAATGTCAATTGGGGAAAATAAAAAAGTATAGTTTCAAGAGAAAGATCTCTACTTCTGATGGTATTTTACCTTTGTGGACCTCTTGGAGTGAAAAGATACTGTGGTAAAAAATATTTTATTCTATTTCTTGATGTCTACTCCAGAATGATGACTGTGATATTCATTAAAGAAAAAAAAATTCCATTTCAAATGTTTAAGTGATATCTAGGTAAAGTTAAAAAGGAAATAGGTAAAATCTTAAGTTTTTGAGATCTAATAGATGAGTTGAGTTCATATTTGAGGAATTCAACACATCATGCAATGATAGAGGAATTAAGAGATAAATGTTTCTACTGAGGACCCCTCCACATAATGGTACAACTGAAAGGAGGAATAGATCAATCATGGACTATGCTAGAACATTGATGATGGAGAAAAATGTTGCACCTAAATTCTAAGAGAGGTTGTAAGTACATGTATTTATACCTTGATTAAAATACAAGTCAAGGAAGGTACTCATATCACACCTTTTGAGTTATCATATAGTTATGCACTTAATGTAAAATATCTCAAAGTTTTTGGAAGAAAATGTTATATACTAAAAGATAGAAAACATAAAAAACTTGATGCAAAGAGCTATGAAGGTATATTTGTAGGATATTCTAGTGAGAGCAAAGTATATAAGTGTTTGAATTCAATCATTAACAATGTTGTGGTAAGTGCATATGTGAAAGTTGATGAATATTTAGAAAAGAATGAAGTTGAATTTAAGAAGGAACATGAAGATTACAAAAGTTTCACATACATTGATGGAGGAGAACCCAACACTTTACCTAAATTTGAGAAGAAAGTTTCCAAACAGTAGCAACTGATACATACCAAGTTACAAAAACAACATGTCTTGCATCAAGAAATTGGTTTTGACCATTAGGAGGAACATAGCAAGCATTAACAAGTGATTATTGAGAAACTAGAAGAACAAGATGTTGAAAAAGAAGATTGTTGAAGTATAGGAACCTATCATGGGAAAAATCATTGTTTTGTCACTACTGTCAAAGATACTACTTGTTGGTAAGACAATTGCTTCTATGGTCAAAATGTTATCATTTGATTGATTGATGAAGAGGATTTGAAAAGAGAGGATAAAAAAAGTACATAGAGAAAGGTTGAGTTATATGGTGTATAAAATGACAACTAAGACCAAATAAGACCTTGGTGATATATTGTATTGTTTCTCTACTTAAGGATAGAATGAAAGGATGCTAAAGAAAAGAGAAGAAGAAGAGTTTATAATAAGTATGTGTTTGCCAAGCTTGAAAAAGAAAATAGTGTAAGCTAAGCATTTAGTTTAGGCCAAACAAAAAAAATTGTTATCACCAGTCAAAGGAAAATTCAATATGTGACGAGAAAAGAAAAATATAGTATGTGCTGAGTGTTAGAAAGTTAGTATGTGCCAAGCATCAATAAACAACAATATTAACTGAGTAAGATTTAGTTTATGCCAATAAACCTAGTGTTGGCCAAGCATCAATAGTTAGTTATTGTCAAGTGATAGTAAAATTGCCGAGTGACAATAAAAAGAGTTTGAATGATGATTTGAAAAATTTGAGCTAACATAAGTTGTTTTCTTGAATAATGTGAATCATGTTGACGATAAGCTTGATGATCTGGTGGCAAAATATTCAAAATAAATGGTTTTTAGATGAATTTAATGAGGATTGAAAGAGAATTTTCTAGAGGGAACATAATTGAAAGAATGGAGGATTTCATAAATCTAGGCTAACCTTAATATGGACGATTGCGATTAAGTGGAAAAAGATCAAAATTCTCTATTTAAGTAGATACATGGCCAAAAGAAAATAGTGTGTGATAGAAAGAGTCTAAAGTATGGAGGTGTTACTTCATATGGTGGCCAAAGGAATGAACCTTCTGTTAGCATACTATACAAGAAGGCTTAAGGAGGTGATGGCTTGAAGGGTGAACAAGAAATCAATGATGAAGTAAAATGAATTCCAAGAAGAATGGAGAGTTGAATAAGAGAAAAAAAATTTGCAAGTGAGTTGTTTTGTTATAAGATAAAGTCTTGTTGTTACACTCCAACAATTGTATAAGTCAGAATAAATCCTTTGGATTAAGGATGACCTAACAATCATGAGTATATCCTTTAACCGGATGAAATTATAATGGCATGTTGTAAAGTCCCATAACAAGGCTCACTTTCAATAGGGTGATTGAAATCCTTTAATCAAGGACATGTAATGCCCTGCCAAGGGATCCAAAAGAATTAACCTAAAGTTTCACTAAGTTTGCTAAACATTTTTTTTTTTTTTAAAAAAAATAAGAAAGTATGACATACACATCAAACACATAGTAGCGGAAGCAATGACATGTAATCATCAACAAACATACATTGCAAGTTACATTTCTTAACGATCCCAAGATGTTGCATCACGTTTAAATTTAATTAATTCTAAGTCTAACAACTATCACATACATATGAAAGAATAATCAAAAACTCCAATGTCCATAATATACATTTGTTCCGAATGCTCATTGGCAAATTAATTCAGAATGCTCAATCATCCACTGTACTTGTCACAGGGTATGAAAGGCTTAAAAGAATATACATATGTAAAGATCAAGATACAACATCCTCAAATCCATGATACAAAGTACAGTAAGAATATATGAAACTATTCACCATACATGGTACATCCATACATCCATAATGATAAAACATCTATCATAAAATCTAACCATCCATCATAATATTCCAAGAACATAGTGAAGGTAAATGCCAATCACGAAAACTCCAGCCACGGTAACCACAAAATGGATCTCAATGGTAAGAGTAAAAGCACTACCACCCGACCACGTGGAACCTAAATGGTCCACTCCCACCGCGCTGAGGAGATAGTCTCAAGTCCCCAAATAGGATAACAAAACCTATAATCATAAATACTCTCTAAGTCCAGGAAATCCTATAAGTATGCTAACTCAAGGGTTCCTAAAAAGATTGACATATAAATCCCAGAGGTACCACAAGACACGTAGGAAACCTAATATGCAAGCAGGAAAGTGTCATCGCAAAAGTCATGTAGAAGTTACCCGAGAAATCCCTTAGGAATCTCGGGTCCCTACTGATCCTGTGGCCACTAGTATCCTCTCGAACTGACGAGGCATACTATGGAATGCAAGGTCATAACTAAGTGTTCTCTCTACCCCATCCTAGTCTGTACTAGCACTCATGGCATAGGAGAGAACATACAATTATCTTGTTAGGTTCATTTTCTCTCATTTAGTGTAAATGTTTTCACTTATTAAAAAAATGACTTACAATGGGTTTCTCAAGGTAGCCTCTTAGGGCTCTGACCCCCATTGCAAGCCACTTCCCGACTCTACACATAGATAACCTACCCTAGCTCATGAATTCATAAAACAAAGAATCATAATAAAACCATCTCAGTCCTATACGAGCAACTGAAAAACATCATAAAAAGATAATCCACAAATTATATCAGTTCTTCATGAGCAACAGATAACATCAAATAGTAATCATGTAATCACGACAGTTCTCTATCAGCAACTGAAGGCATCAATGATAAGTCACAAAATCCAATGGTTCTCTAATGAGCAACCAAAAAGTAATACAAGTATAACTGATCAAGACTCAGAAATGGTTATCACATATAACTGATCGAGACTCAAAAATGGTTAAGTTAGGTATTCTCAAATATATACACCTCAGCTTCACACAAGGAAACTGGACAACAACAACAAACAGTAACACAATCATGTCATAGAGCACTTCATCACATTACCATGGTCAGGTTAAGAAAGATCGAAACCAAATCATCATGACATCACATTCACAACCTCGAGCCTCTAGTAACAACCTAAACTGGTCAACACTAAACCAACCCCATAACACTCAAAGCATGGACAATATATAGAAAAACATCATAGTCACACAATTGGTTTTGATTTGAAAACATACAGTTGAGTTAAACAATAAGGTTTCAGTTATCAGTGTTTATTTTCAAGTAAAAAGTCTTATACATCAATTTGATTGATAAAATACTATTGAGTTAATGTGAGGTTTCCATTTCCAGTTGAACGTATGTTTTAAACAGATAGAACCCATAGTTCACCTTTACCAATTATCCCGTTCCTATATCCCAATGAAACACCTAATTACCCCTAATTGTTCTTAAGTCAGAGTCCTAAAACAATCTGAGGGTAATATTTAAATTAATAAGAATGCTTGTTGATCTTTGATTATAATAATCTTTACATTTATTGAAAACAATATTCTAATATCAAACTTGCTTAAACAAGTTTTCAATTTTAATTAATCTTTATTTAAATCAAACTTTAAATAAAATTAATTAGTGATACATAAAAAAAAAACTTCATATTATATTTATTAATAATTTATTTATTTATAAAATTATTAATAAATAATAATAAAATTCCAATATAATTTAAAATTTAATAAATTTTAAATTAAAATATAATAATATTAATTAAAACATTTAAAAAAAAAAAACAATTTACAAAAAAGTACGTCAAAATTTATTTTGTTTTTATTAAAAAAAAACAGCGTGTTTAAAGGCCTGTCGGCCTGCCATTCCCTGCAGTCGCAGGTGCTACTGCTGCCGCAGGCAGCAGTACCACCTGTCGTGGCAGCGTGGCTGTGGGGCGTGGGAAGTGGTGGCCCCGCCCCACTTCAAACTATTTAATATAATTTTTATATATTATTTTTCTTTTGTATATATATTTTTTTTAACAATTTTTTTTTAAAAAACAAATTAAGTTTTATTTTAATTAGTTTTAGTTTAATTATATTAAAACAATTCCCTCCAAAGGGAATATATATATATATATATATATATATATATATATATTTATTTAAAAACTTTCAATTTTACACTCAAACCCTTACCTAATCAAATCTCAATTTCTAAATCAGGAAAAACAAGGGCTCTAATAATTCATCCAGTCTTCATGGATACAAAAATTATTGACGAACAATTAATAAATTCACAATATTGAACAGTTAAAACTTTCATCACAGAGAATTCAGATCTACAAACCCCAGACACGAAGAAGACAGTAAGGGATAATTGCATATTTAATGGATAGTCAAAACACAAGACCTTACCTGATCCTGATGCTATTATGCAATCTCCAGGAACTGTATGCAAATTCGCTCGTATCAATAACCTTCCCCTCGAAGACTTTCTTCGTATCAGCCTTCTGAAATTTGCTTCCAAAAATTGTCTCCCCAAAAATTCCTGTCCAAATTCGTCCATCTCAAAAATGAACCCCCAAAGTTGTGATAAGCAATTTCTCCTCAATTCAGGGCACTAATTGTGCGTTTACCCGAGAAGACTCTTTGCACAACTCAGTTAACTCCAATTTAACTTTTATTATATTTTCTTATTCTTTTGCATTCAACTTTCATGCACATTAAGTTGAATTATTAAATAACTTTATTTAAAATTTCACTTGACTTCAATTCTTAATTAATTTATTACTTTAAATCTTATGTGCACTTTTAAGAAATTAAAATAACATTATTAATTTTTATAATTTAATCTTTTAATTTAATTCTTATATTTAACTCATGTTTAGATCATGCGATCTAGAATTCTTAATAAATTAATATCTTTCAACTTTTTAATTTATTTTAGAACTTAATTGATAACATATTTAATTAATTTAAATAACAATAATATTTAGCATTGATTTAAAAATGAACTCCAAATATATTATTATTAAATTAAATAAATATTATCTTGTTCTAAATATATCTTGAACTTTAATTTCCAACTTTAATTCTTTTAATTAATTAATTAATTAATTAATTAATTAAATATAAAGATATCATAATAATTCCTTATTAAATTAAATCATTAATTAGTCTTTTTAATTAGACTTAATTTATAGAAAAAAATACACCAAGGACTCATAAAGCAACATACGAAAACCCACTATAGAAAAATACATACCAAATCAAACAAAAGGGTTATAATCACAAAATTATATCATTTGATGCATTCGGAGGGTACTTAACTCAGATACTTGTCCTAATTATTAATTAGGACAATTGGCTAAAGGGTTTAGGATTTGGACTTAAGAGCTTTATCTCCCCTCTCTTACCATTGAGACAGTGCGATAGGGTACGCTCATCCTAACAATTCAGGGAAGTCGATACCCAGTACCTGCAACCTGCATAAAATCCACGCATGTAGAAACACAATATTCTAAGCTAAACAGACAATGGCAGGAAGTGGTGCATCGTGTAGATCCCGACTAGTAGGTGACTACGACTCCCTTCCTTAACCGTATCAGAAACACCATACATAAATAAAACAGCACGCACACCATACACATGCAGTATGGGGTAAGTATCCATAAGAAGCACATGGAATAATAAACCATCTAACTAATCATCATCGATAACTGAAACCATTGAATAATCATCATACATGCATGAAATATAGCGTACCAAGTAATCTCATCATATAATAAACTGAGTGTAAACATCATCTGATAATCTCTAAAATAATAATACTTAATCATCAAACATAAATTGGCCTAAAAGAGTTTGGCAATCATATCAGAAATGTAGCTTGAAAATGTAAACTAGGGGCAGGCACTACATCCACCCCCCGTAGACTTAGGCTTACTCCTGGAAGCCTATAAACAAATAGGGATATAAATCCCGTAATCTAGATGCATCCTCCCATGTCGCTGAAGAGTCATCAGTAGGGTCCCATTGGACCCTTACCTGCTCTATGGTTCGACCCCTGAGGGTCAACTCCCGCTGCTCCAGAATACGTATTGGCTCCAAAGCCAGTTGCCCATCCTCTAATTGTAATGCATTCCAATCAAGAATATGTACAACATCAGGAATATACTGTCTAAGTACTGAAACATGGAAAACATCGTGAATGCGAGCAAGGCTGGGCGGTAAAGCAAGACGATAGGCAACTGGACCAATCCTCTCAAGAATATCGAATGGTCCCACAAAGCGAGGTGCTAGCTTCGAGCCCTTTCCATAATGGATCGGACTCTTCCGCGGACGCACTCTCAAGAAAACCTTCTCTCCCACAGCAAACTGCTTATCTGACCTATGTGCATCAGCATACTTCTTCTGCCTATCCTGTGCCATTGTCAAGTGCTCTCGGATACGCACCACCTGTTGCTCCATGTCACGAAGCATCTCTGGGCCCAACAGGATGCAATCCTCAAGGCTATCCCAACTCAAAGGTGTACGACAAGGGCGTCCGTATAAGGCTTGGAAAGGTGCCATGCCAATAGAACTGTGATACCCATTGTTGTAAGCAAACTCCACTAGGTAGAGATAGTCCTCCCAATGAGTCTGCCTATCCATCACGTACATCCTCAACATATCTTCGAGAACCTGATTCACTCTCTCTGTCTGCCCATCTGTCTCTGGGTGATATGCTGAACTGAAGTTCAACTGCGCTCCAAGATCATGCTGTAGTGATGTCCAAAATGCGGAAGTGAAAACATGATCCCTATCCGAAATGATCTTTCGAGGAATACCATGTAGTCTCACAATGTCACGCATGAAGACATTAGCTACTGAAGCCGCAGTGTAGGAAGACCTGATTGGTGCAAAATGTGCAACCTTGGTCAACCGGTCAACGGTGACCATGATAGCATCATGACGATGAAGAGTCATAGGTAATCCTACTATGAAATCCATAGAGATGATGTCCCACTTCCATGAAGGAACGAGATTCGGTTGCAAAAGTCCTGCCGGATGCTGGTGTTTTGCCTTGACTCTCTGACACTCAAGACATCTAGCCACAAAATCAGCAATGTCACGCTTCATCCCGGACCAATAGAATAAACGTCGCAAATCTGCATGCATCTTCTTGACACCTAGATGTGCTGAGTAAGGTGCACGATGGGCCTCTGATAGGATCAATATGCGAAGCTCATCCAGTAGCGGCACATAGATCCTTCCTGAAAGTCTCAAAAGGCCATCTAACTCTAGGACATAGCCTGAAAAATTACCCTCCAAGGGTCTCCCTGAATTGATTTCACTGCACACCTCCAGATACCATGAATCAGCGGGGAGTGCCTGAAGTATCTGACACCTCAAATCGACACTAAGAGTCATAGATGATATCACATGTTTCCTGCGACTCAAAGCATTAGCTAAAACATTCTCCTTCCCCTGGATATACTTTACCTCAAATTCATACTCGCACAAAAACTCCATCCAACGCCTTTGCCTAGCATTCAGATTAGGCTGCGTGAATATGTACTAAAGACTACGATGATCGCTATGTAGTTCAAATCTGTGTCCCAACAAGAAATGTCTCCATCTCACTAAGGCATGAACTATTGCTGCTAACTCAAGGTCATGTGTAGGATATTTCAACTCATGATCCTTGAGTTTGCGTGACTCATATGAAATCACTCGACCATTCTGCATTAGAACTGCTCCAATACCCTCAAGGGAAGCATCTGTACACACCATGAAATCACCTTCTGGATCAGGTACTACTAAGATCGGTGCACTGTTTAGAAGCTCTTTGAGTTTCTGAAATGCTTCTACACACTTTTCTATCCAAAGAAACTTCTTTCCTTTCCTCTGAAGGGAGGTAATAGGGTGTGCTATTCTAGAGAAGTTTTGAACAAATCTACGATAATACCCAGCTAGACCCATGAAACTACGAATTTCTGACACAGTAGTGGGTGCAGGCCAATCTACTATTGCCTGGATCTTCGCAGGGTCTACAGAGATACCTTCGCCTGAAATAACGTGTCCCAAATACTGTATCTCTGATTGAAAGAAATCACACTTTGCCGCATTGGCATAAAGTTGATTATCTCTCAAGCACTGCAAAACTAAACTCAAATGTTCCTCATGTTCCTTTTGGGACTTAGAATATATCAGAATATCATCGAGGAACACAAGAACAAATCTATCAAGATAGGAACAGAACACCCCATTCATTAAGCACATGAAAACTGATGGAGCGTTCGTCAGCCCAAAGGGTACCACTGTGAACTCATAATGCCCGTAGTGAGTTCGAAAGGCGGTCTTATGAATATCAGCCTCCTTGATGCGAAGTTGATGGTATCCTAACTTAAGATCAATCTTAGAGAACACTGTAGCCCCCTTGATCTGATCAAATAAATCGTCAATCCTTGGTAAAGGATACCTGTTCTTTATTGTCACCTTATTTAGCTATCTGTAATCAATGCAAAGGCGCAAAGAACCATCTTTCTTCTTCACGAAGAGCACTGGAGCTCCCCATGGTGATACACTAGGTCGAATACTACCCTTGGCCAAAAGTTCCTCTAACTACAAACGCAACTCACTTAGCTCTTGAGTGGTCATACGGTAAGGAGCTCTAGAGATAGGTTCCGCTCCTGGAGTGAGCTCGATGCTAAAATCAATGTCTCTCTTCAGAGGCATGCCTAGAATCTCACTCGGAAAGACATCAGCATACTCCTGTAAAATAGGGTGATCTAGGGTCTTCCTCGTAGAGTCTTCCTCATCAAGCTCATTTAGCGTAACGGCAAATACCTGACATCCCTTACGAAAGCTTCACTTAAGTTGCATAGCAGAGATCATCTGTAGGGATATAGGCCTCGGTATCCCCACAATCTCAACATCCTTCCCTTGGTCATCCTGACACATAACGGTCTTCTTTCTGCAGTCAATACTAGCCCTATGAGAGCCAAGCCAATCCATACCTAAGACCACATCGTAGGAGCCAAGAGGAATAACTCAAAAATCAACTGAAGTCTCAAACCCTCCTATGCTAAGTCCACACTTATGAACTACAGAATCTGTGGAAACTTTAGCGCCTGAGGCTAGTTCCACTTGCCAACCATGATCTTGCTTAACCGACTCCAGCTTACACTTGTCAACTAGAGATGGAGAAATGAAAGAATCTGTAGCACCTGAATCAAATAATACAGAGAGAGGTGTACCTCAGATAGCTCCTGTAGTCTCAACTACTGTCCCCTGATGGTCTGCCTGATGGTGATCCACCGCTGCAAATACTCTATGAGATCCACCTGTATTTTCGACTGTAGGCTCAGATGCTACTGGCCTGGGTCCTGAATACTGAGATGTTCGCTGTGGGCAGTATGCTGCAATATGACCAATCTATCCACATGAATAACATCCCATGCCTCTGCCAGATCCTCTCCCTATAGGTGGTGCATTTGACCGCTGGTGGCTACCCCTGCTAGCAAAAGACAAGTTGCTCTGTGCAGGCCGAGATTGCTGATTCTGTCTATTACGTTGAGCATTGCGATCGATCCTAGAGTTGGATCCACTGCCACCACTCTGTGCCTGAGGGTAAAATCCCTTATGCTGCTAAGGCTGCTGCTGGGAATGCTGCTGAGAATATTGATTCCTCCTAGGGAAGGGAGGCTTCCTGATTCCACCGGAATTATGGTTGCCCTTAGATCCTGCTATAGTAGGTGCTCCCACAAATCCTCCTTGCCCAAAGTTGACACTCTGCTCTACCAGGATAGCTCGATGTACCGCATCCTTGAGGGTCTTAGGCTCAAATACCTTAACACCCCCAATAAAACAGTTGTTCAAGCCTCAGATGAAATGTTGTGCCAACTGTGCTGGGTTGTCACTGAATCTCGAAAAAGGCATGAGCTCATAGAACTTGCACTCATACTCTACAACGGTCATAGTGAACTGTCTTAGGTTATGGAACTCATCTGCTCTATGCTGCTTCCATTCCTCTGGTAGGAATTGCTCATGAAAACTCTCCAAGAAAATCTCCCAAGTGACACTACCCATGTCAATGCCCAACTTCTTCTCCTCAATAGTCCACCAGGTGGCTCCAAATAACTCTAGATTGGTAATGGCAACCTCGCTTTGACATTACTGTCAAAGTCCTACATAGCAAAAATCTTGTCAAGGGCAATAAGCCACTGCTCAACTACATACCCAGAACCTTGCCCATTAAAGGGCTTGATCTTGGACCTCTGAAGATCCTTCATCGAAGAAGATACTATGAATCTATATTGATCCCTCTGAGGACTCCTAGATCTGCGTCTATGCTCATGTCCAACCTGGTGTGCTCTATCCTGCTCAAGAACATGAGGTAAGTGATCAATAAGGGTTCGCATCATTTGCCTCAGATCAACCTCCTCAGAGTCGACATGTCCCTCTTCGTGGTTCTCTTCCTGATGCTCACTGACATGCTCTTCCCTATTCTCTTCCTGAATGGGGCTCTCATGGATAGACTCATGAACACTAACATCTCTGCCTCGTCCACGGCCTCTGCCACGGCCAAGGCTATGGCCCCTAATGGAAGATCTCGTCCCAGATACCATCCTACAATAATATCCAAGACACAAGATGCTAAAATAACCATGAAACATACTACTGAAATACATAGATAGAAGACACATGTTTTGCAACCAAGATATTTTCAATTTTCAGTTTACCTATAATTTCAGTTTAAGTATAATTTCAGTTTTGAAGTTTTGAGTGTTGGAGTATGAATAAAATAGGTAACTAATAGTTTATATACTGTTTCAGTTCAACTAGCTTCAAGTTTTAGTTTAAGGTTTGCATTTTTTTTTTTATTCAACTAGTTAACACTAGTGGCGTTCCAATATACCCAAAGCTCCCAATGTAGAAACTTGGGCTCTGATACCAGATGTAACGCCCCGCCAAGGGATCCAAAAGAATTAACCTAAAGTTTCACTAAGTTTGCTAAACATTTTTTTCTTTTTTCTTTTTTTTAAATAAGAAAGTATGACATACACATCAAACACATAGTAGGGGAAGCAATGACATGTAATCATTGACAAACATACATTGCAAGTTACATTTCTTAACGATCCCAAGACGTTGAGTCACGTTTAAATTTAATTAATTCTAAGTCTAACAACTATCACATACATATGAAAGAATAATCAAAAACTCCAATGTCCATAATATACATTTGTTCCGAATGCTCCTTGGCAAATTAATTCGGAATGCTCAATCATCCACTGTACTTGTCACAGGGTATGAAAGGCTTAAAAGAATATACATATGTAAAGATCAAGATACAACATCCTCAAATCCATGATACAAAGTACAGTAAGAATATATGAAACTATTCACCATACATGATACATCCATACATCTATAATGATAAAACATCTATCATAAAATCTAACCATCCATCATAATAATCCAAGAACATAGTGAAGGTAAATGCCAATCACGAAAACTCTAGCCACGATAACCACGGAATGGATCTCAATGGTAAGAGTAAAAGCACTACCACCCAACCGCGTGGAACCTAAATGGTCCACTCCCACCGCGCTGAAGAGATAGTCTCAAGTCCCCAAATAGGATAACAAAACCTATAATCATAAATACTCTCTAAGTCCAGGAAATCCTATAAGTATGCTAACTCAAGGGTTCCTGAAAAGATCGACATCTAAATCTCAGAGGTACCACAAGACACGTAGGAAACCTAATATGCAAGCGGGAAAGTGTCATCGCAAAAGTCATGTAAAAGTTACCCGAGCAATACCTTAGGAATCCCGGGTCCCTATTGATCCTACGGCCACTAGTATCGTCTCGTACTGACGAGGCATACTATGGAATGCAAGGTTGTAACCAAGCGTTCTCTCTACCCCATCCTAGTCTATACTAGCACTCATGGCATGGGAGAGAACATACAATTATCTTGTTAGGTTCATTTTCTCTCATTTAGTGTAAATGTTTTCACTTATTAAAAAAATGACTTACAATGGGTTTCTCAAGGCAGCCTCTTAGGGCTCCGACCCCCATTGCAAGCCACTTCCCGACTCTACACATAGATAACCTACCCTAGCTCATGAACTCGTAAAACAAAGAATCATAATAAAACCATCTCAGTCCTATACGAGCAACTGAAAAAAATCATAAAAAGATAATCCACAAATTATATCAGTTCTTCATGAGCAACAGATAACATCAAATAGTAATCATGTAATCACGACAGTTCTCTATCAGCAACTGAAGGCATCAATGATAAGTCACAAAATTCAATGGTTCTCTAATGAGCAACCAGAAAGTAATACAAGTATAACTGATCGAGACTCAGAAATGGTTATCACATATAACTGATCGAGACTCAAAAATGGTTAAGTTAGGTATTCTCAAATATATACACCTCAGCTTCACACAAGGAAACTGGACAACAACAAAAAACAATAACACAATCATGTCATAGAGCAGTTCATCACATTACCATGGTCAGGTTAAGAAAGATCAAAACCAAATCATCATGACATCACATTCACAACCCCGAGCCTCTGGTAACAACCTAAACTAGTCAACGCTAAACCAACCCCATAACACTCAAAGCATGGACAATATATAGAAAAACATCATAGTCACACAATTGGTTTTGATTTGAAAACATACAGTTGAGTTAAACAATAAGGTTTCAGTTATCAGTGTTTATTTTCAAGTAAAAAGTCTTATACATCAATTTGATTGATAAAATACTATTGAGTTAATGTGAGGTTTCCATTTCCAGTTGAACGTATGTTTTAAATAGATAGAACCCATAATTCACCTTTACCAATTATCCCGTTCCTATATCCCAATGAAACACCTAATTACCCCTAATTGTTCTTAAGTCAGAGTCCTAAAACAATCTGAGGGTAATATTTAAATTAATAAGAATACTTGTTGATCTTTGATTATAATAATCTTTACATTTATTGAAAACAATATTCTAATATCAAACTTGCTTAAACAAGTTTTCGATTTTAATTAATCTTTATTTAAATCAAACTTTAAATAAAATTAATTAGTGATACATAAAAAAAAAACTTCATATTATATTTATTAATAATTTATTTATTTATAAAATTATTAATAAATAATAATAAAATTCCAATATAATTTAAAATTTAATAAATTTTAAATTAAAATATAATAATATTAATTAAAACATTTTTTTTTTTTAAAAACAATTTACAAAAAAGTATGTCAAAATTTATTTTGCGTGTTTAAAGGCCCGCCAGCCTGCCATTCCCTGCGGCCGCAGGCAGCAGTACCACCTGTCGTGGCAGCGTGGCTGTGGGGCGTGGGAAGTGGTGGCCCCGCCCCACTTCAAACTATTTAATATAATTTTTATATATAATTTTTTTTTTTTGTATATATTTTTTTTTTAACAATTTTTTTTTTTAAAACAAATTAAGTTTTATTTTAATTAGTTTTAGTTTAATTATATTAAAACAATTCCCTCCAAAGGGAATATATATATATATATATATATATATATATATATATATATATATATATATATATATATATATATATATATATATATTTATTTAAAAACTTTCAATTTTACACTCAAACCCTTACCTAATCAAATCTCAATTTCTAAATCAGGAAAAACAAGGGCTCTAATAATTCATCCAGTCTTCATGGATATAGAAATTATTGACGAACAATTAATAAATTCACAATATTGAACAGATAAAACTTTCATCACAGAGAATTCAGATCTACAAACCCCAGACACGAAGAAGACAGGAAGGGATAATTGCATATTTAATGGATAGTCAAAACACAAGACCTTACCTGATCTTGATGCTATTATGCAATCTCCAGGAACTGTATGCAAATTCGCTCCTATCAATAACCTTCCCCTCGAAGACTTTCTTCGTATCAGCCTTCTGAAATTTGCTTCCAAAAATTGTCTCCCCAAAAATTCCTGTCCAAATTCGTCCATCTCAAAAATGAACCCCCAAAGTTGTGATAAGCAATTTCTCCTCAATTCGGGGCACTAATTGTGCGTTTACCCGAGAAGACTCTTTGCACAACTCAGTTAACTCCAATTTAACATTTATTATCTTTTCTTCTTCTTTTGCATTCAACTTTCATGCACATTAAGTTGAATTATTAAATAACTTTATTTAAAATTTCACTTGACTTCAATTCTTAATTAATTTATTACTTTAAATCTTATGTGCACTTTTAAGAAATTAAAATAACATTATTAATTTTTATAATTTAATCTTTTAATTTAATTCTTATATTTAACTCATGTTTAGATCATGCGATCTAGAATTCTTAATAAATTAATATCTTGCAACTTTTTAATTTATTTTAGAACTTAATTGATAACATATTTAATTAATTTAAATAACAATAATATTTAGCATTTATTTAAAAATGAACTCCAAATATATTATTATTAAATTAAATAAATATTATCATGTTCTAAATATATCTTGAACTTTAATTTCCAACTTGAATTCTTCTATTTAATTAATTAATTAATTAATTAAATATAAAGATATCATAATAATTCCTTATTAAATTAAATCATTAATTAGTCTTTTTAATTAGACTTAATTTATAGAAAAAAATACACCAAGGACTCATAAAGCAACATACGAAAACCCACTATAGAAAAATACATACCAAATCAAACAAAAGGGTTATAATCACAAAATTACATCATTTGATGCATTCGGAGGGTACTTAACTCAGATACTTGTCCTAATTATTAATTAGGACAATTGGCTAAAGGGTTTAGGATTTGGACTTAAGAGCTTTATCTCCCCTCTCTTACCATTGAGACAGTGTGATAGGGTACGCTCATCCTGACAATTCAGGGAAGTCGATACCCGGTACCTGCAACCTGTATAAAATCCACACATGTACAAACACAATATTCTAAGCTAAACAGACAATGGTAGGAAGTGGTGCATCGTGTAGATCCCGACTAGCAGGTGACTACGACTCCCTTCCTTAACCGTATCAGAAACACCATACATAAATAAAACAGCACGCACACCATACACATGCAGTATGGGGTAAGTATCCATAAGAAGCACATGGAATAATAAACCATCTAACTAATCATCATCGATAACTGAAACCATTGAATAATCATCATACGTGGATGAAATATAGAGTACCAAGTAATCTCATCATATAATAAACTGAGTGTAAACATCATCTGATAATCTCTAAAATAATAATACTTAATCATCAAACATAAATTGGCCTAAAAGAGTTTGGCAATCATATCATAAAAGTAGCTTGAAAATGTAAACAACGGGCAGGCACTACAGGACACATTTAACAATATGCATTGTAACCTTTAATAGGGCTGGTTCCTCATGAGCTCACTTCATAAGAGAAAAAATTGGTAGCATGTTACTGGTGGCTTTTCCCAAATCGGGTTTCCACTTGAAATCCTTGTGTCAAATTTTGTGATTACATTTGCGATGTTTCAATTTTACATTTCTACAAAGTTTATTTGACCTAGAACAATAATATATAGAGGGTTGAGGATATTGGATGATCTAATCAATGCATGCACAGATATGTTTGTTGAGTACTAAAAATTTTTATTTGTACATTTGGACCTTGGATAACTGATTCACCCCCTCCCCCTATCATTTATTCTAAATTATTCCAACAATTGGTATTAGAACTATTGGTGCTTGTGAGGAAATATTTTAAAGGTACTTGAAGCTAAAGATCAAGATTTATAGAAAGGAGGTACCCAAGCTAAACAAGGAAAAATTTCCTACATCACAAAGTTTGATGAAGTTGCATCTAGGTGGACTTGAAGATTTTTCATTCACAACTATGACCATTCAATTTGTAGAAGTGACTAGACCCCGTACTACTCAACAACTAAAAGAAAAGAAAGAACACAATCAGGCAATGTTGGAGATTGCATCTTCCCTAAACTATTCAGAGTTTTATGGCATTAAAGAATGCACTAATACTAAACAAATGTGGGATGCTCTAAAGAAATTCTATGGAGGAGATAAGAATGTGCTAAGAGCCAAGGCAAAAAAGTATAAGAGGAAAATTTTATGATATGAGAATGCAAGAAGATGAAACTATAGTTCGATATTGTGGAAGAGTCAGAGATGTTGTAAAAAAAATTAGAGGATCAAATGGAAAGATTGAAGATGAAACCGTGATTAGCAAAGTATTAAGAACCCTAGTGCCTATCTATGTTATTAGAGTCTCTACTATATAAGAATTGAGATGTTCTGTTGGTAATGATCTAACTCTTGCAGGACTAGTTGATAGACTCACTACTTTTGAACTTTCAAATTTTGATAATTTCAAATCTAGGAATGTTGACTTTAGGATCAAAGCTAAACTAACACTCAAAGAATCTAAAGATAAGAGAAAGAAAAAGGTAAAACATATTGCTAATGATACTGAAATAGATGATTAAGATCTAGATAAACTTGAAGCCCTGCTAGATAGGATATTTCATAGAGGCAAAGGAAAATACAAAGGTGAGTTACCTATCACATGTTTTAATTTTAATGAAGTTGGCCATATTGTAGCAAGATGTCATGAGATGACAAATGATAGAAATGGAGACAAATACAGAAGTAAAAGAGATGAGAGTAACAAGGACTATAAAGATAAGAGAAAGAAAGCTTGCTATATTGTTGAAGAAGAATCTAATGATGAATTAGATGATCATGATAAAGAAGCTATGTATGCTTCTATTGAAGATGATTCTGATTTTGATGAAGAAACTGCATTAGTATCTTATGCAAAAAAAAGTGATCGATGGATTATTGATAGTGGATGTTCTCATCACATGACTGGTGATAAAAGTTCAAAACCCTTGAGCATTATAACGGAAATAGTTTTAGAGTTGGTAATGATGCACCTTGTCTAATAAAAGGTAAAGGATCAATAAGATTGATAGACAAGATCATGTATGACAATGCTTACTATGTGGAAAGACTTAACTATAATCTATTGAGTGTGTAATAATTGAATAGTTCAGGATGCAAAGTTGAGTTTGAACACAAGAAGGCTAAGATCTATGATGTTAAAGGAGAACTCATTGCAAGTGGTGATTAAATAAGAGCTAATCTATTTCATGTTGACATCACTGAAGAAGCATGGTTTGTTGTACAATTTGAGGATGTGTGGCTATGGCACAAAAGGTTATGTCATGTAAATTTTGACAAATTTGTTAGTATTAGTAAGATGAAAAAGTTAGAAGTTTCCCAAAATTGACGAAACTTTGATTTGCAAACATTGTTAGTTAGGCAAGATGAAGAAGTCTACTTTTTAGAGTAAGACTCATACTTCAAATAAAATTTTGGAATTAGTTCATACTCATCCATGTGGACCAATTGATGTGAAAAGTGAAAAAGGTGATATCTATTTCATTCTATTTGATGATGATTACTCTAGAATGATGACAATGATGTTTTTGAGAGAAAAATCAAACAATTTTCAAATGTTTATGTGATATCTGACAAGAGTTGAAAAGGAATTTGGTAGAAGTTTAAAATGTTTGAGATCTAAAAGAGTTGGAGAGTTTACATCAAATGAATTCAACAATTTTTTGAATGAGAGAGGAATCAAAAGATAAACTTCTACACCAAGAATCCCTCCACAAAATGGTATAGATAAAAGGAGAAACAAATTTGTGATGGACTTTAAATCAATATTGATGATGGAAAAAAATGTTGCTTTGAAATACTAGAGAGAGGCTATTAGTACAACTATCTATACCTTGAGTTGAGTACAAGTCAAGAAAGAAATACATGAAGATGAACAAGAGAAGGAACCTAAAGATTACAAAATCTTTATGTAATACTACAAAGGAATGTCTACTAATACTGATGATTTAGAAAACCAAGATGCTAATCAACAATAATAAATGATTGTCAAGGCACATACAATGGATGTTGAGTTAAAATCAAAAGCCAAGATACACATTTTTTTAAGCATACATGAACATAACAGAGTAAAGAATGCACCATAAAATCAAGACTGGATTCAAACCATGAATGATGAAATTGATCATATTGAGAAGAACATGACTTGGACACTAGTAGCAAGACTAGAGGACAAGAATGTTATTGGAAAAAAGTAGGTATATAGAAACAAATTAGATGAGAATGGTGAAGTAATAAGGAATAAGGAAATATTAGTCTGCAAAGGTTATGCATAAGAGGAGGGAATTGATTATGGAGAGACATTTTCCCTAGTTGCAGGATTGGAAGGAGTAAGAACTCTTCTTAGTTATTCTACTTCTAAAGGATTCAAATTTTATCAAATGGATGTTAAGGCAACATTTTTGAATGGTATACTAGAAGAAGAGGTTTAGATTGAAAAACCTAAAGGATTTTTTGATCCAAACAATTGAAACATGGTATGTAGATTGCACAAAGCTTTATATGGTATAATGAAAGCTCCCAGAGCATGGTATGCAACACTACAGAATTATCTTGTGAAGATTGGTTTTGAGAAGACTGATGGCAACAATAATATATACTTGAAGATAGAAGGAGGTAAAAGAATTTTACTAACTGAAATATTTTTTGATGATATCATATTTGGAGGAAAAAATGCATTATGTAAGACATTTGAAAATGAAATGATGAAAGAATTTAAGATTTGTATGTTTCAAGAAATAAAATTCTTTATTGGATTACAAGTATATCAGATGAGACATGGTATTTAAATTACTCAATTGTAGTATGTAAAGAAAATCTTGAAGACTTTTAGTATGGAAGATTCAAGACCACTTAATACTCCCATGGTGATAGGATATAAACTATCCAAAACTATTGATTTAGCTAAGGCAAATAAAACATTGTACATGTCTATGATTGCAAAGTTGCAATATATAGTTCATTGCAAACCTGATATTGCACTAGTTGTTGGGATTGTTGCAAGATTTTTTGAAAATACTAAAGAGAATCACTCAATGGTTGTTAAGAGGACTGAGATACTTAAAATGGACAAAATACTATGGTCTTTACTACAAGAAGAATGACAGGTTTGACTTGAGAGCCTATATAGACACTGATTGGGCTGGAAATATTGATGATAGTAGAAGCACAAGTGGTGGAGCATTTTTCTTAGGAAGAAGATTTGTTTCTTGGACTAGCAAGAAACATAATACAAGATCTTGATGTCAAAAATCATTCATCGCCTAATGCAATACATGAGATCGAGGTCTTAGAACATGTACCTTTTTATTGCATTCACTTTGATTATATCAAAGCCTAAACTATGACACCTTTAAGTTTGTCATGTTGAAAAAAAATTTCACCAACTATATAAAAAGGCCTTAACATAAGTTAAATTCATAATGTGTACCTTTACTATTAAGAAAACTCCAATTTTTCCTTAAAAAATATATTTTGCCTAAAAAATTCACATCTTTACATTTCAAATCAAACTATAATTTTATATTAAGCAATATAATTTAATTGTTCAAAGAATCTTGACCTACATGATATCTTAAAAACTAATATTTATCTTTGAAATGTATTTTATTCCCTTTACAATAGGCAAATAATAAAATGGTTGAACCCTTATTAGACAATTACAAGAAATATAATCAAATTTTTAAATATTTTTGTTTAAAAAGACGAAATAAAGTATTCATAATATTTACATACTCAAAAATTTAATTTATAATAAATATTATCACAATTTATTTGTTAGTAGATACACAAATAAATAAAACATCTAAACAACATGGGATAGTATATTTCAAAATTCTTAATATTTAGGACTTCATATAACTAAATTCTACTAAAAGTGATCCATCACCATCAACATCAATAAACGTTCCAAGTATAGACACAATCTCTGCGTCTTTTATCAAAAACATTCATAAATGCTTAACCTTCTAAAATATTTGATTCCTTTCTTTTTTATAGATACCTTAAGAGATTACATTTTGGGTATGCATGCATTGCATGATAAAATGCATGCACTTTTAGATATGCATTTCTTGAATTACAATTTTACATAAACTATTTTTATACTTTCCTTGTACACACTTATCAGCGATTCTATACTTTCCCTTCCACACACTCCCTTCTCCTACACTTCAGTATGAACTCTCATTCTGCACGATCCTCTACCCGACAATGTCATTCTTTGTGTTTAGGGCACTCTCGTTCTACACGATCCTCTTTCCAGGTACCTTAGGCTGGTATTACCTAAAACCTAAATTAAAACGTAACACATAAGAGGAAAATGTAAAAAAGTTCTGCATGTACGCATGAATGCTTGCCATGTACGTATGAACTAATGACATGCATGCATCATCATTCCTTGTATATTATAAGAAACTACACCTTTTAGATCAAGAAAAATAAGTGAATTGACAATGACATTTACATATGTGTTTATATTTTTATTTAGTAAATTAGAAAATACTTAATAGTGTGATTTGTTTCTTGAATAATCATTTGCAATGATAATATATTACAAGTATTAATATATTAGTGAAAAACAACACTTTGAGAAAAAATAATTTAGGTGATAGATGAGTATAAATTCTATGATTAGCATGTGCATTGTAAGTAATGTTGTTATTGATGGAATTGTTTATAGATACATATTGAAAAATAATAAATTAGTATCATTCAATTGTTCTTAGATGTTGGTTATGTTCTATGGATGGTTTATGTAAAATTATATTTTTCCTAAAAATTAGAGTTTACTATTGATCTAGAGGAAGTCAATGTCAATTATTTGGAGGACCTAAGGGATTAACAATAATCCATCATTTGCGCTTCTTCCAATTATAAAAGCCATCTACATGCACAAGTTTATGTTAGAGAAATGGTCTTTTATATTTTCAAGACCCTCAACCTGAAATATAGAGCCCTATGAGCTAAAGTGGAAGAGCTTCAAAGCAAAGAGGTTGAAAGAGACTTAAAGGAGAAGGGTGAGGTTAAGAGTAATATAGATAATTTGGTGAAGGATCTAAAGGGAAAAATTGATAAAATACAAAATGTAATTAAATGTCCTAACCAATTGTCAAGGATTAATGTAAGCTAGTGTGGAAATCCTAAAAAAAACTCATAGGAAATGTAGACTAAGAAGTAGGTTTAATGTTTATGCTAGATCTTCAAGATTCTAATTTGAGAGGGAAGACTATCAACCCTAAGAAATTTATGAAATTCCAAATGCATAAGAAGTAGGAGGAAAGTCTCAAGTGCCTAAGAAATCAAGATCAAGGAAGTAACACCTGTAGAATTAAGGAAATTTAATAGTAGCTAAAAGAGAAGGAAATGGGGCTGGTCTATGATGTAGCTTGTGTTGCCTCATCCCTCTAGTTTTTTTTTCCAATGGTTTTATATATGGGTCTATAAGTTCTTGTCAGTTCTTTGTGGCAATGTTCTTTATTGGGACTTTGATGCTTAAATATATCTATAAAACTATTGGGGCTTTTGCGTCCCTCATGAAAACGCTATTTATACCTAAATAAAAAATAATTAGAGTTCACTAACCAATTTTAGTTGTGGTACCCATTTGAGAAAGTAAATCATATTCATTAAAGTATGTGACACACTTAATTTGGTCATTTATGTCATCATCAACAAAATCATTTTTAGTGTCCACGGTATTGGAAACACAATTAATGTGCCATTGTGTGTAATTCATTTTGTTGGATAATTCTAAGTTTCCATAATTTCATTTTTTTTAATTCCAATATCAAGAGCCTTACAATATAATTAAATATTTATATAGAATATTTTTACTTCAAAAAAAATTTCAAAAGAATTATTTTCTTCATTTGAAGGTTGTTTAAAATGGGAATGGAAAATTGTAGCTATTTTCTTTTCTCTTCTTTCCCACTTTCCTTGCTTTTAGTTTTATCTATATGAATAGATTTGTGTTCATATTCCATATAGCTCAGTGTATGTAACCTATTGAAAGCTTACTTGCACTTTGTGATATTGATATGTATTACAATAACATTATACGGATGTCAAATGATATAAATATATTGTTTCTAGTATTTAGCATTAATTTCTATAGCATATAGAAAGTTTCTTACTCCCTAATATTGTGATTTGTTACTATACACATGAAAAACCTTGGATAATGTGTGATAACCTTGCCTTTAGGGTTAGTTGTAGGTAAGTACAAGAAGTTGGGTCTCACTTCTAGGCAAAAAGTGCAAATGTTTCTCCTTTTTTAAAAATGTTTATTGTCAATTGATATTGAAATTTGAGGCATTTAGAGATTAAATATATAAAAACTTCAAAATTAAAAATGAAAGTGCTCAGAATCTACTTTTTCAATATTTAATTTATTTGTGTACCCATATGATGGATTTTTTGTGTGGTATGGATCTTTAAAAATCATTTTTATCAAAATGTTTGTTTAAGGAGCATACCACAGTCATGTACGAACACCATAATTTGAACTGAATAAATATTTTTTTGTAAATCCTTCTAAAGGAAGTTACCTAATAGACCAAGGATTGAAGAAAATATTTTTCCTTAATTTTTTATCAAGTAATTTTTTTATTATTAATTTTTAATTGGCTATAAAGATAAATTTTTAAACATCCCATGTACAGACACCATAAGTTGATCAAAATTTCACTTTTCCAAATTTTCTAATAAAAAATCTTCAAAAGAATTGTATGTAGATTGATGACATATAAATTAATTTAAGAAAAACCATAATATGAAAAAAGTTATTAAAGTTTTAGTGAACTCACTACTTTACATTTAGGTACCACCTTTGATTATAAAATAATGCAAAAATAGTAAATAAAATCATAACACAATAGAACTTATATTTTTGAAATCAAGATAATGAGGACTCTAATGGGTTTTTGTTTTGTAAAAAGTTTGATCAAGAAGATGCTCTAAAAATTATGGAAGGCCTAAATTTTTTAGTTTAATGCCTTAGTCAAATTTTGAGAGGTCAAGGTATAAACTTGGTCTCACCAAGCCTATCCCAAACCAAAATCTAAGGTGGGAGAAAAAATCCAACCCAGTGTTGTGAGAAGCAGGCACCCATTTTTTGAAATTAAAAAAAGGGCACGCATATTTAGAAGGTAAAATTGATATTTTAAATCCAAAAATTAAAAATTAAAAATTTTTAAAAAATTTTTTTTTCAAAACCAAGCACCCATTTTTTGAAAATTAAAAAAAAGGGTACTCAATTTTTTAAAAAAATGGGCGGCCATTTTCAAAATTTTGATTGGGCATCCAACCATAATACAGGTGCCCATTTCTAAAAGTGCATGATCTCAATCCATAGACTTTAGTGGATTTGAGACCCAACTTCTTGCTTCCAACCTTGTATCAATAATATTTCAGAGTATATCAACATATGTTTTAGACTTCTTTTATATTTTTGAAATGTAGATCTTGATGTATCAAAGGAGGACTTTTTTGGAAGTAAAGAGACAATAATCAACATTTTATCTCCATATGGATAGAAGGTTTGGAATTTTATTCAACTAGTCAATATTTATTCTAGTTGTATAGGATATTTTTTTGTTCTAATCAAATGCTAACATTAAAACTTCTTGTGGAGGCTAGTAATATTTTTAATGAAAATTTAATATTTTCCTTTATTTTAGGGAGAGTCTATTTTTTACACATTCTATTTCTTTGAATAATATCAAATATTTCATTGTGATGAAACACAATATCTATAGAGAAAATTGTATTTTACTAGCCATGCATGAATTTTCTAATACAAAATAATGTTCTCGATTACCTCATTACATTTACTATGAGGATGCCAAGATTATACAAATCTATAAAAGTATTTCAAATTTCATGACTACATTAACTTCATTACTATAAAACTAGTCAAGCATATCTATTTTCAGTGTAATAGGAAACTAGAGAATTCTATCAATGAGGCTTGATCCAAATTTTTTAAATTTAATTTCATACCAATAATGATCAAATTCAATAATTGTTGGGTGACATCATCGCAACATATTCTAAACCTCTTTATACATAAAGCATCATGGTACATGAATTTTGATTGACATTTCAATGCTTGTTTTTGGTTTTTAATTTTTTTTGTCCTTGTCAATCTTCAATTTAATTTTACATAGATCAAACCATCTTGTATCAATTGATTATTGTAAAAAATAGGGTTCGAGTTCCAATTTGAATAATTATAGAAACAAGATGTTTTTTAGCCTTGTTATAATACAAGAGGGTACCTCTTATTGATGCCAAATTCTACATGATCTTATAAGAAAATTGGTCATCCAAAGTGTTCTTTTTAATCAGTCTTTTAGAGATTACACTTTCATTGAAACAACCTCTTCTAAGTTGTTTTTGAGAAAAAAACAATACCTATTTTCTGGAATTAATGATACATAATGAAATTGTAAATAAATAGAAAAATAAAAAATGTCTTATCACTAGTACATTTTGACAAATATGTGACTAAGTGTCTAAAAAAATAGACTCACATCTAGAGCTTTTAGTCACATGCCTAATATTGATCAAATTCTATTTTCTTAAACAATTTATTTGTATAAATAAGTAAATAGATTTCTAGTTTAGTCATCACATAAAATCACAACATTAGGGGAAAAATGACAAAATAATTAGTTGTTGGAGATTTACATTACCTAGATTATTTTTAGGTTTCTTTTAGTTTAACTAAACATATGACTTATTGTAAAATTAGCAATAAGATTCAATAGCTCATTATCTATAAAAAAATTTAATTAGGAAATTAGTTAGTTTATTAATAACATATTTCCACAATCCATGATAATATATCGGTGCTTCTCAATAAGACTATCAGTGACTTTATTAGGATCAGCATTTGAGATCATACTCAATGATTCATCATTAGTATGAGAGGGATAAGAATGATCCAAAACATTTATGCTGATGAAAATCACACACAATTTTATCTAGGAGCATGCATATAAAATAAGTTAGTTGTTATAGTTATTCTCGTAGGATATTATTCATGATATTTGTATAGCTTATAAAGCCATTTTTATTCAATATAATGAACATCTAGTTGAATATGATTTGGTCAACGCATTTTTATTGCTATACTATGGTTCTCTTGTTTGGTATCAAAGAGAATTTGGATTCTATACCTATAAATTCCATAGAGGGAACTTGATAGTCTCCTATTGATGAAGGGTGATCCCTTAATACTGCAAACCCATAAAAAAATGAAAGAAATAACAACAATTGTGTAGGAACAAAATATGCAATTCTTATTATTGCCACAAATAAAAAATTACAAAATTTTGACATACAATCTACAAAATAACATGGGCACCTTCCATAAAATAATTTGCAACAAAGACCTGCAAACTATCACCAAGAGTTGTCCTAGAAAATGTATGGGCAATCCTTATCTAGGTATTTTTACACTATTCAAAAAAATTCTAGACATCAAACCCTAACCATTCAAACTGACTAAATCTAAAAATACATATAGAGTTAGGGAACAGAAACATATTCTAGCAGCACTACATATCTTTCAAAAAATCCTTTCATGAACAAAATATATTTGGGTAGCACTACATACCTTTCCTTCTTTCTCCTTCAATGACTTCAAATTGTGTTTGACTCCATCCTTTGCCAAAGTGTAGGTATTTTCTTTCCCATCATTTACATCATGCCTATCATATTTCAATGCCCTACCCAACAACATTTAACATGTGTCCATAGGTATGATATCAAAAAGTACCATATCCTACTAGTTTCCAATCTTGAAATTCACTACGCACTACTCATTGACCATTGACCACGACCTTGTGGTCATCCTACACTTAGGAAATATGGTATCAACACATATGTCTCTTCCTCTTGACATTTAACATCATTTCCATATTTTCTAATATAATATTGTTAGTACTTCCACCATCAATGATCACATCACAACACTTATCTTCACATTTGGACCTTGTGTTAAAAATGCTCCTACTAAGATTAGGTTCATTCTCCACACTTAGGAAGACTCTTCTATTAACTAAGACTTCTCCTCTTTTAGCATCTTCAAAATGGGATGATGGTTTATATTTTCCAACGTACGACTCGTCAAAGAAAAATCCTAATATTGAACAATCTATCGAAAAGAGATATGTTTTTAACTAATAGGTACTTTCATTGTGAAGGGGACTTGCGATCGACTGACCAAATTTTCTTGCAATGCCCTTATGTTAGGGAAACTTGGATGTGTATTCTCCAAAAATGGAACCTATGGTAGACAATGCTATTGAAGATCAAATATTTTGAACTGATGTAGAAATATCATAAACCTATTGTGGACAAGCACTTGTAGATGCTTCTCCCTCCTCATGTTATGTGAAATCTATGGAAGGAACAAAATAATATGGTGTTTAGGGTGTCAAAGATACTTCTTTTCTTCCTTTTTCAACTCACCAATAGTTTGTTGATGTCACCATGCTTTTTGGGGAAGCTTTGATCTTGGAGGTTATTTCTTGGAATGCCTTGCTCAATGACTATTTTTCTATCTTAGGATGGTGTATAAAATTTGAAAAAAAGAAATATCTTCTTCTTTAACACTAAAATAGAGGTCAAGATGAGGATCTCGAGGTTGTTGGGTTGTAGTACTATTGTCATTCCAGATACTTACCTCGGTCTTCCTTTCTCAGTTGTTAAACCTTGCCATGCCTATTGAAATGGAATCATCAAGAAATTCTAAAGTGAATCAGCTGGTTGGAAGAGTAAAATTCATAGTTTGGGAGGGAAATTACTTTTTCTTAAAGCTTACCTCCAAAGCACTCTAATTTACTTTATGACCTTCTCCTTTATGCTTGCTAAGGAAGCTAATGCTATTGAAAGGATCCATTAAATCTTCCTTTGGTATAGCTCAAAGGATAAGAGGAAAATGCCCCTTTTCAACTAAAATCAAGTTTGCAAACCTAAAAAAGAAGAGGGCCTCAGAGGTAGAAGTTTTAGAAAAATAAACAAAGCTTTAATCTCAAAATTAGTTTGGTTAGTTTTGGATGGTTCAAAAGATTGGATGAGGATTGTCAAAGTAAAATATCTAGCTAATGGCATGTCTTTTCTCCTTTTAATGGGTGATAATGTTAATGGTACTTTTGGAATATGGAAGAACTTAATAAAAATCAAAAGGTATTTTTAGAATAGGGAGTAAGAGAATTTTTGGTAATGGAAGGAACACTTTATTTTGGCCTAATTCTTGGGCTAGTAACACCCCACATTAGGATTTTTTTTATCAAACTAAGAGCTTATGATTACTATTAGCATCAAAGTGTAAAACTGTATTGTTTGGAGAAATGGTAAGGCTAAATAGTTAGATCTATAAATTCTTAGGTTGAGACAAAGGGATGCAAGGAGGATTGTTGGTATTCAAAGAGAGGTTGTATGTAGTCTTAAAAAATTTCTTCATAACCCTTTTGTGTTTAGTTTGATGTGGGATGAAAAATGGATTTGGAAGCATAATAGAAATGGTCTTTTCTTGGTCAGGTCTACATATACCTCTATTGATCTTATGTGAGATGTAATCCAATTGTTGAAAGAGGGTTGGATTCCTAACCTTCCACCTAAGATTAATTTCTTCTAGTGGGAGGTTTCTCATAAGAATATCCTAAATTTATATAGCTTGAATAAAAGAGGATTTAATCTATCTAATCGATGTGTTTTATGTGAGATAGATGTTGAAACTATTGACCAATTATTTATTCATTTCTTCTTTACTAGAGATCTCATGAGTATTGTTTGGTAGGAGACCAAGATCAACATGGTGATTCCTATGTCTATCAAACTTCTGATATCTTAATGGAGTAATGCCCCTCAGCTCCACTGGGTCATGAAAAAACTTTGGCTTCAAATTCTTCCTATTGTGTCTTAGGTTATGCGGAAGGAAAGAAACAAGATAGCTTTTAGAGAAGAAGAAATAAAATATTACCAATTTTTCCATTACTTAGAGAATAATCAGGGAAAGTATCAGTAATGCATGTTTTCCTAAAGGACTGACCTTTCTTGGATTGAAAAATAGTTTGATAATTGGAATTGGAATGGTATCTTGAAAAAAAAAGCATTCTAAAAGGAAACTTCCAGAGGACAATTGGATTAAGTTTAATGTGGATGGATTCTCTAAAGGAAACCCTATGATAGTAGGTGTAGGTGGTATCGTAAGAAACAAAATGATCCTCTTATTATAGGATTAATTAAGAATGTATGAATTAACTCTAAGAACTATGTTGAGGGAGTTGCTATGTCATATGGAGTGAAATTGATGCAAGATTATGTAGTTGATCACATTGAAGTGGAAGGGGAATCAAAACTTATCACTTATATTCTTCTAAATAAGAATAGTTTCACTTGGCACATTTAAATTTTCATGAGTGAGTCTAAACAATTCCTCTAGTGATTTCACTAGGTTAGAATTTTCCATAACTTAAGAGAAGGAAATAAAGATCTTGGCTTTATGGTTAATTGGGGTTTAAATTTTCAATCATTTTTTTGGTCTTCATATGGCTAAAGAAATCTAATATATTTCAAATATAAATATTAGCTTTTAAGAAACTATGTAGGAAGAATTTCTATGAAAGTATTATATGATAAGATGTTTAAATTTTTTTTTAGGTAAGGTTATTTAGTACATAGAATAAGTACAATATAATGATTGCATACATTTATCTTTTTTTAAATTTCATATTTAAATTTCTTAATGTTAAGAAACAATTGTTTGATTTGAAATGTGAAGATATGAATTTTTTGTGAAATATGATTTGATTTTTTGGATAAAATTGGAGTTTGTTTTTTGTACAAGTGAAGGCTATTAATTTGACTTATGTTAAGAGATATTTATATAGTTGATAAAATAAAATTTCAACATGGAAATGTTAAAATATCATGGGTTCCATTGAGCATGAGATTCCCATTTCCCCTAAGCATGTGATTCAGAAGGAAGTGATGGCCCTAAGACAACAAGATATTGAACATTTCCTTGAGGTGGTGAGGAAAGATAAGTGCATTCCCTTTAAGATTGTTGATATGGATGAATTGAAGGTTAAATTTTTGGAGGATGATCTATAGAATACGAAGGTCAACCCCACCTTTGGGGTGCTCTAGAAAACCAAAGCCATTTCCTTTTTACTCCTTCTAGATGGAGAAGTGGACGTTAATTCTAGTAAGACCCTCAGTCTCAAATACAAATCCCTTAGTTCTAAATTGGAGGAGATGCATAGGAAATTGTAGAATTCTATTAACAATGGGGTTTTTGGGAAAATGAAACATTTACATAGTAAGATATAAGAGTTGTAGGAGAAGGTCAACAAAATGGAGGCCTATGTTAAGGGATTGTAAATAGTTGCTAGAATATTTTTTCTATGTCAATTGATTTTCTAAACAAACTGGTGGGTAATGTTGATCAAGACTCTAGGAATAAATTTCTGTTGGATCTTCAAATGGGTGATTCTACTACACAAATTGATGGTTCATGAAGGTATCTATGATCAGGCACAAAACTATCCTCCTGATTTTGGTAAGCTAAAACATGTTCTACTAAAGATGTCTCACCTTAAAGAAGAACTAGACAACTCTACTATGGGGCTAGTTTGACTTCATGTGTTTGGTGGTGGGAGTTATTTTGTGTTAGGCTATTTTTAGTTTTTATTGGTTATCTTTTTCTAGTTTTAGGTTATTATTTTTTTTTGTATTTATTTTTGGTTTTTTGTCAAGCCAAGATAGATGGTTTTTTGGGATTTATTTCTTTATCTTTTCTAAAGACTAGATATGGAGTTTTAGGTCCTCCTAAAACATCTTTTTACACTTTAATTGTAAAAAAGTATACATTCAAAAGTCATTTAATAGTGTAATTGGAATTGACAAATGATGATAGTTTAGATTGAATAGATGAGCTATAACATAGGAATTGGTAAAATCAAAGTGAACCTAAAAAAATTTACATACCATAATTCCTTGATCTCATGTAGTACATTGGGCAAGAAATTTTTTTTGAAATCACAACTTGTATTTCAGTGGTAAAGTGCACTCGTTGCCTATTTTTTTACCTACTTGGTGGGGAAAATAATATGTGGTAAAATATTCAAGGATGCAACATATAGTAAGCTATGCAATATGATGTCAATGCAAGCACATGAACTTTTTATATTGAGCATAATGTTTATGTTTGGATAAGTCTTGAATCCATATGATAATTTCACATAGTTAGCATTAATTTCAACACATTGCTGAATTAATGTCAATGTGATTTATGTTTTATGGTATCAATAATTTTTTCTCTATGTATTCTTATATTGCAAATATATAGGTCAAATTTTGATTTTTTTTTTAGTTTGGACTTGTTACATTCAAGATTTTTTGGTTTAGCATACAATGTAGTAATTTTAAATTTTTTTTGAGTATGTTTATAACTAATTGTATTCTCTCTATGAAATGTGTACTTCACATTTTGCTACATAGTTGTTTTTGATGACCTACAATTTTTGACATAAGTTATCAATATCCTTAGCTCCATTCATTTTAGTTGCAAGAATATTTTTGGCTTTGGAGATGTACTTTCAAATATGATGGTGTTTTTAAGTTCTGGCTAGCCTAAAATGCCTACACCTTGATTACTTGTTTTGGTAAATGCAAGGATATATGCACCTCATGTATGATACTAATTTTATTCACAAATATGGCATATTGTGGTTCACTTCTCAGTCCTTCCTATCACAAGAATATCCAATGCCACTGTATTTAATTAATTTATTTAGTCCTTGTGTACCTAGGAGTTGGGGACTTCATAAATACAAATTTAGTGTAAACAAAAGATGAATCATTCAAGTATTAGCATGATATAGGTTTCTATTTATATGAATGTTGTGAAAGTGTGTATCTATGAAATTAGACATTTTGAAAGAGGATCTATCTCCCTGATTTCATAAGTACAAAAAATAGTGCAAATAAGTGTGAGACTTAATCCATTACCTATTCAAAGAAGAGAGTATGACATTTTTTACAACTTTAATAGACATGTTGCACTTGTATATTAGTATTGTATCTTTTAAAGTCTCTTGTATTCCATGTTAGATGACTAAGAAGGGAAGGGGATTGAATATTTTATGTTTAGTTATTCTACAATCATTTCAAATACTTTAGTACCATATCAAAATGAATAATCATCAATAATAATTACTCAATGATATAGTTCAAATTTATAATTAACTCACTTTATCAAATTCATCCAAATTGTTAATTCACTCTACATTACTTTTCCAACTATTAGTAATAAAATTATACTTACCTAGTTGTTACCAAGTTGTAGTAAAAAGTAAATATTTTGAAAATCAGCTTCCAACATAACAACAATGACACATTTAAAAACAATATTTTTAATGTAATACCCCTCCTTTACTATCATTCTAGACTTCATTGTTAAAGTTCTATACAACTCTTATATAGTTGTGTTATCCCTTATTTGATAATTGAAATGAGATACTTTTATATGTTGAGTAATTGATTATGTCAGGTTATAACAATTTCCTACTTGCAAAGATGATACTTTAAATTTTCTCTTAATTAGTTAATGAAATTACTTTTGTGATGATGTCATTGGTGTAACTTATTAAGATATTTAATATTTTGTCATGATGATTAGACTTTCATGTTAGAAAATAATATTTTTGATATATCAAAAAATAGACAGAAGTGGAGATGACCCCATAGTACAAAAGCTTGGAGAACATGCAGTACTTACACCACTACAATTTAATGAATTCCTTCTCTAGGCATCAAAAACATCTCATTGACCAAAAAAATTCAAGTCATTCCTAATAAAAGAATTAGCAGAAACAACCATATTACCATAAATTCTAAACCAAACAATATAGTAAAAGTATAATCTATGGGTGCTATTATGTAACCATAAATGTTCTATCTTAATCAAAATTGGCTCACAGGGCACAATGTTCACAAAATACCATATCATAACAAAAATTAAAATATAGAATAGAAAAAGGAATAGCTCCCCTCTTTATCATCTAGGTCCTCATCAGTTAGTTTTTCCTCCTCCTCCTTGAAAAGCTTGTCTAGCAGGGTCTTGATAAGATAGGTGCTAGAAAGTTATAGAGGGACCAAGTCATTTCACTTTCTTTTCCTATTTCCTTCTTTTTAATATTAACTTATAGAAAATACAAAGTGGTAGCTGCAAAATGCATAACCTTAGTCAAAAACTCCACAATGGTCAAGGCCTCCTATTTTTTGGTGAGATTATACAAGGCTTTCTCACGGCTCTCTATTCAAGTTTTACTTTTATAATTTTCCTGGTGGTGACTCCACATCTTCCCTCCATACCCAGTATCCTCCTTTATTAGGGAAGTGATATCCTCATCCAATATCTTGTTTGGGGATGGGTACATTACATGGTATTTTAATTATGGGATAAGGTAGCCTGATATCTATTCTCACAAAGTCAGGTTGAATGTATTTTATCTTCCTCTTTCTAGTAGGTTTTATTTTAGTCTCCATAGATTCTAAGCTCACTTGTTTTCTAGGGAGCGAAGATCGTAAACTTCTCCATTTTGATCCACTTGCTAGGTCTCTAAGTGAATTTATTGCTATGCCCAATATACGTATCAAAGTCTATAAAGCTTTAATGTTCTTTCCAATTCCAAGGGAATTTTCAACATCTATTTTTGAGGCTGACCTAGAGCTTGGGTTAATGGAGACTTGGGGAGTCACAGTGGCTAGGGAATTAAATAAAGGGGTAGGTTCAGAGAAAGTTGGAATTTGTAGAGTTTGAATATGAAGCCCTGATATAGAATATAAAAGAGTTTCCCTTCTTCCATCTATTTTTGGACATAAATACATTGTCCTCCCTTGAATACAAAATACAATGCAAGAAAGAGGTTAAGTCCTAGTTTCTAAAGTGATTTAAGATGGGGAACTGGTAATAATGCAACACCTAATACTGGTCTTCAAGTGTAATGTAGGCCATGGTGACATAGAACACAATATCACATGGCTTAGGTAGATCATCAGTAGAGAAGCTACTGTATATGCGCATAGGTTCCTCCTTACAATAGAAACAATTCCTTAGACTCCTTTTATACAAAACTCTAGGCTTCTTTTGCTAGTTGTTTCCCTCAAGAGACAAGAAACCCACATTAATAATGAGCTCCTCTATAATTTCAAAGGCATTCCCATTAATGGTCACATTTTTGCTAGCCCAAGAATTCACAAATTTTAGGGACACATTCTTGTTATACACTTCAATACACTTAATGAATGGTAAAATCCATCCTTCCTGCAAATAGACCCTCATCACCTCACTATCTTTGTTGTAGTCTCTAATTTAATCTACCTCAATATGGTTTGAGCTAGAACCCATGTCACCTTGTCCAAGCTCAAGCACCAAACCCTTAGTTTCAACCAAAATTTCATTGTTGTAGGGAAAAGCTTGTAAGAAAAGGACCTTTAAGATTATATCATTGAGAATGATCTCTTTGATATAATTAATTATTCTATTATGATCAAAAGGCCTCACATTTTCCAACTTCCACCCTATATTTTCACATATGAATGGTTACTTTCCCATCATGGTTAAGTAGTGCTAGCTATACCCCATTCCTATAAAATGATACAAATGGGAATTTCCATTATTGTCTTTCAATATGCCTATCTTTGGTAGCTATAATCCTTTTACATGATAACTGTGGATTTTCCTCTCACCTTCATCATAAATATTTATGGTGAGAATACCTCAAAGGAAAATAATCTCAAAATATTTTCTATCTTTAAATACTTTATGACACTTAACACAAAAGTGTCCTACCTTCCTAGGTATATTAAAAATTTTCACCTGTTGTACCTCTTCATACTGCACCACAATGAATTTGTTATCTGTCCTTGAGACATTGGATGGATAGTGGGGTCTATGTAATGTCATCATACTTTTATATTCCATCAAAGTTATGACTCATTTTAGATAGGTCATCTACTAGGCTATTGATTTTCTAATAAATATGGATCATGTGGACCTCTTGAAGCCCATGCATCAAGGTCCAAATTTCTTAAATGACTGACTTAATCTTTCATCTACTACTTCCTTCTCCATTAAAAAATTTGATAATTAACAACGAATCACCCTCAATAGTTAAGCTTTAAATAATTCTTTATTCCACTAACCTTATGACCCACATAAGGGCCAAGGCTTTTGCTTCATTATTTTATCCACTTCCGCAATTTATCACATAGACCAACACTAGTTTTTCCATATTATCCATGATAACCCTACTATTCGAACTCCTTGAAATAATGGCCAAGCCATCAAAGTTAAATTTCATCCATGAATCTAGAGGAGGGTACCACTTGAGGGGTTCATGTGATGTTTCCAATGCTAGATATCACTACATTCCTTTAGGAAATTTATTATTTCAATAGCCGCGATTGAAGAATTGATGGATTTATCCTTAAAGTTGTAGTTATTCCATTTCTTCCAAATTTGACAACACACAATAGTAGGGATGATTTTCTCGAAGGTTTTAAACATCTAGTCCAAAAACTAATGGAGATCCCCATTAAAGCACCACTTAATCTCTCATTTAGAGAGACTCTCCCTCCATAATTCTTGAGCATAGGGGCAATGTATGAGATGGTGTTGATGGATTCCACAACATTATAGCATAGCATACAATAATTAGCCAGCTAGAATCATTCCCTCTAAATATTATCAATGGTGAGGATAGTACAAAGAAAAGTTGTCGAGTAAAAGAAATTGGTCATTGGTAGGATCCATGAATGTCAAACATGTTTCCAATCCCTTAGAGTTTCACCACCCTTAATGCAACAAATTTAAGTAGATTTCACTGTGAAATCTTCTAAGGGGGCCATGTTTGAAATTAAGGAGTCTTCCATAGGGTGGAAAGGATACAACATTTATTGATTATTTTATGTAGATCAATTAGCAATCTCTCACTAGGATGATCATGATCTTGAAATCTTTTTGACGCAAGAGCATCCTGGGTGTAAGAGCAATCTTGCATCACCCTAAAATATTTTTATTTTTAGTCCTTTCTATTTTAACATGGACTAGTAGATAGGGTGGTTACTATTTATGGAACTTTCTATGAGCTCAAAATGTTCTCATTTTCTATAGGAAGGTTCATTTTATAGTTATAAACCTACCATAAAAATCTCATCACTCAAGCTTAAGTATTGGAGAAGTTATTGTCAATTTTTGGAGGAAAAGTTTCCAAAATAAACTTCATGCTCACTCTTGGATGCCTTGGAGTGCCCGAATGAGGTCCAAAAACTTGATGGAAAGGTGCTACCATGGTTATGAGCCTATAGATTAGGAGCTGGCATTTCTAAAAAGTAGTTATAATAGCCAATCAGAGCAACAATTCAAGAGTTATGACTTTCCAAATTTGGGCTACCCAAAATATCTAAAATAATTGTCAAAGATGTTTTTAGCCAACTCTATATATATTATTAGGGTTTTTAAGCCGAAGGTATTAAGTTTTAATGTCTAAAACTTTCGTGGGTGACATAAAATTGTCCATTTAAGAAAGGCCTAAACATTGTGTAGAATAGCTCTTGGTGGTAGTCCGTAGCTTAGTTTTGCAAATTAGTGTAATGAAGGCACCCATGTTAGTTGGCATATAGTAGTTGTGAATTTTATAATTTTGCATTTGTGGCATAAATGTGAAGTCCATGTTTTGTTCTTGCATTTTCTATTATTTCTTTGTTTTTGTTATGTGTTTATGGTATTAAGAGGAGCACTCTTCATCACTTTTCAATCATTTATCAGGCGTGATACAGTTATGACCCAAACCACCAAACTATCTGGGGCAATCCTCACAAACAAGTTGGAACCTAGAATAGGTGAGGGGACCATTCTAGTACTAGGAAGTAACCTCCTTAATCATGAGTGGTGGACCATGATAGGTGTTAGGAAAACATGCTTCTTTCCTAAATTCTAATCACCTTTCTCCTTAGTTCCTTTTTCATTTTTAAAAAAAATACACCTTACCTTTTTGATAATTTAGACCTTGCCCTAATACCTCCTGATACTTGTTAACAAGGTTTTTGCATGACCTTAATTCATAGATTGAAGATATACAAAAAAGGAACATGTTATTAACAAATTGTTGGAGCATCTACAATGATGAGTAAATAATGATATAGAGGTCCCCCTTGTCGATGACCTTGAAAGGAGCTGAAAAAACTCCTTAGTGTCCCATTCAACAGAATTAAAAACTAGACTGTAGTAATAGAAGTCATGACTATTTTAACAAAATTTTCTTTGAATCCTAGCTTGCTAAGAAAAGGAGTCAAAAATTCTCTCGTTACCTAATCATATGCCTTAGAAATGTTAAGTTTCAGAGCCATACCTAGGTTTCCACATTTATCCATGGAGTGGATGACCTCATGGGTAGTAATAACTATATCTAGAATCTATCTCCCTAGGTAAAACCCCTTCTTATAAGGTCCAATGAAATTATGTAATAGGGGTTTGATGTGGTTCACCATCACTTTAGAAAGGATCTTGTAATCTATGTTGCAACAACTTATAGGTCTAGTTGAGTTCCCTTAGCAACTTATTAGTTGTAACAAATTCCAAGTAGCATGGGCAACATCATACTTAACAATGTCCTAGAACTCCTATAAAACTGTAGGGGGGAATCCATCAGGCCCAAGGGCTTTATATGGGCTCATGGAAAAAATGAATTTTCTCTCTTCCTCTTAGATGACCTTCTTAACCAGGTCTTTATTCATCTAATCATCAATAACCAAGTTCTCAATCTTTAAAATTGTATATCGAGATTTGGTGTCAAGTGGCTTGGAGGAGGGTTGTAGATATCACGAAAATGTTTAGAAACCCATTCCTCCATCCCAACTTTGTCCAAAATCTCATGGCTAGAATTTTTCACCAATGTGCTTAATGTATTCCTCTCTTTTCTCTTTGAAGATGATTTGTGGAAGAAGATCATGTTACTACCACACTCCACTAGCCACCGAACCCTTGACTGCTATTTTGAAAAAAATTCCCCCCTATCCAATAACATTTTCAATTGGGCACAAACATTTTCTTCCTATTGGCCTTTCTAATATGAGTTACTATTGGCTATATTAGTTTGGAGGTGGTCTTTCTTCTTCTTAGTCACTTTATTTTCCTTAAAATTGTTAGCAAATGAACATGTACTCCATCCTCTTACCTTCTTTCAAATCCTTTCTAATTTCCTAGTAATGTGAAACATAATTGAGCACTGAATGAAAATTTTCAAGTATCAGGTTACAACCTCTAAAATTTGGATGTGATTTTCATATTAATTCTTATCTAAAGGGACTTCTTATGAAAGTTTGATTCTTCTTACAAGAGAGGAAGAGTATAGAATGATCATAGATGGTCCTCAAATACACCATTAGGGAGGTTTATGGGCAAATGTCCCAATTATTAGAGATCAAAATATAGTCTAGTCTAACTTGTATTAGGTTATTTCTTAGTGTATCTTTTGACTAGGTAAAAGGAGTTTCATGGGGATCAATACTAAGAAGATCATTTGAACCTAGGAAGTCTGCTAGTTGATAAATACTCTTAGAGAAGCTCCCTATGATGCCCATTATCTCCAAGGGGTACATGGAGTTGTTAAATTATTTTGTACACAACATTCTCTCATTCCTTAGTGACTAAGAAAATTTCTGTTCTTCCTCCCATACCAAAAGCCACCCATTACAAGTGTAAAGGACATAGAAATTAAACAAGTTCCATTTTTGAGTTTTAGAGACAAAGCCAAAAAAAATGAAATGGGGTTTAGGAGGACCTTTGTACTTGTGAAATTATAAGGATTGCAAAGAGTCACTATGCCCCTCAAAGCCCCTTTTGTGAGCTTACATTTATGTAGTTGTTGTGGCCATATCCACACTTGGAACTATGATGTATCATAGTTCCAGGAGTGGTTTAGGAGGACCTCTATACTTTTGAAATTATTAAGATTCAAAAAGAGTCACTATGCCCCTCAAAGCCCCTTTTATGAGCTTACATTTATGTAGTTATTGTGGCCATATCCACACTTTTAATTAGAATGTATCATAGTTCTAGGAGTGGTTTTTATGGAATGTATAGAATATGGGCTCCAAAGTTAGTTCTACATTTGGAGGGATCACATGCCATAACTACCTATTCAATGGCTAATAATGAGATATGGTCGAGACAATCATTCAACATGGTCTATCAAGTTTTAGTTGTAGTACATGTCATTTATTCATCAATGTTAAAAGGACATACATTGGCTTCTTCTATTCTTTTGTTGGTTTTAGGAGCCATAAAGTATGCATAGAGGATACTTGCCTTGTGGTTTGCAAGAAATTTTCAAGTTGTTGGGTCATGTCTCCTAGTTTTTGTGATGCAAGGAGGTGTAAGCTACTAAGACCAATTGGCATACTTAGCTACCAAAATCACCTTGCAAGAGTTGACACAATGAAAGCAAGCACAAAAGAGAACAATAGCATAGATAGAGAGGAAAATATTCTTTATTGATTCATGAAAATATTTTCATACATGCCCAGCTATTAGGCCTTTTGGGTTATGACTAGATACAAAATACATTCAAACCCAAGATCTAGCTTCAAGTTCAGATTTCTAGACACATATACAAACTTCTACCTCCAAGCAGGTCCACCTAAGACCCCTCTACTAAAATTATCAAATTATATCATTAAGACTCTACTGAAGATCCCTACTTATACCAATATATTCCAAAATTTTGCCTAGAATGTTAAAAACTAACATTAAATACTTGAAGAAGCATAAGTCTGCTGCTAACGGAAATTAAATGTCCAAAAATTGATACCCACAAAAAATCATGATATCTCCTAGCCCCTATTGAATTATAACTTGCACTTCTAACTGTAGGTATTAATTTAGGTCCTCTACAACCCCTTAAATTTTAAAGGGTTCATTAACTAGGGATAAGTATGCATCCATCCTACAAGTTAAGCATAGAAACATGTCATGTGTAATAGCCAAAGATTGATACTCTAGGAGAATTGCTATATCTCCCAACCTAGAATGAATTAGGATTTTCACCTTTGAAATGTGGTATTAATCTAGATTGTCTTGAATACCTAAAATTTTAAGCCTCTAACTCACTATTTAATATGATTTACATAGCCCTCAATAGGCACCCATAAACAAGAAAAACATAGCTCTAACAACAAGGTAAAAATGACTCAAACTGAAAACATACAGGATAGCTGTGCAACCCAGGATGCTCATGAATTAGACAACTAGGGTTGGAAGAAATGATTCTCCTGAATCATTGAGGTTTCACAACCTAAGCTGAATCCAACTCATATTGAGAGGTCCATGAAGCATCTTCCATAGGTCTATTCTTCCACTTCACCAAATATTCATAATAATCCTTTCCACTTGTACTCTTCCCAACTCTCTAATTTAATATCTATTGAAGTTCTTCAATATTCTTCATAAGATAATCCTTTGGTACAATAATTTCATCATTTCACTCATGATACTTGTATAAATTAGCAATATTATATATAGGGGATATATCCATGTCATCAAGTAACTCAATTTCATAAGTGTTTCAACTATAAAACTTCTTCAAGATCTTATAGGGTCCAAACTTCTTCATATTCAGCTTATTGTAGGTTCCAATAGGAAATCCTCCTTTCTTCAAATGAACCATCATCTTATCACCAATTTTAAAATCATGATGTCTCCTAGACTAATCAACATTCTCCTTATATTACTGATAACTTTGTTCTAGCCCCAACTTTGCTTCCTTATGCAAAGATTCCACAAAATCAACAAATTCTTTTCCTACATCACTTCTCTTTTCTTTACTAGCAATATCTCTCCAATCTAATATACCTCCAGGCTACATTCTAGTAACAATATCAAAAGGTATCTTCCTTGTACTCCTATTCATATAATTATTATATGCAAATTTAACTTGTGCCTATACCATCTCCCAATTACTTGGCTTATACCCAACTAAACATCTCAGTAAATTACCCAAGCTTTTGTTCACAAACTCTATCTATCCATCTATATATGAATGGAATGTAGAACTATACTTCAACTTAGTACCCATCTTCTTCCACAAAGTCTTCCAAAAATAACCAACAAACTTATTGACTCTATCATAAATAATACTTCTTGGCAATTGGTGCAATCTCGCAATCTCTTTAATGAAAAGTTTAGCAAGATGCTCATCATCTGGTGTTTTTTTACATGGTATAAAATGAGCCATCTTAGAAAATTTATCCACAACAAAAAATATAGAATCATACTCATTTTCTATTTTAGTAAATCCAAGAACTCCACAATTGGTCAATTATACATTCACTAGTTAGAAGCTATTGAGCTCAACAAGGAAATAAAGACAATTTTATGTGGCTATTGAGCATTCATGTGTATGACATCAAAATCATGTCATTGACCAAAAAAAGATTCAAGTCCTTCCTAATAACAAAATTACTAGAAACAACCATATTACCATGAAGTTTAAACCAAAGAATATAGTAAAAGTATAATCTATGGGTGCTATTATGTAACCAACAATGTTCTATCTTAATCAAAATTGGCTCATAGGGCACAATGTTCAAAAAAATACCATATAATAACAAAAATTAAAAGCTAGAATAGTACAAGGGATAGCTCCCCTCTTTATCATCCATGTCCTCATTAGTTAGTTTGTCCTCGTCCTCCTTGACAAGCTTTTCTAGTAGGGTCTTGATAAGACAGGTGCTAGAGAGTTATAGAGGGAGCAAGTCATTTCACTACCTTTTCCCATTTCCTTCCTTTTATTGTTAACTTGTAGAAAATACAACATGGTAGTTGCAAAATGCATAACCTTAGTCAAAAAATCTACAAGGGTCAAGGCCTCCTAATTTTTGGTGAGATTATAGAAGGATTTGTCGAGGCTCTCTATCCAATTTTTTCTTTTATAATTTTCTTGGTGGTGACTCCCCATCTTCCCCCCATGCCTAATAGCCTCCTTCATTAGGGAGGTGATATCCTCATCCAATCTCTTGTTTGGTGATGGGTAAATTACATGGTATTTTAATTATGGGATAAGGTAGCCTGGTATCTATTCTCATAGAACCAGGGTGAATGTATTTTATCTTCCTCTTTCTAGTAGGTCTAATTTCAATCTCCACATATTCTAATCTCACTTTTTTTCTAGGGAGGGGAGATCCTAAACTTCTCCATTTTGATCCACTTGCTCAATCTCTATGTGACTTCATTGCTATGCCTAATATCAGTATTAGAGTCTATAAAGCTTTAATGTCCTTTCCAATTCCAAGGAAATTTTCAACATCTATTTTCAAGGTTGACCTAAAGCTTGGGTTAATGGAAACTTGGTGAGGATCATTGGCTAGGGGATTAAATAAAGGGGTAGGTTCAAAGAAAGTTGGAATTTTTAGAGTTTGAATATGAAGGCTTGATATAGGATATAAAAGAGTTTCCCTTCTTCCATCTTTTTTTGGACATAAACTCATTGTCCTCCATTAAATACAAAATACAATGCAAGAAAGAGGTTAAGTCCTAGTCTCTAAAGTGATTTAAGATGGGGAAGTGATAATAATGCAACACCTAATGCTACCCTTCAAGTGTAATGTAGGACATGGTGGCATAGAACACAATATCACATGGCTTAGGTAGATCCTCACTAGAGAAGCTACTGTATATTCATATAGGTTCCTCCTTACAATAGAAAAAATTCATTAGACTCATTTTATACAAAACTCTGGGCTTCTTTTGCTAGTTGTTTCCCTCAATAGACAAGACACCTACCTTAATAATGAGATCCTTTGTAATTTCAAAGGCATCCCCATTAATGGCCACATTTTTTCTAGCCCATGTATTTGCAAATTTTAGGGACATATTCTAATCATACCCTTCAATACACTTCATGAATGGTAAAATCCATCCTTCATGCAAATAGACCCTCATCACCTCATTATCTTTGTTGTAGTCTTTAACTTAATCTACCTCAATATGGTTTGATCTAGAACCCAAGTCACCTTCTCCATGCTCAATAACCAAACCCTTAGTATCCACCAAAATTTCATTGTTGTAGGATAGAGCTTGAAAGCAAAGGACCTGTAAGATTATGTCATTGAGAATGATCTCTTTGATATAATTAATTACTGTATTATGATCAAGAAGCCTCACATTTTCCAACTTCCACCCTATATTTTCACATATGAATGGTACCTTTCCCATCATTGTTAAGTAATGCTAGCTATACCCCATTCCTATAAAATGATACAAATGGGAATTTCCATTATTGTCTTTCAATATGCATATCCTTGGTAGCTATAATCCATTTACACAATGATCGTAGATTGTCCTCTCACCTTCATCATAAACATTTATTGTGGGAATGCCTCAAAGGGAAATAATCTCAAAATATTTTCTATCATTAAATACTTTATGAAACTTAACCTAAAAGTGTCCTGCCTTCCTCGGTCAATGAAAAATTTTCACCTATTGTACCTCTTCATTCCAAACCACAATCAATGTGTTCTCTATCCTTGAGACATTGGGTGGATAGTGGGGTTTGTGTAATAAATATGCATCATGTGGACCTCTTGAAGCCCATGCATCAAGGTCCAAATTTCTTAAATGAATGACTTAATCTTTCATCAACTACTTCCTTCTCCATTAAAAAATTTGATAATTAACAATAAATCACCCTCAATAGTTCAGCTTTCAATTATTCTTTCTTCCACTAACCTCGTGACCCATAGAAGGGCCAAGGCTTCTGCTTCATTATTTTATCCACTTCCACAATCTATCACATAGGGTAGCACTAGTTTTCCCATATTATCCATAATAACCTTACTAGCCAAACACCTTCAAATAATGGCTAACCATTCAAAGTTAAGTTTCATTCATGAATTTGGGGGAAGGTGCCACTTGAGGGGTTCATGTGATGTTTGAAATGTTAGACATCACTAGATTCCTTCAAGAAATTTATTACTTGAATAGCCACCACTGAGGAATTGGTGGATTTATCCTTAAAGATGTAGTTATTCCATTTCTTCCAAATTTGCCAACACACAATACCGGGGGTGATTTTCTGGAAGGTTTTAAGGAATGTGTGGTTGGAAGGACCCTTCTAGTCCACAAACTAATGGAGATCCCCATTAAAGGACTTCTTAATCTCTCATTTAGAAAAAATCTCCCTCCATACTTCTTGAGCATAGGGGCAATGTATGAGATAGTGTTGGCTGGATTCCACAACATTATAGCATAACATTCAATAATTAGCCAGCTAGAATCTTTCCTTCTAAAGATTAGCAATGGTTAGGATAGTGTCATGCAAATATGTTGAGTAAAAGAAATTGGTCATTGGTAGGATCCATGAATTTCAAACATTTTTTCAATCCCTTAGAATTTCACCACCCTTATTGCAACAAATGTAAGCAGATTTCACTATGAAATCTTCTAAGGGGGCCATGTTCATAACTAAGGAGTCTTCCATAGGGTGGAAGGGATACAACATTTATTGATTATTTTATGTAGATCAATTAGCAATCTTTCCCTAGGATGATCATGATCTTGAGGTATTTTTGACATAGGAGCATCTTGGGTGTAAGAGCAATCTTGCATCACCCTAAAATATTTTTATTTTTAGTCCTTTCTATTTTAATATGGACTAGTAGATAGGGTGGTTACTATTTATGGGAACTTTCTATGAGCTCAAAATGTTCTCATTTTTTATAGGAAGGTTCATTTTAGAGTTATAAGCCTGCCATAAAAATCTCATTACTCAAGCTTCAATATAATAGAAGTTATTGTAGATTTTTGGTGGAAAAATTTGTAGAAAAATCTCCACACTCACTATTGGAGGCCTTAGATTGCCTGAATGAGGTCCAAAAACTCAATGAAAGGGTGCTAGCATGGTTATTAGCCGATAAATTAGGAGCTAGCATTTCTAAAATGTAGTTATAATGGCCAATCAAAGCAACAATTCAATAGTCATGACCTTCCAAAGTTGGGCTACCCAAAATATCTAAAATAATTGTCAAAGATGTATTTTGCAACCTCTGTATATATTTTTAGGGTTTTACAACCCAAGGTATTAAGTTTCAATGTCTAGAACCTTCCTTGGTGACATAAAATTGCCTATTGAAGAATGGCCTGAACATTGTGTAGAATAGCTCTTAGTGGTAGTTTGTAGCTTAGTTTTGGAAATTAGTGTAATGAAGGCACCCATGTGCATTAGAATATTGTAGTTTGGAATTTTATAATTTTGCATTTTTGGCATAAATAGGAAGTCCATATTTTTTTCTTGCATTTGCTATTATTTCTTTGTTTTTTTTATGTGTTTATGGTATTAAGAGGAGCACTCTTCATCACTTTTCAATCATTTATCAAGTGTGATATAGTTATGACCCAGACCACCAAACTATCTAGGGCAATCTTCACAAAGAAGTTGTAACCTAGAATAGGTGAGGGGACCTCCCTCAAGCCAAAGATCATCCCATAAGTCAATGGTTGCCTCATCCTCTAAGAACCAATGTATTCCCTTCTTCAAAATCTTTTTGTTGTGTAATAAATTACTCCATATTCTAGATCCTAAGGGGAGAGTATTACTATAGAGATGAAGATGAAATGAATCACCTCTTAAGTACTTACCCTAGATAATATTCCACCAATTAATCATGGAGTTTACTAGCTTTTACCCCATCTTAGAAAGGAGGGTATTATTCAAGTTACCAATCTTTCTAATGTTTAGATCACCCAAAGACTTGGGTATACAAACTTTATCGCAGCTAATCAATCTTATCCTAGTCTTTTTCTCAGCCCCTTACCTTAAAAAGTTTCTTTTTATTTTCTCAATAATATCCTTATATCTTCTTGGGAGTTTAAAAAGGGAGAGAAAGTACATTGGTATATGTTGTAAGGAGGCTGAGAGAAGTTGAAGTTACCCTATACTACTCAAGATTTTGCCATTCCAACCCACAAAATTTATTTGTTTGTGTTCCAACAACCCATTCTAGTACTAGGAAGTAACCTCTTTAATCATGAGTGGTGGACCATTATAGGTGTCAAGCAAACGTGCTCCTTAGTAGCATTCCTAAATTCTAATCACCTTTCTCCATAGTCGCATTTTCATTTTTTAATAAAAATACACCTTACTTTTTTGATAATTTAGACCTTGCCCTAATACCTCCTCATACTAGTTAACGAGGTTTTTCCATTTCCTTAATTCATAGATTGAAGATATAAAAAAAGAGAAGGTTTCATCAACAAATTGTTGGAGCACCTACAAAGCAATCGAGGAGGTAGGTTTTATGCCTTTTATTTTACTCTATTGCACTAAATCCTTTAAGTTTCTTCCCATAACCTTTGCCACAATGATGAATAAATAATGATGTAGGAGTGCCCCTTGTTGATGACCTTGAAAGGAGGTGAAAAAATGCCCTAGTGTCCCATTCAACAGAATTGAAAACTAGATTGTATTAATAGAAGTCATGACTATATTAACAAAATTCTCTTTGAATCCTAGCTTGCTAAGAAAAGGAGTCAAAATTTTCCTCCTTACCTTATCATAGGCCTTAGAAATGTTAAGTTTTAGAGTCATACCTAGATTTCCACATTTATCCATGGAGTGGATCACCTCATGGGTAGTAATAGCTACATCCAAAATCTATCTCCATAGGGAAAACCCCTTCTTATAAGGGCCAATGAAATTATGTAATAGGGGTTTGATGTGGTTCACCATCACTTTATAAAGGATCATGAAATTTATGTTGCAACAACTTATAGGTTTCAATTCCTCTAGATGACTCAGTTCATCTGCTTTTGTATTAGAAAAATATAGGTCCAGTTGAGTTCTCTTGGACACTTATCAGTTTTTAAAAATTCCCAAGTAGCATGGGCAACATCATACTTAAAAATGTCCTAGAACTCCTAGAAAAATGTAGGGGGGAACCCATTAGGCCCAAGGGCTTTATATGGGCTCGTGGAAAAAATGAATTTTTTCACTTCCTCTTACATGACCTTCTTAACTAGGTCTTTATTCATCTAATCATCGATAACCAAGTTCACAATCTATAAAATTGTATATTGAGATTTGGTGTCAAGTGTCTTGGAGGAGGGTTGTAGATATCATGAAAATGTTTAGAAACCCATTCCTCCATCCCAATCTCCTCCAAAATCTCATGGCTAGCATTGTTCACCAATGTGCTTATGGTATTCCTCTCTTTTCTCTTTGAATATGATTTTTGGAAGAAGGTGATGTTACTATCACACTCCACTAGCCACTAAAACCTTGACCACTATTTCCATCAAAATTCCTCCCTATCCAATAACATTTTCAATTGGGGACTGACCTTTTCCTCCTATTGGTCTATCTAAGATGAGTTACTATTGGCTATATTAGTTTGGAGGGGGTCTTAATTCTTCTTAGTCACCTTATTTTCCTTAAAATTGTTAGCAAATGAACATGCACTCCATCCTCTTACCTTCTTTCAAATCCTTTCTAATTTCCTAGTAATGTGAAACATAATTGAGCCCTGAATGAGAATTTTGTAGCATTAGGTTACAACCTCTAAAATTTGGGTGTGAGTGCCATATTAATTCTTACCTAAAGGGACTTCTTATGAAAGTTTGATTCTTCTTGCAAGAGAGGAAAAGTATAAAATGATTAGAGATGGTCCTCAAATAGACCATTGGGGAGTTGTATGGGAGAATGTCCCAATCATTAGAGATCATCACATAGTCTACTCTAACCTATATTAGGTTATTTTTTAGTGTAATTTTTGATTAGGTAAAAGGATTTTCATGGAGATTAGTATTAAGAAGATCATTTGAAGCTAGGAAGTGTGCTAGTTGATACATACTCTTAGAGAAGTTCTCTAGGATGCCCATTATCTCCAAGGGGTACATGGATGTGTTAAATTATTTTGTACACAACATTCTCTCATTCCTTAGTGACTAAGAAACTTTATTTTCTTCCTCCCATATCAACAGCCACCCATTACAAGTGTAAAGGGCATATAAATTAAACAAGTTAAATTTCTAAGTTTTAGAGACAAAGCCAACAATAGTGAAATGGGTTTAGGAGGACCTCTGTACTTGTGACATTATTAGGATTGCAAAGAGTTGCAATGCCCCTCAAAGCCCCTTTTGTGAGCTTACATTTATGTAGTTGTTGTGGCCATATCCACCCTTGGAACTATGACATATCATAGTTCCAGGAGTGGTTTAGGAGGACCTCTATACCTATGAAACTATCAAGATTTTGAAGAGTACCTATGCCCCTCAAAACCCCTTTGTGAGCCTACATTTATGTAGTTATTGTGGCCATATCCACACTTGGAATTATGATGTATCATAGTTCTAGGAGTGGCTTTTATGGAATGTAGAGAATATGGGCTCCAAAGTTAGTTCTACATTTGGAGGGATCACATGCCATAACTACCTATTCAATAGCTAATAATGAGATATGGTTGAGACATTCATTCAATGTGGTCTAACAAGCTTTAGTTGTAGTACATGTCATTTATTCATCAGCATTAAAAGGACATACATTGGCTTCTTCTATTCTTTTGTTGGTTTTAGGAGCCATAAAGTATGCATAGAGGATGCTTGCCTTCTTGTTTTCAAGAAATTTTCAATTTTTTGGGTTGTCTCCTAGTTTTTGTGATGTAAGGAGATGTGAGTTACTAAGAACAATTCACAAACTCAGCTACCAAAACCACACTGCAAGAGTTGACACAATGGAAGAGAGCACAAAAGAGAACAACACCATAGATAGAGAGGACAATATTCTTTATTGATTCATGAAAATATCATCATACATTCCTAGCTATAAGGCCTTCTAGGTTACGACCAGATACAAAATACATTCAAACCCAAGATCTAGCTTCAAGTTCAGATTTGTAGACACATATACAAAGTTCTACCTCCAAGAAGCTCCACCTAAGACTCCTCTACCAAAATTATCAAATTATATCATGAAGACTCCACTGAATATCCCTACTTATACCAATCTAGGCCAAAATTGGCCTTGAATGCATAAGTCCACCTCTAATAGAAAGTAAATGTCCACCTATAATAAATTAAGATTTGCACCTTTGAAATATGTTAGTACTCTAGATCCTCTTCAATACCTAAAATTTTCACCCTCTAACTCATTGTTAGAAATTAGTTACATATCCCTCAATAGGCACCCAGAAACTAGAAAAACATAGCTCCAAAAACAAGGTAAAAACAACTCAAACTGAAAACATGCAGTATAGTAGTGCAACCCAGGATGCTCATGCATCATAAAACTAGGGTTGGAAGAAATGATTCTCCTAAATCATTGAGGTGTCACAACCTAAGCTAAATCAAATTCAGATTGAGAGATCCATAAAGCATATTCCATAGGTCTATTCTTCCACTTGATGAGATATTCATAATAATCCTTTCTACTTATACTCTTACCAACTCTTTGATCTAATATCTATTGAGGTTCTTCAACATTCTTCATAGGATAATCCTTTGGTGCAATAATTTCATCATTTAACTCTTGATACTTGTATAAATTAGCAATATTAAATATAGGGGATATATACATGTCATCAGGTAACTAAATTTCATAAGCATTTCCACTATCAAACTTCTTCAAGATCTTATAAGGTCCAAACTTCTTCATCTTCAGCTTATTGTAGGTTCCACTAGGAAGTCCTCCTTTCTTTGAATGAACCATCATCTTATCACCAATTAAAAAATCATGATGTGTACTAGACTGATCACCACTCTTCTTATACTTTTGATTATTTTGTTCTTTCCTCAACTTCACTTCCTTATGCAAGGATTCCATAAAATCAATAAATTCTTCTCCTACATCACTTCTCTTTTCTTCACTAGCAATATCTTTGAAATCTAATATTCCTCTAGGCTACATTCTAGTAACAATCTCAAAAGGTGTCTTCCCTGTACTCCTATTTATAGAATTATTATATGCAAATTCAACTTGTTCCTATACCATCTCCTAGTTACTTAGCCTATTCCCAACTAAACATATCAGTAAATTACCCAAGCTTTTTTTCACAACCTCTATCTATCCATTTATATATGGATGGAATGTAGAACTAAATTTCAACTCAGTACCCATCTTCTTCCACAAAGTCTTCTAAAAATAACCAACAAACTTACTGACTCTATCAGAAATAATACTTCTTGGTAGTCGATGAAATCTCACAATCTCTTTATTATAGAAAAGTTTAGCAAGATGCTCGTCATTTGATGTCTTCTTACATGGTATGAAATGAGCCATCTTAAAAAATTTATCCACAAAAAAATATATAGAATCATACCCTTTTTCTATTTTAGGAAATCCAAGAACAAAATCCATACTGGTGTCACTCCAAGGTATCTTAGGAATAGTAATAGGTGTATACAAACTAGTATTTTGAATTACATCTTTAGCAACTTGACAAACTCCATAACTCCTTACAAAATTTTGAACATCCTTATACATATATGGCCAATGATACTTATCCTTCAACAAACTCAACTTAATATCAATTCCAAAATGTCTAGCCAATCCACCACTATGTTTTTCCTTAATCAAATTTAGCCTCATAAAACTTCTAGGGGTATAGAATTGAATACGTTTGAACAACATACCTTCTTGAATGAAGTATTCATCATACTTACTTATGTGATCTATTATATTTGGTGCTCTGTACTCTCTCCATGCCTCGAAAAAATCCTGATCAACATCATACAACTCTTTCATTTCATCAAAACCAAGAACTTCAAACTTCATTTCAGTCAACAAAGAATTTTTTCTACTCAATACATCAAAAACTTTACTACTAACTCCACTCTTATGCTTAATCAAAAATGTAAAACTTTGCAAATACTCAACCCACTTCATATGTATCTAATTCAATTTATGTTCACTTCCCAAGTACTGTAAAGCTTTATGATCAATGTACAACACAAACTCCTTAGGAATAAAATAATGTCTCCACTTTTTCATTTCTTGGACAATAGCATAAAATTCTTGATCATACACAAAATACTTCCTTTTACCATGATTCAACTTCTGACTAAAGAAAGCAACAAATTTACCTTCTTGAATTAATACAACTCTTATTGCACTACCACTTCCATCACATTCAACTTGAAATACTTTGTTGAAATCAAGTAAAGCCAATATAGGTAACCCAAAAACCTTTTGTTTCAAAGTCTCCAAACTCTTATTAGCTCCATATGTCCACTTGAATTCCTTTTTATCTCCTCTCATTGTCTCATTCATAGCATTATAAACATAACAAAAAATTTCTTATGAAATTTTTGTAGAAACTAGCTAAACCATGAAATGATCTTACCTCACCCACATTTTGAGGTGTAGGCCACTCCAAAATAGCTTTAACCTTCTTAGGATCCATCTTCAAACCATCAGCTAAAATCACAAATCCTAAATACACAATCTCCTCTTGCATAAAAGAACATTTTCTTTTCAGATTAATCATCAACCTCTCCTCCTTCAATCTCTACAATACTTGTCTAATATGCTCAAGATGTTCTACTTTAGTCTTACTAAATATCAAAATATCATTGAAATCAAAAATCACAAACTTACCCAAAAATCATTTCAAAAATTTATTCATCAACCTCATGAAAGTACTAAGTGCATTAGTCAAACAAAAAGACATTACCAACCATTCATACAAACCATCTTTTGTCTTGAAAGCATGCTTCCATTAATCACCTTCTCTAATTCTAATTTGATGATAGCCACTCTTCAAATCAATCTTGGTAAAATACATTCTCCACTCAAAAAATCCATAATGTCATCCATCCTCAGTATAGAAAATCTACATTTCACTATAATCTTGTTAATAGCTTTGGAATCAGTATACATTCTCTATTCTTCACTCTTTTTTGGTGCTAATATAGTAGGTATAGTGCATGGACTCAAAATTTCTATGATCAAACATTTTTGCAATAACTCATGCAATTGTTTGTTAAGTTTCTCATTCTTTGTAGGTGTCAATCTAGATGGTGCTTTGTTTAGCAAACTAGCTCTAGGAATCAAATCCATATAGTGACTTATACTTCTCATTAGAGTCAAACATCAGGTATATCCTCTACCACAATCTCTTTATACTCATTCAACAATTCTACAATTTCTTCTGGTACTCAACTTCCACTATCTGTTGTCACTCAGTCATTACTACCAATACTCGGTCCTCTAGGAACTAAAATAGAAGAAACTTGATTCTTTTTTACTTCCTTTCAAAATTTCTTTCCATTAACTATGGAAACTTTTATTTTAGTACAACTAATCTCATCTAGACTTTCAATCAAAGGAAACAATATTTGCTTCTTCCCATTTACCCAAATAGTATATTGACTCAATCTTCCATCATATACAACATATCTATCATATTGTCAAGATCTACCCGAAAAAATATGACAAGAATCCATAGGCATAATATCACACAACACTTCATCAAAGTAATGTCCAATCTTGAACTTCATAATACATTGCTCACTTACCAATATCTTATGCTCATCTTTGACCCATGAAACATGACAAGGTTTTTGATGTTTTAGCCCCTGTAACTGCAACTTTGTAACTAGATCTTTTGATGCCAAATTGGTTGAATTTCCACTATCAATGATCACCTTGCAATATTTTCTAGCTATTTTACATCTGGTTTTGAAAAGACTTCTTCTCAAAATAGGTTCCTCATCACTTCCCTTATACATAAGGTTCTTCCCACCATTAGATTTTCTCTAGCCTCAGGTCCACTTGGTGATCTCTCAATGTCTCCTTGAATCACAACATTTCATGTAAGACATGGTGCATCATTACCAAATTTGACACAACTACCTTTATATTGTTCCCAGTTTTCAAAATTAATTTTATTAGTAGTCATGTGATATATGACTATGCAATAAGAGCTTATGTCATGTGAAATTTGACAATTCTTTAAGCATTAGTAAGTTGGAAAGAGTAAGAGGATTACCTAAATTGAAGAAACCTAATAATGCTATGTGTAAACAATGTCATGTGGGTGAAATGAAAATGTCTATTTTCAAGAGAAAGACCCTACTCATCTAATGATATTTTGGAATTGGTTCATATTGACCTCTATGGACCCTTTCAAGTGATAAGCTACTATGGTGAAAAATATTTCTTTCTATTTATTAACAATTACTCTGGAATAATGATTGTAATGTTTCCAAAAGAAAAAATTGATGTTTTTCAATTGTTTAAGTGTTACTTGGCAAGTCTTGAAAAAGAAATAGGTAAAAGTCTAAAGTGCTTGAGATCAAAAGGAGGAGATTTTATCTCTAATGAATTCATCATATTCTACAATGATAGAGAAATCAAGAGAAATATATTAGCACCCAAGAACCCTCCAGAAAATGGAATAGCTGAAAGATTAAGCATATCAATCATGGATTTTTCAAGAACACTAATGATGGAGAAGCATGCATCACATAAATACTAGACATAAGTTGTAGGTACAAAAGTCTATACTTTTAATCAAGTATAAGTCAAGAACGGTAGAAATATTACACCATTTAAGTTATGATATGGGTATGCACCTAACACAAAATATTTAAACTCTTTGGAAAAAAATGTTATATAGTAAAGGACAAAGAAATTGAAAAAATGATGATAAAAGTGATGAGGTATATTCCTAGGATATTCCACTAAAAGAAAAGCTTATAAGTATTTGAATTCTAGCACTAAAAAAGTTTTGGAAAGTGAAAATGTGAATGCTGATGAATATGTAGAAAATAATAAAGTTGAATACAAGATAGAACCTAAAAATTAAAACACATTTTTATATGTCAATGAAGTTGTTCCCTACACCTTAATTGAGCTAGAAAATAACCTACTCAGAGAAAAAACAAAGCTTGAATGTAGAATGTAGTAGTAGGCTACCAAGAAATAGACAGTAGGTGTCTAGAAATGGACTACAGGTGTTAAGCGATAGTAAAAGGATGCCAAGATACAAGAAGAAGATATCAAGTACAATAAATAAAATGCCAAGAAAAAAAAAGAACAAGAAAAGATACCTAAAACATGGATTGAAATAAATTTTCAAGATGACCCTAAAGAAGAAGAAAGAAGAAAAGAACCTACACTAGAAAAATATGTGAGACGACATCATGCATCGAAGAAAATTATTGGGAACAAAGACATTGGGGTTATGAAAAGTAAAATAATAAGAAGTGACACATGTTTACTTTGTGATTTTGAACCTAAAATAGTGATTGATGCTCTCGATAATGAAGATTGGATTCAAGCAATGAATGGAGAAATTCAAAAAATAGAGAAGAAAAAAACTTGGTCACTAGTACCTTAACCAAAGGACAAGAATTTTATTACAAAAAGGTGGATATCGATGAACAAGCTGAAAAAAAAAAGGAGAAGCCACAAGGAATAAAGATAGATTGGTATGAAAAAATATAAACAAGAAGAAGACATTGAATATGGGGAAAAAAATTCTTGAGTTCCAAGATTGAAAGGAATTAGAACTATGCTTGCATATTCTACTTACAAAGTATTTAAAGTTTATCAAATTGATGTCAAATCTACATTTTTTAATGGAAAACTATGAGAAGAGATTTTTGTTCGAACAACCAAAATTATTTTCCAATCCAAGAAAGAAGACCATGGTATTTAAGTTTTATAAAGAATTATTTGGACTGAAAAAGGCCCCTAGAGCATGGTATAAAATGTTAAACAACTATTTGGTAAAGATTGGTTTTCCAAGGACCAACGATAATATTAATCAGTACTTGGAAAATGAAGGTGGTAAAGGGATACTATTAACTAAAATATTTATGAATGATATCATATTTGAATGACAAGATGCATTATGCAAATTAGTTCATAAGGAGATCCGTTACGAATTTGAAATTTGTACATTTGGGGAAATCAAATTCTTTATTAGTTTGCAAGTATATCAAATGAAGAAAGGTATCTGTATTACAAAATCCATGTATATAAATTAGATACTAAAAATATTTGTGATGGAAGATTCAAGGTTAGTTAGCACTCCTATAGCTATTGGACATAAGCTTTCTAAGAAGGATGATTCTACTAATGTAAACTAGACATTGTATAAATCAATGATTGGGAAGCTACAATATGTTGCTCCTAGATGACCAAACATTGCATAGTAGTTAGAATTGTTGCAAGATTATTTTTAAATTCTAAGGAAAATCACCTAATGGTAATAAAAATAATATTAAAATATTTGAAAGGAATAGAGGATTATGGACTCTACTACAAAAAGAATGACAATTTGAACTTAAAGTGTACACAGATGTTGATTGGAAGGAAACATTAATGATAGAAAGAGTACAAGTGGTGGAGATTTCTTTCTAGGAAAGAGATTGGTTCTATGGATAAGCAAGAAATTGAATTATACTTTACAACCAATAGCAGAAGATGAATATGTAATAGCAATATGAATTATTCTGACATTGTGTGGATCAAGAAACTATTTAAAAGGATGAAGGAAGAGATCATTGATCTAGTTATTATCTATTGTGATAACTCAAGTGCTATAAATATATCAAAGAACCATGTGATGCACACAAAGACCAAGCATATTTCTACCAAGTATTACTATTTGAGGGAACTAGTTTAAGAAAAAGACTTGTATGATTGAAATATGTGAACACTACAAAGAAGATAGATAATATTTTCACAAATAGCCTGTTTGATAGGTAGAATTAGAATAAAATTGGCATTCAAAATTCTAATTTTTCTTTCATCTATTGTTTGGGTCTACATAATCAAAGTTAGAATAGGGAAAAAGTAGAATTTGATATCCCCATTTGACCCCCAAAACAAGAATTTTGAATTCCTTCAAAATACTTTTGATTTTGAATTACTATTTTAATTCCCATTATAAATCCAATTTTTAAAAAATGAGCATTTCAATTGAATTAAAATTTAATTAGGTTTGACATCTAGATGTCCATTTGGGAGCACCTATTCTGGCCCAAATTTTTGAAATTTAATTTTTTTGAATGGGGGGAACATTTTCCACTATTACTTGCTCATATGTCTAGATTAAATAAAATAACTAATACCACACATATATAAATTCCTTCATCTTTCTTTTATCTTTTTCTTGAATTTTTATTTTTCAATGAACATTGACAATTTTGGTGTGTGTGGAGTTGGAAGCATCATGACTAGGTTCTTGAAAAAATTGGAGATATAGTGATTTCAATTAAAGTAAAATTTAATTGGGTTTGACATCCAGATGCCCATTTGGTAGCACCTGTTTTTGCACAAATTTTTAAAATTTACTTATTTTAATGAGGGGAAAATTTTCTACTATTACTTGCTCATATGTTTGGATTAAATAAAAGAACCAGTATTGCACATATCTAAATTCTTTCATCTTTCTTTTAAATTTTTCTTGAATTTTTTTTTTGCAATGAACATTGACATTTTTGGCATGTACAAAGTTGGAAACACCATGAATAGGTCCTTGAAAAAATTGGAGATACAAATTACCTTTCTCACTATAACTTTTATACTCATTTTTTGAACCATATATTCATATTTTGAACCAAACGATCTTAGAATAACAAATTCTTAATATCAAATATTTTTAAGTTTTAACCAAAGAGTCCCAAAACAAATTCTAGAAATTGTAATTTGGATTTCAAGTTCATGAATCCCAAATAAAGGATTTCAAAATCCAATTCCTAAATCATATTCTAGAAACCAAATAGGCCTGAAGGCTTTACCTAAGGATACACATGAGTATCTAAGAGGTAAATTAAAGGTGATTCCCCTAGCTGAGACTATCTAAGCCAACATGGAAATTTGCAACAAATGAGTTGATCATAATATCTTACAAGTTGATGGAAAAAGTCATACTTTAACAGATGTCTAAAGTAGTGAAGAAAGATGATAGATGAAGAATAGAACACTAACATGAAGATATCTCCATGTAGAAGACGTATGAGAAAGATGAGGTGTCTTTGGAATTATTTTCAAAGAGTGAGATATTATATAGTTACCATATCAAGAAGCAAACTAATAGAGAAGTTGGAAAGAGAGGGAGAATGCATTAACAAAGATAAATCAATGAATGGTGTTTCCAACAATCAAGGAACTTAGAAGTTTAGGAGTTATATATCAAGAAGGGAGTTGATTGATTTCATGATCTGATATGAGAGAGAGAGTCTCTATTGCATATCAGAGTTGTATGGATGAGAATCTGAATGAAACTAGAAGGGGAGATTTTTGGACATTGGGATGAGAATAAAAATGAAACTAAGCTACTGTAACTTTCATTACATCAAGCATATTTCCCATTTAGAACTCTCAAAAAATTTAAAACATCAACCACACCTCAACTTCAACCTATGCAGTCATGGGCTCAATTAGCCAATCTTCTTTCCAAACTAATCTTGGGGCTAGGAATAGGTTTCCTCCCCATTCCTTGTTTGTTTTCAATTTATTTTGACCCATGCTAATGGACTCCTCCTTAGGTTTCTCATTAGGATCTTATTTTCCTAGTTTTAGGCCTTGTAGCCTTTTTGTCCCAATCAGTCCTCCTAAACTCACATTTCTTGGAATATCTCCCAACTTATCAAAAACCAACCCCCAAAGTATTTAGGTATTCTTACTAAGGTATTCATAGGATTCAATATTTCCTATATCTTAGCCTCCCAAAATATCCATACATAGGATTTCCACTAAACCCCTATTTTTAAGGGTTTCTAGGGCATGTGAACCAATCTAGTTCCATTTTTCTCAACAAGTTCTCCAATGGTATCCCCTACACTCCTCCTTGATTAAACATATATAAGACACATTCCTCTTTACTTCCACACTTCTTGATTGTCCATATTTACAAAACATCCTCTAAAGAAGATACTAAATTATCAAGACACAAGAAATTAGTAAATTGATAACTAGTCTAACAAAAAAAACCAAACCAATTCTAGAATAGGTAAGAACACAACATCTATTGAAGTCTCAATGATTAGTTCAATCCTGTCAATCACTATATGATTGGATAAATGTTCTATTATATAGCTAAAATATTTTCTTGCTCTTCCCAATCCTCAATCAACAAAATCTATTAAGAAACTGTTGGGTTAAGGATTTTCCAACCTTAAATATTCCAACCCCTTGTGGTCATACCACAAGGTTAGGGTTAGGACTCGTATAGAGTTAATTCCTAGTTTCTAGGAAAATTTGTCACGAGCAACTTTGGAAAACATTTTCTCATTGAACAAATTCCACTCCTAAATTCCATAACTCCTTCCAAAATCAACTCCTTGGATCCCAAAGAACTTAAAAACATAGAGAAAAAAATATGTCACTCCATTTTGGGATTTTGGTTAAATTTTGACCCTTTTGTTGCCTTTCCTATGATGTGGCCTCTAGAGCCTAATAAAATACACACATCAAAAGCTCTCAACATCCTTGAATCACAAACATACTGAATTAATGTAGGTACTTTATAATTAATCCTTATTACCTTAGTGGTTTTCTAGAATCAGCCACAACCCAAAACTAAACTATAATCTAAGAAAGACTCTAGGGTGCTCCTGCACCATTCTCCCCTTGCAACAAAAATCTATGCGATATATTGTTTTAAGAAATCTAAACTAATTCCATGCTTCTTCGAGTCACCTTTTTCTATCGAAGTATCCTCTAACTCTAGTTGGTATCTCCACTTCACTAGGTGCTCCATGTATGTCTTGTGCCTAGTATTCTTCTTCACTCTTGTATCCATAATCTTGTTAACCTATGGTTTGATCTGATTAGGTACCTTGAATTCTTCCTAATCCCTATTCACCTCAGTACTATATTGTTTATCATCCATCTTTGTTCCTTTATATTTTATCATGTTCTTTACATTGATATTAGGATGGATGGACATATCGTTGGGTAATTCCACCTTGTAGGAATTTGGTCCATATTTAGCCAACACTTTGCACATGGTCCTTGATCCTTTCCATCTATAGCTTACTTGGTATGTCCTTCTATAACCTAGCCTTGCTCAAGAATACCATCACCAAATCACCCATCTCAAATTTTAGATTTCTTGTCCCTCCATCTCTCTTAGCTTTCAACTTTTTTTTTGCCTCCATTAGGTTCTTCTTCTTTACTTTCTTAGGAACCTCTCTCATTGATTGAAAAAAATCATCAACATGACCATTGATACCTTCGTAAGCATTCAAGTCTTTGAGCTCAAGTACACCTCTTGGATATAACCCATACATCACTTAAAATGAACTTCTACTAGTAGTTATATTTGTACTATCATTATAATAAAATTCTTCTTAAGGAATGAATTTCTCCCATTCTTGTCCATACTCCTTATTCAAACAACTCAACAAGTTACTAAGTACCCCATGCACTACCTCTATCTGACCACCCATTTGGGGATGATAGAAAGAGATATGAAACAAGTTGGTTCCTAATTTATTCCAAAGGGTCACCCAAAAATGGCTCATGAACTTCACATCTCTATCTACAAATATACTCATGGGTAAGCTATGTAGCCTAACTATCTCCTTGAAGAAAAGGTGGGCAATGTTATTGGAATCATTTTTTCTTTTTGCATAGAATAGAATTACCCATCTTACTAAACTTTTCCACCATAAAAAACAAATTGTCAAAACTAGTTGGTGGTCTAGGTAGTCCTACTAAAAAGGCCATGTTGATGTAGTCCCAAGGCCTATTTGGGATGGGTAGTGGTTGGTAGAGACCTATATTTGATGGTGTCCCCTTTTCCTTCTAACATACTCCACACTACTCCACATATCTCCTTACATCTTTTTGCATCTTAGGCCAATAGTAGAACCTTTTTACTAAGTCTAGGGTCTTGTTTAACCCAAAGTGTCCACAAAAGCTCCCATTATTATTGTCATAACTAAGATTCTACCTCATAGAGCATCTTGGGACACACAACTACTTTGTCTTGAATAGTAACTCATTCTACATTGTGTAGTCAACATATTCACTATGAAAATGGTTATCAAATTTAATGCATACCTTGTGGATCTCTAAAAATTCTTCATCTCCTTTGTAGAGGTCTTTGAATTCATTAACTCCAATGATATTCAGTAGGATCTCTTGTAAAGTGTGCAACCTCCTACTAAGTACATATGCAACCTTATTATTGACACCCTTCTTGTGCTTAATGTTTAAGGTGTAGGATTGTGGTAGCTTCATCCACTCAATATGCCTCAAACTCAATTTTTCTTGAGTGTTGATTTAACTTAGGGCTTGGATATTAGTATAAATCAAAAACACCTTAGGAAATAGGTAATGCCTCTATTTTTTAAGGGCTTTTAATAATGCATATAGTTATAAGTCAAAGTTTGAATACCTAGTCTTGGTCTTATTTGACCTTTCACTAAAGAGTGTAATTGGCCTACTCTCTTGGCTTAGGATTGCACCCACTACAATTTTACTAGCATCACATTCTGCTATGAATGGCTTATCAAAACTTGGCAACACAAGTATAGATTGGATAGGCACTTCCTTCTTCAATCTCTCAAAGCCTTCATTGGCTTCCTTGGTCAAAATATAATTTGTCTTGAGTTCTCTTCTTATGGTGTCAAGGACTCATTTAAAAATTTCATTGAACCTTCTTATAAACTTCCTATAAAACTAAGCCAACCCATCAAAGCTTCTAACTTCAATCTGTATCTTTGGAGTAGGCCAAAACTCAACCTTGCCCTTGTCTATCTTCAAGTTACCCTCTAATACTATAAACCCTAGATAAACAAGCTCTTATTTCATGAACTCACTCTTTTCAAGGTTTATGGTGAGATTTTCCTATTGGAGTTTATTCAACACAAGTTCTAGGTGTTTCATTTGTTCTTCTTTTGTTTTACTTAAAATGAGGATAGAAACTAGGTAAACTACCGCAAATATTCCTATATAGTCCTTTAGAACCTCATTCATTACCCTCATAAAGGTACTAGGTGCATTTGTAAGCCCAAATGGAATTACTATCTACTCATAAAATCCCTCCATAGTTTTAAAAGGATGAGTTATACTCATGACCCTCTTTCCTTCTAATCTGATAGTATCCACCTTTTAAATCAAGCTTGGAGAAGTATTGAGCACTCTCTAAGCAATCCATTAAATCTTCTATTCTGGGAATAGAAAATCTATAACTAATACTTATCCTATTTATTGCCCTAGAATTAGTACACATTCTCCACTTAATTCCCTTTTAGGAGCCAACACTACTGGAACAACAAATGGGCTTATAATATTTCCTTATTAAACATTGATACAAGATCTCTTCAACTTGCCTTGCTATCTCCTTATTATGTCCTAATGTCATCTTGTATACAACCTAGTTAGGAATTGATGCTCCTAGTATAAAATCAATTTGATGGTTGATTTTTGCCTTTGGTGGTAATGTAGCTGATGTATCTTGACAAATGATGTCTTTGAAATTATCTAGAAGTTGTTTCACCTCTTCTGACATGGATGATTGTTTAGGCATCTCTTCCTACCTTGGTTTCACTAGTATGACATAGCCAACTCCTTCTTCCTTCTCTTATCATGCAAAAATTCATTCCCACTCATCAAAAGTGTATTAGATTCTACCTTCTCCATTGTATCTTGTTTTATCATAGACTAAATTTTATAAGTTACTCCATTCTTCTTGAATGAGTACTTGTTCTCCTTGACATGGTCTACTACCTCACTATCATATTTCCATGGTCTGCCAAGAAATAGATGACATTCATCCATTGGTAGCACATCACAAAGTATTCTATCATGATAATTTCCTATGGTGAATCTCAACCTATAATTTCTCATTATACAATATGTTTTGTGCCTTGTTCAACTAGGTGACTTTATATGGACATTCATGGGGTATCTTAGTTTAAACTTATAGACTGCCTCCTCTAAAATAACATTATTAGTACATTGTCAATCAATTATGACCCTACATACTTTTCCTAATATTTGGCACTTGACCCTGAAAAGAGCCCTTCTCTTCTTGTGCTCATCCTTGGTAGGTTCTTTGATCAATATCCTCCTCAGCATGAAATTTTGACCTTTATTTGAATAAACACACACCTCTATGTGTTTAGGACAATCCTCCTATTACAAATATGCTATATTTTTCTCCCCTTGTTTGGATATTTTTTTTTTTAGATAACCTATAATTTCGGTGACCCAACTCCCCACAATTGTCTTATTTCATAGAAGAGAAATGGAAACTTCTTCAAAAGCCACCTAATCTTCCTCTTCCACCATTGCGAAAACTTACTCCTCTTCTATAACCCCCTCTATTATTAGGTTCCTATGCTTTTTAAAAAAACTTGGCATCTACTTGGTGTTTTTTCTCATTACCTCTTTTGCTAGAACCTCCTCTACATCCACCTCTAGAATCTATGCCTCTTCCTCTACCCTTAGTACTTGAGTCTTGTTTATTTTTCAAAATTTCTTCAAATTTTATAGCCATTTGATAACAACTATGGAGGGTAGTGAGTGTAAAGAGACTTAGTTCTTCTTTTATACTACATGTAAGACCATTTACATATCTAGCAACCTTGATGCTTTCATTTTCTTTAACTATAGGCCCAAGGCTTAGTTTCTAAATCTGCTTAATATAGGCAGCCATTTCTAGGTCTCTTTGTTTGAGATTTTGTCTTCTATTATATAGTTGGATGTCATAATCCTTTGGTAAGTAGTTTTCCTTCACTTTAGCCACCATAGTCTTCCAATTGACTATTGGCTTCTTGACTTCCTTCTCTCTTTCTTCCTACAAGAACTTCCACCAAGTTAATGCTTGTCTGATTAACCTTGATTTTTCTAGCTTGACCCTTTGGGCATCTATTATTCCATCATATTCAAAGTGATTTTCCATACCCTCAATCTATTCCATATTTAATTCTTCTAGTGAAGATATGAATTTTTCTAGTGTTTTGCCACTTAATGCTTGTAATTCTTTGAGAATAGGTTCCTCTACTAATGGAGGGTCTAGTTTTTGTTCTACCTCCTCTTCTACTTGATTCTTTCCCTTATCCTTATCTGCCTCTAACTAATCTTTCATCTCTTGTATAGTTTTAGTAACTTCCTCTAGTTTTTCCTTCATCTCTTCCACAACTTCCTGAAAAAATTTGTTCTTCTCTTATTTCTCTGTCAAAACTCTTGCCAAATATGTATTGGTCACCATGGTGCTTTCACTTATGGATTCACTTACCTTTAACATGCACTCTTTAGTCCCCAAGATTTTTAATATCTCTGATATCACTTTGATGGGGAGTCCTAACTGCCTCTCAAGAGCTCTTTTATCTCTTCCCGAAATCTATTCCCTAGTTGTTCTTTCTAGGGTAGCTTTCATTACCATCAGAGATAACTTCTAGGATCTCTATCCCCTTTAGAACTCAACCAATTTGAAACACTAACCACACCTCAACTTCAACCTATGTACTCATTAGCTTAATTAGCCACACTTCTTCCCAAATAGTTCTTGGGGCTAGGAATAGGTTTCCTCATTATTCCTTACTTTTTTTCAATCCATTTTGACCCATGGTCATGGATTCCTTCTTAGGTTTCTTATCAAGTTATTTTTTTTTTAGTTTAGTCCTTGTAGAATTTTTGCCCCAATTAGGCCTCCTAAACCCACCTTTCTTGGAATATCTCTTAACCTCTCCAAACCAACCCCCAAACTATTTAAGGGTTCTTCCTAAAGTCTTCCTACGCTTCAATATTTCCTAGGTCTTAGCCTCCCAAAAAAATTTCACATAGGACTTTCACCAAACCCTATTTTTAAGGGTTTCTAGGGCATGTGAATCAATCTAGTATCTTTTATCTTAAAAAGTGATTCAATGGTCTCCCTTCCACTCCTCCCTATCATTCCCATTCACTTTGAAACTTCTTTATTGGTACAAAAAATCCATTTAGCAAGCTTCCTTGTTCTTGCTCTATGTGAAATCCTGGCCAGAATGCCTCAACACTTGCTTAGGGCTTAATCAAAAAATTAGGTTCCCTACAAGCTATGACCCCAAACTGTTGATCTTAGATTGGTTTTGACAAATGAGATTTTATACAGTTAAGTCATTTACTTAGTTCATGCCGAAAAAGTAACATATGTCAAGCATAACATATAAGATAGATCATACCAAGTAAATAGTGAGTTTTGAGTAGCTCAAGTGCCACATCACTCAGATGTGGAGTGACAACATTGATGCTATAATTATTCTTGAGCACGAGGACCTTTAGATATTGAGTAATACAATTTTAACATAGTTTTTTGTATTGACACAAAGTACTATGCAAATAGTTTTTGAGCCAACATAAGTATTTTTTTACAATATTTTGTTGATAAGGATGAATCTTAATTGTGAATCACTCTCATGCATTACATGTATCCAATCAAAAAAAAGGAAGGTTTAAGAAAATAATATGGATAAATCACTATTGTTGATTCATACCCAATCCTAAATCACCTAGGTCTTCTTAAGGAAGATAAACCCTAAACTATTAATGAGAAAAAGGAATGATAAGGAGAATTAAAGAGAGTTTGCATCTGCAAATAGAGCATTCATGGTCATTAAGGTGTTATGTATTGAGTTACATTATAGAATTAAATAAAGGAGAATAGAGGAAAGGAATTAGAGGATAGTATAGGTACATTTTATTAGAAAGGATCAAGTACACATCAATATAGAGGTGATTTGACATCAAGCAACATAGTGCTACGCAAAGCAAGATTGTTGAGTCATTTTAATAGGTGAATTAATTAAATCTCTTAATAGAGTAGTCTTAACTATTGACATTCTAGTCATGTTTGTTATTAGTGACATACGCTTATTAAGATTGTAAGCATATACTATAGTTAAACAAGAATTTTAGTTGCTATTGAGTTCTATAGTTGCTATTGAGTTCTTTAAACATATTTTAGTTTGCATCGAGTAGTTGCTACTATGGTGACATCTGATCAGTGGTGTAAACTGAACATCTTAGTATATGCTGATTTTACTAGTACAAACCAAGTTGTGCAGTTCTTATCAAGTTTTTAGTTGATGTGATGTGAGTCTAGTGTTAATTAAGCTACTTAGTGTTAACCAAGTGCCTTAATTTATACTGAGGTTGTAGTGATAGTGTTGACTAAGCTATGTAGTGAGAATTGAGTGATTCAGATTATATGTTGAGTTTCATAGTATTTGTCGAGTCACCAAAGAAGACTGATTTCAAGACTACTTGGGAGTGATCACTATGGACCAATCTTCTATGTCTACTAAGTGCATGATGATTTTGAGCATTGATAGAAGATACTGAGTATTAGAACCTCGCCGAGATAGTCTTTAGAACCTAAGTTTTAACACGTTGGCCGACTTTGTGATTTTGTGTAAACTTATTTTGTGGCCAACCTTGTAATTATATAATTGGATTGGTATATATGTAATGTATTGTATCATATCCAAATTAACAAATGAAAGGAATGCAATCATTCGAGAAAAACAAAAGAGTGAATTATAAAGGCTACAATAGTATAAGGAGCAACAAAGATTTGTCTATCATAGCAAGCTGATTTGTACACTCAGAGGAATCTCATCCAACAAACCAAGTTGTAGATTAGAGATGAAGTACTACTTCATTCTAATAGGTGGATCAATCAAATCCTTTAACAAGGTATATGTAATAGTCATGTGTAAATCTCTTTACCAAGTGCATACTTTATTGTATGTCTGTAAATCCTTTTTCAAGGTGGACCTAGCAATCCTTATTGTTCCTAAGAGGGTAGATCACTAGAAGTGATCATTGTAAGCCTTAATAGGCCAACATTATACTATGGCACTAAAGCTTGTGGGTATCATCCCCACCCCAGTTTTAATTTATATTTGGAAGGTTTCTGGGTCACCAAATTTTGTGTCGAAAGTGTTATGTATTCTTTAATGGAAAGATTAAAGGCAATGGAGGTATTCAAACTTAACAAGGCTATTGAAAAAAAGAAGCTAGATTTGGAATTGGCTAGTGGACATCTCAAGAAAGAAAAGGAGAAACTCTCTCAATTCCTAAAAAGAGGAAAAGATATTACAATCTAGATGAATGATCCACTCCACATTGAAGACATTCATTCAAGCAATACAAATGAATCTGATGAAGCAATCAAATAACTATTGGAAAATAATAGTATTCTTCAAGAAGAAGTAAGAAAACTAAGAAGAGGGCAATAAATTCAGTTAGTAAGATTGTGTGAAGTCATAGAAGATAAAAAAAAGAAAAGCGAAGAGATAGAAGGAAATAACAATGAAATTCAACACCTATCCCTTTAGTAGATAAAATTTATTGATTAGCTCACAAATGCAAATGAAGAAATCACGAATCTAAGAATAGAGAATGAAAGATTACAAAATGATCTAAACATTGAAAGAAAAATGAACAAAAGGATGACAAAATATCAAGAAAAAATTAATACATCTAATTAGAAAAGTGATTTTAGACAAAAAGGGAAAGTAGGAATTGGATATACTGAAGAAGGTGAATCACCCAAGCAAGGAGCACAAAAGAATCAAAAACCTACTTGTAGTCACTATGGTAAAATAGGTCATACATCAAACAAATCTTGGAGCAATGGGAAAGAAAAATTCAATGGAAATTTCTACAATTTTAATCACCATGATCATAGGGAAAATGAATGCAAAGAAAAAACAAAAATTGAAGGTAAATGTCACAAATGTAACAAGAATGGGCACAAGTCATCAAAATGCAAAGCTAAGATATTGAATCTAACAGAATAGATTTTAAAAGCTATATTTGGTTGGGACTATAACACTTGGTGTAGATTCCATTATAGTGGAGAATTTGGACACATTAGAATGAATTGTGTGAACCATCACATGAGCAAAAGAGATACTACGAAAAGATGTTTCATAAATATAAAATTTGGTGATCTTGGCAAGAACTATATGAATGCTAGAAGAATTGAAGATGAAAAGAAAGCGAAAGATAATAAAATTAGAGAGAAGATGAGACAACAATTAGTTCCAAAATCTTTTGAGAATGCAAGTTTGAGCAATGATTATCAAGTCACTCAAGAATTGGGAAACTCCACCATTTCCACTTGATTTCTCAAAGGAGAATTAGAACTAGAATACTGAAGAAGACATATAACATCAGCTCTAGTTGGAAAGACAAAGGATCCATATCAACACTCAAGCTGCAAAGAGATCACCAAGTAAGAGATGGTAGTCACTATTGAGTTACTATCCTTAATGAGCAAGGTCAATTTGCAGACTCTACCAAGAAAGGTCAAGAGCAACTAAGTTTTATTTGGTTACTGAGCCATTGAAAACTACCAAGTATTCAATGAAAGTGAAATGGATGATAGTATATCATTTGAGAGAATAAACCTACTAGGCAATTATGGTGAAATTTGATTAAAAGGGTGAAATCAAATTCATTTCTCACCATGAATTTTTGAAAGCTATTTATGTAGAGAAATCTTCTGAGCATTCAAGAATTTTGAGTGAATTTTTATTGAACTTTTTCACATTCCCTCAAACCCTTTTGAGCGAAGATGGCATTCTCTATAGAAAAAAAAAGAAATGATTAGACATGTTGTTTTGTGGTGTGGAATGGAGGGCACCATTTCAAGTTGACTCTTGCTGTTGTAGAAACCCTAGATCTAAGTGGGGTGTAGTTGCAAATTCCTCCAAAGGTACTATTGATTAATGATACTCATTTGCATTTTAAATGTGCTATACAAGATATTGGTACACTAGAGATGTATGAATGTTTGAAAGAGTTATGTGTTGATGGTGTGTTAAAAACTGAGCATCAACATCTTGAGATGAAAGGTCTAACTCACATTCCTCACATGCCATAGGATATCCAAGTAAAATGGGTAAGGATTATCCTTATTTAGGTGTGCAATGGTTAGTTATGGTTAGAAAAACAAATTTTAATAACCAAGAAGATGATCCACATGATTACTAGTCTTCCAATGTTGACAAAAGAAAAAATGACTAAAACCCTAGGTCAAGTTGAACTAGAGAAGAAAATCTTGGCCAAGTGGCATGAAAGGGGAATGAAGATTAGCTATGTCACTGACATGGAATTAAAGTTCAACATTCATGTCATTACCCAAAAAATCTCTAGTTTGAGTAGATTGAATAGTGTATCTTGCAAAGCAATTGATTTAGCATATAAGGTGGTCAAGAATAACTTTTTTGTTGACCTTGCCAAGTTACTATTGGAAAAAGTCAACAAAAACATGGAGAGCATCAAAATTTCCAAAAACAATCCATGTAAGTTTGGTTCACTCTTGACCTACTTATTTTTCTATGTTCATAAATTCTTCCCATCAAAAGGTACTATGGTTTGGAGAAAAGATGCACCAATCCTTTATTATATTAATGAGTATATTGCTGAAATGGGAGAGAATTATGCAAGAATTATGGAAAACTACTTTGATGCATTTAAAGAGAATATGAATATTAGATTAAGGATTCTAAGGAAATTAGTTGAAGATTACAAAGATGATGTCTATTTCATGGCTTATAGTAACAAAGTGTACATTTAGGTAATTAGGCCAAGAATAGTATGGGTGAAACCTTTATGATATGAGATGAACATTGATGAAACCAAAGACATAATTGAGGCATTAATAAATGAATTGTTTATCCTAAGAATGCTTACTTTTGCACCTATGATGATGTAAAGCCTAGGATAGAACTAGAAATTAAACTCCCTTTTGTAGTTAACAAGGGCAAGAAGAGGATTTCCTAATTGAAAACCAATTCCACTCTTATGTTAACTAAAAGAAAAGGAGAGGATGAAGACATAGAAAATGAGAAAAGTCAAAGGAAGAAGAGCCACTGAAGAAGAAGGGTAAGATAATCATTACCAAACCTACCAAGACATCTACTATTATGTTCACAAGGAGATCATCTAGGAAGAAAGTAGACAACGAAGGAGGAGGCATAATCTTCAAGAGGTCTACACCCACCTTTGAGGAAAGAATGAAAGAGTTAGAATAAGGTTCTACCATTACAAATTTTGAGGCAATAAAATATAAGACCAGGACTATAGAGGAGCATAAGAAAATAGAAGATATATTAATATCCTAGATGGGTAAGTGGATGTACTCACTTGACCAGCTAGCTTAGAAGATTTTAGATGCTTTGATGGACAAGATTAAGCAAAGATTTAAGCATGCCATGAAAATTGTAAAAGACATAGATGAGTAGACCCTAAGGCAACTCATGCCAAAAATTGGATAACACGGATGTAAAGGGATATCGAAAGAAAAATGAAGAAAAATTAACTTTGAGATTCAATACTTGTCTTATGTTGTTGAAAGCCATTGAACATGTTGTGAATAATGCTAAAAACATAAGGAACAATGTCTATCTTCTTCGCAAATTAAGTGATAAGGATGATGATGATGATCAGGAGAAAGATGAAGAGAAAGATGATGAAGAAGTGACTCATTTTGATAATGTTGATGATGAAGAGGAATAGGGCTAGGAAGCTACCAAGGAAGATGCACACGATATAGAGGAGACCAACCTTGTAAAGATTGCTACAGTGGTCATAGCCTCACTTCCTCATTCTCCTAGTAAAACATGGAAAACACGAAGCCCAAAAATAGCTTTAGGAGGATTGATTGTGACCAGCACTGAGAGCACAAATACTCAATAAATCTTTGCACTAGTCTAGCTCAGTACCTCATTCATTGAAGTGGCAAGAGCTTCATCTACCAAGAAACAAGTTTCTCCCTCTACATCAGTTTTGGCTACATCAGGTATTTCTATTATTAGTATTTTGATGAGTGTAGTATCCACTTTTGCAATGATTCCTACCATTTCTAAAATTGTTTCCATTCCTAGTATACAATTAATAAGTGCAAGGATAGTTGAGACCAGGCCTCAACTAAGCACAATTTTTTTGGGAAAAGATAAAGAGAAGGAAGAGGATATACATCTTGATGAGGAGATTGTCATTCCTAAACAAGACTTCTCAAATCTAAATCTAGATCAGATGAAATTTTTTTGTGAGCTTCTTCAAAAGAAAATCAAGAAGAAAAGGCTTAGAGAGGAAAGAAAAAAGGAATTCAAAATGATTGAGGATGCTAAGAACATTCTACTAGACACTTTAGTCATAGAGGTTGATACTTTTCAACCAATTTTGTATCAGTTCATAGAGGTAGTCCATAAATATAATGAAGATTTGGATGGATAGGAAAAATTATTGTAGAAAGTCTAAAAAAAGTTTGAGAATAAAGTTTTAGAACTTATTGCTCAACAACTTCCCATCCATAAGTAGAATTATCTACTATTTTAGGCTCTCTAGAGACATCTTACATCAATGTATCTTTACTTTTTGGTAATTTTTGTGACACATCAATCTTCACTAAAGAAATAAGAGATAAATTATCAAATATTGACAAGGATCTAAAGGAAAGTTCTCAAAAATTGAAATGTGACCCGAGTTTAAGCTCTGCCCACTTCAACAAGATCAAATTTCTGACGGATGTATAAGTAGAATTGCTAAGGGAAGAGGCCAGAATAAGATCAATGTTGATAGATATTCAAAACATGATTATTCCAAACATGGATGCACTATAGAAGCACATTCCACATTCAAAAATGCTCATCCATGACAATCACTTCTCCATTGTAGAGCACATGATAGAATTGTCAACAAAAGTATAGGTTGCATTGCACACATATAGGGTATTGTAGGAGAATTGGGACAAGACTTTGGTGTGTATCTTGAATGTACAATAAGATTTCTTATCACATTTTGGCATTACTATGTAAATATATATTGCTTAACTCTTTAGCATTAATACCAAAAAGGGGGAGAAGAAGACTAGAGAAGATGTAAAGAGAAAGGGGAAGAAGATTGAAAGATGATTGGAGAAAATTGCAGATTGTAGATAAAATATATATTGTATAAAGAAGGAGAAAAATATACATATCATATGTATAGTATATTGTATATTATGTATGAGGGATCATTACCATGTATAGAAAACTATATCATTTACAAAACCAATTTTGGAAAATCTTTAAAATAGTATACTCTACCATGTTGGAGACAGAAGGTGATGGATAAAAATGTTCTTGAACATTCTTGAATTCAATTTTGACTAATAAGTGTTTTTGTCACTAATACCAAAAGGGGAGATTGTTGACATTCCAGTCATGTTTGTTATTAGTGACATGCACTTATTTATATTGTAAGCATATACCTAGTATATTGTACAATTAACCAAGCATTTCAGTTGCTATTGAGTTCTACAGTTGCTACTAAGTCCTTTGCACATATTTCAATTTGCACCAAGTAGTTACTACTATGGTGATGATCAAAAGTGTAAACCAAGTATCTTAGTGTATGTCAAGTTTACCAGTGAAAATTGAGTTCTGCAGTGCTTACCGAGTTCATAGTTGATGTGATGCAAGTCTAGGGTTAATTGAGCTAATGAGTGTTAACCAAGTGACTTAGTTTATATAGAGCTCACAAAGATAGTGTTGACTAAGCTATGTAGTGAGAATAAAGTGATTTAGTTTATATGCTGAGTTTCATAGTATTCACCAAGTTACTAGTGTAGATCAAGTTCAAGACTACTTGGAAGTGATCAATATGAATTGAGCTTCTACATCTACAAAGTGAATGATGATTTTGAGCATTGATAGTGGATGTTGAGTATCAAAACCTCACTGAGCTAGTCTTCAAAACCCAAATTTCTACACTTTGGCCGACTTTGTGATTTTGAGTAAACTCATATAATTGTAGCCAACTTTGTAACTATGTAATTGGATTGGTATATATGTAATGTATTGTATCACATCCAAAGTAATGAACTAGAGGAATGTAATCACTATAAAAGAGAAGAAGAGAAAATTACAAAGGCTATAGTAGTATAAGGAGTACCAAAGATTTATCTATTACACTAAGGTGATTTGTACACTCAAAGGAATCTCATTCAGTAAACCAAGTTGCAAATTAGAGATTAGCTACTATTTCATCCTAACAGGTGGATAAGTTAAATCCTATAACAAGGTAGACTTAATAGCCTTGTGTAAATCTCTTTATCAAGTGCATACTTCATTGTATGTTTGTAAATCCTTTTATAAGGTAGACCTAGTAGTCCTTATAGGTCCTAATAGGGAAAACCATCAAAAGTGATTATTGTAAGCCTTAACAAGCCAACTTTATACTACAATACTAAAGCTTGTGGGTATCATCCCTACCCTAGTTTTAGTCTATATTTGGAATGTTTTTGGGTCACAAAATTGTGTGTCAAAAGTGTTATGTATGCTTTAATATTTTTAGTTTCTCAAGCATGCAATTAGATCAGAATACACATGAAGGATTAATTGATAATTAATGATTAAATTTTTATTGGTTACTAATTCAACCATCCCCTCATAGTAACTTAGCCTATCATAATATTTCCAATATTGAAAATCTATTCTAAATCCTTTAATAGGGTGCTTACTTCATTGTAATTTAATTTCCTCTTAACAAGCACACTTTCAACAGCATGTTTAAATACATTAATAGTGTAAGATCTACCAATTTTGTAAGTATTTAATAGGAAAGACCTTTCACACTATAGATCATGTTTCATAGTCAAACATTGTAACCCTCATTAGATACACTTTATTACTTCAGTAGTCAAGATTTTTGGGTGTCATCCTCTCCCTAGTTTTACCTTCTCCTTGGAGGGTTTTTAGGTAACCAAATATCTTGTGTCATAGATGTTTTGAATCTTTACTTTCATACTATGGATGCATATGTTTAATTTGGTATTCTAGTTTATATGCATAGATTGTGAGATGGACGTGGAGTGAATAGTTTTAGAGCTTAAAAATTTTAATTGTTGATTCACCCCCTCCAATCTAAGAGTTTACTTTCCTATTTTATTTCCAAAAATTGTTATTAGAGCATAGTTCTCTAAAAGAAAAGCTTTCCAACTTTGAGGAAAGATCTTAGGGATGGAAGTCTACAAATTGGGAAAGACTATTGAGAACTAGACAATTGAAATACAACTCACCCTACATCAACTGAATGAAGTAAGAGATGAGTTAAAGAGATCATTGAAAAGAAGGAAGGAAATTACCATTCAAGAGAATGACACATGATACCAATAGATTAACACTATTGAATTATTTTCAAATGGAAACTCCAATGAATTTGATGTAGTAGTTGTAGATCTTTTGGAAAAGAATGGAATCCTAAATGAAGAGGTAAGAAATCTAAAGAGAGAACAAGAAGTCTAATAAATATTTCTATTTGAGGTGGCCATGCAGAAAAATAAAGTTAAAGAGGTCAAAGTCATTATTTAAGATAACAAAAGAATTTTGACTAATAGACAAGAAGAGAAAACATCAGAGGTAACTAGGATTGCTAACATGCAATTGGAAACTTTGAGTCAAATGATGATTGGAAGTCATGAACTAAATCCAAAGGATATTGAAATCACAACACTAAAGTTGCAGAATGAAAAATTGAGAAATGATCTAAAAAGAGAAAAGAAGTTTGGTGATAGTTTCAAGAAACCTAATGAAGCCATCAAATACTTTGATCAATTGATAAGATCCCCTAGATCCAATAGTAATACTTCTAGATTGGGATACACCTATACTAAAGAAGAAGAATCATCCAAAAATTGTAAAGAAAGAGGTAACAAAGGTAAGAAGTCCAAACCTACTTGTCATAATTGAATGGTAAGATAGGTCATACTGCAAATTAGAATCATAAGAAAAATTTCATGGTCCATTACCATAAATGAAGAAAGCAAGAACATAACACACATGAATGTTGAATCAAGACCATAAACTCACAAAGATTTGAAGGGCACTACTATAATTGTCAGAATTATGGACATAGAGCATATGAGTGCAAATCCAAGCCTAAATGGTCATCAAACAAGAAAATAAAGGTAAAGCACAATGACGACTCTTATAATTGGAATTATTGTAATACAAGATATAGTTTTCACTATTGTCAAAGGTATGGACATGCTTCTAAAAATTGCATAAGAACACATTTTAGAAGTAAGTATAGTAGATGGTTGAGTCAAACCACATGTTTTATCTATTTTAAGGCTGATCACATAAGTAAAAATTGTCCAACAAGGTGAGAGGCACCAAATAGTGAGTTCAACAAAGGTAAAGGAAAGGTAGATGTTGAGAATGTCAAACATGAAATGAGAAAGACATGGAAGAGAAAGGAAGATTGTAGAACATCAAGTGTAGAAGGGATCACTTCACCCAATGGGTCAGATGATCGCACCTTCTCCAATTAAGAAATCAAGAGGTAAGTGGGACTGATATCTAAAAGGATATACTTTACATTAGTTCCAAGGATTTAACTAGGCCACTCTTAACAAGGTGATTATATCCTTTTGAAAGATTACATTTAATAGTGTGTTTCGTAACCTTTAGCAGGGTTGGATCCTCATAGAGCTCTCTTCAAAAGAGTAAAAATATGTAGCATGTTTGTGGTGGTTTTTCACAAATTAGGTTTCCATGTTGAATCCTAGTGTAATACTTTTATGGATGTTATTTGAGATGTTTTACTATTAATTTTTTACTTTTGGAAAAGTTTGTTACTGCTAGGATTGTGGACTTCAAGTTATTCACTATAGAGATTGATTTACTTAATAAGTGGATCTGAAGTGATTGAAGTGATTAAAATATGAATTGGCACACTTAGACATAAGGATAAATGGACCCTCTTTTCTTATTTCATCAATTTTCACTTCCCCAATTATTTCAATATCATTAGCCTGAATAATTTCTACCATAATGACTATTTTAGACATTATGTTATCAATTTCTCCCAAATTGCTCACATCATCAATATTAAGTTGTGAAAAGTCTTGTTGATCCTTTGGTGTATTATTTAATCTAATATGTAGTCTAACACTATAGAAATTTGGTTTCTTAACTATATAGACAAATTTTTTGATTTTATTGTCATCACTACATAGAATTTCAGGTTCATTAATAGTTATTAACAACAATTTCTTATTTTCCTTCATTACATTAGATTCTTTTGTTATCTATTAAAAAATAGTAAGTTTTATAATCCTCATCTTTAATCTTAGTAATGCCTTTGCATTAACAAGAACATTGCTCAATTCCTTATAATTGATCAATGTGCATCATTGAGTAATTGTGTCCTCTCTCATTTTCTTATCCTCTTTAATAACTATCAAACTTCTTTCTTCTAATTTTTAGAAAATTAATTTGCAATATTTCGTTTAAGTTCAACTATATTTATCTTAAACTTCAATTATAAATCTTTTAGAAGTGCACTTTATAGCTATTTTTTTTGCTTCTAATTGTATCTCAAATAGAATTTCTATAGCTGGTCCATGTTACCATAAATTTTAATTATCTATCTTAATTTCCTTAGATATAGTTTTCAATTTTTCCTTTGCACTACCAACTCCAAATTTGACTAATTGCTTAGCCTATTCTTCTTGTTCCTCCAATTCTTCTTTATGACCTTTCTTACATTACTTCCGTACTTTCAACTAAGATTTCTTAAGACTTGATCAATGAACCTTAGCTTTATTCCTTGTAGGTTTCTTTTTATCCTCTCCTTTCTTAACAATTATGTAAGACCTTGTACATATTCATGTTATTACAATCTCTTGAATAAACTATACATTTGAAATATCAATGGTATGTTCATCATTCTCTTCTTGTATTGTCTTTTTTACTTGTGAGATAGTTCTTTCTTATTTGTTTCTAGAGGCTTCAAGTTTAGATTTTGACTACATCTCACAAGCCATTTTATTAGTTTCCTTCAATTCCTCCTTTCTCATGCTTTATATTTTTGCTATATCTTTGAGCATTTTTGGAACTTTTCTTTTCCTAGATTCACTATATACTTGTTCCCTAACTTTACTTGACTTTTCCTTTTCTATACCCCATCTATAAAAAGTAGTATCTCTTTTATTCCAACAATCATTTAGAATATTATTAAGGAATATTTTTGACAACCTCATAGTCCATAAGGTAGATAAATAATTTTATAGGTTCAACTATTTCTATGCATGTATAGTCAATCTCAACCATAAATAATATTGATTCTTCATAATTTCAACTATTGATCTTGGTGTGCTGACCTATGTTTCATTTTCATTTGGAAACACTTTATCATCCCAAATATATCTTTAGTTATTATAAATTTTAGCTATATGTTATTGTACTCTATGATTAAGTCCATTGTGCATCTTTTAGTACTCCATTTACTATGCAATATATTCAAAAATAAATGTAGAACATGGAAGAATAGATAGATAACTAATGACCAAAATATGAAAGGTGTGTACTTTTATTTCTTAATCCTTTTGACATTCTCAAGTAACTTTTCTCTCAACATCTTGTAGTCATTAATCTCTTCTCTATCTATAACCATTTTGTATCCAATGTGTATAAATCATGCTAAAACAAAATTAGATTTAGAACTGTAATTCATCTTAAAACAAAGAACCTTTTTAACCAATCTCACATATGTTTTCCTAGTCTTTGATAAATTTCTCATTCCCCTTTTGTACCATATAACATCATTTTTCTTTTCTACTTATTTTTGTAATAATTTTTTAGGTGTAGTTATAACTTTATTATTTCTTAGTCTAGTTAATTTTTAAATTAGAACATTTGTGATCATAATTGGTTGGTCATTAGTGAAAATTATGTTATCATGAGTTATTCTTAAAACTTTCCTAATCCATTTCAGTTCAAATTCCTCACAAAAAAATTAATCCATATATATTGAAATATCCCATGTAGACAAATCCTTCCTTAATGACTTATCCTTGTAGTAAATTTTGTCTAGGTATGCATTAATATCTCTATCCCCAAATGACTCAAATTTGTAGTGGATATATGCCTTGATATATTCTACCTAGAAGACTTCCATAGTGGTTTGTGAAAATACCCCCATAGAGATAAATGCATGTTTCTTGAACTGATATCTAGGTCTCTTGTTGAAAATAAATACTTGTGGGGTTTCCATGATACTCAAATTTCAAAATATCACAAATTCAATTCTTAAAACTACCTCAAAAAATGTTCATGTCTAGGGCATAAACTGAATTAACATCCAAATGCTTCAAATCTCCTCCTATTTTTTTCTATTATCTCCTTTCACTTAAATTTTTTCAAATGGTGATCAATATTTTTTAACTTTACCTTTAAATCCATTCAAATTTGAATATACATTAACTTCATTCTGGAGAATTTCCATAAAGACTATCATACTTATAGAGTCCTTCAAATCTTTAATGACCTTTCATACTTCTTCTCATATTCTGTTAACATAGACATAGATTCCATTATACCTAAAAATATTGTAGATAACCTTATAGAACTAAATTCTATCATTCAGGGGGGTTGGTAATTTTCTAGTGAAGAATCCCATGTTGGTTCTTAAAAAGTGGAAATTCAACAAGATGTAGAAGGTTCAGTGCTAGCCATTACTTCTACTTGGTTCTATGTGACTTTCTTGATGTTTTCTTCCAAACTTTTATGTTTTCTAAAGTTCCATCTTTCATACACATTATCTTATCAATTTTTTTCTACCTATTTTCTATTCACATTCTATTGTCTTCTTGCATTGTTCACATTGCTTCTCAGAATATGTATTCACATATTCTTATTGAATCCATAAAATATAAAAAATATTTTTTAACAACCTAAGTTTTTGAAAATATTTCATACATTTAACTCCATTCCCATACATTAATCCAAACCCATTGATCTATAATCTACAATCCCTTGCAATAAGTTCAAGTTTTTTACATTTATAACACACAACTCTATTGTTGACAATGTTATTCATTCCCAAAGGTCTAATAAATTCCATGTTATTCCTTTCATTGATCCTCAGATTTTATGTCTGATTAGGTTTCTTAAACTCAAGTGATCCATGTCCATAAATAAAGAAATTTTAATAATTACCAATAAAGGGTTTAAGATTTATTACCTTTGCGATTTCCTTTTGTGTGTCCACATTTGGTGCATTCAAAGTATCTACCATTGAATTGTATTGTTTGATCTCTCAGTTAATCAAACCTATTATGTATCTAATTGATATAATCTAATGGTTTATTAGGTTCTTGTTCAATTCTAGGCTCTTCCATAATTTCTAATTTCTTTTATGACTCTCCCATAATGTAAACAATACATGTCATATCTCCTTTAGGCTATTGTGTAATATTTTTGTCATCAAATTTCTTTATGCTTGTATATATATTCTCAAGTTGTTGCTCTATTTTAATAAGTTCTACTTTTACTATATAATCATATTTCCCAAGTTTAGCAAACTTCAATTTTTGATGTTACCTTGTGATAGGACTAGTATATGGTAGTGTAGATAATTCAGAAACCTTAGTTAATATCTCCTACTTACACAAGTTGACCCTAAATTAGAGACAACTTTCCCTTAGTCTAACCTATCTATTCAACCTTCCACTCTAACTTGAAACTTCATTTTAGGCTTCCTTGATGACTTACATGATCTTTAAATTGTTGGAGGCTCTTTATAGGGTGTCTTGGACTTCTTACCAATAATATTCCTCAATCCATCCATTAACTTACAATATGATTCCTTCAAACCAATGTAAAACTCCTATTAGGCCTTTTAGCCCTCAATTAGCCCTCCTA